>OY743124.1:16220833-17465000 GCA_963555685.1 Acrobasis consociella | reverse complement strand
AAATGAGAACTATACACCAATACAGAAATAAGCAAATAAAACATTAATATAATTTAAACCATTAGTATATAAATACACGAACTTGCACATTATTTAAGCTCTTGCTTGTCGCATTACATTAGTATCAGGTCACTGGCATGTTTTTCATTTTGTCTTTCTAATTTTCCGTCAAATTAATTTGCTTCATCCTATGCTTCGAGGTGGTAATAATCCTCGAATATCTTTAGGTTTCCAGATCATATTGAACTCCCTACTATCTCTTAAGTCTGTTGAAGTCCACCTAGTTTTATACGAATGAATGTTCATGCATGAATTGTTTAATCTTTCTAATTACTATATTTGCTCAATCTTTCTTGCCACTTTAATTTTACTTATAAATTTCCTCCTGAAATGTAATGCACATCCTATGGTCTCACGCAATTTGATGCGTGCCTAACGACCTCACGCAATTTATTGCGCGCCGATGACCTTACGCAATTTCATGCGTGCCTAATGACCTCACGCAATTTAATGCGTGTCTAAAGACCTCACGCAATTTAATGTGCACCGATGACCTCACGCAATTTAATGCGTGCCTAACGACCTCGCGCAATTTAATGCGTGCCGATGACCTCACGCAATTTCATGCGTGCCTAACGACCTCACGTAATTTAATGCGCACCGATGACCTCACGCAATTAAATGCGTGCCTAACGACCTCACGCAATTTGAAGCGCGCCCATAACCTCACGCAATTTCATGCGTGCCTAAAGACCTCACGCAATTTAATGCGCGCTGATGACCTCACGTAATTTAATGCGCCCCGATGACCTCACGTAATTTAATGTGTGCCCAAACTGACAAAAGATTAAACGGCTGTTAATTTAAAACCATGACACAACAACCTGCCGCTTCACGTAACATCTTTGAGTAGAAATCAACTGAAACCAATATGTGAAACTATATTTAAGAATATGAAGCTGCTGGAGCCGTGTCATGAAAACTCTTCAAAACAGGAAACTGTGGTGCCCTTATAATCGGAAATAGCCTTCACCATGACCAGAAGCCAAACAGTCATCTTCAGTATAACCGTAAACACATAAAAGACATAAACATTAAACACATGAAAGACCGCTGTTGGAGTTGCCTTTGTTATTTGGGATCTACATTCCCTCCACAATAGCCTCCATATAGTCATTATTTTGTCTTCTTCTGGGTGACGCTCTTCATCCAAATTAATGGGCTAAGTCTGTCATCCAATTTTATGAACGCATTTCATCCAATTTAATGAACACATCATCCAATTTAATGGACGCCTTTCATCCAATTTAATGGACGCATCATCCAATTTAATGGACGCCTTTCTTCCAATTTAATGTACGCATCATACAATTGAATGGACGCATCATACAATTTAATGGACGTATCCTTCAATTTAATGAATGCGTCATCCAATTAAATGAACACAGAGTACTATTCCCCTGATACATAAATACGGTAGCAGTAAGCATCTGAAACTAGAAAATCAAAATTTAATTACACAATAAGATTGCATTAAACATATCAAATATTTTTACTTGGGGAGTATAGCGATCAAGATCTTACACACTTCCACAGAGCCTTCTGATCCTGACAGAAAGCACCCACAACTCATACTTACTTGGTGCAACAAAGAAACCCTATCTTATCTTATTACCCTGCCTTACTTCCGTGATTTCTGCATCTCTCATTTCATGCGTAAAAATAATATAATATAATGAGTAATGATATACTGCGTAAAAGTAAAATATATAATCCGCTTTTTATTTCACTTAATCCATGTACATCGGAAACTATAACTATCTGAATAATAATATTCCAATAGTAGTCGCGTAATAGCGTCATATACGATTGGCCAATTTTCCGTTACGTATTTCCTTTGAAATTCTGGGGTGATTAATCATATTACCTTATTAAAATATACGTTTCTTATTCTCTCGCAACATTACAATATTATACACCAGTGGCGGAGCCTCCTTAGAAGCCGATTCCCATCGAGTTCCTTTAGGGGCTTCTAACATTTATGCATTTATTACTAATCTTATACCTTTAAACGAGCAATTCTTGTATGTATGTATGTATATATATATATTTATTTATAAATTTCTGTGATCTCGAAAACGGCTCTAACGATTTCGCTGAAAATTTGTATATGGGGGTTTTCGGGGGTAAACAATCGATCTAGATTAGTTTTATGTTTGGGAAAACGCGTGTTTTCGAGTTTTCATGCGTTTTTCTTTCCACGCAGAATATGGTCGCTAATTTCGTCGCGCCGCGACCGCCTTGATTTAGCTCAGTGGTTAAGGATAGCGACCGCTAGAAAGAGTGTTACGGGTTCGAATCCCACTCGGTGACTTACTTTTGTTTTTTTTTTAAGTTTAAGTTTATATTTTTTTTTATTTTGCATTGTTTTTAGACAAGTTTAAAAAAAATTGTTAATGTTTGAGATGTAACCGAGCAAAGCTCGGTCGCCCAGGTACTAACAATTATAACCTTCGTATATCGGCGCACTTACTATTTTCATAAGCCGTAAACTAGTAGTATGACTGGATTGCACGCACCCACATATTCAAAATACGAAAACTCCCTCTGGCTATTGAAATAAACTCACAGTGGTAAACACGCTTAGATACATATTATTCACACTAAGTTAATAAAAACAAGCTGGACATGAAACGGCTTATTATATAGCTGTACTAGTCCAAATTCTCACCCGGCGCTACCTTAATATATGTATATTGTATATGAATAAAGAGTATTGTCATTTTAATGACTTCATCAATCCATTGATCGGCTGTGTGCCGCCATCAAGTCAATTATATGCCCTTATCAATTTAATGACCAGCTACGTGCTGCTTTTATGTCGTTTTACGACTTTGTCAATTTAATGACCAGCTATGTGCTGCTTTTATGTCGTTTTACGACATTGTCAATTTAATGACCAGCTATGTACCGCCTTTATGTCGCTCTACGACATTGTCAATTTAATGACCAGCTATGTGCCGTTCCTATGTCGTTCCACGACATTGTCAATTTAATGACCAGCCATGTGCCGCTTTTATGTCGCTTTACGACACCGTCAATTTAATGACCAGCTATGTGCTGCCTCTATGTCGTTTTACGACATTGTCAATTTAATGACCAGCCATGTGCTGCCTTTATGTCGTTCCACGACATTGTCAATTTAATGACCAGCTATGTGCTGCTTTTATGCCGTTTTACGACATTGTTAATTTAATGACCAGCTATGTGCTGCTTTTATGTCGTTTTACGACATTGTCAATTTAATGACCAGCTATGTACCGCCTTTATGTCGCTCTACGACATTGTCAATTTAATGACCAGCTATGTGCCGTTTCTATGTCGTTCCACGACATTGTCAATTTAATGACCAGCCATGTGCCGCTTTTATGTCGCTTTACGACACCGTCAATTTAATGACCAGCCATGCGCTGCCCCCATGTCGCTTTATGACACCGTCAATTTAATGACCAGCTATGTGCTGCCCTTATGTCGCTCCACGACATTGTCAATTTAATGACCAGCCATGCGCTGCCCCCATGTCGCTTTATGACACCGTCAATTTAATGACCAGCTATGTGCTGCCTCTATGTCGTTTTACAACATTGTCCATTTAATGACCAGCCATGTGCTGCCTTTATGTCGTTCCACAACATTGTCAATTTAATGATTAGCTTTAATGCTTTAACACCAATATAATGACTTTATAGATTTAAAGCTCAACATAAAAAGTATTTACGTAATATATAAAAGTTTCATTTATATATGTGCAGTTTAAATGAAAAATAAAAGGACGAATAATCGTATTGACAATATGTACGTATTTTATTATTCTTAGTTTTACTGTTCATTTTCATTAAAGGAAATCTATTACAACATGGTTCTTCAAATAAATGCATATACAATTAAGATTTAATGGATAGGTATGATACAGTAATGCAATTTTTATTTTATATATATTTTTATTTACCGATAACCTATCCTTTACTATAAGTTCACCAAGAAGATTAATATTAATGAACTGGTATTGTTCCGCTGCTGCACCACGTAACACTCTTTAGTTATGTTAAGATTCATCATGGTGCATTTTATAGTAAACTAGTTAGCAGTGACGGTTCTATTTCTCCAGCAAACCAATATTTCTTCACATTTTAATATTCACTTGATATAGTTAAGATACTGAACGATTCGATAATACATGTTTAGTTTTAGATATCATAGTAGTTAAATGAATACTACGTATAAATATTGAGATATACGCATAGAGATTGCATTTATAGCGATAAGTCCGCCTTTGTTCCTATATTGTTTTTTGTTGTTGTACATATTTTATTTACCATGGTGCAATAAAGATAATTTGTTTTGTATTGTATAAATATATTTAAAGTAATTTATGCAAAATAAATTACATAATAATGACATAAACGAAGCAATCGTTATCGTAGTATTATACCTATTATTATTCACCATGAATGTTCTTTTTTATTTATCTACTATATATCCTTTTTTTTCTACTAATTTAAAACGATTCGTTTTCCTCCAAGCAAATAATTATAAGAGTTAATTTTGATTGATCAGAGGTGCTTTTAGTTTCGTTTTCAATTCCACGCACGAGCACTCACACACACTTTTTTTTTTTTGTATTTATGATAAATATTTATTACTTATTTTATCCTCGTCGCCAATGTAGAATTCGTTGATATTATACTATATTTGGGGTCGCCTACGCACCACCACGTGTTACCGGGCTGACGGTCGCACACAGACTGCCCCCACTACGGTCCGCACTTGTGACGTATGCGCTCGAGACAAACAACTAGATATTTACATACACTACAATAAAGAAATCTCATCCGAAGTAGGCGTTCAGCAGGGAGACCCAATGGGACCAGCACTTTTTAGTTTAGGTATGCACCCCATCATAGCTAATCTAAATTCTAAATTAAACGTCTGGTTCCTGGATGACGGGAATTTAGGGGGCAAGGTGGACTCCGTTAAAGATGATTTATCGAAAATAATTCAAAAAATTAGAAAAATAGGTTTAGAACTCAATTTAGATAAGTGTGAGCTCTATGTCTCTACAAAGTTTGAGGAAAATGACAGAAATTTAATCATTAAAAAATTTAAAAACATTGCTTCAGATATCAAAGTTTTAGAAAATAGTTCACTTTGCCTTCTAGGTGCTCCACTACTCGAGGAAAGCATTAAACCAATCCTAGAAAATAAATGTGAAACACTTTCGAAAAATATAAGTAGATTGGGCCTTCTGAATTCCCATGTCGCATTTACTATTCTTAAATATTGCCTTTTTGTTCCAAAATTTACATATATATTAAGAGCATGCCCAATCTGGAATTACTTAGACCTTTTAGAAAACTTAGATGCTACCCTCAAAAACTTTAGAAAAAATTCTAAATTTAAACCTCGATCACCGCGCCTGGTTTCAAGGCTCTTTACCTATTAGATCTGGTGGCATCGGTATCAGAAAAATTTCTAGTATAGCTCTTCCGGCTTTCCTTTCGTCCGTTCACAGCGTGTCACATTTGTGTGCGAAAATTCTTAAAATGTCTTCAGCTGATATACACTGTGCAACGGATGCAATCGATGCCTGGAAGACTCTCTGTCCCAATGAAAACATCCCAGAGGCACCAAACCGACAAAAACTCTGGGATGTCCCTCTGGTACAGAGAGATTATAACTTTTTGGTTCAAAATTCTATCAGTGATTTAGACTGCGCAAGCCTTCTTGCCGTCTCTGAACATGAATCAGGACACTGGTTACACGCACTCCCCTCCGCCAACCTCGGAACACTTTTCGACAATGGCAGTTTTCGAATTATCGTTGGACTTAGATTGGGTGCTGCCATTGTCGAACGCCATCTATGTTTATGTGGCAGTGTCGTCGACAGGAACGGACTCCACGGGCTACACTGCCAACGCAGTGCCGGCAGATTTTCACGCCACGGTTCCATTAACAATATCGTTAAAAGGGCGCTTGCCACCATCGATATCCTTAATGTGTTAGAATCTGTAGGAATAACTCGCGATGATGGCAAGCGTCCAGATGGTTTAAACCTTGTCCCTTGGGATCGGGGGAGGGCACTCGTGTGGGACGCGACATGCGTCGATACGGTTGCCCCTTCTCGCCTCGGGGCGACGGTGTCAAGGGCCGGAGCCGCGGCTGAAGCAGCAGAAGACGCCAAGCGGCGAAAATATTCCTCTTTATCTAATGAATATATTTTTGTTCCGCTTGGCGTCGAAACTCTTGGTCCATGGGGTCCAAGTACAAAAAAAAATATTAAAAAAATAACCCCTCAAGAGGGCTGGCTCATATCTCGCGCAGAGGATTGCAGTAGCTATTCAGCGCGGGAATGCAGCCAGTGTTCTTGGCACCATGCCACATGATCAAGATTTAGATTTTTAATTTAGTTTTTTAATTTAGATTGTAATTTAGATATTAATTTAGAAATATACATAAAAGTAAAAATAAAAAACTTGAAGTTTTGAACTGAATTTTCTGTATAATAATTATAAAATCTGTTTAAGTGCTCGGTACAAATGTAACAATTTTCAGCCAGCCGTGAGAGTGAGCCCCTCAGCAGCGCAGGTAGTGGCGCGGCGTGTAGACGCGCGTCAGATCGCGCTCGCTCATCGTGGGCACGCGCGGCTTCAGCTCCGGGATGATGGCGCTGCCCAGCACCGACAGCCCGTTATTCGTCCTGCGAACAATTACAATACGGTATATCCAGGGTCCAAAATATTTTTTTTTTGTACTGATATGAAAATAAAACATCACAAAATAATGTCCCTTGTCACGGAGTCTTTTTCAGTCGTTGTCATTGTAACTATCTAAATAAATGACTAGGCCACGGCTTGCCCGCGTAGTAAAATTTTAAAATCTACGAATTAAACTCACTAAATAATTATCGCACTAAATAATTGAATTTACATGTGTTTTCAGGCGATTGAATTTACACGTGTTTTCAGGCGATGGCCAAGTCTCAATATATTTATATAAAACATTAAAGAATTTTAATATTGATATGCGTCACTATAAGATGCTGTTAATTATTACGTAACAACTTAATGCTTCGAGTACGGAGATTCCAGACACAATTGATTTTCAATTGTTATGGACCACGATCGTGGTCTTAGAGACTGGACGTATTAAGACAGAAAGTCGCTTAAGTAGAGACTGAATAAATTAATAACCGACTTGGTATTACATGGATCTCACAACTTTTTACCGCAGAACAACTGAGTTGCGAGACTTGGTTTTTTTGACAAGTATTGTTTTTGATGGGATCTCATTTCTTTTTGTATTTTGTAGACAGTTCTACTTTTTTCCTTTTCGGTACCTTCTACTTATTGTATATATGTATATCTACCAGCAACGAATTTTCTTAAAGCCCTCTCTCTGACTTATGAACTTCTTATTTTTGTAGGTAGCCTTCGTTGCTCGATTTGGCAGGGGCACTACCATGCGCCTATATTTATATGGGACTAGATTAAACCCGCGGCTTCGCACGCAATAATAATAACTGCCGTAAAACATCGTTACGAATAAAGCCAATATTGAAAAATTTAACTGAAGACTTGGCTGTATGGGCTTAATTTTCTTTGCGGTCTTTTCTAGATTTTTTAGTTTTTCCTTGATTCATACACCAAACACTACTTATATTCCAAATTTGAAGCTTCTAGGTCTGCTAGAAGTGCCTTAGAATTTTGATGATCGGTGAGTCAGTGAGTGACAAAATTAAGAAATTCGACCCGTTATAATTCTTAAAATACTGGTTCAAATTGAATGAAATTTGAAATATACCGTGTCTTTACAATACTTGCATGGTTACTGAAAATTTCAGTCTTCTAGTTTTATCCACAACGAAGTTACAGGGGGTCGAAAATGGTCTGAATTGCTTCGAGAAAAGGATGGTACGGGCGTGACGCTTTTTTGCTCGACTTGGTGGGGGCACTGCCGTGCCCCCAGATATGTCAGCTAGGTTTCTTTTCGGTACACATAAAAATATGGTCTAACAAAATATACTGAAACTATTTTAAGGGTGAATATAGTCCATGATACTAAACAACATTACCCAAGGAACACATTTCGAATTAAAAAGAGTAATTTTTGGCCTCCCATATAAGTTTATCGATCAGCTGATCCGAGTTTGTATAGAAACCCAAAAATGTTTTCCTTGGGGAAAGTTATTCACTATCACGGACTGAATTCATCCTTAAAATAGTTTCAGTATATTTTGTTAGAGCTTAATATGTCGCAGTTAAATGTACCTATAATCCGTTGTCAGACTAATTCTGTAGCTGTTACGGATTTAATTCGAGGGCCATAGATGAATCACGAGCAAGTGAAGGATTCTAACGATTAAATCACGACCGCAGGGAGTGGTTGAATCTCGAGCGTAGCGAATGATTCAAGTGTTAGAATCCTGAGCGACGCGAGTGATTCACGGCCCTCGATATAAATCCGTTTTATTCAAGAGTTGCATACTATACTTTATACCTGACTACGAGAAAAGAAAGTTCAAGCTAAAATAGAATTTTCAAAATTAATTGTTTTCAGTGAATAAAATAAAGCGGAATAGAAGCGGACCCCAGGCTTCTCAGCATTGCAACTGGGAAAACGCTCAGATGAGAGAGAAAATTAACTTTTTAGAGGGGGAATGGTATAAAGTAAATTCTTTACCGCGTTTCCGAGAGTATATGTAGTAAGCCATATCATAAATATCATAGCTGCTGATTTAGCTTTTATATTTAACGAATGTATTGATGAAGGCATATTTCCTAACCTAATGAAATGTAGTAAATTAATCCCCTTATTTAAAAAAGGAGAAAAAACAGACCCTGGCAACTACAGACCTATATCTATCCTGCCAGTTTTGAGTAAGGTGTTCGAAAAGATAATGCTCAATCAAATGCTGCTTCACTTCAAGACCTACCAACTTTTCCATAGCCAACAATTCGGCTTTACTGGCGGGAAATCGACCACCGATGCGGGAGTAGCACTCGTTACTCATATATATGACGCATGGGAGAACAAAAATGATGGAATTGGATCATTTTGTGATCTCTCCAAAGCATTTGATTGCGTAGATCATCCGACACTTTTGCTCAAATTTCGTCAATACAGTTTTGATGATAATTCAATGAAACTGACAGAATCTTATTGAACAGATAGGCATCAGACTGTTGATTTAAATGGCATAAAATCTCACGGATCTAATGTTAAAATAGGCGTACCGCAAGGTTCAATTCTTGGACCTTTCCTTTTCTTAGTTTATGTTAATGACTTGCCTTACATGGTTGAGAAGCAGGCTGGCATAGTGCTGTTTGCTGATGACACCTCGCTAATATTCAAAATAGATCGACATAGCACAAACGCTAGCGCGGTGAACAGCACCTTGTCTGCTATTTCTGATTGGTTTTCTGCCAATAACCTCATGTTAAATGCGAAAAAGACCCAATGCATTCGATTTTCTCTTCCTAATGTGAGACAGGCCTGCGTTGACATAATGATAGATGGTGAAAAACTCGATCTTGTTGAAAGTACTACCTTCTTAGGAATTACAATAGACTCAAAACTTCAATGGGGTGCTCATATAACTAAACTTTCTAATAGGCTTAGCTCTGCGGATTATGCTGTTAGGAGAATAAGACGATTGACAGATGTAGCAACTGCTAGACTAGTTTGTTTTAGTTACTTTCATAGTGTAATGTCTTACGGCATACTCCTGTGGGGGAGTGCAGCCGATATTCAGACTATTTTCATTTTACAAAAACGGGCAATTCGTGCTATTTACGGGTTAGGATCTAGAGACTCACTCAGAGAATTATTCAAGAAAATAGATATACTTACCTTATCATCACAGTATATATTTGAAAACATAATGCATATAAGGAAAAATATTTCCTCATACAGTAAAGTAAGCGATTTGACCGATAGAAACCTACGTAATAAGAATGACTTAGTTGCCCCATTTTCTAGGCTCAAAACAGTTAGTAAAACGTTTATGGGGAACTGTATACTTTTTTATAATAAATTGCCAAAATAGGTCCTTGATATGCCGGATAATAAATTCAAAACGTATGTAAAGAAAGTACTTTGTGAGAAGGCTTATTATAGTACCAATGACTACCTTAAGGACAAAAAAGTCTGGCTTAAGCTTGGCGCGGGTCCCTCTTAAAAGTTTGTAATATAGGTACTCGCAAATGACATGTACATTTTGTACAAACTAAATCTACAACTTGACATTATTGACCGAGCGAGCGAAGCGAGCGAAGCGTCTCAGTTTCGAGACTAGCCAAAAATTCTTTTGTCCGTCTGTCTGTCTGTCTGTCTGTCTGTCTGTCTGTCTGTCTGTCTGTTCTCGCCTACAGGTCGCATTTCTTAACCGATTCTCATGAAATTTTGTAAGCAGGTTCAGCAACTACATAGAATTTTTTTGTCGAGCCAGTTTTTCGAAATTTTTCAAAATGGCGGAAATATGGGGGTTTAAAATTTTAAAACTGTCATATATTCGCCATTTCAAAATATTTTTAAAAATGTCATAAGACTTTTTTGTTGCCGTTATAAAAACGATGTTTTTTTATTTGAACAACTTTTTTGTGTGAACAACTTTTTTATACGTTATAGGTACTTAAACGGGTTTAGGGTGCCTCGCGAAGTCTAGCTGACTAAGCCGTGACGGATATACAATACAAATCTTCTTACAACATATACTAAAACTATTTAAGGGTAAATTCAGTCCGGGTTACTGAACAACTTTCTTACAAATACATACACCCTGGGGTTCACGAAGTAATTTCTCTGAATAACTATTATGGTTATTATTTTGAGTTTCATAAGTAGTTCTATAAATTTTGATCATATTTAACCGACTTAAAAAAAGGGTTTTGCTTATTTTACAATTAGTTTTATTTCAGTTTTTGCTTATTTTGATTGATTGTTGGCTTGTTAATTAAATTTAGCAATTTTGTTGAGCGAACTTTCGTTCAATCGCTATCGCTGTTTGTCTGTGCTTTTGTAGTAGTATTAGTAATTATGCTACGAACTAACAAGAGATCAACAGCAACCAAAGCCCGCGAAGTAGCTTTACGAAGAGAATAAGAAACCAATGAGCAGCGGCATAGAGCCATGGCAATACAAATAAACATTTAAATGAAAACCCATTAATAGTTATCTGGTTTTTCCAACAACGAGCTGACTTTGTCATTTGAAAATGATGGGTCATTTTTCGGTGAAAGACTTCTGGTACAGAACTGAATTTTAGCATCACGGTAGACCTCATATCCATGGGATTGTATGGTTGGAAGGTGCTCCTGTCATTTTAGAGCTAAATCGAAAGTCATTTTAAGAAAGGGCTGTGATTGGCAACTATTTTGGAAATTTGGTCACAACCATGAATCCGCATATCGGTAAACCTGCACCGATAATTCATCCAAATCAGGTACATAATTCTGAAATAATAATCGCGAGGTCTAAGTTCGTGGCGAACTACTAGTTTAAAAATTTTGACATTTAAAAATTTAATTAAAATCATGATATGACATAACAAAACAATGTATTCTCAGTCCACATTAACTTTAAATATTAATTCAATTGTGAGTTGACGTCTTTGGAGAAAATGCTGCAGTGCAGTTTGTTACCGCTTATTCTGCACTAGCGCTTTGGAAGCGGTAGTAAACTTAGCTGTAAGTAAACTTTTGACGTCAACAATTGTACAACAAAACAATGACGATTATTAAGAGATATTATAAATATCCTATGATAATAAAGATATTTGATTTGAATTGATTTGAATTTGAAAAATTTGAATTTATAAATTGTTTTCGTCTAAAGATATCGGGGATATCATTTATGATTTCGTAAAGCAATTGTTACGGTAGAGAAGAATAAAGCAGACCATGTAAGAGATAGGGTATGGAGTGTACCTGAGCAGCGCGGGCGCGTCGTCTGGCAGCCAGCAGTGCAGGGAGTACCCCCGCCGCGTCTGAAACAACCGCCTTCTGGGTGTAAATACTCGCTCGCACGGCTGGACACCGGCGACTGTGTGACACAGTCCAGCGCAACACGTTTAATGAGATTCGATAGCTAAACAGAGTTCTTTATCATTCATCATCATCATCAGGTCTTTTTGTCTCCACTGCAGGAGCACGACCCTCTCTGCACTACCCAAGCCAAACTTGGCCAGAGCTGCCAGAGGTCCTGGCCTACATCCTGCACGCTGGCCAGACGGGTTGGAGAGGTCTCATTGATGTTTATAAGCTTTGTTTAGCTTGTATTCCCTAAGTCGCCTTCTACGAAATCCACTAGAGGTCTTGGAGTGGCCCTATTCTACTCTGCCGGTAACCACACGGCAGTTATTTATCATTGCCTTATTGTAATTATCGGTTAATATGAAGAGTGTATACGTAAAAGCTATTGTGAAAAATAATTTATACCGCCAATTTTCAAGATTTATTTTATTGTTATCATTCCGAGGTTAAGCGCTTTTTTAAATGACCGGACTACATCTTCCATGCTGGTCTAGGAGAAAACAAAAAACTTGTACCAGCAGCTTTTTTTCCCTTGCAGATCGTAGAAGGCCGATCGAGGAAATGGAAAACTGCGAATCATGTTAATAGGCGATGCGGCTATATAGCAACCCATCACTATTTTGTTTCCATTTTAAATCTCAATTAAAGCAGCCTTTGAGTCTGCTTAGAGCCGCAAGACTTCTAATGCTCGTCTGTACGTAAAACTAAAAAATATCTAATTTATAGCGGTGTATTGTATACCCGCAGATGCAACTTTCATCACACAAGCAATAACGATCATGATTGCAACGTTCACGGCTAGAGAGCACGAAGTGTTACCTTGACGGAGCTCTTGAGCTTGCTGCGTGTGGCGGTGTAGGTCTCCAGGTCGGGCAGAGGGTCGGAAGACTTCTTCGCAGTCTTGCTCGCAAGAACGGAAGAACCTGAGGTAAGGAAGTCGTTAATATAGCTGTAGTACTTGTCCTACTAATACAATAATCAACATAATTTGAATGGATATCGGAAAGCCAGTAAAAACGATTACACAGAGCATATATCAAATACAGTTTTACGTCAAAACAAACATCCACATTTCCTGGCCACGCTAGACGATGGCACGAAAACGCTTATATTAGATCTAAATCCTTTGCCAGATCGTTGACGAGGTTGCTTAAACACAGGAGAAACTTGTTTTTATGATAGTTCGTAGAAACAGGCTAAAAGTTTTAAGAGGTGTTTTAAAGGAAATTAGGGAGAGTTCAGGACAGTCTACTGATCATGTGATAATTTTAAGTTAAATTTAAATTAAAAATAAATTATGTCAGCTATTTCGCGCCTATTTTCTAAAGGTAATAGATGATGTTTGATGCAGAGATTATTATATTAACTATTATCATAATGGTCCTCAGTGCGATAGCATAAGAAACGAAAAAATTTCTCCTGGATATTTTCTATTCTAGATTTATAAGTTTTACATTTCGGAGACTCCAGATTTACGAAGCATATTCTAGATTGCTACGAACAATAGCACAATAAAGAATTATAATTTACAAAAAAACAGTAGATATACGCTTCACCATTCAACGTGCTCGATATGTCTAGCTAGAGTATTATCGTAAATGACCAACGGTTCTTACCTAAAGCCTCTTTCTTCATGGTGAGCGTGAGGCGGCCGGTGTCGGGGGGGTGCGCGGCGGGGGGCAGCGGCGGCGGACGGAAATGCGCGGGGGGAGCGCCCGCGCAGCACGCGCACGCGCACTGCGGACACCGCCGCGAGACACAACTCCACTCCTGAATATTACATATAACATGTTTTATCACAAACGGGTGAAATGCACCTCCCTCCTTAGTGCACGCCTCATAAGCGGAGCGTTAAAGTAGTGCACTTACTCTTAGCATGACAGGGTCAAGCATTTTTTGGGACTTAATAACTTTATTTATTTCTCATTTAAAAAACTATACAGAGTAGTGTCAATTTACAATTTTATTACTTACGTAAGTTCTTAGGTAGCTAAGTATTTGTATGCATAGTTGGAAACTTAAAGATTTGTCGTCTACCCGCCGTAGTAGTAATAGATTTACTCATGGTGAATAAAATAAGGTATTCTCTGTCCGAGAACGAACTTGACTACGTCACGAAAGTGTTGCCACTGATTGTTCTTTTCAGTTAATTTAAGGACTTTCTCAATTAGTTCATTAATATTAAATAAAATGTTAAGTAACTTAGCTATTAAGTATCTCGCGATTCTCGCGTCATTCATCAATTCAAAATTTTATAAATTGATAAAATGGATTATTAATTTGAAATTGGTATATAAAGTTCAAAAATGCATTACGCTCGGGTAATTCAATTTTACACAGAGGCAACATATTACACTGATGACTTAGTCAAGTTCTTCCTACGTCATCAGCTGTCACGGAGAGAGAATACCTTATTTTATTCTACCATGGATTTACTGTATCACGGTCGGATAGTGATCCCTCTCTTGTAAACAACTATGGTACGTAAGCCAGTTGCTGGGCAAAGTAATTATGATTTGTGACAAGTATACAAGCTTTATTTCAATAATTTTAAAGTGTATTTTTAAATGGAG
The DNA here is from genome assembly GCA_963555685.1 of Acrobasis consociella. NCBI lineage: Eukaryota > Metazoa > Arthropoda > Insecta > Lepidoptera > Pyralidae > Acrobasis > Acrobasis consociella. Next base: position 17,450,338 of record OY743124.1, on the reverse strand, counting down.
TAGTTACATGCACGTAATTATGATCAATTTTGCTTGCCGGCCGCTGCCAGTCAGAGCATAATATGAGCAGGCGGGTAGGCGGCAGCGGTAGACATAGTGTATGTGCGTGAACAGAAATTTAAACCGTATCTTTTATTTTCAAATTGAACTAATACAAAAATATAAGTACAGAGATAGGAAGAACAACCCTTTTATACACACATTTAAATCCGGACGTCTGCATCCATGAACAATTTTTAAAAATATATTTTTTTATATGTTTGTCTTGACAAATATTTTCTACAACTATTAATAGTAGACCAACATATAAAAAAATTGTTCGTGGATACAGACGTCCGGATGTCTGTATTATGTATTACTATGTGCCACGACTCCCTAGAAATGTAACTACTGCTTCGTTTGTGCTATAAATATTGTACATAAGGGCCTTATGTTATGACACAACCGATGTGTTATGTAAGCTGTTAAAATAAGAAACACGCACATCAACATCCACGTGTTGTGATCTTATATCCTAGCCTAGATACACAGAAAGGTGAATAAGAGGAAATACGATAAAATATAGACCTCTTGTGTGAGTTGGTGTGTGGCAGTTCGCTGTAGTTGCTGCGGCTCCGGACGTGGCTCCGGCGCGGGGAGCGGCGCGGTCGGCGGAGCGGCGTGCGCGGCGGGCGGTGGCTGCTCGGGCGGGAAACGCAGCCGCATCTCCACGTCGGCGGGCAGCGCGGCGCGGCACGAACCTGCCACCGTCACCGACCACCCGCCTATAACACCAACTAAGTACCAATGGGAATCGCAAAAGGCCCTAGGCACTTTTATTTAGGTAATCCCGCAGATCCCGCTGCTGAGGATTCGGTTGTTTGCATTTTGAAGCATTTATCCGCACTACCTTCATTTTAAAAACAAGGTTTATTGAAATGAAAGAGCTTTAGCTAAGTATAATTCAAAATAAATTTGAGTGGCACCTGCGTCGGTGGTGGACCCAGGAGGGTCATCTGGCGGGTCGCCCCTGTGGTTGCGGCGTGCGGCGTGGCGGCGTCGCGCCGGCGCGGACAGCCATTTTGGCGCCAGCGAGCACAACAGGCTGCCGCCCGACTCGCTGCCGGAGCTGGAGCTGTGAGAGCGCACGCACGATGGCAGCCGCACGCCCCCGCGCTCCCCCTCTCGGCCCGGGTCCCCCGCGCGGTCCGGCTCGTCCGCCTCAGCCGCGTGCTGTTTGGTTTCCCGAGATTCAGATTTTGTGCGGTTTACTCGTTTTTTAGTTTTGCCCTCGTCCGGTTTACTCCTTTCGCGTTCGCGTTCGATTCTTCGACGCGTTTTCGACTTGTCACGGTGTCTGTTGCCGACCACTATGATGGGGTCGACCACCTCGGTTTGTATCGTGCGAACGGTTCTCTGCGACTCTATGACGCGGTCGCACGCGGGGTTGCACCGTCGTTCTTTGTCGGTTTTCATCTCGACGTTCTTCTCTTTGGAACCTTCGGATAAAATAAAACCAACCAGATGCAAATTCAATAATTTATTAATAATTCGAGTTCGAGTTACATAAATGCATACGAGGCGAAATAATAAATAACATGCTCGTCCAGTGCGTTCGTTTACAATTTTCTTACGTGTCAACATAAATATAAATGCGACTATCAAAACAATAAATAAACGTCTATATCTATGTGAAATGTTGACCTCGTAGTAGGCCGTGTCAGTGTCGTCTACTCTACGGGCACGGAGGCGGTGCGGAGGTGCAGCGGGGGCGGGGACGGTGCACAAGCGAGCGCGATACCTTCCTCGTGCAGCTTGTAGTCGGGCCGCGTGAAGCCGAGCCAGCCGCGGCCGCGCGACGCCAGCCCGCGCTTGCCGCTCGCGCCGCCGCTCGTGTTACCGCTCGGCCCGCCGCCGGTACCGCTCGATGACGTTGTTTGCGATGTCGACGTCTGGTTCTGGTTGCTTTGTTTTTGGGTTTTGGCAGATGTTATTCGGATGGGGCTAGTCGCTGCTGATTTTCGATTCGGCGAAGTCATCGTTATTTGACTATTTTTCTTTTTTTCGCCTTCGCTAGACAGCGGAGACGTGCCAGTACTCCTCGTTTCCTTAGGCTTCCTCGAGCAATCTCGAGCAAAGGTTGACCTCAATACTTCGGACATTTCGTTTTGTTCATTATGTGCATTGATGCGAGTGTTATCTTCATAGCCGGTTCGGCAATTATCGGCGACGTTCGGCGCAGAAGAGCGACGGTTGTGGTTGACGTCCTCGTTACTGGAGTCTATGCTGAGGCTGCTCCGCTCCTCGGGGATGATGTCGAACATCTGCTTGAACCTCAAGGAGTTGGAGCGCGAGCGCGGCTCGTAAGCGGGCACGGAAGCGCGGCGCGCAGGCGCGTCGCTGCTGTCGAGCCGGAGCTGCGCGGCGCCGCAGTCGTCGGCCAGCACCTCCAGCAGCATGTCGGTCAGCAGCTGACTCGATTTGCTGTCTCCTCTCTGCGGCGGAGACGTTCTCTTACAAGAGCTTGATTTGTAGGTCTTTGGCGAGTCACCAGATATTTTTTGAAATTTTTCATACACTGGAACGGGAATTCGCGACTTTTTGTACCTCGCACTACCATTTTGGTTTTCATCCGAATTGGTTATATCGGGAGAACTTTGTGATTGTGAATTATTAACGTATTCCAATATTTCTAAAATCTCGATACACTTGTTTCCGTCATGTATCTCCGACTTCTGGTAGATGCGTCGCGGACCGCAGCCATCGGGACTCAGTGGCGGATGTGCCAATAGCGATAATTTGCCATGTAGTTGCTGTTTATCTGTTTTTTTACGTCTTTTTTCTACATCTATTGTACTGGACGACGACGAAGTGTTTTTATTTATTTGGAAAGACTTTTTATGATTATAATATTCTACATCCTTTTTCCAAGTTCTCTTGGACACATTTTCATCTGATCTGGACGCCGTCATCCGGCTGTTCCTCTGCTTGATGCGCATACACTTGTGCTCGTCGTGCGCGATCTTCACTATGACGTCGTCGATGAGCGCGTTGATGATGGCGAGGCACTCGCGCTCCACCTCCCGGCTGCGCGCCGCGTCGCGCTGCGAGCAGCCGCTCTGCTTGTCCAGCTCCCTCTTCATCTGCTTCACCTTGCTGCGGCGCGCACACTCCATGCGCATCTCTCTCTTGCGATGCCGCCGATAAAGCCTTTGTTTTATCTTTTCAGGCATATGATCAGCCACAATTATATTTTCTTTCTCGCAGTCGAAGTTATTATCTTTTATTCGTATAAAAAAAGCTTCGCCTTTATCTTTTGGTTGTGATGAATAACTGTTATATGAATTTTCTGGAAGCAAGTCAAGAACGTCAATGGCGGACCTCACCAGTTCATTCCTTTTGTTATTGTTGTAAGTTTTCCGCAGGAATACTGACCGCGGAGAGTTGGGGTCATCTAAGCTGTCGACGAGACTAGTGCAGTCCGAGCCGATGTGGTCGGGGTCGTCAGAGGACGAGGTGTTGACCTCCATAGAATCGGTGTGAGGCATCGCGGAGAAGCGCGGCACCACGGTACTGTCGTCGCCGTCCTGAAAGTAGTTCCCGGCGCCTACGCCGCTGATCATCTCCCCAAGTTCGACAACGTCGGCCTCTGTAGCTTGTGCCGCATTTTCCTCGTGATTGTCAATGTACACGTCGACATTTGAAATTTCAATATGTGATATCCCAGGCATCGCGTTGTCGAGATAATGAGCGCCATCGAAGCTGTTGAGCTCGTCTTGGAACAACTTCTGTATCTGCTGCAGTACGGCGCGGTTAACATTGTCGTTGTGCACAACGCTGAAGACGGCGTCATTTTGGGGAGAGCGTGGGGAGTGCGGGGAATGCGGCGTCGGCGGGGTGGCCGGGTTGTTGTTGGAGGCGGCGCTGTGCGGCTCCTCGCGGATGGTGACGCTATCGCGCGGGTTGTTGCAGCTGTCTTTGTTCTCGAAGCTGTTGCAGAGCTCCTCGTTCCCGAATATGATCTGGTTGTTGGACATTGGACTCAAGTGCACGATCGTGTTCACTCCGGTATTTTGCAATTTTACTTTTATTTCTTTCTCGACTATACTAACTTTGCGATCATTTCCTATCGAAGCATTCATGCACTCTATTTGATCCGTCAGAGAATTAAGGCTCTCTACCAATATATTCGAGACGTATTCGTCAATATTTATGTTCTGCATTTTCTTCCAGTGATTGGTAGCAGGTGAATTGACAGATTCAACGGCTGTATTATCTGGCGCACTGCATTTATTATTTGATAATGAATTCGTATTAAGTGATTCCGAAACAACTATTTCTAGTAGTTCATAGGACGGAGTCTCCACGGTGAGCGGGGTGTCGTAGGGCAGAATGTTCGTGTCGTTGTTTTCCACGCTCACTGATCTTTCACTGATTCGACCTTCTATATCAGCACTGCTTGAGATTTGCTTACGAGGCCTATGTCCCACGTATGCATTGTTTTCTTTGGTAGTAAGCATCGATGCCGAATATGATTCAGATGTATCTGTCAAGGAACGTTCATCAACTTGCGTGCTCGAGCGATAATCACCGTAATCTAGCGTACCTTGATTTCCAGAACTCGAATCAATCTCCATGGTAGAAGAATCCAATAAAAATATTCGAGAATGCTGCGTTTCATCTCTTCCACTTTTATCATCTGCGTTTGAACCATCACTGCCAGTTAGAGCTTCCGTCATGGATTCTATACACGAAGACACCTCGCGTCCGTAGGACCTAGTGGAATCGGACAGGTTGTGTTTAGACTGGTCGCAGCGTGACTCCTCGGCGCGATCGTAACTGTTCCTCATAGCAGTACGCAGCATTTCCTCGCTGCCGCGGAAGTCACGGGATGAGTCGAGTCGTTGGCGTTTGGGAGTGGCCCAGCCGGCGGGCGCGGGGGGAGCGGCGTGCGAGTGGCGGGAGGCCAGGCCGCTCGAGCAGGACAGCGGCCGCAGCTCGGAGCGCGAGGTGTCGAGCGAGCGCGTCTCGCGGCCGCAGCACTGCTCGCACGCGTCGCAGCAGCAGGCGTGCGGCGCGCGGCCCGCCATGCGCCGCAGCAGCGCGGACTTGCGCATGAGCTCGCGGTCTCTCCTCACGGAGCGCGGCGACTCGCACGGCGGCGGCGAGGCGGACGCCGGCGAAAGGCTGGTCACGCCGCCCGCCTCCTCCGACTCAGACCGCTGCTGCGCTAGTCGGTACCTGGAACCGATTGAAAACCTCAATCAATATATGTATAACTTGTTGTAGTTTGTATATAAATATGATATATTTATATCGGGATAATGAAGACTCTCAATTTTTTCCTAGGAAGGTACGCATACAACTACTTACATAGGCTAAGTTTATTATTGTTTATTTGGCTCGCTGGTGGCAAATACAATATTTGTTCAATCTTAATGAATGTATGAGTCGTTGCTGTAACAACGAATTATACACGATGATTTTTTATTGGTTTTGAAGCTGAAGGTCACTTCATAGGCACCGTTAGCAAGACCTAATAAGCTAGTCAAAATAAAAATTTAGAAACAAAAATAGTTGTCTAAAACTCGAAAGTAAAATTGTGAGATCAATTAGTAGTACTGCCGCCGTCACCCGCCCGCCGGCCGGCTGGGGTCATCGACATTCCGCAGCTGTTTTGGCCGGGAGTAACTTCAGTTACTACGTGGTCTCGATCGAAAATCATTTACACAACTTTTTTATCTTATGACATACAGAAATTTGGATTACGTGTATGGATAGAGAAATTTATTTACCATACGACATTTTTTTTCCAAAACCAATGAAAAGTCAGCGTGTATGTTCTTATGAAATAAGCAGTACATATGTACTCAATGTTCTTAATTTGTTTGTTTCTGTGTTAGTATTTTGTGTATATGAATTTTGTAAATTAATAAATAAACGACGTAATCCTAAAGTCAGGGAAGGTAGACTCACTTCCTCATGATGGTCTCGGGCACGGAGTAGCGGCGCCGCAGCAGGCCCGGCGACGCCCCGCCGCGGGGCGCGAGCTCCGCCAACTGGCCCTGCGTCAGCATGTCGTGTCTGTGTCTGTCTGCTCGCTTGTCGTCTGTCCCGAGCTGTTGCTCGCTATCACGGTTGTTCGTGCTTCGCGTCACCACACGACTGAAAACAATATATCAAAAAAGACATTGTAAGTGGTATCTTATAAAAAAAAAGTGATGACTGACGTTGTTATTAATGTACTGTTCATGAAATTTACGATAAAATGCAATCAGATCGAGCAAATACTGTTAAAATCTTGAAGAATAGCATTATTCATGGCTGCAACAATCGGAGCGAATCAAAGAAAGTATGCAAAACTGATGGAGCGAGCGCCGCGGCAATAAATATTAACGCGGCTCGAATCGCGAGCGTGCTTTGGGCAAGAGGGAACTCCGGAGTTGCGAGCGAGTGAATCAAGGTGCGGGGGGCGCCTCGGCTGAGGATCAGCGAGCAATGCCACGCGGGTGTCTCTAAAAGCGGCGGCTGCGCTAAGAATAGCGCGCCCTTCGGCGACACCATGCTGCGGCGAAGAGTTCGCACACAACCAACAACGATCCTACCATAGACCAGACCTACCAAATTTAGGATCGCAGCGCTAAAGGAACGTCTAAGTAGGTACTTGTTTGTTTTGTGATGAACTTGGCTATTTTTAGGTACCTAGGTATTACTAACGGAGTCATTACGCTAGAACCCTCATCATAATCAATTAATGTTGTTCTTATTACAATTTTTGCAGAATTTTCAAAAAAAAACTAGGTACTTAAGTTTTTCTTTTTTTTTTTAATTCTGCTTAACTTATGTGGGTTATAGCTTGATGAGCTAGTAAGTACACAATAAGTACTCACCTAACTTGGATGTTTATTTATATCATTATATTTTTATAAAATATAGTATCGTTATAATCATCTAACTATATATTTATTTAACTATAAAATTATTTTTAATATGAACCATTGAACATACAAATTCATATTTGTCACGGAACTCACGGACGTATGAATAAAAATTTATAAAAGTTTAAAATTTAAAATTGAAATAGATCACCTGAACAATAATGCAAAAAAAAAGCAACTAAACTTCCATATAGTTAATACCACCCTATTCTGAATACGAAGTCTTTTTAGTGGATTAAACGACTACGTAGGATAGTGTCGGGGCCCTTACTATAATTACTACTACTAATAGAGTATGTTACCGCTCAAGTGCATCGAACGTGAAGAAATCTGCAACATCGTGGACTCATCGGATTCTGTACGAGGCTACACCACACGCGACACGAGACCGGAGAGTGGTCCGGAGAGCAGTCCGACAGGTCGGGCCGGGCGCGCGCCGCGACTGCCGCAGACGGAGTGCCGGCCGCCGCCGCCGCCGCCGCCGACTCGAGCCAACAAACCGCGGTGTTTACGTTCCACAAGACACTCGTGTCAATCTTGCATTTCTACTCTCGCAAACAATACCAAGAAACTCGGCGCACCAGAAATTCCTGCGACGCTCACTCTAAAACTAAAACCTACCTAGAGCCCAGCTGAGTGATGAAATTTAAATAAGCACCAAAATCAGTAAAACAGTAATCTCTCTGAATACTGACGTAACCTAGTATTGCAGTAACAAGTAGTAGTTAGGCCCATTCGCCACAATCTGCGCCAATTTAGGCGTTTTTATTACTTAAATAAATTGATTGAACCCGATTTCATAATTTCCTCCCAACGGAAACTTGTTCGTTGGCGGTGGTATATTGAGCTGTGAGTATATTGCGGTGTGAGTGCGTAACCCGACACTCCTGTGACAGCTCGGTCAGTAGACAGGAATGCTGCCACTCTCATTAGCCGAATTGTAATGAGTTATGTATGTCACGGAGCTTCGCAAAAATAGAATTTCGTAATACACATTCCGACAGACTCGGAACCCAGAAATCAAAAGCTTAATTGATTAATTACCATCGATCGGATCAAGTTGCGCAAATGTCGGATGCACCACCCGACACTGCAGCAGTCTCCGCGGCCGCATCAATCAGAGCTCTGTCCACTCGACCTACATCGAGCTGGCTGGTTAACTTTAACGATTTCCGGATTAATTCAACGAATCATATTTTAGTACCATTTAAAGCAGTGGTTCCCAAAGTGGGCGATAACGCCCCCTTGTGGGCGCTGCAGGTCTCAAGGGGGGCGCGGTAAGAGACTATCTTGAGAAAGAAAATGTTTTTTTTTTGTTTGCTAGGAGCTTTATTTAGCTAGGAGGCCTCTTAAACAACGACTGCAAGAGCTCTCGACTCTCAACAACAACTTGTGAACATCAACTTATATGAATTAAAAGATTGCTCAAACTCGGTTCTATATTTCTCTCCGCGTAGTTCATATATCTGTCCTATTTTATTGAATATAGAAAAAATGAAAATCATGTCAATCGGTCGCTCCGTTTCGTAATGAAAGTAGACACAAACAAACAAATAAAAAGGCAACAGACACACTTTCGCATTTTAATAGTTATTAGTACTCGTAGATATCTATCATGTTTTAACAAGTTTTTGTTAAATAACCCGAATTGTGCATTCCTGTATCAGTTGGCTGGTTTTTAAATAGGTGAAAAAATGGGGGCGCTAAAAAAATATTTATTCTCAAAGTGGGCAGTAGACAAAATAAGTTTGGGAACCACTGATTTAAAGAGTTAGTAGCGCTGCATTATGGGCTAGTCATGCATGAGACAACATTTATATTTATGTTGCACGAAGAAAACACTACTGCGACCTTCGCTGATGACACGGCTATTATGGCAGTCGAAAACAGTATGCAGAAGCAGCAGAAAAGTTCCAAGCAGCTGTTAATAAAGCTAAACGAATCAAAGTCTGTCCACGTCAACTATACGATGACTATTATTCCGTATAAATAGGTAAATGGATAGCAGTTGCCATATGAAAACACTGCTAAATACCTAGGTACTCTCGACGCGAAGCTTTACTGGAAAGCCCACGTCAAAAAGAAGAGAGAAACTTGAAATATAAGATATAAATTCAAAACAAAATACTACTTAAACAAGACCTTATGCCAGTATGGACTTATGGTATACAGCTATGGGGCTGTACCAAACAAAGTAATCTATACATATAATAAAACAGTAAAAAAAGCGTGTCTGTACATTAAATATATTTCCAGAAAAAATATTGGGGGCGATGGAGACGTAGTAATAGAGGAAGAATTTTAAAAAAAATGTCTGTCTGTTTGTCTGTTTGTCTGTTTGTCTGTTTGTCTGTTTGTACACGCTAATCTCCGGAAATACTGGACGGATTCCAATGAAACTTTTTTTGTTATATAGCTACTAAGCCTGTACAACATATAGGGTATAAATGATTTTGGAAAATGGAACGCCTAATGCAGAACCATAATGGTCCAGCTAAACTATAAGAGATATAAAAATGCCGCCTTAGTAAAAGTTGTTCAGCCTGATGAGCATTTTCCAGAGACATAAAGTCCACGCGAACGAAGTCGCGGGCTTCGGCTAGTATTGAAATAATTTAACGCTTGCAAAATAATGTACTGAAGGCGATTTATATAAAAAATGCTAAAGCACATTAGTGTAGACTGCTTCACCATGTGAATGTCGAGGCGATCCAGTTGATTCCAGCTCCTCGAAACGTCTAAACGTCCAGCGACGTCTCAAAAGAACTACACTTTTAAACTAATGTAGTTTTAAAAAAATACATTGATATTATAGTGCAGTGATGTGGCATGGCAGCAGGGACACGAGAGCAAAGTGCCTTCCCCGTAATAGAGACAGTAAGAATAGTGCCTTTGGACACATTCTTAATCAATAGGTCAAAATAAAACTAGGTCAATGTTAAATTACTTATTAGTCTGAGTTCAGGCTAGATTGTAATATTATTAGCGCACTTATTTATTTTAGTTAAGCGTGTACGTTAAAAAAGGAAAATGTTACGGGATTGGTCAAAGATCATATGAATAGTGAGATAGTGACCCGAACGTATGACTGAACCAAAATGAGACAATGCCAGAACTAGAAGTAAGACAGGTCATAAAGATCTTCAACAAAAAACCTCGTCTAAGCTCAGGCACTACAGTCAATTAGGACATTGTATGTAAAAAGAATATCCTTCTCATCCTTATGACTCCCTTACACCTCTCACTAAACCTGGAACCAAACGCATACTTTGCAAAGAAGACTAATATGGGGGGTTGACAAAATGATTAGTTGCTAGAAGTGTGTAAGTATGGTATGCGATGTGCATTACTGACCGGCAGCGGGTCCGCAGGGAGACGGGCTCGGCCCAGGCGTCGCGGAGCGTGGCGAGCGCGTCCTGCAGCCTCAGTGAGCGGCCGCAAGCGCCTGCAACAGAACCACACCGCCAGCTAAATAAGTAACAGTTCACAAAACAACAATGCTGTGGGCCAGATAAACACTCCTATATTTGAATGGAGGAGATAAACGAATGGATAAAAATCGGCAAGGCCAGGACAATTTTTTCAATCTTTTTTTATTTGTTTCGCAACAAGATTATACAAATACAAATAAGTTGGCAAATAGGGTTACGGAATGAACCAGCCATCTTCAAAACTCAACATTTTGTCTCTTGTACTGATACTAGATATAAGTACATCAAGAAAGGAAAACCACAAATGGAAAGTGTTACCGGCGGAATCCAGTGCGGTATTATCTCCTAGCTCCTTTCGATTTATTACTATATTTTTCTTAGACCTAACTTAAATCTATGGCTTGCAAAGTTTATCAGCCTGCAACAAACCACAGTCAGCCTCCGTTTGAATATATTGTAAAGTAAAACTCCCTATTATTTTAAGATTGTAAAGAAAACAGTCTCGAACCAAGGTAGCAATACGATTCTCTTAAATGAGGCACAGGTCTAGCGTCGCATCGGAACACTCGCCCGCTAACACTGTGATATCCTGCGGTCCGTGTCGCGGTTTGTTACATAACAACAACAATACAGGGCAGCTAGTGGCGAGCTCACGAGCTGTGGGTGAGTAACGACTCCACGGACCCGAGCGCTCCAGACAGCCGGTCAGAGCCATCGTCCCCGATGATTTTGATTATTATGGCGATTACCCGATGATTATGGCAGGTGACGTGTCTATTGCGATATCCCAGCATCGGCCCATTCCAATATCTCTCCATAACCCATAGACCAATCCTTTTTTCTCCTTTTTTGAAGGGTACACCTTTCATAGGTTTTGGCGGGAGCACCACATAACATCAACTTCTCCAAAGGGCCCCTACGTGTTGGATCTGTATCGGCAATTCCGCACGCAAGCCTCCCAAAGAACCGGGGTAAAAAGACCCGTTTTAAAAAGGTTAAAAAATAAATTCTGTATTTCGGACGACAGGATCCATCGTCCAAAGGGTTATCAATTGATCTTTAAAAGCTAGGGTGTGAGTTATAATGAAATACAAGAACAAATAGCAGACAGATGCACGTACATACAGTAGATATGTATAATACCTACTCAGTAATTAATGAATGAAATGCGTTTTAAACAAACAAAATTCTATTCAACATAACCAGTGAGTATTACGAGCAAGCGAAGTTTTCCGAGTCTGCTTGAACAATCCGGCGCTTGTTTGTATGTATGTTTTTTGGACGATAACTCGAGTATCTTAGATCTAAGGCGATTGGCACACTGCTCCGCGCCCCGCTGCATTGCTGGGCGCAGAGAGTGTGCCAATCAACTACTAGTACTATAATATTTTTTACCTTTTATGTTTGTATTAGTTCTTAGCTTAGTTTTAAGTTAATTTGTGGAGGAAATAAATAAACATTTATTATTTATTTATTATTTATTTTAACTGACTCTATGAAGGTAGAGCATCATCATAGAGTTACAATTTAAATATTATTGTACAAACTACATACATATACCTTTGTCGTCGTGTCTTAATATGGTAACCGGTTCACATGGACACTGCGGGTGAACACAAAGCACAGACTATAAAAGGTAATAGAGTGTACAATACAAAGGTCTCGCCGCGACCTTCAGAGGACACCTTAACGAGCGCGGCGATTAGATAGCGCCTGCCACGTCTATACGGCTTTTACACCTCACAGCGCGATTGCGCAGTTATAACAGAGTTACAGCGGTACCGCCGCGACGTCCGACCAAGTTAGATTAGAACTGGCGCCCGACACGCGACGACTGAATTAAATACTGCCACTTTTGAATGTAAACTGTCTGACTGGCGAAAATAAAATTAACGAGCATCTTCCCCTTACCAACTAATTTGAGTGGGTGCCATAATATCCTCATTTTGTAAATGGTGTAAAAGTGTACTGTAACGTATTTCGTTAGTTAATTAGTACGTGCTTAGAAATGAGGGCCTCTTTCAATATCTTTATTAATATTCATGGAAAAAAATTGAATTATGTAGGTGTAGTTAGTGTCGGTGAATAAATAAATATGAATTCTTAGCAATTCGGAAATGGGGATTAAAATGCTAGGTCGCATCGCAGTGATTCAGCCGAGTGACTCACGCAGGACACGATGCAGGCGCAGAAGTGCTATTTTTAAAACGCGGAGTCACCGAAACGAATGGGTTTTCCAGACAAAAAATCGTCCGTTTAGTGACTTCGCGTTTGAAAAATAGCACCTCAGGGTGTGATCAGCTCGCTGGTCAAATAATAAACTGTGCAGTGCAGTGGCGTGAATCACCGGCCGGCCGCGCCCCGCACCCCGCACCGCGCGCCCGCAGCTCATGTATTTTGCAGTAATGATGTACTCGGCTGAAGGAAACAAGAACGGGCAGCGGCTTACAGCGGGTTGCGGGATCGATGCGGCGAGGTCGTGAGGTCGCGGGGTCACTCGCACACCACCACCACCGCGTGGGTGTGTGTGTGCACTTCACCACCACGCCATACAAACAACGCATCGCTTTCAGACATGCTAATTTCAATCGAAGTTCTTTTTAACCACGCGGCCAAAACTGCCTTAGAAATCAGACATAGGTACCAGAAGTGTGTGGGTGATACTTTTATCAATACTATGCCGGAAAGCCCCATACAAAACACCATAAGGTACCTAAATTAAATCGGTCGTCGTTCGCGTCATTTGACGTTTGTATAATACGAACCGGACGGAAAAAACTAGCGGTCGTGACTCGTGATCGCCTAAGATACGCAATATCCGTAAACATTATTGTTCTTCATTTTTAGGGTTCGTACCCAAAGGGTAAAAACGGGACCCTATTACTAAGACTTCGCTGTCTGTCCGTCTGTCCGTACGTCCGTATATCCGTCTGTCCGTACGTCCGTATATCCGTCTGTCCGTACGTCCGTATATCCGTCTGTCCGTCTGTCCCTCTGTCCGTCTTTATCTCAAAAACCACGATAACTAGACAGTTGACAATTTCACAAGTTATGTATTTCTGTTGCCGCTATAACAACAAATACTAAAAACAAAATAAAATAAATATTTAAAAGGGCTCCCATAAAACAAACGCGATTTTTTTGCCATTTTTTGCTCGATATCAATAATGGCAACAGGTAGGCACTTAAAATATTCACAAAATATTTAGTTGTATATTTATTTTAATAATAAATAAAAATAAAAAAATGAATATTTAAGGGGGGCTCCTATACATAAAACTTAATTTAGATAATGGTACGAAACCCTTAGTGCGCGAGTCCGACTCGCACTTGGCCGTTTAGTTTTGGTATGACGTTCTAAAGAATAATATCCATTAGTGTATTACGCAAGCAGAATATTGGTAATTTATTAATCCCCTCCATCCCCCTTGCCAGCAAAAGTAAGCAAATCTTATATCCCCTTCCTTTGGTTACGTAAACATTGATTTATTTTTTACAAGGTTTTTCTAACCCTGTATCCTGTATTCCAAATTATTTCTCCTCAAGGTTGACTGTAGGCGTCTGAAGGAGATCCCTACCTGGAATACGAGTAAGTCAGTGTTTGTGCTGTTGTGTTGTGTTGCTATACCTCTACCTAATTTATATTTTTTGTATTGAAGTATATGTACGTACAATAAAGCTTTTAAACAAACAAAAAAGGTCTAATGCTAGACGGAATTACCTATACGAGTACTTACAACGATGGCTTCTTCTCCATCTTTCTGTTTTTCTTTATTTACAGCCTATATCAGTCCACTGTTAGGCTTTGAACTAAAGGCATCTCCCAATAAATGGCTATCTGATATGTCAGGGTTAGGAATTTTTAATTATCACCTTGTGGTTCAAATGTAGGCGCCACTGGATCTTACTTACTATACTGGCTCAACGACCCTAAGTGAGTCATGGCCTCCAGCATAAGATCACTACACGCCAGCGCTTGACTTGAAGCTCGCGCAGACGTCTGCCATCACTATACTACAAGAGGCTCTCCAGCGCAGGGACTATTCCTTCCTACTATAAATTGCGTTTTTGTTTCATGGAACAAGTGCAACTCATTTGTCCTAACTGGTTCCATTTAATTTAATAATGGAACAAAAGCTATGCATGGGACGGCCTACCAGCCTGCGTGCGACCGATATGACTTACGTTTCTTTATTTTTTTCATGAGCAAATAAATGTCAGTTACCTTGTCTATCTCTAGTTACCAACTAGCTGTGTCCTTTATCAAATACAAAAGAATACAAAATAATTGGGGGAAAAGCCAGTACCTAAGTACTTAGTACTTACTTAACTATAAGTAACGTTTCAGATGCTTATAAGTATACATAAAATAAGGAACTGACTGGCTGACCTAGATATTTATTGACTGATCGATCAACGCATGGCACAGCTAAAACCACTAGGTCTAGGAATAGGAAGCATGAAATTTTACATGAACGTTTCTTAAGTGGCGTAAATGTGCCAGAAGAAGGAATTTTTAGAAATTCAAATTCAAAGGGGTTGAAATGAGGGTTGAAAGTTTGTATTATATATGCAAAACAAAAGGCTTAAAACTGACACTATTTTTAAATAACCGGCCAATCTGCCTGGTGACAGACAGACGAACAGACGGACAGAGAGCAGAAACAAGGTCCTCAATATATGATTTTAGAGTTTCACGGTCACAATTACTGTTATTAGTATTACGGGACTTACCTTCTGGCAAAAAACGATATTAATCGCGGTAAGTCCCGTAATACTAATAACAGAAACAAGGTCCCTCTTTTACCCTTTGGGTACGGAATTCTAAAAATCATTTTCTAAGGGAGTAAAATAGGGGGGGGGGTTGAACATTTATATGAACCCTAGCTAAAAACGGCCAAACAGCGGGAAAATGTGAGGACTGTTAAAAACTTCTTTCAGTTAAATATTGAAGTAAACAAGGCAAATAACATACGACACGATATCGTAGCAAACGACGAAATGTAAGTTCCTCATTTCAGGATATACAGATACAGAGAGAATTTTGTTGCGAGATCCCTGTGACTGAAGGGGATCTATACCCGGGTGATATACGTTTAATGAAGTTGAAGAAGCTATCTCAGATACAATACAGATACAGCGACTGTATCTAGATCAACATTTGGGCATTTCTTCAAATTTCGTTCTCCGCGTAACCTTCGTGGCGAAATTGAAATTACCAATAATCTTTTGAAAAAAAATACTACGCTATAGATGGTTTAAAAGCAAATAATATACTGTTTGAAACTTTCAAATTGACTAATTAATGATAAAGATATAAAATTCCGAAAAAATCTGCCCACGAAAGTTACTATTGATACCACGAAAGTTACGCCAGTAAAAAATACAACTCAGTTGTAGCGAAAACTTTAGTTTTTGCTACAACTAAATATATTTTTGCATTAAATAACAATCAATCAAGACAAGCATATGCATTGCACCAGCGTTCAATGTTTAAATGTTGCATTAGCATCACTTTTCTATTTTTTTATGAATTAAAACTGCATAAATTGATAGGTAGTGTAAAATGAAACAAAGCAGTTTTCAAAACAACATTTTTTAATCACGAATTCGAACATTATTTATTTTTTCTATTAATGGCTAAAGAATATGTGCGAAACAAAATAATTAAAAAATGGTTTGACATAAAAATTATTAACTTATAGGACGTTTTAGGCTTTCTATGACTAATTTTAAGATGTAATTTTTATTATGTTGGTCAATTGCAATTAATATAATTCACAGACAGGTATTATTTCTTTTTACACATAAACTCACATACTAATTCAGAACCTCACAATCAAATTCACAGACAAACTAACAAACCAAATATATAAAACCAAATACAAGAAACTAATTATACTTCTACTCGCGAGAACATTCCTCGGCCGGCTCATCGTTACTTACACATACTAACACTTACCAAGAAATACCAATACCTTCCAACACTGAAATACATATATTACAGTCAACGAATAATTGTGGATGGAAATGTCGAAAGCAGAAATTTTGACTCGGCATCTTTGTTAGGACTAGCTAGGACATAAACATACTAAAAGTCCTTACCCCTCCGAGGTGAGCCCGCGAGGGGAGGGCACATAGAAGGTACCGTTTTTTGGTTTTTTGCTTACATCTCGAAAACGGTGCGTTGTACGAAATTTTGTTGGACTACATTATGAAAGCTGATAAAATTCTCTACAACAATGGATTTCATTTTTTTATCTATCTCCAATTTTTACCCAGATATGACGTACAAAAAATTTTCGAATTTTTTAAAATGTGTTCTACACTCTGGGCGTATTCGGACGAAAATCGCACGCCAAGCCCACGTCCAATGCATGCCTTTCATTGCGTTTTTATCCCCATGATTCAGGAGAAAGGTGTCCAAGCTAGTCCTAACAAAGTTGCCGAGTCAAAATTTCTGCTTTCGACTTTTCCATCCACTTTTGAGCACTCATTGACCGAACTAATACCAACCCAGAGCAACACTTACTTATACCATAACATACCGACACAAGCAAACATTGTTTAAGAACATTTTAATAGATTTTTCATTGTATTAGATTACTCGTATATTAGAAACCGCTATAAGGAATATCACAAAAAAGTTTGTCGTATAAAAAAAAAACGAAATAAACATGTTTTTAGTATTTTCTTGTTACGAACATAGTAAGGTATGATATAATATATGTAAAGAAATTAATATAATTGGTAATTTAGTGAGAATTAATAAAGATACGTAACTTTCGTGGCATGCTTTATAACTTTCGTGGCGAAATCGCCACGAAGTCCGCACCACGAAAGTTACGAAAATTTAACATTTTTTAAAATTACGGAGATAATTACGTATGAATTTAAAAACAAAATACTCTAAAATAAACTCGAAGGCATATTACATTTAAGGAGTGAATCGTTTAATGCGGAATAATTACTAATTATTTTTAGAAAAGTGACCACAAAGGTCACTTGGGTTAGAGAATTTGAAAAAACTTAAAGAAATACACATCTGTATTTATTTGCAGACAACCGGTGAGCAGCGCATGAGTTCCCCACCAATGACAGGTCGCTACTGTTTATCCGCGCAACTAAAATTTGTACCTATGATTCAATTCGTTCTGAAGTTATGAGCTGTTTTGTATCGTTTTTCGAAAACTAGCAAAATCGTGTGACAGAGACTAAATGCTTCATAACTTCTTTTATTTAAGAGATACAATTACTATTTTTTGTACAACTATGCATTGTTTAATCATAAATAGTTAGAAATACAAAATTTACTTATTGGGTGATAAACAAAAAAGTTATACGAGAAGGCAAAAGCGCGCGCGTAAGTGTGACACGCGGAGAACAGCAAATTTGCTCCCGATTTTGGCATTCAAATATTATTTAAAAAATTACTGTACATTATGTATCTTATTTAATTATGATTTTGTATAGGGGTATAACCAAAGTAACTCCTGCAATCGGTTTTAAAACCGTACATTGGTTAAGTTAGGAATAAAGACCGTGTGACAGTAAAAAAAGGCACTCTGAATAAACACCCATTTATTGTTGTGGTTAGGCCAGGCCAGATCATTGTCTTTTTACTGACTTTCCAGTAGTATATCATCAATATATAAGTTACTTACACTAAACACAAACCCCCATGCCTGCCAATATTTTGGTGATAAGAGTCAGAACGAGCGATGTCACCAATAGGCGCTCTGCTAAATCTATGGACATTCAAAGACGCACCGATTATCTCTTTAAATTTTTTTAAGGAGAATGAGCCAGGCCGGCGCTGCAGTGTAACAGAACTTTTCCTACAAAATTTACACAAAATATACTCACCCACCTTGCACAGTCAAGCAACATTAAGAATTGACTTGAAATGGTGTTACAGACTAATTTGGTTTGACATTGAAATAGAAAGACATCTCGGACGGTCGTGACAATTTGTAGAGTAACGGCTCCAGGATCTCTATCAGATGTCGCAAGAAAGAAGATCCAGTCGCAGGAAAACGGCAAGCTGGCAGTTTAGCCACGAGATACATAACTTGTGATATATTAATGAATGTTGCCCATTAGAAGTTTCCATACTCTTTCCTCAGCCATTATAATAGTATAAATAGTATGAGTATCATAATTATGATATTTATAATACATATCTGTCGATGAAATAACTACTGATGAAATGGAAAAAAATTATACATCGCTGATAGGTAGAGGAAAACTACCGACTCTAGAAATTAATGTCAGAGCTTACGACGCAGAATTAACGACAGAGCCTCTTGCCGATAGCTAATAAATATATAAAACCACTATAGGCAAGTTCTATAACTAAACACAATACACACACCGTACCAATCTATTCTTGTTTTATAAACTAACAGTTACATTGAGCACATGTATTTCTTTTCCTTTGCCTATAACGAAGTAAGGCAAAAGTTAGTGAAACAAAATCCAAAGCTTAAAATTAAATAGTTTTAAAACTTTTAACTCATCCACTACCTACCGTAGGAAATGGCGCTATGCCCAGCAGTGGGTTGATGTGGGCTGACAATGATGATTAGTGGAAGTATAGCCAAAGAAAGTAGACATAACTAACGATTCATTTATGTTTACTTAGTAATTTTGCTAAATTTGAAGTTCTTATCGTTACATCACAATATTCACATTTGCTTCCCGACAGGCGTCTAGACAAAGAAAAAAATAATGCTAACTATAAAAGAGCGGGCTACTAACTTTATAAAGACATCGTTCGGGATGCAAACATCTTTGTATTACAAAGACAAAAATAATCTTAACTATAAATGGGTAGCAGGACGAGGTGATGACAGGTGAAGCAAAATACTAACAGAGTGGTGACGCAGCGTAGGACGTCCGTTAGCAAGATGGGTCGACGACATCAGAAAGTTCGCGGGTCAAACGTGGATGAGAGTAGCTCAGGACCGTGGTAAATGGCATTCATTGAGAGAGACCAATTTCCAGCAGTGGGAGGATCAAGGCTGTGGATGATGATGATGATAAATGGGTAAAGGTAAGCGACTTTATGGCGGGCATATGAATCTTTGATCCCTTTTTAATTTCAAGAAATTCCTGCCAAATTCGCAAATACTCGAAATCTCGCTTCGAGGTTCTCGACAAACTCGGAAAATCGTGAACAAAGACGTGTGATTGCGCTGTCTGCACGTGAAGGACGTGCGGCGGGTTAATGGGACAGCTGTCGATGTTCATTCAGAATCGGGCTGCAGTAGTAGCATTGATACACATTGAATTGACTTAATTGTGCTGAGTTATTATCACCGGGCGGCCTCGCTCGCGGTCGCGGACACCATACATAGTACAGCGGCACGACGTCTCGTCTTGCAGAGGGCGCAGTGCGGTCATTTGTACTGAAGGTGTCGCAATTGTCCTGAGGCCGAATAAACAGAGAGTCTACCTTTATTCCGTGCTTAAACCCCAGGGCTGCTTGCAAGGAGAACATACTTACGTATAACTAACACCCTGCGATCGCTTTGTTATTTATTTACGGTTTGTCAGAGAAAACGATTCGGTTTAAGCAGCAGCTAAATGTTTTCATTTCATGTAACGGCGTGATTATAGAACATTAAATATTTTTAGAGGAGTAAGTATCGACTTGTTTACTTCTTCGACTAAGTGACTAAGTTGTGAACTTTATTTTTATGCGGGATCTTTCTTTATTACGATAGTAGTCAGACCGGAAAGTAATAAATAATATTGCTTTTACTAGATTGTAACATTTTCGTACAACATTTCCAAGTAGCTCCTGTTGAATTATTCGTCGATGCTGCGACGGTTTTCATGCGTTTGAAGTTTCGCGTAGATGTAAATGATTCTGTGCCAGTGAGGTAAGCCTGCGATACATTAGGGAATCCACTTTTAATATTAACCCTATTCTGGTTGACTCCTGAAAAGTGATTGTTTTCAATAAA
This sequence comes from Acrobasis consociella, assembly GCA_963555685.1. Classification (NCBI taxonomy): domain Eukaryota; kingdom Metazoa; phylum Arthropoda; class Insecta; order Lepidoptera; family Pyralidae; genus Acrobasis; species Acrobasis consociella. The sequence continues at coordinate 17,430,019 of OY743124.1, read as the reverse complement.
TATCTTTATTTTTCCATATCATAAATGACTGAGGTCAGCAACACGTACAAGATATATAACATGTCACACATATAGGCTCTGTGCTTCCCTATTTTCCTATCAGGCGTAACAAATATGTCGTAACGTACGTTCTAACTCGAACTCCTTCGTGTCAAACGTACGTACGTTCGTTCGTTCTTCGTTCTTCTTCGTTTTTATATTTTCTTCACTTTAAAATGCAACAATGTCAGTTGTAACATCCGGTCTTAAATATAGTTTATCTTTGGGGTCTTGTGGTTGTGGCCTTAGGCTCTGTGATAGATATAAAAGCTTGATAAGTATGTACATAATGTATAAGTCGTGCAGGTAGAGCCCAATCAATACTAACTTTAATTCGCCGCTCGCCACCAAGTTTATTGCCGGATCGCCACACGGTGCGAGCTCGCTTTCTGTTTGAGGTCGACTCTGAAAGTATCAGATTTAATCTCCCTCATGTTGATTGCAATTGTATCGAATCGAACTTGAAACTGACATTAATGCAAATGACTTCGACTCGCTTCCTGATCGGCAATTATGTATCAAATGGAATGACTGAGAGAAGTGGATGGCATTGCTCGCACCATGGGCGCCGGGGCCGGCGGGACGTGACCTGTGGCTGGGTGGCTAAGGTTTCAGCGGTGACGGTGTAGGATAAGTATTCTATACAGTCAAAACAAGCAATGAACAATCTACTTATACAGAAGTGAGATTTGTTATTGGGTTCCGTACCTAAAGGGTGAAATGGAACCCTATTACTAAGACTCCGTTGTCTATCTGTCATCACATCAGACTGTATTTCATGAATCGTGATAGCTAGACAGTTAAAATAAATTGTACGAAACTCTTCTTTCGTGAGTCCCACTTGCACTTGGCCGGTTATTATTTTTAATTCGGTATGTTCATGAATGGTGTGATGGTTTAGAAATTAGGACAAGTGCTTCGCAAGGGTTTAGAAAATGTGTTTAAATGATAAATTGAAAAATGTATACGAACTGGAATGGTTACGACGAGGGCTCGGCGGCTGGTGGCTGTGGCTGCTTTATTGTTGTGCTGGTGGACGGTTGTAAGTCAGGAGGCGCTCGAGCCGACGGCAGCTTTCAAGCTTTAAAGTCGGGATCGAGCGGGAGATACCGAGTATGGTTCGCGTCCGACTCCCAGGCGGGATTTTACGGAAACGCGAGTCAGCGTCGATATCGAATGTTTCAAAGATGGAACACTAAAGAGTGTATATCCGATTGTTTAGTTACGCTCGTCACAGTTCAGCCCATGGGGCTCTAACTGGTGTGCGTGTGTCGTGCTGCGCGCGTCGGCGCCCGCGAGTTACTGAGGTGCGGAGCGGCCGCGGCTGCGGGCCGGCCTCGGCGACCGGTCGCCGAGGGTCGCGGAAGGAAGTCTCCGGATTAGTCACTCTCGCGAGTCGCGACACTCGTCTGCGGAGCGGACACACCACGCTGCAGTCTGAAGCTTTAGTATCAAGCGGTCGCACCTTAGGAACCAGTTGGCAAGGGGGCATCTGCGCTAATGAACAAATTCTATCAGAGGCATCTTAAACTTTAGTGTAACCTAGAGTAGGTTGGACGTTTGGTTGGCATACTTTCAAATTCTAATTTTGAGCGTAACACTTCATGTATAGATTTACTGCTCAAGAAGTAAGTTTATCTTACATTTCAGAAACCAGATGTTCAGAAACACAATTTCAAAATTGCTCATAAATAAGGAGACTTGTGCCAGTCGTCCGCGCACCCAACAATTTCAACGATATTTAATTATTTGCAAATAAATTACTATAGGCATCATTGTCACTTCTTTATCTCTAACGGGTAGACAGAGGACCATAAGACATTATTCATGGGTAGACGAAAATAGCTTCTCCCTCTACCGAGTTCGGGCTCGATTGATAAGAATTCACTCATATATCAGCTGACTCTACAAATATATTCATTCACTGGCTGTAAGTATATGTTTACGAATAATTTATCTCGTCTGTGGGTTACCCATTACCTTCATACCTTCAATGCATATGCCCATTACAGACTAATTTGTCATCGTGATATTGGTTACACCGCAAACACGTATAATAACTATTTCTTCGACTATCTGCAAATGTATTGACAACTGGTCGATGACGTATTAATCCCTTCCTTAACAATAAGGAAATGAGTAGCAGTAGGTAGCAGGGCTACACGCAGACATTATCGTCGGACCCTGAAGCCGCGCTGATGTAAGTGCTGCGGCGGCGGCGGCGGCGTTCCGCGAACGGAAATTAGCGCCACACAAGGCTTTCTGGCGAGTCATTAATTTTAATCAGAGCCTAAGGTGAAAGTTCAAGTTCGAGGATAGTCGCCATTGTCGCCGCATTATGTATGAGGCTTCTGTGGCGACTGCCGACTTATTTGCTATTCACATGTCTGGCCGAGAGCGTTCACCCTTTAGTGTAGGGTTTAGGCTTCAATTCCTTTGCTTTTCATTAAATGGTAAAATACACGTGAACGACGGCCGAGCGATCGTGGGCGGCCGGACGTTTAAGGCAGGGGGGAATTTCTGGGGCTTTTTACTTGTTAACCCCCGACAAAAAGAGGGTCTTATTAGTTTGACGCAAATGTCTGTCTGTCAGATGGATAGATTTCAATGCGTTTTTTTACGTGATAGCAACCTTACCCTTGCGGTGGTGGTTCTTAGCCATGTTGCTTACCTGATTGCTGTACAGTGAATATTTCCACTATAAAGTAGTGATCTTTACAGTTAAGTGTAACCCTTTTGTAGACTATTTATACACCCCTGGTTACATTGCGGAAGACCAGCAAGAGATTTGGCAGATGTTTTCAAAACTTGTGTACTTGTTTCCCACAGCGACGGGCTTGTAACAATTAAACGAAATGTAGGCCGAAGTGTTATCAACGGAGGATAGCTCTGCATTGCTGCTAACGGTGCGCTGGCGTGCGCAGGCGGCGGCAGCGGAGCGCGAGCACACGCGAGCGGGGGCGGCGAGCGGTTTGATGAACTCTTCGATGAGTATAATTCAATTGGAACAGTAAGCGAGAACTAGGACGTTTGGCTCTTTGACGATTATAAAGTCCAGCCTAAGCGATTATACTATAAGTAAGTACATCGCGCTATACGTAACTATATTATTAAACTTGTAATTTTAAAATCACTCTTACTACAAGCTTTTTAGGGTTCCGTAGTAAACAAAGTTGTATTAACTTTATTGTAGCAAAAAACAAAATAATTAGTTTTAATTTAAATTTTAATAAGTTTGTATAGTTTGAATTTAAGGTAAATTAAAAAAATCCAATAAATTTTATAATATAAAAAAACAAAATAAAGTACAAAAAATTCGAAAGAGCAAATATACAAAGGCGGACTTATCCCGTGTAGAGATCTCCTCCAGTCAACCTGCGATAGATTGAAAGGACATTTACTCAAAGTAAGTACGAACTAGATACCTTAAAAGTTTATACATATGTAACTACATTACAAACACGTACGACAATACATATACTTCATACTCATAAACTTATACATATAGACATTCAAATATATACTAATCTTATACCTTTAAACGAGCAATTCTTGTATATTTATTTATATAGTACCTGGGCGACCGAGCTTTGCTCGGTTACATCTCAAACATTAACTAAATTTTTTAATACTTGTCTAAAAACAATGCAAAATAAAAAACTATATATAAACTTAAACATAAAAAAAAACAAAAGTAAGTCACCGAGTGGGATTCGAACCCGTAACACTCTTTCTAGCGGTAGCGCGGTGACGCCACCAGAGAAGATTTGTTTTGGTTGTTTTTTGGTGTTTCAAAATCACTGTTTTTTGGTTGTTTAGTGGGCATTAACTCAAAATCGACATTCGCGACTACGGAACCCTATATTGCACGTGGCCCAACACGCACATGGCCAATTATTTTAAACTTGCAATGTATCTTGTATATTTATGATTGTTTAGGTCCAATCTTGATAAAGCAACATAATCTCCTGAGTAGATTTTTAAACCATTTTGTACATCGTTTGATTTGTTTGTCGAGCACTCTATGGGTATGGGAGACGATGTTTAGGGTCTGATAACGGAGACGGAAGGTAGTCGATGGAACTCAGTAATAAAACGAAGCAACTCCATCGAGTTTGGGCTTATTTCACTTGTCCTTCTTCTTCTTAGCGAGTCGGAATGGCGATTTTATATAGTTGTGGACCAGTGTTTGGCCACACTTACTCCTCTATCATTTGCAGAGTTTAAGTCCTCTATTGTACAGGATATTGGGCAGGTGGGGCACGAGAGTAGGTGGGCCATGGTTTGAACATCTCCACAGTCACAACGGTCGTTATTTGAAAAACTTGTCCTAATAATAACTTTACCCTCACGATAAAATCTTGTAATCTGTAAAAAAATTATCTTTTGCACGCCTCCTAGGCGAAGCGTTGAGGTGGGTACTACTATCACTTCGCGCAAAACATCTGATTTTTAGGGTTCCGTAGCCAAATGGCAAAAACGGAACCCTTATAGATTCGTCATGTCTGTCTGTCTGTCTGTCCGTCCGTATGTCACAGCCACTTTTTTCCGAAACTATAAGACCTATACTGTTGAAACTTGGTAAGTAGATGTATTATGTGAACCGCATTAAGGTTTTGACACAAAAATAGAAAAAAAACAATAAATTTTGGGGGTTCCCCATACTTAGGACTGAAACTCAAAAAAATATTTTTCATCAAACCCATACGTGTGGGGTATCTATAGATAGGTCTTCAAAAATGATATTGAGGTTTCTAATATCATTTTATTCTAAACCGAATACTTTGCGCGAGAGACACTTCCAAAGTGGAAAAAAGTGTGTCCCCCCCCCCGTAACTTCTAAAATAAGAGAATGATAAAACTAAAAAAAATATATGATGTTCATTACCATGAAAACTACCAGCGAAAATTGGTTTGAACTAAATCTAGTAAGAAGTTTTTTTTTAATATGTTATAAACTGCAATTTACCTTTCATTCAATTAACTCAAACATAAAAGAAAATAAAAAAATATTACTACGGAACCCTTCATGGGCGAGTCCGACTCGCACTTGGCCGCTTATTCATACTTAAAATGTCTTTATGTATCATACATTGCACTTGAAAGATAATATAAGAATATTATATATTATATTTATACACACATAAAACACTATTTTTAACACTCATGATATCTTTGATGTCATTTTTAGGGTTCCGTAGCCAAATCGCAAAAACGGAACCCTTATAGATTCGTCATGTCTGTCTGTCTGTCTGTCCGTCCGTATGTCACAGCCACTTTTTTCCGAAACTATAAGACCCATACTGTTGAAACTTGGTAAGTAGATGTATTGTGTGAACCGCATTAAGGTTTTGACACAAAAATAGAAAAAAAACAGAAAATTTTGGGGGTTCCCCATACTTAGAACTAAAACTCAAAAATTTATTTTTCATCAAACCCATACGTGTGGGGTATCTATGGATAGGTCTTCAAAAATGATATTGAGGTTTTCTAATAGCATTTTTTTCTAAACCGAATACTTTGCGCGAGAGACACTTCCAAAGTGGAAAAAAGTGTGTCCCCCCCCCCCGTAACTTCTAAAATAAGAGAATGATAAAACTAAAAAAAATATATGATGTTCATTACTATGAAAACTATCAGCGAAAATTGGTTTGAACGAGATCTAGTAAGTAGTTTTTTTTTAATACATCATCATCATAAACGGCAATTTACCTTTCATTCAATCAACTCAAATATAAAAATTAAAAAAAACATACTACAAGACTTTTATATTATGTTATTTGCTACTACAGAACCCTTCATGGGCGAGTCCGACTCGCACTTGGCCGCTTTTTTAGGGTTCCGTAGCCAAATGGCAAAAACGGAACCCTTATATTATTATTATGTATCTCCTTTGAGAATCACGGGTCTTTTCACCCCGGTCCTTTGAGAGGCTTGCGTGGGGATACAGATCCAACACGTAGAGGCCCTTTGGAGAAGTTGTTTTCATGTGGCGCTTTCATATTATTATTATTTTCTTTTGATTTTTTTTCTCCTCTAATTGAGGGTATACGCCAAATACGCGGGCCGAAGCCAAGCGTAAGAGGGAGCTACCGTATGTTGTAAGTAGAAGTTACCGTTGATGAACTGAGAAATTTACGAGTTATGCGGCACGTATTGAGAATTACGGCCTTTTGAATCAGGGTCAGAATATGAGCTGGTATATCTAGAGTGTGTAGGCTGTGCAAGATTGATTTAGGTACGACTCCGGTTGATGACATTACTATAGGGACTATATGAACAGTTTGTACTTTCCATTGTGTTTTAATTTCTATTGCTAAATCCTGATATTTACTTAATTTTTCAGAAATGGTGTTTTGTAGGTTATGGGTGTTGGGTATGGCAATGTCTATAAGGTATACTATTTTATTGATTTTATCATGAAGTGTTATATCCGGCCTGTTGTAGTAAATAGTTTTGTCGGTTATGATAGTCCTATCCCAGTATAGTTTTAAGTTATGGTCTTCTAATACAGCATGAGGGGTGTATTTGTAATATGGAATCATCTTGGCTATGAACTTATATTTATGAGCAAGGTGTTGGTGAATTATTGAGGCTACCTGGTCGTGCCGGTGCTTGTAATCGGTCTGTGCGACTGATTTACAAGCACCAGTTATATGTTGGATAGTCTCTGAGGCGGCATTACAGTGTCTGCAGAGATCGGTGGGTTGATTTAAGTCTTTAATAATGTACTTTCTGTAATTGCGAGTGGCTATGACTTCATCTTGGATTGCAAGCATGAACCCCTCTGTCTCCGGGAACAGTTCGCCTTTCCTAAGCCATTCGTTCGACTTAATTTTATCGACGTGTGGTTGGCTTAAGTAGGTTCGGTGTCTTCCGTGAAGTGACTTAGCGGCCCATGATGCTATTTTGTGTTGTGAATCTATTAGCAATTCGTTAGGTTGCGTTTGTTTGTCCTGGAGATTTAGCGGTGTAAGTTTAGTGTCTATTTCTGTAACTGCTTCGTGAAGAGTTGAATGTGTAGATTTTGCATAAAAATATTTCCGGAGTGTAGCTATTTGTTTATTATGTAAGTTTTGAATGTCTATTATTCCTCTTCCACCTTCTTGGCGTGGTAAGGTAAGTCTTTCAGTGCATGCTTTGGGATGGTGTTTTCTATATGATGTAAGATGTGTGTTAATGGTTCTCTGTAGCTTTTTTAAATCTGTTTTAGACCAATTGATAATTCCAAAAGAATATGTTAATATAGGTATCGCGTAAGTATTTATAGCCTTGATAATATTTTTAGAATTTAAGTGTGACTTCAAGATGAGGGAGAGGCGTTGTTTGAATTTATTTGACAATTGAGCTTTTGTTTGCTTCTGTTGAATCTGTCTTGATTGATTGAATCCTAGATATTTATAGGTACTATTGTCGTCCATAGGTTCTATTGCTTCACCTGTTTCTAAGATATAACTATTGTTTTGAACTTTGCCTTTGCATATAGAAAGAATTTTGCATTTGTCGACACCAAATTGCATATGGATATCTTTAGAGAACTCTTGTGTTACGTCAGCTAATTTAAAAAGCTCTTTCTTACTGGATGCGTATAATTTTATGTCATCCATATACATGAGGTGTGACAATGAACAATTGTTGGACACGGTAATACCTGTGTTGGGATTATTTAAAAGGTGTGATAAAGGGTTAAGAGCAAGGCAGAACCACAGAGGGCTTAACGAGTCTCCCTGGAATATGCCTCGTCGAATAAAAATTGGTTCAGTAGTTTCTGCTTCAATGTGATTCTTTTGTATTTTTAACACTGTCTTCCAGGAACGCATGGTTGTTTCTAAAAATGATATTATCATCGGATGTATCTTGTACAATTTTAAAACATGCAAAAGCCAACTGTGCGGGACTGAATCATAGGCTTTGCGATAATCTATGAACATTGTGTGTATATTCTTTTTGGTTTTAAACGCTTTACTAATTACTACAGAGTCTATTGTTAATTGTTCCTTGCATCCCTGACTGTTTTTTCGGCACCCTTTTTGTTGTTCGGCAAGAATGTTGTATTTATTGAGGTGTTTATTGATCGTGTCACTAATGCATGCTGTTAAAATTTTGTAAATTGTTTGGAGACATGTGATGGGTCGATATTTGGCTGGGTTTTTTTTTCTGTCATTTGTATCTTTGGGTATCATGTATGTAATTCCTTCAGTAATGTAAAGTGGCATTATATCTGGGTTTTCTATAAATTTATTGATGTGATAATGTAAATGTGTATGGGTGCTTGTAAATTTTTTATACCAATAGTTATGTATATGGTCTGTTCCAGGGGCTTTCCAATTATGGGCACGTTTAATGATTTGTCTGAAAGAATCTATATTTATCTGTTCAAATTCCATCTCCAAGATTTGTCTCGTATTCTCTGTAATTTGTTCGATCCATCCAGCATCTTTATTATGCTCGGTGGGATCTTCCCATATACTAGCCCAAAATTGTCTAACCTCTTCCGGATTTGGGGATTCTGTTTGCTGATTAGTCGTGTTACTGTGTGTACCTGCCAAATTTCTATAAAATAGCTTTTCATTATTAGTGAATTTAGAATTTTGATTTTTTCGGGCTGTGCAAGTGAGATATCTATTGAGTCTACTAGAAGCTGCATTCAGTTTTTGTTTTATCGTGTCTAAGTAGTGTTCTGGTTGTGTATTTCTATCTTCATATTGGGCATGTTCTGTATATTTCAACTTTATATTCTCTACTGCTTCAATGATTTTCCTACTCCTAATTCCCTGGATATATTGGGTTAATCTGCCTATTTCTATTCTGAATCTTTGTATCTTTTGTTCTAATCTCTTCTGCCACGCTGGCTTAAATTCTTCTTTTTTAGTAAATTGTGTGGATTTAATCTTAGTTCCATTACATATAGCAGCGGTGTAAGCTGCCGTATAAATAACAGTTTGAAGAGTTATAAAATCTTGGTTTTTATAGAGATATTTAGGAATCACATTTTTGTCTATATAATCTACTATCATAGCTAATTTCTTAGAAGTTTTTTGTCTTGGTATATATGGTCTTGAAATTGGGTCAGTATCAATGAACTTTTCGTATGCTTTATTGAATTCTGATGTAATTTTTATTTGCAATTTTGAACAAACCTGGCTATTATCACATTTATCTACACTTGCTTCAGTTTCTGACCCCTGTGATAGATTTGGATCATTGTCTGTATTATTAGATATAAGTGTATCTGTGAATTGAGTGTTTGGTTCTGTATAGTCATCAGTTGAGTTATTTAAATGCTGGGTATTAATTTGAATGTGTGTTGCTACTTCTTGTTTAATCTGTTCTATCCTATGTTCTGGAATCATTTTATTGTTAATAATAACACGGCGTTGGTCTGAGAGTCTTTGTTCAGATAGATGCGCAAAGTGTGGGTATAGTTCAATGAATCTAGAGTGTAACTTTTTCCTATATGCAGTTGTATTATTCTCTAATTCTGTAACTTCATAGTATATTCTAAGTACCGCTTCATTTAAATCATCAGACCAACTCATCCTTGTCCCTGTTTGTTGTATATGATTTTGTGATAGTGGTGTTATTTCGTGTTGTTGTAGATATCTGCTTACTTCACTTTTTATTTCGTCAAGGATACGTTGTGAAAGTAACTTGTTATTGACTATTGATCTTCGTTGGCCATCTAATATTTGTTTAGATGCCTTTACATCTGGGAAAGCTTCGCAAAATTCTTTGTGTAGTACATCTAGATAACCGCGTGTGTTGGTTTCCAATTTGGTAGCAATCAAGTATGTGCGCCATATGAACGTGTTCATGTTATCAGTCCATTTTTGTCTCGCGCGTTTAATGCCCATAGCGGGTGCAGCATTGGCGGCGTATGCCTCCTGCACAACGTCTACTGACATTGGTGATACCGTCGACGACCGGTCTATTTCCTCTAATTCAAATGAGCGTGGTGATGAGCTGAGTGATGGAAAAAGGCTATTGGATGATGATGGTGAATGAGGTATGATGTCGGCTGTAGCATTTTCATTGAGGAGAGCCCGCCTGCTCAACTCGTCCTCACCGATGGTTCGCATGCTGTGGCACTCAGCACCGGCTCCAAGTGCGCCCCGGCGACCCCCGGGCAGCGGCCGTAAACTATATCTTCTATTATTGTTCTCCATATCTCTTAATTAAAGGTCGGGACCGTTGGTTTGGGAAGGGTGTCCAGTTGTTAGGGACAGATTTTGGTTATTGGAATATTTCCGTATTCAGCCGAGGTGTTATTGGCTTATATGTACCAGTACCGTGCTTCCCGTAAGCCCCCCCACCACAACAAGGTGGCCCCTCGGGGGGGATATTATTATTATTATTATTTATTTATTAGCACACTCAACAGATTACAAACACAATAAGAAAACAAAATTAAGTATACAGGTTCTAGTCTGCAATCCTAAAACAAGTATGCCTAAAAGCTATACTAATAACAAAGTCAGAAGCTAGGGTACACTGAATACAATAATAAAAAACAAAATAAAAAAAAAGTGATAGATAATTGCAAAAAAATAAAAAAATAAAAAAATACAGGTCAAGACAAAACAGAAATTAAGATTTATAAATGCATGTTATTGATATTGACACATTTTTAGGTGTATTAGTATTTGCCGCCGAAACTTATAAAGTGAAAAGTGAAAGATATCAATGTCTCTGTTAGATACTAGGACTTCATTGTATTGGCGACACATTCTGACCACAGGATTATAATAAGATGTGTTATTCGAGTAAACCTGTAAGGTAAATGCATTATAGTTTCGATTTCGAGACCTAAAACGCGTATTAAAGTTAAGAAGAGAAAGAAGGCTAGGAGAATCGAGAAGACCATGAATTATTTTGTACAGTAGTACAAGATTAATGTAATCACGGCGTACCCTAAGTGAGGTCACATTGAAATAATCTAAGCGCTCGTTGTAGGAAGTAAGCGTTCGGCCCACACCACGTCTATAGCTCAGGATTTTCAAGAAGCGTCTCTGAATTCCCTCAATCCGATCGCTGTGCACACTATAATAGGGAGACCAAATTGCTGAGTTATATTCAAGAATACTGCGAACAAGGGAGTAAAAAAGATGTACTAAGCTATTGGTCTTTCTAAAGTCTTTTGTGATCCTACATATAAAACCTAGTAACCCTGAACAGCGTTCGACGATAAAATCATAGTGTTCATGAAATGAGAGTTTGCTGTCAAACAGAACACCTAAATCCTTGACAACGGTCTTACGAGTGAGTGTTTTACCGTCTAAAGCGTAGTCAGAAAGGCTTATATTCGTTTTTCTGGTGAAAGTTATTAAAAAGCATTTATCGATATTTAGATGCATATGGTTTTCATGGCACCAATCAGAGAGAGCAATCAGGTCATTTTGCAGCTTCAAGGTATCAAGCCTCAACATCGCCTATGGTGGTAAAAATTTTAAGGTCATCAGCGTAAAGTAAACAGGGGCACGAAAGTTTCTCGACTAAATCATTGATAAAAATAACGAAAAGCAAAGGCCCCAGGTGACTTCCTTGAGGGACTCCAGACGTTACTGTGACAGGTGAAGAAAGATAACCTTTAACTGCTACTAGTTGGCTTCTTCGACTTAAATAAGACTGAATCCAACGCAACAAGCTGCCATGGACGCCATAAGCCTCCAATTTGTAACAAAGCACTCTTTGATTCAATTTGTCAAACGCCCGCGAGAAGTCTGTGTAGATAGAATCAACTTGCAACCTATTAGCAAAAGCATTACAGAGATAATTTTTGTACTCTAGTAAGTTCGTTGTAGTTGATTTGTGCTCCAAGAAACCATGCTGTTGGGGATGCAGGTAGGGTTTAATGTGACTATAAAGAACATCATAAACGATGCTTTCAAAGATTTTTGCGAAACAAGACAATATGCTAATTGGCCTGTAATTTTCGCACATACTCTTATCGCCGGACTTGAAGACAGGGACAACGTGGGCAACTTTCCAAAATGTTGGGAACTTACCAGTTGAGAGAGATTTGCTGTAAAGGATGAGCAAAGGCACGCAAAGCTCTTCTGCGCACGTTTTGACAAATATGGCTGGAATGTTATCTGGACCAGGACCCTTGTTCGTGTCCAGGGACTTAAGTTTATTCAAGACCATATCTTTAGTGATGCCAATTGAGCCAAGTGTGTTACAATTTCTGTTAGCGAAGTTAAAGCTATTACCTTGCGTGTCATCCTCAAATACCGAGCTAAAACATTTGGAGAATAATTCACATACCTCAGACGGGTCGGATGATGATTTGTTCTCATATTTCATTGTAGACGGAATGGAATTGTCGCCCTTCCTACTATTAACAAAGTTCCAAAAAGCCTTCATGTTATCATTTTCTACAGAATCCTCAACGGATGCAACGAACTTGGCTTCTCCCACTTATTTATTGATCTAGTATAGGTACATACTCTTTACTATCAAAACTCCTTATTTTCTACTACTAAGCGATGGTTTTTGTCAGTTGCGCGCGCATACATTTTCTATATTAGCCAACTGACAAAGACCATCTTTCAAGTGTGTTTTTAGGGTTCCGTAGCCAAATGGCAAAAACGGAACCCTTATAGATTCGTCATGTCTGTCTGTCTGTCCGTCCGTATGTCACAGCCACTTTTTTCCGAAACTATAAGACCTATACTGTTGAAACTTGGTAAGTAGATGTATTATGTGAACCGCATTAAGGTTTTGACACAAAAATAGAAAAAAAATAGTAAATTTTGGGGGTTCCCCATACTTAGAACTGAAACTCAAAAATTTATTTTTCATCAAACCCATACGTGTAGGGTATCTATGGATAGGTCTTCAAAAATGATATTGAGGTTTCTAATAGCATTTTTTTCTAAACCGAATACTTTGCGCGAGAGACACTTCCAAAGTGGAAAAAAGTGTGTCCCCCCCCCCCCGTAACTTCTAAAATAAGAGAATGATAAAACTAAATAAAATATATGTTGTTCATTACCATGAAAACTACCAGCGAAAATTGGTTTGAACGATATCTAGTAAGTAGTTTTTTTTTAATACGTCATAAAGCATAAACGGCAATGTACCTTTCATTCAATCAACTCAAATATAAAAATTAAAAAAAACATACTACAAGACTTTTATATTATGTTATTTGCTACTACGGAACCCTTCATGGGCGAGTCCGACTCGCACTTGGCCGCTTATTTTCTGCTGTCATGGTTGCATAAATATATTTTTTTTAGTAAATTTCTTATTTTATGTAATTTTACGTTGTTGCTCAGATTTTGTATATTCTAAGTTGCACTTCTATCATTTCTGTCAACTTTCCTTCTTATTCTTTGCGCCGCTCGTGCACCTTCTGTTTTCTTTCTATCTTGTGTACCTAATCTACTATATAATAAATAACAATCTAAATTTATCATTTATTTTCTTGCGTACATATTTCCCTGTCTGGGACGCTCCGCTCAGTAGCATCCCAGGCTCCATATTTTTGGTGACCCCGATATCTTTTGCACAATGAGCGGCAGCGATTCTTCTGATTTTCAACGAAAACTGCCCTGTCGGGAGATGGTGGGCCGTCAAAAACTAGACAACCACGGCCGCGGGCGTGCAAGAAGAAGCAAGTTTCTGTGGATGGCGCATCACACATCCGGAAATACACATTAAAGGTACCTGCTTTTTCACCTGAAGATCCCGAGATTTGGTTTTGTTTATTAGAGGGCCAGTTTGAAAATTATAACATCACTGAGGACAACGTTAAATTCAACAACGTTATATCGAATTTGGATATCGTTCATGCCAAAGCTGTGAAAGATATTATTGTTAGCCCGCCGGCTAAAAACCGTTATGAGAAAATCAAAAGTGAGTTGATAAGACGCCTTTCTGCTTCCCACGAGAAAAAAGTAAAGCAATTGCTCACTCATGAACAGCTCGGAGATAGGAAACCTTCCGAATTTTTGAGACATCTCCAGGATTTAGCCGGGCCAGCTGTTCCAGTAGACTTCATCCGGACAATTTGGAGCAATCGTCTACCCAGCTATATCCAGACAGTCTTAGCATCACAGACCTGGCAGATAGAATTCAGGAAATTACATCACCATGTAACGTAGCTTCGTCTTCCGCATGTTTGAGGGACGATTACAGTTCTTCAAAGGAAATTGCTGAGCTAAAGAAGATGGTCGAACGACTCTCGATGAAAATCGACGATCAAGCTCGCGCGGTCAACGATTCTGGCCGTCATTCAAGATCTTCGCGACGTCGTTCGTACTCTCGCAACCGCAATAGAACTAGATCGGCTTCCAGCTACCGCAAGTTCCCTATTTGCTGGTACCACAACAAGTACGGACCGAAAGCTTCTACCTGTGTCAAACCATGCGACTATGACAAGGCGGGAAACTCCATGGGCAGTCGCTAATGGCGACTGACGATTGCCCAGCTGCACCTAGTCGCCTTTTCGTCACTGATCGCGGTTCGAACGTAAAGTTCCTGATAGACACTGGAAGTGATTTGTGCGTTTACCCTCGGTCATTGCTTCATGAAAGTCGAGCTAAGACAGACTATCAGTTATGTGCAGTCAATGGAACTAGTATAGACACGTTTGGTTTTATTCATGGTATAATAAAATAAGGTATTCTCTGTCCGAGAACGAACTTGACTACGTCACGAAAGTGTTGCCACTGATTGTTCTTTTCAGTAAATTTAAGGACTTTCTCAATTAGTTCATTAATATTAAATAAAATGTTAAGTAACTTAGCTATTAAGAATCTCGCGATTCTCGCGTCATTCATCAATTCAAAATTTTATAAATTGATAAAATGGATTATTAATTTGAAATTGGTATATAAAGTTCAAAAATGCATTACGCTCGGGTAATTCAATTTCACACAGAGGCAACATATTACACTGATGACGTAGTCAAGTTCTTCCTACGTCATCAACTGTCACGGAGAGAGAATACCTTATTTTATTATACCATGGTTTTATTAATTTAAATTTAAATCTAGGACTTAGGCGTAATTTTCCTTGGCGTTTCGTTGTAGCCAATGTTACTAAACCTATCATAGGTGTAGATTTTCTTTGTTTTTATAATTTAATAGTGGATATACGTAGTAAGCGTCTCATTGATAATACTACAACTTTATCTTCTAACGCTTGCACTGCTAATGTAAATATTTATTCTGTAAAAATTGCAACAGGCGACACTCGGTTTCATAAACTTTTAGATAAATTTCCCGAGATTACACGCCCTTCTGGCAAGCCTTCTATACCAAAACATGAGACCGTACACCACATCAGGACTACTCCTGGTCCACCCGTATCATGTACTCCTCGAAGACTCGCTCCTGATAAACTTAAAATCGCTAAAGCGGAATTCGAACTCATGATCAGCAATGGAACAGCTCGTCCATCTCAGAGCCCTTGGGCTTCGCCATTACACCTGGTTCCTAAGAAGGATAACGGCTGGCGGCCCTGTGGCGATTATAGGATGCTTAATGCACGGACTATCCCAGACCGTTATCCTATTAGGCATATCCATGACTTCGCCCATTCCATTGCTGGTTGCAAAGTCTTTTCAACAATCGATTTAGTTAAGGCGTACAATCAGATCCCTGTTTTTGCTGACGATATTCCTAAAACGGCGATCACAACGCCATTCGGATTGTTCGAATTTCCGGTAATGACATTTGGCTTGAGAAATGCTGGCCAAACCTTCCAACGATTTGTTGATGAGCTGGTCAGGGGTCTTGATTTCGTCTATGCGTATTTGGACGACTTTTTGGTTTTTTCACGTAGTGAGGAGGAGCATGACAACCACTTGCAGCAACTTTTCTCCAGGATGAAGGATTATGGCGTCCTTGTCAATGTTTCCAAGTGCGATTTTGGAGTAAGCGAAGTAGCGTTTCTAGGCTATCGCATCTCAGAGTCTGGCACTAGGCCGTTAGAATCTAAGGTACAAGCCATAAATGATTTCCCTCCACCTACGACAATCAGACAACTCAGGCGTTTCTTGGGCATGGTAAATTTCTACCGGCGATTTTTACCCAGCGCCGCTGTTGTCCAAGCCCCTTTAAATGCTCTTCTGTCTGGTTCTGTTAAGCCATCCCATCCCGTTAACTTGTCAGGTGACACTCTTGCTGCTTTTGAAAAGTGCAAGGAAATACTTGCAAATGCTGCATTACTCGCACACCCAGACTGTGACGCCAAACTTGCTCTGGTAACAGATGCATCCGATCTGGCTATGGGTGCAGTTTTGCAGCAACTCCATGACGGTGCCTGGCAACCTCTTGCGTTTTTCTCGCGAAAACTGAGCCCGTCACAGCAAAAATACTCTCCTTATGATCGTGAGTTGTTGGCGATATACGAAAGCATCAAATACTTTCGCCATAAGCGCCAGGAAGCGAGACACTTCGTGGTCTACACAGATCACAAGCCTCTCAGTTTTGCTTTTCGAGAACGAAAAGCTAACTGCAGCCCTCGTCAATTTCGTCATCTTGACTTCATCTCACAGTTCACGACCGATATTAGACACATTTCGGGTAAAGACAATGTTGTTGCCGATACATTGTCTCGTGTCGATGAACTGCAGATGGCGATTGACTTGGACATACTTGCTCAACATCAAGCCTCCGATCAAGAATTACATAAATATGTTGACGGTGAATTTTCACTCCGCCTTCAGAAGGTTCAAGTTCCGAACAGTAGTACGGAGGTATATTGCGATTTAAGTACTCCATCGCCAAGACCATTCGTACCCAAACTTCTGCGTAGACAAATTTTCAACAGCCTTCATAATCTCAGCCCTCCAGGTGCAGACGCAACTACTAAACTGGTCGCAGAACGCTTTGTCTGGCCAGGGATGCGCAAAGACTGTCGAGAATGGTCACGCCAATGTCTTGCATGTCAACGAGCAAAGGTTAATCGACATGTATCTGCTCCTTTAGGCACATTTAACCTGCCGCGTGCTAGATTTTCTTTTATTCATGTGGACATAATTGGTCCTCTTCCACCTTCACAGGGTTACAAGTACTGTCTTACAGTTATAGACCGCTTTACGCGTTGGCCTGAAGTTACACCAATGGTTGATATAACAGCTGAAACCGTCGGTAAGGCATTATTGTTGTGGATTTCTCGATTTGGATGTCCCACTGATATTGTCACTGATCGCGGTCGTCAATTTGAGTCCGTACTCTTTCAGTATCTGGCAAAAATGATTGGTTTCAAGCATCGCAGAACAACCGCGTATCATCCAGCTTGTAATGGCATGGTGGAACGGTTCCATCGACAGCTGAAGGCAGCTATAATGTGCCACGCTGACTGCAACTGGGTGGATAACTTGTCCTTGATACTTCTAGGTATCAGGTCTTCTTTTAAAGATAGTCTGCAAGCTTCATCAGCTGAGTTAGTGTACGGAGAACCTTTACGTCTTCCAGGCGAATTTTTCCATGCATCTGTTCCAGATACTCTGGATTTAACAGATTTTACATCTCGTCTGCGTCTGTTTGTAGCTAAGCTACGACCTACCCCAGCGGCGAGACATACTAAAGACAAAATTTTTATTCACAAGGATTTATCCTCTTCGAGTCATGTATTTCTAAGGACTGACGCATTACGCGGTGCCTTGCAGCCGCCATATACTGGTCCTTATGAAGTGCTTGAACGAGGCGATAAAACTTTTAAGATTCTTGTAAAGAGTAAAGGTGTCACAGTATCAATAGACCGCTTGAAGCCGGCCTATATGCTAGTTGACTCATTTCCTTCCCTTGTTTCAACTCCTATTCCTCAAGTCAAACCTCTTCCCGATCGCGATCTTGTAGCTAACCCTGTCCCAAATCCTTCGGACGGGCCGCTGCAAGAGCCAGTTAGTAAGACTCGTTCCGGACGTACTGTTCGGTTTCCTAATTTTCTTCGCCCGTAGTTACGGTCTCCGGGGGGGAGTGATGTGGGCTTCTCCCACTTATTTATTGATCTAGTATAGGTACATACTCTTTACTATCAAAACTCCTTATTTTCTACTACTAAGCGATGGTTTTTGTCAGTTGCGCGCGCATACATTTTCTATATTAGCCAACTGACAAAGACCATCTTTCAAGTGTGTTTTTTTCTGCTGTCATGGTTGCATAAATATATTTTCTTTAGTAAATTTCTTATTTTATGTAATTTTACGTTGTTGCTCAGATTTTGTATATTCTAAGTTGCACTTCTATCATTTCTGTCAACTTTCCTTCTTATTCTTTGCGCCGCTCGTGCACCTTCTGTTTTCTTTCTATCTTGTGTACCTAATCTACTATATAATAAATAACAATCTAAATTTATCATTTATTTTCTTGCGTACATATTTCCCTGTCTGGGACGCTCCGCTCAGGAGCATCCCAGGCTCCATAAACTTTTGGTAACAAGACTGTATCAATGTTTTGCTTAGGGCTCTGTAATGCGAGAATTCATCGTAGTCTCGAGGATTACCGAATTTTTTATAGAGTTTGTGAAATTTAGATTTAATTTTAAGGCAGCGTTTTAATGCATAATTATAGATTCGTCATGTCTGTCTGTCTGTCTGTCCGTCCGTATGTCACAGCCACTTTTTTCCGAAACTATAAGACCTATACTGTTGAAACTTAGTAAGTAGATGTATTGTGTGAACCGCATTAAGGTTTTGACAGAAAAATAGAAAAAAAATAGTAAATTTTGGGGGTTCCCATACTTAGAACTAAAACTCAAAAATTTATTTTTCATCAAACCCATACGTGTGGGGTATCTATGGATAGGTCTTCAAAAATGATATTGAGGTTTCTAATAACATTTTTTTCTAAACCGAATACTTTGCGCGAGAGACCCTTCCAAAGTGGAAAAAAGTGTGTCCCCCCCCCGTAACTTCTAAAATAAGAGAATGATAAAACTAAAAAAAATATATGATTTTTATTACCATGAAAACTACCAGCGAAAATTGGTTTGAGCGAGATCTAGTGAGTAGTTTTTTTTTTTAATACGTCATCATCATAAACGGCAATTTACCTTTCATTCAATCAACTCAAATATAAAAATTAAAAAAAACATACTACAAGACTTTTATATTATGTTATTTGCTACTACGGAATCCTTCATGGGCGATTCCGACTCGCACTTGGCCGCTTTTTGTTATTTAAACTAGTTAAAAAACAGTTTAAAAAAGTTCTGTCTTGGACGTCCGTGTGTCTGTATGTGCGGAGGCTTTTCTTGTTAACACGATAACGACCGAAATACTTTACTAATTGAGTTTTTTTTTTCTCTTACGCTTGAGTATGTTTAGGAAAAGAACCCTTTCATTTTTCAGGGTCTGATTCGATGTGGTATAATTGTTATTAAATAAACAAAAAAAAAATATCGACTGTTCTTCATAGTTTTAGTATATCTATATATATCTTTATTTTTATATATGCGTAAGATATAAAAAAAAAATTATGGGCCCTTTGAGGCGTGCTCTTTTGGATTTTCCAAACTTTTTCAAAATAGGTAGCTATTTTTATTTGCGTGTTAGGAAATAAACGATTTTATTATTATTATCATATTCTTTCAAGGTTTATCCTTTGCAATTGCATAGGGACACAGGTCCAACATACAGAGGCTTTGTGAGAGTTTTTGCTATAACTGTGATGGAACTACACAAGGGCATGACAGTGAGGACACTATTATAATAATGTCCCTCTCACTGAGAATTCCCAGTTAGGGCTCTAACAGACCAGCGACATAGGTAAGTCGCAGTCGGTCGCCGACCTGTGTCGCGCGATGTCGCGCATCGGTCGCCGACTGTCGCAAACTTGAGACTTGTCATCGGTCACAAACTCAAAAACTACCGCGCAATCATCGGCAACGGTCGTCGATAAATTAAATACGCGGCAGTAGTACTTATAGTCTCTTAATAAAGCCGGGGACGGACAGACACAACAGACAGTCATGGTGCAACTATAAGGCCCAACGCAGACGACAGACTAGACCGCGCCGCACTTTTAGTCTGTGAAAATAGAACCTATGGAATTACATGCAGTAACACACACGACGCACAAAAAGTGCGGCGCACAAAAAGTCCGTGTGATTTTGGCAGACCGCGCCGCGCCGCGCCGCGCCACACCGCACTAAAAGTGTGCGAAAAAAATACAACGTATGCTTCAACCCGCGCTAACACAGACGTCGCGCACTTTAGTCTGTGATCTGCACTCGGCTAGTGGTGGACGTGACGTGCGCGGTATTATAGCATGGGATGGCGCTAGAGATAGATAGTACTGATGTTGTTCATGAAATACAAAACAGACCTGCAATTTATGATACTTCAAAATCCGAGTATCATACCTAGTATAACCTTTCTTCTGGACCAATGCACTTTCTCATTATTGTTTCCGAATGTGTCAAAGTTGGTCTTAAAATGAATAGCAACTCATTAAAAGTATTAATAGAAATTTTATAAAATTTAAAAAAATTGTTCGGGTATTGTTTTAGAATTGCATGTTTCATATGGAATTGTCCTTTTAGTAATCTCTCCGAAAGTATAGGATGTACCCAAAATTCTCTATTTCTTCTTCTTTTTCTGTACTTCAAGTATAAAATAATACATCGCAATCTTTGCACTTCCATGGCGTGTAAAACTGTACGTGTCCCGTCCCTTCAGTTCTGCCGACAGAATGATTCAAAATGTGCGTCGTGTGTGTTGAGTCCGTGAACAATCCGCGAAAGACTTTTTGCGCGCCACGCAGACTATTTGTGCGCCGCAGACTCGATCGGACAAAAAGTCTGTCGTCTGTGTTGGGCCTAAGTGTTTCTTTTTAGGGTTCCGTACCCAAAGGGTAAAAACGGAACCCTATTACTGAGACTTCGCTGTCTGTTGTCCGTCCGTCTGTCTGTCTGTCACCAGGCTGTATCTCAAGAACCGCGATAACTAGAAAGTTGAAATTTTCACAAATTATGTATTTCTGTTGCCGCTATAACAACAATTACTAAAAACAAAATATAATCTTATACCTTTAAACGAGCAATTCTTGTATGTATGTATATATATATATATTTATTTATAAATTTCTGTGATCTCGAAAACGGCTCTAACGATTTCGCTGAAAATTTGTATATGGGGGTTTTCAGGGGTAAACAATCGATCTAGATTAGTTTTATGTTTGGGAAAACGCGTGTTTTCGAGTTTTCGTGCGTTTTTCTTTCCACGCAGAATATGGTCGCTAATTTCGTCGCGCCGCGACCGCCTTGATTTAGCTCAGTGGTTAAGGATAGCGAGAGCGCTAGAAAGAGTGTTACGGGTTCGAATCCCACTCGGTGACTTACTTTTGTTTTTTTTTATGTTTAAGTTTATATTTTTTTTTTATTTTGCATTGTTTTTAGACAAGGTTAAAAAAAATTAGTTAATGTTTGAGATGTAACCGAGCAAAGCTCGGTCGCCCAGGTACTAAATATTTAAGGGGGGCTCCCATTCAACAAACGCAATTTTTTATAGATAATGGTACGGAACCCTAGTGTGCGAATCCGATTCGCACTTGGCCGGTTATTTACCTACTACGGCACCATAAAAAGTCTCCTAACGGAAAATTGTACTTGCATTGGCACTATTGGCAGCCACTTTCAACTTTCAGCTAAGCCGCATCCATTGCCCGACTGCCCGCCCCCGCAGCAGCCACGAGCTGCGTCACAATGCGTGGTGCCGGCCGTGTGCGTCGTGGGCGTGGGAGTACGGTCACCTGCGCTACGAGGGTATCGTCCTGCGGCGGTCACGTGGACGGATGCCATTAGACATCTTACGAGGCGGCGGGACATTACTAAGCCAAGTGGATAATCGTACTCGACATCATTCACGATCATGGGCTGAGGCTGAGATTCAAACAAAATGTTTTGTATTTGCTGTCTCGCTAAGAGACGGGCAACAGTAAACGTAGCATACGGTTGTGCGCATACCGATAAAGACTTTGTATAGCCCCTAAGGGGTAGACAGTTAGATACAAAGCCATGCGACCCAAACGCTACTTTTAGCGTGAAATTAAAATATGAAATCGAAATATGTAGTGATGGTGATACGCTGCCGTATGCGTGTCTAGAATAGATAGAAAATAAGTAACATTGATGTTACTTATCTTCTATCTAGCTATGTACACGGCAGCGTGTCAGAGCCAAGTTTAAAGAAAGGAACTGGCGACGCAACAACCATGTGTATATTTACACGAAACATTTCGAGCTATCGCAAATCGAAACCTAACCTAAATACATGTGGGACATGTTAAGATTCTTACAAATAACAGGATTGATTTAGATTTCAATTCTTTTGTTGCATATTGAACTTGGCTCTCATTCTCATATTTATGTTTTAGTCGGCTTTAAGATCTACCATGACCTTTTCTTTTTGAAGCTTCCGTACATTAAATGAAAGAACCTTTATAGGATCACTCGTGCGTCTGACCATCAGTCTGTCACAGCCAATTTGCTCCGAATCTACTAGACCAAATCAGGTGAAATATAGAGGATGGTGTAATTCCTACGAAGTGTAAAGTAGGTAAATAAATATTTTTCGGGGGATAATTATAATAAAATTGAAATAAAATAATTGCAATACTTACAATGTCATAATAATATTATATGAAATAAAAGGGCTTGTTATGAGGGTATTTTTTTTGTAATAAAAAAATGTTTTGATTTTATTCATGAAAGAAGACGAAAATTTACCATTACCTACCCTGATCAACAAAACTACTAAGCCTAAATTTTTGAATAAATACAACAAGTAGTTCATTGCTTGTAGAGGTAGATTACAGGAAAACCTATAAGAATTGAAAATATAGTGGTAAACGGTAAACGCATTATAATATGAGTAATGCCATCTATGTGTGAGTTCTGTAACCAACAATTACATGAGACTGACTGCCTACGTGGGCCAGTGGTCAAGGCGTTCGCCGTGTGATGCGGAGGTCATGGGTTCGAATCCCAATGAGAAGCATAATATACTTTGTGAAAAGTTGTTTACAGTCTGTTTAGGATATTGCAGGCTTGAACGTGTTTCGGAAGGCACGTATGTGTGGGTTCCGAACGCCATCTAGCGTTTGATCATTAAACTACACAAGGATTGGTTCTGGTTTACCCTTTGGGTTGCGAAAGTAAGACGGCAATCGCTTTTTTTTAAAACAGCAAGAAAATTAGTTAGTTAATGAAGTAGTAATAAGCATTTATGGTAACATTAGCCCATCAGGCTGGGTAGGGACCAATATTGAACTTGGTTTCTTTCGGCGTAATCTTTCCAGCAGTGGCCGTTCCGAAACGCTAGTAGTTTTTAGCTTTAACACTAAAATATTATTTAAATAAGTACTTAAAATGCCCTTAAATATTAGATAAAATTATCCAAATTGACTAAATTGAAATGTTGAGTTTGACTTTGAAACGGCTGAACTGATTTTCGTCAAATGTAGTTAAGAACCATTGCTTTCACGTAAAAAAACCTCATCGAAATCAGTCCATCCGGTCGAGCGCTACGATGTCACAGACAGACAAACCGACAGACGTTAGCGTCAAACTTACTATACACCCGTCACAAATATTACACCATGTAGGTACAAAATTCAAAAGCTATAGTTGCAACTTTATTATTACAAGTTATAGCAAATGTACCTACAATTTTTTTATTCGCAACGCACCGTACAGTACAGCTATATTTTTGACGGCTAATCGAGTAGTTAGTTGTCTTGTCGTACGTACGACGTGTGAGCGTGAGTGACCGCGAGGCCGAAGGTCGCGGTGCGTGTGAGCGAGCAAAGAATATAGTGCGCCTCGTCGCACCGCATCGGCCCGTCACGACCACGACTTGTTGCGAGCGACGCCCGCCGGCACCGCGTGCCGCCAACCGGCCGCCCTTCGCTGATCGCTCGTTCTCCGCTCTCCGCACTTCACCGCGTCGCGTCGCATCGATAGCACATCCACTGCGATCGCTATCGGATCGGGCGAGTTAATTACATATTGTGTAAATACTGTGATTTTAAGTGTAATTCACGTCAGTTACGTTTTGATATCAGTAACGAGTGTGCTGTGGAGATTTTAGCCCATAGTTTTTGTAAAGTACTCATGAAGTATCAGCCTAAGCAGTAATCATCTAGCGTGTTTGCCCGGTGTTGTCACAATCACATTCACAAGGTTCACGAGCCGCGTCATAGATATAGTCCCACCCCACCACACCTCTTTACATTCATAGCGCAAAGGATCGCCAAGTTTCGTATCCGTTCGGAACTGCGACCGTAGACCTCAATTTTTGTTACATCTATTAGATTGCGATTAAGCTATCAAAAAATACCTAAGATAGGTATCAGTTTTATTTTTGTTACATTATGTATGTATGTCAATAAGGAGAAAATAAGTACAATAGGTACATACTTCGTACCCTGCATTTGAAGAATAGATCCCGCTATCGGTAGCTCAGAACAATGTCTACCAAAACGAAAATTTTGGAGGAGATCCACCCGCTGCAGCTGATCCGCGAGGTGCAAAAGCGGCCGGCGCTGTACCAGCGCAACAACCCCGAGGTGGCCAGCCCGCACCACAAGCTCAAGGTGTGGGCCGAGGTGGCGCAGAGCCTCTTCACCGACTGGGAGCTTTGCTCGGCGCGCACTAAGGACGACAGAGGTAAAGCCTGCCACTACCTGCTCCATTGTCTGCTACGGGTTACACTTCCGAATGTTGATCCATTAGTTTTTGTCTACATTTTGTATCACAATACCGACCCAAATGAATAAGTAATATATGTACTTACACTATATTCCATGACCGTTTTTCGGCGACGGTAGTGTTGTGTTGATTTTTGCAGTAAATATATAACCTACATAACTGCATATAAAGTTCATACTGTGGTCACATTTTGTGGACCTCACGTAGTAATTGGACAGCAAGCTGGCAGCAACATTAAAGTTCCAAAACTTAGTCGCTATATTTATTGAAAACAAATTATACCTTCTTAATTATAAAAACCTACATGAAATAATTGGCCAAGTGCGTGTCGGGTCACGCGCAGTGTAGGGTTCCGTAGTTGCAAATGCCAACTTCGAGTTGATGTCACTAAAAACGTCTAAAAATCAATTATTATTATTATATTATAATATTAATTGATTTTTATTGTGTACTAGCTGAAGCCCGTGACTTCGTTCGCGTGGACTTTATGTATCTGGAAAATGCTCATCAGGCTGGACAACTTTTACTAAGGCGACATTTTTATATCTCTTATAGTTTAGCTGGACCATTATGGTTCTGCATCAGACGTTTCATTTTCCAAAATCATTAACATATACTCTATATGTTGCCCAGGCTTGATAGCTATATAACAAAAAAAGTTTCATTCGAATCCGTCCAGTATTTCCGGAGATTAGCGTGTACAAACAGACAAACAGACAGACATTTTTTTTTAAATTCTTACTCTACAACTACGTCTACATCGCCCCCAATTTTTTTTTTGGAAATATATTTAATGTACAGACACACTTTTTTTACTGTTTTATTATATGTATAGATTTATATTGTGTCGTGTGTTTATGTATAATAAAGATTTAACAAACAAATAAAAACAACTTATAATATAATATTTCCCCAAACATACAGGTTTTGCCTAGTTTAGGAGACGGGACTGTATTTTATCTATGTTAAACTGATTTTGGCCAATAATGACTTACATAAATAAACTAACAGTTACAGGTTTAGCAAAGAAATGGCGCAACCTTCGCGATACTTTCAAAAGACAGTTAGATATTCAGAAAAAGAATCGCGCCGGGGCTAACATTAAGAGAAAGCAGTACGTGTACTACAAGCACATGTCTTTTCTGACGCCGCACATGTGCGAAGAAGAGCCAGAGGAGTCCGCGACCGCGACAGCGTCTGCGCCCGCGCGTCCCTCGCAGTGGGAGCAAAACGGCCCGGTGAATAAAAGGCCCAGGCTTGAGGAGCAAGCATTCGCGAGCACAAACGATTTTACAGAAATTGATGAGGATAAACATTTCTTGATGTCACTGGTTCCATCTTTCAAAAGAATGAATGAAGATGAAAAACTTACAGCAAAAATGGAAATACTGAAGGTACATAAACGTATAAACAAACTTTATTTAAGTAAATATATGTCAACAGATACACTTTCTATTTAAAGTTTTGAGAATTTCTTAATCTTGACAATTTGCTTCACTTAAAAATCAAAATTAGAATTTAAAATAGTAGCTAATGAACCGATCTCATGATAGTTTCTGAGAAAACGAAATATTATGAATGAGATCTAACCCAATGCCATGTGCCATCTAAGGTATTGTATCGTATATAACCGTATGTAAACGTTTACGACTACAGTAAACAGCTATTCGTTTAATGTTCCAGGTGATCAAAACGGTGAAAGAGAACAGCGCGAGCGCGTCGGCCATGGAGCAGCTGAGCTATGTGCCGCTGGTGGACGTCAAGCTGGAGGCTCTCACCGCGGAGGAGCACGGCGTGGACAGTGCGCCCGATGAGGAGCTGTGAGACATTGGGGACTGGGGACAGTGCGCCCGATGACGACCAATGATGAGACAGTGGGGACTGGGGACAGTGCGCCCGATGAGGAGCTATGAAACATTGGGGACTAGGGACAGTGAGCCCGATGAGGACTATAGAATAGCTTTCCAACGACAAAAACGATCCTTGTTGATCGATTACATACAAACTATAACTGTCACTACGTGACCGTTAAATAACAGACTTGAACTCATTGATAGGTAGCAGCTGTGCAGTGATAAGGAAGGACTTAGTTAAAGAAAAATAACTCTGAGTATGGTGCTGTGATTTAATAGCGTGTCAGTATTTTTGGACTAACTACTTACATTATTAAAGATATTGTAATTTTAGGCTAAAGTCTCATTTATTTAGTCAGCTAAACATACGGTTAATACTACTTATAGATTATGTATACTACTGAGACTATACGACTCACACTAATAATTATAAATGCGAAAGTTTGTGAGAGTGTATGTTCGTTACTTCTTCATGCGCAAACGCCCCTTCCTAAATATTGATTGATACTTAAGTATTTGATCAAGCTATCTGCGCCTGGTAGTCTTATACATAACAAGCTGAATAAGATTATTAAATCAATGAAACCATGGAATGCGCAATGATTACGAAACGGGGTGACCCACATGACATCTGTGGGGCTGGGGCGGCGCCACGCTGCGTGCCCTCTGTGAATGCACCGAAACTCGAGCCTTTTCAAACGAGAACTCTGCACTGGGTCTCGTCTGTCAAGTCCTAAGGCAACCTGTTTGTTGTACTCGCTTTATTTACATTTCGTCTGGTATCACATGTCATCATCGTACTATTAAAATTCACTCTTTCAGTTTCTCACTAAGCCCCATTATTTTAAGAGGCTTTCAGAGGTACCGTCTTCGACTATCGTAACATACAATTTTTGAGTAAGGACCTAAAAAAATATTATTTTTCATTTCATCTACTATTAAAAACGATGTTTTCATCCCAAAATATTTGGAGCTAAAGTTACTGCTAATTCTCTCGGGATTGAAAAGTGAATAACAAAATCTTACGGGATTAAAACACACTATGTAGAACCAAAAAGAATATTGGCAGTCTAGCAAAAAAAAAGGTATTTAGTTTCAAAACATTAAAAAATGGGCACAGGCGACGCAATTTTTTGTATTTGGAATATATATCGTCCGTCATCAACATGGATGTATGTAGGTAAATATTTTCATGTTCTTCGCTTCAAAAAAAAGAAATAAGAATAATATAAAAAAGCGCAATTTTTGTCTTTGATTCAAAGTAATTACATAAGTTTTAGGTTATATTGCATTGATATGTCATTATTTGTCTACATTTGAATACTTATTCGTAAATCTAAGCCGATAGTAAATATCAAGTTTAAAAAAAAGTCAACCGACTTCAATTTTTATTCAGGAGTTTCTTCCATATCTCCAAAATCTTGGACGGGTGACCGCAAGTAGCATAAAAATTTATCGAGCTCCTCCGTGCTTCGGAAGGCACGTATAAGCCGTTGGTCCCGGCTGTCATCATTGTATGGCAGTCGTCAAGCTATGTCAGATGCCTTTAGGCAGGCTGAAAAATCTGACACCAGTGTTGGCCACTTACATACACTAAAAACAAGCAATCTCCAAAGTTCTTTATCGCGTCTTCACCAAATTAAATATGGGACTAACGAGGGACTAAAGACTTTCAAATAAAAAAGAATTGTCAAAATTGGTACACGTTAGACGAAGATATGGCGTAACATATTTAACTTGTTTGTGCGATTCCGCCACTTAAGTAAATACATAATACCGATGTTCCACGTACCTCTGAGAGCGCGGCGAGTGAGGCATGCCACGAGCCGCCGCACGCCGCTGAGCCGCGTCCTTTTCCGCTGCTTGACGACGCCCAGCCGCCGCCGGCTCCTCTCCCGGACACTGCTGCTCTCCGCACTTGACAATTCACTAAGGGCTCTAGTTCTTTTGATCACAACGTCTGAACTACTTTTACACACTGGCAATTCGATAGGGGGGAGAGAGAACTTTTCGGGGTTTACGCTTTTGCTCGGCCACACCTCTTCGGAGCTGTCGAACGAAGACGACTCTCTCGGTGGTGGCAGTTGCAGTGGAGGCAGAATACGGTGGTAGGGGATTAACCGTCGCGAATATTCATAGCTGCGGGAGCTTGAACCGGAACTGAACCAGACATCGCTGGAAAACATTGAGGACGAGATGGTATCGCGACCCGAGCCTAGGTCGATAGTGCATTTTCGAGTCCGAGACACGCTCACAATGTTCACTGGGTTTTTATGCACGGTAGCCTTGCCTAAATCATAGTTTAACCGCGTCGGAGCCGCGCTGGGTGTGTCGGAGGTGGCGGTGGTATTGGTGTTGTACTCGTCAGTGGTGGAGCTCCAGAAAAAAGGTGACACGGGCTGCATGTTGATGAAGGCGCGCGTGACGTGCGGCGGCGCCGCGGCCACCGTCGGCGGCTCCGGGGACAGCACGCCGAACGGGTGCGTGAAGTAGAACAGGCACAGCGGCCGCCCCTGCAACCGAAGCGAACGATGTCACCGCAGCTACTGTGCACCCGCCCTACTCTTCTCCTACTATTGTTTAGTCTACACAAACCTTTACGTCATCTGTCGATGTGGATGCATCCGATCGGCCGCTATTCATGTTTTGTTTTTCCTGCACAGATTCGTAACACTTTTTTGATTACTTAAAAAAGATAGCTTGCTCCACCCGCGGCTGGGCTCGGGCGCGGCCGACTGCCGCGGTGGCTGGCACGCCGCGCTCCGAGAGCCTCCGAGCCGATACACAAACAACGATACGTGATTTTAGATGCCATCCAGGGGTGTACTGCGCTTCAAATATTTTTTTTGTTGTTGTGTTGATACCAAAATATCAGACAGGAATCGTGATAACAGCCCTCATAAGCTTGAACCATTTCTCCCACCACGTTCATCATATTGGTAGCTTTAGTATCCAAATAACAGCGGCTTGGGCTGTCTACCTACCGGTAGGTACCTAAGCTGAGTTTATATATGGTGTCTATTCGAGAACGTCCCAACAACGATCGGATTTTCCAAAAGACCTATTTGCTAATCCCATCACATAATCTTCAGTGAAATCACAACTGAGATGTCTATTAAATATTCAGGTAAATAAAAGGATTCTTGAAAAAGCTACAAGCAGAAGTTAAAAATGAAAGAATCAGCAAAATATTGCACTCAAAAATGTAAGAAAGTAGTATTACACATAGCTGCTGTACTGTACTTTAGTAGTGAGCACAGCGGTTGTAGTTGTAACACATAGAAAAATAGCTGTTTTTACAAGTGATTCGCCCGAAAACTGCAACACTGGTCGTGTAATTATTAACTAAACTACCTTATTGTTTGTTTTTTTACGGAACAATAACAACGGTATATAAATGTATGGGCCAGGAATGGATCCCATCCCTAGGCACGTTCACCGCGCCGGGCGGCGGTGCCGGCCGGCGACGTCCCGGCCGCGGCCGCAGCCGCGGGTCGCGGTCGCACGCTCCGGCTCCGGCACACTTGCTTGCATCTCTACCCCAAATTCGCAAGCAAAACGCAAAATGATTCACTCAATGTCTGGATAATAACAGTGCTGCTAAGTGAAGCGTCTCAATTAAATATGTAGGTACCTACTCAACTACCTGTTTTCTGTAAAGACTTTATACACAAGTCGTCTGACTTTTGTATTTAGTCTTATCGTAACTTATTTGTTTATTAAAACTTTATTCTATTTTAACGCTAAAAGCGTTCTCTCCCAGTCAGACTACCATAGGGATAAACAGATGCCATCAAAAACAATAACTTGGAAAAGAAATCAAGTCTCGCAACTCGCAACTGAGTTCTTCTACAGTGATAATTTTTTACACTAAATACCAACTTCACCGCCAAACTGTACAATAGATTTAGATAATATTTCTATGGGAACACCTGACAAGCTGACAAGTAAACACTTTCAAATAAAAAATAATTTTCTAAATCAAAGGGTCGAAAACTGAATTTCGACAGAAGGATATTACGGCCGTGCTACTTTTTGCTCGTCTTGGCGGTGGCACTGCCGTGCCAAATTGTTATGCGGCGCAAAAATTAAAACTATAAAATTATAAATAATTAATACTTAGAATAACTACAACTAAAAGTAACAAGACTTATAGTGCAACAATCTACTATTAGTATCTAACAAACAAATGTACTTAAGTCAAACATTATCATATTTTTCTTTGTATTTTATACAATGTCCTTTTTAATTAAGTACAAATATTTCAAGGGGTGGTTCAGTCCATCATTTTGAACAACTTTTCCCAATGAATGTATATCGAAATACGAAAAAAAAATTTAGGTTTCCATACAAATCGAAGTAGTCACGTGATATCATTACTATCGAAAATGATTTTTTTTTTTCGTATTTCGATATACATTTATTGGGAATAGTTGTTGGAAATGATGGACTGAATCACCCCTTAAAATATTTGTACTTAATTAAAAAGGACATTGTATAATGAATATAGTCGTAGAAAAGTATTGTTTGCAACGTTGTTTAAAATGCTTTTTACGTTGCTCACCAAAGCTAGCATTGTAACCTGCGCCACTTGCATTTTTTGATCTGCCTTAAACAACTGTTGCATAAAATACTACTTTTTATCCATCAAAAAACCTCGAAAACGAATTCCTCTCGGTCACATCCTCAGCTGTGCTGCTTCGTAGCCCGGGATGTGCTTTTTCGCTTTTTCTTCCCTTCTTCTGCAAATATAATTCTCATGTCAAATGATCACGAAACCATGCGAAATCGAGAAGAAATAGCCGCAGGTGCAACGTTTAAAACAACCCTCCTTTGGAATGCACTTGGCTGGCACTTATTTAGATCTCAATAATTTTGTTGGATTTAAACTTTGATTTATACAGCCCAAAAGTAGGATATAAGTAGTATAGATTTCTTTTTTTAATTATCTTATACCTTTAAACGAGCAATTCTTGTATGTATGTATGTATATATATATATTTATTTATAAATTTCTGTGATCTCGAAAACGGCTCTTACGATTTCACAGAAAATTTGTATATGGGGGTTTTCGGGGGTAAACTATCGATCTAGATTAGTTTTATGTTTGGGAAAACGCGTGTTTTCGAGTTTTCATGCGTTTTTCTTTCCACGCAGAATATGGTCGCTAATTTCGGCGCGCGGGCCGCCATCGGCTTAGCGCAGTGGTTAAGGATGCTGACCGCTAGAAAGAGTGTTTCGGGTTCGAATCCCACTCGGTGACTTACTTTTGTTTTTTTTTATGTTCAAGTTTTTATATAATGTTTTATTTTGTACTGTTTTTAGACAAGTTTAAAAAAAATAGTTAATGTTTGAGATGTAACCGACCGAGCAAAGCTCGGTCACCCAGGTACTTAAATTAAAAATAGACTCAATGCTGCCCTCTGTTACGTTGTGTTAGAAATAACTGCACTGCGAGCGGTTTAGAGTTGTCATGGCTTCACGGGTGCCGTATGTAAATCTACAAAACTGCTACGTAATGTTCGTATTAACCGCTAGATGTCGTACCTACTCGTAGTAACACCAAATATTGTTCTTTGAGTAACACTTACACGCGCCTAAATGTTTCTGTGGTGTATGAGGTGTATCCAGGGGCGTAGCTACCGCCGTATCTGCCGTATCAATTATACAGGGCCCCCGGCCTACGGGGGCCCCCAAGGTGCGTAAGCAAAAATTAATAAAAACTTCCCAAATTTTTTTAATTTCAGAAATGAGAAATCAAAACTGATAAAATATTATTTAAGAACTTCTTTGGGACAGGAACGTCTGTCAGACCTGTCACTATTGTCCATAGAGGCAGAAACTTTAGAAAAACTTAAGTCATCATCAGCTATGAATGATTTAATTAATCAGTTTGCCAAAAAAAAGGCAAGGAGAGTAAATATTTAATTTGAATTGTTTTTAAAAATGTGACAGATAGATAATTATGATGAATAAATATTTCTTTTAATTTTATGCAAACATTTTTCTTTTTGAGAAATCTTTACCCTTCCTGAGGGCCCCCAAACCAATTTTTATACGGGGCCCCGCCAAGGTACGCTACGCTTCTGGGTGTATCATACGGGTCCTTTTTAGGGTTCTTTTTACCAAGCTTTTATATGTATGCATGAATGTTTGTTTAGGTCAAATCTTGCAACTCAATTTTCAACGAGTTACTTATCCTAAACCGATGTAATGTAACTCAAATTTTGCATACTAGTGTATCAGCTGTTCTGATGATAAAGCCAGGAGATATTCGACGGAACTCAGCTATAAAACAACTTTACTGACCTCAGTGACTCGTTTGATTTGTCTCCACAAGCTCTTCATGGTGGACGATGCGTAGAATCTGATCACGGAGACGGAAGGTGGTCGATGGAACTCAGTAATAAAACTATGCAACTCCATCGAATTTGAGCTTTTTTAGGGTTCCGTATAGTAAACAAGGAACGTTATAGTTTCGTCATGTCTTTCTGTCTGTCCGTCTGTCCGTCCGCAGTTTTACCTAGTATTTATTCTGTGGTTTTACTCAGAGACTATAAACTAGAATGCTGGAATTTGGCATAGGTATGTAAGTATATAATCATGCTGAAAAAATCAAAATAAAATCTTGAAAAAATGTTTTTCTTGTCACGGTTGCTACTATACAAGTAAAGTGGAAGTAATTTTTTTTCTTGACTAAACCATCGTGTGTTGTACCGTTGAATAGGTCTTTCAAAAATATTTTAAGCTCGAGAACACAATTTGTAGAGGGATCGGTTTCTGAAATATTTGTTGGTTTATAGTGCAACTTTTTAGGGTTCCGTAGCCAAATGGCAAAAACGTAACCCTTATAGATTCGTCATGTCTGTCTGTCTGTCTGTCCGTCCGTATGTCACAGCCACTTTTTTCCGAAACTATAAGACCTATACTGTTGAAACTTGGTAAGTAGATGTATTCTGTGAACCGCATTAAGGTTTTGACACAAAAATAGATAAAAAACAATAAATTTTGGGGGTTCCCCATACATAGAACTGAAATTAAAAAAAATATTTTTCATCAAACCCATACGTGTGGGGTATCTATGGATAGGTCTTCAGAAATGATATTGAGGTTTCTAATATCATTTTATTCTAAACCGAATACTTTGCGCGAGAGACACTTCCAAAGTGGAAAAAAGTGTGTCCCCCCCCCCGTAACTTTTAAAATAAGAGAATGATAAAACTAAAAAAAATATATGATGTTCATTACCATGCAAACTACCAGCGAAAATTGGTTTGAACAAGATCTAGTAAGTAGTTTTTTTTTTATATGTCATAAACTGCAATTTACCTTTCATTTAATCAACTCAAATATAAAAATAAAAAAATACTACAAGACTTTTATATTATGTTATTTGCTACTACGGAACCCTTCATGGGCGAGTCCGACTCGCACTTGGCCGCTTATTATTAGTCTATCTGCTAGATGGTTACATTAAATTCATGAATGGAAACTTAGTCAAATGAGTCGTACGTAACATGCAGGCAGTTTTTAAACAATGTTTTTAATGTCTGCTAAGAAAATATCATCATCAATAAATTTTTGAACTACATTCTTGTCGGTAGAAGAGTATTATCCATGTATCTTCATTTTCCGCTAAATGCTTGACTTCGTCCATGAACGACCTTCTTGGAGTTCTTGGTCTTCCTTTTCCTTTATCTTCAGCTAAAATAATTCTAATTCTAAGTATCAAAACGCGTTTTGTAAAACAATCACGTTAGATAATGGAATTTCATAAGTACTTGCATAATAATTCCTAAAATTCTTTTTTTTTGTTTTCAGTACTTGTAGTTGTTGTAGTATAATGGAACCGAACGGTACCGTCATTTGTAATCACTACTAATCACCTGTCTAAATCTGCAATTTGTATTGTATTCATACACGCGTAAATGCTACTTACGTCTTTATGCTTTACGTGGTAGACATAAGTAAGTACCTAAATACAACAATAATTACTGATCGTGTCGTGCAATCGTTTCTTATCAATGTGACATGCACTATGCGTCCAATGAAATCAGATGAGTATGTGATGGTTCGGAATTGGAGCGCGCGCGGCTTGTAATCATTGATACCACTCACAGCATCGCAGCACTCATAGCGCACCATCAAGCTAATTAACATGGGTCGTCGGGAGCAACGGCCCAAACTGGGGCTGATAACGCCTGCCTTACGTACGCTTTATTATACGTGTGTGATTGACGAGCAGCCGCTATCACTGATAAAAACTGGCTCGCTCTTATCCTTGCTTCATACATAACTCACACACCGCTCTGCATTCCTCTACTTAGAATTATTTTCATTAGGTATAATCTGTCTCGAAAAAAGTGTTTTATAAATTCTGTTGCTAGAAATTTTAGTTAAAAATAATAAAGAAATAGGTATCATCATCATCTTTGGCTCTACAGCCTCGGCTGAGCCTTGGCCTGGTCAAGCAAATCTCTCAGCCGATTCTGTCCTAGACCATCTTTCGCCACCTTCAGGTCTAGTTAGACTGCATCCAGCTATCTTAAGTTTTGGTCTGCCGGGGGTCTTTTCGCATATTAGATTTTATTTAGTACGCCGTTAGTTAGTACCTACTGCATCAAAAAATCGTCCATTTATTACTTTCGTCTTTTACACTTTTATGGATATAAGAATTTTTGACCAAAAATATCTATTTGATAGACCGAAATATCACTTGTTGTCTAGGTAGAATCTTTTGCTGATTTCGACAGACATTTCGTTTTTTCCAGTGGCTAATATAATAAGCCAAGAAACATGAAATCGCCTACCACGTCAAAAGTGCTATATCCTATTATGTATTATATTTCGAGGCTGTGAGAACATATATCACTACGGGATACTCTAAGGTATTTCGTTTATCAACGTTTACTTGTAGTCCGGTGCTTTCGACACGGAATGCATTGTTCATGTCGGATACATTTCGCCCTATCAAATCCAGGTCATCTGCATAACCTAGGACTTGTACTGATTTTATCTATATGATACCGCTTGTTTTAATGTTGGAGTCCTTGATGCATTTGTCCAGAGCTATATGAAAAAACTGGCAAGATAGTGCGTCGCATAAAGTCGCATTGACGAAGGTCTTTATGTTCCCGACTGTATCTTAACCACACTGGTAGTGTCACTGTTGCTCTTCAATGTCATTTTTGTCAAGGATACAAGCTTAGGTGGCATACCGGTCTCGTGGACGGCATTGCGTAGTTACCCCCTCTCGATATAGTCATACATAAGCCGCCTTGTAGTCTACAAAAAGTTGGTGCGTATCTATGTCGAATTCGAGCAATTTTACCACAATTTGTCTCAAAGAAAACATCTGGTCATCAGTTAATCTGTTTGTACGAAAGCCACATTGTTAAGGTTTGGTTCAATCTTCTTCTTAGCGAGTCGGATTCAATTTATTCAATTAATGGTATCATTTATTTCGTCGAAAATAATTCTGGAGAGGATCTTGTGCACACGGTGTTGGGCAAAGATACGTATACCTTCATACCACGGTATTTTTGGCATTCTAGAATTTCTCCAGTTTGTGGAAGGGGCAAACTACAGGTGTGTTTTATTCTTTGAACATGATTTAGGTTAGTTTATTCATGGCAAATTAAAAAAACTTCGACTTAAATGGTGAACAAGCGTTCACCCCCTGAACCTCTTGAACAACTGAACC
This sequence comes from Acrobasis consociella, assembly GCA_963555685.1. Lineage (NCBI taxonomy): Eukaryota > Metazoa > Arthropoda > Insecta > Lepidoptera > Pyralidae > Acrobasis > Acrobasis consociella. The sequence continues at coordinate 17,393,758 of OY743124.1, read as the reverse complement.
GATTTCCACCAAACATAGCTAAGAACTATCTTGATCAAGTCAGCTTTCAAATAGCGCATAAAAATCAGCCCATTCGCTAAGCGTTGGTCTACATCTGGCAGTACGGAACAGCACCAGAACGTTTCAGCTCCGGCCGTGCTGAAGCGTTCCAACTCTTGCTCTAGCAAATGACTGTTCGGAGCGACAGAAAAGGATAGCAGCATAGATAATCCTCTGTTTTATCGGGGTTAGAAAGATTTTCTCTCACGAGTAGAAAGCTACTGCGCTAGTAAACATTTTTTAAATTTTCAGTCTAGTAAAGAGTGTGTCGTTGGCTTTTAGGAGAGTGTGGCGGCGAATTAACTTGTGTTGAGATTGAAATTCAGCTGTGTGTGGTTGATTGATATACTTACTAGCGACAAACCATTTGTGCTATTGTGATTGTGATGCGAGTGCACCACAGCCACGATTGCGTGGTATCACTCGGATAGGGTTCCCGCGTTTTCGACAGTCGCCGGTCGCATGGTCGTGTGCAAAGACGCGTGCTTACTCCACACTGTCGGCAGTCACAACACCGATAGCACGCGAACTAATTACAAGTGAAATGTCAAATTGTTTTGCGATATAAAATATGTACTCACTTGTGTCAGTGATAAAATAAATTTATTCGTTCGTATCTGGGTTACCGGTTCCTATTTATGATTAGATAGTGTCCACTTTAATAGCTTCAGATATAAGTGATGACGAGTACCTCTAAGGCGATTTATTTGCAATTATGATATTCTGCTAAACCAGCTTGAAAAGGAATAAGGTATACTTTTCAGACCTTAAAGCCTATAGCGCTTAGCCCTTAGGTCACACAAAAAGATAGATCAAAATCCAGCCGATCGACATGAAAATCTTGCCGCAATTCTATTCCGAACAATGAATTGTATATAACACTTACCCAAAAAAATTTTTAATCATTCGCAGAAAGTATAAATTCAATTTTGTATAATTAAGAAAACACATGGAAAGTGTATGGGAGTATGGCTTATGGCAATGAATGTTCATAACATTTATTAATTGGTGATATTGTCTTATGGAATTCATTGCTTATAAATTTATGATACCTTTTTAATAAAACTTGATCATGGCAGAAAAAGGAAGTATCATAAAACGAATGATGCTCAGCTAAGTAAACAACAATGATTAGAAATTATTTGTTGCTGCCAGTTCAGTGTTCGCGGTTTAGCCGGCGTCACGGCTCACGGCCCTGAACTTGCCGCTCTCGTTTGTTGCGCACCCGCAACTCGGACCAACCACAGTAATCCCCGACTTTGAAACTAGTTTCGCTGCGAAACACTGGCAGCACCTCATAAATATTATTCGCTACTCCGATTCGTTTCGGCATTTGTCCATATCAACGAAGTGACATTACAATCCCGTTGATAAATCTCCTCGCTGGCTAAAGTTATGATGTCATCGAGTCATCGCAGGTTAGGTACATTATCAAACATTTATGATAATTACAAGTACTTAGATAAATTCATTTTCAAGGCAAGTTTGAAGACGCCCGCGCATAGGTACCTTTATGTCTAAACTAAAGTAGGTAGGTAGGTACCTTGTTATTTTTTTGTCTGTTAACCATATTTCCGTAAACAACTGCAGCACAGTTTTACACTATATCGGTTATTTACAATAAGTAGTTATATGTTAATTCTTCTCTTAAGTTTCAACTAGGTAGTAGACAATTGTTTAAATATGTAAGTACTTACTTGATAGCTTTTTACTAGGCATTTTTGAAGTCAACAATTAACTTAAACCTTTCATTGACTCTTTCTTCCATGCTTATCCGGGAGAAAAGAAAAAACTTAGAATGTAGGTACCTACCAGCTGCTTATCCATAGCACTGCTGCTTTCCCGCGCAGATCGTGGAAGGCGATCGAGAGACTGGATGAAAATGCTGATCATTTGAATAGGCGATGCGGCTAGCAACCCATCACTATGTTCATTTCTTTTGCCACCTTCTTGCCCACCATCACGCTAAAAGTATCCTACGAGGCCCTGGACTCTGTCTGCTAAGAGCCACAGGACCCAAAATGATCTGTGTGCCACAAATTAGAGAGTCCTAAAGCTATTTGCCCCGCGTTAGGGATAAAGACGTGATTGTATGTATGTATTAGTGACATCTTGGGAAAGAGTGTTAATGACATGAAAATGAAAACGAAAATGTAATAAGTAGCAAATTACACCTTGCTTTGCGTGCGTGTCAAAATAATGATGCATTATTAAATGCGATAAAGTGGAACATGCATTAAAGTAGGTAGTCATTATGGAGTTTCACTGAACACAACGCACAATTTATTGGAAGCACTTGGGCATTGATAGGAGATTGAGAAGTTTATATTCTTATAATATGTCCATCACTCGCAAAAGGTCCACTAAACTTAGTGATCGTCTTTATTCCGTTCTTTAAAATGTTAATTTATATTAATTCTATGTATTTGACTATCAAGGTAACTAATTTACATACCGATTTAAGTAGTTTTTACTGTGGAAATTAGTTTGCAGTGCATATAGATTGTAAACAGCATTTCTTCACCATTTCTTGGGCTCGATGTGTTTCTGTTTCTCATCAAAGTTCATCTGTTCCTTGTCTCCAATTACGTCATAGGCCTAACTAGTGTGATTAAAATAAACGGAAAATGCCAGATAAACATAGCCGATGATGCAGGATGCAGGCCAGGCGCAGATAGCTTGCAGTTTGCAGCTGGTCGGGGACGGGGCCGTGTTGTGTGCCATGTCTCATTTGTTTACCTCTAGAACTTTTACTTTGTTTTGTTTGAGGCTGAAGTGAAGTGCGTTTAAAGACAATCGTTGCGACGGTCGATGACCTAGCTACTTAGTAAATGTCTTAAATAAAAACTAGGTACCTCTACCTATTGTATTGACTAAATATTTCGTAGTAACTATGATGTTTTACCTGCTTAAATTGTATAATTCTTTCTATACTTTCTACATACTAAAGTCACATTTTAAGTAATATCCTAGGAGTTAGGTATATTACTATTATTATTATGCAACTAGGAGGTACCCATAACATTGTGTAGGTGCGCACACGCATGACATAACTAGAAGTATAGACGTAGGTGTTAAATATTGCCAAAAGCCAGAATCGACCTACATTGACGCTGCAAGCTTAATGGTCGATGCCGTTGAGTGTAGGATTGTTTGTGTGTGCTGTGCTGCTGATATTAAGGAAAATTGTCTCAAAGTAAAGAAGATTGAGAATAGCCGCGCGAGGAGTCGCGACGTGGCTCGCTCGGCCGCACTGCGCGCGCGCACGCGAGCCTTACAAAGCGCACGTCTATGCAAGTGCGACGCAGGCGGAACCGCCGCAGCTTGAGATTCAAAGCCAGTTGTCAAGGTGAACTGCATGCATAGGCCTAAAAATAACCGCGATAGCTCACCTAGCTGTGCACGCGGCCGCGGCCGGCGAAAGTGAACGCTTGGACACGGTCACAGTTCGGCAGAACATATAGAACCCTAATTCCTATATATCTTCTTTAGCCAGCCTTGACTATCAATCTACCTTGACTATAAGTCTACGCGTTTTTTTGATTGTTAGTTACTATTGTACAAAATTGATAAAACAGCACATAGTATTACATAGCATAATTTTACGATCTTATAGGTAGTTGTAAATCGTCGCATTCGCATTCGATTCGTATCAATAGATCAGACAGCGTGCGGGTGAATTCCAAATAAGTAAAGTAGTGAAACGGTCGCCGCGCAGTGGAACAATATGACACCGGCGGGAAGTGTGTAGTGTTGTTCTGTTCTGTTGTGGGCTTGTAGTGAGCTGGTATGAGCTCCGGCGGAGCGGGCGCGGGGGGCTCGCCGCTGCAGGCGCCGCGCCGCATCACGTGGGTGGTGGAGGTCGGCGAGGTGCCGCCGCACAGCTTCGCGCCCTACGAGAAGCATGTCAACCACAGCAAGTGTGAGTAACATTCGTTTAGTATGTCTCATTTTGGCAAATACAAATACAAAAATTTTTATTTCACTCCACAAGTTAAAAAAGTTAATAGGTACAACATAGATATACAATATCAACTTTAAAAAAATTGAGTTGATGTTGTTTAAAAATTAAAAGTAAAAACTTGTGGGAGCACTGGAGACACCAAACTAAAGCCGAGGCCTGTATCTTGGGTCACCAGGTCCCCCTCACATATGTATAATTAATTGTAAATAAGAATAGAATAGAATAGAATATGGTTTATTAGCGAAATATGTATACAGTTGCAATTTTACAAATTGGTACATTCATAAATCTAAATATGACGCTAATCCGACGTCCACTCAGCATGTGTCGAGGCATTTTACAATACCCCAACGCTGGTCTTCCGTGACACCGGCCACACAAGAAGTACCACTGCGAACTGCAACGAAAAATAACCGGCTAAGAGCGTGTCGGTCCGTATTTGCGTATGCCGACTTTAAGTTCACGCCACTAAAAACGTCCAAAAACTAATTTTCTATTGAATTTGTATGAAATTTTTAGTGTCCGAGAACATTTTATAAGTTGGTGGCTTACCTATATCCTTTTAATTTGTAAACTCTACCAAAGATACGTAACTCTACTTAGCTCTGATACAAAAAAGGAGGAGGTTATCAATTCGCTGGAATCTTTTTTTTTATTTAGGTATAGTCACCAATTACCTACTCAAAGACGCCTAGACCAACATGGAAAATTCTTTTTTGTTTGATAGTTCAAACTTTATCAAAATCGGTTGCGTGTAGTTTGGTGTTGAAGTCGGCTTTTACTTTACGCCGGGTTCGGGGGTGACTCGCGAGGTCTGCAGCTCACAGAGCCACTAGTTTCAAGACATTCTTTATTTAATTTTATGACAATGAATTGTCTACTCTTCAAATAAGATTCTACGAATTATGCATTGTCCCTAATACCGTAGTAATAAGGTTTTCCAGCAAGTAAGTCTTGGTCAACAGTATCACAACCGTTTTTGTCATCAAACTAAGTTATCTATACTATCAGCCATACCCACGAAAGTAGTAAATACAATTCCATGGCCGTACGTACCCATGGAATTGTATGTATGTACTAACGCCGTACCGTACCCACACCCCACACCTTCGTGATTTAGAACTTTTGCCATAATAATATGACCTAAATATGACTAAGTACCTAGGTTAATATTCTTCAGTCAATATTTGTAAAATTTTAGAAAAGGCTGTGAGTATATATTTCGTATTCACAGCCTTTTCTAAAATTTTACAAATATTGTTTGGATTTGTTATTTGGCACTGCTTTAAATACTTATTTCAGTTATTTCCGAGGGGTTGCCTTCTGAAGAAGCGAAAGGTAATTTCGTTAAAGTTAATAATATTTACCCTACTCTTTAGAATATTAATCATCGTAAGGTAAGGTAAGGGTGTTGCAAGCATTTATTAATTCCAGTCAGCCTCTCGTCTCTATCGTCGAACTCTTGACAGGCGGCGCGGGAGTGCGGCACTGGCCGTGCCGTGAATGGCATGATACAAATAACTTTTTAACCATGAATTTGAATGTTGATTTGGAAAAAAAAGCTTCGTATATACAAGCAGAGTCTCTTTCCACGCAGATCGTAAAAGACGATCAAAGGAATAGGAAAAATATGCGCAAACAAACTAAAGTGAAAACGCAACAGGCATTTGCATCACACACGCACACTCGTATACGCTAACGCACACAGCTATCAGACAGAGCTATGTCGCCAATACCGTAGTGATGTGCAGTGTTTAAGATTAAGAATTTAAAACCGATGGATTTTTACAAGTAGTGGTTATTTTTTGGTTTTATCTATTTATGAAGAAAATACTTTACTTTGAATGAAACCGGAGCGTGTCACTTTTTAATGACAATATCCATGTCAGAAAAGATCTTTAGTGATAATATTTTTTGTGATTGATTTTTTTAAACAGCCAGAATATTGATTAAATAATGACGTAGTAATTAGCATTTCAAATATAAGAGTGGCAGAGTGACGGACGGGGACATCTCACTATCTCTTTCGTACGCGAGAGACCTAATAGCGTGACGTCAGGAGCGCTGTACGTGCATCTTTTTCCTATTACTTGACAGTTCCCTCTTCCATCAAATGTGAAAAGCTTATAACTTACCTATTTTTAGTAAGATTAAAAAAAAATTGTTTTCGGTTTGGGATTATGTTAATTATTTGTATGAATAATAAAAATAATTCTGTAAAATTGCGTATTCCGCGCGGATGAAGCACCCCTATTACTCTCTCAGGGAATAAATTTCGTAATATCTTTTCCTAGTGCGTCCCTACGTCACCCATTTAAATTATCTGCCAAAATTTCTGCCAAGATCTCTAGTCCATGCAAGTAATAAGTACTAAGCTTATTACTTCCATGATCTTGATCTGACGGCTGTGCTATAAATGTCAGTCAGTTATAATATTTTAAAATAAAATAAGATTCAACGTGTTATCAGGTTTTATTTATATAATTTTTAACCAGAAGTGACGACACACAGCAATCGAAGTTTAAATTTTTCCAATGCCTGCACTTCTTCTTATCGTGTGTGTTAGTGACTAACACTAGTGTCAGAGTTTTTAAACCGCCTTAAAGGCCTCTAACATGGTTTTAGGTAACAACTAATGTCAAAGACAGTGACCGGGACCGACGGATTAACGTGCCCTCCGAAGCACGGATCATCTTACTTATCAGACAATCAGGTGATCAGCCTACAATGTCCTAACCAAACTAGGACAACAACACAAAGTCGTTGTTCCCGCCGGGAATCGAACCCGCGACCTCCGGGTATGAGCTAAACGTTCTATACACCACGGAGGCAGTTAACTGCCTGCACTAAAAACAATGACATCTGTCAAATGTCAATGTCTCCAGTTTAAATTACCGTCGTGACAATACCATACAGTGGTGCAATTTATGAAACACAAAGTCACACGGTTTTTTGTATGGAACAACCATTCGTATAGGTGTCACCGCATTGCAAAAATGGTATTTCAGTACAGTACTGAAAGTGGAAATTGCCAACTTTACGCAAAAAAATCTTCATCGTGAAATCACTTCCTCAAAAAGTTTGACCTTTCTTGAAAATTAAGGTCATTGGGATTTTTGCAAATATCTAATTATGTAAGACCTTATTTTAAAATCTGATTCGAGAAAGCTTCTCCTAGAGGCTATTCCACGAAACGGATTGCAACTCAGATATTTTTAACTAGTGGTTCGCCGCGAACTTAGATCTCGCGATATTATTCCAAAACTGAACCAATTTTAATGTCCATTGAAACTGTGATTTAATGAAACTGTGGTACATTATTCACTTCCGATTCGATACCGTTGCAGGAAACAAATTTTCAAACCTTCTTTCCTCTTCTATTCTGAGCTGCAAAAGTTTCATTTAATAAAAAAAAACAAACAATTTGAATAAAAACCTGGATCAAATCAATATCCCTAAGACATTTGGATCTTGAAAGAGCAATGTATGTACATCCAGCCGCCAACTATTTTACGCCTACGTCTCATCATCATCATCATTTCATCCGCATAACGTCCACTGCTGGACAAAGGCCTCTCCCAAAGATTTCCAAAATGACCACGTTTCAGATCCATAAGTCATCACTGGTAAGACACATTGTTTGTAAACTTTAGTCTTAAAAACTGAGGTATTTTTGACGAGATGTCATTGCGTAGCTTCCCAAACGCTGTCCAGCCGAGTCGGAATCGTCGAAAGATCTCTTCCTCGAAGCTGAAGCTTCCTGCATGGATCTATTGACCCAGGTCTACAACTTCGAGGGTGGAGCTCCCAACACAAACAGGTAGGGGCGCAACATGGACATTCGACATTACTTTCATTTTGTCCATGTTTATTTTAAGGCTCATCATTATTATCATCATTTCAGCCGCATAACGTCCACTGCTGGACATAGGTCTCTCCCAAAAGATTTATAAAATTACCGATCTAGAATAGCTGGAAGGCGCTGGATGCAAGCCGCTCTAGAATCACCTGTTGGGAAACTCGGTCTAGGTCTGCGGGCATAGTACATACATACGTCTTCCATCGATTTCGCCATAACAACGATATCATCGGCAAATTGAAGGTGAGTGATATACTCGCCATTGATTTAATGCGAAATCCTCCCCATTCCAGAAGCTTGATCTTCCAGTGCAACGGTAAACAGTTTCGAAGATATAACATCTGGTTTACACCTCTATGAAGTGGAATTGCCGTCGTCCACTGATCCTGTACTCGGACTGACATAGTGGCGATACTGTATAAGCACTTCAACACCTCGATATACCGATAGTCAATACGGCATCGCTGGGGACTGAAGCACGGCCCATGTTTCGATCGAATCGAAGGCTTTTTCATAGTCCACTATCCCTAAACATAACGGCCGGTTATACTCCCTCGTCTTCTCTATAACCTGCCGCAGCGTATGAATGTGGTCCATGGTGCTAAAGCCTTTACGGAAACCGGCTTGTTCGGGAGGCTGGAAGGCATCAAACCTGTCTGCGGGACGATTTGTGATGACCCTCGAAAAAAACTTATGACTAAGACACGTGACAAGCCTATAGTTCTTCAATAGAGTGTTATCTCCCTTTTTGAAGAACAGGATCATAATACTCCTGTTCCATGCTTCTGGCGTTACGCCCTCGAGCAGAATGGAATTAAAGAGCCTCTGAAGGACTTTCAGTAGCAGCGTTTCGCCCGCTTTCAGAAGCTCTGCTGTGATTCCATCCTCGCCCGGCGCCTTGTTGTTTTTAAGCTGTTTAAGGGCCATCCTAATCTTATACAGGCTGATGTCCGGGACATCTTCGGTATGGTGTCGGGTTAGCTTGGCTCTTGGGCAAACGCCAACGTCTACAACTACTTTATTCAAAGTTAGTCCTTGAGATTTGCGCACATTTATTGCCCAGGCAAGCGACAGTGGATATTGCGTTCGTGAGCATGACACTTGGTCAGTCTTCCACGACCGGGTCATGCATGGGATGGGAACCGTGTTCTGTAAGGATTTTTGCCTTCGAATCTCCACAGCGTGCTCACGCATTAAATGCTAGCGCCTTAAGCGTTCAGGGTGTAGTTCCTGATCTCTACGTAAAACTGCTTCGCCTTTGGTTGCCGCTGCCGACCTCGTGTTAGTTTGTGGCATTATTATATACTACAACAGAAGCACAGACAGACAAGCAGCGATATCGATTGAACCAAAGTTCGCTCAATAAAATTGCTAAATTTAGTAAACTACCTAGTAGTTCGCCGCGAACTTGGACCTCGCGATTATTTTTCGCAATTCAGTTTCCTAAATAACCCCTAGATGGCGCTATCCAAAGTTAGAATGCGCTTAAGTTTCGTTTGCTACATAATCGCGGACATTTTTATTAATATTTCAAAAACTACTAAACCGATTTTGATGCCCAACGAACTTGAAAATTCCATTGATATTTCCTACATGCCTACCAAATTTCATCAAAATCAAACCATCTGTTCGGCTGTTATCGCGGTAAAAACATACATACATACATATATACATACTTACATACATACATACAATGTGTTTTTGCCCCCAACTCGATTTAGAGACCTCGCTCGCTTCACTCCCTCGGTCAAAAATTACTACATTATTGTTCTGTTAAATTAAGAAAAGTAAAAAAAAAATTTGAAAGAAATGGCATTTTATCGTTCTTACCGCTTGAAAGAAACACATGCATTGCTTTTTAGGGTTCCGTACCCAAAAGGTAAAAATGGGACCCTATTACTAAGACTTCGCTGTCTGTCCGTTTGTCCATCTATCTGTCTGTTACCAGGCTGTATCTCAAGGACCGCTATAGCTAGATAGTTGAAATTTTAACGAAATTCTGTTGCCACTTTAACAACAAATACTAAAAATAAAATAAAATAAATATTTAAGGGGGGCTCCCATACAACAAACGCGATGTTTTTGCCTTCTTTTGCTCGATATTATAATGGCAACAGGTAAGTTCTTAAAATATTCACAAAATACTCACTTATATTTTTATATTAATAACTAGCAGTCCATCCCGGCTTCGCCCGTGGTACATACATAGCCTATGTCACTCAGGGATAACATACGTATCCAACAGTGAAAGAATTTTAAAATCGATCCAGTAGTTTCGGAGCCTATTCAATACAATCAAACAAACAAACAAACAAATCTTTCCTCTTTATAATATTAGTGTAGATAAATAAAAAAATTAGAATAAAATAATTTTTTAACGGGGGCTCCCATACAAAAAACTTGATTTTTATAGATAATGGTACGGAACCCTTCGTGCGCGAGTCCTACTCTCACTTGGGCGGTTTTTTTATGTTGCTACTGCTATTTTTACACACCACAGCATGACGATCATAACACAACACGTAGCTAGATAGAACTGACGTACGGTCGATCTTGTGTCTTTTCATCGGAATATGACAAGTGCGCCACGCCCACTTGGCACTTCCATCTTTTTCTCTGTTCCGTGTCTTAAACTAATTTGAATTTATATTTATATTAGCATCATTGTCATTACCTATTAAAATGGTTAAATTAAATATGTTCGGCTTATAATCGATATCGATTAACATAGGTTTTAGTACTAAATCGAATATGCGTACAGCACTATTCGTATTCAAGTAAGTTGTCATTTGTAATCGCTACTAGTAGTTTCGGCTGAAGTTGCTTTGCCATCTGTTTTTTAATGTTTTCGTCGCTTTTCGCGACAGTTTTTTCTTTTTCCGTGTTTTTTGACTGTCTCTGTGCATTCACCGTTACGATAAACGCGAGCAGTCAGCATTTTACGGAGTGCGTCTGTGATAGTTTACTTCGAAAAGTTTGGACAAAGTTTGTGCTTGGGAGTGGCGGTGTGTGAGTGCGCGTGTTGTCATGTCTCAGAAAAACTTTTTGTGCTTTACTTTGATCTGATCAGAACGAAATTGGTGCTGTTTCGTGAAAAATGGAAGCCAGCGTAGTGGGTAAGTACGGATGAGGTGAAGGTCTCTTTCGACCGTGTTTAGTTTGTGAGTTGGAGGTGCGTCAGTCGGTGGGCCTTGAAGGCGGCGGCGCGGGTTGGCTGGCGGTAACTTAGCGGTGCTACGAGGCCCAGGCCCGGCCGCCGGCGCCGCAGCTTGTCTGCCCGAATTCTTCACGCCGTTATCTTATCGGCACTTTGTGTACATAGTTAAGATAAAATGACTATCCACTTTCCTCTCGTGCATTACCAACATCATCCAATGCTAAGCTTGATAAGAATCTTATACTTACACTAATAAAATTGTCTATATCCTAATATGTTTTGTCACAGGTGGCTTGATACCTATTTACTAAGAGTATTGAAAGCTGCATTGATGACATCATAAAGAAGTTGGTGGTAAAAAGTAGAAAATGTCTAACTATAAGTTGAAATTATAAATAAGTAGGTATACATACTGCTTATTAAAATGAGATAACGGGTTACATGTCAGTGGCGGAGCCTCCTTAGAAGCCGATTCCCATCGAGTTCCCTTAGGGGCTTCTAACATATATGCATTTATTAGTAACAACAATTATAACCTACGTATATCAGCGCACTTACTATTTTCATAAGCCGTAAACTAGCAGCATGACTGGATTGCCCACACCCACATATTCAAAATATGAAAATTTTCGCTGGTTATTGATATATATACACTCACAATGATAAATGTATAAACACCCTCAGATACATATTACACACTAAGTTAATAAAATAAGCCGACATATAACTGTAAGGCAAGCATGTCGCAGGTTAAAAACCTGTAAAGACAGCTGTTTATAAAATAAATAAATTTATACATATAATAAAACAGTAAAAAAAGTGTGTCTGTACATTAAATATATTTCCAAAAAAAATATTGGGGGCGATGGAGACGTAGTAATAGAGTAAGAATTTAAAAAAATGTCTGTCTGTTTGTCTGTTTGTCTGTTTGTACACGCTAATCTCCGGAAATACTGGACGGATTCGAATGAAACTTTTTTGTTATATAGCTATTAAGCCTGGGTAACATATAGGGTATAAATGATTTTGGAAAATGAACCGCCTGATGCAGAACCATAATGGTCCAGCTAAACTATAAGAGATATAAAAATGCCGCCTTAGTAAAAGTTGTTCAGCCTGATGAGCATTTTCCAGAGACATAAAGTCCACGCGAACGAAGTCGCGGGCTTCGGCTAGTACTAAATAAATAAATAAAAATAAATAAACATGGAATGGCTTATTAATTATTATACAACCTAATAAGATAGGTATTCAATTTGTTTCATAGTTTAATAACTGTACTAGCCCAAATTCTCACCCAACGCAACTGTAACATATATAAGTCAGCTACTGCCCGACATGTTTCGACTTCATCCAGAGGTCTTCATCAAGCTGAATATGACTAAAGGCCCGTACACCACACCGGCTAGTGTGTACTGAGCCTTCAGTTTGAGTATAGCACTTTGTGGGCACGGACTGTATCAAGTCTCTGGTAAGCTCAGCAGTTGAAGAATATCTTTATTTAGCATGTTATTGATAGTAAATTTAATCATATTTTTTAAACTGGGTAGGCCTAGAAAACTTGAGTGATGACATCAGATATTTAGATAAGAATTGGTCGCAGGTTGCACAAAATCAGGATAAGTGGGAGACCTTTACCTAGCTGTAGGACAAAAAAGGTTACTAAAAAGAAACATATGAAGTACTTTCTAATAATATGAAGCATTTGAAGATAGACTTAAAGCCCTGCGCCTCATTACCACCAAGAAAAGACGCCTTTGTGGTGATTAAATTCAGTCTCGTAAGATCCTGACTGTCAGCTAAGACCTACCTGACTGGCATACCAATGTCAACATAAGGCAAGACACAAACCCATCATAACGACACTGCTACCAACTAACTCGTGCAGTGACTAAAGCCAAAACTGCTCATCACTTTCTCAGAAAGATTGGTTAATAACTGGAATAGACTACCAGAAGAAGTATAAAAATGTATAGACTTGACAGGTGTCGGGACATGCGCAGTGTAGGGTTCCATACTTGCAAATGCCAACTTTGAGTTCATGCCACTAATCCACCACAATAACCATCTAAAAACTATTTTTCTAATGAATTTGTATAAAATTTTCCTTTTCTGAGAGCATTTCATAAGTCACCTATAACTATTTAATTTGTAAACCATACTTCGCTCTGATAGTTTTCCTTAAAATTTTGTTATATATGTACTATATTTTCACATGTCCATATACATACTCGTATTATATCTGTTTAGTAGATAAAGGGGGCACTTGACTTAAAGAAAATTTGCACATACATACATACTATCACGTCTTTATCCCTAATGGGGCAGACAGAGCATTTTGGGTCTTGGGGTTCTATGCAGAGCCCAGGGCCGCAAGACCCAAAAACTTTTAGCGTCATGGTGGGCGAGAAGATGGAAAAGCAATCAATACAGTGATGGGTTGCTAGCCGCATCGCCTGTTAACATGATTTGCATTTTTGCCCATTCCCTCGATCGGCTTTTACGATCTGCGTGGGAAGAGAAGCAGCTGGTACATTCTAAGTTTTTTTATTTCTCCCAGACCAGCATGGGAGTAAAATTTGCACTTAAATCAAATATTTCAGAAAAGCGGATTATGAATAGAATAATTGGCCAAGTGCGTGTCGGGCCACGCGCAGTGTAGGGTTCCGTAGTTGCAAATGCCAACTTTGAGTTCATGCCACTAAAACGTCTAAGTATCTATTGAATTTGTATGAAATTTTCCTTTTCGAGTACATTTTATAAGTTGATCGCCTATAACTTTTTAATTTGTTAACCCTACTTAGCTCTGATAGTTTTCCTATAAACTACATTATATATACTATAGCTGTGATTTTTTACACGTGTCCATATATAACCGTTTAGATAGATGGGGGGGACACGTGACTTTAACAAAAAATTTCACTTTAAACCTAAATATTTCAGACACGGATCCCTAAATCGAAAAATGGTGTTCCCAAGCTCACAATATTTTTGAAAGACCTATTTAACGATACCCCACACAATGTGTTTGTAGAGAAAAAATATTGACTTCCTCCTTACATGTATGGCAGATACCCTAAAAAAAAAATTTGTTTCCATATTTTATTTTATGACTTTTTTGCCATGACTGATATACATATTCATGCCAAATTACAGCTTTCTAGTACTTATAGTTTCTGAGTAGGACCGCGGACGGACGGACAGACAGACAGACAGACATGGCGAAACTATAAGGGTTCCTTGTGTACTACGGAACCCTAAAAATGGTGTTCACGAGCTCATAATATTTTTGAAAAACCTATTCATCATCAAACCACACGGGTTAGTCAAGGAAAAAAATAAATTAATTCAACTTTATTTGTACGGGCGCTACCAAAAAAAAAAAAATTTTGCTTACCCCTTTTTGGCCATTATGACCCATACCAAATTACAACTCTTTTTAGTACTTATAGCTTCTAAGTAAAACCGTGGACGTAAACGGGTTACTCACGTATAGTCAGCTAATTTAAGAATGAGTTTCTAGGTCTGCTAGAAGAGCCTACAATTTTGATGATTGGTAATTATGTCAGTGAATCAGTTGATGAAAACGCCATGTGTAACTATTTGTCATTTGCGGTTGCATTGACATTCGGCAAGTTGCATAACCGCGCATGAGATCGGAGCCGGCCGCGGCTGCGCTCACGCACCAATTGCGGCGAAGAAAGCTTCGAGAAACCGAGCCGCCGGATCATGTTCTTCCTTAAGAAACTGCAAACCGGCCGCCCCGCCCCACGACACACGGCACATGCTTGCCATATATGACATTTTTTTAAAATTAATAATAATGCAGGATTCTAGTATTTACTTAGTGCATAAATATATGTTAAACTCGTAGCCTAGACTTTTTGTGAACGTCGTTGGAGACGACGTTCACACTCACATAGGATTACTTATTCACACGTTATTTCTAGCAAAGCAGATAGAACATCTATCTGCTTTGCTAGAAATAACGTTCGAATGGCCGTAAAATATATTTTGCCAGATAATTGACTATGTAAATTATAGTGAGAGTAGAAGAATAATTGAAATCAAAAATTGCTTTTTTCATTATTTTTAACTTACATCAAATAATTTAGTAAGTTATATATAAGATTCTTAATTCGAATGAACAGTGGGCCACTGCTGGCTAGCTGTACCCGCGGGCTTCGCTCCCCGTGGGAATTCCGGGATAAAGAGTATCCTACGTCCTTCCCCGAGTCTCAAACTATATTCATACCAAATTTCATCCAAATCGATTCACTGTTTTAAGCGTGAAGTGGTAACAAACAAATAAACAAACAAACAAATATACAAACTCACTTTTGCATTTATAATATTAGTAGGAAGTAGGATAGGATAGGATTGGTAGGATTCTTAATTCGAATGAACAGTGGGTAATCGAGATACCTTGCCTGGACCTATACCTATATCTTGACTTATCATATTGTACTGACTAAACCTTTGAATGGCCGTAGAATATATTTTGCCAGATAATTCCTATGTAAATAATAGTCTCTTCCATGCTGGTCTGGAAGAAAAGAAAAAACTCAAAATATACTAGCTGCATCTATTCCCGTTCAGATCGTTAAAGCCGATCAAGGGAATGGGCGAGATTTGAAGCATGACTCATCACTACTTTGATTAACATCACGCAAAGCGTGGCCCTTGGGTCTCTGTCTGCCCCGTCAGGGATAAAGACTTGAAACTGTATAGGTATCTGTATCTGTTATTATAGTGTATCCAGCAGAATAACTGTTTTTTTTTTTCATTTTTTAACCTACTTCAAATAAGCTTCCAAATTGCGGCATTAACTTATTTTTATTTTTTTATTTAAAACTTAGTAGCGTTTGACCGCTTCTCACTTGGTGGAAGGCGACGAAACGGTCTGGGATAGATCACGCATACTCAAGTAATACCTATTCATTCTTCTCTTGAAGACATCCAAATTGTATCTTTCGGGGAATAAGTGGGAGGGCAAAGCATTCCAGTCTCTAGCCGTACATATAAGGAAAGAAGACGCAAAGCGTTTTGTACGAGTGGTTGGAACTTGTACTACATAGGGATGGAGCCTTGACCCATTCCTGGTAGTTCGATAGTGGAACGGCGAAGGTGGAATTAAATCATAAAGCTGCTGAGAGCATTCTCCAAAGTGAAGCCTGTAAAAGACAGATAGGCGGGCCGCTCCACGACGATGCTCAAGACTTTGCAGTCTTTCAGAGACTAAGTTCTCGTCTCCTATGATTCTCCAGCATGAAGCTGATACTGGGCTGAGCCATCCCACAGGTGAGAGCAGTATTCAATACAAGACCTCACTTGAGCAGTGTAAAGGTTAAGCAACTGCTCGGGTGTGGAGTATTGCCTGACTCTGGATAGTATGCCCAGACTCAATATATTGACCGAAATTAAGGTCTGATGTAATAAGCACCCCAAGGAGTTCCAATTTGTTGGTTAAGGAGATGGATATGCCCTGGAAGGTAGGAGTCATGGTAAAGGGGCTTTTTTTGGTAGAGAAGAGAGAGGCCTGGGTCTTGGATGCGTTGAATTTAACAAGGTTGGCATCACCGCAGTCAGAAACTGCCTTGAGTGATAAATTCGCTCGTTGAGTCATCAATACTCTTTCGGCCTCAATCTCAACTCTACCTGGTGTTGTGGTGGGAATATACTTCTCTAAAACAGTGCTGTCATCTGCATATCCGAACATGTCTGGTCTAAAAAGATCATTAATGTGCAGTAGAAACAGTGTTGCGGAGAGGACCGAACCCTGAGGTACCCCGGCATCTATATCCATTAGGTCGGACGAGCTCCCATCTACAAGAACACGTATTGACCTTTCTCTCAGGAAGTCGGCTATCCAATTGCATAGGGAAATTGGTATTCCATAGCAGGGGAGCTTACCAATAAGACTCTCGTGCCAGACTCTATCAAAAGCCTTAGAAATGTCAAGTGACACTCCAAGACCCTCACCCTTTTTCTCAATGGCTTCGCTCCAAGTATAAGTAGCGTATATTAGGAGATCTCCAGTAGACCGTCTTTGGCGGAAACCATACTGTTGGTCACTCAGGAGGTCATTGCTCTCTAGATAAGCTAAGAGGCGGGAGTTAAGAACACGTTCCATAACTTTGCAGAGGATGGAAGTGATTGCTATGGGACGATAGTTGGAAGGGTCGGCACGATCACCTTTTTTTGGCACTGGTTGAACATTGGCTATTTTGATATTTTCCAAGACCTGGGGACAATACCTGTTTCATATGATAATCGGTATAGGCGTGTTAAGATAGGAGACAACTCTAGGGCACAGTTCCTCAGTACAATAGCTGGTATACCATCGGGTCCACTGGCTTTGTTCACGTCTAGACTACGCAGTACCTTAAGTATTTCCTTATTATGTATGCGAATGGAAGGCATGGCGGTATCTCACTTAGGTAACTGTGGGGGTGAACGGCCTTTCGTGTCAAGACGTGAGTTTTCCGCAAACATACTGGCGAGTAGATTGGCTTTGTCTGCAGAAGAGTGGGCCAGTGAGCCATCAGGTCTCGCGAGAGGAGGCATCGACGATCGACAGAAATTAGCTTGGCTCGACTTGGCAAGGGACCAAAACGCCTTACTTCCTGTAGGATATGAGGCAAGTTTGGTCCCTATGCGACGGATATGTTCAAAGCGAGCCACTCAAAGCTTTTTCTTGTACGATTTGGCAGCTTGATTAAAGGCTTGTTTCAGTGCCCCCGTTGCAGGGGATCCACGACACCTAGCATCTGCCCATGCGATATATGCAGCGTGCTTTAAGGCTTCGGCCTTAGAGCAATCCGTGTTAAACCATGGCCGGGTCTTATGCTCAGATGCCAGGTCGGAAAAAGGTATGAAATATTTCATTGCCTGGCGGATCACTTCAGTAATAGAAAAAAAACTAGATACTTGCAAGTGTTCCGTACCAAAATACATGAGAAGGGTTGAATAGTTCTTTCAAAAATATTAAGAGCTTGTAATTTTAACACTATTTTTTTATTTAG
Organism: Acrobasis consociella; assembly: GCA_963555685.1. Taxonomy (NCBI): domain Eukaryota; kingdom Metazoa; phylum Arthropoda; class Insecta; order Lepidoptera; family Pyralidae; genus Acrobasis; species Acrobasis consociella. The sequence goes on along the minus strand of OY743124.1, from coordinate 17,375,714 downwards.
GGACTCATTTGCAAATTTTTGTTACATTTATGTATCTCCCTCTATCTGCAAAACGGCTATATATGGACACGTGAAAAAATCACATCTGTAGTATTAAGGAAGTTTAAAGGAGTTATCAGAGAGTAGGGTTTACAAATTAAAAAGTTACAGGCAAACAACATATAAAATGTACTCGGAAAAGGAAAATTTCACACAAATTCAATAGAAAATTAGTTTTTGTCTTCATTTGTGGCATAAACTCAAAGTTGGCATTCACAACTACGGAACCCTACTGCGCGGGGCCCGACAAGCACTTGGCCAAATATTTCACAGAGCGGCAGACAACGGAAACCAAATCCGTCTTGCGTTAGTAAATGCGACACGGAGTTAACGCGGTAACCTGCGAATGAGTGGAGTAGCGAACGATATCAATGAAACCTTATCGGTTGCTGGCTCGGGTGCCGATTGTTGTGCAGCCATGCGTGCTTGCAATTGCTGGGGATTCTCAAGTTACATGTCAGAATTGAGTAATCATCTTCAAGCTAGTTATGCTTACATCTTAAAACGAAATGAACTATCCCTGCCTAAATGTGCAAGATTTAATCGAACTTGCTTTCATGTATAATGCTTAGTTTCATTTTCTGATTACTATCCATATGGAAATCTCATCCTTTAGCAAGCAATGTTATCATAAACATACTCACGCCGACCATTCTAGCAGCTAGAACTATAATAGGAGACGCGGTAATGGTCACTTAACGACTTGTTTAGGATCCTCATTGAGTGGAATTAATGCCATGACATCACGCTGGCTGTAGCGTGCTGTACTAGCTGTCGCTGCCCTGCAACAGAGTTTAATTGGGAGACATTGTCGGACGATCGTTGTTTCGTCATATTTAATAGACATCGCGCAAACATATCTAATTCTTGCAAAATTGACCTTCCTCCACCGATATTAAGTCGTTTGTTTGTTAAAAGTTAGAACGAAAAAGCTAATCATGTCAATTGATTCTACGAAAATTCCTGTCAGCTTGTGATGTGCTACTGCTACTGAAATAAAGTGTTGTTACTGTCTGCTCGCAGCACGCTTCGCGGCATATGGCCGAAATAAATACGGCTTACTTATGATTTATGATCGTAAAATGCAATGGTACGTTTAAGTGATATATGCTCGGAAGATATTGAATATCTGTTTACCTTTGTATTTGGTGGTGTTGCTCAAAGCCTCAGTTTCAAGAGCAGTGCACTATATACCCGTACAGCGTCCGAATTACAATAATACCCTTTATTGCACAAAAAAATAAATAAAAAAAAACAGGACATAATTATCTTAAAAAATAGGAAACCTGTATTCTTAGCAGGCAGTGTCACTTATAGTTGACTCTTGGTTGCAAAGAGCACAGTGTGCAGTTTCAGCAGCCAGCCAATAACACCATGCATTCAATTGAAACGCGTCCGCATTCCCGCAGACCGCACTAAACGCTGTTACTGTCGGCCCCTGCTGCATGTGGTCACTGCTATGTGGGTATACATTTAATTCTGATACAAAGATTGCTGTCGAAAATACTTATCTGGATGTAGAATGAGACACTGCAAAGGGCATTTGGAAATACATAAATTCATGTCAACGTCTTTACATTAGCACGGCGACAAATGTCTTTTCCTTCACATTTTCACATTTTATTACATTTCCTTCCTCTTTCCAATAGTGTAACATAACAACAGCTGGTATCTGCCTGTTTTGTTCTCAGTAACTGCTTACATATAGTTATCAGTTACCGAAGTAACGGCTGGCAGCCTTTGGCCGCATACAAATGATTCGGATAATCCTGCATATTATTCACGTAGTACGCGCCGCATCCTGCGTGCCGTCCATTACCGTACCGGTGATGACACTGTCTTCTTGGGAAGCTACAACATAATCTGCAAAGTTCGTTGACATTTACTTCACACAGCTGATCCAAATGTCCGTGCGTTTTATTTAAATTGTCGGGATGCATAATACTCGTGATATATCTTATTTAAACAAGTATCGACCGATTAGTCTTTTGTCACACATTTATAAGTTATTAACCAAAGAATTTTGTAATCGGCTCATCCGACAACTCGACGAATATCAACCCGTTGAGCAAGGAGGTTTTCGAAGTGGCTTCTCAACTATCGACCAAATCCAAGCCATGAATATAACCGGCTCTTGTGTATGGGCTTCGTCGATAACGAGGAGGCTTTTGTTTGACAGCGTCGAACACTGGGCTGTATTTGACTCATTCCATTGCTGTGGTATTTGCTCGCGCTATATAAATGTCTTTCGGGAACTGTGTGAGACTGCAACTATGCAGGTTAAAACGGGAGACAGAGAGACAGAAGACAGAGAAGACGTGATACAAACGCTTGCATAAAAATATGAAACATAAATGGGGTCAACCTGTCCCATTGAGATTTGCCGACGATACCCTGGACGAAACCCTGCAGGACCTTCAAGCTATGCTAATAGACCTGTATGACGCTTCATTAAATGTAGGGCTGAATCATCATTATTCATCTAAGACTAAGGTAATGCCTAACGGGGCTTTCCACTCGATTCCCTCAATTCAGTGGGAAACGAGCAGTTAAAAATAGTGGATTATTATGTCTATCTTGGTCATATTCTTTACTTCAGTAAGGACCAGCAGGAGGAGATTTTAAGGCGTTAGGTGAGCTGCAATCGGGAAATTAAAAGACATTTTGAAGTTACGCCAAATTCCATAATGCTTTAGACCTGTTTTTCTTTGTCACTTTTTGACTAGTGTGTCCTGCAGTCTCTATGTGCCTACCCGTAACTCCAGTTTTGTTTATTGTACGTACTTACGTGCCCTCCAATAGTTTCGTTGGGTATATGTTACGTTAGTATTATATTATCTTTGGCAAAGTAGTAAAAAGTCAAGAAAATACATACATATTATAACGCCTGTTTCCCACAGGGGTAGGCAGAGACTATGGACCTCCACTTGCTACGATCCTGATCCACTTCTTTTGCTTCATCTACACTCATCATTCTCTTCATGCATGCCAGCCGGTTTCGGGTACTTCTGATAGTGATGACCGCTGATAATAATACACAAAGATACAGCCCGTGATACAGCGCTACGAAGTTTCGGAGTAGGGGTGACTTACGTTACTTTCGTCATTATTTACTAATCAGAGAAAACAAAAAATACGTATAATTACAATACTTTTTGATAATCTGTCTAATGAGCCAAGAATTTTTTTTTGTCCACATCCCTGTTATGTTCGGTTGTGGTTGTGTTTCTATTGTTGGACGCTGAGGTTGACGTCACGTGCATGGTCAATGAGGGGCGGCGGCGGTTACGACGTCACGTACCGACGCGACGCAGCGCACGGGTCGCGGTCGCGTCGCGGGTGCAACGCTCTCGAGCCGGGCTGCTTGACCGAATGTTTCCATATCTGATTATGAAATACTGCATTATTCCCTACCCAATAAATATTATTCCTATATAAAAAAAATATTGGTATGGAATCTTAAAAATAAGAAGATGTAGTAAATTACTTGATGTATCAAATAATGCAAGTTCGCCCCGAAAAGTCAATTGTGGCATTCCCCAAGGCTCAATTTTAGGACCATTTGTTATTCCTCATACATACATGTTCTGTCTGTCGGTCTGTCACAGTCACAGCCACAGCCAATATGCTCTGAATCTACCAAATCAGATGAAATTGGGTAGGATGGTGTAATCCTTATGACCCAAACACAGATGCAAAGTAAATAAATATTATATCAAAATAAGCGTCATTTTCGGGGGACAACTTATTATCTTTTTACTCTTAATCAATTGTTATTCCTAATTAAGTTAATTGTACAACAATTACAGTACATGCTTTGTATTAATATATCTTGAAATCAGATGTATCAAGCGTACGACAATGTTGTACACATCGTCCGAGAGTGACAGACGTGGCTTCTGTACGCAAGTGGCATAACTGGCGGTTAATGAGGAGAAATTAGTGGCTTCAAATGCTTGCGGCTGCGCGTGGAATCTCGCGCATCGTCGCGTGCTCCGCTGCAGCGCTGCAGTGTGGCCCGCTTTGCTACTCGTACGTGCCATCAAAACGATGTGCGATGCGAATTGCATATACATTATACATACATATCTTCATTAGTTATCCGAACGTAAGCACTGAGTTTCACTAGTATCATATAGCTGCTTGTTCTTTTGGTTGGTTTCCTTCCACTTGTTTTGTTATTCGGTCTAGAATTATTTTGGAAAACACTTGGAATAAATTGGACATCAGACATGTAGGTCTGTAATTGCTTATTTCGTTTCGATCTTTTTTATGTAGCAGAATAATTGTAGATTTCGTCCATTGAGTTGGATTTTGTTCAGTCTCCATTATTTCGTTAAATAGATGTGTCACATTTTTAGAAATTTCGGTTAGGGATTTTTTGAATGTTTATTAGTACTTTTAAGTTCATTAGAGATTTTATCGTATGCTAAATAAATATAATAAATATTAAATTTAAAATTGATGCCTAAATTTCACAAAAATCGGTCTAAAAATGCGATGTGTAAGAACACTTATTTATTCATTAAGTAATGAATTGTCCCATCCAAATGCGTACCACGCCCGTGGTTGCTTTGACGGAATGTCTTATACATACATATATGACTTTTCGTACCAAATTATTTTAAAAATTCTTAAAAATAAATCTAATCGTACCTTACCATCAAACATCTACATCGGTCACAAATCTTACGATCGTTCTATGGGAGCACCAAAGAACGTAGGAAGCTAGGATGTTACTTTCATTTCTCGTGTGACATCATCACCCACGCGAGGTTCTTAGTTTGGGGCAGTGTCGTGGGTCGCGTGCTTGCGGGGGAGTACCCGCCAGCGGGCAGCAGCTGTCTGTCTGTACCACTTGCACTCATTATGGTGATTAGAATTTATATGCGCGGGAACTTTCACTGTCGGACTGCTATCCCACGTCTAACCGCTCCGATTGAAACAATTTCGCTCACAATGTCATATTCGGCTCATGAAGCGGAGTCGTTGAACCCTGAGACAACGGATATGTTGAACCTTTTCGCAGATTGGATGGAAGGAAACAAAATGTAGAGTTCACAGAGTTCACTACATTTGTTATGTACGTGTGGCATACGGTCTTACCCACAGACCTCAAGGTCTGTGGTCTTACCGTTATACTTTTATGAAATAAGTTGGTTTCTTTTCGTTTGCATTTAACTTCCTTATCTAGTTATATGATATTATATTGTAGTAATATTGGAGGGGATAATCGAAGGAAGAAGAGGCAAAGAAGACCTAGAGATGGTTTTATAAAACAACTAAAGAATCAGATTAATGTTTCAACATACAAGGATAATAAGGAGTTGACTTTAGACAGAGAGACATGGAAGGCATAGGTTGCTCCACAGACAAGAGCTTAGCTCTTAATAATAATAATAAGAAGAAGATATTATATTGTTTGCCAATATTTTTTTAAAACTAAAAACCGACTTTTCCCCTAAATAACACAATTGATTTTGATAATTCTTCTTTCAAACAAGAATTTTCCAAATCGGTCTAGGCGTCTTCAAATAGTTCTTATAATCGATATTCTCCTCCTTTTTGATAGTGAATCCAAATAGTGATGGGTTGCTAGCCGCATCACCTATCAATTCAAATCTCGTCCTTTCTCTCGATCGGCTTTTACAATCGTCGTGGTAAGTTATTTTCTTTCTCTCATATTTATGATCAGCATGGAAGATAAATAAAACTACTTCAATTAAATATTGTAACTAAGTCCTGGCCGGGAATTAAAGAAAAAGGTAATTTTCAACTTCTTAGAACGTTTATTCCTATTTTGAACTACTTTCACACTGGTTAATTAGTAATCAAAAGTTTAAACAAGTTTTTGTGACGCGCAAGCAGTCCCCGCGAGAAAATCCAAGAAGACAAGAGAAAAAAAACATGGCGAACTTGGTCCGCGCTGTCATTGGTCGAGCGCGGACCCGTTTCGGATACACACACTGCACATTATCACGGCGACATACATTGCGTTCGGTTACACTCTCCCCCTTTTGATCTAGCGTCAAACGACGCGACGATCAAACCTTTTTGGGCCTACCCCTACCACGTTTAGGAGCAACGGGCTCAGGACATTCAACCTCGCGAGCATGGTAACGTTGCAGATCGGAACGATGATACTTGCCTATGGTTTCTTCAGGCTGGTCTGGAAACGCGAGTATGAAAGAAGTTGGACTAACCTTTTTAGAGACAACGTAGGGCCCATCCCTCCTTGGTAGAAACTTCTTTGTAATACCTTTAGGGGCGTTGCTAAGGGCGTGGGACTTCAAAAGGACTAGGTCACCAGGCTCCAGAGAATAATCACTGCTTCGGGTAGCATCTTTAATGGCCTTCCTACGATCTTGTTGCTTCTCAATAGACTCCTTAGCATCCTTCAAGGTGTCAGTCATCTTAAGTAGATAAGGCGTGACTTGAGGAACATAATTCTCAGCTTCGATGATAGCACGGAGATCAGTACGAGTATCGATAGGAGACCGAAGCTCTCTCCCGAAAGTTAAATATGCAGGAGTTTGCTGTGTTGACTGTGTGACAGATGTATTCATGGCAAATCTAACGAAAGGCAATGCATCAGGCCACTGTTGATGGTGACCCTCAACTAGGATTGCCAGTTGCGTTTTCAAGTCGCGATTTTTTCTTTCGACCGGATTGGCCTCGGGGTGATACAACGGCACCAGTGCCTGTTTGACACCCAACACATACATAGCCTGCTGCATAACATCTGATACAAACTGAACCCCATTATCAGATATCACACGGCGTGGGACACCATAACGTAAGAACACTTGTTCAATTAATACCTTAGCACAGCTCACTGCTGTAGCTTCGACGAGAGGGAACACTTCAACGAGCTTACTGGCCGTATCCTCAACGATAAAAATCCAACGCTCCCCGTTAGGCCCCTTTGGCAATGGACCAAACAAATCCATAGCCAGAACTTCGAAACGCTGTGCAGGTACAGGAGTCTGCAAAAGACCGGCGGGCTTGGTATTCGCCGGTTTGTAGCGCTGACACTCCAGGCAAGACTTTAAATACTCAGTAACATACCTTCTCATTCCAGGAAAATAGTACTTTTGGGAAATCCGATGAAAAGTCCGGTCCACTCCACCATGACCAGCAGTTGCAGCATCGTGACACTCGGCCAATATATCCTTTCGCAGATTCTCAGGGACGACGAGCTGCGGCTCCTCTGAATCAACGTCAGCCACATAGCGGTACAGGACACCTTGGTTGAGGTGGTAACCTCTCTCTGTCCACCGGCTACTATTAACCTCGTCGTTACCTTCCAGGTCCAACAGGATCTTTGACAATTCCGCGTCGGCTAATTGGGACTCGCGTAAGTATTTAGGCTCCCAGCGAGGAGTGTCCACAATTACTGTACAAACCTCACAAACTGCTTTCACTTCCTCGTCACATGTTGGTCTACTCAGAGCGTCCGCTACAACGTTAGATTTTCCTGGTGTATAATCTATATCTAAATCAAAAGCCTGGAGCTTCATTGCCCACCTGACCAACCTTCCAGTTGGGGACTTCAAAGTGAGCAACCATTTTAATGGTTGATGATCGCTGGCAACACGAACTGGATGACCATCTACATATCCACGGAACTTTTCCAAAGCCCAGATTACAGCTAATGCCTCCCTCTCAGTCGTTGTATAATTCCGCTCAGCTGATGTGAGCAACCGGCTGGCATACTCTATAGGTCGTTCCTCCTGTGGTGAGGCACCCTGTACTAGTACTGCTCCTAAGGCATAGGCACTTGCATCTGTCCGGAGGATGAATGGCTCATCATAACTGGGTTGTCTAAGTATGGGACTTGTAGTGAGCCTAGACTTGAGTTCCTCAAAAGCCTGTTGCTCTGCCTCACCCCACTGCCATTGTCGGTTCTTTTTAGTTAAATCTGTCAGTGGTCGGGCAATATCCGAAAATTGAGGAATGAACTTACGGAACCATGAGCAACTCTGCAGGAAAGATTTGAGGTGCTTGACTGTACTAGGTGGTTTCATGTCTACCACAGCTCTGATTTTATCAGGATCAGGAGCGACTCCTTGTGAAGAAATAATGTGTCCCAAGTACTTGACAGTTTCTCGAGCAAATACACATTTGTCTCGATTAGCACGAAGCTTGAATTCATTTAATCGCTCAAATACCGCTCGCAGGTCCTGCAGATGATGCTCAAAGCTTTCACTCAGCACAATCAAATCATCAATATACCCAAGTACAGTTACCTGTTTCACAGAGGCTCCGGATCGAAATCTGTCGATCAACCTCTGGAAGGTGGCTGGAGCGTTGCGCAAGCCAAAGGGCATGCGCTTGAAACGATGAATTCCGAAGCATGAAACGAAGCTCGTCTTGTCCCGGTCCTCCTCCCTGACTCCAACCTGCCAATAACCAGAACGCAGATCGATGGTACTCATAAAACAGCTCTTACCTGTATACTGCAACAGGTCATCGATCACAGGTAAAGGGTAGGAATCACTTTCAGTGACAGCATTGAGTCTCCGGTAGTCAACACAAAACCGAAACGAGCCATCTTTCTTTGGAACCAATAGAGCAGGAGCTGCCCAAGCTGATTCGCATTCTTCTATGATGTCTTCAGACAGCATTCGTTCTATCTCAGCCTCCATGATAGCCTTCTTAGCTGGAGTGAGACGATAAGGTGGAACAGAAATAGGAGCATGCTCACCAGTGTTGATGCGATGTTCAGCGAAGGGGGTAGCCTCCCCCTGCTCTCTGAACACGTCTTTATACTCTTGCAGCAACCCAGCAAGGTCCTCTCTCTGAGAAAGTGTCAACATAGTACCTTCGTCCGATCTCAAAACATCTGCAGAGGCACACCCCATATAGGTGTGCAAACTCTCACTTCGCAAACTCTCACTCTGTAGAGGATAAATGTCCTGAGGCCGAAGTGCACTAAACCACGAGTTATGTGCTAGGTCTAACACTATCTGAGCCTTTCGCAAAAAATCTATACCCAAGAGTGTCTCATTATTTTGAGCATCCGGAAAGATTACAAAACTTAAGTTAAAATTTAAATTATTTAATTTGACTTCAACATCTGTTAATTTTACATTTAAATCACGGACTTCTCCATCTGCTAGCTTAACAGACATTTTACTATTTTGGAGTGGATGGTTAATTTTCTTAAGCAATGCGTACAGTGTACAACCTGCAATACTACGCTTGGCAGCGGTATCGATTAAACCCGTTCCCTTAAAACCCATTATTTCTATATCTAAAATAGGTCGATCAACTGCTTGCGTGTCAGCGGAATACAATTGTACATCAGCATTAAAGTCACAAACAAAAAACTGATTGTCTTTGCTGTCCTTATTGGTTTTACAACAATTTCCACAATTAGCCCGTATAACATCCCGAGCACCACAACCATAGCATGATACAGGTTTATCACTGCCTTTGCTAGCAAGTTTTGTACAGTCTGCTTTAGAATGTCCACTTTTCTTGCAATAAAAACAAAAAAGTTTACCTCGGCTCACTGACACCTGACTGGCAGGCGTAGGCACCTGATTGGAGTGGAACGACGGCGCAGTACCCGCAGCAGCTGTGGCAGCGGCCGGTGCGACAGCAGCCCTGACGGTGCGCGATGACTGCGGCGCGGCCTCCATTGACCGCGTTTGCGAGGCAGCCACAACTGGCGGCTTTGGCGGCTGCAACGTCGACTCCGCCAGAGCTTCCTCAATGACCCTGCACTTTTCTATCAGTTGGTCCACGTCCACTACGGCGTCCGCTTGCAGGCGCTTACGGATGCGACGATCCAATAATCCATACACTATGTCAACTTTGACACGCTCTTCAAGCGTATACGGCAATTTGGAGATGGTCGCCCTCAGGCGGCCAATGAAGACATCCGCGCGTTGAGGTCCTTGTTCACTGGCGAAAATCTCTCGGAACAATTTGTAGGCTGGACGCGGCGCACCATACATCCCTCGAAGGCGTAGCAAGGCGTCCTCCCAGGACGCGACAGAGCTTTTGATTCCTTGATACCACACCGCGGCATCACCTGTCAACAGCATAGGTAGGCCACGTAAAGCGTGCTCGTCGCTCACGTTAGAGCATTCTTTATAAACTTGTACAGCGTCGATGAATGCTTCCAAGCTGTCAGCGTCCCGCGCGGCCCCGTCGAACCGGGCCGAACATTTGACAAAATTGCCGCCCTGCGGCAACGACGTCCTCATCACTGGGGATGAAACCGGCGACTCTGTACTGTGAGCGTGATAAACTTCTGACGCTGCGATAGACTTCGCGACGATGCTTTCTACAAGCTGTCTGTTTGATTCCGCCTGTGATTTCGTAAAGGCCTCTAGGAATTTTATCAGACGATCGTCGAGTGATGTCTCAGGTACCGGCGTTGTTCCCTCATCGGATTCACGGGATTCTAAACTTGCGCGACGCGTTCGCGGCATAGTGAAAGTCGTTCACCAAACTTTTACGCACTTTTTCACTGCACGACTCTATGCACTAAAGTTTTACAAAGTTTTTCAGCGTGTTTCGGCCACGAGTTGGAGCGCCATTTTGTAACTAAGTCCTGGCCGGGAATTAAAGAAAAAGGTAATTTTCAACTTCTTAGAACGTTTATTCCTATTTTGAACTACTTTCACACTGGTTAATTAGTAATCAAAAGTTTAAACAAGTTTTTGTGACGCGCAAGCAGTCCCCGCGAGAAAATCCAAGAAGACAAGAGAAAAAAAACATGGCGAACTTGGTCCGCGCTGTCATTGGTCGAGCGCGGACCCGTTTCGGATACACACACTGCACATTATCACGGCGACATACATTGCGTTCGGTTACAATATTGATATTAATTATTTTTAACTCTTCTAAGTCGCAATTTGCAAAGTCTCGTGCAACAGCTATTAAAATATAATTTTTGTGGTTCGGCTCTAGAAGCCAAGTTAAAAGGCGTGTGATACTACTCTTAGTTCACCACAACTTAAGGCTCCTCCCTGCGCTAGCGACCTTGAAAACACAAAAAAAATAATTTCTCTTTCTGTAAGTGAGATTATTAGAAACCCTCGTACAACTTTTTAGCTAGTATCCTTAAGTTTCATTAGAACCTCGAAAATCATTGAAATAAAATACCCTGAATTTTCCTTTGCAAAAAATACTAAAAACGGCCATTTTTGACTCTTTTTGTAAATGTTTCTAAACCGGATAGTATTTCAATGACTTTCGAGGCTCTTTCGAGAATCTCACTTACAGAAAGAGAAATTAATTTTTTTGTGTTTTCAAGGTCGTTAGCGCGGGGAGGACCCTTAACGCTGATGCATTTATGTAGGTATGCGGCTAGCCTTGGCCATGGCCCTTTAAGAAGCACGTGCTCTTTGCCCTGAGTATATTTCTGTACATTTGGTATTTTGTAGTGCGCGGTGTAATTTTGAAGCGTTTGTTGGCGCGGACGGTCCTGTCGTCTCCAGCGAGCGCAGAATTATGTCATTAATTAAAGCGTGGGCATGCGTCGAAGGCGCTAACTGCTTTGCGGCCTGCCCTGCAGCTTAGGTCTGAGCCTGGTACACTATTGCCGCAATCTTGACGCGACGAGGTTTTTCACCTACGCATTCACTGTGTGTTATGTTATGTACGAGTATGTGCCTTAAATCTTACAGAAAAACGAACATGAATATAAAAAAAAAATCTTTGAACTTACAGTATTTACATTTATTTCTCTATGTGCTTGTTCTGTAACCTGCCCCCTGCGGCCCCTGCACAAAATATTGAGACTGCGGCCTACCACACTCAGGCCTTCGTAGTTTCGTACCATTTGGAAGAACCCTGACCTCGCTGGACATTCTCTTTAGATACGTTGGTAATATTCTATCCTCGGTTCAGCGCCTGATGCTGCTATTTACCAACGCGTTGTTCTGTTCTTTTATCATATTGTTTCAAAGCCGACGCGACAAAACACATTACCATAGTAAAAACAAAACAATTGTGAATCTCGATAGCTGCCTTCATGAATCATTCGGAAGATGGACTTTTTTCCGAGCTGCCGAGAGGAGGCTCGTGCAAACCCCGACCTTGGCAGTATGTTTTATATTATACCTGATGTATCATTATGCGAGGCGCCGCCTATATTGTGGCGCCGCTGTTTGCATGAGATTGCTGCCTCACGGCTGTGGTTCACGTTACCTCGCGTGACGTGACAACGATGCCCTGCCTGAACTGTGAAGTAAAAAAATAAGATTTTTCGAAACTAATGAATATTGTATGAACGGGATATTTGATCTTTTTGATATGTCAATGCAGATTAGGTATTTATCATATTCCCCAAGCAGTTTACCTTCTAAGTCATCAGGAGATAGATAACTTTTCTTTTATAAGTATGCCCGGTAGTAGAAGTAGAAGGTATAGATGTCAGGTATCGGCTGCTGGCAGTCGGTGAAGGTCGTTAGAGACGTCGCGAAGAGGTGCGGAACTGCGGCCGTGCCGCGGGCAGACAAAGTGCCATAAAGGTCGGCGGAGCGAGACGCGGCGCGGCGCGGCACCGCGGCGTGTTTCAGTCGAGCGCTGGTGCATGCACGCTGAAAACTCTCATAAATAATTTATATTTTCTAATTGATATTCACATTTGGGGAGATGTGGCTGCTATGCCGTTTGAAGTTTTTGGTGTAAACTCGTAACAATAGACTGTATCGTTGATGATTTTGATGTCCAGGCGTTGTGGAGTGGAATTTCCGAACTCGACTTCGGCAAGGCGACACTGGTGATGTGAACAGTATACTTGTGACCTACATAGCAAAATGATTGGAATTCTGTAAGCAATCCCCTTAGGCAGAATGTCATGATCACGTTGCTGAAGAGTGTGGAGTTGTTGTTCTCCCCCGCGGAGGCTGGAGAGAGTAAGCGGATGCCAGCGATTAGCACCTTACGTAGATGTAGCGCACCGACCCACTGAGGCACTGCCGTTTGACTTAGTTTGGTCGCTTGACTCACAATAGCTCCGGGATGCACTGTAATCAAATCACACACATTTGACTAATCCAAGATAGATTGCATCTTGGAAACTGCAATCACAATTTTTTTGATTTGAATCATTCGGTATATTCAAATTAACACATAATTCTTAGATAAACGCAATAATAGCATACAAGAAACTTTGCCTAATTGATGTTGTTGTTTGTTGCAGACGAGCGGGAGGACGTCCAGAAAAAAACTTTCGCGAAATGGATCAATTCGCAGCTGGTCAAGGTATGTGATACGCTCATTTTACCGTTTTCAAAGTTTTGAATATTTATGGTTTTTGATAAATATATATTTATACATAGTTATAATAATGATAGATAATATGCTAATGCTAGTTTGTCATGCGTCTATTTACTTCTATTTTCACGATTCTCTCTGTAGTTGACTTTTTGTCTCTTGAACATAGTTATTTGTGACTATCATCGGGTTATCATTATATATATAAACCTACCCATATGCAAAGGTAGTTATTGTGTACATTGTATACCAAACTAATAAATATTTAAAAGGTAAAGGTTAGTTTGTTCATTTATAATAATCATTTCTTTATGTGGAAATCTTCGCGTGAGGTCTATGCCTCCAAGTCAAGCTAGCAAAATATTATCCTCTGACATCCATACAGCTACGGGTTCGTATGCTGTTACCGACTATAATGTCCAATGAAGAAGGATTGAGTATTAATGTATGCTTTCTCACGTCGCCGGCCGAAAGTAGCCCAGCCTGCTGCGGGCTGCAAAAACTAGCCTCGGACACGGCGGCCGCAACAATACCAGCGCCGCATGCGATCTCAAACACCCGTTTACATGATAATCGCCACTCCATATGATCGCGTCATCTGTGCCGTACGCTTTACGAGATGCATTTGTCACAGTTCACACGCGGGTGTTAACTGTGAGACGGATCGGGTATTTTGCTAATTAACACAAGCTGTGGCTACGACAAGGCGTTTTACAGAGGCAGCACGTGATACATATCGTTAGCGGGGATTCCTCTAGGAACAGAATCCTTACATAGTAAATTGTAAAATATCGACACTAGAATGTAGATATACTACTTAATAGTTGTAATAATCTGTATGTATTTTTAGGGTTCCGTACCCAAAGGGTAAAAACGGGACCACATTACTAAGACTCCGCTGTCCATCTGTCAGTCTGTCACCTGGCTGTATCATGATACTAGAGTCTGTGCGGAAAGAGAACCGTCGTGGCGTAAAATCAAACTAACAAAATCTTTTTTATATGAAACCCAACCCCCGTCTGTCAAATGACAAACTTTACGTCATCTTTGTTTACCGGGTTGTTTTAACGTGATTTTTATTTTAAATCATCTCAAAAAGGGGAAATCCTTTACCCAGTCCTACAAGGGAAATAATAATTAATATTATTATAGGTTTTGCCAAAAAGAAAAAGCGGCCAAACACAATTATCGACTTGAACAAAGTCATGGAACGTGTGGCGGCGATGTGCGGTATGTAGAAAGTTATTTTAAATGTTTTAGATTTCCTAGGTAACCCCCAGACACAGACATTTTATATTATGTATAAATAAAAAAGAATTCGCATAAATATATAAAAATATTTGTTTATTTTGTTTCAATCAAAGTTTTTGATAGCAGGTATAAAGAGTGTTGATACTTTTAATTTATTATGCGTTTTGATAAACTTGCCCTATTTTTTCAGGTTTGAGTAAAGATACAGTATCTAAAATAAAAAAAGAAGGTTCCTTAAATAACGGCGTGTGGTGCAAGAATTTATTATAAATAACTGTAACAGATTCGAGCAAATCAAGTTCAGAAGAAGAAAATTCTATGGATCTCTATAGTCTATCCGATGATAGTTCAAACATGTCCGGCATTGAATATTTAGAATAAGACTTTGATTATGGTTCTGATCAATAAATTAATAAATATGTGGGATGTGCGTAGAAATAAAAAATATCTTTTCCTCGAAAATGAGACTTCTTTTAATGATTTTTCTTATATTTTTTACAAGAAATCGTCGTATCCTAAGTGTTACTTCGTAGCGTCTAGATCTCTCTATATATCTTCCTTCCCTTTCGCACACCTCCCCTCTCTCTCTTCCTGTCAACGTTCCTTTCCACACTGTCATCTGTCAAACCAACATACGTTCCTTCTCACGCGTCTTTCATACATCCTACACTCGGCCGTCCTGCCTATGTCTGACCTCAGACACTACATAATACAGTATACGAACTACATAATACAGTACACAAATCAGTAACAATATTTATAGCAATTATCAGATAGTTAACATCTTATGCTTACAACAAGTTTACATCCTAAAACAAATTCTTCTTTACATCTTAAAACTTAAACATAACGTAAAAATAAACATATTGGGGCATTTACCTAAATAAAATTAAACCAAACTCATTCATCATCTTTCATTCCTCTCTATTATTTATTTATTTTATACCTCGTCCAGCCCTGGCCACGGTTTCATCAGGTCTGCGGAACTTGAAGTTTTGATAGGCCCCTCTGCGGCACCATCCACCTTCTCCACGTCGTAACGGTCGTTGCGTTTGACCTTTATCACCCGGTATGGACCTAGAAATTTAGGCTTTAGCTTGAGCCCTGGGCCAAATTGTGTTCTCTTTATGGCTACGAGGTCATTTTCATTATACTTGAAACTTTGTTTTCTGTTCTTATTGAAAGTTTTTCTATTTTCTTCTTGCAATTCCAAAATTTGTTTCTTTGCATTCTTTCTGAGCTCATCTCTACTTTGATTGTAATAATTTCTTTCTTCTTCTGATAACAACTCCAATAAATTCAAATCTTCTTTTGTATTCATCTTTATTCCAATCAACATTTCAAAAGGAGTTGCATTTATACTTCGCTGATAGGTGCTGTTTAAAGCTTTCTGTACTTTACCAATGTGTCTGTACCACTGTCCAGGTTGTTCTATGGCAAGTTTAGTTAACACTGGTAGAATTATTCTATGAATACGTTCAACTTGCCCATTTCCTCTGGGTACCCCTGTAGTTATCAACACATGTTCGATATTCTCCTGTTCACAATATCCTTTGAAGTCGTTACTCGTAAATGCAGAACCTCTATCGGTAATTATTCTTTTCGGATTACCAAAAGTCTGTTGATGTATTGCCATTTTACTCAATACCTCTTGTGCCGATGTAGTTTTTGTTGGAAACAACCAAACAAATTTTGTGAAACCATCTACCATCGTAAGGATGTGGTTATACTGTTTCCTTGTTTCTGTGAGTGGTCCGATGTGGTCTAAATGTATTGTATGCAGAGGAATATCAACTTTCTCAATAGGGTTCAACCAACCTTCTTGCTTCCCTTCCTTACGGTTTGCCAACAAACATGGAATACAAGTAGATATGTAATCTTCAATTTTTTTCTCTAACTTTGAAATGTAGTAATCTTTACTAATTAACTCCATTGTTTTCTTCTTTGAAAAGTGTCCATTCCCGTGAGCACTTTTAATGACTTGAACTTCCATAGCACGAGGAACCACTAAGCTTTGCTCGATACCTTTGCAGACTAATCCATTTCTTAAGCTGAAATCTTTATATGGTTTCCCTTCTTCAAGTATCTGCAAGATAGCTTTTAATCCATCATCAGTTTCCTGAGCACGACGCAAATCACTGTGCAGATTTGAAGTCACCAATACTACCACGGGGTTACGGCTTAAAGCGTCAACATGTCTCATCTTGGTACCTTCACGATGTTCCACAGAAAAGTCATAGTCTTGTAGAAAAAGAATCCATCTTGCAACTCTGGTAGATAACGCTAAATCTTTCTTATTGAGAGTCATCTGGAATGCCTTACAGTCTGTTATTATCTTAAAGCGCTGACCGTAAAGATAGTGTCGAAATTTTTTAATCCCTTCTATGACTGCCAACGCTTCCAACTCATAACTTGTGTAACGGCTTTCCGCATCTGTTGTACGTCTACTCATGTAATGCACAGGGTGCAATTCTCCATTGCCATCTCTTTGCATGAGTATCGCTGCATATGCTGCACTGGAAGCATCAGTGTGAAGCTCAGTCTCTGCTCCAATCTCAAAATTTTTTAACACTGGTTTACTAGCTAACTTTTCTTTCAACAGCTTAAATATTTTTCTATGTTCGTCATTAAACTTAAACTGGGCATCTTTCTTCAGCATATCGGTTAATGGCCTAGCAATCTGAGCATAATTTTCAATATATTTCCTGAAATAGGAACATAGGCCTAAGAAACTGTGAAGTTGTTTACAGTTCTTCGGTTCTGGAAACTTTAAAACTGCCTCAGTTTTATCAGGTGATGGTGTAACCCTTCCGTCCTCTATGACATGACCTAAGTATTCCACTTTTCTCACCATCAGTTGTGACTTTTTCCAATTGATAGTTAATCCATATTCAGCTGCTCTATTTAGCACCAACTTTAATCGTTCAAGAGCCTGTTGCTCATCCTGCGCTGAAATTAATAAATCGTCAATGAATATTACTAAGATACCATTTGCTATAAAATCTCTAAAAATTGCTGTAATAAATCTCATAAAAACCTTTGGACATGTAGCTAAACCAAATGGAGCTCTCAAAAATTCATATTGTGCCGTTGCCGTCACAAATGAGGTATATTTAATTGAGTCTTTATGCATTTTTAAATTAAAATAACCATTTTTCAAATCTATTGCAGAAAAAATCTTCGCACCTGCCAATGTATCAATAAGCTCGTCAATTATTGGCAATGGGTACTCATCTTTAACCATCTTTTCATTAATTTTTCTGTAGTCGACACATATACGAAGAGTACCATCCTTTTTGCGCACAAGAACTATGGGACTGGAATACTCTGAGTGACTCACCTGGATAATACCATCTTTTAACCACTCTTCAATTTGTTCATTTACCTCTCTTTGCTCTTTGGGTGCAAGTCGTCGTGGACGTTGAGCAATTGGAATATCATCCTTCATGGTGATCCTCAGCTCTATCGGTGCTTCCTTAGTCTGGCACGGCTTGTAGTCTTCCACCAACTTCACCACTTCTTCCATAATTCCAGGATTAGACACCCGACCTACGGAATCAATCACACATGGAAAACAATTCACCTTTCTCAACCAATCATTAGGCATCAGACACACTGATCCATCTCTCATAATCATTAACACATTTTGCAAAAACTCATGCCCCAATATTACATTTACAGGAATACAATAACCAGGTATTACGTGAAATGTCACATTGTTATAAACGCAATTATCAATTTCAATGTCCACCGAAAATTGTCCTATTGAACTCACTTTCGACTGTCCCAAGCCGGTTAGGGTTATGTTATTGTTTACGCACTTTGGAGAACCAATCTGTTCGTAATACTCGGACGACATCAAATTTACTTCGCTTCCTGAATCGATTAATGCATTTTCACCACCGCCGCGCAATATTTTCACCAATTTCATAGGTTTATTCCTACTAACGCAACGCCCTGATTGTTTGTTTACATCTAGCACTGCAAAATCGCCGCCATGTCGGTTTTCTTCCGTCATCTCGTTGTCAGTGCTGCCACCTGCGTCACAACTCGTAAACTCCGTGCTAGTGATGTGACTATGCCCAACGAAATTCCGTTTCGCGACCGCAGCGCCCCCGTCGGATTTCTGCCACTTCTTGGAACTTGCGAAATTTGCCGGTGCGTTCACATCACTCGTTCGACGTGAAGTTGATGTTTCGCCTTGCTTGATCTTCGTGCACTTCGATGCAATATGGCCGAATTCGTTGCATTGGAAGCACTTCAAACCTTTGTCCCGATGCGGACATTCTGCGGATGCATGCTCCCTTTCTCCACAGCTGTAACATCTTAAGGATCGCGTGCTTCGATTGCCGCTGTGCTTCTGTGTGTGCTTGGTTGCTTGCTTCGACCGCAGATTTTCTTTTAGCTGTTCGTAAATCTTGAGCTTTTCCTTCAACTCGTTATAACTGGTGACACCGTAGAGCATTATTTTGTTCACCTCATCATCTTTTATGCCTTCTACAATATATTTGATAGCGACGTAATCAGGCATTTTACCACGACGTCCCATCTCCTTCATCACGAACACATAGTCCAAACATGTTTCATTGTTCTTCTTTGTTCTTGCACTCATCATTTCATGTGCTGTCTTTGCATCAATCGTGTCTGGAAATTCCCTCAGGATTGCGGTCTTGAGCTCCTCCCAAGTTTTATAGGTTTTTTCAGATCGTAACCACAGTTCTGCACTGCCGCTTAGCGATCGTCTTGCTATTAGCAGCTGCTGAACCGGCGTCCATTCGAAAATTTCGCCATTTTCTTCGACATCCTGTACCCATCTAACAGCTGGGTATGTCTTATCTTGCCCAGTGAATCGTGGAACCAGACCCTCTGATAGATGCAACATGCCACTGCTAGAATCCTTCGCCATGTTCCGCAGGTTTATCGTCGTAAAACCTCGAACTCTTCAAAAGTCTGTGAGCCGCGGGCGCCGCGTGGATAACCTCAAAATCCACCGTCGTCGTACACGTCGCGTCGCGGTTCTTCGTCTTCACTTTTTTCTTGGATCCCGGACGAGCCCCCAATTGTGGGATGTGCGTAGAAATAAAAAATATCTTTTCCTCGAAAATGAGACTTCTTTTAATTATTTTTCTTATATTTTTTACAAGAAATCGTCGTATCCTAAGTGTTACTTCGTAGCGTCTAGATCTCTCTATATATCTTCCTTCCCTTTCGCACACCTCCCCTCTCTCTCTTCCTGTCAACGTTCCTTTCCACACTGTCATCTGTCAAACCAACATACGTTCCTTCTCACGCGTCTTTCATACATCCTACAGCTTTTGCTATTATTGTTTTAAATTTATTTTGAATTTATTTTTTATGCCTACCTAACCTAAAGGCTAACGATGAAGATAGCATCTGAAAACATATAAAAATATATTTTCATTTACAGCCATTACATGTAATGTAAATAATATATAAAAATATACTTTATCCATCAGCGTCCAATAGCCGTCATAGTTTCAAAATATCAAGAACTTTATAGTCGCACTATAATGACACAACAGTGTTGTCAACATAACAAATACGGATATTAAACACAACTGCGCCCTCAAATCCTACGACGGTTCTCTTTCCGTACAGACTCTACGCCAATTGAAGATGTTTCTATTATATTGCCGCTGTAACAACAAATACTTAAAACAGAATAAAATTAATATTTAAGTGGGGCTCCCGGCTTCTATACAATAAACGTGATTTTTTATAGATAATGGTACTTATTTTTAAGTAGGGATATTATGGAAATTACGTAAACAATTCTCGTTTAAATGTCTAAAGACGACCTACTACTTAGTGGGGTTTTCAAAAATATGAGACATAATAAGGAAATCAGATCCAGCTATTAATAGATAAATTTGACGGAGCAAAAGAAACTGTCAGGTGATGGTTTCGTCCGAATTCAAGTTAATTTCTTTATTAATTAAATTAAATAATGTAAATTGTGTTAGGAATTATAAATTTCAAAAAATCAAATACATAAATAATTTGTATGCGCGTGAAAGTGCAGCTTACGCAGACGTGCGGGATGATAATGAGCGGTGACTCATGGGATTAGAGAATCAAGTGACATCCTAGAGCTGGCGTGTAAATGTCAGACGACTTCCTCACAGAGTTGTTGAGTAAATACATGGCGGTGACAATCACGGGTGATCGGGTCACACCGTTATGTCATCACAAGGTCGACGAGTTTTAGTAATCACCTTGAGATATGTTGTGATAGCAATCTGCTTGGGTGTTACTCAAATTGTATAGATGTACGAACGAAATTCATAACGGGAATCAGTTCAGGGAATCGATATGGTGCTGGGGCTAGAGTCCATAATCCTGCCTGTGTAGTAATTTCTTGCCTCCGTCAATTAATAATTTTACACGGTAGAAATTAGTGACTAGTGTAGACATAAGAATATGAATATAAACTTCAGGAACAGATTTACGTGTTGAGGATTTTTTTTCTCATGGTGTCACTATCACCTTTGTGCAAATGATCTTCAAATTTGCTCGCAGTCAACTTATATATTATGTACTTAGATTTAATATTTATTGTATTACCTAATCTTTTAATTTATCTTATTTATCCTCTCCTTTTTTATATGTTTAATTATTATTTTTATGTATTTTGGTGCAATAAAATGTTATTACTTCCATTAAACGAACCGAAGGGTCATCATACCTAATAGAGCCAGGGCGTCTTCTCCCGATCATTTTGAATTCTTTGGGGGGCTACGTCCAGCGGTGTACTTCTTTTTCCCTGAAATGGTGATAATTATAACGTGAGGTCCACAACGTGCTATACAAGACTTTTATTTGATACCTATTTACATGGACATATTTCTGTGTCCCCCCTTTCACAGTGATTTGTGTTGTTTCAGAACGACAAACCTCTGGTGTCGGACCTGTTCTCCGACCTCCGCGACGGAGAGCTCCTGCTGGCGCTGCTCGAGATCCTCACCGCACAGCAATATGTGAGACCTTTACAACATAAAAATTTAAGCCAATAGATTCATTTCCAAAAGTGTTTATCAGCAGTTTGCGACATTGATAGCTATTATAATAGCTTTCCATCCATGGCAATAAAGAATGTTCACTCATTTTAATATTTGACTCGTCGTATTCTCTGTTGAAAGTAAAAAATATATCTGTGAAAAAATATTTTTATATCTCGATTAGTTTCCGAGATATGGAATTTCAAACTGAAACGAGACGTCACATTTTACTGATGGCGCGCGGAGCGGGCGTTAGAATGTGACGTCACACGCTTAACGCAGGCCTCTATTTTATGGAGTTTTTTGATTTGAAATACTAATAACTGCTTGATCTTTTTACAAGAGACAAACCGAATCTATTTGTAGACATACAAGCTGTAGTCGTACAAACTTTCAAGCAATTCTCCAAACCTAGCATACCATAACATTGTCTATTCGGCGGGCCTGCGAGCGAGTGGCTGAGAGGTGATATCCACTAATATTGTTACCTCTCACTCGTACGTACTACAGCTGTAAATGCTTACGGTCACAACACACTATTAATTACGCTGTCTTTAATATGTATTCAATGTATCATCCACGTACGTGTGTTGTTTGTGTTCAGAAACGCGAGCGCGGGCGCATGCGCGTGCACCACATCAACAACGTGAACACGGCGCTGCAGGTGCTGGAGAGCAACGGCGTCAAGCTCGTCAACATCAGCAGCA
Source organism: Acrobasis consociella (assembly GCA_963555685.1). NCBI lineage: Eukaryota > Metazoa > Arthropoda > Insecta > Lepidoptera > Pyralidae > Acrobasis > Acrobasis consociella. Next base: position 17,353,459 of record OY743124.1, on the reverse strand, counting down.
ACGACATCGTCGACGGCAACCCCAAGCTCACGCTCGGTAAACCTCTTCACACACACTGTCACACTTTTTTACATCTGTAGGTATATCAGTCCACGCTTCTTATGTTGGCAGAAGTCTCCTAAATACAGTGGCCGTCACGCCTTTTATGACGAAGGAGGAAAGAGGTGGTGAACATTTGTATTGTACTCTGCAGTCACAACGTGACGAAATTGTCTTATATTTTCTTCTACAGCAATCTTATTTCCCCACTATCTCCATTTTCTTACTTATCTCAAGAATTTTTATCTTGTCCTCTTTTGTTTTTACGATTCTGTATATTTGATAACGCAGGGCTGGTGTGGAGCATCATCCTGCACTGGCAGGTGCACTACCACCTCAAGGAGCTCATGTCGGAGCTGCAGCAGACCAACCTGGAGAAGACCTTGCTGGCTTGGTGCCGCACGCACACACAGGTACAAGTGGCATTTCACATATTTTTTACAAGCTTTTATTTAACTTTCAATGTTTGTTTAGATCAAATCTTGCAACTCAATTTTCTACCAGCTATCCTCAACCGATTGAGCTGAAATTTTGCATTCTTGTATAAGTCAGATGACAACACAATATTATGGAGTCAATGAGCTGTTCTGATTATGGAGTCAGGAGACAGAAATTTGACAGAAATTAGTAATAAAACAACAACCTCATTGAATACGAGTAAGGCTAGTTTGATTTGTCCTGATGAGTACTGATCTCGGAGACGGAATGTGGTCGATGGAACTCAATGATAAGATAAAACAACGCAAGTCCTTAGAATTTGGGCTTATTTTATTTGTCTTAATAAGAACTTCGACCACACAATAAAAGGTGTTACAAAAATGTAATTTATAAAAAAATATTATAGTCACTTATTTTATCTACAGTCGTTCGAGCAGATCTAAAGTTTTGTGTGGAAGATACTGAAGAATAACAAAGCGTGTGTTCCAGAACTACACGGGCGTGAACGTGAAGAACTTCACGTCGTCGTGGTCGGACGGGCTGGCGTTCAACGCGCTGCTGCACCGCTGGCGGCCGCAGCTGTTCGACTTCGCCAGCGTCGTGCGCAAGGCGCCCGCCGCCCGGCTCGACCACGCCTTCGCCATCGCGCACGCGCACCTCGGCATCGAGCGCCTGCTCGACCCCGAAGGTAACTTGTCGTGTCGAAGTAACATAAAAATTTTCATCGTGTCATCGTGGAAAAAAATGGATTGACTGTTATTGCTTATTGTTCCGGCTCCGGTTGTTACCTAGGCCCGCGCCATACTTCAAGAAATGATGATGTTTGCTTGTAAGATGTTATGAAGACACAAGACCACGTCACTTAGAAATCTTTATTGATGAATATTACATGGTGTAGAACTGAGTGTGACGCATCCTTCCTCGATCGCTGTTCGATAGTATCTTACAAGCAGACATCATCATCACTTCATGTACGGCGCGGGCTTAGGTAACAACCGAAGCCTGCGCCGTACATAATGGTCCTTCGAGCCGGATTTTGTTTATTTTCATAAAATCGTTGACAGCATTTAAAAAACAAAATTCGATAAAGATTCAAATTAAAAAAATTAATAGATGAAATGCTGTCTGTTTCAGATGTAAACACGCCGAACCCAGACAAGAAGTCTATCATGATGTACCTGATGTGCCTGTTCCAATCGCTGCCGCACTCCGGCGAGGACGTGGGCGACATCGAGAGCGTGCACTCCGAACCTACGACCCCGCTCACTGAAGCGCCGCCTGATGTAATTATTTGTTTACATGTTGGGAATATTACATTATTTTTTATGATTATAAAGTTTGTTGTCGTAGCGGCCTTTTCGGTCCTTTCGGCTTCTTCGTTTCGGTCCGGTGACCATGAGCGGTAGATGCTCTCGCAGTGCGGCAGGTTGACGTTGGGTTCATTCGCAGGTGGTGGCGAGCCGGCCGCTGTCGGTGGCGACGTCGGCGTCGGCGGAGCTGGGCGGCTACGGCAGCGCGCTCGAGGACGTGCTGGCCTGGCTGCTCGAGGCCGAGGAGCGGCTCGAGCGCGCGCCCGCGCCCGCCAGCGACCTCGCCGAGCTCAAGGAGCAGTTTCATCAGCACGAGGTACGTTGAGGGGGACTCGTAGGCATTCGATAGCCTTACACTATTACATTCTATATCTTAAATAATGTTTTGACCGTTGCTTCAAGTATTTTTAGATCGATTTAATCATATTGTGAAGGGGCGAGTAAATTGGCTTGTCAAGTAATTTTTAAAAAGATCTGATTCGCAATTCTTATCGAGGAATAGCCTCTAGGAGAAGCTTTCTCTAATTAGATTTTAAAATAAGGTCTTACTTATTTAGATACTTGCAAAAATCCATTAACCTTCATTTTCAAGCAAGGTCAAGCTTACTTGAGGAAGTGATGTCACAATGAAGATTTTTTTGAGTAATGTTGGCAATTTCCGCTTTCAGTACCGTACTGAAGCGCTATTTTTGAATCGCGGTGTCACCTAAACGACTGGTTATTCCATACAAAAACCGTTCGTTTAGTGACTCCACGTTTCAAAAATGGCACCACTATTATATGTCACTGTCATTGTCATCTACCAATACAACAACTTGACAATAACCAACATAACGACAGTAATTTTTACTGTAGACATAGACAGTTGACAGATGTCATTATTATTTTACTGCAGGCATAGGAAAAATGTAAATTTCGATTCATGTGTGTCGTCACTTTCGGTGTAATCTTTAAAATTAAATAAAAAGATCCTGACAACACGTAGATTTTTTTTTATTCAAATTAGTTTCTTAAAATTGTCTTATGTTTTCGATTAAAGGCACCTTTAACACTTTTATGTATTTTAGTTGACTACCCAATTACTCGCGGTTGAGGTTTCTTAACAAAGAGTCCAGTTCATTTCGATATGGTGTACCGCAAGGATCACACCTGGGTCCACTGTTTTTTATTATTTTAATTCGGTAGATAAATTCGATATGCGTTTGGACAGAGCTTCCTGCTGGAGCTGGCGGAGCAGCAGGGCCGCGTGGGCGCCGTGCTGGAGGAGGGCGGGCGGCTGCTGGGCGACGCGGGGCTGAGCCGCGAGGAGGCGGGCGAGGTGCGGCTGCAGATGCGGCTGCTCAACCAGCGCTGGGAGGCGCTGCGCCGCGCCGCCATGGCGCGCCAGGCCGCGCAGCACAGCGCGCTCATGCAGCAGCAGCAGGTGTGTGCCGTCGCGGGCCGCTGAGTGGGTGGTCTCTCGCCACTAGGGCTACAGCCGTTGTTGTGTCGCAGGCGCACCTGGACGCGTTCCGGCTGTGGCTGACGCGCACGGAGGACCGCATGTCGCGCATGGGCGCGCTGGCGGGCGCGGCGCCGGCCGTGGCGGCGCAGCTCAACGCCGTGCGCGTGCTGCAGCAGGACCTGCGGCGGCAGCAGCCCGCCGTGGACGCGCTGGCCGACTGCGTCGTCGTCGTGGACGACGAGGCCGCCGCCGACACCGGTATAGTACCCGCATACCTAAACTAGAGGCAGCGTGAAGGCCTTTTTAAGTTCAGACATATCATCATTGATGACTTTTACAGTGGTTTCATTTCGATGCAACGTAAACGAACCTTAAATCAATTTTTTTCATCTTATTTTGGTCTTTCAATTATTTAATTAAATTGGTTCGTCTCATACGTCCAGCTGATAATAATGAATGGGTCTTTTTTCAAAAATTTCAATATTGTTTTAATTCCATAGCTGTAACAGAAATAGAAGACCAGCTTCGAGCACTAGGCGAGCGCTGGTCGCACACGTGCCAGTGGACTCAGCAGCAGCTGCAGCGGCTGACGGAGCTCAGCGAGCGCTGGACCGAGCTCGACAACATGCTCGCCGAATTGGTCAGAGACTGCGACCAGCAGGAAACACAGCTCAAGGAGGTAAGCCAGTTCTAAGTGGCACATGTGGCCGAAAGTAAACTTTGAGCTGCTTGAGATTTAAAGTCCAGTACGTAGAGAAAAGCGGTCTAATGCAATTGATCGAACATCGAAAGAGCACAGCAGCCAGAGCCAATCGGTAACATCAGTATCATTGAAGCGAGTTTAATAAAAAAGAAGTTGATACATGTTACTTTGTTTCCAGATGGAGGCGAACCCTGTGAGCGCGGTGGGCGAGGTGCTGGCGCGCATCGCAGCGCTGCAGAGCATCCAGCACGCGCTGAGTGTGGCGCAGCGCGGCGTCAGCGCGCTCGGCGAGCGCTGCGCCGCGCTGGCGGCCGACTGCGGCGGCGACGGCGGCGACGGCGGCGGCGCCGAGCGCGCGGAGGCGCTGCAGGACCGGCTCGATGCGCTGCGCGAGATCGCCGCCGTGCAGGCCAGCCGGGTATGATCCTTCCCCGAACCGAACCGTAATTCGATATTGGGTGTATACTCGTATAATGTTTCCAACGTGTTTCCAGATCCGCGAACTAGGTTTCGAGTTCGACATCAACACCGAGGCGGAGGAGAGCAGCCAGTCGCAGACCACGGTGACGACCACGCTGAAGCTGGAGAGCAGTCCCCCGCGGGAGGCGGCGCGGCCGGCGCACGCGGCGCATAAGAAGCCGCGGCTGTCGCCGGCCGCCGCCGACTTCCAGCTCGGGTACAAGGCCTTCGACAGCTGGGCCAGCGACGCCGAGCGAGACTTGCAGCTGGTGAGACCACAATTCTTTCTTTCTTAACTTTAGTTGACATTTGTTTTTGTTTTGCTTTGAGATTTTTACTAAATCTGATCCTTTTGGTTTTACAGTGCCAGCAGAAGCTGGAGCAAAAGAGTGACAAACGAAAGGAGATCCCCGCGGTCTTGGAACGAATAGAGAAGGAAATCGAGCTGCAACGCGCTGACTTCGCCAATGTGGAGGAGATACAGCGGAGACTGGCCGGCGAGAGCGGCCTGGAGGGTGAGTGTACTTCACAATGGCGGCGTTTGACTAGTTCATATTCTGAGTCTCGTGAGTCAGGTTTATGTTCTTCATTAATAATTACAGAGGAGGCAAAGCAACACGCGAACAGCATAGCCGAACTAAAGAAACGATGGGAACTTATACAACGAACGTCGCTCGACATACGAAACACCCTGAACCTGCTGGAGGACAAGGAAGCCTTCTCCCGGAACCTGGCGGCCTTCCTCGGCGAGCTGCAGGAGCTGCGCGCCTGGAGCGAGCGCTCGCGCGGCGACGCGCCCGCCAACAACCGCCTCATCCACCTGCGGAACCGCCTGCGCGCGCTGCGCCAGCTGGGCCCGCGGCGGCAGGAGCTCAACGCGCAGGCCATCGTGCTGCTCACCAAGGCCATATCGCAAACGCACAAGGACGACATCGAGGCGGACTCGAAGCGAGCGAACGACGAGTACGACGCGCTGCTCACCGACCTCAGCACCCGGGAGGTCGAGATCAAACTCGCCTTGAACAAGAAGAAGGACGAGAGAGACGCGCACGGCGAGAGATTTAAGAGTTTGCAAGAGGAGTTGAGAGAATTGGAGGAGAGAGTCATTTCGGAGCACGCCGAATTAGCGGAGCGCGCGCGCGTGCAGAGCAAACTGGAAGAGCTGCGCGCGCTGAGGCAGAAGCTGCGCGAGCTGCGGGCCGCGTGCGACGAGCTGGCGCGGGAGCGGCGCCACAGCGGCGGCGCCGGCGACCTCGGCCTGCGCAGCAGCGCGGAGGAGCTGCGCACCAGGGCCGAGGACGCCGCCACTATCTTGGACAACAAGATCGACAAGTTGGAAAGAGGTAGGTTTTTGTGAGCAATTTAGAAATGGTCAGAATTGTATTGAGTGAGTGTACCTAGTTGATGGCATGATGTGACTTGCAGGCTTGGAGCTGCTGAGCCAGTTCGAAGAAGAGCTGCAGAGCGTGCGGCGCTGGGCGGGCGCGGCGGGCGCGTTCGCGGCGGCGCAGGCGCGGCTGCCGGCCGGCCACGGCGGCGCGCTGGCGCGGCTGCTGGACCACAGCAACGTCAGTATACACTTTTACGGCTCTGAGCTCTGTATAGCCCGTACTGAGTAAAGACTATTTTATATGTATGTAACGTAAGCATTTTTTCTTATGTCCTGTAGGGGCTGATCACTTGAAATGATTATAAAGTGTGCTGATCGCACTGGTTGTATGGAGATAGGTTTTGAAATAATACCACCTAAGTTTAGACCTTGAAATAGACTGAATAATTGATGTCAGGTTGTCGATTATTTGAAAAGTACGAATGGCGTCAAACTGAATCCGCATTTGCCTGAACTTCTTATTAAAATCATTATTCAATAATTGAACATGTTCTATATTTTTTTTCAGAAACTCCACGAAGAGAAATCGACACACGAGGAGAAACTGAAGAAGCTCGCTGAAATCAAAGAGAAAATCATAGAAGATTGCGAGGACAGTATCCGCAAGTCCATCGAAGCGGAGTACAGCGATGTCAGCGAGCGCTTCCAACGCTGCAGCGAGCGCGAGTTAGAGCTGAACGAGAAGTTGCGGCGAGCGCTCGAGAAAACTGAAGCGGTAAGACTGCAAACATTGTAGTCGTGATTATTGCGGGCATTGCGACAGTGGCGAATTTACCAATAAATGAGGCAATTTTAGGCCCATTGCATCCCTCCCTTACCTCTACATTTTTCGTGCATTGCAATCAAGAAGGCGCTTTTGAAATTATATTTCAATAAACGCAGCTTAGGGGTAGCAATATATAAATAGCCTTCTGGCGGCAAATATTTAAATCCGCCATTGCATTGCGATCTGTAGTTTTCGCGTTTAGTTAAACTGAAACTATACGATTCATTCGTAATATGTAACTACGTATGCAAAATGTCAACCGGACAAAAAGATGTCCCTCCCCTGGGTTTTGGATGATGGACTTTGTTATTTTCTGTTTTCACGTTGCAGGTGTTCCGCAAGATCGAGGAGACGGAGGATTGGCTGAAGGAGCTGGAATCGCAGCTGCCGGCGGAGGCGGAGTGCGGCATCGCGCAGTCCGCCGAGCTGTACGCCATGAAGACGCGCTTCCAGGAGCTCAAGGAGCGCTGCGACGCCCGCACGCAGGCCTTCCGGGACCTCAACGAGGCCGGTCAGTGCGCTGCACCAGGCGGTTATCGTGTCCGTTAAGGAATGAAAATAGACTTGTGTTTTACTTGACGTCTTCGTTTCAGGGAACGAGCTATTGTTACAAGCGGGCGGCGAGGGCGCTGACGCAGACGCCGACGCGGACGCCGACACCGCCGCCGACGCCAGCCCGCGGCCCGTAGAGCTGGCGCGGCGTCTGACGCAGCTCAACGCGCGCTGGAACGACGTCACGCACGGCGTCTACGAGCGGTACAAGTACGGGCGTGACTATGTTTATTTCTCTTTTTTAATACTGTATTCCATTGCACTGCTTTTAACTCCCGACAACAAAGAGAGGTGTGACATGTTTGACGTTCACGTCTGTCAGTCTGTCTGCAGCAGACGCTTTAACAGATGAACTGATTTTTATGCGGTCATTTTTCGTGAAAGCGAGTTGATGAATACTCATCAATGTTCGATGAAAAATCGGTTCATCTGGTGAAAAGTAATTGCGGCCAGCCATAAAGTGTGTGGTGTGCAGGGTGCTGTGCGAGGCGTGGCTGGAGGCGGGCGAGCTGCGCGCCTGGCTGACGCAGGAGCGCGCGTGGCAGGACGGGCTGCGGCGGCGGCTGGCGGCCAACGCCGCGCCCGCAGACGCGGAGGAGATGCACGACGAGCTCTACGTCAGTACTTTTATTTTTATTTATTTGGTTCGCTACCTGCCTGAACAACACACACGATTATAGAAATACCAATAAGAGCATACAAGTTGCCAACCTACTTGGAGCGAACACAACATGCCAATCCTGTCACCCAAAGGTAGCCTGTAAGAGATTGCCTAGGCGATAAGGCCGCCTATTGTACATCTGAATTTATATTTAAATGTTATTTTCATGTGTTTTGGTGCAATAAAGTGTTTTTACTTTTACTTACTTACTTCCATGCACATTATACTAAATGCTCTCAGTCATTTTAAATAGAGAATGTTAACATCATCATCTGCCTTATTTTATTTAGGGTCGGCGCAGTATGCCTTCTTCCTCCATATCCCTCTATTCCCCGTCATTCCATCGTCCACCCTAACTACTCATATCATGCTTAACGCACTCCATCCGTCTTTTCTTAGGTCTTTCTCTAATCATTGTCTACGATATTTGCATGAAATAACAAGTAAAGTTTCTTGACGTCAATTAGCGCTCCTATCTTATACCTTTAAACGAGCAATTCTTGTATCTTATACCTTTAAACGAGGAATTCTTGTATGTATATATATTTATTTATACATTTCTGTGATCTCGAAAACGGCTCTAACGATTTCGCTGAAAATTTGTATATGGGGGTTTTCGGGGGTAAACTATCGATCTAGATTAGTTTTATGTTTGGGAAAACGCGTGTCTTCGAGTTTTTATGCGTTTTTCTTTCCACGCAGAATATGGTCGCTAATTTCGGCGCGCCGGCCGCCATCGGCTTAGCTCAGTGGTTAAGGATGCTCACCGCTAGAAAGAGTGTTACGGGTTCGAATCCCACTCGGTGACTTACTTTTGTTTTTTTTTATGTTCAAGTTTATATATTTTTTTATTATTTTGTACTGTTTTTAGACAAGTTTTAAAAAAATAGTAAATGTTTGAGATGTAACCGACCGAGCAAAGCTCGGTCGCCCAGGTACTATTTATTTATATATATATATATATATATTTCTAATTTCTGTGATCTCGAAAACGGCTCTAACGATTTTGCTGAAAATTGGTATATGGGGGTTTTTGGGGGTAAACAATCGATCTAGATTAGTTTTATGTTTGGGAAAACACGTGTTTTCGAGTTTTCATTCGTTTTTCTTTTCCGCGCCGGCCGCCATCCACTTAGCTCAGTGGTTAAGGATGCTGACCGTTAGAAAGAATATTACGGGTTCGAATCCCACTCGGTGACTTACTTTTGTTTTTTTTTATGTTCAAGTTTATATATAATTTTTTATTTTGTACTGTTTTTAGACAAGTTTAAAAAAATGTAGTTAATGTTTGAGATGTAACCGACCGAGCCAAGCTCGGTCACCTAGGTACTTATCAGTATTTCTCCTATTAGAAATATAATAATCACGTTGAAAATAGGTGTACTGATGTAAAATGGATGACACCAAAAATTATATGCTATTTATTTGAGTTGTCACAATGTCAATGTACAAAAAGTAGGTCAAGCTAGGTGCTGCGTTTGTAAAGTCTATTAACTATAAAAATGTTTGGCTTTGCCTGAACACTGACAAGTGTTACCCATTATCATAAATAAATTATTTTGTACTAATAAGGAAATAAAACGTAACAAGATAATGTCATTTGTAATTGATCATATCCATTTTCAACGAGATTTTCTATCTATTATTGCAGAAAAACTGATAATTGGAGCGCTATTTGACTTTAAGAAAGTATGAATTCCCTGCATAGGAGTTGGAGAACTACGTGCAGAACCACAGCGACGAGCGGCTGGCGCGCATCCAGTCCATCGGCCGCCAGCTGGTGGACGCGCACATCATGCCGCGCTGGATCCAGGCCGAGCTCGACTCCGTCACGCAGTGCTGGGAGGACTTGCGCAGAGAGGTGCGTTGGACAGGGTGCCTACTTCTGGGGGAAACAGGCGCGGTATTATGTGTGTAATAGTGTGTATGTATCAGGTACTTCACAAATCACTGATCTTTATCTACCTGTTTAACTTGAAATTTTCAAAAGCATTCGATATTGTTACTTACGTCTTATTTCTTTACATGTTATGACTCGTAAGTCTTGATCTATAAAGTTTTGTCAGCCATGTGTTTTATAAACAGGCTTTAAATTGGTCAGAATATGATTTCAATTTGAAAATGTATCCATCAATAAGCTGAACTTCAGGTGTTCCACAGGGGTATTACCTTGGACCTTTGTTCGTTTTAATCAGATTATTAAAACAATTGTTTTACTAAATGATTTATATAGATTATACATAAACTATAAGTTTTGATGTAATGTAATTCTTCTTTTGCCACGCCTTATCCCGTTATTTCCTCGTACCGCGGCGCCAGGACGCTCGGTCCCGGGTTGTCTGGATATCAGGCACGTGCTTTCCATAGAGACACAAAGACATTGTCTACCCGGTTCCCTAATATATGCGCATTTTTTTATTTAAAAATAAATTATAATAGGCCCTATTTTCAAATAAACGCGCGCTTTCCTGTCCATCGCGCAATATGCTGGCTACGTACTCGCTTACTTAGGGTAGGTATACGTATATATATACGCAGTACTCTAGGCAGCTACCTAGAAGACAATTCTCCATAGTGTCTCGATTTACACACATTTACAGTGCACTGATAGGAATTTGCGTCTGTAGTCTGATCGTCTACGTATTTCATCGACGCACACACACGCGAAATTTCCGCTCACACAACCAATATCTAAGACAAGAGCTAATACATGCCATTTTTAAAACGCGTCAGTCATAAACAAAGCTAATTTTTGTATGGAAAAAACCATTAGGTTAGTGAAACGCTTATTTTCAAAAATGGCCCTTATCTTTAAGCTAGTTCTATCTCAATAATCAACGTTTTTTATCTCTTTTCACTTTTGACCAATAAGGAATGATATCGATTTCGAGCCATTTCATTTGTTCCCTAATGCATTGACGTGATGAAAAATAGAAAGTTATTGGTTCTCGCTTGTGTTACGCTACCAATTTAAATACGCGGAAGGTGTTCGAGGATAAAATGAAATTACGTAAACTTTTGTGTTAGTCGTATATATTTGATATTTTTTCTTGTCCAATGATAATTATTTGCATTGTTGCATTACAAATGTTTACGATCTGCTCTGAATCTGAACTTTGTTTGCGATATTAAATGAAATTAGGAGAAAAACTTTATTACCGCTTTATATGCATTGAACATAATATTATGCAATGGAAAGTTTTTCATGTAAAAGTTGTGCGCCTGGTGTTTGATTGCTAAATTTTGAGGACAAAAGAGCAATAATCATAAATGGCCGATGCCAGCCTATTTTGGATTTTATTCAAACAAGCGGTAAGCTAAAAAGAACACTTAATAGTATTATTAAATATGACGCGTTTATGTGGCTCTCGGGATGTAAACACACTAATAGGGTCAGTTCAGTCAGAGTTTTTTTTTGTCCCACTGCTGGGCAAAGGCCCCACAATTAGTCTATCCTGCAATAATCGGTAATGCACGTCCCTGCTGGATATCAAGTTGTTCCCGCTTGGTATCCCTATTCACGGTTGTCCACCACGTGGAAAGTGGTCTCCCTTTGCCCCTTTTCCTGCTGGGAATGGCTAAAGCCCTTTGAACGCAATGGTCCTTGTCTCGTCTCATCACATGCCCAAACCACCTCATGCGACTCTCTGTCATCTTTTCTGTTATGGGTGCCACCTTGAACGAGCCCCATAAATGCTCATTTCTGACTTTGTCAAGTTTTGTAACTCCCACTGACCACCGTAGCATCTTCATTTCATTTGTGTGCATTTTCTGTTCATGCTTCTGTAAAACAGCCCAGCACTCGGATCTATACAGCATAGCAGGTCTTACTGCGATTTTGTAGATGTTACCCTTCAGTTGTATCATTCGGTTGTCACACAATACTTGTACGTTAACACCTTGATGCTGATAAGATGATGTTAAATAAAAGATGCTGCTAAGATAAATTAAAAGATATATTACAAATAAACTGATGCTAATGCTAAGGCTGATGATATGAGAACGCGATACGCGGCGACGTTGTGCAAGCGTGATTCGTGAACTGATTTTACCTAAGTGACGAAATAATCATTAGGGGAAAAATGCTGCACCAGCTATGTGCGGTTGTTGAACCGTACATGCTCCCGGACGAGAAGATGAGCGAGAGATGAATGACATGAGCTAACAAAGATGATACCGACAGATATAACGCTTAAAGATAATTACAAAGATGATACCGACATTATTTATCGCTGTTGAAGTTACACTTAATCAAAACTGGGGAAGTGTTTTTGTTCACGGATGGATTAGGATCACTTTGACCAGTTTTATCGGATACACTAACACTTTGCTCTGCTTTAACACTTTCACTGACACACTTCACATCTCTTAAACTCACACACTGTACAGTACCTTCAAGCTGCTGGTTACCGGCTGAAGAAGTGCGCGTGGCGCGGCGACAGCGCGCGCGGACGCACACAAACACTGCTGCGGCTAGACCTGCTGCCGCCACGCTGTAGATTGCAACGTAGTGGTGGACGTCGTGATAGCTGATGCTATCGGCTTCGCTCTCCACATTTTGTGAAGATGTTTTTAGCTGCCTAATCTGCTCGTCGATTTCTATTAGAGAAGGACTAGCGAACGTCGATAAATTGATGGGGCTAATCGGTATGGATATATTTATGATATCATTGACAGGTGCGATTTCTGGTGCAAAGATTACCGGCTCAATATTGATTTTATTTTGCATTACTTTGTGAGGTGTAATAACAAACGTCTCTCCGCGAATGACGCAATTATTCCCAAGAATTATTATATGTACTCCGGTCAGCTGTTCAACGGTCACCCGATCCGAACAGATGAGTCGCAAGGTGCACTGACCGCAACAATTAATAATATAAGTGTTTGGCTTAGTAAGCTTTCTCCACGTAGTCTTACACTCCGTAGTGACGATTTTACAGCTGTTTAGTTGATTGTTTTTAATACACAGACTCTCGTCCGTCTGTCGTTCATAGACGGGCGTTTGAAGTTGACATAGATAAAACGTTAAGCTATCCGCATTGTAGTCTATACAATTTTGGAAGTCATTGTAGGGTATGGGTATGAATGTATCCTTTTTTAAGTTCAGCGCTACGTGCTCAGCAACCGGTATAATGTTCACCATTGACGAGTTGTTAGCATGATGATAAAGAGGTACAGCGTTATAAATCTCATAATCGTCTCTATTTGTGAGAGGAATTTGGATTTCAAAGATAAAATACTGTGTCGTCATTCTAGCTTTAACCTTTAGTATTTTGTAAAGGTTTTGCAGATCACGTTGAATGTTGTCAATGGGCAAGGATAAATCCTTTGGTAACTGGCTGGATATGAGGCTGAGTTCTTCTTGTAGTTGAACGGGAGATAGTAGATGGATGTTGAATTGTTGCAGACTGGTTATCGTGTCCAAAAGGGTTTCTTGAATGTCACGAAGGTTTGATAAGAAGTTGTTGGCGATGAAGCTGGACAAGATGAAATCGTTAGTTATTTCTACTTTTTCTACTTCTGTTTTTAATGTATTAGCTGCTTTTTCTAAATTATTTAGATGCTGGTTAAATGTTTTAAACTGTCTGTCCATCGTATTTTCAATTCTTTTTAGAACATTGTTTTCTGCTTCTATAACCGATGTCTGGTTTCTCCAAAGTTGTGCTAGATGTTTCTGATTCTCTCGTACTAGGTTGATATCTTGTTCGTACTGTGCTGCAAATCGCTCGTCTAGGACGCCAAAAAGTTCACTCGCGACGTAGCCGACTCCGTTGATAAGGCCTCGACGCACGCGCTTCCCACTGTCAAAACGCTGATCGAGCAACATGCGGTCATAGTACTCTAGTTCCGCGAACCCGTGATGTAATTGTTGCAAAATTATGTTACAGTGCGCGTTCCTTCCTGATTTAGAACACAAACTCTCTAGATGTTTTAAATAATGATTAAATATTATTGCTCCGTCCCAGTATGGCTCCATGTCATAATAAGCTACAAGTTTCCAGTGATCTTGAATAAGTCGCATACTTCCTAATTTGTCGAAAAATATAAACTTGCTGTCGCTTAATTTAGTAACGTTGTAGCTAGAATGAACAGTTGAAGTCGTGAATAGCAGAAGAGTCATAAAGATGGACATGAAGTTGATGTGAAATCCTTTTCTTGAGGGCTTTAATTTCTTGGGCTCCGCTGCTTCTGCTGATATTTCGTCGCTGTTATGATTCTGCTGCTCGACGTTAACTGGCAATATGGATAATTTAACTATAGGCCTTTTGAGGATGGCTCCATTTTTAGTTTTGACGGAGACTACTCGAACAAGGTTGTCGGCGCCGGGATGAATGTCAATTACTCGGCCCAGTGCCCATTTGCCAGGGGGCAGGTTATCATCGTGTATCAACACAATGTCATCAATTTTGATGTTTGGTTGCTGCTCACGCCATTTGCTCCTTGCTGATAACTGTACCAAATACTCGGCACGCCACCTCTTCCAGATGTCATTAAATATTTTTTGCATTAGATGCCATCTAGTTCTTTCATCCCTTTCCGTTTCGATTATAGAGAGGATTGGTCCACTCGACAAGAAATGTGCTGGTGTCAAATAGTCAATGTCATCTGGATCTTCCGACAGGGCACACAACGGCCTCGAGTTAAGGCAAGCCTCTAGCTGCGCCAGCAACGTGGAGAACTCTTCGTACGTCAATTTTTGTTCACCAACGACTCTGCGTAGGTGGTGCTTTAAGCTCTTTACTGCTGCTTCCCAAAGCCCACCGGCATTAGAATGGCTAGGGGCGTTATGATGCCAGTCGATCTTCATTTCGCTAATTTCCGTAAAAAATTCTTCTGATAAAATAGATTTCAAATCAAAATATTCTTTCGCTAGAGTATTGTTGGCTCCGACGAAATTGGTCCCGTTGTCACTATATATGTGACGTGGGGCACCTTTTCTTGCTGCTAGTCGGCGAAGTGCTGCTAAGAATGCCGACGATGACATGTCCGATACCAACTCAAGGTGGACTGCTTTGGTTTCCATACACACAAATACAGCCACGTAACCCTTCGAGGTCTTGATGCCACGACCTTTGCTAGCTTTGACAGAGTAAAACCCGGTATAATCGACGCCCGTATGATAGAACGGCCGCGCCTGATTCGTTCTAGCTTTCGGTAGTTCCCCCATTAACTGCTCATGCTTATTGGGTTTATAACGTTTACAAGTAACGCAGTGCCGCAAACGATTTCTAACTGCTCTATTCCCGCTAAGTATCCAGTACTGTTGCCTTAGCCAAGCATGTGTAAGCCGAGCTCCTCCATGGAATGTTGATTTGTGTCCGAGATCGATAAGTAAGTTTGTAAGATGGCTGCTATGTGGAATGATGTATGGATGTTTCATATCATGTGGGATGTTGCTGTGTCTGAGTCTTCCTCCGACTCGTAGTAGCCCATTGTCGTCTAAGTATGGATTGAGACAGAGAAGTTTGCTTTTTGAACCGACCTTGCCCTGACTAGTAAGATCGCTAATCTCTTGAGCGAATTCGAAACGCTGAACACATTTTATAATTCTCTGAGAGGCGTTAAGTAGCTCAGCTGTTGTTAAATATGAAACCTTTCGTGAGTCGCGTGATATCGCTCGCAATACCCATGCAAGTACACGTGACGCTCGCGAATAGCTACTATATTTGTTTATTGTCTTCATAATAATATTGTCAGATTTGCTGCTGCTATTATCTTTTTGTACGACATTTGATAGTTTTTCTTTACTTTCTAAATCGGTCTGAAATGATTTGGGATGTTCTCGAGGGTCGAATGATGATAACCAAGAGGGTCCTTTCCACCATAGAGTATGTTGCTGTAATTGTTCTACTTTCATGCCGCGGCTGGCACAGTCCGCCGGGTTGTCCGTAGTTTTTACGTGTCGCCAGCATTCCGAAGGCATTATTTCCGTGATTTTTCTGACTCTGTTGGCGACGAAAGGTTTCCATCTGTTGGGATCCCCTTGAATCCATCCAAGTGCTGCTGTGGAGTCACACCATCCGTAAATCTCGATGTTCAGTGCTTTCAGACTGTGTTTGATTTTTATCATCAATTTGGAAAGTAAGAGAGCGCTAGATAATTCCAGTCTGGGCAGGGAAACGTCGCCTTTTGTTGCAGGTTTGCTTGTCGGTACAAGTTTAGTTTTTGCTGCTAGGATTGTAATTGTGTTTTGCTGCTGAACACAAGCGTATACCACACAAGCGTATGCTTTTGTTGAAGCATTACAGAAGCCGTGCAACTGGACGAGACTATCTTTCTCACTTCCTATCCATCTTGGAATTTTCAGGCAGCTGATGTTCTGTATGTCTTTTCTTAGCTCCATCCACCGCGCATATACGTCATCTGGTACAACGTCATCCCACTTTAAATTTTCTAACCAAACGCTTTGAAATAATAGTTTGAGTTGTACAACTGATGGCGCTAACCAACCGAGGGGGTCGAAAATTTTTGATATTTCGCTTAACAATTCTCGTTTTGTTAATTTTGACGTGGACAGTGGTGACATTTTGCACTGAAAAGTAAAGTTGTCTTCTTTAGCAATCCAAGTAAGTCCGAGTGCTTTAGTGGACTCCTGATGTTTGAAGTCATACGTGTTGGGTGAACTCTGTGCTCGATGAACCCCTTTCAACAGTGATTCGTGGTTTGCTGAAAATTTACGGAGGTTGAATCCCCCTGCTTTGAGAAGATCGATAAGCTCCCTCTGTAATTGTTTGGTAGAATCGAGATCGAAGCCTCCACAGAGCGCGTCATCCATATAGAAATGCTGATCCAGAACCTTTGCTGCTGTAGGGAAGCGATGACGTTCATCAATTGCTAGCTGCTTAAGCGTCATCATTGCTAAAAACGGCGCTGGCTTTGTTCCATAGGTGACGGTGTCTAGTTGATATGTTCGTAGAGGTTGCTTGGAATTTTCCCGCCAAACAATACACTGATAGGGTTTATCATCTGGATGTACTAAGATGTTTCTAAACATTTTTTCTAAGTCCGCTGTAAATGAGAACCGATACTGTCTCCACTGCAATATCAAATTCAAAAGTTCTTGTTGAAGGTTCGGGCCCCGATATAATACGTCATTTAAGCTTACAGAGGTTGATGTCCTCCCTGACGCATTAAAAACGACGCGAAGTGCTGTAGTCGTAGATTCGGCGCGTAGTACTGAATGATGTGGCAAGAAATACCTAGGTGTCACATTGCTTGATGTTACTAAGTGCATGTGACCCATTTCCAGGTATTCATTTATAAATTTCTTATAGTTGACCGCTAAGTTAGGGTCTCTGTTGAATTTACGCTCCAACTGATAAAACTGAGCACGCGCTGTAGGTTCAGACAACCCTAACTTCTCGTCGGCGTCGGGATGCAAAGGAAGACGAACTACATATTTCCCATCTGACCGGCGAGTTGTTGTTGCTTTATACTTCTCAACACATTGGTAATCTTCAGATGACATGCTATCTTCCGATTCGCTGATATCTTCTATCGACCAAAACTTATGAATTGCTTCTAGGTCAACCTGAAGGACATTACAATAATAGGATTGTACGTTACCGCACAAAATCCAACCTAGGCGTGTCTGCTGCGCTATGGGCATACCTATGTTTGCTTTGATGATTCCGCCCATAATGATTTCAGCGTAAACATCTGCGCCGAGTAGAAGATCGATCTCTCGGCTTTGATAAAATTCGGGATCCGCTAGCTGAATATTTTCTAGAAATGCCCATGACGGTTTTCCGAAAGATCTGTTCGGAAGGTTGTTTACAGCGTGGTTCATAATGAATACGTCAAGATTGATACGGTAGTTATTGTAACATGACGACAACATGATGTTCATAACGCCTTTGCAACTATTTTCTTTCGCTCCTACTCCTACTATTACACCCTTACACTGTTTACGAGGTAACCGAAGTCTTTGAGCTCCACTCTCTGTGATGATTGAGGTTTGCGACCCTTGATCGATGAGGGCTCGCATGGTGTGAAGTGTTCCGTCGATTCCTGTGACGTAGACTAAGGCTGTTGCAAGAAGTATCTCCTGAGTATCGTCGAGGGACACGTGTGAGTTTGACCTCGCCGTGTCGTCGGTCGATGCACTCGGTGCGGTAGCGACATTTGCTGATACAGCGAAGGCATCGTGCAATAAAGTATGGTGATTTGAATTGCACTTTAGACATCTTTTCAAAGAAAAACATTCATTACTATTGTGTCCATAAAGACAGTTTTGGCAAAACGATAATTTAGAAATTGTTTGTCGTCTGACGTCAGGTTTGTACGATAAAAATGTTTCGCAATATTGAATGGCATGATCTTTATTGCAGATGGGGCATTTTTGATGCGGTGCGTTGGCCGATGATGACCTAGTTTTATTATTGTAATTATTAATTTTAGGTGAATGATTTTGGTTGCTTGAAAACGAATTAAAATGAAATGGTTTTTTAAAGTTGGTTGGTTGAGAAGATTGATGCTGCTGCTGATTTATTTTTTGAGGATCTTGCTTACGTTTCGACGATTCTAGAGCTGTAAACTTAGCTTCTAAAAACAGTAAAAACTCTTTTAAAGTGGGCAATTCCCGTGGTTCTTTTAATGACTCGATGTAGTCATTGTGCGTATCCACGTCTAGTTTTTGACTGATAATATAAACTATGATGGGGTCCCAGGTGTCGATGTTCACTCCCAGGTTTTTCATGGCGTTCAGACACTCGTTGGTTGTGTCATGAATCTTTTTAAGAGCTGCTGCTGATTGCTGCTGTATGGTAGGCTGACTAATAAGGATACTCATGTGCGCGTTGAAAATGAGTTTTTTATTATCATACCGATGATTTAAGAGATCCCAACAAACCTGGTAATTTTCGGAGCTAATGTAGAGATGTGATACCAGTTTCTCTGCTTCGCCTTTCAACTTACTTTTTAAAAACTGCATTTTCTGGCTATCCGACAGAGCTCGATTGCGGTGGATAGTCTCTGTAAATAAATTTTTAAACGACACCCATTGATGGTAATTTCCGGTGAAGTTCATGATATCCAGGGTTGGGGTTGATTTCACGCGATAACACTCCGAATTTATTTTGCTGTTGATTACCTCTTTTATGTCAATAAATTGACGTTCGTAGCTGCTGAAAATCTCTTCGTACTCTGGGTTCTCTTCGTAGAGTTCGCTATCTATCTCCCAGTGCAGAGTATCGATAACCGTCCACCGAGCCTGCACTGACTTAAGGATGTCCTCGAATTTCCATTTTTCGGAGACGCTGTCGAGGTTGATGCTGCTGATAGTTCGCTTAAAAGCCTTAAAATTACTTCTCTGCTTCCTCAACATGTCTTCTAACTTACTGCTATTACCTTGGGTTCGATTCCTTCTGTCAGATGGAGAGACCGGACGAGTGTCCGACGGAGAGACAGGACGAGAGCTATTACTACCGGATGGTTGATTTAAAAAACCTGGCGTTTGAATAGGGGTTGCAGGTTTGAGGATACCCACTTTAGGTTCAGGTGGTAAAAAACCTAATAAGTAAGTACGAGTATCATTGTAAAAATCGGAGGTTTTCTTATAATAATTGTGGGTAAAATATTCGTGAGATTTGTCGTCAAACTCACAAAGCTTGATATGCTTATTTTGGAATTCCTGCCAATGACCTTCCAGGGTGCTAAGACGTTTTTTAATATGAGCCGGTGTCTTGCGATCGGCACCGTCTTTTTTAAAATTAATCAATAAGTGATCCATAGCCTCCATGGTTTGGTTCTGGCTTGTAAGTAGGGCTTCCATTTTTCTGCTAGATATGCTGCTGTTATATCAGTAATAGGAGAGTAATGGACTCACCAAAATTGCTGCTGGTTGACTTACGTGGCGGTCCTCAGTGCGCTCGTGATTGAAAGTAGTCAACACTCGCGAATAAAAGTCCCGCTACGCTTAGCTCGAAGGACCAAAAAGATGTACGTTAACACCTTGATGCTGATAAGATGATGTTAAATAAAAGATGCTGCTAAGATAAATTAAAAGATATATTACAAATAAACTGATGCTAATGCTAAGGCTGATGATATGAGAACGCGATACGCGGCGACGTTGTGCAAGCGTGATTCGTGAACTGATTTTACCTAAGTGACGAAATAATCATTAGGGGAAAAATGCTGCACCAGCTATGTGCGGTTGTTGAACCGTACAATACTCCAGTTAGTGTTCTCCACCTTAGCCAAGCTGCGTTGATTCTGTGCGTCACTTGTGAGTCTATACTAGCATCGGCTGTCATCATCGATCCGAGGTATTTGAACTGATGTACTTTAGGCACTGGATGTAATGTAATGTAATTAATTTATTAAATAAAGTTCAAAATTAATATTATTCAAATTACTATGAGATGACGTAATAACACTGATATATAAGAATAAGTTGTAAATTTGTCGTGATCTTTTTTTATGTATGTTTATTGATTATTTAAGGGCCGCGCTACACTGCATTGGCATGGCATGGCCTCGGAAGCGACGCGTTATGTCAAAACAAGCTTGATGTTTTATGTATTCAAGTGATATAAGATGCATAACCGCTTGAACAGTAAAACCGTGTTTATTAGTTTTTTTTTTAAAATGAGGTGACATCTTTGTGTTTTGTGGTAGGCTCTGTCCCGCACGGCCCGGCTGGAAGAGAGCGCGCGCGAGGCGGCCCGCTGCGAGCTGGCCGTCGACAACCTGCAGCAGTGGCTGCTCGCGCTGCCGGAGCGGCCGGCGGGCGCGGACGCGGAGGTGGGCCGGTGTATAGTGATGCTTCGGTGATTGGGATAAGGTTGTAAGCACGGTGATAATGAAATAATGGTATGTGGCAGAAGCTGCGGGCGGAGCTGAGCGAGCAGCGCGCGGCGCTGCAGGCGGTGCGGCGGCAGGTGGCGGCCTACCGCGCCGCCGGCCGGGCGCCCGCCGCGCAGCGCCTGCACGACAAGCTGCAGCTGGTCGAGGTGCGCTTCTTCTGCTCTACCTACTGCAGAACTGAAACTGGGTGCCCGGCACAGACACGCCGGCCACCGGGCGTTCTTATTCGGCGCTCAGTCAGAATATAGCGCGTGCCGAGGGAATAGTGTTATTTCAGAGTATACGTACGTGAAAAATCGTAACGAAATGGACGATACGAGTATATAATAAACTTGACTTTGACTTTGACTTTGACTTGACTCGCAACTGACTGGCGTGCGTATTGAGTCATAATCGCCGGCGCCGGGTTCGACGGGGCTAGTTGATATATTGAGTTATCGGCGACGTCGGCCGGTAGCTTCCTGACTGGGTGTTCTTACCGGTTCGCCTAGATAGGTCTGTGACGGGCAGTACATTTATATGGCATTCTTACCTTCCGGTTGAATTCTGTTTTACCTAAAAACGGTAAACGGTTACGTTTATGGTGGGCGCGCGTTTGGTGAGGAAACGTACTGACCGCAGTGGCTTGTGCGCAGGGCGAGTTCGAGGCGGCGGCGCAGCAGCTGTGCGCGGCGCCGGGCGCGGAGGGCGAGGCGCCGGCGGCGGCGCTGGCGGCGCGGCTGGCGGCGGCGCGCGCGCAGCTGCAGGCCGTGCAGCGCGGCGCCGACGGCGCGCCGCCGCCGCCCGCAGACCCTGACGCCGTGCGCGCGCAGTTAAGGAATTGTCTCGTGAGTGCACACTGTTTGGCCACATGTTAAAATTAGGACTCTTCTTTATGCATTTAGTGTCTTTTTCCAGTATCACACTTTTATACCGTCACAGCTGAGACGGCCGTCCGCTGACGGCTGTCGGAATCAATTATTATCCTGAGAAAATTTCTATACTGTATTTTCTAGCATCGAAAATAAAAATAATTTAATTACAAGTTATCATTTAGCTAGGCCAAGCGACAGACGACACCTTAACCTAATCTTGTATTGCGCATCTAATGGATGTACATAATATGTAGTTAACGCTGACTTTTTATTAATTATGGAAAAAAAAGTCTTACAGTAAATAAATGCCTGTATCCATATACGTAATCCAAATTTGTGTATGACTTATGAAGTTATGATAAAAAGCTGCTAAAATGATTTTCGATCGAGATCACGTAGTTTTGTGAATACAGTGCTCTACTACTTGTAGTCTCTGAGTCACAGTCCTATATGTACTCTGATTAGAACCGCGGACAAACAAATGGACATACAGACATGGCCTTACATCTAGGTCTATGTTCTGAGTAGAACCGTGAACTAACAGACAGAGAGACAGGCATAAATTACCGATAGACAAATTAAATTATAAGGGTTCCTTATAACGGGACTTTAAAAAATAAATTAGAAATTTTAAATACTTGTGAAGGCGTGTATGTATGTTTACATACTTCAAAAAAAAGGTCGTCCTTCATACCAGTACCACTACCTAAGCCTGGGATCTCAAAAAGTGTAACAGTGTTCGGTCAGTGAAGCGTATCTCCTGCTCGCGTCCACATTGTGCGAGCTCGCAGCGGGCGCCGGGCGCACTGCGAGCAGCTGAGGGCACACCATGCGAAACGGATAATGCGGTTTGCGGATGTTACAACATGTCATGTTACTATTATTGTAATTTGTTACCTTACTATGTACGCACGGTATTTAGTCAATATAGTTAGTTATTATTATTGAGTTGACTGAATACAACAGTATTTTTGTAAATTAGTGTGTAGTGTATTTGTAGTGACTAGTATTTTTATCTTTATTTTACTGTATATTTTTTTTTCATCTGGGTAAAATTGATAAAGTTGTCGAGATTATATGCTAAATAAATTAAAAACAAGATATTCATAACAATAATAACAAAATAATTAACTTCCTCAATGAAAGATTTCGTCACATAAACACACTGTGTACCGGCCGTGTGCTGCAGAGTCAGCGCTCAGCACACCGGTCGCGTGCCGCGCGATCCGATGCGTTGAAAGGATTCTGATTTACACGGATTTCGAAATCTAGTAGAGGCGGCAATTTCATCATGGCCATTATGGATAGTTTTTATTGTGAAGAAATGTAACCAAAAAAAAAATACATCTAATTGTTTCTAGCTTGAAACCTTATATAGACGTTTTAAGTCCTTATACCCCCGGATGATAATGATAAAGGATGTTTTCATTAAACAATCCTTGCTCAATAGCAAGGATTAATATTCAACATTTGTTTTTGTTTAAGCCCCGACATAAAAGAGGTGTGTTATAGGTTTAACGCTTATGTCTGTCTGTGTGTTTGTCTGTGGCATCGAAGCTTTCGAATGGTTGGACCAATTTCGATGCGGTTTTTTTCACCTGAAAGCAAGTTCCTTTGCGGTGGTTTTTAGCTGTGTTTGATGGAAATCGGTTTGGGGGTAACGCTTTAAAGTCGTTTTTTTTAATTACCTGCCAAATAACCTGTGTACATTTTTGCTGCTTGCCTATTTGCTTATTTTTTATATTGATTCATTTTCTTATTTTTTCGTTATATGACTAAAATACTATAAAGAGACAATTATATGTTACATAGCTGTAAATTGTTGCATCATTTACTGTTTAGTATAGTTAGTTAGTGTTATTGACAGTTACTGTGAACGCGAAACTAAATCATATGTTGCATTATTTGTTTTGTGACTGCCAACTTACCTATTCCACGAATGTAAATATTGCACTTCAATGTACACTCTGATGAGTAACTCTATGACACAAAATATCGTAGGTTGAGAGGTGCGTTGTGTGTATTTCACAGTATTTTTAAATCCCGATAAAAAAGAGGGGTGTTACAAGCTTGACGCCAATGTCTGTCTGTCGATTTGATGCGGTTTTTTTACGTGACAGCTTGCGATTGTTCTTAGCTATGTTTGATATAAATCAGTTCAGCGGTTCAAAAGTTATGCAGGTGAACACTTGATAGTCGGATTTTATTTTTATTTGCATGACAAATAAACTTAATTATTCGTAGCTCAAATACTATTTAAGAAGTGAAATATCCGTGCACGTTTTCTATCGGCTTTATGTAAAACGGTTTTTTTTTTATTTGTCTGAAAAACGCTTATCGAAGTGATTTTATGATGAACGGAATAAGTTTCTGTTCCTAAAGCCGTCATTGTACGGTCTCAATTGGAGCGATACACAGACCAGTGGTGGAGCGCCACATCTGTTGTCCGATATGTATGTATATGAGCGAGCGCGAGCCCGCGGCGAGCGCGGCCGACCGCGGCAGCACGATGACTTGGGACTCGCTGTACCTCGTATTTGTTATTTGTGTGGCGCTTTGCAAATGGCTAGTGAGTTTTTGACACATTTACAAGGAAACGGAGCAGTGGTTGATACGACTTGAGTTTTATCATGAAGTATTGAAATATTTAGTGCTCGTGAAACTATATAATTCTAATAAATAATTACCCGTTGTCAGAATACGCAGTGGCCTATAATGTCACCATTTCGCCCATAGAAATTGTTTTTATTCCGAGCGTCGCTATGTTGCAGAAACTGTACCGCACGCTGAGCGAGATCAAGGCGGAGGTGGAGTCGATCATCAAGACGGGGCGGCGGCTGGTGGAGCAGCAGGCGGCGCCGGCGCAGCTGTCGCGCGACATCGACGCGCTCAAGGAGCTGTACAACCGGCTGGGCGCGCAGGTCACCGACGCCAAGGGCCGCCTCGAGGGCGCGCTGCTCACCGCGCGCGAGCTGCAGGGGGACCTGCAGGTGAGGGCTGCGGTCCACTGCACATTAGCCATGTCGAAGACGGGAAGGATTCTATTTCTGCAAAGCGTTCTCAGCTCAGATATTCGCAATTTTTTAGTCACTCAGATTGACGATGACGGACAGAATTAGATTTTATACATTTATACCTTTTGCTGTGGAGACCTTAGGGCCCGGGGGTGCGGAAGCTTGTCAATTTTTTAAGGAAATTTTCGCACGCCCTATCGATGTCTCTGGGGACCTAAGGGCGGACGTGCATTTCGGACAGCGAAGTATTGGTATCCAACGCGGAAATGCCATCATCCTTTTGGGTACTTCGCTCTGTGACGGCAGCGATTTGGCCTCAATTTTTTATACGATTATATATAATAAAATAAATAAATTAAATGTTTTAAAGTTAAATAAAACAACAATATGTCACAATGTGTTCTGTTTCGTTTGCAGGCGCTGTCGACGTGGCTGGACGGCCTGCCGGCCGACATGGGCCCGCAGGCGCTGGAGCTGGAGATGTCGCGCATGGAGGCCGTGCGGCACAAGCTCAACGCCGGCCTGGCCGAGCTCGCCGGCGCGGCGGGCAGCGCGCCCAAGGCCGAGCTGGCCAGACAGGTACGGCCGAACTATACATGTAAACAAAAAAATATTTTTTGGCTGGCTTAGTAGATAGTTTAATAACTTATGGTATACGTATTTTTTTCTGTATATAATCATTATTTATGATGAATATACAGCGCATTTAAATTTCGCGTGACATTACGGTTGGATAGAATTTTTAAGCAACTATTCAAAATTTCGAACTGTTGTATCTTCGTAAATTTTGACTACTTTGCTAAATAAAAGAATATGGGTTCTTTATTTTTGGATTATCTAGTTGACGGGCGAAAAGAAAAAATATTTTTTTAATCCAGTCCATATCACTATTTCGAAAATAACTAAATGTTTCGCGCGAACTAAACCCGTATATTTTTTTTACGGTAATAAAAAGTCCGCTTAGTGAAAATCGATGAGCACTGATTGACTGGGTGGACGTTGATGCCGGGTATGTAATGTGATACGCAGGTGGAGGCGGTGAACGCGCGCTGGGAGCAGCTGAAGCGGCGGCCGCAGGACTCGCTGCGGCGGCTGCTGCGCGAGGCGGAGGCGGAGCTGGCCGCGCCCGCGCCCGCGCCGCGCCTGGCCGCGCTGCAGCAGCAGCTGCGCGCGCGCGCACACGATGTCGCCGCGCGCGCCGACCACGCCCTTTCCGCGCAATACACCGACCTTATGCGCGCGCTGCAGGTCAGTGCGGATGTGTTGCACCACCTTCTCGTCAACTGGTTCGATATTTTAAAAAAATACATTTTCGAACAGGTTTCGTCTTCTTATGTTTTTTACTTAAGCAAAAAATCATAATGTTCAAGGAAATAATATCCTAAATCGCAAAATGAAGGGTACCATAAATTTACAATAATCGATATATGAGGCTAATCGAAAACCAATATCTTTAGTTTCTCCTTGGCAATTTAAACTAACGATGATAGTGAAAGTTTCACAGGTGAAACTATTTTGACCTTCATCTCCGTCTATTTGTCTTGTGCTGTAGAAAAACATTTGTAACCATTTCACTCTAGCTTATTAAAAACATAATAAAATTATTCCACGACATTAATATGCGGCCATTGTACAAAATTCATATTCATTATTAGTTTGTAAATATTTGTTACCAAAAAAACAAAACATAGTTAATAAGAGCTTTTGTAAAACAATGCGGATTTCACCATCATTTATTGGCGCTATGGGAATTCACGGTGAATATCAGTTTGTTGTAATATTTGTACATTGACTCATTGTATATTGTGCCATTCGCTTTGATCGTCAACACTGCATATGGTACAGAGCACGTAGACTGCTGCTTCGGCGACGCGGGGGCGCTCGGCGGAAGAAGGTATTTGGTGTGATGTGACGTCATAACATACTAAATCATAACACGGCCGGACCACAAACTAAAGAGAGTCACAGAGGCGACGCTTCAGAAAATATGCACTAGCAATGCGCACAGCTCGCGATAAATAAACGTAAACATAGCACTGAAACATATTCGTAGAACAGAACGCCGCGACCACTACACGAGCTTCACGCGCTTATAAAGAGTAAAGTGCACGGGGTATCCTTCTGGACTCTGGGTATTTTGTGGCCGGAAAACGTCATTTTCGCTGCGTGTGATTGTAAATACTAAATGTAAATAGACCGCTCGGTGTCGGCCATCGCGGGGCTTCTCACAACATTAAACATCTCGCGGGCATCGCACGGCGCTTCGGGTCATTTCGCAGGAGATACTGCCGTAACATGTACCCAGCGGCGGGCGGCGTACTGAGTGCCGGGTTGGTTGCAGGCGCGCGCGGGCGCCGAGTACGAGAGCGTGTCCGACACCGTCAAGCGGCGGCTCGGCAGCCCCGCGCCCGGCGACAAGCCCGACGGCAAGAAGTCCAAGATCCCGCTCGCAAGGGACAGCCCCGCGCCCGTGCGGCGCGCGCTGCGCCGCAGCGGCTCGCAGGGCGCGCACGGGCCCCACACGCCCGACACGCCCGACACGCCCGATACTCCCGACACACCCGACACGCCCGACACCCCGTCCACGCCCGGGAAAAACAGCAGCACGTTCAACTTACTGAAGGACAGCGAGCTCTTTACGCAGATATCGAACAACAAAATAACCGCTAAGGAGCCCGAGAAAGAAAAAGAAATTGAACCGGACGCGTGCCACGTGGTGGCGAAGACGCACGAGATCGTCAAGTCGACACTGTCGGAGCCCGCTGAGCCCGCCGAGCGTGCCGAGCACGCTGAGCACGCCGAGCACTCTGAGCACGCCGAGACCGTCGTTGAGTTCGTGCCGCAGAACGCCGAGACCGTAGACGTCATCGACGATACGGCGCCCGACGCTACGGACAGGAGGCCCTCGGTGGACCTCGGGTCGGAACCGAAGACATTCGTCGTCGAAGTGAAGAAACTAGAAGAGCGCATGACTCCGACTCTAGGTATTCTGAAGCACAAGAACCGAGAGCCCGAGCGGCCGAGGCGCGCTAAGGTCAGGATAGACGTGCCCGACCTGATCCCGACCACGCCGTCTACCCCACCGCCCACTCCCCTGGACGAGGCCGGCGAGGCGCAGTACCCCGGCCGCGAGCACGGCGAGGCGCAGCGCAAGCTGCTCTGCGACGAAGTCAACGAGTACTTGATACTGGACGACGTGCCCAAGGAGACGGCGGCGCTGCCCGAGCCCTCCGCCACGGAGACGCTGTCCGCAGACGAGGGCCGCGCCCGCCCCGCGCCGGCCGCCGCCCCGCGGGAGCCGCGGGAGGATGAGGCCATCTACTCGGAGGTGGAAGACTGTGCGCAGGTACATTGTAAACTAACGCGTGACCCTTAACTGTCAACATATTAAACAGCATAATTTTGTGTCTCGTTAAACAGCTCTCGGATGAATCTTGCGTGTAACAGTGTGGCACCGATTTCGTAGCTAATCATTATGATATACTAGCAAACTGATACCTACTTATTAAGTATGTTCGTAGATATTTTTTCTTTTTTAGTATTTTTCTACTCCTGTACTTTTATCTGTAATTCACATTGTCAAAAAACGAATATAAGAACACAGATAAATTGACTTCAGACAAGTCTATAGGTACTCTATTCCCCAAAAACGCTGTATTGCGCGTGTATTGTAATGTGACCAAAAAGATACGCCTAGCTGTCACAGATATGCTACAAGTAGTTTACACTTAGGTTTTATTCGATTAAATAAATTTACCACAAAAAGCACACGTACCAATTTTAGAAACAGTTGAATTCATGTGATTTTTAATAAAATTAAATTTTACCCGCCAACAAAGACATACTTTTTTTATATAGTCACTACCCAGTGTCTATCAATTAAAAAAAAGTTTACCATAAACAAGACAGTCACTAGGAAGTGTGTGAGGATGAGGACCTGTAATTGGCTTTTTAATATTTTAGTCTTAGTCCAATTTAAAATTAGTGCTATTAAAATGAAGTAAAGTAAACGACACTGACAAAAATATGTCAAACATTTACATGACATTTTCATTTGTTTATTTTTGTATTTTATTAATAAATATTGTCGTAGAAAAAGTATCTTACATTGCTGCGTTGCATAAGTACATTAAAAAATGCTCGATAGGGTCACCTTAATGCTCTCTAAGGCTCAGATCGTAACCTGCGCATCACTATTTTTTTGATTCTTCTTATATAACTTGCATAAAATACTATTTTGTTTCGGATCCTTTTAGTTCTCTGTTCAAAATCACATATGGACAGTGACTTAGAGACTTAGAGACGAAACGTGTTGTTTCAAAATAACCCCGTGTTAGTATGTACTCAGTTTTGTTGTTTACTTGTCATAAAACTAAATATTGCATGAAGTATTTTGTAATAAGTAAACCTATTTGTATTTTGTTGTTCTAAAGATGTAAAGATTAACGGTGCTCTCGTATAAAAAAATATAGCTCTATTTTAAAATGGAGATAACTGTTTTCACACTAACAAGGGTAGTTTAAAGCTGTTGTAATGTGTTGGGCACGCAAATGGATTGTGGATGGAAAAGTTGTATGGAAAGCGAGTGATAAGTCACACAGGTGAAAGTGATATTCAAGCTTTCTTTCACCTCGCAATACGTTTCATTATTTTGATATCACATTAACTGTTAATTCTCGTTTCTGGTGTTTATTATGAAATCTCGTCTCAAGTGAGTCTTAGCGGGAGGGGACAGCTTTAAATTGCCCTTCGTGTGTATAAAACCTGTCTCGCATGCGTTTGCAATAAGCTGAGTTCGTGCGCGTGTGTGCAGCTGCGCGCGGCGGAGGCGCCGGAGCCGGCGGCGCCGCTGGCCGCGTCCACGCCGCTGCGGGACGGCGCCACCGTCGTGGGCATGTCGCCCAAGCTGCGGCCGCGGGAGCTGGAGCGGTACCAGCACACGGACGCCGAGGTATGCGCGCCACGCGGCAGGGTCGACACCAATACTTGACGTCGTATAAATGAAAAATTTAATTTGTAATAAAAAATTTTACTGACTTCAATTTCTTTGAGGAGTTTCTTCCATATCTCCAAAGTTCTTAATCACGTTTTCACAAAATTAATATGGGACCAATTTGGTAGTAAAGGCTTTTAAAATAAAAGAGAATTATCAAAATCGATTCACGTTGAAGAAGATATCGCGTAACATACATAAAAAAAAAACATACAGTCGAATTGATAACGTCCTCCTTTTTTGAAGTCAGTTAAAAAGAGCTAATGATTGCTCGGAGATTTCATGCAACTCGAGGTCGGTGGAGATGGATTTGGCCTCGATTAGTCTTCGCTTGTCTCGGTTTACCACGTGTTCGTGTGTTTCAGCCGGCGCCCCCCCGCTCCCCGTCGCCGCCGTCGCCGCCGGCTGCGTCCCCGTCGCCGCTGCAGGCCGCGTTCG
Organism: Acrobasis consociella; assembly: GCA_963555685.1. NCBI lineage: Eukaryota > Metazoa > Arthropoda > Insecta > Lepidoptera > Pyralidae > Acrobasis > Acrobasis consociella. The sequence goes on along the minus strand of OY743124.1, from coordinate 17,323,588 downwards.
GCGCAGCGTGCGACCCGCCGCTGCTGGCGTTCGAGGCGGCGGCGGCGCGGCTGGCGCGGCGCATGCACGTCACGCTGCTCACCGTGCGCGGCGTGGACGCCGAGCGCGACCCCGGCAAGCGGCTCGAGGTAGCGCCCACACCTCCCGCTGCGACGCGACGTGGCACACACTTCGAACAAATAAAGACCTTGTGTACTGCTCAGAAAGATACAAAATTCAGTGTTACGCACAACGTTGCGCTGTGTCGCGCTGCGCAGCGGGGTTTCGTCGAAATGAATATCTTTTTGCGTACGAGTAGTAAACAAGTTCTATTTTTCTTAAAAAGTGTGCGCTACATCGCATCGCATCGCGTCTCAGTCTGAGCTGACCCTTAGCTTTATTTATTTATTTTGGAAAACTAACAGCCATTTCTTGTCTATGTAAACGATAACAAGAAATAATTATAAAACATAGACATTAATTAATAAGTTTCCACTTATAAAAAATATATAGAAATTAAACCAATATGACGACATCTATATAAAGTTCACGAACATAATATTTAAATGTAATAAATTGAAACTATACAATATAATTGAAAAAGCAAGGTTACTGCAAAATAAATCAATGTACAGGTAGGCCTAAACCTTTAAAAAAATTACAATAAAGGTTGAAAGAGGGTTGGGAATCGAAAAACTTTTGTTCAATTATGCGTATGATATCTTTTTATTTTTATTTTTTTAAATTTATTTATTTTCAAGGGGATTCTACAGCTAATACAATTATTAACACAATTTGAATGGATATCGGAATGAATGTCTTGCATTGAATATATCTAGGCACCCATTTCAGCAGCTTTTTATTTTTGCCTGTGCAGTCTGCCAGGAAGTGCTATTTCTGGCGCATGTGTTGTCATTAAAACCGAGCGACACTATTGCGCAGATCCTGAAGAACCAGCTGGGCGCGCTGGCGCCGGCCGCCGCGGCGCTGATCTCGCGCGGGGACTCGCTGGTGTACGACAAGCACCGGGAGGACCCCAAACTGGCGGACTACATACAGACGCACTACCAGGTCACACGCCAACATCGATACTTTTGTAGTTCAACTTTCATTGCATTTAGCTGTGCTATTTTGAAGCTACAACATACATACATACTATAACGACTTTATACCTAATGGGGCTGATAAAGCATTTTGGGTCTTGTGGCTCTATGCAGGGCCCAGGGCCGCAAGACCCAAAAGCCACTTTTAGCGTCATCGTGGGCGAGAAGATGAAAAAGTAATCAATACAGTGATGGTTTGCTAGTCGCATCGACGGTTAACATGATTCGCATTTCCTTGATCGGCTTTTACGATCTGCGCGGGAAGAGAAGCAGGTGGTACATTCTAAGTTTTTTCTTTTCTCCTAAACCAGCATTTGAAGCTACAATCCTGCTGAAATATTTTCCGACTTTGTGTGGTCTTTGAGCACCCCACTCTCGTAAAACAAGAGTATCACAACCGAGCTGTCAGTTAGAAGTAACCACCGGAGTGCGTGTGCAGGAGCAGCTGCGCAGCAAGTGGTCGCAGGTGATGAGCGAGATCGAGAGCAAGCGCGTGGCGGCGCTGCGGGCCGAGGACGAGGCGCGCGAGCTGGCCGCGCTGCTCGGCGAGCTGCCGCGCCGGCTGGCCGAGGGCGACCACGGCGACGACGTGAGGGTTCTATTGTTTGCTATTGTATTGCGTACTTACTGATTTTGTTTGAACTATTGTAAGAAAGTAGGTGGCAAATTAAACTGAATTGCAATAGTTTTTATAACTTTTTTTTTAACTGCAAATGTATTACTTGAAGATTTCATTTTAATGACAGAATTACTTATTTATTGAATTAATTAATAGTATTGCAAATAAATTACGTGGTTTTTTACGTAGTATATTTAAAAATTTGGTCAGATTTACTTCATTTATTTCATTACGGCGTTCCAACGTAGTAGCCGGTGACAGCTAGTCGCGTACAGCCAGACGACTAGCTGCCGAGGCGCTTGCGTTGCCACCTCGCTAAGGCCCAACGCAGACGACAGACTATCCGTGACGGTTTTTTTTTCTGTGAAAATAGAACCTATGCAATCATACCCAGTAACGCACACGACGCGTAAAAAGTCCGGCGTGCGTCGATTGCGTTACTGCGTATGGTTGGGCCTCACAGTGGCTGCGCCCTCAGGTGGCGGTGGCTGTGTCCCGGCTGCAGGCGCTGTCGCGCGCGCTGAAGGCGGCGCGCGTGGCCTTCCCCGAGCGCGCCGCCGCCGACGTGCTGCGCGCCGCGCGCGCGCTGCCGGGGCTGGAGACTGAGGCGCCCGCCAACGAGGTCAGCGGCTTCCGGCCGGGCTCTGGGTTCCTCTTACAGTCCGCTCAGACTGCGAAGCGACGCGAAGAGACGTGGCGCGCTTTTTTGAATTAAAATAGAATTTGTCTACTGCACAAAAAGATACCAATTTCATTGAGAGTCGCGATGCAGCGCAGCGTTGAACAACACTGTTTGCATCTTTTTGAGTAATGAACGAGTTCTATCTTTCTTCAAAGCGCACACCACGTTCCGTCATGTCCCGTCTCGTTCTAAACTGACCCTTAGGGTCAATTCAGACTAGGCGAAAAAATGCTCGAACATTTTTAATTAGCAATTAAATATTAACCTTATTCCATTCAGAATAAGCTGAACCTTATTGAACCTTATTCCATTCAGAATAAGCTGAAAGTGTATGTGACATTAAAATCGTATATAAAAGATAGCAGCGCAAGTTCAAATATCCTCTTAACGTCTATGCGAACGCACGCGCGACTGCTCGAACATAAAAGAACGCGCGCGAGCGCGCATTATGTTCGAGAAGGCGCACTCGGCGGCGGCGGAGATTCTTCTCCTTATTCTTTGTCGCCCACTTCTTCAAGTATCCGCGAGCAATTTGCTCTAATGGTGAATGGCGACCAAAAACAAACTCAAACACATGCGAGATTTTTTCCGCGTAGTCTGAATTGTCTCTTAGATAATTTCTGCATGTCAATCTAGAAAAAAATAGAGTGCTCCTATTCTAGGCTGTCATTAAATTTTGATATTTAAACGATGAGTTTGAATTTATCGTGCAATTTTTTAGGACGCTTACGGTGAATTAGTGACGCGCTACAACGCGTGCCGCGAGGCGGTATCGTCGGCGCGCGCGGCGCTGTCCGCGCCGCCGCTGGGCGGGCAGCTGTTCGACGAGTTCCCGCTGCAGGAAGACGCTTTGGAGGTTAGTGACACTGACAAAGTTATTATATCGGAACGTGGATGTTAACTGAATGCCATTTTAACACGTTTGAGGAATTATCTTGTTTACATATATTCTTGAAAATTCTGTTTTGAACAAAAAAAAAAAAAGAAAAGTTAAAGTAAAGCTCGTTCTGCACACAGAAAGTGAAGGATTCTATCTCAGACATCAGCGACACAGTGTCGCAACTGGACGCGGAGCTGGCCCGGCTGAGCAAGCGCGGCGGCGCGGGCGGCGAGCAGGCGCGGCGCGTGCGCGACAAGCTGCGCGGCGAGCTGGCGCAGCTGCGCGCTGCGCACGAGCGGCGCGCGCACGCCTGGGCCGGCGCGCGCGCCGAGTGGGCCGCGCTCTACGCCGCGCTCGACGCCTGCGGGGAGTGGCTCGACGGCGCCGCGCTCGACGACGTAGACATCGACGCACCGCTCAAGGTGCGTACAATGGGATAGCCATTAAATTATTGGACTTCAAATAGTGGCGCTACCGGTTGTTTTGAATTGGTGTTATGGTCGGTGCTATGTTACATTTTATTCCGTTTTTTTCACAACACGATGAAGTCTTTTAAGTGTTTGATAGTAATAAGCAATCACGAAACCCTGATATATTGTTTGCTCTCGTGCAGGACTTGAAGCAGAAGCTGTTGGACGTGGAGCAGCAGCTGGCTGCCCGCGCGCCCATGCTGGCGGCGGCGCGCGCGGGCGCGGCGCGCGTGCTGGCGGCGTGCGGCGCGCCGCTGCGCGAGCGCGTGCGCGAGCAGCTGCAGCTGCTGGACGAGCGCTGGCAGCGCGCCCAGCGCGCCGCGCGCCGCCTCGCCGACAGGTAGCACGCAATACCATCCTAACTCTAGTTTATGTCACGCAATTACACTTTCTTATATTTTTTTACACAATGTATTTTCAAATTCACCCATGTGCAGTTTCTTACACTACTTTATCTGGTCTCTTGATCGAATCGAAACTAGTAAAACCGTAATACACGTTTCACGATGCGTGGTTAGGTATAGTGACTAGACATGTGTAACTCCGGATTAGAAGATTCAAATAAGCCGAATCATCAACAGTAGCTGATAACCTTATCACCTCCGAGCAATTGTTACCGACTCCCGCGAGTTTATCCACGTCGTAGATACTAAATCCCGCCGGCAATCGGCGCTCGTCGGTTCGCGTCACGCGCTATCCACTAGTCAATTATTTCGGCCCACCACGTCACGGATATCGGGATCGGAAATACTCGGGACTCGGAAGGAATCAAACGGAAGTTTCAGCCATTCATCGTACGCCGTCAGATCATGGAGCCGGAGTCGATAAGGGAGAAGAAATCAATGAGTCGGTACCGAATGAAGATTAAGATTAAGTGAGCCGAAACACACCTCAAAGTCGAGATTATCCATGTCTAATAGTGACCCTTCCCCCGGCAGAGTGTCGTCGCAGGAGGACGCGGAGGAGGGCGCGGCGGCGCTGCTGCGGCGCGTTGGCGAGCTGCTGGACACCACCAGCGCCAACCCCTCCGACCGCACCAGCCTCGCCATCCGGCTCAGCCTCGTCAAGGTCAGCCCGCGCGCAGCAGCTCCTCTATTTACTGCGATACCGATTGTTCCTTCAAAAAGCTTCTTCAAAAATCTAATTCAAAACTAGATTTTTAAGATAATATGTTATGTCAAAGGTCGAGCAACGTGCAGAAGATCTGGCTGTGGTGTTACGATAGCACCTTACTTTCGTCGAACTCCGTGGATATATTGTTGTAGTTCATTTTTTTTGCTTAGTTATTTCTTTTTAATCTTTCAGTCGCCTCTTACGATATCCATCTGAAGAAATAAAGTGACTGATTTGAGGTCAAAATCCACGGCCTTTCACCAGGTTTTTGCTATCGTTATTTCGTATTTTGAATTCAACACTTAACTTCTCACAAAAAATATAGTCACAAATTCAACACGAAACATTGTCGGGAAACCAGGATTGAATTAAATATTTTATCTTTAAACATGATCTTAGAAATTATATTCCAAACAAACGATGCATCCATAGAAAAGTCCTTCCCGGCACACCCCACACTACCTGCCGCGAAATATGCGACTGGCGCGAAGCCAGAATTGCGCTGGACGGTTCACACACGCTATTTTCTACTTTATTTAGATACAGGTATGGTCCGATTTAGAAATAAGCCTCTTCGTGTATTGCAGTTCAAATGGAACTCTGTAATGTGGAACATATTTCCAACTCACCTACATTGAGGTAGGGTGAGCATACTCATTTGTGTGTCGAGGTTCGAATATTACAGATCATAGTGATCCCTTGATTATTATGGAAACTTGTATATGAGATGTGTGAGAAACTTATGACAGATAGTGTGATTTACATTCACTTTCAATAGATTGCTTTCTCACAAAAAAGGTTTAAAAATTAAAATTAAAAAAATAAGAAACTGACGAAAAATATGCAAAAAATATGAGGAACGTACGTAAGGATCGTAGCAAGTGGAGGTCCATAGTCTCTGCCTACACCTGTGGGAAATAAGCGTGATGTTATGTATGTATGTATGTATATAAAGAACGTACGATTTTTAAATGGTTAATGTCATAGCGGAGATAAAAGTGCAAAGTATATCCCGTGTCTGCTAACCTAAAACACAAGACAGATTGTAATCGAGAAATTTAATTGCAAATTACGCAGCTACATATATTTTTTGTTTTTGTGATTGAACCTGTAGGAGCGCGCGTCGCGTGCCTGAGCGTGCAGCACTGCACAACCCACGCCTTACGTCACGGGTCGCGCGCGATTGTACAGTCCGCAGCCAAAGACATGTTTCCGCCTAACTTATGTGACGCGCTCACACAGTCGATTGACAGTTTTTATTTAAAAATAATATTTTAGCTTTTTTTCAATAGGTACGGTATGGCGTGATGTAACAATTTTATTTAACGTGTTAATAATTATGTTTACATTTAAAACTATCTAGTTTAACAAAAAAATTCGTACGACAGATAAACCGCACCCACGTTAGGTAATATTAGGTATGAGGTACTCGTATTGAATTTTAATAACCAAGTGATAAATATAAAATACTCGTAATTATATGAGAAAACATGAGAATAAAAATCATCATTCATATAGGATTCAAAGATTTATTTTAAGATATTGAAACCAAATTCTGCTTGATAATTCGTCACGTATAGCAATCGGTAAGTGAGAGTGCCGGCACAAACATAAACAATCACAGTAAACAGTGCGGCGTCGCGCGGCGTCCCGCGGTAAAAATAGGCGGCTATTTGCGGGCGCGAGTCAAGTTCGGACGCACTCTTATGTCACCGAGACAAAACGATTACTGTTATATCACTACTGTAAGAGTTCAATGACTTTGATGGTTAGGAATGTAATAGATGGGTCTTAAGTTACTAAAATAAGTAAATCCACTTTTCTATCGATTTGAGTCTTTTATATAAGATGTCATTGTCGAATTATCCCCATAGTCATATTTCTTTCTCTAAATTACTTCGTGCACAACACTTGTTTTCAAAGATGATATACGAGTATAATGTTTAATCAGTTTGAATAGTGAAATCTTTTTTATACCGTGAAAGAGTGAGACAGATATATAAACGTAAATAAAAGCGCGATCAGTCATCGCGCGCGCAGTTACGCTGAAAGCGCGGCGATCTGCGCGCTCGCTGACGGCTTTACGAGCAAGCACTCACCGTTGTCCTACGAACGGAACTCCTTCCCGACCGCTATAGTTATTCTAGGGTTTGAACTTTATTTAGTATTCATTATCTGTTTTTGCAAGAGTACTAATAATACAACATATGATCAAAAAGTTTCGTGGTCACAATTAATATTATTACTAGCGACCTTGAACGGCGGTAGGGTTGTCAAAATATCTGGCAATAAAATTATATCAATCGCGGTAAGTTCCGGAATCAAATATCTTTTAATTTATTTGGGGTCGACATCCTCGCATCCTTGGCGCACTCCGCGTCGCTGTATCAAATATCTGTCTTTAAATACCGCCCTATAAGGAAGTGAAGTGGCAGGCTCCCTCTGCCGGCTGTCCTGCTATTTCTGCCGTCGCGTGCGCGGAGCGGGCGGCGGGCGGCGCCCGCGCTGTGGCGCGCCGGCCGTCGGGAAATGCGCGCGTTTTCTACACTCATATTTATATCAATTCGATATCATCTTTGAAGAAAGATATTTCGTTTTCAACATTGTTTCGTGATTGAGTAGTTGATATTTGTTTGTGACTGGATTCCTAAAAGTTCGTACTGTTTGCAAAAACTTGATGAAGTATATTATACATTTTTGTAGTTCGCGTTTGTTGATATTTTGAATGTGAGGAGTCAGTAGACATACAAAGTGCGACGATGCCGGAGCAGCGTAGTTATATCTTCACATCCTCGAGAACGACTGTCACCACGGTCAGTGCAGCTTTACCCCGAAAAGCGCTAAAACACGATTAAAGCGTAACAGTGTACCAGTAACGCTTTGTTTTAGTTTTCATATTTTCCAATTAAAATTAGCTATGATCTGTGGTAAAATGTGTTAAAAAAAAGTTAATATGTTTGAGGAGGTATTTTGTATGTTAACAACTTCACTGTCCGATAGTAAAAGAAGTAAAATAATCGATTTGTTAATATATGTCTCACGGGACAGTTAAGTTGCTAAAACTGTGGTCTGCATGTGAGCAGCCACCCAGCACTCAGGCAGCCGTGTGTTGCAGGCGCGCGCGGAGGAGGTGGCGGGCCGCCTGCGCCGCGGCGCCGCGCACGCCGGCCTGCTGCAGGTACGCTAATTACACTGATTGAGCTAGCCCTAAAGTAAACTCCACACTGTGTTGTAGGACTCCACGATGCTACATTTTATAACAAATACACAAAAAACATCTAAGACCCCGGGTCAATCTGAAAAAGATTATTTTCCACCTTTACCTGACCGGGTATCAAACCCGGGACCTCCAGTGTGACAGCCTGGTGACCAGGCCATAGAGGTCGTCAAATTATACTGCACCGTATGTCTGAATGGAATTTAGGGAAGTACATTTTTGTGCTGACTATTTAGGTCCCATAGTTGGGCCTCAGTCTTCCCCTGCTATTTCCAGCTACTTCGATCATCATTAGCTACGTCACTGCAATCCTTGTCAACAGCTCTGCGGAACAATATCCTGAAATATCTCTGATAGAAAAATATCGAATAATGCGAGTGGAAAGACTAATTGTGACAGCAAATATGTTTTATAACATATATAGATATCATCATTTCAGCCACATAACGTCCACTGCTGGACATATGCCTTTTCCAAAGATTTCCAAAATGACCATAGAGGTCAACTTACAACAAGATAGCCTTAAGGCTGGTCATATTTTGAGCAGTTTAGCTGAAATTAGATTTATCCAGCAATAGCGAGAGGTCTGTACGTATGTCCCTCGCTCGGCGGTCGGTACTCGAGGTGGCATTGTTTACTGGCAGCGGAATCAAAGCTTCGCGGCCGGCGGCGGTTTGTTTGGCTCGGCCGCTCGTGTTGTCTACGTTAGGATTACATTACTACAGCTTCCATTGTAGACTAAACATCGTACGGCAATATTTCAGACTACGAGTGAGTAATAACGAAGGTGATGATGGACCGTGCAAATAGAGATAATGTATTTGTTTTAAGGCTTAAGTTTAGGTCGTTTTTGTCGAGTATATTATTCGTGACGCGTCAAAGTATGCGACAGCACTGACAGCCCCGTGTGTCGCAGGCGCAGCAGAAGCTGAGCGCGCACCGCGCGTTCGTGAGCGGCAAGCTCGCCGCGCTCGCCAAGTACGACGCACGGCTCGACACCGCGCTCCAGTGGGGCGCTGCGGACGCCGAGAGGACAGAGGTCAGGCGTTTGCAACTTTTCTTAGTTGCTATCTTTTATTAATTTCATCAAATTCAATTCATCGTCCTTTGGTATCTTCGACAGGCGGACATCGCGGAGCACGAGGCGGAGGTCCGCGAGCTGCTGGAGAACTTTAACAACATCGAGCGCGAGTGCGCCGCCGCCAAGCAGAGCGTCTGCGGCGACGTGCGCGACAAGGTGGCGCGGCTGCAGCAGCTGTGGGCCGGCGTGCGCGCGCGCGCGAAGCGAACCGAACACACTGACGCGGCGCGAACCGAACACGTTGACGCGACGCGACCCGAACGCGAGGGTGACGCGACGCGATCCGAACGCGATAGTGACGCGGCGCGATCCGAATGCGATAGTGACGCGACTCGATCCGAACGCGACGCTGAAGCGACGCGACGCGACAGCGACCGCGACCGCGACCGCGACGCCGCCGCCAGCCAGCGCGCGCACTCCGCCGGAGAGACAGCCGCCGACAGCCAGCCCGGTGAGTGCCGCGGGGGGCGGGGCACTTGACTGTGCGGGCCGACCCTGCCAGTGGTGATCTATGGTGACGGGGGATGAGGGAACGCTGCGGGACCGCGGACGTGAAATGTAGAGTCGATAGACTTTTCTTATGGATGTCTAAAAATTACAGTTTAGACTAAGTGTTGGTGCTGATAGCGGGACATTCGATTAACACAGACTTCACAAAACAAAGTTTTGATTCAGCTGTTCAGTGTCGTAAAGCGATTAATGATAAAATATTTTATGTTAAATTACATAACACCTTGTAGGACAAAAGTGTGCAATGTAAAATATTGATTCTAAAGTCGGCCTTTTTACACAATGAATGTGAAATGCACTTTTTCGAAATATTTTTTTATCTACGAGTCTTTTTATCAAAATGAGTCCAGTTAACCGTGAGATCTTTTGTCATCAACCAAGCCAAAGTGATTTCAAATTTTTATTGAATGTTGCTACTTGTAAACAAATTTAATTTTATTTAATACGCTATACTCTGATCATCTTATAAAAGAAAAAAATAGAGATTGTATCTACAAGGGATAAAAGTAATAGTTTTAACGCGTGGGCGCTACTTTGAATCCAGACCGAAACGAAGGATCGTGACCCACACGGTCGTCTTGTTTGTGTAATTATAACAAATGTTATACTTTCTAATTAGTACACAGTCCCGTGTGCGGCCCCGCTGCGCTTCCTCGTCTTCTCACGCAATGTGTTGTGAACGCTTGTCTAACTCCGAGCTAACGTAGACTTGTGGTGTGGTGTGCTCTCTAACAACTAATGTGTCATTGCTATGGGCTACAAGTTTCCGACATTATTTTACATGTACACTCCGTCTTTTATGCGTAATACGTAAAATTAACATTCGGTTTTTACGTTTCAAAGAACATAACATTTTTAGTGTGTAATAGTTATAGAATGTCGGAATCTAGTAGCGTTACTTTCAAGTGAGTGTCCCATTGTAAATAATACTGCGCTAGTGTATTGGTGGTGGAAATTTTTACAAATAAATTCCGTAAACTAACTGCTTGTTTCATTGTTTTCCTTCACCCGTAGTCTTAGATGATAATGGTTTTGGTAAATTTCAGCACTAAAGTACTAACTAACAAAACACTTAAGGATTAACCTTCTAAAGATACCTACTATAATTTATTGCAGTGGGTGAGTGTGAAGTAAGTACCCAACGATTCCTATGAATTGAACTTGGGTCCACATTTTCCATCGCACAAATAACTAATCAGGGGTGGGTGCGGGCGCGGAGTGCGGTTAGTTTTTTCATTAATGTCCGCTTGGTGCGGACTCCAGCTGAATATGAATCGTGTGTGTCGCAGAATAATGATAATGAATGAAGAAAAACAAACAATTTGAGATCTACTTACAATAGTTTTTCCACTACGCCTCGGCGAATTTAGCTGAAGTAAGGTTTTAGAGTTATTCAACGTGGAAGGGGCGCCATACCCGTAATAATTCAAACCACGGTCTATACTAGACTTTTTAAAAATCTTTATTTATTAAAGAGAGTTTAAAAAAAATTGTACTATAGTAATCTAGATGAAATTAAAATAACAATCAAATACAAAAAAATAGACAGTTCGGACATCCTCGGAAATAGGAATGTCGGTGTTTTTGGTTTTTGACTGTTATTTTATTGTCATTATACTATTAGTGGTTTAGTACCTTGTGGTACGACTTACTATGGGTATCCCTCCCACGTTGTATAAGCCCTAAAATAAATCTCTATTGTGAAAAGTTATGGGTGCACTATTTTATCTGTTAATAGCGTATTCAGTTCCCCATCGCACAGTGTTTCAGTCTAACAATCAGCGGCCCGTTTTACCGCCACTAAAATGTTTGATGTGGACCTGAAATAGCGTCCGGAGCCGTCCATCATGCGCTACGGCTACAGATAGTGTCGGCCTAAGACATAGATTTAAAAAAATCGATGGTGCCGGCCGAGCACTGGCGCGAGTTATATTTTTCATAAGTCTTCTAACTAGCATAGATCTATCGTTGATTGACGACAATAACTGCAATGCAGGAGACAGTTGCTGATTTACACAAGTACCATAGCCGGGACAATCCACTAAGACAATAAAGTTCAGTAAGACAATGTAATGAAAATGCAATGCATTTCACACGTAGGTAGGCCTATTTTGCGGCACTTTCGTGAACGCCGTCAAGTTTAGACGCTTGTTAGAGGCAGGCGATATATATATATATATATATATATATATATATATATATATATATATATATATATATATAGATATACCCGTGGGCACTTTGCAGATCCATCGTGCCGTACGACTAGTATTTGTTGGTTCCGTTTACATAGTTGGCTCCGGGTGCCTTTTCTAGATCCAATGCTAGTCAGCCATGCGCATGTTGTTCCGACTGGAGCCAAAAGTGTCAACGAGAGTAATAATAATAATTACGTCAATTTTATACAAATCCACCTTTTTGGCATTCAACACTGTTACTTCCGATTCAAATCAACCAATCAGAGAGCACCGTTGACCTCATTGGCTACAATCTGCTAGTAATAATATTATTACAAGCTTCTGTTCAACTTGCAATGTTTATGCAATCAATGTAGTGTTGCCAAACAATAGATATCATTTTTCAATTGAAAAATGACAAAACTATCGACAGTTGTTTATCAGTATGGATATCTGTTTTAGAGCAATACTATTGATAACCAACAATACCATAATTGGTATTTATAGTATCGATCCGACGAAAATCAAACTATCATGAGTATCGATAGTATGCGTTTCATAAAATATCGACACTATCGATATTTTTTGTAATATCGATAGTATCGATAGTTTATGTATTATTAAAAGCAATACTATCGATAGTTTGTTCGTCATCAGAATCGATAGTATCGATACTATCAGCAGTATCGATAAACAATCAAAAGTATCTCAAGACTCACTGTCGGTTTTATTAAAAATACCGATAGTGAGTCAATTGACTGTCAATAGTGGACTATCGAGCGGCAACACTTATCCAATGCTTATGGAGTAAATGAGCCGTTCTGATGATGGAACCGGAACGAATTCAACAACCCTCAGTAAATAAAATAACATAGCCCTTAGATCATTTATTACAGATTAGCCTTACCTGCGTGTTTCCCTCTGCCAAGGTATAAAATCAACTAATCTAATACATTTATAATGTAAGTTGCGTAATCGATTATGATCATTACGTAAATCTGTAAAGTATCGAAAGGACGGTGCAAGTGCTCCGTTAGAATTGCTATGTTAAACAGTTTCCTTGTGTGATAAGTTTTTTATTCTGAGGCCAAACTACTTATTGAAACGAATGAAATAAGCCCAAACTCGATGGAGTTGCGTCGTTTAATTACTGAATTGCATCGACCACCTTCCGTCCTCCGAGATCAGACCCTTGGCATCGTCTGCACTAATAAGCTCATTAAGACAATTCAAACGAGTCCTGCTCCATGAGGTTATATTGTTTTATAACTCAGTCCTAGTGAATACCTCCCGGTTCCATCATCAGAACAGCTCATTAACTTCATAATATTGTATTGACAAGTATGCAAAATTTGAGCGAAATCGATTGAGAATAGCTGGTTGGAAATTGAGCTACAAGATTTGACCCAAACCAATATTCGTACGTAGATATCTGATACATTGCAAGTTAGTAACTAAAAACAAAAAAATACATATAACCTTCTTAAAGATTGCGTAACCTTTCACGGTCAATGTTTTTTATTTTATTAACGTTGTTTTGTATTAAGAAGTAATTCTGAAAAATGGTATCAATGAGTTTATCTTCTAGTATCGATTACGGTAAAAAGAATCCAGTCTAGTTTGTGACTAATTTTCTCGCTTGTTTACTGCCAAACTACAGTAAAAATATTAATAATGGCATGACACAAACTTGCCAAACCAATTTCATTTTTCGATATTATTTTTTCACTATCCTTTGAGCCGAGACTAAATGTATCAATTACATTAGCAAGGTTCGATAATTAAGTTCAAATTTGAAATACAATTAGTCGATGACGAAGGCGCACACGCTACGAAACTGCGCACTTCCCGCGAGACTACCATTTTATGATTTACAACCTTCCTATTTAATTCCTGTGCTTTAGATTTGAATATAGATTAGCCACTCAACTGTCCTAAGAAGTGTTTACATTTTTTGAAAGACGTGTTAATTTGTGACTATCTGATGCCTTTGACCTCGTTTTCGTGGACAAAAAAGCTCGTTAACATTAAAAATAAAAAAAATATTACATTTGAATTTGGAATCCGTTACTTTTATATGATTTTTCATTGTCTTTTCTTCTTTTGGCGCTAATATATTGAACAATATTTTGCGTGATATAGAGAACCGAATCGCTGTGATTGCATTACACAAAGTAGGTTTGAGCCAAATGCAGTTTTTAAAATTCTCCATACGCTTGGTATTAGTCAAATGTTTGTGTACCGACACAGGTATGACACTTCATAGAAACGGAGCAGCATAAATACCTAGTACTACTACAAACGAAACAATCCGTCCGTGCACACGTCAAATGTGTGAGTTGAACAATCAGGGTCGCTACCACAGAATTTGTTGCTTTGCTTACCTGTTTTCACCACTCGGAAATCTATACGATTATCTGTTGCTATACAAGGAACAACTATTGAACAGGTGGATGACATTACCTTCTTGGGAATACAACTGGATAGTGCCCTTACCTGGGAAACACAGGTTGATAAAGTGTGCGGTAAATTGGCAAGCACTAGCTTCGCGCTCAGACGACTATCGGATGTGGTACCTAGAGAGGTGGTGAGGTCTACCTACTTTGCGATAGTGCAGTCTGTCCTGCAGTATGGCCTAGAGGTCTGGGGGTGCGCCGCGGAATGGCAACGAGCGTTTCGTATGCAAAAGCGAGCAGTCCGCGCGATAGTCCACGTATCAGGGCGAACAACCGTCAGACCATACTTTAAAACCCTTGGAATCCTCACGCTGCCATCCCTTTTCATCTTACAGGTAGCCACATATGTCTTTAGTAACCAACACGTGTACCAAAGACCGAGAGATGTGCACGACATTGCGCTCCGCGATGTTGACCGACTGCACCTGATACCACACAGACTAGCTAAGACTGACAGACTGACTCATGTAATGGGGCCGTCTGTCTTTAATAAGTTGCCACCTGATATAAAACAGGCGACTACATTGACAAGCTTTAAAGTCAAGCTAAAAAAGTGGCTTCTTGAGCGTACATTCTACAGTATAGAAGAATTTTATGAATGTCGCTTATAATTCCAATTTGATATGTTAATTTTCATTCGATTATTCTGTAATTATATGATTATTATTAGTTATGTATGTGTATGCGTAATATATTTATTTGTATGTTTAATTTTTTTTATTTTATTATTCAATTTTATCTTGTATGACGTGTAAATACTTTTTATGAATAAATATGATTATGATTATGATTTTAAAATTTACGTTTTTTATTGTTATCCGTGGATAAACAACGATAATGTGCGCAGTTTCTCACCATTATAATTCAATAATCCTAAGTGACTCGCGTAATGTCAACGTGCGACTACCAATAACTCTGTTTTTCTGGCTCTTACACGTCCCAATAACAGGGGAAAGGTTGCGGGGACACCAGATTGCGGGGGACGGTGCGAGTTTCCGTTCTGTATGTAACACTATTATTGATTCTGTGGTACCGGACTATAATAGGTACAATGAGAACTCCTCTTTGTGACAGTAAAAGATCTGGCCGTCCACGTAGTGTTCATATGAAAAAGGTGGTCAAAGCAGTAAGGGAAAGAATTCGAAGAAATCCTGTCCGAAAGCAAAAGATTTTAACACAGGAGATGAAGATAGCATCTAGAACCATGTCGCTTATTTTAAAACATGACTTAGGACTTGCTGCCTATAAAAGACGAACTGGTAATTTTACAACTGATAATTTAAAAAAGAATAGAGTAGTAAAATCGAAAAATCTACTGAAGCGGTACGCAATGGGTGGTCGCAGAAAAATTTTTTTTACGGATGACCATTTTTTTACCATTGAGCAACATTTTAACAAATAAAATGACTGTAGGTATTTATGCCCCAAGCTCTAAGAAAGCTTCCCAATAAGTCGACAGAGTGCAGCGTGGCATTAGCCGACTTTAGTGATGGTTTGGTGGGGTGTTAGCTATGAAGGAGTGACTGAGCCATGCTTTTGTGAAAAAAGTATCGAAACATCGGCATAAGTGTATCAAGATACCATTCTTGAGAAGGTATTTAAGCCCCTTAACAACACTATGTTCAATAACCAAGAATGGTTCTTCCAGCAAGACTCGGCACCGGGTCACAAAGCTCGGTCAACGCAGTCTTAGTTGGAATCGAACGTTTCCGACTTCATCAGAGCTGAAAACTGGCCGTCGTCTAATCCCAATCTTAATCCGCTGGATTATGTTTTATGGTCAGTTTTAGAGAGTACGGCTTGCTCTAAACGCCATGATAATTTGGAGTCCCCAAAACAGTCCATAATATTGGCAGTGAAGAATTTTCCCATGGAAAGAGTGCATGCTTCTATTTATTAACTGACCTCAACGTGTAAAGGGCTGTATTGCAGCCAATGGAAACCACTTCGAATAAGCTTTTTATATTTTAAATTGTTTTATATTTATGTATTAAAAGCGAACAATTTAAGCTTAAGCCGAAAGTAACACAGACACAAAAACAACTTTGTTGTGGATTGTAGGTTAGGTTCATTAGGTTTCCTGTGACCAACACACGAGCGAGCGACTGAAGCTTAGGGCGAAAGTAACACAAACACAAACAACTTTGTCGTGGGTTGTGGGTTAAGTTTGTTAGGTTTCCTGTGGCCAACACACGAGCGAGCGAACGACTCAAGCTTAGGACGAAATTAACACAGACACAAAATCAACTTTGTCGTGGAGTGTAGGTTAAGCTATATGACATCCACCCATCTATCCATCCATTTCAGCCGCACAACATCTACTACTGGACATAGGCCTCTCCCAAAGATTTTCAAAATGACCGATCTAGAGCGAAGTTATATAACAATATAAGTATAAAAGAAGACTAAATATATTGAGAATTGAAAAAATTTGATTTGATATTATGATATTATTAAAATCGAAAAAATTAATGTTATTTGTAAAAAAAATTGTTTTTGTACTATAAAATTCTTCATAATAAATATTGTGAGTATGGAATAAATATTCCGTATAACGAAAATCTATAAAACTTTTGTCTGTAAAAGAATGCACACCCAAACTATGCACACTTCCCACAAGACTACCATTTTATGATTTACAACCTTCGTCCTAATTCCCTGTGCATTCGATTTGAACATAGATTAGTCACTCAACTGTCCTAAGAATTTTTAATTCTTTTAATGATGTATTTATTTGTATTTATACTAATTAATGCCTGTGACTTCGTTCGCGTGCACAAAAATGCTTATCAGACTAAACAACTTTTGCTGTGGCGTCATTTTATTATTTCTCATAGTTTAGCTGAAAATTTATAGTTCTGCATCAGGTGTTGCATTTACCGAAATCAATTATACCCTGTATGTTGCCCAGATTTATACCAATAAAGTTTCATTCAAATCTATCCAGAATTTCCGGAGATTAGTGTGTACAAAAAGGACAAACAAACAGAGAGACATTCTCTTTAAAATTTTACTCTTTCACTGTGTATCTATCTGCTTGTTGTTTCTTTTTGGAAATTTAGTCAATATACAGACAATTTTTTTACTATTATATGTATTGCATAATTTAAATATCGTTGTGTGCGTTTATTTTTCATATTCATAATAAAATTAGGGCTCCATATCTAAACGATGTCAATCTCATCAGAGCCGGTATTTTCTTTTCAAGTTTCCAAAAAATATTAATTCTCCATACAAATGCCACCATCAAGCTACTCAACGTAGCCATGTCGTACTGAAGGCCAAGCCATTCCCCTTCTTCTACTGTTTGTTACCGCTCCCCCTAAGCAATTTTCATGAGGCCACATCACAGGTCAAGTGATAAAAGCCCACAGGGCGAACTGCGTGGCGAGGGCAAACCCCAAGTCATCCACACCAAGTGTTTCTTTTTAATTTTTAGAAATCAAAGATTGCTGCCGAAAGTTACTAACTGCTTGCGATTTGGCTGTAAATCTATATCCAGGGGTTTTTTGGGCGTAATCCGAATTTGATTTTTTTAATGTCCAAAATCTGGATCTGGCATCTGAATGAAAAAAAAAATCATAGTCAATCATTACGTCTCGCTGGCACTTCGTAGAGATCTGAAATTTTGTATGTGGAGGTGAAGCACTCCGCTAAACTCGAAATGCAATTATATTTCGTAAACAAAGCGTCTGGACTTCTGAATTTTGAATTTACTGACTCTAAAGAAATTGGTAGGCTTGTATGTTGTGTTTAAAATTATTTGCATAATTGCTTTTGTTGAAAAGTACTTTTTCAATCGTACTATATACCATTTGTACCATTACGCAAGAGCGTAAGGCAAGATAGCAAGTTTCTTTGTGTGCATTAAGTCATAAACATGTTTAGATGTATAAATAATGCGAAACAATAAGGTTATCATATTCAGTATAAAAATATGAGTTTTTATTATTGTTATGACTTTTTAGACTTATTACTTGCATTAAAAAGCAAGGTAATTCTAAAATATTTCATAAAATTTTTTTAGAAAAAAATTACTGTAGTTTTTTAACAATCACCCAATAGATTTCAAAGTTGGCAACACTTTTGGAGCTTACAAGGCATAAGATTTAAAAATATATATTGCCATGCCTAAGCTAACCGTTTAATTAAATATATACGAAATGGAACCACACAAGCATTGGTTTTAAATAAAATTCGGAGCTAGAAAGTATCGATGTGTTCATAAAAGTATATAGGAGCTAAAAACGCACAAGTTTAGTGAATATAAAATCTGCTGGATCAAACCAAGCATTCAAACTTCAGCTATGGCTTAACTCACCGTCAATCACTATATATATATAAAATGGAACAACGTACGTATTGGTTTTGAGTAAAATCGGAGGCAGAAAGTACCAAAGAGTTCATACAAAAACATATGATATATATATAAAACGGAACAACACAAGCATGGGTTTTGAATAAAATGTGGACGCAGCAAGTGCGAATTAGTTCGCAAAAAAATAACCGTTACGGATCCAAGTTTTCTCGGAGGTTGAATACAAAAAATGACGAGTAGAACTTTATTTCTACGAATATGTTGGACAGAATCCATTACTAGAATGCGACGTTGCCACACCGCTCGAAGAATATGCGAAGGGAGCCAAGTTGTCGGCCGCCAAAGGTGGAGTCTACTAAGTTCAGGCCCACTGCTGGATCTACGTAGTGCCCAAACGTCTGTTTATATATATATATATATATATATATATATAAACAGACGTTTGGGCACTACGTAGATCCAGCAGTGGGCCTGAACTTAGTTGATTCCACCTTTAGCGGCGAATAACTTGGCTCCCTTCGCATATTCTTCGAGCGGTGTGGCAACGTCGCATTCTAGTAATGGATTCTGTCCAACATATTCGTAGAAATAAAGTTCTACTCGTCATTTTTTGTATTCAACCTCCGAGAAAACTTGGATCCGTAACGGTTATTTTTTTGCGAACTAATTCGCACTTGCTGCGTCCACATTTTATTCAAAACCCATGCTTGTGTTGTTCCGTTTTATATATATATCATATGTTTTTGTATGAACTCTTTGGTACTTTCTGCCTCCGATTTTACTCAAAACCAATACGTATGTTGTTCCATTTTATATATATATAGTGATTGACGGTGAGTTAAGCCATAGCTGAAATTTGAATGCTTGGTTTGATCCAGCAGATTTTATATTCACTAAACTTGTGCGTTTTAAGCTCCTATATACTTTTATGAACTCATCGATACTTTCTAGCTCCGAATTTTATTTAAAACCAATGCTTGTGTGGTTCCATTTTGTATATATTTAATATAACGGTTAGCTTAGGCATGGCAATATATATTTTTAAATCTTATGCCTTGTAAGCTCCAAAAGTGTTGCCAACTTTGAAACCTATTGGGTGATTGTTAAAAAACTACAGTAATTTTTTTCTTAAATTTTTTTTATGAAATATTTTAGAATTACTTTGCTTTTTAATGCAAGTAATAAGTCTAAAAAGTCATAACAATAATAAAAACTCATATTTTTATACTGAATATGATAACCTTATTGTTTTGCATTATTTATACATCTAAACATGTTTATGCCTCCTGCCGCATAGTTACCGGTACCCTGAAACCAACTCCGTTACAACATGTCTATACACTGTCTGGGATAGCTTCGCCAAGCGTACGACGTAACGTGGCTTGTGCGGTGGAGAAATCCAGACAGTTGTACCATAAGAAACACCAACTATACGGTCAGGTTCCACCACCCCCACGTCTGAAAAGCCGGAAAAGTTTCCTCAGGCAACCAAATATCCCAATTTGTGAAGCTCCAGATACTAGGTTGGCATTGTAGAATAGTAAATATCCCCCGCTACCATCAAATCTCCCAGTTGCTGAGAAACTCCCACCGGGTGGTGACCTCCCCTGGACAGTCTGGAAGTCCTTAAATAGGCTCCGGGCTGGTGTTGGAAGGTGCCATGAAAACCGAGTCAGGTGGGGTTTCTCAAATAACGACCGTTGTAACCGTGGAGATGTTCAAACCATGGCCCACCTACTTTCGTACCCCAACTGCCCAATATCCTGTACAATAGAGGATTTAAACTCTGCAAATGACAGAGGAGTAAGTCTCGCCAAACACTGGTCCACAACTATATAAAATCGCCATTCCGACTCGCTAAGAAGAAGAAGAAGAACATGTTTATGACTTAATGCACACAAAGAAACTTGCTATCTTGCCTTACGCTCTTGCGTAATGGTACTAATGGTATATAGTACGATTGAAAAAGTACTTTTCAACAAAAGCAATTATGCAAATAATTTTGAACACAACATACAAGCCTACCAATTTCTTTAGAGTCAGTAAATTCAAAATTCAGAAGTCCAGACGCTTTGTTTATGAAATATAATTGCATTTCGAGTTTAGCGGAGTGCTTCACCTCCACATACAAAATTTCAGATCTCTACGAAGTGCCAGCGAGACGTAATGATTGACTATGATTTTTGAAATTTTGCAAAAAAAATGGTCTGTATATTGACTAAATTTCCAAAAAGAAACAACAAGCAGATAGATACACAGTGAAAGAGTAAATTTTTAAAGAGAATGTCTCTCTGTTTTTTGTCTTTTTGTACACACTAATCTCCGGAAATTCTGGATAGATTTGAATGAAACTTTATGGGTGTAAATCTGGGCAACATACAGGGTATAATTGATTTCGGTAAATGGAACACCTGATGCAGAACTATAAATTTTTAGCTAAACTATGAGAAATAATAAAAACGCCACAGCAAAAGTTGTTTAGTCTGATAAGCATTTTTGTGCACGCGAACGAAGTCATAGGCATAAGTTAGTATAAATACAAATAAATACATCATTAAAAGAATTAAAAATTCTTAGGACAGTTGAGTGACTAATCTATGTTCAAATCTAATGCACAGGGAATTAGGACGAATGTTGTAAATCATAAAATGGTAGTCTTGTGGGAAATGTGCATAGTTTGGGTGTGCATTCTTTTACAGACAAAAGTTTTATAGATTTTCGTTATACGGAATATTTATTCCATACTCACAATATTTATTATAAAGAATTTTATAGTAACAAAACAAATTTTCTTACAAATAACATTAATTTTTTCGATGTTAATAATATCATAATATCAAATCAATTTTTTTCAATTCTCAATATATTTAGTCTTCTTCTATACTTATATTGTTATATAACTTCGCTCTAGATCGGTCATTTTGAAAATCTTTGGGAGAGGCCTATGTCCAGCAGTAGACGTTGTGCGGCTGAAATGTATGGATGGATGGGTGGATGTTATATAACTTAACCTACACTCCACGACAAAGTTGATTTTGTGTCTGTGTGTAAAGTCGGCTAATGCCACGCTGCACTCTGTCGACTTATTGGGAAGCTTTCTTAGAGCTTGGGGCATAAATACCTACAGTCATTTTATTTGTTAAAATGTTGCTCAATGGTAAAAAAATGGTCATCCGTAAACAATTTTTTTCTGCTACTACTACCCATTGCGTACCGCTTCAGTAGATTTTTCGATTTTACTACTCTATTCTTTTTTAAATTATCAGTTGTAAAATTACCAGTACGTCTTTTATAGGCAGCAAGTCCTAAGTCATCCTTTAAAATAAGCAACATGGTTCTAGGTGCTATCTTCATCTCCTGTGATAAAATCTTTTGCTTTCGGACAGGATTTCTTCGAAGTCTTTCCCTTACTGCTTTGACCACCTTTTTCGTATGAACACTACGTGGACGGCCAGATCTTTTACTGTCACAAAGAGGAGGTCTCATTGTACCTATTATAGTCCGGTACCACAGAATTAATAATAGTGTTACATACAGAACGGAAACTCGCACCGTCTCCCGCAATCTGGTGTCCCCGCAACCTTTCCCCTGTTATTGGGACGTGTAAGCGCCAGAAAAACAGGGTTATTGGTAGTCGCACGTTGACATTACGCGAGTCACTTAGGATTATTGAATTATAATGGTGAGAAACTGCGCACATTATCATTGTTTATCCACGGATAACAATATAAAACGTAAATTTTAAAATCATAATCATATTTATTCATAAAAAGTATTTACACGTCGTACAAAAATAAAATTGAATAATAAAATAAAATAAATTAAACATACAAATAAATATATTACGCATACACATACATAACTAATAATAATCATATAATTACAAAATAATCGAATAAAAATTAACACATTAAATTGGAATAATAAACGACATTCATAAAATTCTTCTATACTGTAGAATGTACACTCAAGAAGCCACTTTTTTAGCTTGACTTTAAAGCTTGTCAATGTAGTCGCCTGTTTTATATCAGGTGGCAACTTATTAAAGACAGACGGCCCCATTACATGAGTCAGTCTGTCAGTCTTAGCTAGTCTGTGTGGTATCAGGTGCAGTCGGTCAACATCGCGGAGCGCAATGTCGTACACATCTCTCGGTCTTTGGTACACGTCTTGGTTACTAAAGACATATGTGGCTACCTGTAAGATGAAAAGGGATGGCAGCGTGAGGATTCCAAGGGTTTCAAAGTATGGTCTGACGGTTGTTCGCCCTGATACGTGGACTATCGCGCGGACTGCTCGCTTTTGCATACGAAACGCTCGTTGCCATTCCGCGGCGCACCCCCAGACGTCTAGGCCATACTGCAGGACAGACTGCACTATCGCAAAGTAGGTAGACCTCACCACCTCTCTAGGTACCACATCCGATTGTCATCTGAGCGCGAAGCTATTGCTTGCCAATTTACCGCACACTTTATCAACCTGTGTTTTCCAGGTAAGGGCACTATCCAGTTGTATTCCCAAAAAGGTAATGTCATCCACCTGTTCAATAGTTGTTCCTTGTATAGCAACAGATAATCGTATAGATTTCCGAGTGGTGAAAACAGGTAAGCAAAGCAACAAATTCTGTGGTAGCGACCCTGATTGTTCAACTCACACATTTGACGTGTGCGCGGACGGATTGTTTCGTTTGTAGTAGTACTAGGTATTTATGCTGCTCCGTTTCTATGAAGTGTCATACCTGTGTCGGTACACAAACATTTGACTAATACCAAGCGTATGGAGAATTTTAAAAACTGCATTTGGCTCAAACCTACTTTGTGTAATGCAATCACAGCGATTCGGTTCTCTATGTCACCCCACTCCATTTTAATATCGCAAAATATTGTTCAATATATTAGCGCCAAAATAAGAAAAGACAATGAAAAATAATATAAAAGTAACGGATTCCAAATTCAAATGTAATATTTTTTTATTTTTAATGGTAACGAGCTTCTTTGTCCACGAAAACGAGGTCAAAGGCATCAGAAAGTCACAAATTCACACGTCTTTCAAAAAATGTGGGCACTTCTTAGGACAGTTCAGTGGCTAATCTATATTCAAATCTAAAGCACAGGAATTAAATAAGAAGGTTGTAAATCATAAAATGGTAGTC
This sequence comes from Acrobasis consociella, assembly GCA_963555685.1. Lineage (NCBI taxonomy): Eukaryota > Metazoa > Arthropoda > Insecta > Lepidoptera > Pyralidae > Acrobasis > Acrobasis consociella. The sequence goes on along the minus strand of OY743124.1, from coordinate 17,299,831 downwards.
TTGCGGGAAGTGCGCAGTTTCGTAGCGTGTGCGCCTTCGTCATCGACTAATTGTATTTCAAATTTGAACTTAATTATCGAACCTTGCTAATGTAATTGATACATTTAGTCTCGGCTCGAAGGATAGTGAAAAAATAATATCAAAAAATGAAATGGGTTTAGCAAGTTTGTGTTATGCCATTATGAATATTTTTACTGTAGTTTGGCAGTAAACAAGCGAGAAAATCGTTTGGCATGGAAATTAGTCGCAAACTAGACTGGATTCTTTTTAACCGTAATCGATACTAGAAGATAAACTCATTGATATTATTTTTCAGAATTACTTCTAAATACAAAACAACGTTAATAAAATAAAAAGCATTGCCCGTGAAAGGTTATGCAATCTTTAAGAAGGTTATATGTATTTTTTGTTTTTAGTTACTAACTTGCAATGTATCAGATATCTACGTACGAATATTGGTTTGGGTCAAATCATGTAGCTCAATTTGCAACCAGCTATTCTCAATCGATTTCGCTGAAATTTTGCATACTTGTCAATACAATATTATGAAGTCAATGAGCTGTTCTGATGATGGAACCGGGAGGTATTTACTAGGACTGAGTTATAAAACAACATAACCTCATGGAGCAGGACTCGTTTGAATTGTCTTAATGAGCACATTAGTGCAGACGATGCCAAGGGTCTGATCTCGGAGGACGGAAGGTGGTCGATGCAATTCAGTAATTAAACGACGCAACTCCATCGAGTTTGGGCTTATTTCATTCGTTCCAATAAGTAGTTTGGCCTCAGAATAAAAAACTTATCACACAAGGAAACTGTTTAACATAGCAATTCTAACGGAGCACTTGCACCGTCCTTTCGATACTTTACAGATTTACGTAATGATCATAATCGATTACGCAACTTACATTATAAATGTATTAGATTAGTTGATTTTATACCTTGGCAGAGGGAAACACGCAGGTAAGGCTTATCCTGTAATAAATAATCTAAGGGCTATGTTATTTTATTTACTGAGGGTTGTTGAATTCGTTCCGGTTCCATCATCAGAACGGCTCATTTACTCCATAAGCATTGGATAAGTGTTGCCGCTCGATAGTCCACTATTGACAGTCAATTGACTCACTATCGGTATTTTTAATAAAACCGACAGTGAGTCTTGAGATACTTTTGATTGTTTATCGATACTGCTGATAGTATCGATAGTATCGATTCTGATGACGAACAAACTATCGATAGTATTGCTTTTAATAATACATAAACTATCGATACTATCGATATTACGAAAAATATCGATATTTTATGAAACGCATACTATCGATACTCATGATAGTTTAATTTTCGTCGGATCGATACTATTAATACCAATTATGGTATTGTTGGTTATCAATAGTATTGCTCTAATACAGATATCCATACTGATAAACCAATGTCGATAGATTGGCATTTTTCAATTGAAAAATGATATCTGTTGTTTGGCAACACTACATTGATTGCATAAACATTGCAAGTTGAACAGAAGCTTGTAATAATATTATTACTAGCAGATTGTAGCCAATGAGGTCAACGGTGCTCTCTGATTGGTTGATTTGAATCGGATGTAACAGTGTTGAATGCCAAAAAGGTGGATTTGTATAAAAATCTCGTAATTATTATTATTACTCTAGTTGACACTTTTGGCTCCAGTCGGAACAACATGCGCATGGCTGACTAGCATTGGATCTAGAAAAGGCACCCGGAGCCAACTATGTAAACGGAACCAACAAATACTAGTCGTACGGCACGATGGATCTGCAAAGTGCCCACGGGTATATCTATATATATATATATATATATATATATATATATATATATGTTGAATATGAAAACGCGTTCACACGAAGCCAATAGGACAATTACACGCGCGGGTGGTGGGGGAAGGCACTATCTTTCATAAATTTGAATTCTATCTCATTGTCCTATGGTCCGATAGTCCTGATTATTGTCTCGGATCATTGGATTGTCTTCATTTACACGAAGCCATCGACGGGACAATCCACTTTGACAATGAATTGTCCTAGTGGATTGTCCTGTGTGTAAATGGCCTGTGGTCGTCAATCAACGGCAGATGGCGCGGTCGCGGCCGACTTCTGCCGAGTTTCGCCGATGATTTCCGAGTAATACTCACTAGCTGCCTACCCACAAATCATGCGCCGCCGTCAAACGCACGCGTGCCGCCGTGCCGGAGGGACGTCAACATAAATAATGTTCAATATCTTGTTCCAACTTTAAAGCGAACTGTCGCACGTCAGCCGAACTGAGTTATAGCCATTATAGCAGTGTTAAATACGAGGCAGATAATAGTAGAAAACGGCCGCTAGAATAATAGGAAGGCGTCTACGTGCCGGGACGTGAGCTCATCTCTGTGGCGGCGCAAAGTATGAGCATCCGCGGTTTTAAAAACTTTTATTTAGGTATTTGAAGATTTGAGAGATTCTTGTTTTAAATAAAAGTACGCAATATGCGCGCAAGCACCAATACCAAGAACAATAGTAAAACAATGGAAGCCGCATCATAATGTGATGCCATGCATGCGGGTCTTCACCATGCGGTTCGGGTGTTGACTAAAATGTTTCTTTATTACATATTTTTGAGATTAAAATAATAATTTTATTTATGAAATCTGGTTAAAAGTCTCTGCACATTGTGTAATGTCTATCAGCGTTTAACTTGAGTCGGCGCTCGCAAAGCTCGAATTCCCTATTATTAACGAATTTGCGACAAACGGGTGGAATGCGCTCGCTCGGGCGGCGCATTCCGACCTCCGTGGAAGCGTGGAGGCGCGGACGCCGCGCCCAGCTCTGCTCCCAATCCGCGCGACGTTCACTATTCATCTTCAGAAATGAGACGATGACAGAGGCTCGACCCAGTTCGAGCTAAAAGCGAAAAACTGAAACAACAATACCTACGCTGTGATTATTGTGCTCGGCAGGGGTCGCACCAATCACTTATTTTTAACCCCCGACAAAAAAGAGAGGTGTTGTAAGTTTGACGCTAACGTCTGTCTGTCGTGTCGTAGCGCTCGAACGAAGGGACCGATTTCGATGCGGTTTTAGTGTGGAAGCAAGTTCCCGTGTGGTGATTCTAAGTTATGTTTGAAGAAAATCGGTTAATCATTTAAAAGTTATATAATATTATTATTATATTAAGGGTTAACGCTTGAAAGTAAGGGCTTTCGCTCGCTAGCACAAAGTAGATGGCGCTACGGATGTCAAGTCGTATCGGTAGTACCGCTACTCATCACTAGATGGCGTTCTTGACACGGGTTTTTTATCCTATTAGCAAATAAATTTGTTTTTTTTACTGAACTAGAATGAAACTTCTATTTTGAATATACTAGTAGTTCGCCCTAAAATGTGAACTCGTGAAGTCGATATCTCGGTAACCCCTTGACAGATTTGGCTCATGTTCGATCTTAAAAATTCTATCGGCCACTTATACACTCCTACCAAATTTATTACGTTTCGATCAATACTACTTGAGTTATCACTTTTCATGGAACAAACATACATACAATAAAAACTCCGGATTGTTCAAGTAGACTCGGAGAACTTCGCTTGCTGGTTCAAATTAACTCTTACACACGAGTTTCTGTCTGCCCTTAGCTATTCTTGTTTGCTGGATGATTCTCACTAGTACCATTGCGTCACATTGTAATAAATGCAACTAAAAAGTCTCAGTTGATCCATTACAATAAAAAAAAAACTAAAAACATTAAAATTAACGTATGTATACCTAAATTACTAGGGAAATTATTATTCGTAGCTAGGGAACTACAGCAGGGAAACTGTTGGATATAAGTTTTTATGGTGATAATGAACGGACAACCGCGAGAAATGTTTGAATTTGTTTTCTTCGAGAAGTTTCGATGGATGTGGTTGACAGCCCTGGCGGGTGCGGGCGTGCTAGCGCGTGACGTCACAAAGCGCACTTTCTGGGCCGCTCATTACGAGGTGTTTCTGCGGGATCCCCTCCCCCCTCCCCCCCTCCCCGGCTCTATACTAAACGACAGAACTTCTTATTACGCTACAAAGCTAGATGCTCGGCTTGGATAACTAGGCTACCTTGTAGAAACTGTTACAAACGAGGGACTCTGGGTTTGCCAAACAAGGAGCCCGACCCCATCTCATTGCTTTCGTTGTCTTAGATTGTACGGGCAAAATTTGACAAGCTAAGTTTTGAATTTATCTTCCTTTCGATCTATACATTAAAATTTTGCTTACCTAATTTTTTATTTGGCAACATTATGATTTTGGGCATTTCGTATGAGTGCAACCAGGGTCGCCTCCTTGCAAGGTAAGGTCAGATGAAATTACGGGATTCGTTAAAAATGGAAATTAAATATAAAGCCTGTAAGAAATATGAATCACTATTTCTTGCAATATTTGCTTGCTTCATTGGACAGAAAACTTGGAAAGAAATCTTTGCTTCGTTTCGTAAATGGTGACGCACCGCGGCTTAAACTTGTCAAATATTCTGAAATGTGGATAAAAAATTAAATTAAATTAATAGGTATCTCAAAATGTAAATCGCAAACAGAGATTTGGTTTAATTTAGCCGCTTCAAACATTTCATTTGTATATATTGCATCAGCAGGCAATCCTAATCGGGACTCTATGCATTTAAACCAGGCATTATCATGTCAAAGCGCATCGCCACCGCCTCATTATCCGCTGCAATCCTATGAAAATGCATTTTAACATTATGCATGTAGTTGTCGGTCTAGCGCTCTGCACGTTGGTATTTATTGCTTGCTGTTTTAAAAAATTTTTGCGTGTCTTGTGTGTTGCATGTTTTTCGTACTGCTGTTTGATGTTTTTGTTTTAGTTTTTTAGCATTTATGCATTTTTTGTATGATTTTATTTTCGTTAATTCTCTTTTGTTTATTCCGCTCTCTTTCTTTCCAGGTATGTACTCAGTATCGTTAAGGACCATGCCAGGCACGGACTCTGCAAACAGCGTCCACTCGGCTGCGCAAATACCATTATACCGAGCATTTAGTGAATGCAGGCGCGGTGCCGCACTCGCGCCGTCTGTTTGCCGCCGGTAGTTGCGCGGATATCTCCGGTAACTACGATTTAACGGCTCTAGCTGGTCTCTGTTAGCGGCAAATATTTACTCATCGGTTTACACCCTCCTGAAATACGAGTTATCTCTCTTGATTCTTCACGCTCATGAACTCTCACTCAGTTCAAATTTTAAATAATACGTTGCTTACATAAGTGCTGTGAAATAACATACAGACCAGCAGTCGGCATCAATAGCCAGTTAATAAATATGTGTAGGTTTTACTTAAGCAGGCAGTTTTGATCTACCGTGGTCCATCTTAATTAGTTCACGTCATGGTTTATATTTATGCCATTAGAACTTTATTTAAGAAGCATATTCTTAGAAACTTCGCAGTGTCAAGTCTATTTCTATAAATACGTTGCCTCGTGATATGAACTCAGGCGGTGAGACTTCCGCAAAACGGGCATTTGCAGTGAGACTGAGGGATGCTGTAAGTTGCCGACTATTTCATGAGATGAATGTGATGCCGGCGCCGTATGTATGTAAATGCGGCTTCATATCGGCCGCGGGGAGGTGTGAGCTGAAGATTCGCGGATTATCCGCGGATCACCTGCGGATAGCGGTAGAGGGGAGACCGGTGCGCGGGCGTATTTAGCCTCCGCACTTCGGACCAAATATGGAAACTGCAAAAGTTCTTTCGTTTCTTATGTGTTCTTCTACTGAGTTCTTTGTTTTGTCACAATTATGTTATCCTCAAGATGCATGGCAAGACTTTCCGCAAATGTTACTTATGTTGTTACTTACCATTCACAACAATAGTGCCTCGTTTGTGTTTGACGGCTTATTTATTATTTTATTGATCACTCTAAAATCTAATTAATAATTGGTCAGAAAATATTGCTTATTTTTTGTTAGCTATACATATATGTCCCATTTTTGGGCAAAAGCCTCCTACCTCTGCTTCCATCTTTCGCGGACCCCAGATATGATTTGCCATTACTCTTCAGACTGTAAGGCCGGCCGTCAGATTTCTGTAAAAAAGATTTTCAAAAATGTAATAAGCATTTGTATCTTTTCCTGTGCATGCGACCGCGCTCGCATTGTTTCAAACGTCACGTTTGCAGCGTCTGAGCCGACCCTCGCCCGCGGCTCACATCGCAATAAGTCGATCTTTATGACCCCTCCGAGCAGCCGCCTGCCGCCGCGCACCGGCAAGGCATTCACTTTTACGTCTTATTCAATTTTACTATTTCAGGATCAAATATCTTCTATATTAATTACAATAAAAGTAGCAGAGTAAAAAGAGATCTATAATAATAAAAGAGTCGAATATGACCTCTCCAAGTCTTCTCGTGGATGTCGTAGAAGGCGGCTTAGAAAATACAGCTTATATTCTACTCTGCCTGAAACCACACGGCATTATTGTCCGGCTATCGTATTAAATTATAGAGTAAACCCCCTGGCACCGTTCTTCGCCACACGATTACGGCCGTCTGTCAACCGGTAGATACAGCGTGACGCAGGCGGCCGTCGCTCGCGCCCGCATCAGTCACCGCCCGGACGAGGCTTTTTCGATATTGGAAACGGGGAATAGTTTTCGATCACGTCAATCTGTTCCGTTTATTGAACTACTGAAAGTTTCTATGGTAGCGCGTGTGTTGTAGACGCGCTACGGAACTTCGTAGCGCCTCTACGTACTTTGTAGTGCTTCTACGTAGTTTGTAGAAGCTCTACGTAGTTTGTAGAGCCTCTACGACGTTCGTAGCGTTGAAACCTGAGAAAGATACAATTTGTCACAATGAAGTTTCTGGTACTTGTCTATTGCTGTAGACAATATACTTGTCTTGAGCAAATTAGAAAAAAAACATCCGTTTTTATTTTCAATAAACTATTTTTAGTTATATTATTTAAAGAGGATCCTACTGGAACGCAAACGCCAACCCAAGGTTGTGCAAAGTCAGCCAGACGTACAAGCTGTAATAGTGCTAAAGCAGAGTTTGATTAAAGCGACGGGGGGTCGCCGTGTCAGTGGTAGTCGCTCGTCTCATCAGCTGTGGGTTGCGGTTTGACTCCGGCGTTGTCTAATTTAATTCAAATCCAAAATAATTTAACCATCATAAAATACTTTTATCAAAGATAATATAATTACTAACGTAACTTGTATCAATAATGTTGAAACTGATTTTACAACAGTTACTGTAGTTTTACCATTAGTAAATTTTGTAGATTTCTATATATAATATTAAAACAAAGAGTTTAATGGCTTGGTAGGTGTACGCATTGCTATCGCTTTCACAGGTTAAGCAGCCCCGGGACTTTCCCGCATATGGATGGGCCAAGTGGTCAAAAAATATTTCTAGCCGTATAAATTATATTTCAAAACAATATATTTTTATGATTAAATTTAGTAAACGGGTTACACACGTATAGAGTCAGCTACTGCCGACATGTTTCGACCTGATCAAAAGTTAACTACTATTAACTACCACCTTGATATTTATTTTCTCAAAACGTTTAAACCGCAAAAAAGTTGTTTGCCAAAGAACTTCGTAGAAGTGACACCCAATTTGAATTTGTTTTTGCGTTCGTGGTCCCGGCGACGTGTGGGCACGGACAGTGTTCGTAGTGTAACGTTCGCAATAAGCGGTTGTTTCGGCAGCCGTTTGCGAAGGTCAGGGCCGCCAGGGCGCGGGGGGGGGGCATTGCAGGGGGGGTGTTTCAAATTAAACTGGGAGATTTACAGCCGCTGACAATGGCGGGGCGAGAACGTGGCGGGACGCTAATGAACAGTCAGCGATTCTGGAAGAGCAATTGACTCGTGAGAATTGAATATTTTGGAATAAGTAAGCATTAAAGAACGTTCCTTCATCTCGTGTTCCCGATTTTCCAAAAATAAATAAATAAATATATAGGGACAAATTACCCCGATTGAGCTAGTACTACTACTATACTATATTTTATAACAAATACATACATATATAGATAAACATCCAAGACCCAGAACAATTTGAAAAAGGCCAATTTCCAACATGTGTTACTTTTGTTATATAAATCTTTAACAGGTTAAGACTTCGAAGCAGTTATTTGGCGGCGCGGATTTACCCTCTGTGGATGTGGCTGATAGTCGTCTATACGGTCGTGAGGTGTGCGATCACCCTACGAGGTGTAGGTAGGATGCTGATTTTCCATATGGCAGTCCCGTCATTCATAGTACTGACTCGTCTGTGGTCGATTTTTAATCGACAGATAAATCGGTTACGTACGACATAACATCTAGCATTTATATTGACCCCATGTAGACCGGAATAAGGTGGGGACAAAAAGGCCAAATAATACGATAATCATGTATTTTGTAGCAGTATTCGTATGTAAAGAAAAGAAATCAGTAGAACAGCAGCATCTTAATTAATGCTAAACTGCGGGGCGGTGCGGGGCGGCGCGGGGGGCGGGGACGCCATCCGTCACGTCGTACGAAGGCGGCGATTGAACCGCTAATTAAGAACGATTACGACCCGCCGAAGGCAATATACCACCGAAAGACGAAAGCCCGTCGTCATCCACGGGACCAGCCAGATACAGGCCTAGAATTAATACTTAATAGTTGGCTTCTTGATTTTGTTAATTAGTACTTATCGATGCCGTGTGCCATGTGGTTGCTAGGAGAGTAGAATAGGGCCACTCTAAAGTCCTCCCGTGGTTTTAGAAGGCGACTTAGGGAATGCAAGCTAAACAAAGCTTATAAACATCAATAAGACCTCTCCAACCCGTCTGGCCAGCGCGGAGAGTGTAGGCCGAGTCCTCTGACTGCTCTGGCCAAGAATGGCTTTGGTAGTGCAGAGAGGGTCGTGCTTCTGCAGTGGAAACAAAAATACCTGATGATGATTAATAAAACAAAAAAAAATTGCAAGTCTTGTAGCTAGTGGAGACTACTGCTTCTGCCTAATTCCGCGGGAAACAGGCGTGGTTGTGTAATGAAACGGTTTTCAAAGTATCCAAGAATTTTACAGTGTATGTAAAGTGAACGTAGCGAGAAATAGTTCATTTGTCCAAGGGCAATGAAAGAAGAAAAGGCTCAGATTTGAGCCGAGGTGAAGGCGAAGGTGCTTTAAACATGTGATCTAAAGTCATCTCCATCATCACACGAGGTGTGTATAAAATTGAACTTTTAAGCTATTGCATAGCTTCTATCGCGGGCCTTGAGCGCGGGGATCGAATCCAGAAATTTCGTAACGAAAAAACCTCACGCTCGCGCGTTGCCGCTTCGTCTCCGTCGTCCGTTTGCGACGTTGCCGTCCTTCCTTGTATCGTACCACCTTAATGCAATAGCTTTACCGCGGCAGTCCCCGAGTGCCACACGTCTTTTTTTTTACCATAGACAGGAAGTATCATTTTATACACACGTAGCCAGCGTATACGCACATGCCCGTGGCTCCGTAAAACCCATTTGGACGGCTTCTTTTCGGGCCCAGTGTGCGGCGAGCCTAGCGTCCCGCCGCGGTATTCAATCAATTAGCAACCATCGTCCAAAGTTTGAGATTTTTTTTACCCTATAATTAATTTACACCAATTTTCACGACCCGTGTGGTGAATTGCCCGAATAAAATGTTGTTTTCTACCAATTCTCGATGATTCCGTTACAGTGCTCTCAATTGAGAAGAATTAAGTAGCAATTATTTACTAACCAGCTGTGCCCGTGGGAATTTCGGCATAAAAAATGTCCTTCCCTGGGAATCAAACTATATTCATATCAAATTTTATCTAAATAAGTTCAGTGGTTAAAGCGTGAGGTGGTAAAAAAAAACAAACAAATAAATATACAAACCCACTTTCGCATTTATCATATTGGTATGGAAGTAAGGATTACTCAGTAGTATATCGATATCGACCATATTCTGTATTCGATAACCTTTAGTTCACGAGTAAAAATTTGCGTGATACTTTCGACAGTGTACATGTCCTCCTCCTCCTCCACATGCATACATCTATCGCTACAGACAGAAACCGCTATGTGCCTATCCAGCCTAACGAGAAAAACGTAGCGCGGCAAAGCATCCGGTTAGTTCACGTCGTTACGGAGGCGTCAATGAAACCCGGGACATTGAAAACAGCCGTAGGAAAAGTCAGCGTGAGACAGAAATACGTGTTTTCCATATGTCAGAAAGAGAGGAAAATAAGAGGGATGATTTCATGATTTCCCTCTCGTTTGGGCGGGCGGCAGTGAGTGGCGGGCGGCCGCGGGGCGAGCACGCACCGCCGGCGCGAGTGCTGAGTGCGGGATTGAGGTGCAGGTTGACGACGGCTGTGGCATTACTTTTATAAGGTTCTGCTTTCGTAGTCTGCCGATATTTAGACACATAGTCCTGTAAGTATTAAGGATGGCTGAATGTACCTTATTACTACAACCTATGCGGGGTTTATACGAAAGTTTTTAACCTGATAAGTTTGGAAGCATCAATTTGGCAATACCGGTACGTGACTCTGCATAAGATAACTAAGTTCTTAAGAGAAATGATTCGCAGAAAATGAAAGCTTCCACGTGTAACGGCTCTGTGTCTGACATCGATAGGAATCCGGCTTTTCAAATGTAGAGAAACAAACTGCTGATATGGCTACATCAACTCAAAGTGTGTGGTGTTTGTAGTAGAAATTACCACGGAGTGAACTCTAAACTATACTGCCGTGTTTCTAGTCTAGCACCCACAACATCCCCATTCGTACAACTCCCGTCTGGTCGCAGCACGTGGCCGCAAGATCGCTCGTCATTTGCATACAGCGCGCTCGTGCATAATTCCATAACTCACGCTAGTGTACGAGCAGGACGATGTTGGTCCGACATACACACGTTTGTTATTGTTATTAGGTGCTTGTCAAAGCGATATCGTTTACATTTACATGCACAATGTGTACAGTGTACGTTACCGTTTTTCTTGATGTTCTACATTACCAATTTACACCATACTAGTTTGTCTTGAAGACAGACAAAGAAACTTTCTTTGTTTCTAATTTCGCTTCCCGAAAAAATATTATAATAAATAAATATATAGGGACAAATTACACTGATTGAGCTAGCCCCAAAGTAAGTTCGAGACTAGTATTATGGGATACTAACTCAACGATACTATATTTTATAATAAATACATATATCACATATACCGAAAACTGACCATACAACTCGCATACCTGACCTTTGTATTAGATACTGAGTTTGCTACACACCTATTTACATTATCAATGTTTGCTTTCCTTCATCAAATAAAAGCAAAGAGTTTATAAACGGTATTAAACTAAAGACAAACCCAAATGTGTAACGACGTCCGTCCCGTGCGAAGTAATAATGAAGTTTCTCCGAAACAACTTGTCCGGAAATAAGCAGTATCTGCGTCCCTTCGCGTCCCCCGCGCGTGGCGTTATCTGGTCCGCACACGTTTCCCTCACAACTGCCGTCGGGATACAAAAAGATTTGCTTCAGCTTTTCTTTGTTTAGTCAGTAGAATACGGGTAACGAGGGAATGTTGGGGAATGCCGTGTGACTTCCGGCAGAGTAGAATAGGGCCACTTCAAGTCCTCCCGTGGACGTTGTAGAAGGCGACTTAGGAAATACAAGCTAAACAAAGCTTATAAACATCAATGAGACCTCTCCAACCCATGTGGTCAGCGAGGAGAGTGTAGGCCAAGTCCTCTGGCCAAGTACGGCTCTGTAGTACAGGTCGTGCTCCTATAGTGGAGACAAAAAGACCTAATATTGATGATTATAAATGAGGCAAACTTCTTCCTGGGAAACAAAGTGGTTTACCCTGTTTTTCAGGAACTTCACAAACGTCATCTGAGCCCGTCGGCAGTCATTACTGTCACTAGCTAAGCCTATGTCTGTCTTCGTCGCCGCCAACCATCTTGAAATTTAATAAGTAAGTTAGATGAAACTTCTTCGTTACACCAAATAGGTCGGGAGGAGGGTTTTCAGTCAAGGTCAGGGGATGCTGCGGGGTGTGTGGCACGCAGCGGGGCGGGCGGGGCGCCGCATTAACCCCGCGAGTGGTCCCGGTGTCTGTAATTACGTTTGCAGTCGCTTGCCATGCCACAATGTGCCTGTGCTGCTCTATAGCACACTGTAGGGTCATAATATTAACCAAAATATTTCGCGTATCCTCTTTCACCATAAAATCAGAGCATTTTCAACCAAATCCGGTTGAAAGTTAAACGCCACTGGCTTTTTGTTGACTGAATTCTGTGGACTCAAAGCACCAGCAGATGATAAACGAGAGCCACCTGCCGCGATGACAGTCGTTTGCCCGTCAGGACGCGGCCGTTTTTGCGCGTCATTGCGGTTAGAGCCCCGTCTACGTAACTGCGATATCCGTTTGTTTGCAAGTTGGATGTAACGCAATGTAAAGTATTGCACCATAAATTATTTATTTTCTTTCTTTTAAAGTTCCTATTCGGAGGGCATGGACTTGGCGGATAGGGCTAGGCAAAAAAAATATAAGATTGTTCCGTCACGAATGGAATTTTTTGGGCTTTTTTAGGGGCTTAAAATTTTGTGACTTCGTTGTGCAAAGACACTCAGTTTTTCTTTCTTTCGAATTCTACTACTCTATTCATATTATACCCTTTCCGCAATAAAATCACATGGCAAATTCATGCTTTAAGAGCTTTACATTTACTCTTTGAGACTCACATTTGTACACAAGTGTCAGGAATTAGAACACTGACAAGTAAGGAGGTTCAGCGTGCAATGTTGGAAATATTCGTCAATAAGGACGCTCTTGTGTGTACGAACTACGAATAGCAGACGCGGACACGCAAAATCCAAAGTGACTTTATCGACCGATAAGATTAACGGCCGTAGGTAAATGACGCAATGATTTTCTAGATATTTGCAAGTCACGGTTATGCAGTCTATTACTTTGATTAACCAACACACGAAACCCTTTTGAGTGTCAGCTCGAACGCATTTACTTGATTAATTTGTACCCAACTGCCTAAATTCATGTTAACTTGGATAGAAGTTCCATAAATTGTACCCAGAAAAATAAAGCAACCAGGAAAATGAACAAAAAGTTGGGAAAACTTGGCTCGGCAGACGATGGATGTAGGTAGATCTGGCGATGTCACATGTAGAAAAAACAAAAACTAAGGTTATATACTCGCATTCAAATGAGATATAGGAATTAACATATAAGCACCAACAGTACAATAATTATGCTATGCAGGTGATTATGACAGATATATGCGAACTTTTGTATTTGTTTCTATATTAGAATATGGTGTTTTGCTCATAAGATGACTTGTGTAGCTGCCTGACAGAAACATGTTTTCTTGAAAATTATGTAAATTATTCTTAATTATCCTTTCGTTATTTAACGTACTAGTGACTTAACATAGTATGACCTGCACTCACTTGGTCAGAGTGCAGTTGGTAAGTGCCTGACACAGGCATTGAAACCCCTGAGTCACGGCGTCTCGCCGCGGCTGTCGACGAGTGTCGAGTGCCGTCTGACACTCGAGGCGACACTCCGCGAGTGTCGGCTGCTTTGTCGGCGGTCTACCCAGTCCGGGCCGACTGTGACTTTCCACTGTTCATGCAAAACTTGCCGGGGAGGTAGCTGAAGAGCTGTAGCAGTAGTTTTTACTAAGTTAACCGTAGTGATTCTATAAATTGTTACCTACATAATTCAAGGCTATTTCTAAGCAATATAGCTTGTCTTAGCAGGATAAACAAATTGAAATTTTTCCTATTTTATGTATTCAAAATAATTTTAACCTTTTAGAAAAATCTCAATTTATTTACCCTGTAAACATGCAAGAGTACTCAGGTATAATGTGTTGTTGTCTATTCATTCCCTCCACCGCCAGATTTTGCCGCGAAAGCGAATAAAAAGTAGTCGCTTTAAATTAGCAAAGTTGTCCGGCGACACGCAAATACCTTTCAAAGTCCCGTGTTGTGCAATTCATTCGCCGTCTTGTTCTGTTTCATTATTCATACTCAAGTAATTAGAGGCCACCTTTGTTTTTTCTGTCGCGTCTGGATGTATATTATTATTTTGACGCGGCGAAACCTTTGTCCCGGCGAATTATACTTACTTTCTTTGATATTATACAAAGTGTAACGGAAAGGAGGTATCAACCACGAAGGGAGTAAAAGTACTTTTCAATGTAGACATACATTTTGGCACGGTCGGTATTTAATTTTGTATAAAGCAGCATATTTTTTTTGCGATTTGAAGGATAGACCCATAGTAAAAGATATTCTCATAGATTAGTACATATGTTTACTCCCTTTCGGGTAGACACCCCCTTTCCGTTACACGTTTTATACATACTGTCTTTATTTGCAAGTCGACTAACCTTTCAACACATAGGTCTCAGACCAAACCTTTGAGCTCACATGCTTACGAAACCGGCTTCACGTCACTTGATGACAGGGCGACGTCTTGTTTTTTTATTTGGTCTGAGACATAGGTACATGCCGCCCGACCGAACGTGCTCAAGGCCCGCACTAGCGCCCGCACCGGGTCGGGAGCAACCGATACAACTTGCTAATTGCGTTCGCGAGTTAGCCGCGCTACGGCGGAGTTCTAGTATTACTGTTCAGGCGAAAAGGTTCCTATATCACATCGATTACTACGATAAACAGCATGCCAGTACATCTACATCACACTTATATTATAAAGGTGAAAGTTTGTGTGTGTATTTTTGTTACTTCCTCAGGCCCAAACGGATAGCCCAGTTTTATAAAAATTTGGTATGTGGGAAGTTGACACCCTGGATTAACACATAGGCTACTTCAGGCGCGAATAACATCGCGGAGCGCAGCTAGTATGTGATAAAATATGTTAAATAAAATGTAATAAATTTTCGTTAATTATTATTCATTATGCAAATAGGTATTTGATCGGTCATTTTGGAATTCTTTGGGAGAGGCCTATGTCCACCAGTGGACGTTATGCGGCTGAAATGATGCAAATAGGTAGGTAAAATATAGCAATCTTTTTCTAAATAATAAAATACGCGAGTAGAGCAGTTATTTAAATATTTATTTATTTTTATCTAAAAATACGTTTTACAGAAGAAGACTTCAAAGACAACAGCTTTGAAAAAGTAAATATTTGTTTACGGCTAATGGTAATTTGTAAACCAATTGGTATAATTTACAGCAGATGTTCAACAAAGCCAATAAATCAATCTAGTGGTAGCCGTAATTCGATCGACAGCCCGAGAGCGAGCGGCGCAGGCACTTCAGATATAATATACATCGGTGAGAGCCGCACCAAATAATACCGAGAGGGCGTACTCCTTCCAGGGGGCTCCGGTTTCAATTTAATTTCGTATTTTTGCCAAGAATGTGGCGGCATAAAACGGAGGTGATACAGAAGTGAAGCCCTCGAAACCCTCAATGAACTTTGAAACACCTACGCAGAAAAGAAAGGGAAAAATTCAAAATTTGGGCTTAAATGTCTAGAATGTTCTGGCATAGTTAACGTCTCGTCTGCTCACAGATCGGTAACCGGTCGATATGCATTATTTTCCTATTGTGTCTGGTATTTTACACTGACAACAGGTTATGTAAATAGTTTATCGTTTAACAGTAAAGTTTCCTCTTTTACCGTTTCCTTCATTTTCTAGTAAACTCTATATCAATTATATTTCATGTTCTCAGTGGCGTAGTGGTCACTATGCTAGTCCGCCACCCAGAGGTTCCGGGTTCGGTTTCGATTTGATGTTTATTTATATATGTATTTGTTATAGAATATAGTATCGTTGAGTTAGTATCACATAACTCAAGTCTCAGACTTACTTTGGGGCTAGCTCGATCAGTGTAATTTGTCTCTATTTATTATTAATAATAATGTTCACTATCTACGAGATAGTGTCGGTGTATCCCACATCTGTGCGTTCCACGCCGTGTGCGGGGTGTGCTGGTGTTGCGCTGACGTATAGTTGGTGCAATGCAGTGCTGCGGGCGCGGCGTCGCCGGCGGCCGCTTTGTTTCAGGGTTTGTCCGTTTGTGTACAAGCTTACAAAACAACCATATTACTTGTTTGTCTGTTACTAAAAAAGCTTCAGACATTTACGAGTATAGTTCTTAATTTTTAAATCGTAGATAAATTACTGTCAAGGAAATGTTTATTTTGGAAAGATCTCATGATACCTTTCTGTATTATGTTATTCACGTCCTAATACAATAAATAGGCATTGTTGATGCAATACTCCACCGAGAAGAGCGAGATCTTAAATATAATATAATTGCTTAGTCATTTTATTAAAATAGAAAGTAACGGTATAATATCTATGAATACGGTTAAATGTGGGAAAGGCAAATATTATCCATTGTTGTGTGGATTATAAAGTTATTTAGATATCTTCAAAGGAGACTATACTTACACATCGAGCTTTTTTATTTTAAAATAGTTAGATCTATTATAATACTTTCTACACTTTCTAGTTACTTTTAAGTCACGCATCGCAAGAAATACGACAATAAAGTATTGTAAGGTAAAGCTGTTCGTAGCAAGTGCGCGTGCGCCGGACGTGTTTCAGCGGCAGTGGCAGATTTACCAATAGGTTGAGAAGGCTAAAGCCTAGGGCGCTATATTTTGGGGGTGGCAAATTTATGATATTTCAGTAAACGCAGCTTAGGGGCGGCAAAATATAAATAGCCTTCTGGCGGCAAATGTGTAAACGTGCGCTGCAGTCCGCCGCACTACGCGCTGCTCCGCGCTGCAATGATTTGAGAAACACTGACACTGAAACAAATAGCGCAATCAGGGCATGAAATAAACGTACAAGAGTTTTCTCACGTTGCACGATGAAATGGGCACGAAAAACAGTTAGCTGTATTTTCTGAAGGCGGACTAAGAGCTAAATAGGAATACTTTTTTTATTTTAAAAAATCCTCGATTATTTTTACAAATACATGCCACGCAATACAAATTCACTTCCTTCATCTTCTTCATCTGGTCTTTAAAGTCTCCACTGCAGGAGCACGACCCTCTCTGTACTACTAGAGACATATATGGTCAGAGCAGCCGGAGGATTTGGCCTACACTCTCCACTGGCTGCTGGCCAGACGGGTTGGAGAGATCTCAAGATATTTATTTAAGCTTTGTACTTCCCAAGTAGCCTTCTACGATTTTCACGGTGTGGATAAGACTTGGAGTGGTCCTATTCTACTCTGCCAGAAAGAAACCATACGTCCTCCGGGAACCACACGGCCTTCACAATTCACTTTCTAGTGATTAAAAAATTGTTTTTATAACTAACTTATTTATTGATATATTGATATTTATTAAATATTAAGTAGTATTAAAGATTTCTTTATCATGTCCTCTTCGAATCGCAAATCCCGACTTATCTGCAACTAAGCCCATTTCATAGGTACGAGCAATTATACATCGTTTACAATGTTTATTTCAGCATAAAATCCTCGGTACCAACAATCCAAGCAATGTATTCAATCAACAGTTTGATATTACCGTGGTTTGGGCTAATGAAATATGCAGACAGACAGACACCGCGCGGCAGCGGGTCGTATGTGTAGTGCGGCGCGAGGCGGCATAGGGTTGGCAGGTGTGCGTAAATCTTACTCATATTATAAACTGTTGTTGTCATATTGTAAGTATTGTTGCCCGCGACTTCGTCTGCGCAGGATTATCCCACAATATCTTTATAATTTGTAGCCTATGTGTTATACTGATGAATAAATAAGCTATATTCTTGTAAAGTTTTATTCGAATCCATTCAGTAGTTTTTACGTGAAAAAGTAACGAACATCCATCCATACTCACAAACTTTCGCGTTTAAAATATTAGTAGAGAGTAGAAAGTAGGATGAGTAGAATTAATTGTATGATTGTATGGATGATGCACCAAAACGGCTAAACAGATTGCTGTTTAGCCGTTTTGGCGTGAAAGCGGAACGAACAACGTTATTTGCATACATACATACATAATATCACGCCTGTTTCCCGCAGGGGTAGGCAGAGACTATGGACCTCCACTTGCTACGATCCTGACAAACCTCTTTTGCTTCATCTAAACTCATCAATCTCTTCATACATGCCCTTCGGTTACGTTATTTGCATTTACTTATATTTTACTTTAAATAAATATCTACTTTGCTTTTATTTATAAATACGGGCTTTCACTAAACGATTATTCTAATTCCGATCAAAAAAACTCTGTAAAATTTATTCACCGTTTATATCAGTTGTACAGCTCCAGGATTTACTACTCATTTTAATATGAAATAATTGTAATGCGCATTTAAATGAAAGGAGTTAGCCCTGCCACCCGCGCCTAAATAATTAACCTGTCCTCTCTATCAGCTGCGTAGCTCTGTGGCGGAGGATTTACTTGTTTTAATTTGGCGTCATTAGCAATTCGCAGGCGCTTAATTCGGGGAGCAGGTGCTGTGCGCCGCCATGCAAGGTTTCTCAAAGGGGGGCTCGCGAACTTCTAGCTTTCTTTGTTCAAGACCGAAAATAAAACGCGATAGGTGCTGATTTCTTTTCTTGTTGCGTTTACGTGAGTGTTTCACCTAGGTCTTTGGGATAACATTTGAAATTTGGCAACACATGCTCATAAGGTCACGAAATTCAAGGTATGAGCGAAAAAATTGCCTTTTCTCTAACCTCCGCAGCACCGCAGTCGATCATTTCGAGGTGAATGGAGAGTGCGGGGTGGAAAAGAAGTCGCTAACTCTCGGCAGTTTGAGAAACTTTGGCCTGAGGTTATCTGCAGGAGGCGGTGTAAGCAGCCAGGTACATCTTAAGTTCCCTAAGATGGCTTGATATCGATTTATTTATCATTATAAATTCCTTAAATATATCTCCAAATTCGGAGGAAATATCCTTAATATTTCTACTTTCCTAAAACAGCTCGAGAAAAGACATTTTATTTTGTATATGCAGCTCTTTATATTTTGTATATAAAGAGCTGCATTTAATATAGTCCGTCGGGCAACGGTTTGTCGCACAACTGTGGTATTTCAAGCTGGGCTGAATGATTTGCGCTCGCCGAGGCTGCGCGGCGCAATGAGATGAGGCTGAGGTTCATAAAGCGGTGTCTAATAAAGCTATCAGGCACCGGAACGGTTGTGCCGGTAATTGGCTCGAGGCTTCAATTAAACTCTGACCGGGCCTTGGTCTGGTCTTTGGTCTGGTTTTCAATTAGTTAAAGGTAAGCATGTTAGTTTATAATGGTCGAAGTTTCTATCAGAACACATTTTAGGCTGACTCAGGTACGTACCTAAGTTCATCTCATACACGTTATAAAACCGGACCATCTATATTACAAGCCAATATTTTTCTTTGGAACGAAGTTCATTTTCTTACGGTACAGACTTGGCGGATTAGGTAAAGAAACGTGTGATATTTTTTCGTCACTTTATTTATAGGAGGCTGAAATTTTTAGGAGTTTTTTAGGGCCTTCAATTTTTGTAATTTTGTTCCAAATTACGTTAGTAAGACTGAGTGTCGCGGAACACTCGTTCCACGTAACACACTTGACATGTGATATTAACATCTCTCGCGTACTCTGTTAATGACGTTGAGCTAATCAGAGCCGCCTTGCTCGTTAGTCGGCTAGTAGATGTGGTGACCCGAGCTCAGGATCATGTCGGTAATGAGCTGTCGCCGGGAGATGGCGTGCTCGGCGGCTCAGGGACGACTGCTTCGACTATTTCGAATTTTATTTTAGTGCAAAATTCTACTTGCTTGCTAAAAAAAGACATGTTGATTTATATATAGAGCGTTCAAGCTGAATTTTATTACTTTTAATAAAGCAATATCTTTTCATAAAATTACGTAAAATACTATTTTCTCTCTGGTTTTGTAGTACGACTAGCTTTAAATACTAGGTTCTTTTATTGGTTTCCAAATCGGTCCAGGCGTCTTCGAATAATCGGTAAACAAACATAAAAAAAGATCGCGACGAATTGATAACCTCCTCATTTTTTGGAAGTCGGTTAGTAAATAAAATAACATTGTCAATGGCTCGCGTCGCTGAGCGGCATCAGGATGCTAATGTATGCGACGGGCCGTCTGCAGCCGACGGTCGGCCGTCTGTACATGCCGGTACAGAACCACCGCCGCGGAAACCTGCCCGAAGTGGGCCCGGATCGGCGACCGTCGCGTCGACGAAGGTCGCGCGGGGGTTTTTGATAGTTTGTGGTAAATTGACTTGTGTCACCCAACCGTCGCCGAACGGTGTCGCGGGCGTGTCGCTTGTCTGTAAGAGCACTAAGCTGAGAGCATCAACAGCTAACTGTTACGAGTGTGGCAAATGTTGCTCTGTGAACTAAATAGCGAGCTCGTAAATGCCATCGAACATTAGGAGATGCTAGTACTTGTATCAACTCATGTGACATCTTCTACAATCAGGAACAACGACTGCGGGCTACCGGACCACCTGTACAATTGGGTTGTATCATTGCTGGTGTAAATGACATTGATTTATCCCACTAGTACAATTGATTGTATAAGTGGTACCGATTTATCCCATTAGTACCCTCCGGACTATCTGTACCGTTGCACAGTACCATGGTTATATTTCAGAATATCTCTTAGCTGTTGTATATATTTCTTACGCTGTCTTCAACGGGCTATCTGCCGTGTTTACCGGATCACGCGAACGCGAGATTCCGTAAACTGTTTGCTTCTAAACAAATCGCGCCGGAATGCAAATCGCTTTCTTTGCGAAGTATTTATCTCCGCTCGGTCGGCGGCGGCGGCGGGCCGCTTAGCTCGGGCTGTGTAATTGCGTTAGCAAAGAAACGGGCCTTTGCAAGAGAACTTATTTACTTAATCTTTGTGTGAGATTCCATTTGATTTTACTCTTGTAAATAATGAAATCGGATGCGTACATTTTTGAATGTTGATAATTGAAATAATTTTGAAAACATCGAAAATATAAAATATTGGTTACTCATATAAAATGCGTGCGAGTTTTGTTTGTGTAGTAATTTTTTTTCAATTTTCAGTATTTTAATACAATCGATATTAAAATTTTCGATGTTTTCACATGACATTTTACACGTAGTGATTTTAATTATCGTATCGACATGCAATGTAAGGGGCTAACAAAGTACCAGATTGACCAAGCTGCCTCCAAACAGTGATGACAGCTACTTTTCGGCTTAAGAATTATTTATGCCACATGTGGTCACCCATCTAAGTGCGGACTACGCCCGGGTTAGCTTCCCATGCATGAAAGCGCTAGTAAGCTTACTTCCGGGCCATCCAACTACCGCGTATTTAAAAATAAGCACCGAAGTAAACATGAGTAATAAAAGGTTTCCTTTTAAGTTAGCGGCTCGCCAGGCGAGGCAAAACACCTTTCAATATACCTTTCAAAAATAATACCTTGGGCTTTCGTTTAAGAGCAGCGTACGTTGATATCAGGTTACGAATAGCTCTCAGGAGAGATGTAGACGTAGTGTTGTAAAAAACTGAAATTCGGGAGTCTACATTTGCAAACTTGACTTAATTTGGCATGCTTGGAGACAATCTATCGATACTATCGACGAATAACTATGGATAGTTTTTACTATAGATAGCCTATCGATAGTTGATTATCGAGTGGCAACTCTAGCTTGATTATAACTTACACATTGAGCAGTGGAGTCTTTTTTTATGAATCGAGTCTTGTGATTTACAGTTGAGTCAATATTCTATTAAGACTCCCGGAATCGAGTTTTTACAACATTATGTAGACACAGCGACGTGTGGCGGACTTAGTCATGGTAGTTCGACTTGGCTGTGGCGCGGAACCCAGTATCAAAATATATGGTGTATTGTGGACGTTATATAACTACGACATGATACTGGGAACGACGGGCAACCTAATTAGTGGTAATTCCAGACGCCTGACGCAAGATTTCCATCTTAATTTCTTTGTTGTAAAATGTGAGCCCTAAGAAAAGATATTTAATTATTGTAATAAAAATAAGTTTTTATCTTTTTCATGTACGAGAAGTATAATGGCGACCGTTTGATATTATTTTACATTAAAGCCTACTTTTTTCTAAATTTAGATAGATTTACCCACACGCTCAGTCCACACGTCCATCAGGTGAAAAGCGGCCTACAGCACTCGCCTATCAAAATATGGCGGCTGTCGACTTAGCGGCCCGCGGGCACGAGTAGCGTATTATCGATAATCCTGAAAGGTTCGCAAAAATATACCGACAACGTCACCTACCTGTCTAACCGGGATGTCAGGCTCTTTGATGACATAATAGCTGTGGTTTTTTATGTGGTTAAGATGCGTGATTCATATGTCTGGGACTCAAGTGGAAGTCCATATTGTCTCAAACAGGCGTAATAATATGTATTTATGTATGTACGAGTATATGTTACAGGCAAAGACGTGACAACGGAAGCGCAGGACACTACAGGACACTACCTACCTTTGCTCGAAGCTTGTCGTCGAACTATGGTTACAGATAAGCTGTATATTTGAGTAGGAATTTAAAAGATAATACCAAATCAAACCAATTGAAATAATTATTCCTAAAGTTTGTAGTTGTGTTGTGTCATGCATCCACATTCAAGTGGTCAGCCTCGGCCGCGCACGCGCGTGTTTTCGTTTCGTGGGTGTACGGAAACTATACAGTAGTAAATTGCGTCAACAGACCGATAAGGACATTTTGCTCTAAAAACCACCCACTCCCAATTCGTCATCATCATCATCAGGACTCTTTTAGTCTATACTGTAGGAGTATAACCCTCTCTATACTACCAGAGCCATACATGGCCAGAGCAGCCAGAGGATTAGGCCTATACTCTCCACGCTGGCCAGACAAATTGGAGAGGTCTCATCATTGATATTTATAAGCTTTGTTTAGCTTCTAATTCCTAAGTCTCTACTAGAAACGGCACTCCGTTGCTACTTTTTTCATAAACCTCAATTCGTCTAGTCGTCCACGAAATTCATACATTTGGTTTATATCTCGTACCCGCAGCCCCCCCCCCCCCCCCCCCTACATACACCTGCGCCTAATTGCGATATTAATACAGCCGGCGCACCGGGAGGCTCGGATTTATCGCGACTATTCATTATGTGCGCGGGTTACGTTACGTCTGGTTTACACGAGGTTAGTGCGCAACCTCTGTTTTAAGAGAAGGTACTTGCGTTTAACCTGTTGTCAGTGCAAAACACACACACTAGTAAGTCGTATAAGTAGTCGACCGGATTCCGTCTGTGAACAGACGACAGGTTAAGACCATTCGATACTAACTCAGGAATTTCGCACTCGTGCAAGGCAGTTCAAGCCTTTGGTCTCGGCTGTCTCGGGCATAATTTGCCACTGCCACAGATACACAAATGCAATAAAAAAAATTTGTAATTAGGAAACTCTTCAGACATAATATTACAGTCAATTCATTCTTATTTATTTTATTGGATTTTTTCTTAAATGCATTTTTTGCGCCTTGATGTGGCGTAGTGGTCACCATGCTAGTCCACCAACCAAAGGTCCGGGTTCGATCCCCGGTCAGGGCGAGTTGGAAAATGGCCTTTTTCAAATGGTCCTGGTCTTGGATATTTATTATACATGTATTGGTTGTAAAATATAGTATCGTTGAGTTATTATCCCATAACACAAGTCTCGAATTTACTTTGCGGCAAGCTCGATCCATGTTATTTGTCCGTATAAAATAGACTCCTCGTTAACTGTTAACCATAGATACGTTACGCAGTATAGATAACAAAACGACCGCACTTGCCCCAGACACTTTCGACTTAGCTCTAAGCGCGTGTGAAGCAACAACCTGGGCCTTCGCGCAGGTGTGTGATACTGACAAGGGACCCGTCCTAACGTTATTTGTTACCAAATTCAGTAACTACCACATGTTAGACCATACGGCGGAACCACTATCTAGTCACAGTAAAGATCAGCACAGCTTCAAAATGAATAAATTCAAAACTAAACCGATTTCAGCACCAGAATACACAATTGACTTTGATAACATTAGTATAGGAACACATTACAGAATATCCTTTCTAACAAAAAAAGAAATTTGCAAATTGAATAACCTCCTAATTTTTTGAAGTCGATAATAGAATTATACAACTTCATCGATAATTTGAACCCTTAATTGTTTAAGCTTGGTAAGTCTGGTCCACCAATGTGAGATCAATTTGTCTTGTTTTTAGAAAAAAATATTCTTTATATGTATAAAATATCAAAATTTAATAAAAATTAATTTAATATATTTGTCTTCAAGATTAATACACAAGAATACTTGTGACTCAAGTTCATGCCACAGAAATCGTCACGTCCTTGTGACCAGTGATCGCCAAATCTCTTTTAAAAACATATGGACAAAAACAGTAGTCATAAAAGCCACTCGCAAGACGGACGGGGATCAGAAATAGTGAGCTTATTCAAGTTCAAGGACCCCATTCAGTTTTTAAAGCCGGCTCATAACTGGCAGCTTTACGACGTCGTAGCCACTCGTAGCCGTCGTAGCTCCGTAGAGCGCGCTCGTTGCTACGCCGTAGATGAGCTACAAAGTGGTTACAATCGTAGTGCATAAACGTGCTAAGAGCGGACCCCGGGCTCTGAAGCATTACTGCTGAGGATGCTGAGGAATACGCTCGGATGATGACACTGAAACGTGCTAAGAGCATGAGCACACTCGGCCACCAGTCGCCACTGATCGCCACATACTGGAGACGTTCAGTTTTGTATCAGATTACAGAATTTCTTGCGCCGCGTCCTTCACTTCTTACGAATCGTCATAATAACACACATAAACTGAATTACGAGAAGTAACGCGTTTTATTATTATTTAATTTCGCTGAGTGCGCATTATTAGCGCTTTCGCAAGTAAAGCGACGTCAGGCGTGGTCCGCACTAGGATGGGTGACCACAAGTGGCATAAGATTTTTCTTAAGCTCCCCCGTGCTTCGGAAGGTTCATTGTATGGCAGTCGCCAAGCTATGACAGATGCCTTTAGGCCGCCTGAAAAATCCGACACCAGTGTTTGCCACTGACACTCACGAAAAACAAACATAATATACATTGGGCGTTATAAATGTTTTTTAAACGAAATTCTTTCACGAGGCTCGCTGAATAAGTAAAACGTTGCCCCAGCTTCTGTTTTTCCGACTCGTCACGTGGGCTGCGGGCAACGTGACGAGTTTTACGGGATTTTTAAAGAAAGTATTTGAACTTCGCTTCTGAAGGAAGTCCTTCGACCGCACGCGTTTTTTTAGTCTAGGAGCTAATTTATTAACAATACGATAGTTATTCATACATCTATTCTCTTAAGAATACTCATACTCATACTCAATCATTTATGAATTCATCGGTGGTAGCAAATATAAGACTGCTCGTGTGCCTTTAAGCCAGTCTATTCGATATTTTTGTTCTTTAGTTACCCCTAAAATTAAAAAGACGTTTTTCTTTTGCTACAATTTCATGGAGGTATTATACTGTACATTTTATGTCGTCGTATGGTCGCACAATGACTGCTGCCCATTCTCTGTCATCCTTACTTCCCCTGTCCATCCTCTCTCGAGACACGACCTCCTAACGGCACGTGGGAAAATAAATAAATCACCTTAAAACTGACTTAATCGATTTTAAAGAAATTTTATAAACATAAGAAAAGTATATTTATGCTTAAATATTTCCGAGCCTTTGTCGCTTTTCGGAAATGTTAAATGCCGGAAGTTTTTGGAAACCTCCTCAAGTTGGTGACAGCCCTGTGACGGCGGATAATCCGCCGCAACAAGTCCGCGGAACATAACGCGAGAATTGTCCCAGATTAAAGGATAAGGAATTATAATAATAAGGAATTAAGACTTCAAATCGGATGGCGTGACGCTTATCGCTTTCATGGAGCCATAAATTTAATGCCTTGCTATATTTTTTGACGTTAATTCGTCAGTTTTTATATAGCACTAAATAGGGGTAAGAAAAGAACGTTAAAATTTTATGATGCCTGTTTAGGAGTCGGTGTATATATTATTGCTTAGTATACCTATATATATTAAACGTTAATTATTAAAAAAAATCTATATGATTAACGAGGCAAGAGACCTCTGGGCCACAAAGTACAATCTGTGAGTGAACTCTAAAGCTACATACATACTTATATGTCAGGACACAATATGTATTCGTAAACGGTGAAAAAAATATGATGTATTATATATATGCGTTATATTATGTATGTATGTATGTGAAAAAAAAAGTTAGTCCTAACCATAGTTCCTAGTATTAAGGGGGTTAGTTGAATTCGAAAAATCTATCTGCGATATATTATTCTTCGGTAAAGGACACTTTGAATGATTGACAATGCGATGCCTAATTTATGCGAATGTTTATACTTTATAAGAGTATTCAAAGGTCCCTTCTTGTCTTTCAATATACTTAAATATGAAGTCTCACAGCATAGTTACTACAACTGTTTCAAGTTATAAGTTTGAACAGCCGGTAGCTGGTTATATATTGTTTTTCCTCCAAACAACGACGAAAATTCTAAAATAATCACCAGTTTATTCTTTAAGTCGTATTTAAGCGGCGTTTGACGTAATGATCGCATTGCGTGAGCGATGTCGTTGGCAGGGGACAGGGTGCAGGCGGGCCGCGCTACTTGTTTAGAAAGCAAACAGACAGACAAGCCGAACCTTTTCCTTTAGAACGTTGTGCCTTGTAGCTGTATGAAAAGTTAAATGCCTTCCAGGGTTCAAAGGTTCCCTACCAGACAAAGACAAAGACAAGTCTCACTAGCTGCTCCCCGCGCTGTTGCCCGCGAAAAAAGCCTTTTGTAAAGCCTTCTTGCGTACCAAATTTTATCAAAATTGGTCCAGCCGTTTGCGTGTGAAGAAGTAACAAACATATACATACACACCTCACAAACTGTAGCCTTTATAATATTGGTGTGGTATGATGATATGATTCTAAAACACTGACGAATTAGGTTTAAACTATTCGGAACTGGATATGTTTTCATAGTTTCCGTACTGATTAACAGTTTCCGTAGATTTTCTGATATTAAATAGGGTAGAGTTTATTAAGGCCATACCCAAATTTTCCGGGGTGCAGTGGCGCCGCCATTTAAAATAAATCATTTAAAAGGAAACGGAGATATCATTTAAAATTGTGTCTTGGTCAAGTTCTAGATACCCATTCAAAGTATTTTTTAAACTACTTTTTGTAGTTTAAATTGAGAACGTGAAGCTTTTCTACGCACATTTGCGAAAAACGGCCACTTTTAACTAATGTGCGTAAAAAAGCTTCACGTTCGCACTTTAAATTATAAACAGTAGTTCATAAAATAGTTTTAAGGGTTATCTAGGGCTTGACCAAGACGCAATTTTGAATGATATTTCCGTTTCCTTTTAAATGATTTATTTCAAATGGCGGCGCCACTGGACCCCGGAAAATTTGGGTATGGCCTTAACTCAAAAAATGAAGTTTTTATTTCTCATTTTAGCTGTTTCCATCTCGCGACTGCTGTGTGCGCATTTGTTCAATCAAAACAAAACATGGCGGCTTCGTCCGCTCGGCTGTTCAATCAGCTTTTATTTTAATTCCTACTTGCAATAGCTTTTGTGTGAAACAGCCTCAAACTGTTTGGCCAATTATTGAATGAAAATGTTAACCTGTTGCTCCATAAATATACCATAGCAAATTGAAATGTTTTCTTTTTTGGTAATAAGAGACGAAAATAAAAGAAAATTAATTTTCTAAGTAAAACAAGGTTGAAAGAAATGAAGGTTTTCGTAGGACGGCGAGGAAACGGGATTAGTTTGGAAAGCCTTATTTAATTTGCCGGCTCTCAGTTATTCAGGGCGAGGTCTACTTTATATTTAAATTTAATAGATACCCTGAATATGAAGAAAGACTGTACGTTAGTGTCACACTAAATATTGCCACAAAACAGTACACTATCTCTGAATACAGACTTAAAAACCGTCCAGAGTCCAGTTTCGACAAAATCAAAGAAGTTCATTAATAAAACCGCACATTTTCACAAACATCACTTTGAACAATAGTTCGTTTTGCTGTGAGGGGCGCAGGGCTACCCTCAGGGGCGCCGCCCTAGGAAGTCGGCTCTTACTCACCGTGTGGTTATAATTCGCATTTTTGTGCTGCGATGAATTTTAACACTCTTAACCCTCCCGCGCGCACCCCGCGAGTTATTCCGACACCCCTTGGAAGAGCTTTTATGCAGAACTCATTTCGTCAATCGATGTTTATTGGAGAGAACTCATTTGAAGGAAATATAAATGGACGACATTCAATTGGTTGCAATGGGTGTTTCAATTTAAAAACAATTTTGCTTTGAACAGATCAAATGTTCCTGTAAAATTATAACGAGTAAGGAAGCAGATTTTGATTGTCATGATCTTGTTGAACTTCGAAAGAATTTGGAATAAAATCTAGTATAAGCGCATATTTTATTTTTTTATCTCTCAACCTTAGAGGGATGACTCAAAAGTCATAGGTGTTGACGGTGGCGGGCATTCTGTCTCTCGTCTGTAACAACCTTAACAGACTGAGATTTTGTGGCCTCGTGTTGACCTATGGTGATGACCCAACTTAAAAACTTAAAATTAAAAAGGCTTATTCGCTAAGAACAGCCCTGATCATGTCGCCATTGAACTGAAAAGAAATTTATCATGTTTTCTTTTTGGTTTTGATGGCGACATGATCGGGGGTTTCTTAGCGAATAAGGGCCTTTTAATGTTTTATTAGGTTTAGTTTAAAAACTTGTATTAATTTAGTGGTCTAGTATTACAAAAGCTTGTCGTAAACAACATACTGGGAGCCTTTGTCTGTTTGTATGTCTATGTGTAATATCAGCATAGTGTACCGTGCATGTCTTGCATGCGGGAGCATTGTTTGCGACGCTTGTGCGATATGTTGACACGGACATAAACGTCCGACTGCTCGAATAAATACGAAAGTTCCGGAAAAGTGTCTTAGAGTATGAATCTCTTGTTAGCTGCTAGTTTTGGGGCTTAGCTGTCGCCGGTCGGATCACATTAAAAGACACCGCCCGCGATCGAGTGCTTAGCGACACCTGGATTATGAGGTTATCTTGTTTACTAAGTATTATTTTTTTCAAAATTTGATCATTTTATGAATGCAGAAAGATCACAATTACTGTTAACAATTATTTTATAACTTTTTGTATAAAGAAATGGTCACAATAATTAATTGACGTAAAACGATCGGCAACTTTGTAGTCTCAAATTTTTACTCAATATAATTTTTAAAACGACAGGCAAGCAGCAGCTGTATAGTAAACTAGCTTAGTACTATTGTTTTGCTTGACACTATTACTTTCAACGTGTAACTACTGTGTGTTATTTATTTATAATGTTAAATTGATCTTTCCCTCACGAATACAAATTTCCAAATTACAAGGCTGGTGGTGCTTTTTCGCAAAACAAATTAGTATTGCGACCCAACGGGGAAATGCCAGCATTCTTGGCACTATGCCACATAGGCACGATTTTTTAGATTAAATTTGTAGCAGGTATTTAACTTTTTATTTGTAAATATGTAAATCATTCTGTTTTACTTATTTCAATAAACTCTAATCTCCTTTCAAAAATATGGCAAAGTGTGCAATATCAATAAAATCGAAATACTCGCCGCGTTGCGTGAATATCAATTTTATGCTAATAAATGGCTTCAGACAGGCGACTTCATAAAAATGTTAATTTTCAATTAGGAAAGTTGCAGGCGTTGGCTTCGACGCCGGCTCGCAAAGGTTTCAATGCTGGCGGTAGGTGAGCACAATGTCTCATAAAACATAAAAACGGTGGAATTAGGGCGAACTTTGCGAAGAAAGGGAAAACTTTGGCATTTACGCGACCTTTCGATGTGGCGCCGAGCTTAGAACGCAACAGAATCAGGGGGAAAAATATATTTTCTGTGCTTCTTATACTAGAATAGCGTCGTCTCTCTTATTGTTAGCTGTCAATTTTTTTTTGTTTAGCTCGGGCTAAACAAAAAAAAATTGCTAGCTAGGCAAACCTTTCCGATTGCCTTTTCAATCATCGCTATTGGTCTCTTTCAAAATCTTTTTATTTGTCTTCCCACCTCGACTAATATCTCTTTCTCTTTAACCGATTTCACAATAATCAAATTGGTCAAGTAATTAATTAATATATTGAACTCATATTTATTTATGCGACATCTGCATCGGCTTTGAATATCAGAATTTCAAGACCCTGGGAAGCCAGGGTCACCACAGTTTAAGTAAGTAGCTATCTCCACTTACGTCCAAGCTCCTGCCGTGCGTGTGTCGAGCGGTAAAGTTCCCGGTTCCCGCTAAGCTAGCTCCCGCACGACTCGTGTTGGCGGCGTCCGACATAAACACCGGATTTACGTAACACCTAGTAGATTTGACGTAATCTCGAAACCAACAACATTACTACTAGTTTGCCTGACAGCGCTTCGCTCAGAATCAGTCAATATGGCGCGCAAATGAATTTCGACAACATATCTTTTTTTGAAAATATCAACGAGTTTCGCTCATTAGGAGCTTCCAGATCTAAATAAGAAAAAGTACTTGTTATTAATACAGCGGAAATATTTACTGTAGGTCGAGTTTGCAACACTTTGGAATTACTTAATTATTACAATAAAATGTTTTCTTTTTTTTTGCGATCTAACAATAACGGAGTAGTGAAGTTGATGTGCGCGCCGTATTGACCACGACGCAACGGCGTAGCCGAAAATGTATCCGAAAATTATTTTCAAAGATCAAAGCTACACAGTCAAGTAATACTAGAAAGAGTTTGCGTTCCCGCGCAAATGTTTGCGTTTCTTCCGTGCGATTGCTTAGGCGGAATCTCCACTGTTTGCTCAGGAAGTCTTAGCTTTTGTTATGTACGCAGTAAGGGCGCGAATTGTTTGGCGTGATCGGATCTAAAAGGTTATGTCTGCAGGCGCCATGGCGTGACGTCACGATTATGGGGCGCACTGATTTAGTATTTACGCTTCACAGATAACTGTATATACTACAGACAGATTTCTTAGAGGGGAAGTAATATTACGAAACTCATTGAATACTGTAAAAAAGCGGTAGTGAACAAGCTGTTTAGGCATTGGCTTTGCGTCTGTGAGACACAAGTTTGATCCCTAAGCGCGACTTGGACCTCTGAATTTGTACTCATACTCATTTGTCACCAAGCCATGTCAAATGCCTTAAGGTAGTCCAAAAACACTGGCAACAATAAGGAAAATACTGTAAAATATATTTGAAAAATAAGTAGGGTAAAATTTTAACATCAGGTTTGTTTGCTAAACCACGGATGCATATTAAACGCTAAATGTTAGTTATAGTGTATCATTTCCACCAAATACGAATAAGCTTAACTTTAGCCACTAAACTTCAGCTGCTGATCTTCGGCACAATGTGTTTTGTCACTTTGAAGTAGGTCAAAGTTCCGTGGTGACAGCAATTTGCCGCTTAACTCGTCAGATGGCATCAATCACGCTCTTTATTCCCAGTTTCACACCGACCGCCGGTATTCATTCTTTAATCTGAGGAGTTGTTCATAAAAAAGTTTTTAGAGGCCAAGTTTTGTTCATAATAATTCTGTAAAATCTTCCTAAAGTGCTGTTTGAGTTACGACTATGAGAGGAAATACAAAAATTCTAACATTCTTTGAACTTTGTTACTTTCATTTATGAATTTATCATGTTATCTAAATTTTTAACAAGAAAAAGAAGGACTGGATTTTGATTAATTTTTCAGGTTGGATATAATATGTAGCCTATCACTATGGCATGCTTAGAAAAGTCAAAACTATTATATAATAAATATAATAAAAATATAATAAATAAATAATATAATATTAGAACAAGGCCAGTGTCGCAAGAATGTAGATAAATAAGACTTTTCATTACCACCATCACATTGGGTGTACGGCTCTAAGCTGTGTCTACCCCCTGTAAAGACGTGACTTCGCTACGTGTGAGTCTATTTTTACAATCGTAAGGCAGTCGGTCGCACCCATTAAACTTTCTCGTACAAAAATGAATGTCTACAAAAACTTTCTATGAAAACCTTCAAAAACACATTAGGTCGGAGACGTCCCGTTCGGACTTAGTGTCGGGCCATGTCTGCAACCCGGGGCTTAGGGGAAATAATAAAATAATACTTTTCTGGTCGGCGGCGCCTCGACGGCTGCCGTAAATTATCGGACGAGAAACACCGGAAATGGAATTTGGCGGAATTGGGTTCCATCAATTTTATTTTTATAAAGCCGGCGGTTATTCATTTCACTGACGATTTATCATATCGTCTGTACGGTATAATTAATGGTTTATTTTCTTTAGAGTGAAACAAAATTAAATTATTAAGGTTGATATAATATTATAAAAAAATCATACTCCATCGAAAATAGCATAGCTCTAAATTATATTATTAATAATTAATAATATATTATAAATTATACAAATGTTTTTGTGACACTCTTTTAAATTCCAGCATGGTTTCAAGGCATTTAGTACAGTGTTCCGTCAAGACACCGTTATATAAAATGTTTGGATGAGAGTTAGTAAATCAATTCTGCAATATCTACAAAAGCGATGTATTTGGTACTAGTGAGAATTACATATATTGATTAAGTACTAAAAAGAAGGAAATAAAAAGTTATTCATCGGAAGGCCAATATTCGGAGTATTTTCGTCAGTAAAACTTCCCGCCATCGGCTATAAAAACTCAATTAGCCGCGAGTGAGCTCCGCGCCATGCTTTTAGCGCCGTCACGGCACCGTCATTGTGGATAGCACTATAGTGACGTAGGGGAGCTCTGTCAGGTGCAGCGTGGAACGGTACAGAAATGAAACATTAGTACTAGCTCTGCCAATAGAACGAAAGTTCCCAGACATGTCCGTTATAGACCTCTTTTCCATTACTGTGAATTTAATTTAGTGAGGTTAAGTATAAAATTGTGTTCGATTTACGATTCACATAATTTATCTTGTTAGTTTATTTATCTTGGTAGTAAGTAGATATTTGGCACTTTATGTAAATCAACTCAGGCCAGCTTGACTTAACTGGTTTACCTTGGAGCGACTGACCCCCAATATACTCGCGCCGCACGCATTTTTAATACAGGTACACCATGTCTTTAAACAGTCCACATAATAATCAATACAATCATACAGTATCGGAAACATCAATTCTGATACGAATATTTGTTTGACAAGTATTACCTATATTAATTTAAATTTTATTAATAGCGTCAATGTCGGTCTTAATGTCAACACACATGACTGTAGTAGGGATGTAGACTGGGTAAAAATATATCATTTTATTTAGAACCGATATTTTTTCGTTTAGCAAACTAGTAAAAAATCTTTAAGATAATAGCATTTCGAAGTTTTGAAATGGAGGTTAAACGTTGACGTTTGTTTTAGTAGCTGATTGTGACGTAACGTAAAATTTAAATGTCTTTAAACATTTAAAAATTTAAATCATTATCATTATTTGCTAATCAGAGAAAAAAATCACATCCGTGTTGGAGAGCAAACACGCAATTTGTTTGAGGTTTCATTTCTGTACTGTGGTTGTTTTGTCACCAGTCACCTGGGGTAGCCCGATTATGATCCATTCCTATTATGATCGCATTGACTGGCCCCTTCCCCGCGGGTGGCCGTGGGGTTGGATGCTTTAATTTTTGTGTAGATTGACAGCAAATAGGCTTTTATACTTATTAACTATTTTGTTTCCTACTAAAGACAAGCAAAGTTAATTTTAGCTGTCATTTTACATTTTGTTAAGTATATAATATTTATATGTTTGTGATTAATCTGCTCATAAATGGCACGCAAATTATTCTCATTCTTATGGCTGTTTTTAGGGCTTTGGTTGGATAGCCACTGCACAGTTAATGTAATTTTTCTCTTTTAAGCAGCTGGTATCTTTATTATTTTGTACTACTAAAATAATACTAAATAAATAAAGTTGGTATAGTTTGTTCAGCAATCTGAATATTTACCGGAACACCTCCTCATGTATGCATTCCATGCAGCCTGCATTCGCTCCCCACTATTTGTCCAGGCATACATCGTGACGTGAGAGGGATCTTAAAAAATAGCTTTAGGCCCCCCCGCACGTGTGTCCCCCGGGTCGCGCTCCCCGGCGGACAACTTCAAAGGCGTTATGCGTGCCCTACACTACGGTACATTCAGTACATATTAGGGTCATCATCTGGTAATTTTATAATTCGCATATTGTCATCCGTGCAGTCTAATTAATTATATTTAAAAGATCAAATCAAAAATCATTTATTTATCTTTGGATATTTGTATCACTTGATAATCGTCAGTTTTTCTTTCGATTTCATAATTGGTGGTTGTTGACGTGAGATTATTTATTTACAGCTAAGTTTATTGCCGCTTCTTTAGCGTTGCGTACAGAAGAAGCGAACGCAAACTGTACTGTTTCGCACATTTAAAACAGCTCGTGAATATAAAAAGATTTGATGTTGTACTTACAAAATATGGTTAACGTAATGAATAAAGTAATTCATCTGATTTTTAGTAATTAGTGTCATTATATACCCCTTCAATCCCTTTCTTATCGCGACAACCCTGTACACACATTTGCTGAGTCGCGACGCAAATAGAGCGTGAGTGTGTGCGGCAGGTGTGAACAGAACGCAGCGAAATGAAGAAGGTGCACAAGTAGCGCTTCGTGTAATATACTTTGGCTCATCAAAAGAGAAAAGTCCATTTTTATTTTGGCTTTAATTTATTTAACGCCAAGTGATATGAATCATAACGTTGCCACCGAATGATCACAGAATAAAAGCAAAAAAAAAGACGCCGATGGTATAGTTTACTGTGCCTTGTATTCAACAGATTTTTTTGTGTAACCGGTCATTAAAAGGAAGATTATCGAGCAGCATATCAGAAATAGATCCCACCGCTTTTGTCAGTCTGGAACATAGACTTTGTCACCATTATGAAATTTATGTTCTCTAAAAAAGTCAATTTCTAATAAAAATGCCCTGTATTCTAAGATTTTATTTGAATTAAAAGTTTTGGAGGGAAAAAGCTTGAAATTTTTGTTTTATCGAATGCCGAAAATTTACGAGTTCTTTTTCTGTACCGTCGACATTTGGTGCTGAACGCAGCACAACACGTACGGCTGATCACGGGAGAGGGTTGTCGCTGAATTTTTGTAAGTCAATGGTTTACAATTGAATCTGATTTCCTTTGTTGCAAACGGCACACATTTTCAATTAAATTAATTCCTGCGTATTGATTTTACTGTAAATCATCTCAAACGGGAATCATCTTTCCATCTAGGTTAGGCCAATCAAGGGATATATGTAGTCTTTTTAGTTTTTGTTTGTTTGTCTGTTAATTCAAAATAAGTCTAACCACGATTTATTTTACTTAACAGGCAAACAAACAAAATAAAGGACTTACACAAACATACTCGTATTTACATATCATATACATAGGTACTTAACACTTAATATTTGAAACAATTTCCGGGCTCGTACATCTATTTGTATCGTTGCCTGTATTTACCCAATAAACTTTAAACTGCAAGGCGGTTTTGATGAGATTTTCACTAACATGGACACCTTCTCACCAGGAAGGTTTACATGCGTAAAAGATAGACCCATGCGAAGCTTTTCTGTGAGTCAGGATACTTAATATTTCACAAAATTATTTTTGTAACATATTATCTCATTTAAGTGCAAATATCACAGAAAATAAAGCAAAATGCAACTTCCTCGGAACAGCTGTCGTAAATTTAAATATTCGTCTCAGCGCCGACAAAAAGTGAAATTCCCGCGCAACTCGGCGTAAAATATGCCTAATTTTTGTGTTCAATTCAAATTATTCCTTGTGCCGCCGCCCCTCCGCCTCCATCCTCCAGCTATAAAAAAATATTGCATCATTGAAATATATATTTCTTTTATTTTCTGCATTGTGATTGCGTCGCATGTTTTAGGCTTTTTCTTTCAACTTGGTATCGTTTGTGAAGTCTTTTTTAGTCACAGAATGTTAAAATAAAGCTCGAAATATTGCATTACATATGATTTATTGAATCGACCAAGACAAAATAAATACTTTACCTCCAAAGAAGATTTCTCCTTCAATCTCTCAATATCCTTATCAGACCATTTATCCCATGGGCCAATTTAATGAGGAGCCTATGATTCAAACCATGGAGCGAGCAGCTAGCAGGTGAAGCAACTAAAAATCTGACTATCCTACCTCTGAGTATCTACAAATCCCGTTCATTATTATGACTAATGACGTCAGTCCCCTGGGACGCTTCGATCTCTGAGATCGACGCCGACACGACACGAGTATCAATCTCTGTTGATATCGATACTATTCCCTTGGGCGCGCGACAATAATACTGGATATGCAATTATTATAAAATGAATATAGTTACGAGTTTAATTTACCTGTGCTGTGTGTTGCTGCTTCGCTCATCATGACTAATTAATGACGCCAGTCCCCTGGCACACCGACACACGACACGAGTATCAATATACATTTGATGTCGATACTCCTTGTCCCCTTCAGGAAGGGAGCAATGCCGAATAAGCAATATCGAGAGATAATTCTTGCTTTGCAATGGTTCTGATATTTTTTGAAATAAAGTATGTATTGCTAATAGTCTAATAATTATAAATAACCGGCCAAGTGCGAATAAGGTTCGCGCACTAAGGGTTCCGTACCTTTGTCTATAAAAAATCGCGTTTGTTGTATGGGAGCCCCCTTAAATATTTATTTTATTTTCTTTCCAGTATTTGTTGTTAAAGCGGCAACAGAAACACATATTTTGTGAAAATTTCAACTGTGTAGCTATCGCGGTCCTTGAGATACAGCCAGGTGACAGACAGACGTGCAGACAGCGAAGTTTTGGTAATAGGGCCCCGTTTTCCCCTTTGGGAACAGAACCCTAAAAAAGGACCATTTGTTTTATTAAATTTTAGTTGAAAAACATTTTGGATGTCTTTGGGAGAGGCCTATGTCCAGCAGTGGACGTTGTGCGGCTGAAATGATGATGATGATGATGAGTTGAAAAAAACGTATATCTTTGAACACTTGTAAAAATACGACCAGTTTGCCTAACAATACTCATCAAAAAATATAGCAGACTTCAAAACACTAAAGGACTTTTATTACCCAAGTTTTCCTCCTTGAAATGCAGACGAATTTATGGACATTTCATAATATGATATCTCCAAACAGTCTCGCCAAGCCTGCCGCACAGTCCCCTGTCCCCGGCCGCTCTCAGACTCGCGCCGAACTTGTTGCAAGTGCAGGAATTTATTGCGACACTCGCGACACCGAGCTCCTTATCGGGGGAGAGCCACTCCTTGTTATGAAGCTGTCTGCCTCAGAATTAACTTGATGACGTAACAAAATATTTGTTGTAAATTTTTCTTTCGATTTATTTTAATAATAGTTTTGACGTCAGATCATTTACTTACAGTATGTAATCCTTTTTTTATTCTGTCTTTACAATTAAGTTATTGTAAATTAGTAATCGTAGAATGTATCACCTACTTTTTACCGAGCAAGCGAAGCGAGCAAAACCTCTCAGTTTAAAAATTGTTTTGTCTGGCTGTCAGTTTGTCGGTTTGTTTGGCTGTTTTCTAGCTTACTGGTCGCATTTCCCAAATGATTCTCGTGAAATTATGTGTGATGTCTGTGAAGGTTCAAAAATTATGTAATCAGTGCGATAAATGTACTTTCAAGTCAAAGTAGCTTTATTATAAACCGACAAAAATTACTAAAGTACGTCCGATTAACTTCCCTCAGCGGCGGCCGTGGTTAATTCAGTCCGCCTCTTCACTTTTCACCCCGCTTGTCCCTAATTAGGGTGACCATCCGTGCGGAAGTGTCCGGATATGTTCGGCATTTCAGTATTTTGTAATGAGCAAGACATCGCGCAAAATAGAAGACACTCTCTTGTTTCGTAGGTCAAGATCAGCTTTTGGTCGCTAAATAACCACATTGAAACATAATTTAAAAGGTAGAATGGGAGATTCTTTTTATCTCTATTATCTTGAAAAATACTATTTTATCGTAAAAAAATGTGAAGCTCCCGTTAAAATTTCGTATTATTGCCCCTTTGACCACACGGGCAAGCGGATAAAGCTAACATTCTGCATACACTTACTCTTTAAAATTAAATACCTTATAGTTGGTTGCAGCATTCTTATGCAAACACTGCACAAGAAGATATGAATTCCCGCTTACTGTCAAAACTCTCTGAAATGGTAACCCTACCGGTAATCGGCTTCCCTGCAAGATGTATGTTCTTTAAGTTAAGGTCTATTGCGTTACCGTCTCATTAGTCGGGCCGTGTGCGCTCGGGTAACAAACGGCGGAACTTTGTGAGATAATAAACGTAATGTAATGCGCGGCTAAATCCTCTATCTGCTTCTAATTTGTAATATATTGTGGCTATTTTGATGCTGATATAGTTTTTTAGATTATAACCCTAGGGCGAGAAATTGAAAAATTATCTTTAGTAGGAGTTAAATATTGAAGCCCTCTTATAATAATGTGTCAGACTTTCTTTATTACCTCAAGTGATATGAGTACACAATTTGACGTCTTGCTCGGGACAAAAAGTGAGGTTTTAATGAGCGTAAATGTTGTAAAACACCTTGTTTAGAAGTGTTTTGTATTACAAAACATTACCCGACTTGTTATATTATAAAACGCAGACTAACTTTGTTGAGTTTTAACCATTATCCGGCCAAATCAAATGGATATTTCCAGATGAGACAATGGCATATTACTAGATGAGAACTAAAATAGTTTAAACCTAATATCAAAATAAGTCTGTGCTTTATATGTAACTAGTAATCAATATCAAAGTTAGTTATAAAAAAAATATATATATATATCGATGGTGGCGAATGACCCAACGAATACAGCGATGTGAAAGTCCAGTTTGACTTAGTCACACCTGAAATATAGTGAATAAGATACACAAAAGCTTTGGTAATAATGCTAAATCAGCAATCGCCGACCACGTCCTGAAAGCTCCCTGATGGATGCGTATTAGGCGAGGCGCGGCCAAACGACGGCTTGCCATGCGATGTGGTTGTGCGGCCCGTGTTACAGAACTGTTTGGTAATGGATGTAAAAGTTGTTTCATATCAAATGTTCACGTCCCTCATTTTGTATCGGCTATTATCATTATATAAAATAAAATAAGCTCAAGCGTCATGTAATTGTGGGATTATAGCGATGACCATATCCAGCATTGGACAGACCTTTTACATTTTTCAATATAGTATAAAGTAAGTGCCGGACCGCAGTAGGTCATACCACCCGAATTAACCCGTCTGAGGAATTTTTCCAATCGCGTCGCACCTAGATGAGAGCAGCACAGGACCGATATTTGTGGCGTGGACGGAGAGAGGCCTATGCTCAGCAGTGGGCGGAAGAAGGGCTGATATGATGATAAAGCTCAAGCGTCAAGCTACGCGACATAGTGTTGGCCTTCTCTTCGGGGTATGTTTACACACACGTAAGATAAACGTCTGTTTCAACGACTGATAAACGGCGTGTGTATCATTGTGCTAAAGGTACAAGAGTCACGTCGCCTGTCAATACCGTCAAAATAGGTCAGAGCGGTGCCGAAAGCCGGTGTTGGTACAAAGGGTGCCTGCGTGTCGCGGCGCATTGTTTGCCGGCCTGCGAACTGGTTGTGGGGTGGTGCCGGATTCATGTGTGATTGTTTTGTCGTTAATACACACAGTGATTAACAGACGTATTTAAATCACAGAGTGATTAAAAGACGTTATTTAATCACAGAGTGATTAAAACACATTTAATTTACATAGTTCCTTGATATTACCTGATCAACTTACAAGTAATCAGACTTTAAAATGTTATCTATTGCATGTAATTGTGGGATAATGACGATGAGCCTTTAGTCTAGCAATGGAAAGACCTTTTACATTGTTAAATATGCTTATAAAGTCAATGCCGGCCCGCAGTAGGTCACGCCACCCGAATTCACCCGTCTGAGGAATTTTTCCAATCGCGTCACATTCCATCGCCCGTGTCCGGGGCGGGCGGGGGAGGTTCGATTAACATTCCTAACGTCAAACGTCGTAAAAACACATTCCGGGATAAAGAGTTACTGTATTACGGAGAAGATCTTTTTAATTATTGAAAAACAATTCATTAAAAACGTTAACATTAAGAAATGGAAGGCAGAAGGGAATGCAGAAGTCGCTCAAGAGTGAGACAGTGAAGGTAGATCAATCAACAAACTATCTGGTGGTACCAGCCATCTTTAATACGTTTTGAGAAACCCAATTTTATTTTTAACCGACCTCAAAAAGGAAATAGGTTATAAGTTCAACTGTATGTTTTTTTGTATGTATGTTACGCGATATCTTCGTCAACCGTGGTCCGATTTTGATAATTTTTTTTTATTTAAAAGCCTTTACTCCCAAGTTTTTTTTATTTTTTATTCTTCATCATGTCTTCACCAAATTAATATGGGTGGTCCCATATTAATTTGGTGAAGACATGATAAAGAACTTTGGAGATATGGAAGAAACTCCTGAAAAAAAAGTCGTCGGTTGTTTTTTTTTGGTTAAAAATTTAATTAGGTATAGAATGGTTTATTCTTACAACAACTAGGTACTCAATTTTTGCACTGACATTAGAACATCTGTTCAAAATATATCCAACTCTTTTATAGGGGTGACGTAGTGAAGGGCTCATCGATTTACAATAAACTAAGGCAAAGCGACGTATTGACATGTTGGTACACAAGCTGCTTGCAGCAAACAGCGCTAGTATCCATGAGCAAACAACGCTTGGGGGAACGTTGCAGGTCGTAAACAGTTTATGTTTCCGTACTTTTTGTTCAAAACTCAAATGTTTACTCAGTAATTAGACATATACATGCCCTTTTAGACGTCATTAAGTATAGTTTACATTACGTGTAATGCATATGAAAATTAAGTTTATTTTTTAAATAATTGGCCAAGTGCGTGTCAGG
Source organism: Acrobasis consociella (assembly GCA_963555685.1). Lineage (NCBI taxonomy): Eukaryota > Metazoa > Arthropoda > Insecta > Lepidoptera > Pyralidae > Acrobasis > Acrobasis consociella. The sequence goes on along the minus strand of OY743124.1, from coordinate 17,258,785 downwards.
CCACGCGCAATGTAGGATACCGTAGTTGCAAATGCCAACTTTGAGTTCATGCCACTAAAAATGTCTAAAAACAAATTCTCTATTGAATTTGTATGAATTTTTCTTTTTCCGAGTACTTTTTATAAGTTGATCGCCTATAACTTTTTAATTTGTAAACCCTACTTAGCTCTGATAGTTTTCCTTTAATCTACATTTTATATACCATAGCTGTGATAATTTTCTCGTGTCCATATATAACCGTTTAGCAGATAGAGGGGGGGGGGGGGGGGGACTTGACTTTAACAAAATTTTGCACTAACCAGATTTTATTTTGCGACTTTTTCGCCATGATTAATATACATATCCATGCTAAATTACAGCTTTCTAGTGCTTATAGTATCTGAGTAGGACCGCGGACGGACAACAGACAGACAGACAGACATGGCGAAACTATAAGGGTTCCTTGTTTACTACGAAACCCTAAAAAAAGCTGCCTATACTAGGCGTTTCAACACTCCACCGACAAGAAACTAGTTCTTGAATTTATTGATGATGATGACCAGCGCTTCGCAAAGGTCACTGCTGAGAAGAAACGCCGGAAGAAACTCATTTTCACAGTATTGGTCGCTTTCTCGCCGGAAATACTTTGTCTTATTATTATCATGGCTTTTAGTTACTAAATATTTATAATATAATACAATGTAGAAAAAATATAACATGAAATGTGTAATTAAGATTTTATGAAGGATGTATGATGTAAAGAATGGTAGTTTATGGTATGGTAGTTTTGGAGAAAGAAAATCTTAGGATGTACCAGCTGCTTTTCGTATCCACGTAGATCGAACAAGCCGATCGAAGGGAATAACGAATCATATTAATAGGCGTTGCTGTTGTCAATCTATAATTTCGATTTCTTTTTCCACTTTCTCGCCCTCCATTACCCTAAAAGTGGTCTACGGGTCTTGCGACCCTGGGCTCTGTCTACTTAGAGCCTTAAGACTCAAAATACTCTGTCTGCCCCGTTAGAGATAAGGACGTGATAGTGCATGTATAATTGAATATCGTATATATGTAACTACTGCAAAGCCAAAAAGAATAGATATGGTTTTATAACATGTTCGTAAACGCTGTTTTTTAATACAGTTTTCGTATTCTCTGTCTATAAATCTCGCAACGAAAGCAAGTTATAGATGTACTTTGAACTGGACAATTCTTACAACTGCTACGTCTGCAAACAACATGAGATTTATTGTGACGGGCCGGGAGCCGGGACGGAGCGCGGCGGCCAGACGTGAGTCGGGCTGTCGGGATATGTTGTAAGGAGATACGTAGGCAGATGACTTGAGTACGGATCGAGAGAGAAGAGTATAAACGAGTAGTTTTAGTGTGACACAAACTAAAATATCATACATTTTTGTTCTACCTATCCATATTATGTGTGTCTGAATAATAATGATAAGTGGTAAGTTAACACTAAATATTTTTTTTTTCTATTTTTTTCTACTTTATGTACAACCAGATACCTACGCATAGTTACGATTTATTTTAATGTTTCAGCTTATATTAATGTAACATTTAAGTTTCAAAGTGGATAAACCAAAGTATTTCATTTCAATGACTTCTATCAAAACATTTAATTGAAACCCTACCCTCCCAATCAAACTTGATTATTAACACCTTTATAGCTCTGAATACCTGATAGAAAACCAGATATCCTGGTCAGATATTGAGTGACAACGTTATAAAAGTACTTATTACAATTAGGGTAATACGGCTTTTGAAAATTTTGTCACTGTGTTCTGTATCTATCACTGACATCAAATGTAAATTGCATAGCTATACCATTTTTTGTATTTCTATGCAATGTACATTTGATAACAGACAAACATAGACAAAGACTTTATTTTAGTGAATGCTGATAGTTTTTATTTTTACAAAAGCTGCATGACGCAGTCTCGCTTTTAAAATATAATTGGGGACGGTGGTGGTGACGTGTGCTTATGTGCTGTGTACGTAAGGTCAAGCATGTTCTAAGCAATCGTTACTCTTACATCACCCCTCAGGATAGTATAAGACTGCGAGCAACGGCGTCTCTGACCGTCGCTTCCCGATTTGCATAGGCGTGTCATTCCGAAGGACCCTTGCTAGTATCTGGCGGTATACATACGATATTCTGCACACGTGACCCTATCGGAAAACTAATACAAAGTTAATTCAATATCATGCACAGAAGATACCACAATCGTAGTGACCAGAAATAGAGAACCCTATAATTTACTTATACAGCCAGAAATAATAAACTTCAAATCGTTCCATTAACATGGATTCCTGTCGTAAATAAGGATCTAAAGAACGTCAACACAGAACCAATGTCGAACCAAAGAGATCTCTTTGGAGACGAAAGATTAGGAGAGCCGACCCCAAGCCAGTAGTGAAGTAGCCAGAAAAAAATTATATAATTTCTAAAACCTTCATCTATCTCCTTAACTACAAAACAATTGTCGTTTTAAATATAATCTGCCAAGTCATAAACCACCGCTAATGTCAGCTGGGTGCTATCTCCGGAGATAAGCGTAACTCCGCACGTTCGCACCTCCGCGCCGCACCCGCACATCCGCGGAGATTACGCGAGCCGCCAAATCCGCGATAAATCCGTGATTACGTCGTCTTGTGTCGCGATACTGACTACATTCAACGCTTGTACCACAATAAACAGGACAGAAAGATATTCCGTTTGCAACTTCATAAAAGTATCCATATATTACCTATCCCCCCGTCAATAGTGCGATAAGGTAAATGAGAAAATGCCAATGTCTTCAATTTTCTCTGTCTTAAGTTTGCTCAGTGAAAGTTTTTTATATGATGCTGACATACAAATTGTCCTTGCATTCCGATATAGCTACATGATATAGCTGGCTACTAAGCCATGGTTTTACTAATTTCTAATTAAAATTAAAATGTTTAAAGTCAAATTATTACCTTCTGGTTGTACGTATTTTCTTCTCGTGCCACTGTTACTGTATTCTAAGCCATAAGAGATATTTAGTACCTATCCCGAGTTAACCTGATCCGTATTAATATCCGTAGAAGAGCAAGCTATTGTTACGAAACATAACAATACGGACGAGGAAACAATATGTTATTTATATTATTGTACGTATTATGTTTCATGGCGGAAGCAACGAATGATCGCTCCATATCATCTGACAATACGTGGCGAGGAGTTCGGAAAACCATAGAAGAAATAACACGTATTTAAATAGAAAATATTGTTTTCAATTTTGAAAGAGTGGAGTTACAAATTCACGCTTTTTCATTTCTTTTTTAATTGTGACGTTATACATTTTTAGTTTAATAAAATGATAACAAATACTCGTATGTATGCAGTATATAAAAAATGAAGATTGAAAAAACAATTTAAATTTTATTAAATAAATTTAAAAAGAAACAAGTATATAGGTTTTATTTCTATCTTGTTTTATTTTTATAAAAAGAGACTATTAGTTATCCAAAGTATCATTTTTCAATCGATGCTACTAGGAATTTGTAGAATCAAATTACAATTCAATGAGACTACTGCGGAATAAAATCTCAATCTTTTTGCTACAAGCAAACGAATTACTCTTATAAATTACTGTCCACGTGCAATCTATTGGAGCCATTGTTCGTCTACAACTGCCTTATCACGCCTATACCGGCCGGCATTGTGTCCGACGTAAATAGCCTTCAAAGGGACGGGATCAGGGCCGGCCCCCGTTGCAAAACCTCCCATGCACAAACATTTGTTAAAACGTCCCAAGTCTATATTGAAAAGACCGATTTTTCATGCTATGCGATGTGTGTGTTATTGGTGCCTGGCTGCTACAGTGGAATAGCACTGGAGCTGTGTAACACAGGTTTCTTCCTTCAACAGGCTCCAGCCTCCTCCAATCTGTATGTAACCGCCCCAAAAAATGTTTTCTTTTTCTTTTGAAAATAAACTGCTTTTTACTTTAATGCTGACTAACAATATTATTCGCAGTGATTTCTTTAACACTGAAGTTAGTGGTACGAAGTAAAAAGTAATAAACTAAAGTTAGGTTATAGATTTATACTTCGAAATTCAGGTTTGTTTTTGGTTCCTTAATTGATTAACTTTATTCGCTGCTACTTATTGACAAATATGTGTTCTAAATGACCAAATCTAGACTATGTTTGTAGAATTTTTTGGAAAACCTTGTAATAAAACGTTCTATACTATTCTTTTACCTTTTAAATATGATTTGATTTTGTTACATAGTTTTAGTAAAAATACATACTATTACTATACCAATACCTACTATACCAATGTTTATTAATGGGACCAACCCGCGTTTTAAATACTGAACGGTTCGCCAAAGGGGCTGATAGGCCGCTTACAACCTCCTTACCATTGTGGGCAATTTTAATTGCGGGATGGACAGGATTAATACAGTGGGAATATCCCGGCTACGGCGGGGTATTATTTTTGGAGAGTGCTCAAATTACAACTTTCCCGGGTTTTCATTGGGCTTAGGGTATTTTACAATCAGCCGAATATTTTCGGCCCGTTTATCTAATACCGTTAATTTTGAAAAGCTGTCGAGAAATAATTTTGTTATGGAATGTTATCCGGTTTTGATACCTTAAATTTTACATCAAATTGTAAAGAGTGGTTTCGGGTATCGGCTATTGTTGGTGCTTAGTTAATACCAGATTAGTGGAAATTATAATTTTTTATTACTTTTTTATTTAGTATTTTAAGCACACAAGACGCAGTACTTGTAAATTTCTAAATTATTCCGTTTTTGTCACTTTTTAAAAGAAGCGTCGCGATGAATGACAATAGGATAGAAATGCATCCCACATTGTAATACGTTTTGCGTTGTGCAAGTAGAAGGTTGTTTGTATAGAAGAGCTAAGTACCCCCGTAATCGGTTTAGCCGTGCGAGTGGACTGTAATCGGCCAAGGAAGACCCCTTGGCGGCTTGTTCTCATTTCTACAGTGTTCTTACCTAACACAAGCTGCTTCAGATATCCACTTTTTTACGAGTATTTAACTATGTGATGCATCTCATCATCTCATCTCAGTCCTTCCACCCACTGCCGAGCATAGGCCTCCCTTCGTCGAGCCACCCATCGACTTTCACTGTCGTCAACCCATCTCATTGCTGGACATTCGATGCTTCTCTCACCTGTTCTAGGCCACCATTCGGTTAAAGGCTTACTCCACCTACCATCTCTCGTCGAGTCAGGTCCCCAGTTCCATTTTAAGTGCATGACCGTCGTTCCAACATCTCGTACTTTTAGTACGTTGTCGGATTGTTGTTGCAATATAAAAAGTAAATAATATAGCATTCGTACTCTTGTTTTTTCACATCTGCAGTATTATACTCGTAGGTTCTTCGTACCTCGGCCATGCTCTTTTCTCTTTGGCGAACATGTTACTGTAAGTGTTCGCGTAACTGTAAACAATTGAATAAAACCTCTGCAACACTGTCCGTCTGACTCTGGCCAGTTCATGTAACAGCGGTTGTTTTGTGAAGTTGGTTGCAGCATAAACTTGATGTTACAAGGTTGCAGGCGGCCGCACTGGAACTTGTGAAACTTTTAGTAATGCGGGGCCGATAACAGACGTACCTACTGTGAACTCGGAAGTAGTAGCTTAAAACTAAAATGAGTTTCGAGAAAAGTAGTAGGTACATAGCAGACGGAGAACGGACAAACTTAGTCATATTTTCGTAAAGGGACAACTTATTTGTACTTGAGTTAATGTGTTAAGTGACTTATGATTTAATTTTGTATCGAGGCGTCATCATCATCATCATCATCATCAGGTCTTTATGTCTCCACTGCAGGAGCACGACCCTCTCTGTACTACCAGAGCCATACTTGGCCAGAGCAGCCAGAGGACTTGGCGTACACTCTCATCGCTGGCCAGACGGGTTGGAGGTCTCATTCTCATTCTCATTCTCATCACAGAGGTAGTGTATCGAGGCGTAAGGCATCTTTATTGATGGAGTGCAAGCCTACCTATTCTGCGGTTAAGTACAACATCCAAGATCTAAACTGACTGCTTTATATATAGAACACAAAAGAAATAATAACTTCTCCAACGGTTACGTGCCATGTTTCTATTGTTCTACAAAAGCCAGTAAATCGAATTCCGTCGAAACTGAACGTATGTTGAGTCTAGTTGAACGAATTGTACCCTCAAGCGCTTTGAGGGCTAACGAATTCTATTTTACCTACCACCTTTTGTTTAAGTTGCGAGATTTGAATATATGTTGAGTATATGAAAATTGATAGATAATTACTATACTTACTACAACGATTAACGTTTAATGACCTGCAACTGCTTCTTTTCGAGTTTGGCTGACACTTTCGAGCAAATAGACAGACGGACAAAGTTACAATCGCCATCATTCCGGGCTCGGATATTGCCGGCCCGCCCGGGAAATGAGCTCTGCTGCGAAGGTACCAATGAAATCGACAGGGCCTCGTTTTTGAAGGGAAAGGACGTTTCGTAAAGGAATATTTTGTGGATTTATAAAATAATGATCGAATGACGATCGAAAGCGTAATAACTGAAGTAAATTGGAAAACCTAAGTAATAATTAACAAAATACATACATACATACATACATATTTTCACGCCTGTTTCCCATGGGGGTAGGCAGAGACTATGGATTTCCACTTACTACGATCCTTACAAACCTCTTTTGCTTCATCAACACTCATAACTCTTAACAAAATCTTCAAGTAAATTATAGAATGTAACAGAAATCACCAACAAATTGAAATTATCTGACTAAATCAAGTTGACACTTATAAGATAGTTTACTAAATACACAAATATATTCATGTACAAAAACTAAAAACAGAAAGAAACAAAGTAAGAACATTGAGTACAAAGGTACTGCTTATTATAAAAACATATTAACTTGTTTCGGCTGGATAATAGTCTGAACCAATGACTACTAAAATATGTATACATTGTACAAGTCTAGTAAAATAACAGGCTAAACCTGTAACAAACGACTTTTCCAAAGAACCGCTTCCACATGGCATTGCCATCAGTAAGTGCAGCTATGTTGTATCCCGCTGTAAATTCGACGCCGTTCTAAAACTCCGATCTCCGGAACTTCCGGCCGACGCGACGCCGATGCGTCGCGATCACACGTGTGCCATGTATGCGATCTACGATGCCATTTAGCTGGGGTTGAGATGTAGTTGTGTTTCACTTTATCATCTTCTCTATTACTGATCTGTATTATTTCATATGGTGTTTTGTGCTTTTCGGCTTAGAATAGAACGACTTCTTCTCTAACTGTGGATGTCGTAACAGCTTTCTCAAGGAAAGTTCCCTTCTACTCTTGGCATGGTTTTAAGCTACTTTGGATAACCAATGCAATGTATATCATCCTTATCATCGTCAAATCTTTTTAGTCTCCACTGCAGGAGCACGGGCCTCTCTGTACTGCTAGAGCCATGTTTGGTCAAAGTAGCTGATGATTTCGCGAAATATAATTTTATATAATCTTCGGAAATTAAAAAGTCGGAGAGTGCAACTAGGCAGCTAAACAGCACAGCTAAGGATGTAACTAGAAACGCACTAAGATGACGATATGATTTTCCTCTTCGCTGGGAGCCCTGACTGCTTATGACCATGTTAACCGTGTGATCCTAACATATTTTTCCCTTGTTACAGATTCGCGCGCGGGGGCTCGCTCGTCGACGCGCCGTCGCTCGTCGCCGCAGACGCCGGCCGCGCTGCTGGCGCACTTTGACACCAGTCTGCTGCAGGTAACGTTTTGTTTTATATCTTTGCCTTACAACTCAATATCAGTCTACTGATGGACGCGTCTATAGTCCTGCAATAGAGTAAAAAGTAATAGTTTTTTACAGAATCTTTTTGTAATTATTATCCACTTCTGCCCCAAACGCATAGGTAAGTAATAAGTACATTCATCTCAATTACTGGCTGGTTAACTGGAAGATATCTCTATACGAGATAAGTCCGTCGTTGTATTTTAAAAACAAGCAAACACGCTTCTCATAAAAAACGATTTGCCGATAATATTGTTAATATATATTTTATTATTAATAATATATATTAATATAGAAAATAATATTGTTATTATTAATACATATTAATATAGAAAATAGTTGTTGATCGCCGAAGATGGTTTGAAGTAGTTGTGGCCGCTTCTGCTTGTTTTTTGTTCCTATGGGAAGTATACGTTACGACTCCTGTGGTTGAGGAAATTGGAAAACAAGGATACAAAGTAGTGACAGGTCCAACCACGTCGCATACTCTCGCGTATCACGGCATTGGCAAAAAATGGATATCACGCTTGTTATAACCTAACTAGCACACCACCGATAAGCCACAAAAATCTAATTTTATACGACATATGATGTGGATTCTCAAAGAATACGGTATGTGCCCAGCTAAGTTCAACCAAGTATAAAGTCCTTTAAACTTGCTCGGGAAAAAGTTGCGGTCGAGTTTTCCTAGACAACTTGACACTTGAAGTTAATTTTCGTTAGTTCATCTTTCGTCTTTGAGCGACTTCAAAAAAGGAGCCTTGATTTTATGGATGTTTCCCGATTACTAAAAGACGCTTGGACCAATTAGATTTTTTAAGGCCATACTTTTCAGATGGTCAGGAATTTTATCAAAATCGGTTGTATAGTGTATGGTTGAAGTCTGTTTTTAGTTTTGAAAATTATATAGACTTTGCCTTGATTATATTAAAAATGCATTTTAACCAACTTAAACGCAAATTGAAGAAATAAATCTTTGAAAGATACTGTAACTCGGTATCTCCTAGCGTATTTCCTGCCACTTGATAAATTAGATTTCTCAAACGTTTCACAGCGAATAGTTTCGAAGTATTTTTTGCCAAAGCCTGAAGTGTACGGCGCTTATTGAATCAGGCGACACATGTAGCGGCATGCCGGCGGGGGTCGGCGGCGCTGGGGTGCTGCGACGAGATGTCTCGCGGCGAAGGGTTAAAGTAAAGACGATCGAAATCTGCTATTCAAGGCTAACTTATTTTTTAATGATGTATTCTGTTGCTGCTATAACAATAAATATTAAAAACAGTATAAAATAATTATTTAAGTGGGGTTCCCATACAACAAACGTGATTTTTTATAGATAATTTCGAACTTTTCGTACGGTAGTGCGACTCGCACTTAGCCAGTTTTATATTTAACTACTTGTGCCTGCGGGCTTTGCTCCCCGTGGCAATTTCGGGATAAAAAATCCTATGTCCTTCCCCGGGTCTTAAACGATATCCATACTAAATTTCATTTAAATCGGTCCAGCCGTTCTCGCGTGATGGCGTAACTAAGAAAAAAGGGGAATCATTTTTAAATGTATAGATATCTTATGTACTGTATTTATGAAATAATTCTGCACCCTTAAACAGGCCTAAAATGTAATAGACATATATAGGGCCCCTCCGCGCACATATACAACATATATCTCCTATTCAGTGGTACTGGCACATTCAAAGAAGTGCGGCTCTTTCGACAGATTTCTCCTGAGACGTGAACGCTTTTCGTGTATTGCTTGCTCCCGCGTATATCTCTAGAATTTTACAATATTAAGATCATGTTTTTTTTTTCCACGATTATCTATCCATGGTTTTCAATTTATAATCGTGCCCGTCTTGCCATTTGCCCAGCAGTGGGACGTAGATGGCTAATAAATAAATAAAATATCATGTTCTAGGATCATTCTTACATATGTCTTATGACATTTTAAAATTTCGACTATATGCATTTCGAGCTAGAATCATTTGAAAGTAGATGGAGGTCCTTTGTTTGTTTTAGTTTACTGAGGTCTTTCGTTTTAGTTTACTTTCACCGTCATCATCATAATCCTAGCATTAGCTACCGATGACATTTTCATTTATATTGACGTTTAAGTTATTGATAGATAGATAGATAGATAAACGATTTATTTGCTGCTATAACAACAAAAAAAAACACAAATCAAACACAAAAAATAAATATACTTCTACCTACCTGGCCTACCTGCACAATTTTCAATGTGTGTGCTGCAGCAATACAAATAGGCCACAGCTCAGTGGTAATATTGCCCGCGAGCAATACACTGATTTTCAGCTGTGACCTGAAGAGATGCGTGGTGCGATGAAAGTGACGTGAAAATAGACAAATGAGGCTGTGTGTGTGTGTGTGTGTGTGTGTGTGTGTGTATAAATACATAAATAAGTAAATAGTGTAATATAATACAAAAGTTTAAATACATATATATATAGCATTGCTGTTGTGTAAATATTGTCTTGGCATTGTCATAACTCGTATCACATAAGTTGTTTAAAAAGAATACACGAAGGGGATGTGGGAATATTAAGTAGTAACATAGGCCCAGAAGAACTGTCGGCGACAGCCTCCGCTACCAGCGACGTGTTGGATTTAGAATTTTTTGAAAATCTAATAAATGGGTGCGATACCTAGTTTTAAAAGATGAAATTGACGTATAGAGTCTTATTGGTACTAACTAATTGAGAATCTAAGTTGAAAACTTGCTAGAAGATGACGTAACAACGCACAAATTCTCTACGAATTTCATAAAATAACATTAAATGTTTAATCTTATTTAATTAAAAATCCTTCCATGCTGAGTGTAAGGAAAACAAACTAAGAATGTACAGGCTGCTTCTCATTCCGCGCAGATCGTTAAAACCGATCAAGGGATTTGAATCATGTTAATAGGTGATGCGTCTAGCAATCCATCACTATTTTGATTCCCTTTTTCATCTTGATGTCCACCATCAAGCTAAACGTGGCCTTTGGGTCTTACGGCCCTGGGCTCTGTCTACCCCGTCAGGGATAAAGACGTGAAAATGTATCTGTAATTACATAATTGGATTAAATTCGAAATTATACGAAGAAACTCAAGTAGAATGGCCACAAACACACATTTTTACAAAATGGGTGAACCCGCATTTGGCTATTACTTCCCTCATCCCTTAATCCTCGACGCCATCGTGACGTCCTGATTGCTTCCATAATTCCTCATTGATGAGTCACATCACACAGACGATCACAATCAATTTACAGTAAGAACGGTCGATGAGCGAATCAGTCTGAGCATCACGATCAATACGTCACAGGAATGGTTGATGAGCGACGTCACTCAAATGTCTATAATCAATCCCCAGCAGGAATGTTCGGTAGCTTTATGACTTCTGACGTGACGTGGGTGGCAATAAAGGTATTTACACATAGCAATAATAACGATATGCTATACTTTCTAAGCTAATCAGAGTACCTAGTCTATAATATTACAAATAAGCATAAGCTATTTGCGCGTATAACTACTAAGGAAATAACTTTTTAAAGGAACAAGGGCATGATATATTTACCATAGTCACATCATTTCATTTTGGTGCTAATTGCAGTACAGTAAAAACCTATTTTGTAATGTTTTAGTTATTTCATGTAATTTGAGTGCTATTGTAATACGTTTAAGGTATAAAGTATTATTATTATTTCTAACTTCAATCATAGTAAATTGATTGAAAATATCATCTTTAAAAAAATATTCTAAAGACCGTAAATAAAGTCGGAGTTATCAATACTTGATTGTAAAAAACGAAAGTTGCAATACTCTGAAATCAAAAACAAACAAACCGATGCCTTCCCGTCTGGTCAATACACGGACAAACATTATCTAACGTGTGTTCTCTCCCTATTCACACACTACAGTCATACGAAGGCAATGAAATTTATGACTCCGAGGCGTCGTAAATATGGGCCCCTGTCGCCCCTCCGGACTGCCGGACCGCCGGACCGGACCAGATCCGTCTTATGCTAATCCCTGAGCAAACGTATGAACATTGAAAGTTTCCTCGTTTGGGTCCTGGTTATGCCAACCCTCTTAGTACTATTGTTATTTACTGTTACTGTTGGGAAGTTTAGTTGTTAATGACGGCCAGTCGCTCCGAGGATGCTAAATAGGTAAATAGCGGTGTAAGTGAGTTTTTGCTGTGAACGATTGCTTTGTGATGGTTTGCGAATCTATGTTTCTGTTTTCATACATGCGATCACGAACTACAAACTTATAGGCTCATACTTAGGCTTAGGTGATTTTTTCTCACTATGACCTCATTTTCCCAGGAACAAAAGTAGGGTATGTGCTAATCCAGGTAATAAGCTAACTTTCTCGCCCACCATCACACTAAAAGTAGTCTTTGGGTCTTGCGACTCAGGGCTCCGCCTGCTTAGAGCCGCAAGACCCAAAGTTCTCTATCTGCCCCGTTAGGGATAAAGACGTGATAGTATGTATGTAATGTATGTTGGTACATAAGCAAACAAATATAAGGGTCATCTGGTGGCAAGCGGATCTATAAATCGTCTTAAAAAGACCTTGCAATTTTCATGTTAACTAACACAAATAAAAGTCAGTAATGAGAAGAATACATTTTGTCCACCAAAACACAAGATTAGTAATATTTCTCTGTACCTACATACTCGTATTCTATAACAGTGCGCGACATATACAAGTATGATAGCTGCCGGTGCGGACGACCGCGGACCGCGGCGTGATTGCGGCAGGCCTGACGGCTGTGACACACGGGGCGAGTCTGGTATTCATTGCAAAAATTTGATAGTATTGTCCAAGAATCCAGGCCCTTCACAACGATCTACAGAATCCCCTTTCAAGAACGTTTTAAACCGACTTCCAAAAAAGGAGGAGGTTATTAATTCGACCGATCTTTTCTTTTATGTATGTTCACCGATTTTTCGAAGACGCATAGACCGATTTGGAACATTGGTTGATTTTATCATTTAACGCTAACAATCAGATCACAACTTCTTTATTTCTTCTTGAGGTGTCTTCTTATCGAGTCAAAATAGTTTCAGTGTAGCTTCAATTTCAAATCTTGAGGTGTCTATAAATTATTTCGACTTTCCTTTAGTCACTGGCCGACTAGCCCCGTGTGTGAGGGCTTTCGGTCCTTCGTATAAAAATATAGCGTCGATAAAACCGGCATCGGAAAGCGATCCGCGGCCGATGGCTTATCAATCTGCTGACCTCTGCCCTTTGCCAGCCCGGGCAAAGATTTAAAAGAAAAAACGTGTGCTACTTTTTCAGAACAGTTTTATTTTACGTTTAAGGCTTGGCTCTACGTTTTTATTTTTCAAAATCTGTCAAAATTGATTCAAAAGTTGTCCGTTCTTTTCCGCTAGGTTTGTAGTAATGTCTAAACGCAATGCAGGTAGAGTTAAAAATATATAGAGGTTACAGTATAAAAGGCATGACGTAATGAAATAAATCTGTTTACATTTTTGTAACATATTACGTTTTTATAAAGAATTGAATAAGTTCATGTCCGTACAAGGACTTAATGCTAATGCTTTGTTTACCGGTCAGCCTTTAGAAAAATAGAAATAGTTTATTTAAATTTTAAAATAAAGACCGTAACTTTTTATTGTTTTTGAAGCTAAGGGCTGCTTTATAAGGGTCGTTAGTAAAACTAATTAGCTAGTCGAAATCAATTAGTAGTATCACCAGGCACCGCCTCCGTCCGGCCGGCCGGAGTTCATCAAGTCATGCGGTAGTTTTGATCGAGCGTAACTACGTGGTCTCGATTTTTTTATCTTATGTCATACACAAATTTGAATTAAGTATATGGATAGAGGAATTTATTTACAATAGATTTTTTTCCAAAACCAATGAAAAGTCAGCATGTATGTACTAAATTACTAAGGGGTAAATAAGTAACTATATAAAAGAGCTGCATTATTCAATTATTTTTATTAAAGTAAGCAATATTTTTAAAATTGCAAAATTGTTGTACATTATGATATAAGTTTTTTGTGTGATGATTTTCCAGCCCGAGCCGAAAGCGAGGGCGTAATAGAGCTGAAAGTGTTTTAACCAATATACGCACGTATATCGCACGACGTTTTTCAATACACTTATATCTAAACTGATTTTTATTTTAAGGCTGCTACCAGCGACCTTGAAAATACAGAAAAAATAATTTATTTTTCTGTAAATGAGATTATCAGAAATCCTCGCACAACTTATAAGCTAGTATCTTTAAGTTACATTAGAACCCCGAAAGTCATTGAAATACTATCAGCTTTAGAAACCTTTACAAAAAGTGTCAAAAGTGGCCGTTTTTAGTAATTTTTAATATGGAAACTACAGCGGATTGTATTTCAATGACTTTCGAGGACTAGCGCTGGTAGCAGCCTTAAATAAACTCAACCATAAAACTGTGATGTACACTATATAGGGCTGCTTTTCCGCCGTTATATTATATTATATTATATTATATATAGCTACACTTACCACTGACTGACTGACTGACTGATTGACATAGTTGTTTGACCGGTTGCCAAATAGTAGGGGTGATGGTTTATGGTGGAACGTACAGGGGTGAGGGGGTCGAGTACCAGAAAAATCTGACATTTGAGGATTTGCAGAAACCTGATGTGGAAGGGGTACGGCCTGGCTAAACGGTTGGACCTGGAGATTTGACCCCATAGACAAAATGAAAGAGGTACCTGATCAATTACCAGAGCCGGTATATTTTTTGAAATTACTAAAAAAATTTTACCCCCCCCATACAAATTTCATACAAACGGCCCCCCCAAGTAACTTGGCGCAGCCCGAGGCCGAAGGCCGAGGGCGAAGCTCGCTCGCGAGCCCGTAGGGCGAGCACCGTGGCGAGGCCGAAGGCCGAGCTACTCCCCCCCTCCCCCTTTTACCCTTAATCCCCCTCCCCCCTAGTAACTTTCACGAGGCCGCAGGCCAAGTGATGCGAGCCCGAAGGGCGAGCTGCGGGCGAGGGCGAAGCCCGAGCCACTCCCGTAAGCGCCGAGTTTTTTTATAATTTTTGGAAATCCAAGATGGCCGCCGAAAGTCAAATGCTTGCGATTTGGCTGAAAATCAATATCTATATGTTTTTTGAGCAGAAAAATCCAAATTTGAATTTTTTTTTGGAATCCAAGATGGCGTCTGAATTTTAGAAAATGAAATTTATTTCGTTCATGACGTCTCACTGGGACTTCGTAGGGGTTTGAAATTTTACATGTGGGGGTAAAGCACCTCAAGGAACTCGAAACTGCATCCAGATTTTGGATCCAAAATAGCCGCCCACACATTTTTTCATGTTTTCTCAACTGACTGCAGTTTTCACCCATTTTTTGAACTGGAAGCATTTCTTAGCCAACAACCGCCGCACGAAAAACCGCGTGCTGCTTATAATATATAAACCTACATTACCACTCACTGACTGACTGACTGATTGACATAGTTGTTTGCCCTGTTGCGGGGTTGGTGGTGTTTAGGTTGATATGTGGTCCTATAGAGGGTGCTCCAGTGAGTACCAGAAAAATCTGACATTTGAGGATTTGCCAAAACCTGATGTGGAAGGGGTACGGCCTGCGAAAACGGTTGGGGTTAGGGGTGTGATTTTTTTTCCATAGTGTAGAAGATTATAAGCAATTTGACGAACGTAGTTTGTTTTTTGTTTTTTTTCAAAATCCAAGATGGCCGCCATACAAGGACAATTTTCCTCCATACAAACTTTCCCATTTTCTGAGCTGGAAACATATCTTAGCCTACCTTAACAGCCCCACGATGAACCGCGGGCTGCTTGCAGCCCGCGCAGCGCCCGAAAAGCTAGTTATAATATATAAACCTACATTACCACTGACTGACTGACTGATTGACATAGTTGTTTGCCCTGTTGCGGGGTTGGTGGGGTTTAGGTTGATGTGTGGTCGTATAGAGGGTGGTCCAGTGAGTACCAGAAAAATCTGACATTTGAGGATTTGCGGAAACCTGATGTGGAAGGGGTACGGCCTGCGAAAACCGTTAGGGTTGGGGGCGTGATTTTTTTTCCAAAATGTAGAGGGTTGTAAGCAATTTGACGAGCGTCATTTGTTTTTTTATTTTTTTCAAAATTCAAGATGGCTGCCATACATGGACAATTTTCCTCCATACAAATTTCATACAAACGGCTCCCCAAGTAACTTGGCGCAGCCAGAGGCCAAAGACCAAAAGCAAAGCCCTCCACCGCGAGGCCGCAGGCCGAGCTGCGGGCGAGGGCGAAGCCCGAGCCACTTCCCCCCTCTTGACCCCCCCCCCCCCCCCCCTCCAAGTAATTTTCACGAGGCCGTAGGCCGAGTGATGCGAGCCCGCAGGGCGAGCTGCGGGCGAGGGCGAAGCCCGAGCCACTCCCACAAGCGCCGCTTTTTTTTAAATTTTGGAAATCCAAGATGGCCGCTGAAAGTCAACTGCCTCTGATTTGGCTGAAAATCGATATTTATATGTGTTTTGACCCCAAAAATCCAAATTCAACTTTTTTTTTGGAATCCAAGATGGCGTCTGGATTTTTGAAAATTCAACTTATTTCGTTTATAACGTCTCACTGGGACTTCGTCGGAGTCTGAAATTTTGTACATGGGGGTAAAACACCCCGCGGAACTCAAAAGTGCAATCAGTTTTTGGATCCAAGATGGCCGCCCCCACACATATTTTGATGTTTTTTTTACTGACTGCAGTTTTTACCCATTTTCTGAACTGGAAACATGTCTTACCCTACCTCAACAGCCGCACGAAAGACCGCGGGCTGCTTGCAGCCCGCGCAGCGCCCGAAAAGCTAGTTATAATATATAAACCTACAATACCACTGACTGACTGACTGACTCATTGACATAGTTGTTTGCCCTGTTGCGGGGTTGGTGGGGTTTAGGTTGATGTGCGGTTGTATAGAGGGTGCTAAATGGAGTACCAGAAAAATCTGACATTTGAGGATTTGCGGAAACCTGATGTGGAAGGGATACGGCCTGCGAAAACGGTTGGAGTTAGGGGCGTGATTTTTTTTCTAAAATATAGGGGGTTGTAAGCGATTTGACGACCGTCATTTGTTTTTTAATTTTTTTCAAAATCCAAGATGTCCGCCATACAAGGACAATTTCTACCCATACAAACTTACCCATTTTTTGAACTGGAAACATATTTTAACCTACTTCAACTTGTCCACGAAAGACCGCGGGCTGCTTGCAGCCCGCGCAGCGCCCGAAAAGCTAGTTATAATATATAAACCTACATTACCACTGACTGACTGACTGACATAGTTGTTTGCCCTGTTGCGGGGTTGGTGGGGTTTAGGTTGATGTGCGGTCGTATAGAGGGTGCTCCAGTGAGTACCAGAAAAATCTGACATTTGAGGATCTGCGGAAACCTGATGTGGAAGGGGTACGGCCTGCGAAGACGGTTGGGGTTGGGGGCGTGATTTTTTTTCCAAAATGTAGGGGGTTGTGAGCAATTTGACGAGCGTCATTTGTTTTTTATTTTTTTCAAAATCCAAGATGGCCGCCATACAACGACAATTGTCCTCCATACAAACTTACCCATTTTCTGAACTGGAAACATATCTTAGCCTACCTCAACAGCCCCACGATGAACCGCGGGCTGCTTGCAGCCCGCGCAGCGCCCGAAAAGCTAGTTATAATATATAAACCTACATTACCACTCACTCACTCACTGACATAGTTGTTTGCCCTGTTGCGGGGTTGGTGGGGTTTAGGTTGATGTGTGGTCGTATAGAGGGTGCTCCAGTGAGTACCAGAAAAATCTGACATTTGAGGATCTGCGGAAACGTGATGTGGAAGGGGTACGGCCTGCGAAAACGGTTAGGGTTAGGGGCGTGATTTTTTTTTCAAAATGTGGGGGGTTGTAAGCAATTTGACGAGAGTCATTTGTTTTTTTATTTTTTTCAAAATCCAAGATGGCCGCCATACAAGGACAATTTTTCTCCATACAAACTTACCCATTTTCTGAACTGGAAACATATTTTAGCCTACCTCAACAGCCGCAAGAAAGACCGCGGGCTGCTTGCAGCCCGCGCAGCGCCCGAAAAGCTAGTTATATTATATATAGCTACACTTACCACTGACTGACTCACTGATTGACATAGTTGTTTGACCGGTTGCCAAATAGTAGGGGTGAAGGTTTATGGTGGAACGTATAGAGGTGAGGGGGTCGAGTACCAGAAAAATCTGACATTTGAGGATTTGCAGAAACCTGATGTGGAAGGGGTACGGCCTGGCTAAACGGTTGGACCTGGAGATTTGATCCCATAGACAAAATGAAAGGGCTACCTGATCAATTACCAGAGCCGGTAATTTTTTTTTAATTTGCGAAAAAAAAACTTTCCCCCCATACAAATTTCATAGAAACGACTCCCCCAAGCAACTTGGCGCAGCCCGAGGCCGAAGGCCGAGGGCGAGCTCCGTGGCGAGGCCGAAGGCCGAGCCCCCTCACCCCTCCCCCCTTTCATCCCCTCCGCCCTCCCCTCAAGTAATTTTCACGAGGCCGTAGGCCGAGTGATGCGAGCCCGAAGGGCGAGCTGCGGGCGAGGGCGAAGCCCGAGCCAATACAGCAAGCGCCACATTTTTTTTTTTTTTGGAAATCCAAGATGGCCGCCGAATGTGAACTGCTTGCGATTTTGCTGAAAATCAATATTTATATGTATTTTGAGCCAAAAAATCCAAATTTTAAATTTTTTTTGGAATCCAAGATGGCGTCTGGATTTTCAAAAATCAAACTTATTTTGTTCATAACGTCTCACTGGGACTTCATAGGTGTCTGAAATTTTCTTAACTGGGGTAAAGCACCCCGCAAAACTCGAAACTGCATTCGAATTTTGGATCCAAGATGGCCGCCTACACATTTTTTAAATTTCCTCAAATGACTGTAGTTTTTTTCCATTTTCTCTACTGGACATGTTATTAAGCCTTGATGTATAGCACGAAAAATCGCGTGCTGCTTGCAGCACGCGCAGCACCCGAAACACTAGTTATATTATAATATATAAACCTACAATACCACTGACTCACTCACTGATTGACATAGTTGTTTGCCCTGTTGCGGGGTTGGTGGGGTTTAGGTTGATGTGTGGTCGTATAGAGGGTGCTCCAGTGAGTACCAGAAAAATCTGACATTTGAGGATCTGCAGAAACGTGACGTGGAAGGGGTACGGCCTGCGAAGATGGATGGGGTTGGGGGCGTGATTTTTTTTTCAAAATGTAGGGGATTGTAAGCAATTTGACGAGCGTCATTTGTTTTTTGATTTTTTTCAAAATCCAAGATGGCCGCCATACATGGACAATTCCCCTCCATACAAAATTCATACAAACGGCCCCCCAAGTAACTTGGCGCAGCCAGAGGCCAAAGACCAAAAGGAAAGCCCTCCACCGCGAGGCCGCAGGCCGAGCTGCGGGCGAGGGCGAAGCCCGAGCCACTCCCCCCCCCCCCCTCGACCCCCCCCCCCCCTCCAAGTAATTTTCACGAGGCCGGAGGCCGAGTGATGCGAGCCCGCAGGGCGAGCTACGGGCGAGGGCGAAGCCCGAGCCACACCCACAAGCGCAACTTTTTTTTTTAATTTTGGAAATCCAAGATGGCCGCCGAAAGTCAATTGCTTGCGATTGGGCTGAAAATCGATATCTATATGTATTTTGAGCTGAAAAATCCAAATTTTACAGTTTTTTTGGAATCCAAGATGGCGTCTGGATTTTAGAAAATTAAACTTATTTTGTTTATAACGTCTCACTGGGACTTCGTAGGGGTCTGTAATTTTGCATGTGGGGGTAAAGCGCCCCGCGGAACTCGGAACTGGAATCAGATTTTCGACCCAAGATGGCCGCCCCCACACATATTTTGATGTTTCCTTTACTGACTGCAGTTTTTACCTATTTTCTCAACTGGACATGTTCTTTAGCCCACCTCAACAGCCGTACGAAAAACCGCGGGCTGCTTGCAGCCCGCGCAGCGCCCGAAA
This sequence comes from Acrobasis consociella, assembly GCA_963555685.1. Lineage (NCBI taxonomy): Eukaryota > Metazoa > Arthropoda > Insecta > Lepidoptera > Pyralidae > Acrobasis > Acrobasis consociella. Next base: position 17,238,965 of record OY743124.1, on the reverse strand, counting down.
AGCTAGTTATAATATATAAACCTACAATACCACTGACTCACTCACTGATTGACATAGTTGTTTGCCCTGTTGCGGGGTTGGTGGGGTTTAGGTTGATGTGCGGTCGTATAGAGGGTGCTCCAGTGAGTACCAGAAAAATCTGACATTTGAGGATTTGCGGAAACCTGATGTGGAAGGGGTACGGCCTGCGAAGACGGTTGGGTTTAGGGGTGTGATTTTTTTTCCAAAATGTAGGGGGTTGTAAGCAATTTGACGAGCGTCATTTGTTTTTTGTTTTTTTTCAAAATCCAAGATGGCCGCCATACAAGGACAATTCCCATCCATACAAATTTCATACAAACGGCAACTCGGCGCAGCCTGAGGCCGAAGCCCACACGCGAGGCCGCAGGCCGAGCTGCGGAGCGAGGGCGAAGCCCGAGCTCCCCCCTTCCCCTTTGACCCCCCCCCCCCCCCCCTCAAGCAATTTTCACGAGGCCGCAGGCCGAGTGATGCGAGCCCGAAGGGCGAGCTGCGGGCGAGGGCGAAGCCCGAGCCAATATCACAAAGCGCAGCGTCTTTTTTTTTTTTTTTGGAAATCCAAGATGGCCGCCGAATGTCAACTGCTTGCGATTTGGCTGAAAATCGATATCTTTATGTAATTTGACCCCAAAAACCTTAATTCAATATTTTTTTTGGAATCCAAGATGGCGTCTGGATTTTAGAAAATTAAACTTCTTTCGTTTATAACGTCTCACTGGAACTTCGTAGGGTTCTGAAATTTTGCACGTGGGGGTAAAGCACCCCGCGGTTTTCGGAACTGGAATCAAATTTTAGATCCAAGATGGCCGCCCCCACACATATTTTGATGTTTCCCATACTGACTGCAGTTTTACCTGTTTTCAGAACTGGAAACATGTCTTACCCTACCTCAACAGCCGCACGAAAGACCGCGGGCTGCTTGCAGCCCGCGCAGCGCCTGAAAAGCTAGTTATATTATATATAGCTACACTTACCACTGACTGACTGACTGATTGACATAGTTGTTTGACCGGTTGCCAAATAGTAGGGGTGATGTTTTATAGTGGAACATATAGGGGTGAGCGGGTCGAGTACCAGAAAAATCTGACATTTGAGGATTTGCAGAAACCTGATGTGGAAGGGGTACGGCCTGGCTAAACGGTTGGACCTGGAGATTTGACCCCATAGACAAAATGAAAGGGGTACCTGATCAATTACCAGAGCCAGTAATTTTTTTTTAATTTTCATAAAAAAAAATTCCCCCCATACAAATTTCATACAAACGGCCCCCCCAAGTAACTTGGCGCAGCCCGAGGCCGAAGGCCGAGGGCGAAGCCGGCTCGCGAGCCCGAAGGGCGAACTCCGTGGCGAGGCCGAAGGCCGAGCCCCCCCTTCACCCCCCCGCTCCCCTTCCCCCAAGTAATTTCCCCCCATCACGAGGCCGCAGGCCGAGTGACGCGAGCCCGAAGGGCGAGCTACGGGCGAGGGCGAAGCCCGAGCCACTCCAGTAAGCGCCGGGTTTTTTTTAATTTTTGGAAATCCAAGATGGCCGCCGAAAGTCAACTGCCTCTGATTTGGCTGAAAATCAATATTTATATGTGTTTTGACCCCAAAAATCCAAATTTAACTTTTTTTTTGGAATCCAAGATGGCGTCTGAATTTTAGAAAATGAAATCTATTTCGTTCATAACGTCTCACTGGGACTTCGTAGTGGTCTGAAATTTTGCACGTGGGGGTAAAGCACCTCAAGGAACTCGAAACTGCATTCAGATTTTGGATCCAAGATGGCCGCCCACACATGTTATTATGTTTTCTCAACTGACTGCAGTTTTCACCCATTTTTTGAACTGGAAACATTTCTTAGCCAACAACCGCCGCACGAAAAACCGCGTGCTGCTTGCAGCACGCGCAGCACCCGAAACACTAGTTATATTATAATAAAGCTAGTTATAATATATAAACCTACAATACCACTCACTGACTCACTCACTGATTGACATGGTTGTTTGCCCTGTTGCGGGGTTGGTGGGGTTAAGGTTGATGTGTGGTCGTATAGAGGGTGCTCCAATGAGTCCCAGAAAAATCTGACATTTGAAGATCTGCAGAAACCTGATGTAGAAGGGGTACGGCCTGCGAAAACGGTTAGGGTTAGGGGTGTGATTTTTTTACCAAAATGTAGGGGGTTGTAAGCAATTTGACGATCGTCATTTGTTTTTTATTTTTTTTCAAAATCCAAGATGGCCGCCATACAAGGACAATTTTCCTCGATACAAACTTAACCATTTTCTGAACTGGAAACATAATTTAGCAAACCTTAAAAGTCGCACGAAAGACCGCGGGCTGCTTGCAGCCCGCGCAGCGCCCGAAAAGCTAGTTATAATATATAAACCTACATTACCACTGACTGACTCACTGACTGATTGACATAGTTGTTTGCCCTGTTGCGGTGTTGGTGGGGTTTAGGTTGATGTGCGGTCGTATAGAGGGTGCTCCAGTGAGTACCAGAAAAATCTGACATTTGAGGATTTGCAGAAACCTGATGTGGAAGGGGTACGGCCTGCGAAGACGGTTGAGGTTAGGGGCGTGATTTTTTTTCCATAATGTAGAAGATTATAAGCAATTTGACGACCGTCATTTGTTTTTTTATTTTTTTCAAAATTCAAGATGGCCGCCATACATGGACAATTCCCCTCCATACAAATTTACATACAAACGGCCCCCCAAGTAACTTGGCGCAGCCTGAGGCCGAAGGCCGAAGGCGAAGCGCCCACGCGAGGCCGCAGGCCGAGCTGCGGAGCGAGGGCGAAGCCCGAGCTCCCCCTCCCCCCCTTTGACACCCCCCCCCTACAAGTAATTTTCACGAGGCCGCAGGCCGAGTGATGCGAGCCCGTAGGGCGAGCTGCGGGCGAGGGCGAAGCCCGAGCCACTCCCACAAGCGCCGCTTTTTTTTCAAATTTTGGAAATCCAAGATGGCCGCCGAAAGTCAACTGCTTGCGATTGGGCTGAAAATCGATATCTATATATATTTTGAGCCGAAAAATCCAAATTTGACAGATTTTTTGGAATCCAAGATGGCGTCTGGCTTTTAAAAAAAATTAAACTTATTTCGTTTATAACGTCTTATTTGGACTTTTTAGGGCTCTGCAATTTTGCATGTGGGGTAAAAGCACCCCGCGGAACTCGAAACTGCAATCGGATTTTGGATCCAAGATGGCCGCCCACACATTTTTTTATGTTTTCCTTACTGACTGCAGTTTTTACCCATTTTCTCAACTGGACAGGTTATTTAGCCTACGTCAACAGCCGCACGAAAAACCGCGGGCTGCTTGCAGCCCGCGCAGCGCCCGAAAAGCTAGTTATAATATTATAATATATAAACCTACAATACCACTGACTCACTGACTGATTGACATAGTTGTTTGCCCTGTTGCGGGGTTGGTGGGGTTTGGGTTGATGTAGGGTCGTATAGAGAATGCTCCAGTGAGTACCAGAAAAATCTGACATTTGAGGATTTGCGGAAACCTGATGTGGAAGGGGTATGGCCTGCAAAAACGGTTAAGGTTAGGGGCGTGATTTTTTTTCCAAAATGTAGGGGGTTGTAAACAATTTGAAGAGTGTCACTTGTTTTTTTATTTTTTTCAAAATTCAAGATGGCCGCCATACAAGGACAATTTTCCTCCATACAAACTTACCCATTTTCTGAACTGGAAACATGTCTTAGCCTACTTCAACAGCCGCACGAAAGACCGCGGGCTGCTTGCAGCCCGCGCAGCGCCCGAAAAGCTAGTTATATTTATAATATATAAACCTACATTACCACTGACTGACTGACTGACTGACTCATTGACATAGTTGTTTGCCCTGTTGCGGGGTTGGTGGGGTTTAAGTTGATGTGCGGTTGTATAGAAGGTGCTAAATGGAGTACCAGAAAAATCTGACATTTGAGGATCTGTTGAAACCTGATGTGGAAGGGGTACGGCCTGCAAAAACGGTTAGGGTTAGGGACGTGATTTTTTTTTCAAAATGTAGGGGCTCGTGAGCATTTTGACGAGCGACATTTGTTTTTTGTTTTTTTTCGAAATCCAAGATGGCCGCCATACAAGGACAATTTTCCTCCATACAAACTTACCCATTTTCTGAACTGGAAACATATCTTAGCCTACCTCAACAGACCCACGATGAACCGCGGGCTGCTTGCAGCCCGCGCAGCGCCCGAAAAGCTAGTACTTATTAAAATCAGTGCGGCACGCGGACTTACTAGCTGGTGCTACCAAGCAGTATGTTAGTTCGGAATTTAAAAAAAAATTAAAATATTGCGGTGGCATAATATAACTTCACTATTTGCGTTTATGACGCAAGCGTGTTTTATGAACTACTTTATATAGGTATCTAAAACCGATGAAATTAGAGCCACTTTACGAGCAAGTGTGTTGAAAAAATAATTAATTTAGTATACAGCATGGAAGGGACATACCCGTAATAAATCGAACCACAGGCTATACTAGATCACTATATTATAATTATAAAATAACAGTAAAAAAAACCGTATTTGACATTCTCATACAAATTTTCCAGGCGGCTGCACACTTTTGTATGGAAATGCCATTTTTTTAGTTTTTGGTTGTTATTTTTATTTGATTATAGTTAGTGGTATAGTGTAGCCCGTGGTTCGATTTATAACGGGTATATCCCTTCCACGTTGTATATTGGCACTACTGTGGGCACTACATTTATTTTAAACTGACGTCGAATTTGCGGAGCGTCTATGTAGTGTAAATGCTAGGAGAACAATTATAAGTATTCATTTGTCTACAGTACAGTTGTGCTCTGTGGTTGTGCTACTGTAAACGATGGGCAAAATTTTAAACAAGTGTCAAAAAAGGGTGATTCAGTCCTTTATTTTTACCCAATTTTTGAAAGTTAAACTAGATCTTTTTAGGGTTCCGTACCCAAATGGGAAAATCGTCCGGCCAAGCCCAGTCTACGCCACCAAAAACGTCTAAAAACTTATTTTATTTTCATTTATATATATGATATAGATGACGAACTACGGAAAAAAATCAATTACCTTCGAGGGCGCACAGTGTTATAACAAACTACCGTCTGACATAAAAATATAAACCCATTTAATACATTTAAGGTTAAACTTGCAAATTACGTTATGGAACATTATTAGCTTAAAAGAAATTAATTAAGTAGTAATTTTAGTTACGTACGTAGGTACGTATTGTGGCTGGGATAAAAAATTGTAAACAGTGAGTGTATTACTTGAGTGTAGTGTAGTGTGTATGCGAACGAGGCAAATGTAAAAAAAAATACTTTTTTGTGTTCTCATGTAAGTGATTTTTGTCTTTTTAGGGTTCCGTAGCCAAATGGCAAAAACGGAACCCTTATAGTTTCGTCATGTCTGTCTGTCTGTCTGTCCGACCGTATGTCACAGCTACTTTTTTCCGAAACTATAAGACCTATACTATTGAAACTTGGTAAGAAGATGTATTATGTGAACCGCATTAAGGTTTTGACACAAAAATAGAAAAAAACAAAAAATTTTGGGGATTCCCCATACTTAGAAATAAAACTCAAAAATTTTTTTTTCATCAAACCCAAATGACTGGAGACTGGAGGAATGTAACCCAAATGAACCCATACGCATGTGTGGGTTATCTATGGATAGGTCTTTAAAAATGATATTGAGGTTTCTAATATCATTTTTTTCTAAACCTAATACTTTGCGTGGGAGACACTTCCAAAGTGGAAAAAAGTGTGTCCCCCCCCCGTAACTTCTAAAATAAGGGAATCATAAAACTAAAAAAAAATTATGATGTACATTACCATAAAAACTACCAGCGAAAATTAGGTAATTTACCTTTCATTCAATCAACACAAATATAAAAATTAAAAAAAAAAACATTTTATATTATGTTATTTGCTACTACGGAACCCTTCAGGGGCGAGTCCGACTCGCACTTAGCCGCTTATTTTGAGAATAAATATCTTTAAACCGATGACAGACAAACAGACAGACATGATGAAACTAAAAGGGTTCCTTGTTTAAAACGGAACCCTAAAAACTGTCGGTAGTTTTACTTGTCATCGATATTATTGTAAACTATCAGTAATCAATATTATCAATAGTCCTATCGTATTGTTATGGTTTTTTAAGGCCACAAATATAGTATATAGACTATCTTTATTTTATACTTATTCATCGATATTTTATATCAATTTTAACAAATGTACTAGCTGTTTAGGCGTTGCGCAAGCTGCAAGCAGCCCGCGGTTGAGGTAGGCTAAGATATGTTTCCAGTTCAGAAAATGGATAAAAGCTCCAGTTACTTAAGAAAACAAGAAAAATGTGTGGGCGGCCATTTTGGATCCAAAATCTGAATCCAGTTTCGAGTTCCGCGGGGTGCTTTACCTCCTCATGCAAAAATCAGACTCCTACAAAGTCCCAGTGAGACATTACTAATGAAAAAACGAAAAAAGTTTAATTTTATAAAGCCCAGACGCCATCCTGGATTCCAAAAAAATGCTTTCGGCGGCCATCTTGGATTGCAAAACAAAAGAACGACCAAGCAAGTGAGCTTCACTCCTTATGGCTATCTGCACGGCGCAGGTCAAACAACCATATCAATCAGTCAGCCCGTCAGTCAGTGGTACAGTATGTACTTACGTGTATATTTTTCGAAATCTAATAGTAAATAAATCCGAAGAGTATCTATAGATAAGTTTCTTTGGCTATTATAAAATTAATTTATTGCCACAAAACTGGTAATTAAATAAAACTAAAATATTATAAATAGATATTGTATGTGCGGTACTTGTATGAAAAAAAATCTATGCTGACCATGTCTGTCAGGTAATCAATCTATGCCACGCTATACTTTGACACTTCCTTTGACATTATGACAAGTGACACAGTTTAAGAAAGTTACTCGCACGTTTGTTTACAGACTGTTCGACCTATATATATTCGTCATATTATTTTACACTGTGACAATAATTTTACGAAATTAAATGTCATTTTTTTTGTGAAGAGCGACGCGTCCTTGCTCCGTGAGGCCCATCGGCCATCTGACAATTTGATGTATAACTGTCAAAAATCTGTGCAACAAGAACAGTATATTTAAATATACTCGCGAAAAAGCGAGACGGCAATTACAATAATTTTCAGGAAGGTAAAAGGGCTTATATAACTGAAATCTAAAGCCACGCAAAACTGATCAATTATAGAAAAATAGCTCTAAAATTAAAACTAAAGCAACAAAAAAAAATTTGGACCACAATTTTGAAGATTACATAATTACTGATCTGCATAAAAAGTTTCAAAGCTGAAGTCCCTCTCGTTTGTGAGAAATTAGACCATATATGTTTTGGTAGAGGTGTTTTTGACGAGTAAGTTTGTGTTACAAAAATTAACTAATCATGTATCCACAACCACAATTATGCTAGAAAAGCGTTCTAGTATGCTATTAGCAAGTATCAGTTCTAAATTTTTGATATTCGCTGAGAAATAAGAAATAGATAATGCCCATTTTCACGGTGCGTCCCCTTAAATCACTACACCCAATTGCACACTTTTATAAATGTTAATTCAAAAACACAGTAACTACTAACTTTCAACATTTCTAGAGTAAATTTCAGTCGACTTCCAAAAAAGGAGAGAGCTATCAATTCGTCGTGATCTTTTTTTATGTATGTTCACCGATTATTCGAAGAAGCCTGTACCTATTTGGATAATTCTTTTTTTTTTCGTTTGAAATGGTACACTTTTCAGGTAGTCCTATAGAAATTTTATCAAAATCGGTAGTGTAGTTTACGGCTGAAGTCGGTTTTTAGTTTTGAAAACTATTCTCATGGAAGGATTGGAAAGACTAGTAATTTGTCATGTTAAAGAAGATACGATGTGAAGTACTGTAGCGGCCCTCGCCCCACCCTGAGGACATAGGACAATAAGTCAAGTAAATCATATGAAATACTAAACGTTGTGGAAACGTCCACTCGTACATAACAGTACTTCGGCAGTAAAAAAATTGTATGTCTATGGTACCAAAGTACCTCTCCCGGCCTTTATCTGACGCGATACAAGGCAAGCAAACGCTGCAATTTAATAACAGTGAAACGAGATCCGACGATTCTAACTCATATTGAATACGTGAGCCCAAATCTATACATATAATAAAACAGTAAAAAAAGTGTGTCTGTACATTAAATATATTTCCAAAAAAATTATTGGGGGCGATGGAGACGTAGTAACAGAGTAAGAATTTTAAAAAAAATGTTTGTCTGTTTGTCTGTTTGTCTGTTTGTCTGTTTGTCTGTATGTCTGTTTGTCTGTTTGTACACGCTAATCTCCGGAAATACTGGACGGATTCGAATGAAACTTTTTTTGTTATATAGCTATTAAGCCTGGGCAACATATAGGGTATAAATAATTTTGGAAAATGGAACGCCTGATGCAGAACCATAATGGTCCAGCTAAACTATAAGAGATATAAAAATGCCGCCTTAGTAAAAGTTGTTCAGGCTGATGAGCATTTTCCAGAGACGAAGTCCACGCGAACGAAGTCGCGGGCTTCAGCTAGTAACAAAATAAGGAACGCCGCAAATGAAATAAGGGCATTCAGTTGTCAAAGGGGATTGTTGCAAGATCAAGAACACAGACTAGCGTTAGTACAGATGGGTAGCCTCGCTAGTCGCTACCCGAGTTGTCGGTTCCTTCATCCGTCACAGATATTAAATTTTATTTTCTAAAGAAAAGTGCCAGGTTGTAAGGCAAGAATCCTTCATAATTTATTGGAACGTAGTTCCTTTTTGTACGGTACGGACTTGGCGGATGAAGGGGGGAGTAAAAAAAAATCCGTCACGAACGTCTTAAGGGGCTGCAATTTTTTGGGGTTTTTTAAGGGCTTCAATTATAGTACCTTCGTTGCAAACGAGTCTTCCACACACTCAGTTTTTAATTGTATATGCTTGTTAGAAGAAGTAATAGTGGAAAGTTACTTCCACAACAACATTGTTTAAGGTGACCACATTCTGTACTTGTCCTACTTCATCATTAATTTGTCATGCATTCAAAATCGAATATCAGCTCCTACAGCCGTAACACCTTACGTAGTGTAAAAAAATTGTTTACAGCATTTCAGGCGCGGGAAATCCACTGCTGTACATTGGATCTTTCAGGGATCTTCCATGAAAGACTTCCGAGTTGTGTATATATTTCTAAGTTACTGTATTTTGTGATTACAAGATCACGAATTTCCGAGAAGGAAAATAAGATGAAGGGCCGCGACTGGGGAGCGGGGTTAAGTGTGGTCATGTCGAGCTTGGAACATCACAGTTCCATGTTAGCTGCGGGGTCCAGGGTCCGTTTCTACATTTAACCTATTTTGTAATTACAAGATCAGGAATTCAGGAGCAGGCAAATGAAGGGCTGCGACTGAGGAGAAGGGTTAAGTGTGTCTTGGCTTCATTTCAGCCGGCTCCTGGGGTGCCATACACTTACATTCTTTAACCTTGATGCTGACCTTTCTTATACGGTACGGAAAGTTTTGCAGCAAGTCTTTGATGCTGATTACATTCTACATGTGGCGAAATACGATATAATTAAACTTGCAACGAATAGTGTATTATTATTACGTATATTATTACTCTGTGCTATTACAATTGGTTTTATTGTATTTCGCCTTATAATTTAAGTATTAATATACCGAATATTCTGCAAACCCTTTGCGGCATAGCCGATTATTAGGCAAAAGTATACCGGTAATGGGTGAATCTTGAGAGGCTCAATTTGCGCTGTCTGGAAAAATAAAGTACCCGTAGTATTTAAATTTGAAAACAAAATATTTTTTTATGCTACTATAATGTATGGTCTAACTGAGGCACGATAGTTATTGTGTTTATTTAAATGCAAATGGTCGAAAAAAAAATCTGAAAGGTCAAAATATTGATAACCCTGGCGCGTCCGCTTCACATTTCCTGAACAACTTACCCACAAAACACTAAGTTATGAACGGAAATAAAATAAACAGTGAGGTTAAATCGCTAGCAGGGTTGTTGTTGATATATAAAAAAAATATACAGTATGTGTATTAATGACAGATTTATTTAGAAATATAATATAAAGTTTGTCCGAGACTAAATAGTGATTCCCGTGGCGCGCCACTAAAACACGTAAATCCCTAGTGGAATATTCTAAAGGAGTGCATCCGAGTCGTCGCATGGGTACTACTAGTAGCACTTCGAACATCGTTGAGGAAGATTGCGCCATTCATTGCTCCATTAAGAAATTACAAAGGCGAATATTTGATTCCCCTGGTTTTGTTTCACTAGGTCGTTGATTACCCTGATCACGTTTATAAATATCATTCGATTTTTTAGGATTTGTTTTCCGATGTTAACGGAACAACGGAAATGATTATTATGTATTTATTATATTTTTATTGTTTAAAACCTATTGGTTTTATCACAATCGATAAAAACATTCTACTTTTTGATTCCACTGGGGTCGATTCCCTTGGTATTTGCGCCAGGGTACTCAAAATTCATGATGATAAATCAAAATTTTCCTTATTTTCCGTGAAAAAAAGAAAGGTTTTTATCTTATTTATTACAAATATGTTTATTTTTAATCTATCCTTTCGACTAAAAATCATTTATTACCCCTCGATGCAAAAAGAAGGCTGTTATAAGTTTGACATCAATATCTGTTTCTATGTGGGTCTGTCTATGTGTCTGTGTGTCTGTATTGTATCATAAACTAATATTAATTAATACTTATTTTTTCTGAATGTAAGTTGATTGATCTGAGATATTTTTTATGTGGAAATTGACAAATTATTGATAATGACGTTACCAAAAATATTAGTTGTTGATTTTATATAATTTTTAAATATATATATTTTATTGAAGTAAGAAAGAAAAAAGAAAAAAATTACATATTTACAAATATTCACACAGAAAAAAATTAACTATTAATTTAGTCTAAAAGTGGCATAGTGCCAAGAACGCTGGCCGCATTTCCGCGTTGGATCGCAATACTGATGTTTTTATTTAAGTAAGTACTTACCGAAATATTTGTATAAGGATAATCTGATAGTTGATTTTAAAACTGAATAGTTTTCCTTTTAGTTGTTTTCAGTACATTTTTCTATAAATAATGAGTCACTATGGATAAAAGTGCCAATTTCTTCAATCAAAAGGCTGATTAATTCTTACAGATGCTACCAAAAGGCTGATTAGTTATATTTACTTACTGTAAATTAATAATAAAACTTGATTTACTTATATCATGACTAAATTTTGATTCCCTTGACGTCATTTATTGATTCCCCTGCCAAGAAAAACTTTAAATTACTATAATTTTGGAACCGCTCAGCTAAAAGTGATGCCTGTTCGTTATATGTGTTTATAATTGAGTAAAATTTTATTTTTTATTATTACATATAAAAAAACTGTTTAAATAAATTCCGGCAGGGGAATCAACTAAATATGCCGAATCTGAAGATTCACCCTAATTGTATGTTGCCAAAACTAAATATTTAATTTTCCTAATATAATGAAACAAAACCGAATAGGCCAAATACGGAACAATAAACGAATATTCTTTGACTAATTTGATGAGCTGATCCCGCATTTTGTGAGTAATATGTAACTTTTTCACGAATTTCTGCATAAATTTCCCAGCAATTGTCATCAACATCATTTACTGATCTTGCCGTTATAACTGACCCACCAGATTAGCCCAACAGACATGGGACTAATATTGAATCGAATTTTTTTTCGGCGCATTCTTATTAATACGTTGAAATTGTGATATATTTAATTACTAGCTGGTGCCCGCGACTTCGTCTGCGCAGGATTACCACACAATATCTTTATAAATGGTAGCCTATGTGTTATACTGATGTATAAGCTGCATTATTGTAAAATTCCATTAAAATCCATTAGGTACGTAGATTTTACGTGAAAGAGTAACAAACATCCATTCATACTTACAAACTTTTGCGTTTATAATATTAGTAGGATAGGATGTTAAAATTATTGTTTAGAATATCCGCTAAATTTCAAAACCCAAATAATTGTTTAGCAGTCTCTCCATTCCCCGGTGTTGCGACGCAAACGTACCTCACTTGGCCGGGCGCCGCAGCCCCGGAGTTTATCTCTTCCGCGCTATTACACCCGCTGTACAGAGCCATGTCCGCCAATTGCTCCTTTTGGAAACACAATTGATTCAATTAATTTTATTCAATAAACTGAGTATAATTTCTTACATAATTATTTCTTTTTTATTTTTGTATCTCCTTTAAGAGTCACGGGTCTTTTCACCGCGGTCCTTTGAGAGGCTTGCGTGGGAATACAGATCCAAGACGTAGAGGCCCTTTGAAGGTTGTTGTCATGTGGCGTTTCTGCCAAAACCCATTCCTGGATATACCTATGAAAGGTGTAGGCCTTGAAAAGGTTTCGGCAGGAGAAAGATCTATTGCAAGAAAAAGGGAAAGGTCTATGGGTTATGGAATGGGATTTTTATTTATTATTAAGGTTTGACTTTGTAATTATTGATTTAAATAGCATTACAATCCTTGGAATAAGTAACGAAATGAGGCTTTTTCAACACGAGTGAGATTTGAACTTACTCCCCTCGGTAGCAAAGAGACACACATCACGTGGCGTTTTTCTACACATTAGATATTATTTAAATGTTTAACCTTTAGAATAAGAAACTAAATAGGTCTAACAATAATATGTTTTCAGACAACAGTTTTTACAAAATTGTATTCTTTTCCCTAAGAATGTTACTGTCCAATTTCAATTCCCCGGCGATTGGTCCGATACGAGGGCCTTACGACCCGGCAGGTGAGCCCTTTGTGGCCGAAAGAAAGGCCGGCTCGAGGCGGCCGTCTCATTAATCTTATTACCGCCTGAAACGCTTCCATTTCACGCACTGTGAGCGGTCCCAATATTTTTCACCGACTTTTGGGTAAGAGCTAGGCTTTTTCATTAGGTCCTATGAATTTGGTTTCGTTTATGCTCTCATTTTATCTAAGTGGTGTTGCCCAGCGTTGGAATAGGAACGACTCGTTATAATAATAATATGAGACATTACCTCTCAGACTTACAACGATTTACTCTATGAATTACACACATACGCGACTCATTATTAATAATTTCGTCATACACACATTTAGCATTTAGTTTAGTCCCTGATTTTAGAAGATAGATCACGCAAGTACAGACAAAAGTCATGTCTCGTGTCTGTCATGCGCCATAAAGATGATTCCCGTCTAAATCTAAACTAGTCAGCTAACCCGACTAAATCGCACCGTTTGATAACTCGTCTTAACACAATTTACAAGTTTAGCAATATTTTTTCGTTTTTCATCGTACTTAGTGAACTAAAATTATTAAGTACGCTAATAATATTATAATCTCGCCTAAATTGAGACTAATGAGTAATTTAAAATTGACCTAGTTTCATACTTTTGACCTATAATGTGTCCATTGGCACTATTCTTACTGTTACTATTAAGAGGAAGGCACTTTGCTCTTGTGTTGACTGGCACATCACTGCACTATAATCACCACCACTCCGGATGGTACCTGGTCCAAAGGCTGTCCATAGCAATTCAAAGAGGTAATGCGGGAAACAATGTGTATCTTTGAACCGGGTACAATTCGGGGATTTTAGACTGATTTCTTTCATATGTTGACTAATTATGTATTACTTTCTTTTTCAAAGATATATAAATGATTTTACTCATTATTTCAGCCGCATAACATCCACTGCTGGACATAGGCCTCTCCCAAAGATTTCTAAAATGACCGATCTAAAGCGGCTTGCATCCAGCGCCTTCCAGCAACCTTGGTCAGGTCGTCAGACCACCTTGCCGGTGGGTGGCCTATGCTTCGCTTGTCAGTGAATTTAATGCTCCTACGAATTTCCTCATTTCTAATTCGATTACGTAGAGAAACACCCTTTCCATAGCGCGTTGCATGACCTTATGACACTAGTTAGTGTAGCAAATGAGTAACGTTTGTTCACGTTTCAGATCCGCGACTGGGTGTCGGTGGAGACGGACATGCTGCGCACGGCGCCCGTGGCCGTCGGGGACGTGGACGACATCCTGCTGCAGCTCGACAAACAGAAGGTGAGGATAAATATATAGGGACAAATTACACTGATTGAGCTAGCCCCAAAGTAAGTTCGAGACTTGTGATTGGGATACTAACTTAATGATACTATATTTTACAACAAATAAATATATAGAAAAACATAAGTCTTGATGTGTGATGAGTCGGAGTTTATTTAAAACACGTAGTTAGTATTTCCGACTTTTATGTATAAAAGGATTTTAATTTCGATAACATTACTAAAGATTTCCGTAACACAAAACGAATTTTAATATTGTTCCCGATTTTATTCTTAAAAAGCGTACTTTGCCTCACGTGCAGTATTAGTTTTTAGGGTTGTTTCTTGAGAAAAATGTAAAATTGCATTAGAGTTCAGCATCCTACAGTAGTGCATATCTCGCCGAGCGTCTGTATTGCTTGCAGTATGCAATTTGCATTTTTGCAAACCACCACCCGGACGGCAGCCGAATGAAATTAAATGCAGCGGTAGACAGGTATCGTATTCTTGCGGACGGTGCGTTGCATATTTTATTTTATTATAAAATATGAAGAATAAAATTAAAGAGCTCGGATGACCCTAAATGCCATGCGAATAAAAGAAATGTAGCTATAAGAAGAAACTATCACTTTTTGCATTCTAATAGAGATATCGCAAAAAAAAAAAACACATACGGAACAAAAAAGCAGCCAGACCAGAAAATAAGAAAGGCTTATATTTCACCATGTTATTATAGAAAAACGACTTCTGAAATGTATAAAGAAATTAAGAAAATTTGTTTATTAATGAAGTAGTAATTAGCATCTCAAATATAAAAGTAGGAGCGTGGTGGGGACAACTCACTGTCTCTTTCGTACGCGCGAGACCTAATAGCAGTGACGTCAAGAGCGCTGTACGTGCATCCTTCTTCTGTTACTTGACCTTGATCTTAAAAGCTTGCAGCTTAAATTTTTGGGCAGATAAAAAAAAACATTCTTTTTTTAAAAATGTTGTTAAATAATAAAATAATTGACTAAAACACCGTATTGTGTTGCAACAAGCACTCATTTGAAACCGTGCCATTACCCGCAGCACCCCGCACCAGCTTTCGGAGCCGCGCGCCCTGCAGCCTGAGGCCCGCTTACGTTCGCTTTGCATTATGCATTATTCCATTTTCTGATTGCTCACTTTCAAAACCCGCTCCGAGAGCAAAGAAATTCAGATATTAATATCCAACACAAAGTATGTAGAATAAAGATGAGACGTTTTTTGACGTATTATCATTTTAAAACTTCTAATCAATACATATAATAAAACAGTAGGAACCGCGTGTCTGTACATTTGATAAAATTAACAAAAAATGGGTTTGGGCGATAAAAAAAGAGTAACAGAACACAAAAAAGATTTATTGTTTTTTTTGTCTGTCTGTCTGTCTGTCTGTATGTATGTACTTGCTAATCTCCGGAAATACTAGACGGATTCGAATGAAACTTTTTTTGTTATATAGCTGTTAAGCCTGAGCAACATATAGGCTATAATTGATTTTGGAAAATGGAACACCTGATGCAGAACGATAACAGTCCAGCTAAACTATAAGAAATATAAAAATGACGCCTTAGCAAAAGTAGTTCAGCCTGATGAACATTTTTTGTTAAGATATAAAAATTGAAGATCTTGAACACCTGATGCAAAAACTTAATGGTCCAGCTTACCTACAAGAAATATAAAAATGATGCCTTAGCAAAAGCAGTTCAGCCTGATGAACATTTTTTGTTGAGATTTTAAAAATCGAAGATCTGGAACACCTGATGCAGTACCATAATGGTCCAGCTAAACTATAAGAAATATAAAATGACGCCTTAGCCAAAGTAGTTTAGCCTGATGAGCATTTTTTATTAAGATATAAAAATCGAAGATCTGGAACACATATTGCAGGACCATAATAGTATAGCTAAACTACAAGAAATATAAACATAATGCCTTAGCAAAAATTGTTTAGCCTGATGAGCATTTTTTGTTGAGTTATAAAAATCGAAGATCTGGAACACATGATGCAGAACCATAAATGGTCCAGCTGAACTATAAGAAATATAAAAATGACGCCTTAGCAAAAGTTGTTCAGCCTGATGAGCATTTTTTGTTGAGGTTAAAAATAGAAGGTCTGGCACACCTCATACAGAAACATAATGGTCCAGCTAAACTGTTAGGAATATACATTAATGACGCATTAGAAAAAGTGGTTCAGCCTGTTGAGCATATTTATACGCCGGAGTCATAAAGTCCACGCGAACGAAGTCGCGGGCATCAGCTAGTTCAATATAAAGGACAATTAGAGTTTTATGCAGTTTAAAGTACTTTCGTATGGGCGGATAAGCAAAACCTAAAACCCAAAGCGAAAAATAGTGCATACTGCATTTTAGATTTATTTACACTAATCAAAATTAATAATTTCAAATCAAAATGCCGAATACTCTGAATCGTGTCTTGTGATTGTGATAATATCGTGTAAAGTAAGGAAACATGAGCTACATTTCTACAGTTTTTAGTATTTTGTGTCTAGAAGCTCTTCAATAAATGAATAATGTTTTGTTATTTCTTTCCTGTATTGTATTGCGAGAACTTTTTACTTGTTTCATTCACGAAGCGAAATTCTCTACTTTTAAAAATAATGTTTTTGTACATTTTGACAGAACATTTATATGGAAAGAAAAGTAATGGTAACACAAATGATAGTTGCTTTTAGTGTTGTGAGCAGTATCTTACATTTCTTTTGTCATCTTTCTTTTCTTAATTGCAAAAGTACTGAGTTAATATTTTTTATACTAAAAATTTGTTTACACCCATGTGGATTGACTTATGTTTGCCCCCAGTCGACGACCGACCAACTTAGTCCTATCAGTAGTTTGAACGGCAATTTTCTTTAGGCAAACCATTAGTGTTACTGATAATTTTATTAGGACTATAGGAATAAAGATCGAATTAACGCAATGGGTGTTGGGGACTGTAAATTATTCAACTAACGTCGCCGACGTAGGCCGGTGTTTATGGAAAAGAGCGGGGCGTGCGGCGGGGCGTGTGGCGGGGCGGGAGCGTTTGATTATTAATTGAAGAGTACGCGCGGCGATCCCGCACGCCGCACGCATACTGATCTGTGCGTACAGTGGCACTGATATAACTTTGTCGGGTCTAGTTTGTGCATTTCTCTCTCTATATCCTACTAATATTATAAATGCGAAAGTGAGTTTGTATATTTGTTTGTTACCATTTCACGCTTCAATCACTGAACCTATTTAGATGAAATTTGATATGGATATAGTTTGATACCCAGGCAAGGACATAAGATAGTTTTTATCCTGAAATTCCTACGGGGAGCAAAGCCCACGGGCACTGCTAAGTTGTCTATAGCTTAGTTGGTGCACAAAATAGTCGGACAGAAATTAAACATAGAAAAATGATATTATGAAAAGAATGTGTAAACAAAAGGAATGGGCAAATTCTCATGTTTTGTTTATGATTTCAAATAAAATAAAAACAGGATGCTGAACAAAAAAAAAATAAGTAGGTAGTTAATTTTAGTTACAGATTATACCACACTAATGTTTTAGTGCCTTTTTACCAAACAAAACCTCAAAACTCTAAGCTCTGTTCCTTACTCCGTAATACTTTTTCTTTTGTTGACTGATATAAACAATTAACCTAGTATGAAAATTTAAAAACCAGAAACCTTTAACCGTCATTAATACTTAATTGGTCGTACTTCATAACATTTTTATGGTTGTCACTGGAGTGGAGTTTGTCAAAGTTGTCCGCAGCGGACTGTACAACTTTTGAGCCGCGCAATAAATAAAACTTGGTCAATTTCGTTTTAGCAATACCTGCCGAATAGATGGAGGGCTCCAGAGAAATTGCTTTGGAAGTAGCTTATCAATTTCAAAGGAAGCGGAAGTGGGCGGAGATTACGTTGAACTCATTAGATGGGTATTTTCGGCACATCTAATTTAATAGGCCGGCAAATTAACAGTTATATAATTGGGCTTACAGCCCTAACTGTTTCTTCTGCTCTGCTCCAAGGTTGAAGACGTAGGTAGTTTTGTATTAGGGTTTAATGGGAGAAATGAAAGCTTTTCTGCTTATAATCGCTTAGAAAACGGCAATAACATAGCTGTAAGTAAGCTTAACGTCAATTACTACCATGAAATCGAAAGAAAAATTTACAAGATTATCAAGTGATACACATATCTATTCAAAGATAAATATAATCTGTTAATCTAAGTAAACTGAAAACATAGTGCTGTAATACAGATAACAAGGTAGTATTCAATATAAGTTAAAATTTCTGATTTTTCTTCTTTTCAGCCTAGTATCTGGATAGATATTTGTATCACTTGATAATATTCTCACTTTTTCTTTCGATTACTTAGTAGTTGTTGACGACACATTTACTTACAGTTTAGTTATTGCTGCTTCCTAAGCGATAATAAGCTGAAAAGCGTCATATCTACGGGCAACTTATACTAGTGTTCATACTAATTTAATTCTGCGATTCTGTTGTTGTGGCCACAGTAATTTGCTATTTTCTAATAACTCAAATCAGATACTTTTTTTAGATGTCAATACAAACATTTTCTATGGTATGAAATACAGGCAGATGACGTCATAGTTTCTTAGAGTCAAATAACTCTCTTATTTCAATTTTTCTGCAATAAAAAATCTAAATTCACTTTGAAAATAGATGTGATTACGTCGAATGACATTTGTTTGTAACGTTTTCTTTTCTTAATAAAACAAAATAATTTATTTTTGACCTAGGAAAGTACCCTATTGCAATTAAATCAGCACTCCTTCTCCATTAACTTCATATGAGTATTCTGGATTTTAGGTTATTGAGTAAATGTCCTAATGTAAGTAAATCAAAGGCGCCGCGGGGAAACGCCGCGGGGTGAGTAAGTAATATTTTTCTGATGGTAAAATAGTTGAATCTTATTTATTTTCCTAATCAAATTCAACTTCTTTGCGTATCGATGTCCACTCCGATCTAATTATTCTTCTGGGACTAGTACTGAGGTACCTGTACTGGATTGGGCCTAGTGTTATATAGGTCTTCCAAAGTGTAGGCGTCGGGTACTCTGGGCAGCTCAGCAAGTGTGCCACTGTCTGTGGAGATGCCCCACAGTCACAGAGGCAGTTGAATAAAAATTTTCAAAAATAAAAACCAGCTTTGTTTATTCATAGTACAATTAAGTTATTACAAACAAACAAACTAACAAACAAACCGGCTTAACCCCCAAACTACACAACCGATTTTGATAAAATTTATGAGATTCTATGGGACCTCGTAAATATACCCTTTCAAACAAAAACGAATTTTCCAAATCGGTCCAGGCGTCTTCAATTAATAGGTGAACATTCATAAAAAAAATCGCGACGAATTGATAACCTCTTCTTTTCTGGAAGCCGGTTAAAACACAACTAAGTACTTACATGAAAGAACTTTTGATGGTTAGCTGGTCTGGCTAGTTGTGTTATTTAATACGTTCGCTCCCGGGCTAAGACTGCCCGCGGGACGTGGTTTAACCGTATCCTAATTCAATATCTTTGTTAGTCCCGACTTGCCAAACAAAAGACCAATACGCACTACAATAATAAACTGTATCACACTGTCTTAAAGTTGAATTTGGTGTGTTAATGGGTGTTTGAAAGGTATCAAAGTTATCCTTTGATCAATTCTCGGATGATCAGTGTATTATGGCACGTTAGTTTGCGGGCGACAGAGGGGTGGTGCGGGAGGGGAAACGGAGATTTTGGTCACAAATAGGGATCTGTGATAGGGATAATAGAAATTAGTTGGTAAATCTATTTACACTTGGTCATTCATTATCACTAGTAGTTCGCCACGAACTTAGACCTCGCGATTATTATTTCAGAACGATGTACCTAATTTGGATGAATTATCGGCGCAGGTTTACCGATATGCGGATTCATGGTTGTGACCAAATTTCCAAAATAGTTACCAATCTTTCCACAGCCCTTTCTTCAAATGACTTTCGATCTAGCTCTGAAATGTTAGGAGCACCTTCCAACCATACAATCCCATGGATATGAGATCTACCGTGATGCTGAAATTCAGTTCTGTACCAGAAGTCTTTTACCGAAAAATGACCCATCATTTTTTAAATGACAAAGTCAGCTCGTTGTTGGAAAAACCAGAAAATAAATGCTTATTTGTATTGCCATGGCTCTATGCCGCTGCTCATTGGTTTCTTACTCTCTTCGTAAAGCTACTTCGCGGGCTTTGGTTGCTGATGATGATCTCTTGTTAGTTCGTAGCACTTTTTTTAAAGTCGGTTAAATATGATAAAATTTATAGAACTACTTATGAAACTCAAAATAATAACCATAATAGTTATTCAGATAAATTATTTCGTGGACCCCAGGGGAGATATATATTTTTAAGAAAGTTGTTCAGTAACCCGGACTGAATTCACCCTTAAATAGTTTCAGTATATTTTGTAAGAAGATTTGTATTGTATATCCGTCACGGCTTAGTCAGCTAGACTACGCAAGTCATCCTAAACCCGTTTAAGTATAACGTATAAAAAAGTTGTTCAGACAAAAAAGTTGTTCAAATAAAAAAATATCGTTTTTATAATGGCTACAAAAAAGTCTAATGACATTTTTGAAAATATTTTGAAATGGCGGATATGTGACAGTTTTAAAATTTAAAACCCCCATATTTCCGCCATTTCGAAAAATTTCTAAAAACTGGCTCGACAAAAAAAATCTATTTAGTTGCTGAACCTGCTTACAAAATTTCAAGAGAATCGGTTAAGAAATGCGAACTGTAGGCGAGAACAGACAGACAGACAGACAGACAGACAGACGGACAAAAGAATTTTTGGCTAATCTCGAAACTGAAACGCTTCGCTCGCTTCGCTCGCTCGGTCAATTATACAGTCAATAAAAAAAAACGACGGGTTGCACTCTGGGAGTGCCGGCAGAAGTGAAAACTTGAATATTAACGTTGTGCATTTTTGATATACGAAACAGCAGGCGCAGGCATACATTTTCGCCGCGCCGTAGAAAGAGAGGGGGATACTCCCTCTCCTACGCCGCGCCAGCTGTCTACTCTCCATCCGTCTTACGAATTTTCGATCAGGTCACGTGTCCTGACGCGAGTTTAAAAATTTTTACCCATTCCAAAAAAAGTGCACAACGCCGCTAAAGAAGTTTTCACTTCAAAAATATAAACGGACAAAACACAGATTGAGATAGTCCTAAAGTAAGTTCGAGACTTGTGTTATGGGATACTAACTAACTCAACGATACTATATTGCATAACATACATACATACATACATACTATCACGTCTTTATCCCTAATGGGGCAGACAGAGCATTTTGGGTCTTGCGGCTCTATGCAGAGCCCAGGGCTGCAAGACCCAAAAGCCACTTTTAGCGTCATGGTGGGCGAGAAGATGGAAAAGCAATCAATACAGTGAAGGGTTGCTAGCCGCATCGCCTGTTAAAATGATTTGCATTTTTGCCCATTCCCTCGATCGGCTTTTACGATCTGCGTGGGAAGAGAAGCAGCTGGTACATTCTAAGTTTTTTCGTTTCTCCCAGACCAGCATGGGAAGCATATTGCATAACAAATACATATTATATAGATAAACATCTAAGATCTAGGTCTATCTGAAAAATTGGCCCGGGTCTTAGATGTTTATGCTAGGGATAACCATCTAAGACCCAGACACCTCGTCTACGCTAGGGATCTCTGCCTTTTCACGCCTTTTATTTGGACAGGACACAATACAGGATTTTTTTTACTTAAAAAAATTTTAAAATAAAAAGAATGTGATACCTATATTATTTCGATATTTACATTTTCATATGGTTATCATATTCATTTTTTTTTAATTTGAGTTCATAATTAACAATAACCAAAATGTCTTTAACGGTTTTAAAATGTACAATTTTCAGAACGTCCAATAGTCAAAATTTTAAAATTTTCAGTCTTCTACCAAAGTCTTATTTGATAGGAAAATAAATACCCTCAAAGTACTTAGTATGACTAAAATATTTCAAATTTTAAAATAACATTGACGGCACGTATGTATTCCATACTCTTGTATAAAAGCAATTTTCAGTCCTTGATATTTTAAAAATACATACAATACAATGAAAGAGTCGATATCTGAAGTTTTGCTTTACTCTGCCCATACCTGTCAAAATTTGTGCAACCGTACCCTGTATAGCCATAATTAGGCGTGCGCGGGCGGACATTTCTCCAAAATTAAGCCAATGATGGTAATGCGTGTCTCACTAGCGACTGCTATTAGTACACAATGAATGCTGATAACACGCCGTTGTGTCGGTACAGTACGTGATAACGAGCTGTCGCATTATACAGGGTGCTAATAGTGCGGGGGACATGCGAGCGGCCTGTTGTTGTCTTTTATGCTAATTTTATGGCTTCATAGGAAACGAGAGTGCTTTTTTCTGATCATTTCTTGCTGAAGTCATTAAAAAGCATTTAATTAACCTCTTTTTACAAACTTTTGTTTAACTTGTAATTCTGTATGTATGAGTGAATGTTTGTTTAGGTCAAATCTTGCAATTCAATTTTCAACCAGTTATCCTCAACCGATTTAGCTAAAATTTTGTATACTTGTGTAAGTCGATACAAGACACGAATGTTGATAAAAGATACGAAAACAATACAATATTATGAAGTAAATAAGCTGTTCTGATGATGGAGCCGAGAGATATTCGAGGGAACTCAGTTTTAATTACAAAACAACATTGAGTAGGAATCATTTGATTAGTCGTGACGTGACGAGCTTTTTATGGTAGACGATGCGTGGGGGTTGATCACGGAGATGGAACGTAGTCTATGGAACTTAGTAATAAAACGACGTAACTTAGTTAATTTGGGGCATTTTTAATTTTTCTTAGAAAGTACTTTGGCCTCAGAATAAAAGCTTGTACGATTGTTACTTAGTCCTAGCACAAATCTGCTAAGATTTTGTTCAGACAATACTTTGTAATTTGTAGCGATTTATTAATTAAAGCATGTTAAACGGCAAGACGTGCCCGAGCTCGCCAACGACGTTAAAGCAAGGTAAAACTTTTGGTCTGAGCCTCCGTTACCCAAACAATAGAATCACACAGAATTGTAAAGTGCTATTCAGACGACTTTACAACAAAATAAGCTTCAGGTATAAAACTCTTCCCTCGTGTATAATCCCCATTCAATAAGTTCCAAAACCCATTCAAACTCATTAATAAATCTTAACTCCAACAAAATAAAGCAGCAACAACAACAAAACTGACAGACGGACTCCGTCCTAAATATGCACGGATGAGCCAAAGTTGTTATCCCCGGGTTGTTTACTCTTGCCCTAAACTTTATCCTCGCGGTTAAACCCTTTCCAAACAACAATAATTTTGAAAAACACGACCTCTTCTCGTGAAGTCCGATCGCGGACTGACGTTTGCACTCCGTCTGCACAGATTATAAAGAAATGGGGAAGTTAGCGCGCATGCGTTGGAAGTAGAGATGGGACAGTGTCGATAGTTTTGCCTATAGAAGTAGAATTTTTTTACTGCGTAAAAAGACCACACTAGACGAGTGCGACAGATAATATGATAAGGGTCATCTTCATAAGAGCAAAAGAGATAGCATCAATTTGACAATGAGACAAGTTTTCATACAAAACATGTCATCCATTGTCACCCTGGCTCGAACATCGTTACACGAAAATTTGATTTTCCAAATTGTAAACTGTGTTAATTTATAAGTTATCTTATACTGGAAAGATGGTATCTTACTGCTTTACCCATAGTTTGTGTAGTAGGTACAAATACAACCCATAAAAAGGTACACATAAATATTTCATTTCTGGTCACATTTTACAATACTCTATATCCATCTTATACCCTTCTAAATCTATGGTTTTGCCCAACTGTAGTTTGAAGGGGTTATATTATTGTTTGTAATTAAAGCTCTTAGCTCGCCAAAAATAATGCAGTAAAAAATAAGATATTCTAACTTGTGTTTTCAAATTATGAAACGCTAAAAAACTAGGTTAGTCGACCCAAAAATAACGTACAGTTTTATTCTCAGAAATTTAATAGTAGTGTGATAATAGGAGTTCATTGATAGGAAAGACCTTTTTTATGTAACTATTATATTGGCTTTTTGCGTTTACATGGTGTAAGATTTGGAAAGTACTTTTAAAAAATCACGAAATGATATCATTTTTGTTGTGGATAGTGTGGATTTTGTTTATCATAAATCCAGTTAATTACTACAAATAATTGTATAATTATAAATAAATAAGACTACTTATAACACTCTGAAGCAAACACTGTGTTAATAAACATTGTTAGAATTTTCTTCGATTTTCTTCTTATTTTTATTTTATTTTATTTCTTTATTAGCACATAAAACAAATAACAAGTATATTTTGTTAAATAGGTACAATATAAGTTTTTAGTGTTGGTCTAGATTATTTTCCTTACATATGTATGTGTAAAAAGCTTTAAAAAAAATTTAACACAAGGTTATGCGCTAGAGTTCGACACAATTTTCTTGATTAAATTAAAATATTAAAAGAGAAACTGAAAAATGTTAGCGTGGAAAAGATAGCGAAGCACACAAAAGAAAAAAACGTACCTATAGTCGTGCATGACTGAAATCATCGATAACAAAAACCTATCGACGTTATCATATCGACTCGCTGCCTTCACTAAACTGCAGCCACCCTTCCCCTTCCCTCTAACCGAGGGTAGTTAAGGTAGGGGGTGTGTTCCGTTGCCTAGCAACGCCACGACGCTCGCTACGTGCGCCACGTGCTAAATGTGTCAGTTTGACCGTGACCACGGGCATGGTCGCGGTTGCGGACTTGTGAGAACGACCTTGTTAGTGCAGGTCATGTCCGCTAGAGGGCAGCACTTATATTGTTTGTTAAATATTATTTTTACATACAGTCTGAAAACAGATTTCTTATTAATGACGTACAGTTGAGCTTGTTCTATCCTTACACAGTTAACGTCAAAATCGATTGCAATAGTCACATTTTGTATAGACAGATGGCGCCCTTATTATTTTCTACACCTATTAGACTGACGGACTATAATGATACTATACAATTATATTTCTTTGTAAACACATTATTTATTTAATCGCTTTGCGTTTGCACCAGGAATATAAAATATTTATTTATAAACCATACATTAAAGAATTACAGACAAAAATATGTATAACGTTAAATATTAACTCGAACTAACAAACCATATCAAACCTGTAGACTTTTTGTTAAAAACTCAACTGGAAATCATTTCCCGGTTTAAAAACAATTAATTTCCGTTTCACCAGATTACTCAATCGGCACACAATAAATATTTACCCGAATTACAGAGACAAACCGTTGCCCGGGCCAGGCCGCTATAAAAATTGCAAGACTTCCCACCTGCTGATATCCACCAGTTTTTCTAGAGCTTTCCGTGTCCTTCGGTGTCTTTTGCATTGGTTGGATTGTAGTAGTCTTGAGGGTAGGCAGAGTTCTTTTTACGCTGGACGTTTGGCGCGCGGTCGAGGGGGGATCAATAAGGGTGTGGGAGAGGGGAGAAGCGTCGCCGGCCGGCATTCGCACGCCGCGAGCAGGACTCGCCGGTTGTGTTTTTTACAAGCTGATAAATTTAATTAAAACTTTAATGAGATAAACATTGGGTTTAGTTTACAGAACTATGCTTGTATTGGTTTTGTAGCTGTACGTAGCTATACTGGAATTCATGTAAAGTATTGCGTGTTAATGAAATATAAATAACATCTATCAAAATATTCATTAACACTAAATAAAATGCTTAGGTGGGTACTTACTTATAATTTAATACAATAATATATTTTTCTTTTTGATATAAATGATTAAGAAGATGAATTTTATAAGTAGATAAAAAAATACATTACTTTTTAAAATTTACTTGATAAAACTGACGTAAAATCTCATATATATAACAAAAAAGGTGCATATTAAATAAAAATTGCATGGAATAAAACAATGATTTATGCGTTAATATGATATAAAAAAAACAACGAGACGGATCTTAAGAGCTTAAAGCAAAATGATAATTGTCCATTTTGTAATTTTCATTTTTAACATATCATGTTAATTTTTATATTGTAAATAAATTTACCGCTGAGGTTGCATTTGGGAATACGCTCAGATGATGATACAGGCAGATGCAGCAACTCAACGGAAGTTTTATTTTAAAAATATTTTTCTTTGAGAAATCATTAGAAAAGTTTGTAAGTATGTCATATAAGATGAAAAACAAATGGGAATATTGAACAATCAGATTTTTGACTTCAAAGAACTTGAAACTCTTCGGCAAATGTTTATCTTTGGCTGTAGCCATTAAAAGTTGGGAGTTCACAAGTATTCAGCTATCTGCCCTGGCAACATATCCAACAGCTGTACTGAGGCTGAGCAACACTGCTTGTGGATTTTGTAGGGTTACCACTTCTGAGGATCCGAAGCTTTGTGGCATGATACCCGGCATTTTCGAAGGTTGAAGGAAGTACAATTATTATAGGTATGAAATCAAGCAAAAATAATGGGGTATTTGACACTATTTTATAAATAAGCAGCCAAGTGCGAGTCGGATTCGCGCACGAGGGATACGTCCGTACCATTATCTATAAAAATTACGTTTGTTGTGCCCCACTTAATTATTTTATTATGTTTTTAGTATTTATTGTTAAAGCGGCAACAAAAATACATCATCTATGAAAATTCTTCTTCCTTCCAGAGGTGTTGGAGATCAAATAGTCAATCATCGCCATATTTTCCTTAAAACAGTCCATTTCAAATGACTGCGCTACTTCCGCCGAGTTCTGCTATCATTTCACTCAAATGAAAATCGAATATAAATAAAGGGAATTCAATTTTGTTAACATGTATTTGTGCTACAAATTTTAAAAGCTATAGTTTCTTTTACTGCATAATTTTGTAAGTTTAATAGTAAGAGACAGTAGTAAGTAACCCTGCACGGAAGGAGCTCGCAAGGAAACCTGTTAAAGTTGTTTTGTTCCCGATCCCACGCCGGACAACTTATATCAATTCCGGCCCTCAGATTTGTTCCTCGACTTTCGATGACTTATATTGCCCTTGTGAAGTTTGATAGACAAGCGATTTCAATGGGATACGTTCTTTGTTTTGTCTGAAGTTGGGATACTTAACTGTTCTTGACAAAGCAAATGTTGTTTAAATAAAAAAATCTGGCCCATTCCTTTTATTTACTTTTCGCAATAATTTTGTTGAGGCTGAATACAATACACAATAAAAACTTTTTAACAACATGTGGAATAAGCTTCCAGCTGAGGTGTTTCCTTTGCGTTACAACATGGGGTTCTTCAAAAGGTGTGTTAATAGGACTCTAAAAGGCCGGCAACGCATAGACGGCACCTCCGGTGTTGTATGTGTCCATGGGCAGCGATGACCTTTTACCATCAGGAGGCTCGCTTGCTCGTTTGCCGACTTATAACATTAAAAAAAAAACAACAACATATTAATATGTTCTCACGAAATAATGAAACTATTTTCCAACACTGAAATAAAGCCACTCACTTTAGACGCGGTTCAGAATAGTTTTTATCTACCATTCACAAAAACAACTTGCAAACATTTTACAATTGTATTGTTCAACTCCTCTTTATACACTTATTTATTTATTTAAACAACAATCTAATTTTCAACCATTTATCTTTTTCCGACTGAGCTGAAATTTTGCATACAAAAGTCGGACGACACTACAATGTTAACGAGTCAAGAAGCTGTTCTGATAACGGGGCCAGGAGACATTTGACAGAACTCAGTAATAAAACAACATAAGTTGAGTTGAGTACAACAATTGTTTAAATTCTCTCCAGTTGGTCAGAATGTGCCAGCCAGATGGAAACGACAGCTGCCTCCACTCCTGACACAATAATCTGCCGAGCAAGGCCCCCAGTCTTAGATACGTCCCAATTAACTCGTCTCGGCCGAGCCGACAGCCAGCCTAGCTTGGGTCTGTTCTGCCCCTTTGGCAAAACGACCAGTTTGGAATGTAGTAGTTAGTATGTAAATAAAAATCGCGTCTAAAATTCTCATCCCTCTTAAACTTCTTTACTGCAGTGCAGTCTATTACCTTACTTCTGCACTAGCGCTTAGGAAGTATATTTGAATTTGAACTAATGTATAAATGCCGAAGTATGTAACTCTGTCTATGAGTCTGTTACTTATTCAAGCTTCAAGCACTGAACCAATTTAGATGAAATTTGATATGGATTTCATTTAAGACCGGGAAAGGACCTAGGATTTGTATCCCAAAAATAATCCATTAAGGGAGTCAAAAGGGGAGTGAAACTTTGTATGAAAAATTAGGTTTAAAGTAGGCTTTATTATTTATGCGGACTAAGTTGCGGGTAATAGTGATGATGATGATATAATATGATTAGCAAAGTCCAAACATTAAAAGTGGCTGCGGAGAGATTAGCTTCCCAAGGCCAAGCCAACATGTTAGCAATCGTTCGAAGAAGCTGTTGCTCTGTAAGCCGGTTTGCTGAGGGGGCTGGTGCCGCCCTTAATCCGAAGCGACGGTTATTCGCTAATGAGTCGCTTCATTAAGTATTTTGCTGTTTGTGTTTTGACTGTCTCGAGTTTTATTAAATTCGCAACTCACTTCGTATACCTTATTATTTTAACTGTATTATGAACTCCAGATGTTTATGAGGTGTACTGCTTATTAAAGATATAATGTATTTAAACAAGCATTATTTGTTTGAGGTTCATTATCTGGTGGTACTTACATTAGTAATTATGATACTCACAACCTTTTTTTTATTAAATTTCGTTTTGAAATTTTATAAGTAAGAAATCTTATTTTTCTGCAATTTATTACAGACTGTTATAGCTTTTAGCGATATTTCTAACTTTACTTTAAAAATTATAACAGGCCATCTAATGGATTAATTTCCCAATTAATAAGTAATTCGTTTCAGTATATTTTCTAAGACCCTAATAATGTAAAAGCGTGTATCTAACACACAAACCTCCCAATTTTGGAAGAGAATGCCTTCAGCGCAATTCATGGCCTTGTATACAAATCTTCGACACCCGTCCGTCCGATATTATTAAGATAGTCGATATTTTAATCACAGTCGAGAGCGCAGTTGATTGGCGTTATCGACTATCGATATCGAGATCGGACTCAAGCCTCAGCACTGTTAGGATTAGACGGAAAATGGTTTCGGATTGCTTCGATTTGCATACGGTCTTCGAGTACAGTAATTGGCCTTTTAGTATCAATGAAATCAGTTACGACAACTGTCTATGCAATTCTTTAATTAACATTTACTTGTCAATTTGTCTTTTCTACTAATCACCGACATTACGATTCGTTTCCGTACGACCGCTGTCCGACAGGTAATAAAACATTACCATTAGAACGCCTTGTATACAGAATCTACTGTATTTTATTTCTTCTAGGAGCAAAGAAAAGTGTTCCGTACCAGCTTCTTTTCTTCCGTGCAAATCCTGAATTCTATTCGCGCGATAAACTGAGAATTCGTCTAAATAGACGACAGTCTAGCAACCTTTGGGTTTAGCTTTACTTGGCTCTGTTTACCCCGTTCTCTGTTACCATTATATTACATATTACATTACATACTAATTACAGGCTTTTCATTTCTTTCAAAAAGTGCTTCGTTTATTGATGACTGAGTTTGCAAAATGATGGTTTACATTCAAACACAAATACTGAATGCATTTCTATTTAATCATTAGCGTTGTCAAAATCGATATCGATACCCTTTTGTCGACTGTCGACATCGATAACGAGGGCCATCAAACGTAGCTCATTAGCTAACATCGCTCCATTATTTCACAATCACAACACATTGTGAGTAATGCAGTGTGTGCGAGTAATTGTGATTAGTTGTGACCATTACTGTTTCCACACAACAAACTGAACAGAGTAATTATGAGGAGTAATGATTAGGAGTTTAAATCAAACACATGCGATCATGCCTTTGCGCCAATGGGGCAGATAGATATTGTAGATCTTGCAGACAGAGCCGCAATACCTGAAGGCTACTTTTAGCGTGATTTCACTTAACTGGCTTTTACGGTCTGCGCAGGATGGGAAGCAGCTGGTACATTCTAAGTTTTTTCATTTCTTCCAGACTAGCATGAAAGAAAACAAATACGTTATTGGTCTATTCACCAATTATAGTTGTAGCTATTAAATATCGATATTAGAAAAATGTTTCGTTGAGTTAATCTGGAATGGTCTTAAATGCAAATAGTCTTTGTAGAAACTCGTCTAAAACGCAATTCGGAACTCGTTTAAAAAGCAACTCGTCTAAGACTCGATTTCACCAAACGAGAATAAATTTTATTCCAGAGAATTACGGCATTTATTCTCAGGTTAAACTATTTTTACGTTTCACCATAGACTTATACTAGGATTATACGGCTATTCTCGAGTAAATCACTACTCCGCCAATTTCCATGGAGTATTGAGCTTATACCATGGATTATGGCGGCCCAAATGTAACAGCTGACTCTTTGACAGCTATTTACCGAGGCAAACAATATGGATACAAGAAAGAAACAATGACGACTATGATGATGTAGATTTTGTTAAAAAGTTTTGTCAATATTTTAAAAATATTGACATATAACCCAACCTAAAAGAAAAATACGCAGTAAACATAACTTAATATGAGAGAAACGGACGATTTATTTTAGGTGGTTTATCACAGTCACAGAATAACTATGCGAGAGTAAATTTACTCTCGTGTAGAGTGGTAAAACGTAAACTAAGTAATCCCAGACTAAATTCTAGGTATAAAGTCATACCAAGGATAGTTATTCTGGAATAAAGTCCTATTTGGTGAAATCGGCCCTAAGAGTCGATTTCACCGAATAGGACTTTATTTCAGAATAACTATCCTTGGTATAACTTTATACCTTGAGTTTAGTCTAGGGTTACTTCGTTTACATTTCACCACTCTACACGAGAGTAAATTTACTCTCGCATAGTTATTCTGTAATTCGGAACAAATCTAAATGATTTCAGAACGACTGTGATAAACCACCTAAAATAAATCGTCGGCTTCTCTCATATTAAGTTATGTTTACTGCGTATTTTTCTTTTGGGTAGGGTTATATGTCAATATTTTAAAAATATTGACAAAACTTTTTAACCAAATCTATATCATACAATCCATAGACATAGATTTTTTTACTACATCATAGTTGTCATTGTTTCTTTTTTGTATTCATCTTGTTTGCCTCGGTAAATAGCTGTCAAAGAGTCCGGGCCGCCATATTGAAATCTTATCTATGGTATAAGCTCAATACTCCATGGAAATTGGCGGAGTAGTGATTTACTCGAGAATAGCCGTATAATCCTAGTATAAGTCTATGGTGAAACGTAAAAATAGTTTAATCTGAGAATAAATGCCGTAATTCTCTGGAATAAAATTTATTCTTGTTTGGTGAAATCGAGTCTAAGTTGCAAGTAGTGTCAAATTCTGTTAAGGCCATACCCAAATTTTTCGGGGTCCAGTGGCGCCGCCATTTAAAATAAATCAATTAAAAGGAAACGGAGATATCATTCAAAATTGTGTCTTGGTCAAGCCCTAGATAACCCTTAAAACTATTTTATGAACTACTGTTTATAATTTAAAGTGCGAACGTGAAGCTTTTCTACGCACATTAGCTAAAAGTGGCCGTTTTTCGCAAATGTGCGTAGAAAAGCTTCACGTTCTCACTTTAAACTACAAAAAGTAGTTTAAAAAATACTTTGAATGGGTATCTAGAACTTGACCAAGACACAATTTTAAATGATATCTCCGTTTCCTTTTAAATGATTTATTTTAAATGGCGGCGCCACTGGACCCCGGAAAATTTGGGTATGGCCTTAAAGCGTCAATATATATAGCGTAATAAAGGAGGTCTGTTTGCCATAGCTGTAGATTATATACTTGTCATTTTATTTGCACGCATTCCCTGGGTTTCGTATCCCGGGACTAAACGTAGTTCCTTACTCCCTGTTGTTTTGAGTACTTACACAGGTGCGTACATAAAATATCACATCCATTTATTTATAGAAGTGTTTATGTTTATAATTGATTTTTCTTATTTCACAATAACTTAGAATCGCAGGTTGTATCGCCACTTTAGTCAATATGAAAGAAGTTGCAAAAATATACAAAAATATATTGTCTAAATTTTTCCACTAGGCTTTAATACTTAGAATAAGGGCAAATCTTAAGTAGCTACGTCAACTTTGGGGATTTCTATATTTGAAATTTTTATAATAACTCCAGAATAGATCTAGATCGTTACTTAGGGTAGAAGTAGACGGGCATCTTTATCAAGAAACATTGTGTGTTTCAGAAGTTTGAAGAAATCGCTTTTAGCGATAAGACCGCCCATTGTAAATTTTAATGTCTTTTCTGTAAGTATGTTATATTTTAAATATATATTTTTATGTACAATATACATATATCCACAAGTGACACTCACGTTACTGTAAATGTTCACTTTCAGACTTATTAAAACACCGTAAAAAAGTTTCACATTATTTCGTTGTCCATATTATCTGCTATAAATTGCACATTCTTCCAATTCTTTAGAAGAAACATAATCTTATACACAACACAGTCATGCTTTAGACCACGTCCTCCAATAACGTTGTTACGACTATCGCCTAAAATCCGTGTCTTGTTATAAAACGCAGATGTTTCTGGGGTAAAACCATTACCTGCCCAAATTATGTTGACTGTGACGGATGAGATGCTGGCATATTACTACGTGTCAACTCGTTTTGGGTGGATTATAGTTAAAACTAGGTATTAAAACTAGTACGTATTTTTAATCGACTTCCAAAAAAAAGGTGTATCGTCGCGATGTGTGTTCTCCGATTATTAGAAGATGCCTGGAACGATTAGAAAAAAATCTTTTTTGTGTGGAAGGGTGTACTTTCAAGATGGTTTAATATAAGTTTTATAAAAATAAGCTGTGTAGTTTTAGTACAAAACGCGTCCATCAGTTGAGACTTCATAATATGCCACATTTTTATAGGGTTTAGTACCTCAAACAGCAAAAACAGAACCTACAGGTCCTTAAACTATTTTTTTGTTATTCTTCAATATCATTTGATTCAGGATCAGATCAGGTTGATTTAGAAAGTCGGTAAAGTATCCCGTCTGACTAGGCAACATAATCACAGAAAAAATCACCCCGAGGCCGTCTTAATCTGACCGTCTAGTCTAGACGCTTAAGTTCCCTGTCGGGTCACCCGTGCCAGTAAATTCATTAGGGCGTGAATAGCGGCCTTAGGCAAGTCTAGTGCCCTCGTCTGTTTCGTGGAAGACCTAAGTACTTGGGTCTTTTTACGTCGTGAGACTTGAAGATGTTTAGTACAACGTAAAAAGCTTTGCCTGTATCTTGCTTTGTGGTTACTGCGCTCTTTAAGGAAAATACATTTCACAAGTCAACAGAGTGAAGAAGTAATTTCTCTATTGTCATCCAAAATCTATGCAGACGAAAAAACTACGTAAAAAAAATTGCAGAATACCTCATCTATCACAGATCGCCTATATTGTCTTCTTATAAAACGTGGAGGGGACATCTGTTTATCTTCAAACAACGTGAAAAAGACATACCCGTAATAAATCTAACCACAGGCTATACTAGATCACTATACTGTAATGGATATATAATCATCATCATCATCATCATCACGTCTTTTTGTCTCCACTGCAGGAGCACGACCCTCTCTGTACTGCCCGAGCCAAACTTGGCCAGAGCTGCCAGAGGTCTTGGCCTACACTCTCCACGCTGGCCAGACGGGTTGGAGAGGTCTCATAATGGAATTATAATAAGAGCCAACAATTGAAAATAAATTCTGCACTTCCATACTAAAGTGTGCAGCCGCCGGGCAATTTGTATGGGAATGACGATTTTTTTAAGTTCCTTAACATTATACTATGTTGATATAGTATAGCCCGTGGTTCGATGTATTACGGGTATGTCCCTTCCACGTTATATACCCATGTAAGTACTTACAAGAAAGATAATAAAGCAGGACACACATTCCATCCCCGGGACCCATTGTACACGAACCAGCGCGGCGCGGGGGGCAGGGAGGGTCCCAAATTAGTCCATTCATTACATTATTACATTGTGAAGCGTTCTCTAGAATGTATAGGGAGCTGGGATGAAGGATTTATATTCATAATAAGAATTTTGCTTTAGGCGCGGATAACGCCTCGGGTACAGGCTTTGTACCGCGCCTAAAGTAGCCTATGTGTTAATCCAGAGTGTCAGCTTCCTGCATACCAAATTTTACCAAAATTGGTCCAGCTGTTTGCGCGCTGGAGAAATAAAAAACACACACACACACACACACAAATACTCATAAACTTTCGCCTTTATTTATAATAATATAAGTGTAATTATTCGAAACTTTCATAATGTTATTGTTTTGATTCTGATTAAAACATCTATTTTTATAGTTAAAAACGTTTGTACTTAATTGTTCATAATACTTCACATGTTGAATAACGTTTTGTGTTATAAGTCCTTTTTTTGGGTTCCGTAGTAAACAAGGAAGCCTTATAGTTACGCCATATCTGTCTATCTTTCCGTCAGCAGTTTTACTCGGAGAATATTTGTACTAGAAAGCTGTAATTTGGCATCATATGTACGCATATCAATCACGCCGACAAAGTGGTGAAAAAAGGAATCAGTTTGTGAAATATTTGGTTTTAAAGCACAAATTCTTGTTACAGTCCTGTGTCCCTCCTTCCCCACTTTCAGCTAAACGGATGTGTGCATACACGGACACGTGAAAAAATTCACGGCAATTAGTATATATAACGAAGTTAAAATAAAAACTATCAGAGTAAAGTATATAACAATTAAAAGAATTATATTCAACGAACTAATAAAATATACTCGGGAAATAAAAATGTCATATAATTCAATAAAATTTGTTTTTAAGGCGTTTTTAATCGATAAACCGTGAGGCGTGAACTAAAAGTCTGCATTCGCAACTGCACATGCCCCGACGTGCACTTGACCGATTGATTTTAACTAAATATAACTTGATCGAGACCGATCAAAAGATTTAGAAAGCGAAAATAGTTATATAATAATTAGTACTAACAACAACTATACAGCCTAAGCTAATAGAAACTAGTCGAAAATACGAACGTTGGTGAAACAATGTAACACACATCAAACGAAATTCATTTCAGTGCGGAACATAACTTCAGGCGGGGTACTGAAGCAATGCTCAATTTCCGAATGCTACAATGTAAACGGTTTACAACAGTTAGGGCGATGTCACGTTCTTTATTTAGAATTTAGGCGCGTTGTTTGCTGTTGCATTCATTATCTTTCCTATTTAACAGTCAGGGTTATGTCACAGGTATGGTATTTCATAGAAACGGAGCAGCATATATACCTAGTACTACTACAAACGAGACAATACATCCGTGCACATGTCAAATGTGTGAGTTAAACAATCAGGGTCGCTACCACAGAATTTGTTGCTTTGATGACCTGTTTTTATTTCTCGGAAATCTGTAAAATTTTCGTTCTTTATTGTTTTCCGTGGATAAACAATGATAATGTGCGCACTTTCTCACCATTATGATTCAATAATCATAAGTGACTCGCGTAACGTCAAGGTGCGACTAGCAATAACCCTGGTTTACGTGCTAACTAACGTCCCAATAACGAGGAAAGGGTTGCGGGGACGCCAGATTGCGGGGGACGGTGCGACTTTCCGTTCTGTATGTAATACTATTTTTAATTATGTGGTTATGTTAAATTTGAATGTATTATATATTATATAATACATTAGATACTGGAGCGGAGCGGGCCCGTAAACTGGAGCTACTGGGGATCCCTACTGCGGCGCTGATGGAAACGCTGGTTAATTTATATGGACTGTATTTCTTGGGTTTAAATGTACAAAATAATTGTCCGTGTCGCCCGACAATAAAAGATACGGCACGCACGCGCAGGTTACCGCTCGGAGCGCAGATGACAAGTGACGACGTTTTGTGTGACAGTTGGGAACTGTCAGACCACCGACGTGAAGTGCGCCGCTCTGACGTTCGTGCGAGCGGCGCAGTCTGGTTGTCGCTGGTATGATGATGTTGCCAGTAACATACTCCCCGCCTTGAAGTCTCTTCAACAGCTGATGGGCAGGGGGCAGATAGTGTTGAAGGCCCGGCGTATAGTCCCCTTGCGGGTGCGGATGTCGGCCACCCGGACCACCCCGTCGCGGCCCGGCAGCACGCGGGTCACGCGGCCCAGCAGCCACAGCAGCGGCGGCGCAGAGACGTCCTTGATGAGCACCATCGCGCCCTCCTCCAGTTGTCCCCGGGTCTTGTGCCATTTCGTCTTTCTCTGAAGCCAGAAAATGTATTCGTTGTGGAAACGATTCCAAAAATGTTGCTTGAGAAGCTCTATCCGGTGAAAGCGTTGAAGGCTGGTGACGGATCTCTCGGTGATTTGCGGATGTGGCACGCAAACCAGAGATCGACCGATAAGAAAGTGAGCAGGAGTTAAAGGAGCAAGATCAGAAGGATCTTGAGAGATAGGTGTAAGAGGACGTGAGTTGAGTATAGCCTCAATCTGTGTAAGTAGAGTCGACATTTCCTCGTAGTTTAAGTGTGTCATAGCTAAGACGCGCCTGAGGTGGTGTTTTACGGATTTAACGCCACTCTCCCATAATCCGCCGAAATGCGGCGTGTACGCGCTGATAAAAGAAAATTTTATACCTTGATTTATGAGGTCTGATGATAAGGTGGGATCTTTGAGAAGCTTTGACAACTCATTGAAAGTACCTACGAAGGTGGTACCATTGTCCGAGAAGATCGTTTGAGGCTTCCCGCGCCGCGAAATGAACCTATTGAGAGCTGCAATAAAAGCCTCTTTAGTTAGGTCTGAGACAAGCTCCAGATGCAGCGCCTTGGTGGCTAAACAGACAAAAACACAAATATAGCATTTGACTACACGACTACCTCTACCCTTGCGGTCTACGATAGACAAAGGTCCACAATAATCGCAGCCTGTTTCAAGGAAGAGAAACTCTAAATGTACGCGTTTATCAGGAAGATTGCCCATGATTGGTTGTGTAGTCCTACCCTTAAACCTACAGCACTTTATACAGGAATGTACAACTCGTTTGGCGAGCTTTGTTCCACCTAAAGACCAGTAATTATGTCTGGCAGTGGCTAAAAGAAGCTGTGGGCCTGAATGCAAACATGTTTTGTGTAAATATTCAAATATTAAATATGATAGCTTATGCTTACCA
Organism: Acrobasis consociella; assembly: GCA_963555685.1. Classification (NCBI taxonomy): domain Eukaryota; kingdom Metazoa; phylum Arthropoda; class Insecta; order Lepidoptera; family Pyralidae; genus Acrobasis; species Acrobasis consociella. The sequence goes on along the minus strand of OY743124.1, from coordinate 17,201,471 downwards.
CAAATGAGAATAGGATGCTTGACATTATAGTCATAGTGAGAGTTACCAAGCCTTCCCCCTATGCGAATAATCTTGTCCAAATCAACAAATGGAGACAAACATAGCAAACGATTTTTAGTAGGTAAAGGCTTATCATTAAGGAGTAACTCTCGCTCTACAGGGAACGACTCCTGTTGAGCTGTAATTAAAAGTAGAGTCGTTGCAGCTTTCAGCTCTGACAACGACAAATGCCCAGAAAGCTTTGGAGCATTTTTACAATTGTGAATGAATCTCAGAATGTATGCAGTGACACGTTGTAATTTAGAAAAACTGGAATATTTATTAATTAAATTAGTTAAGAAATTTTCCTCTACGGAGGGCTCTTGTGATACATGATGTGTGTGTACTATCTCCGGCAACTCTATGTTGTGTTGGTTAGGTTTATTAGGCCATTTAGATGAATCTAACTGCAAAAAAGGGGGCCCCGTCCACCATAGAGAACAATCACTAAGTACATCAGCTCTCATTCCTCTAGAAACTAGATCTGCTGGATTTAATTTGGTTGGTACATAGCGCCATTCGTGAGAGCTCTCTTGGATCTCTACAACACGATGCCTGACAAAAGTTTTAAGATGACCAGGAGAAGAAGCAAGCCAGCCCAATACGATCATTGAATCTGACCAGCATATACACGTGCTGAATTCAAAGGTAACAGATGAAATAACCTTCGCACACAGTCTTGCTCCTAATAATGATGCGCATAACTCTAGTTTTGGAACGGTCATAGCTTTAGAAATTGGAGAAACCTTGCTCTTGGATGCGAGTAGCCGTACACAGATAGAGCCGTCAGTGTCGACGGTCCTAACATACACACAGGCACCGTACGCCTTTTCTGATGCGTCTGTAAAGACATGAATTTGAGTGTCAACTGGTGAGCTAATTTTAACACATCTGGGTACATTAAAAGTGTTCAAATGTAATAAAGAATTGGAGAAGTCGATCCATTGTTTTTTGATATTATCTGGAACCTCCTCATCCCATGAGCATTTTAGTAGCCATAAGTCTTGTAATAATATTTTTGCTTCTACAATACAGGGAGAAATAAGACCAAGTGGATCAAACACCTGGGCAATTGTAGATAAAATGAGTCTCTTATTTACTTTGTTACATTCGGAAATATTAATACGAAAAGTTAAAGTGTCAGACAAGCAGGTCCAATTGAGCCCCAGTGTTTTAGACATCTCTTTCTCGCTAAGATCGACGCTACCAGACATGTCAGTGTCATCACAAATTGCTTTTAAAATTTCTTTGCTATTAGAATGCCATTTACGCAATTGAAAATTCGCTGATTTGAGTATTTTAATGACGTTTTGACACTGAGCAATCGTGCCTTCCAGTGTATCCTGACCTGACAAGTAATCGTCAACGTACATGTCGTGGCAAATAGATCGTCTCGCATCTGGGTCAGATGATTCTAAACCTAACTGTTTAAGACATCTTGTCGCTAAGAATGGTGCAGACGACATTCCGAAAGTGACAGTATTTAATGTATATGTCTTAAGAGGATGAGAGGGATCGAACCTCCAAAAAATTTGTTGCAAAGGACGTTGCTCTTTGTTCAATAAGACCTGACGGTACATACGAGCTATGTCACTAGAAACAACGTACTTATGTTGTCGGAACCGAATTAAAATGGAAAATAAATCGTCCTGTACGGTCGGCCCGACACGCTGGATGCTGTTCAAAGACCGGCCTGAAGATGTCGCCGCTGACGCGTCGAAAACGACGCGCAGCTTCGTTGTAGTACTGCTCTCCTTGTATACTCCGTGGTGAGGAAGATGACAGTAAACGGTGTTAGAAAGTTTTGATGTAGTTTCTGACATATGACCTGACTCTAAATATTCAGTCATGTACTCATCGTAGAGAGCTTTCATACGCGGTTCCCTTTCTAACCGACGCTCTAGGGAAAGAAATCTACGTTTGGCTATATAGTAAGAGTCGCCCAGTGCTTCTGGAGACTCTTTCAAAGGCATGGACACTATGAAGCGACCATCTGAATCCCGCCTAACAGATTTGATAAATTCTGTTTCACATGCCAACTCATCTGGAGTGAATTCATGATGGGACTGAACAGCATCCAGCTCCCAGAAACGAGACAAATCTACTTGCGGTTGAATATCGTTACTTAACATACATACTTGGGAATGTGAACCGGGTGAAGCTATGGCGCCTGACACTAACCATCCGAATTTGGTTTCGAATAGGACCGGTTTGTTTTTACCTAACTGGATACGATTCGTTCCTAAGACCTTCCAAAATACGTCCGCACCAACAAGAATATTAATGGCTGACGGAACATTGAACGTTGGATCGGCTAAACGAACACCAGATGGCAACTCTAAATTGTGTATATCAATGTATGTGTTAGGCAGTAGCGAAGTTATGTTGGATAAGACGTAACAATCAATTTGTGTTCTATAGCTACCATCCAAAGACTCGAATGTAAGAGAGCAAGACTGTGAACTACTAGAACTTTGGTTATTGATACCTGTCACCTTGGAACACGCAGCGTGGGTGCGCATTTGTAGCTTGTTACAAAGATCATGTGTAACGAAGTTACCCGTGCTACCATTGTCCAGCAGGATCCTGGCAGTGTGAGGTGACCCTTGGGAGTCGAACACCTTGACCAGTGCTGTGGACAGTAATACATGCTTAGCATTAGAAGCGGGTTGTGAATGTTCGGCAGATAGCACAACACTCTCATGCGAAATTGACTCTTGGGTCGGTACATCTTTGTGCAAAAGCGTGTTGTGTTTTAATTTGCAATATTTGCAGTGAGAAAGGGTGCATTGAGCCTCATGGTGACCAGACCTTAAGCAGTTTTTACATACTCTGTATTCATTCACACGTTGTAAGCGTGCATCCACAGACAGCTTGCGAAAACCAAAACAATTAAATAAAGCATGAGGTTTATTGCAAAATGGACAAGAAGAAGATTTATGTTTGTCTGTAGGAGTAGAAACAACAAAACTCTTTTGTTTTTGAACCGGAGGGGTCTCTAATTTACCTCTGTTACTCCTAGCCTCCTCCAATGTCTCCAAAAGGTCGGCTCTGTTTGATAAAAAAGTGATAAAAATATCAAGTGTTGGTGGCTCACTATGACTATTACGGTGCTCTTCCCATTCCCTATTTGTGATAGCATCCAATTTACCAGCCATCATATGAATAATGAGTGTGTCCCAGTGCTGCGTGGGCTGATCAAGCGTGGCTAAGGCTCGTAGGTTTTTATTAGTGACATCAATAATGTAGCGCAAACCCTTGCTAGACTCCTTTTGTATGGCATTCACATTAAAAAGATCCTGCACATGATTGTTTACAAGCAAGCGTTTGTTGTCAAACCTTTTGCAAAGCAGGTCCCAAGCAGAGGCATAATTCTTGGCTGAAAAATCCAAACTCTTTATGACCAGAGCTGCACTTCCCCGAAGACAAGCGCGAAGATAGTGGAACTTTGTGATATCATCTATGCTGTTATTTGAATGAATCATGGAAAGAAAAGATTCTTTGAATTCCAGCCAGCTCCTGTAATCACCCGAATATTTAACCAAGTCTATCTTCGGAAGTCGAACAAAACTTTTGTGTTTGTGTGTGTGTATAAGTGCATCATGTGAGCTTACCTCAGCACTATGCATAGAGGTGTTCGGAGACGACCCTGATGACACCGAGTCACACAGAGCCTTGGCAATACCGACTGCGTTGTAAAATTGACTCTCGAACGCTTCCCGTTCCTGGTACCGCACTCCAAAATCATCAGAAAGCTCCTCAATCTCCCCCTGAAGCACATCAAAATCATTATATAATACCTCAATTTTTTCCAGACGAGTTTTGAGTTCATTAAGGACATTTGGATTTTGAACTGAGGTGTTATTTAACAGATTTATGTAATTGCAAAATGTGGTTAGTTTACTTTTGAATGTTCCTCGCTTTTTAATCAATAATGCAACCTTTACGTCAGTCATTGTAGTTTATATTAATTGGAAATTGAAATACTAAGTTAGAAAATAACTAAATTGAAAGAAATAAGAAACGATATGTAACTGAAGTAAGAAAAAGGAAAACTGTAGAAAATAAATAGCAGAACGATACGTAAATGACTGTTGCTATGATGTTTACGTTAGGCGTACTGGGAGTTCAAGTACCACCGATGTCAGCCCGACTGACCTAAGGAAAAAAATGGAAAATATTAGCACAAATCTGTAAATATCTGGAAGAAAATGTTGTGGAATGATTTGATTATGATGACTTATGATTGATGTGATTAAATATGGTGTGATTGATGATTTATGAGCATGGAATGATTGAAAACTACTATGGGAATTTAAATGACAAAGGAAATGAATTTTTATGTGCAAAAAATCAGACAATTATGCTACTACAGACACAATTGACAACACAAACTAGTACTACGACTTCCACTTGTAACAAAAGAGGATGAAAACATCAAACTAAAAAGATGATGCAATACCAACTACCACTAAACACAGATGAAATGAAATGAAAGTGAAATGGAAATGAATAGGTGATGATGTGATGAGAAAAGCACATAGAAAAGTAAGGAAATTGGGTCGATCTCACGGTTTCGTTTCCCTTATTCCTTGGTACTTCTTGTGGCGAAGTACGTTCACGTTGCTTCTGCCTGCCGATGCGATGCTGTCCGCCTTGGAACCGTTGTACTGGCCAGGAAACACGATGACGAATTTGGATGAGCAGAAACTTATTGGTGACGCACGATGACCGTTATAACTGCCAATTCTTGAAATTGAATTTGACAGCAATGGAGCCGGATTCGAAGTCCCGTGGTGCTCGAAGGATATGTAGCGGAGCGGGCCCGTAAACTGGAGCTACTGGGGATCCCTACTGCGGCGCTGATGGAAACGCTGGTAATTTTCTATGGACTGTATTTCTTGGGTTTTTAAATGTACAAAATAATTCGTGTCGCCCGACAATAAAATATACGGCACGCACGCGCAGGTTATCGCTCGGAGCGCAGATGACAAGTGACGACGTTTTGTGTGACAGTTGGGAACTGTCAGACCACCGACGTGAAGTGCGCCGCTCTGACGTTCGTGCGAGCGGCGCAGTCTGGTTGTCGCTGGTATGATGATGTTGCCAGTAACATAGAGTTGATGAGTACCTAAATAGTCATTTTCTAGGAATACAGTTTTTTATACATACCCTCGGTTTTTTACAAGCTTGTTTTGAATTTTTGTTATAGTTTGGGCTTATTTTATTTGTCTTAATAAGTACTTTGACCCCACAATAAAAACTTGTACAAATAATGTATTTTTTTCTCAAAAAACTTAATTATAGTTATTTGTATTCGCAAAGCACTATTTATATAATCATAATTGACTATTTTTAAAAGGAGACAAAATATCGAACGATGGAGTTATGCTTTTGAAGGCATGCCTTCGTGTCCTTCATCAAAACTTAACTTTAAGGTTTCATCTTACTTTATCTTGAACTCCTCCGTTATCCATCTGTTTTTAGATCTCTTTATAGGTTTAATTTCAGCCGCACAACGTCCACTGCTGGACATAGGCCTCTCCCAAAGATTATCAAACCTATAAATTAAACCTAGGTTTAATTATGTTCGGAGTATATTAAAACAAACTCATGTTCCTACAAAAAAAAAATCGTTTCTGAAAGTTTTAATATTAAACACAGCGACCCTGGCATCTGGCTATCTGGCAATCTTTTGCGAAACATTGCCAGACATACTTAATGAATGCGAAACATAATTAATGAGAGGTTTGTTTGTCGAGCCGGTGACGACCGGCGGCGGTTCGTAACTAGTTTTGTAGTACCGCTGTGTTATCTCACTGTTAGTAGTCTGTTTAACAAGTTTATTTGCTAGGAAAATTAAAAATCCCCCGACTGTCAAGAGTGACATACAGCGATGAGTAGCGAAACTACATATTCGGGTCGATATCAGTAGCGCCATCATTTATTTGCTAGGAAAAACCCTGAATTTCAAGCTTTATTTTATGTAATTACTTTTAAACGGCTGAACCGATTTTTATCAAACTAAGCTTAGACCACCGCAAGGAAACTTGCTTTCACGTAAAAAAACCACATCGAAGTCGGTGTATCCGTTAGTGCGCTACAGTGACACAGACAGACATTAGCTTTAAACTTATAAAACCCCTCTTTTTGACGGGGGTTGAAAAGTACCTTATTTGGTCCCGGGTTGCAAACAAGAGTGAGGGGCAAAGAACTTATTTACCATATTTTTCAATTACTATTATGTATTATAATTGCTTACAAATTATATAATAAAGTTTTTACTCGCAATGTAGTTTTAAATAAATACGTGATATTAATAATGATAAAAGATGGAAACGAATGATTCTCTTTTATCAAATAGTAAATATTTTACTATTTAATAAAAGAGAATCCCTTTTTCATCTGTATGCATTGCCTACTATAACGCTGTCCTATTTATCCCGCACGGTACAAAGACGTGATTATGTTTGTCTATTCTCGGCCACGCCCGGCAACCCCGGCCACTCCCTGATACATGAGTTATATCGTCCACGGACGTAGCTCGAGATTATCGTCAGCCTTCGATTGAATCACAAAGGTAGGCCCTTTATACAAACGGTATTTGTTGTGGTTTAGAAAAATAAATGACGCGGTTGGAGCGCTTTTATTTATTCTTGTAGGTAATTTTTAATCTTAAACTTATTTTGATGGTATTTTATATTTTATGACAAATATGGTAGTAAGTAAGATGTGAAATGTTGTGATGTTGTTTGTGATAAAAGAAAAACTCACAACGTGTGCACAGTACGTACAAGCATAAAATCTAAACTTATGCTGCTTGAATTTTTTTTGTATATATTATAAAGGGATAGCTCACATGTATGACAAAAACGTTTGAACCTCAGTATTGGCTTGTGACAAAAAAACAGCAAATCTTAATTATTTCTTTCATTACACACACGGAAAGCTAAAGCCAGAAGAAGTGATATGAGTTTTAAAAAAAGTCCGGTACGACGGATCAGACAAACACATAACCCTCTTTTGGCTTCACCACAGTTGGGTTTACCCTTTTAAGCACCATTGAAAAACGGTCGCGTGACTGAGACGCTTTGACAACTAAAGTTGTCTATCTATCAATTTAACTATTTTTACTAGACTTTGCGTCGGGAACGAAGTGAAGTAAACAATTGCTGGCGAGCTTCTTCTTTCTTCTTCTTTTACAGCCTAATCTATCCACTGCAGGATATAGGCCTCCTCCATTGCACGCCATTCCTCCCGATGTTGCGCCTTTCTTTTCCATAGTGGACCGGCTGCTTTGACGATGTCATCTCTCCATCTTGTCATTGGTCTGCCGCGGCTTCTGCGGCCTAACCATGGTCGCCAGTCCATTGTTTTTTGGCTCAATCTTTCGTCCTCTCTACGGCTGATATGACCTGCCCATTTCCACTTAAGTGTGGCTATTCTTTTGGCTATATCTGCAACCTTGGTCCGCTTTCGTATCTCCGTGTTTCGGATACGATCTCTAAGGGAAATGCCCAACATAGCCCTCTCCATAGCTCGTTGTGCCACTTTTAGTTTTTCAACATTTTCAGCCGTGAGGGTCCAGGTCTCACATCCATAGGTCATCACAGGCAGGACGCATTGGTCGAACACTCGTCGTTTGAGACACATAGGTAACTTCCCTCTGAGGACATCATCTAATTTCGCAAAAGCAGCCCATCCTAGACCTATCCTCCTTTCAATCTCAGCTTTCTGGGAGTCCTTGCTCAGTGATAGTGTTTGACCAAGATATGTATATTGCGACACTCGCTGGATTCTGTGCCCATTCACTGTAATGTGCTCCACATCCTCGTTGCTCATGAACTGGGTTTTGCTCATGTTCATTTTCAGACCGATACGACTCGAGGCTTGCTGCAGATTTTCGAGCATTGTTTGTAGCTGTTCAAGAGAGGTAGATATGAGCATGATGTCATCAGCGAATCTTAAGTGTGTCAGTCTCTCTCCATTAATATTTATGCCGTCCTCGGTCCAGTCCATAGTACGGAACATGTCCTCCAGCGCTGCCGTAAACAACTTTGGCGAGATGGTATCGCCTTGTCTTACTCCACGAGACACCTCAACGGGTTTAGATAGGTCGTGTAGCTTTATTTGTAGCGTTGCTTTGCTGTATATCTCGCTGATGATCTGGATATATCTGTCATCCACTTTAGCTCTCTTTAGAGCATGGTATACTAGCTGGCGAGCTAAAGGGTAAAAAATAGTAAATTTTGACCTTGCTCGGTCTATATCATCATCATCACCAGGTCTATTTGTCTCCACTGCAGGAGCACGACCCTCTCTGTACTACCAGAGCCGCCAGAGGATTGGCCTACACTCTCTTCGCTGGCCAAACAGTTTGGAGAGGTCTTTTTGTTGTTTAAAAGCTTTGTTTAGCTTGCATTCCCTAAGTTGCCTTTTGCGACATCCACGGGAGGACTTGAAGTGGCCCTATTCTACTCTGCCGGAAACCACATGGCCATAAATAGCTTGGGAATGTTACTACTATGCAAGCCTACTGTATATCGTTTGTTGGCAGGGCGTGCTCCGCGAGCTGGAACAGAAGAAGCCGCAACTCGACGAGCTGCTGCACACGGCCGAGAGCCTCAAGGGCAGCGAGAACAGGCAGCAGTTGCACGGGAAAGGTAGGTCCAGCCCATGTCCTGATTGTGTCTACAGTGATTATCATGAAAGTCTGGTTAGTGTTTTACTTTCACGCAAGACCAAGAAAAGACTAACGATGTCTGTAACACTACACACGGAACGACGCGCGGTCTGTGATTCACTTTTTATGGTTCCAGTGATAAAATGCAGCAGCGATCATTCATTTTTTTTCTTTAATTTTTATTTGCGATCTGCGGTGTTCCGCTTTAAGCAAATTTGTTGATGATTGTTATCGCTTTTTGAGAGGTTCTCCAGCGAGATACTCTTCTAATCATTCAGGAATAATATGTCTTTCCTTTTGAGTCGCTTCTGATAAGAGCGTGTTGTCAAAAAAAATCTTTATTTAATACGAAATATGCGTTCAAAGAATGAATTATATCTGTTTGTGAGTTGTGATAATGACAATTGAGTAAAAAAGTATTACAGGATTTTTCGAAATGAATAGTTCGATGCACGGAGAGTAGACCTCATCATCAACCACAAACATGTGCCCCCATACTCATAAAAACATACAATTGTATGCTAAATGTTTTAAAAAAACATGTTTTGTCAACAAGACAAAAATATTTTAATTCAAATGGGTTTAGCAAACGTTCATATTTTGTTATGAAAAAGGGGGGAGCCGTTTCTATAAAAAAACATTTGAATGTCTCTACATCTATATATACTTGATACGTATTTTCTTACCTTGGCCAATTAAAACGCTTCTGCAAAGTTATATCATAAAAAGATAATCCAACTACAACGTCCCCTTCTAAAGGCAAATGAAGCAATCTGATCCCAAATAGCCACACAAATGCAGCTATTTAGTCGACCTGGTCCGTTGCCAAGTGCCGCCCGGCCGGCAAAGCCGATCTGCAACTTTATCTCCCGCCGCAGGGAACTGCAGCGGAAGTTCCACCTGGGATTATTGGTATAGTCACTAGTTATACGGTAATCAAATGTTAACAGGATAACTTGGCACAAGTTACAAAAAAATAATTGGCCAAGTGCGTGTTGGGCCACGCGCAGTATAGGGTTCATTAGTTGTAAATGCCAACTTGCAGTCTAAAACGGCTAAGTATTGAATTTGTATGAAATTTTCCTTTTCGAGTACATTTTATAAGTTGATCACCTATAACTTTTTAATTTGTTAACCCTACTAAGCTCTGATAGTTTTCCTTTAAACTACATTATATATAGGTATACTATAGCTGTGATTTTTTTCACGTATCCATATATAACCGTTTAGCAGATAGATGGGGGAGACAAGTGACTTTAACAAAAAAATTTACTTGAAACCTAAATATTTCAGACACGGATCCCTAAATCGAAAAATGGTGTTCCCAAGCTCACAATATTTTTGAAAAACCTATTCAACGATACCCCACACAACATGTTTGTAGAGAAAAAAAAATATTTACTTCCTCTTTACTTGTATGGCAGGTACCCTAAAAAAACTTGTTTTCCATAATTTTTTTTACGACTTTTTTTGCCATGATTGATATACATATCCATGGCAAATAACAGCTTTCTAGTACTTAAAGTTTCTGAGTAGGACCGCGGACGGACAGACAGACAGACAGACAGACATGGCGAAACTATAAGGGTTCCTTGTTTACTACGGAACCCTAAAAACAGAAATGAGTAGGTATATTTTGTTGTGAATTTAAACTTACCGTAACATAAAGATTCAATCTCCATCATCATCAATTTAGCCGCATAACGTCCAGTGCTGGACAAAGGCCTTTCCCAAGGATTTCCAAAATGACCTTTTTAGAGCGGCCTGCACCCAGCGCTTTCCAACGATCGAAGTCAGGTCGTCTGACTAGAGATGTGAAGAACTCGAGTCTTTTGAGTCCTAAATTTTAGGCTCGGCTGACAAATTGCACACCCACAAGGTGGTCAGACGGTCTGACCACCTTGTGGGTGTGCTCTATATACGCTTCACTTGCCAGTACGTGGTCGCCATTCGAGAACCTTTTTGCTCCATCGGCCATAATTTGTAATTTACGAATGCATTCTTAACCACTGAATCTGGTTGTCAACTAAATATGAAAGATAGTTTTTTTAGCCAAGCGCATTACTTTCTGGCCAGATCTAATAATAATTTGGTAATTTACGTAATCGTTAAATATTGCTGGTGAAATTTTATCGTTATTATCATTGATAAACTTCGCGCCGCTGACTTCGGACCGGAGAATTTGAGAAGCAAAGCTCTTTGGTTGTTGTTACTTTACGAGTGAAACCCACAGTACACGGATAGATATATGTATCTTATAACTTTGGCTTTTAGTAAGTTAGTGTGGTAGTCAACTGCCATACCCAATATAATCCGTAAAGTTCAACATACTACGTATACACATGTGTACAAGCTAACCTGAGCAAGCGAACTCGGTAACTTGTAACTTGACAGCCGACCTCTAACTTTGCCAAGTTGTTACCGACTCCGCCCCACACCAAGTCAACAATCGATACTGTTGTTTAGAGTGCAATCGACACTCAAAGTCATTTATACTAACTTAGAGACAAGTTCGCCTTAAATAGATACTAAAAGGTCAAGTGAAATTTAGTTCGGTAGCTATTATAAAGATACTACTGTTAGCATAGGCGGCAAAATGTTTTTACTAAGCACATTCTTTACTCACCCATCGTGTCGTATCGTAGAATAGCTCTTTCAAAAATATTGTAAGCTTGTCAACACCATTTTTCGATTTAGGGATCCGTTTTTAAAATATTTGGTTTTAAAATGCAAATTTTTGTTCGAGTCAAGTGTCCCGACCCCTCTATCTGCTAAACGGTTATATTATTACGTCATGCGAAATTTAAATACGCTACATCTTTGTCTTTATTGTTTCTCAGAGAAAAGAAAAAATACGTGTGCAATATTTTTTTAATAATCTAACCAACGGGCCAAAATTATTTTTCCATTCCTCATGCCTATTGGTCGACCTTTACTTTCATAAATGCGACAATCATCAAGTACCTACTATATTGAATTGCAAACCAACAAATCAGCCACTCAATTTCAAACGCGGAGTCACTAAACGAACGGTTTTTTGTATGGAAAAATCATTCGTTTAAGTGATTCCGCGTTTTAAAAATAGCCCCCTGACTGTTTCCGCGACGGCATCCAAAGGCGATGAATTAGCCGAGACATCCATTACAGCGCCATTAATCGCGAATCGACGCCACAAATCGCGGCGTAATCGAGTCTTTGTACTTCAAACTCGACGGCTAATCGATTGTCTTGCTCGCCATTTATTACGAAGAACGAATTTATTTGGCGTTGTTAATATTTAGTGTTTGCAATGTAGTTAATGTTGTTCATCATCGTCATCATCAGGTCATTTTGTCTCGCGACCCTCTCTGTACTACTAGAGCCATACTTAGCCAGAGCAGTCAGAGGACTTGGCCTACGCTATCCTCGCTGGCCAGACGAGTTGTAGAGATCTTATTGATGTTTATAAGCTTTGTTTAGCTTGTATTTGCTAAGTCGCCTTCTACGATGTCCACGGGAGGACTTGGAGAGGGCCTATTCTCCTTTGCCGGAAACCACACGGCTGATTCACCAATTATAAAGTATTATGAATAATAGAACGAGAAATCGCGTCGTAATGAAGATTTTGTTATTATGACGGTAAATCGATTCTTTTTATCGCCATTTATTACAAAAAGAAATTGATATTACGTAATAGTATGTAAATATATTTGCAATTGCAATTGTTTGAGATAAAGGTTAAAGAAAGCATTTTATTCGTAAATCGACGCCATAAATCGTGAGGAAATCGATTCTGTACTTTAAACTCGACGGCTAATGGATTCACTTTTCACTTGCCATTTGTTTGAAAAAACGAAACGATTTATACTTATGTTTGCAAAGCCAAGAAATGCCTTGTTCTAAACACCGATTACAAGATATTGCGATTTGATGACATAAATCTTTGTAAATAGATCTAAACTTTTAAGTCAATGAGTATGTAGGTACCTTTAACTTTCTTGCAATTATTGCAAAAAATCGATTTTGACAGTTTTGTCCAGAAATGGAATTGCTGCGGATGAAATGATGATGATGAATTGAAATGAAGTCCCCCAATGCGTATATCTGTATCTGTCTGTCTGTACGACATAAAATTTGATAGAATTGTGCTAATTTTGTTGCAGTTATCGTAACATGTAGAACATTTTTTGGGGAAAGTAAACTACTGATATATGTTTGAAAATATCTGTAATGCAAATCATACATTTTTGGGTTGGGTCCGTTTTTAGGGTTCCGTAGCCAAATGGCAAAAACGGAACCCTTATGGATTCGTCATGTCTGTCTGTCTGTCCGTCCGTATGTCACAGCCACTTTTTTCCGAAACTATGAGACTTATACTGTTGAATCTTGGTAAGTAGATGTATTATGTGAACCGCATTAAGGTTTTGACACAAAAATAGAAAAAAGAACAATAAATTTTGGGGGTTCCCATACTTAGAACTGAAACTCAAAAATTTATTTTTCATCAAATCCATACGCGTTGGGTATCTTTGGATAGGTCTTTAAAAATTATATTGAGGTATCTAATATCATTTTTTTCTAAACCGAATACTTTGCGCGACACATCCAAAGTGGAAAAAAGTGTGTGTCCCCCCCCCCCCCGTTACGTAAAATTGGTTTGAACGAGATCTAGTAAGTAGTTTTTTAATACGGCTCCCATGCTGGTCTGGGAGAAATAAAATAAAAACTTAGAATGTAACAGCTGCTTCTCTTCCCACGCAGATCGTAAAAGCCGATCGAGGGAATGGGCAAAAATGCAAATCATGTTAACAGGCGATGCGGCTAGCAACCCATCACTGTATTGATTGCTTTTCCATCTTCTCGCCCACCATGGCGCTAAAAGTGGCTTTTGGGTCTTGCGGCCCTGGGCTCTGCATAGAACCGCAAGACCCAAAATGCTCTGTCTGCCCCATTAGGGATAAAGACGTGATAGTATGTATGTATGTATGTACGGAATCCTTCATGGGCGAGTTCGACTCGCACTTGGCCCCTTTTTTGTATATTTACAAGATATGCCAAAAGGCGCTCGACAAGAGTAAAGTTAGAAAGTGCACACGTCACAAACATGAACCGTAAAAAGTATTGACTCAAACTTGAAGCAAATGCGATACACCTTGAGAGCAGTTTCCCTCACGTTCTTTGCCTCCCCTATAGCTGCAAGTAGCTGACGGTATAAAAGAGATTCATTCAGAAGGTTATCTTAAACATTCGAGTAACTTAAACCTTCTTGGAATTCTAGAACTCAACCAGCAGCCGTCGTTTGGTTGCAATTTTTTTTAATTTATTTATTATTTAATGAATTAATAATTAAATAAAACGCAGTATTTATATACAGTAGGAAACTTCGACTGCAGAAAAATGCATTGTATGAGTTTTGAAATATAGAAAACACACACGGTACGTTTTCCAGCAGTCGAAGTGACGTAGTAGTAGTAGTAGGGATAACAAATTAATAAAAAATATGTATATACCTACATACCAGTGGCGGAGCCTCCTTAGAAGCCGATTCCTATCGAGTTCCCTTAGGGGCTTCTAATATATATTCATTTATTACTAACAACGATATATTCTACGTATATCGGCACACTTACTATTTTTATTCGCCGTAAACTAGCAGCATGACTGGATTGCACACACCCACATATTCAAAATACGTAAATTCTCTCTGGTTATTGAAATACATTCATAATAATAAATGTAAAAACACGCTCGTTACTTACACTAACTTATAAGTTATAAGCCGGACATGGAACGGCTTATTAACTTTAATATAACCTAATTAGGTAAGTAGGTATTTCATTCGTTTCACAGTGATATAGGTAGCTGTACTAGCCCAAATTCTCACCCAATGCCACTGCTACATACCATAGTTATATGTGCTCAAAGGACGTTATTTTGGCATCACACTACCTTTTGAGGCAATTTATTGCACATCACTGTAAGCGAAAAGATCACTTTCTGTTACGTCTCATGCTATGGCCGCCCGCCTCGCGGGACAGCAGCCGAGGGCTGTGAATTATTGCGCGGCTTTTCATGCTGTTATCATTTCTATTTTCGAGAACCCTCGCTTTCGCGGCTCTGATGACTCGACTTCTACCAGGGTTGTAAATTATCCGGGGATGCAGTGTAATTTTGTGTATTTATTTGCATAATTATTCTTCTGTAGCGACGTGGGTTGAGTTAGCGCCAAATAAAAAATAAATTATGTGACCTTAATTTTTTTCATATTAGTCTGGGAGAAAAGGAAAAACTTAGAAAGTACCAGCTGCTTTTCTTCCTGCGCAGATCGTAAAAACCGATCTGGCGAATAAATGAAAATGCGAATTATTATGTTTATATAGACGATGCGGCTAACAACCTGTTACTATTATGATTCCTTTTACCACCTTCTCGCCTACCATTACGCTAAAAGTGCCCTTTGGGTCTTGCGGCCCTAAGCTCCGTCTGCTCTGTCTGCCCCGTTAGGGATAAAGAAGTTTAGGCTTAATTGAGGATGTCTTTTTAGCAAGTGAATGAACAGTAAAATTTATCCTGAGAGCCTACTTTACGAGCTTTTCTTTTCCAATAAATTTAGCTAAAACAGCTAATAATTCCAACGAATACGAGACGAGATTAATCCGGTAATCCGCTTAGTGTGATCCATCGACGCGGTGGATTACGTCGCGCTGTGTGCGCAAAAAATATGCAGTGAAACAAGCCTTAAAAAGTATTGGATTGCATGTTATAATAAGATAATAATGTCATTTATTAAACAGCTCATTAAAATTTAACGTTTTTGTCACTTACGGTGAAATCTAGGATAAAGATAGTGTCGAAAATTAAGTATGATTAACGAGACGATGTAACTTTATCGAGTGTGGGCTGGTTTGATTCTTCTTGGAGAGTACTTTAAACTTTTGTGGTCAATGTTAATAAAAGCTTGTTTTCAAAAAAACATTTTTAATAAAAACTTGAGTGCTGCTAGCATGTAAAGGAATGTCTGACAAAAGCTAGCGAATTCTAATTTCCACGCACGTCCCCCCGTACTCCCGTACCAGCCATACGTCTTCTCAGCACAGCTGCGAGATTCAGCGGGATACAGCGGCAGTGCATTCTAGATCATTCCACAGGCTCATAGCATAATAAGGAAGGATAAAATACGACAGTTTTTATTCTAGAATAACCGGCCAAGTGTTAGTCGGACTCGCGCACAAAGGGTTTCGTACCATTACTTATAAAAAATCATGTTTGTTGTACGGGAGCCCCACTTTTGGGACTTACGGCCTTTGGCTCTAAATAACCTGTAGGGATAAAAGACGTGATAATGTATCAAACGAGCCTTAGACCGCTCAGGCATCTCCTCGCGGCACAGTTATTGAGGTAGTATATTTTGAACATAAAATATCAGTACATTTGCAAGCGCGTTATTTCCATTTAATGAGGTGGTCGGAGGTGGCGTGTCCGCGCGGTAGGGGTTGCTGTCCACAGGCACCGTTTCATAGTTAAATAGGAATATTAATTTACTGGAAATCTCCTGTCGTCGAAACACTGTAATGTGATTCATTTTGTCGACGATACCTCGGAAGACAGAATAAAATAGGTCGTAGAATCGTCCACAGCAGAAAAGTCCTGTCGTGGAAACTCTCAAATGTGAAACATTCTGTCTTTGAACTGTCCATAGGAGAAATATTCTGATGGCGAATTATTCAAAAACGAATCGTCCTGTTTGGTGATCAGTCCAAAGGACAAACAACTGTCGGCAAAAGCTGGTACAATCGTGTAGTTTGGGGATAAAGTCGGTTTTTAGTTCCGAAAAATTATTTTATTATTTATTCAACTGTGACATGGATAATAATCCTTATACTCCGTTTTGACTGGTTCAAGCCACGCCGCGCTAAACGGTCCGATAGGCGGCCACCGCGATATGCGCCGGCACGGGGAGAATGCATCGCATTTGCTGTGATAGCAGTGTTGCTATTTGTACAGACTGCTCATCAGACTTGCATATTTGCCCTCAGATTTATGACAATATCTGCCTTCCTAAATTAGTCTTATAGTGAGTATGCCGCTGACACTCTTAAAATCGGTAGCTCTGTTCTATACTATACGTTACTGATTTGAGGAGAGCAGATTGTTTGTGATTGAAAACAGCAAATGAATGAACACGAATATCTCATGCAACTACCGCATATCCAGGGAATTGTTTTCTTATGAATGCCTTTTTTTCCCCAATTGCACCACCTCAAGAACTTATCTGCTTTATCTTTCCGACTCAAGTACTTGACTAGATATAGTTATCACACTTTACTAATTTTCTCCTACATAAATAGGTAAATAGATAAATAAATTCATTTCACAAAATTTTAATTTAATAAAAAAAAAATATATATATTTTGTGTGTGTATAAATGCATTTTTTTTTAAATCTGTATTTATTAATTTAGAAGATTTTCAGCTCCATCGAGACATAACTTAAATTTGCTTCCACATGAAGCAAAACTCAACTAGACTTTTTAATAGCGATTTCGTAAATAAAATGAAAGTTCATAATCAAAAGGAAATTTTAAGCTTCGTCTTAAAACTACGAAATATGCGCGCTGTCCCCCGAGCCCCGATTCCGGCGAGACGCAATAAATTGATTCATATTCACCTATCCACCCCACCCCACCCTCAACCCCTCCCAGCCCGCTCAGCTGTTAAATTACTCACATTAAGTGCAAATTCACAGAACAATCAATCTTAACACAACTGCATAAACACCAATTTACACTAAACGATTCCTGAAAATGTTGTCGGGTGTATTCAAATAGTATTAAACTTTAAAGTCATCTCAATAAAGATCATTTTACATAATTTCTCGAATGTAGCGTGGCTAAGTAGTCTTGAGCGAATTTAAACTTTAAATTTATGTGGCGCAGGGTGTTAATTGTGTTGTTTGTTGTTGGAAAAGTCGAATGAAACTATGCCACGTTGGCAGTGCATCCGGGGGGTGGGGGGTTCAAAAAATCTGTGAATAACCTCTCAGGCCGGTGCTATTTTCGTGTCCGAACGAAATTGATTGACTAAATACGAGTATTGTTTGAGATAATTTTCCCCATTTAATTTATTTTAATATTTCATCCCTTGGGCTTACAATTTGCTTTGTTTTGAAATTCATTAAGACACTATATGTTGTTTAGCAATAATATTTATTTACTTAAAAAATATCTATACGTAACATGTTTGTTGTTTTTTAAGTCTTCTTAGGAAATTAGATTGGTTTTATAATCCTAATCCTACTAATATTATAAACGCGAAAGAGGGTTTATATATTTGACGACCTCCGTGGCGTAGTGGTCACCATGCTAGTCCGCCACCCAGAGGTCCCGGGTTCGATTCCCGGTCAGGGCAAGCTGGAAAATGGCCTTTTTCAAATTATCCTGGGTCTTGGATGTTTATCTATATATGCATTTGTTATAAACCATAACAAAAGTCTCGAACTTACTTTGGGGCTAGCTCAATCTGCGTAATTTGTCCCTATTTATTTATTTATTTATATATTTGTTTGTTTGTTTGTTAGTTACCACTTCACGCTTCAACCACTGAACCTATTTAGATGAAACTTGATATGGATATAGTGTGATACCCAGGGAAGACATAGGATAGTTTTTATGTCGAAATTACCACGGGGAGCGAAGCCCACAGCTAGTTTAATATAGTTCTGTGAATATACGTATTTCTATATTACATAAGTCAAATCAAATAAAGTAGTATGACTGTAATTGTAGCAGTAGGAATAATCGTTCATTAAACACAGCCCGCGGCTGAAACAATCATAACAATGTACATGCGAAATCCTTTCAGAATATTTACGTGCAAGTAATTATTCTGAAAGGATTTTGCATAAACATTGTAGTTATTGTTTCAGCCGCGGACTGTGTTGCTAATTTCATTAGCCATGTATCGTTTTGGTTGCTGTGTATGTCCGGGGTTTTATTCATTTATTAATTTGCTATGTTAACTATTGTAAACTTATTTTGCATCTTTTGTTCTTGCATGTAAGGAGTCAGTTTATTACACCTCACCTGTTTACTTCGAACATCTCCAAATACCTCGGTAGCCTGGAAGAAATATCCATTCGCGGTAACGTTGTTTTGACGGCTGTTCTATCCATTACTCTGTAGCATTATGTTCCGGTGCAATAAAGTTTTTAAGTAACAAACTACATCCGAAAAAGTTATATCAGTAATTAAGAACCGATACTTTTATGGGTTTTACTACTTTAAAAATTACGCTTTTTAAATTTCCAAAGTTAGTTGTGTTTTTTTAACGATAATTTAGTCATAGTTACTATTAACGCCACTAGAAATAATGTTTAGACATCTAATAGGTTACCCTTAATGTACCCAAGATATATTTCAAAATTAGTTAAATTCGACTAATAAAAATATTGATACGATCTTATTAATTTGCCGTTACAAACAACTTAAAATATCCCAATTCATTGACTTTTCATTCCCGAATTATCAATAAATGTGAATTACAACATAACTCCCGCCATAAAGTTGGTAAGAAAACCCGTAATTTGACTATTACCGTCCATTTGCATGAATAAAACATTCGCCAAGTATCAAGATCTCGCACGCTAAACGCCCCCCTCGCGTAGCGTAGACGTGGCGCGTAGAGGGAGCTACGAGGGTCGTAGCCTCGTAGCACGGCTACGAGTTTAGAGAAGTGAGGTTGTCGATATGTTGTAGTATAGTGAGCGCTGTGCGTTCTTACTGTTTTATGAATGAAGTGTCATAAAAACTTT
Source organism: Acrobasis consociella (assembly GCA_963555685.1). Lineage (NCBI taxonomy): Eukaryota > Metazoa > Arthropoda > Insecta > Lepidoptera > Pyralidae > Acrobasis > Acrobasis consociella. Next base: position 17,181,961 of record OY743124.1, on the reverse strand, counting down.
ATTTTTAGCTTCTTTGAACTGACTTTTAGCCATGGTTTCCTGATAGAACTTAAAACGATTAAAAGAAAGTTTTTAAAATTTTGAAATCGAGAAATATTCTTTTATTGGTCAGGTTTCAACCAAATTTTTTTTTCGACATTTCAATAAGGAACTTAGGTTACGTAAAGCCACATATACACTATTACGTCTTTATCCCTTATGGTTAAGAGTTCAGACAGAGCATTTTGGATCTTGTGGTCCTAAGCCAACAAACCGTGAACTACGCGAGAAGATTTAAATTGGAATCAAAATAGTAAATTCTTTTTTAATGTATTATCATAGGTTATTAGTAATTTATCTTAAAGTGAAAGATTGCTGGTCGCAACATTATTCGCATTTCCTCGATTCCCTAGATCGGCTTTTACGATGTGCGCGAGAAGAGAAGCAACAGCATTCTAAGTTTTTTTTTTCTTCCCAAACCAGTATGGAAGTGAAATAACTATGTGTGCCATATTTAACTATTGACATTAAATAAGCTACTAGAAATTACCCCAACCAAAGACAATATTAGTAGGAAGAGAAATTATTATGTTTATAAGGTGATGGGTAGGCATGCCCTAACCATACATTATCTGAAACACAATACCGCTATCGACATAACCTCTATCGATGTAAACACACCGAGGCGCGGCGGTCACTACCATCCGCAAACGTCTGACCAACGCTGCCTTTCGATTTCCTACCTTAATATTTTAACAACAAGGTACATTATTAAATGACATTACAAGCATGTGAACGGACTGTGGAACTGCTGACTGTCTGAGTACGCTTTTTTATTTCCAACTCTTAGTTTTACACAAAAAGGTCTATTATCAAATGACGCTTCGTCTGTATAAACGGACTGTTCATGCTACTCTAGTGTTTGCTGAGCACTGCTCTTTCATTTTACACCTTATTTTTTAAAACATTAGGTTCATAGTAGAATGTGTTTATGTTTGTATGAACGCTAGTGTTTGCCTTGCTTTGTCGCGTCCAGTATTTACCTGTCCAGCGATGAAAGAGTAATCCAAATAGCCCGAATGTTTCTTGTTGCTTGGCGTCATTGAAGACCTGTATCAACAAGATGCGACAAGTACACAGCTCTTCTATCAAAAGATCATAATCAAAAACTCACGAGAAACACCGGGCACTACGCGCATAACGATAAATCTCTGAACTCCTCTTTCTCATAGTTCTTTTCTGCTTGGATCCTCTGTGCTGCTTCGGAGACCAAAGAACGCTTTTCTTTATTTTCTTCTTCAAATATAATATGCATGTAGAGGTAAAGTCACCTATGACTTAACCTCTACATGCCTCCTCCCATGAATGCCGAAGACATGTAAAATCGAGAACAAATAGCATAAATGATTTCATAATTATTATCATTGTTCTCTAAATATTTATTTATTCATTTATTTATCATCAGGCCTTTCTGTCTCCACTGCAGGAGCACAACCCTCACTGTACTACCAGAGCCATACTTGGCCAGAGCAGTCAGAGGACTTGGCCTACACTCTCCTCGCTGGCAAGTCGTGTCGGAGAGGTCTAGTTGATGTTTCTAAGCTTTGTTCAGCTTGTATTCACTAAGTCGTCTTCTACGACATCCACGGGAGGGCTTGGGAGGTGGCCCTATTCTACTCTATCGGAAGCCACACGGCATTTAAACGATTTGGCTATAGTTTAATGAACGGCTGTCAGCCTGAGCGCAACTCTCTTTGGGAATGCATTTGTGCAAAAGTTTTACAACCACTCCCCGCCTATCAACCTCCTTAGAGATGCAGGTGCAAGATGTTTGTACTTAGTCCTTAAGTCACCTCCTAAGATACCCTGAAGCAGAGATAGTGTGGTCCCGTAGGGACGTGGACTAGGTAAAAAATTCTTTATTTTATTTAGCCCGTCATCTAGATTATCCATTAATAATCGACCCATATTTTAGACCCTTTCGTTTAGCAAAGATGTAAAAATTCACAAAGATACGGCGCCTTAAAGTATCAGAGTGGGCGTGATTTATGTCCTCTACCTTTTGTTAAAAATCGTAGCTGATAGTGACGTCACGTGAAATTTTATTGCGCTGTAATTTCGTCATTATTTGCTAATTAGGGAAAAGAGAAATACGTATACACCATACTCTTTATCTTGTTCTCTAGATCTAACACACATTGATTAAACACTTTCGTCTTGAGGTACTGAGGTATCATACTTCCAACTAATATTATAAATGCGTAAGTGAGTTTGTATATCTATTTGTTTGTTACCACTTAACGCTTCAACCGCAGAACTTATTTGGATAAAATTTGGTATGGATATAGTTTGGTACCCAGGGAAGGACACTGGATAGTTTTTATACCAAAATTCCCACGGAGCGCGAATCCTACGGGCATAGCTTGTAGATGATAAAACACTGCGTTTCTGATCGATCTCCCGCTTATACATTACCATTGCTCAAACCATAATACTTCCTTCGACGTGTTTAGTAAACACCGTCTCAGCATTTACGCTGTCGGTGCGGATAAATGGCATTTCGTTGTAAGCTGCGGGCCACATCTCGACGTGTGTTTGAAGGTGTACGTACATTAATCATGCTAAGGCGCGGTGTCTGGAGCTAAAGGAGTAGTGACGATAAGCAGGGATACTAAGGTATGCTATGATTACTGATTTGAGGCAAAGTCGTACCTCTGCCAAGTCGAGCAATATCAAACCAAAAATAAGTTTTTTTTAATTATTACATTTTTTATACAAGCTCACAATAAATTGTGAGGTCAAAGTGCTAACACAGATAAATGAAATAAGACCAAACTTGACGAAGTTGCCACATTTTATTACTAAGTTCTATGAATCACTTTCGGTCTCCGTTATCAGACCCTAGGCATCATCTAATATAAAGTGCTCGTCAAGACAAATCAAACGAGTGTCACGCAATGAGGTCATGTTGTTTTATATCTGAGTTCTGTTGAATATCTCCCGGCTCCATCATTAGAACAGCTCATTGACTTCATAAAATTGTATTGTCACCCGACTTACACACGAATACAAAATTTCTCCTGAATCGGTTGAGGATAACTGGTTGAAAAGACTTGGAGTGGTTCTATTCTATGCTAAACAACTTAAGAAAATTTAAACACGTTTTTATGAAAATTTTTGTATTTTTATTATTCAAGCTTTTAATTTAATTTTAGTGTCTTTTTTTTAAAATATTTTTACCGGGTAACCTTGAATAGCGATCGCTCCCTCAATCGCAGTTATCGTGATCGTTAGCCGGCGGGCGGCCGGAGCGCCGGGGCGCCGGTCCGGGGCGCCGCACCGGGCGCCGGGCGCCGGGGCGCGTCAGTCGCCGCCCGCCCTCGCGCCGCAGCACGCGTGCGGGCCCAGACCCGAGGCCTATACCCACATATCAGTGTTTAGATCTAGCTTTAAGGTGTGTAAAGTAATGGTTTAGTGCTTGGCATGTGAAAAACATATCTGGTTATAGTGTGGCAAAGTTTACAGTGCGATTTGTCGGTTTTTTTTTTGGTGTTTTACTAAAGTTTTTCAGCATTTTTGGATTTTTTTATTTTTTAAATGATTTTGAAGGTTTTTTAGCGTACGATTAAGTTTTTTATCGTTTATATAAACTTAAGTGTAAATTATGGTGTATATTATTATGGGAGTTATAATAATTTTTTTATGTTTTTAGAGCTAAATCATAGAAACCTAATTTTTTTAATTAAGTATTTTTAATTTTGACTTTTTATCGGGTTCTATTTACAAAAGATTGGTAATATTGGTGAATATTAGTATTGTGATTATTGCAATAATGTCGACGAAGAGTTATTTAGGTGATTTTGATAAGAATCACAGAAAACATGACTAAAATTATGCTCGTTTTCAACATTTTCCTAATTTGACCCTAAAGTCAACAAAATTTACCCTAACATCGTTGATTTTGCTATGAATTACAATCAAATTCATGCCATTCGGTTTATTTGCCGAAGATTCTGATTTCGAACTTCCTTGTTTATCTTGTACCGTTTATTAATGATCACTAATGACTATACCATGGACTTCCACCGACTATGAACAGTAAGAAACTTGTTGCTTGTCGCTGCTTGCCAAGCCGCGTAAATATCGCCATAGCCGACATTTTATCGAGCATTTAACCTGCCGGCTCGAACTCGTAAACTATCGATGTTTATTTACGGTGCATTTGACGTCACTTCGACAACACTATAACCGTTCGTTTGCAGTCGATGCCGAAACTCCACCTCATACATATAGATGCCAATCTGCGAGTAAGAGCGCAGAAACTGAGGCTTGAGCTTGCTTACAATATTTTCTGTGTATTTTAAAACATGTGGTGGCGGAAGTGTTGCAAATGGCAATCTTGTGAGCGTACGCAAGAAAATTGTGGGTTAGATTGCTTTATAACGATTTTCTTTTGATATTTCACATTTACGCTGACAAGTTTTGTTGTCATGTTTCTAGGAAAGCAAACTTTATGAAAATATGAAACAGTTTGTTATAGATTCAAATCTTGTTGTAGACTAACTTGGTTCTATGGAAATAAAGTTGTATAGAAATTAGGGTCGCAATCGCAAGCCCTAGATGTCGTTCGAAACTTTAGTGGATCTATACATTGATAGTTTCTTATAAATTAAAATAAACGCTAAAATATAGTTCTTAATAAAGATAGTTTGACATCAAATCAAGATCATTTTCTCAGAACAAATCACAGGCTTTACCATTACTGTACATGTGCAATTCATGTATAATTGCATATGTATTATACCTAATTATTGTGTACGTTAGCACATGATACTAATAGATAATAATTAGTACAACTTAACCTAATTTCAACCTGTATAAATAAAGCTATTTGAATTACTAATAACGCATTTTGCCGAACTTACGTCGTCGTCGCAAAGAAATAAATTAGCCGCGGAACTTCGGCACAGTATGTCAGACACTGACACGTAGTAAACATGGCATCACAAATCCACATTCGAGACAGATCCATCTCCAATGTTTACACGACGACGTCACGCGCCATTTTTATTTCAATAAAAGTTTACGAGCGACGCATTCGCGCGCAGTCCGCACGTCGCGTACGCCGACTAGCTTGTATACAGCCATTATAACGTGTCTTGATGAAGTAGGTTATATATTAATAAAAATAAATAAATAGGAAAAATCACACAGACTGAGCTAACCCCAAAGTAAGTTCAAGACTTGTATTATGGGATACTAACTCAACGATACAGATTTTATAACAAATACATATTTAGATAAACATCCAAGACCCAGGACAATTTGAAAAAAGCCATTTTCCAACTTGCCATATCACGGGAGTTGAACCCGGAACCTCTGGGCGGACTAGTATGATGACCACTACGCTGCGAAGGTCATCAAGTTATTAGTAGTATTGAGTTGATAAAGACCTAGATAGTTGTCATGTAATTGCTATAATGTCCATATGAAGAAGATTTTAATAAAAGCTTACAAGTGTCGCACATAGTGTACGCCGGTAGGCGTGCGAGCGGTGATCAAATCAATATCTATCACTTCTGTATCCCTGATGTGGCTGATGTGGTAGACCACGTTTAGCGTGATGGTTGGCGAGTTGTTTGGAGGCATTGCCTATTAACATGATTCGTATTGTCGCTCATTCCTTCGGTCGACTTTATCGATCTGTACAGAAAGACAACCGACTGGTTTATTCTGTCAGACCAGCTTAGGAGAAATATAGAAAAAAATATGTGATAAAATCAGTGAGACAGTCTTCCATATTGGTTTAGAAAAAAAAAGATAGAATATATCAGCTGCGGTTACTGCACAAGTCAGAGGAATCGAAAAAAGATTTAAGATAAGAATCAAGTCTACATGCCGTCAAACGTTCTTTTGGCTTGAAATTTTGTGTAATCCGTAAGAAATAATGTGTAAACACCTGTACGGTTTTGTACTCCGGCGAAGTGTTCCAACACGATCATTAGGGCCGGTGTCAAGTTAAAGTAGGTTAGGTGGAAATGTAGGAGCTTCTTATCGATTTAAGATTGATATAGAATCATGAACTTATGAGCAAGCTAAATTCTCTTGATATATACAATCTGATATGGATGGGCACTAGACTAGGACTGTTACTTCTCAAGATAACACGCCAGACGTCCGAAACTTTTGATCTCTCTCTCACTCTATCTCAGCGTTGTCCTAGTTTCATTCTTCTGTAACGCTGAGAAGTCCGCTTTCCGACTTTTTCTTCTTCACTTAGCACGGTCTTGAGCATCCTTGGCATGCATATCATCATTGACTATTTTGGGGACAATTCCGGTTAGACATAAATTTAGTCCTATTTGTAAATAGGACTAAATTTATAGGCGTAATTAAAGTCCTAGCTCAATTTAGTTAAAGTAACATTTTTGCAAATATGGGCTTTTGTTTCATTGTCGACATGCTTCATTCAAACATTCAATATTTCATTGTCAGATTGTATTGTACAAGTTAGAATTCCCAGTGGTTATTCGACTCGTTGGTCTGTTATTTACTTTTATTCAAAACACTCGTTCACTTTAAATAGTTCTATTAAATATGTTCTCAATAACGTAAAAAGTCGAGATTATCCAGAATGCAATCTAGCTGCAACGCAAGTGTATGAAAAACAGACTTTATGATGAAACAAAGAGTCGCTCGATGCAAGTAAATAGGTTTCTGCAGCGAAATCTCGTAAACACTACAATGTAGAGCATTTTGTGTTATCAGACCGTTGTTTGCATACTATATAATATAATACTCGTATTCTATGTATTTACTATATTTTGTCTGAGACTAACCGTAACACTTTGTTTGAGCATGGATTTTGTTTGCCGTGTGGTTTCCGACAGACTATAATAGGACCACTCCAAGTCTTCCCGTGGATGTCGTACTCGTAAAAGGCGACTTAGGAAGTACTGTAAACTGTAAAAATTTGATAATCCCGTGGGAACCTGATTGGCTGATTTTTTGTCGATGTAAATAATCAGCCAAGTGCGAGTCGTGCTCGCGCATTAAGGGTTCCGTATCGTTCAATCACGTTTCTTGTATAGGAGCCCCACTTAAATATTTATTCTATCCTTTTTTTTAGTATTTGTTGTTATAGCGACATCAGAATCACATCTGTAAAAATATCTAACTATCACGGTTCATGAGACAGCCCGGTGACAGACTGACGGACAGACAGGCAGGCAGCAGAGTCTTAGTAATAGGATGAAACCCTAAAAATACAGTATACGAATAATTATTTATAATCGTACAACATGTTACTTTGTATATATTTAAATTTATATTCATGTACCTCTGAACAAAAGTTCAAAATTGAAATATATACACGTAGTCAAACGTGCTAAGATGTTTCTGTAAACATAGTTTAAATACGTTAAACCTCGCTGCATTTCGCCACATTTCTCATCAATTTCTACGCGCTCAATAAATCGCACTCCGTTCCACGCTTCGCCTTATGAAAAACTAGTGAACCCGCAGATGGGCGTAGAACGAAACGGCGAGTCTTTGTAACGCAAATGTTTAGCCCTCGTAAAGTAAAACATGAACGGAAGATCGAGAGCGGACTCCGAAAAGCTCTATCACGAGTGCTTTTGACGTTATGAACTATTATTTATATTTGGTTTAAGCCATTATCCATCCTAAAAAAGGTCAAATCTAGCCGTTAATGACACATTACCTCATCTGTCAATGTTAACTTGATTTAGGCTAATTTTGTTGTTGTTTTAATCAGCAATCAATTTAGCCCGTTATAAATTTAACCCTCATATTCATAAAAAATATCAACCGTTTACTAAATCCATTTTAGTTAAAAGATGTTTCACCCCTTTCCCTTTTTTCAGTATTTGATATTGAAACAACATGACAAAACATTATAATTAGCAAACGTTTTTAATTATAATGAATAACGGGGTAAGACGTTATGTGATTGTTACATTGTGTTTTAGGAAGCTAATTATATACATATCTTTATATTTTATCTTCATATCTATCTTTATATTTTAATAGTTCCTTTTTTGTTTAATAGTTTTTTTAGTCATTCAAAATTCAGTACTAATGTAGGTACTAAAACTAAATCAAAAATGGCACGCGAGGAATTGATCCTGGTCTTTTTACAACCATGTTCTTACCAATTGAGCTATCGCATGTTAAACATAGAAATTCAGTATGCAGGCACACTGAATTTCTCCACCATATCTATGCATCCACCATATATATTCTCCACTATATCCTACTCTCCACGCATTACAGTAACAAAAGCTGTTACAAAAAGCAAGCGGAGCAGAGCTCTCAAATACTTACAGACGCAAACCGGAACGTGCTAAGACGAAGAGATAGCTTTCATAAAAATTGTCTCGAGAAAATAAAACATTTCAAACGACTCGCAGTAGATCCCTATGTCCTCGGGCGAATATTATCCCTTATAAAACACGTAGAGCATACATATTTATTGGGACTGGACGACTGCCCGCAACATACTCACCGGTAGTGACGGGATGCTATCGATTAAATCTCTGAATGCTTTCGTGAAACTTTGAATAGGTTTCGTTCGTCTCGTTATTTATTAACGAGCTCTGACTGTGGGCATTTCGTGAATAGTATTTACGACCACAGATCTATACTGAAAGTACGACTAAGTAAAATATTCGTGTAATATTTTCTCCGTTCTATTTCAATTGTGTTTTTACAATTTAAGGTAAACATAGATCTACGCGACATACTATAATCCGTATAAGTAGAATGACTAACAAACAATATAAAATATTTTATTATATTTTTTAGATCAAATCAACATTACCTAAGCGATATTAAAATATTTTATTATATTTTTTAGAGCACATCAACATTACCTAAGCGATATTAAAATATTTTATTATATTTTTTAGAGCACATCAACATTACCTAAGCGATATTAAAATATTTTATTATATTTTTTAGAGCACATCAACATTACCTAAGCGATATTATAAATAATAGCCCACTGGTGGACGTAGTCCTCTCCCAAGCTATTCGTTGTTGCGACTAGGTAAACATTAAGTACAGTCAATACTCCACATATCTGACAGACTAAACATAAAGTATAAAAGGTGCAGAGATTTTTAGCATAATATACTCAGCACTTCAATAAATTGATGCGAGCGATCTGTTCAAACATATCGGCACTTCGTAAGAGTTACGTGCGTAACGATAGTTATAAATCTAACTAGAATCAAAGAGTATCGCGATTCAAACGAGTTACTGATCGTGGAGTAATCTTTACGCGCCATTACTGTTTAAATACCGCTTTTCATAAATCTCCAGAACAGTAAATGCTTGGATTGCGGTGCCACGTGCGTTTTTATTGAACTAAGATAATAAAAACAAAGGTATTGGGAGTCTGTAGATGAAACGGTTTAGTTATAGCAATGGAAATGTGTTTAAACAAAGAAACAATGAATAATGAAGACAAGTTGCCGTGTAGCGGGTGTAATTTGTCGGTCTTTGGTCTTTTTATAATGAAACAGAGTACTTATTACAAAATAAGTTTTTGTTATTTCGCTTAAAAAGTACTTTTATTACATAGCTAAGTGGTTAATAATCACCCTGGATTGTTAGAAGAAATGTTAAAATGTAAATAAATTCTTTATTGAATTAATATCAAAAATAAATAAACAATGCAAGTTTCATTTTATAAAGACCCTTAATATGTATAAAGTCCATATCGATAAACTCGCCCATCACTACAGTTTACTAAAGAATACAAGTATCGTTTATCTGAGTCGACAAATATGGCGTTTAGCGCTCACACATAGAGGGTCTTTGATCCCAGAGTACCAAAGCCGGCGAAGGAATAATATTCATGTATTTTACATGCTTTTATTTAGTTTCACCTGTCCTTTGGTCTGTCGGTCTGTTAGTAATTAGACCCACTTTTCGAATTGCCCTAAAATTTTGCACGCATATGAATATTGCGTGATAATGCAAAAATCTGACATGGAGCTGATTTGATGATAGAGTTGGATTTGGTCATGGGAATTTTGTAATAAATCGATGTGACCCCATCAAGTTTGGGTTTATTAATGATAGGTATTTAGGACTCACAATAAAAACTTGAACGATAAAATGAAATTTAAAAAAAAAAACTAATCACGTATGCTTTTGTCAACAAACATTAAACTATTAGGTATTTCAATGAATTCAGTGTATAGTTAAAAACTACCAACAGATGTACAACTTCACTAAACGATAATAACAGATCACGCGCTCAAATAAACGTTTGGAGCTTGTCGAAGCCAAATCTACGATAAACTGTAGGTCGAGTAAACACGCGTGGGCGAGTTAGCAATCGCACATGTGGCAGATACGCCAGAAGCAAAGACATGGAATGTCTGATCAAATTATAATAGACAATGATGCTCTTACAACCAAGGATGCTCAATATCGTGCGAAATGGAGAAGACAGAGCCGGAAAGAGGATCTCAGGCTTTATAGTTGTTTATAATTTGTCATTTATTTATTATAGCATTACAGCTGCTGAGGATGCAACTATTAACATGCTGAGAAGGAACATGCATCACACATTCCCCCCTCTCTTATAGAAGGGGGAATGCGTGTTGACATGACTAGCAAGATTTAGTTCACTTTGATGACTTATTGGAACTTTTTTGTGAACTATTTATCATACTTCTGACTTCACTATCTTTCGATCAGTCTCATCGCTTTTCACCGCAATCTATATAAACATAATTAATACATAATTACGCTTAAACTTAAAAATATGAAGAAAAAAGCAACTGTAGGTACTGTTATCATTAAACGAAATAACTAGAATAAACTTAAATATTAAAAATAAATAACATTTAAACAAACTAATATAAAATAAAATAAATTCCTATTGCCATGTTTAGTTGGTGCAGTAAAGAAATTTTATTTTATCTTATCTCACCTGCAGAAGAGTACCTAGAAGGCTGGCTGGCATTGCCATGTTGGATAGCAATGCTTATTATTTGTGCGAAATAATTACCAGACAATTTTACAAAAAATAAAAACTTAAAGTTAAACATTCTATATACTTTGTCTTCCAGAAAGAAGTAAGTGACGGAGTCGTATTACTTTTTAAAGACATCGTAAAAATACACTTTTCTACCTTATAGAGTATTTTTAGCACCACATGTGCTATCTTACTATCTTATCTTATCTTACTTCTTACTAATATTATAAATGCGAAAGTGAGTTTGTATATTTGTTTGTTTGTTTGTAACCTTTTCGCTTAAATTTCCGAACGGATTTGGATGAAATTTGGTATGGACATATTTAAGACTCGGGGAAGGACATAGGCTACCCTTATCCTAAAACTCCCACGGGGAGCGAAGCCCGCGGGTACAGCTAGTTTTGTTATATTCTTGACATTTTCCTAGTTTTGTTGGAAAAGTTACTTCTGTATACACTTGGTATCAGTATTATGGAATGAAGTTGCTTCAACAAGTCAAATCAAATACTTTTTTAACGTCAAAACGTCAAAATAAACATTTTTTATAGGATTGGTATGAAATAACAAATTGTGAAGTCTTAGCTTCTTGGAGTCAAACAGTGCTCTTAATATACGATTTTAGAGTTTCTCGGTCACAATAATTACTGTTATTCGTATTACGTATTTATTACAGTCGGCCATCGACCATGATGGCAGAAGGGCCGTCGAAATATCTAGCAAAAAACGATATTAGGGAGTGTAAAAAACGATGTTATAGTGCTCTTAATATCAGCTTTTCTGCATTATTAAACTAAAATCACGTTCAAAATTAATATGATCAAGGAACATTATTTGTGCCGTTTTATTCTCTTAACAGTAAAATTTTATTTTGCTCTAGTTTATTACCCAATTCGCCAAATAAGCAAGGCTAAAGTTGATTTTCTGAGTGGTGATTTAGTTTTCTTACATCACTACCCGGAACGAGTACAGTCGGCAATTGAGCATTAGGCGCAGATGTACATACACGGGGCCATCGCATCGAGATAATGCGGATCGGATGGGATACACGGGCTTTACGACTGCTCGGAAATATTGTAATGCTTCAGTTTCAATTTCATGCGAGCAGCGAAACGGACGGAAGATTTTGAGAAAAATCAAAAGCAATTTCTTGAAGAAATATACCTTACTTGCTATAGATAAAAGTCTTGGATGTTACTTGTTTTAGAATTGTGTTCGTCTTAATTCTTCTTAACTGATACATATTTTGACATCTGTTTCCTTTTAATTTCAGACGCATGACGTCCGGACATAAGCCTTTCCCAATGATTTCCTAAATGGTCTACGATCCAGCTTTTTTCTGCGACCTCCGTCAGCTCTTTGGTCAGTCACCTTGCAAGATGTATGCCAATACATGAATGCCATTCGAGAACCTTTTTGCCCCATCGGCCATCAGTTGGTCGCGCAGGTCCACTGCCACTTTAACAATTTAATACGCTGGCCTATGTCAGTGACTTTGGTTCTCTCAGGATTTTCTCATTTCTGAATACAGAACAGCACAGAATAGCACAGAATAAGTACTGTACTCATATACAGAAGTCTTACTCAGCGAAGGAACTCAGAGAAATATCTACTCAATGTCGTTAGCGGTATGGTTTAATTTAGCTCGCGTCAGAACTCGGCACGTTTTCGTTTAGATACCTAGTAGTGCATTGAAAGCCAATTTCATTCTTATTACTCTAGACATACGATTCATGTCACTGAATACACCAATCCGGAGAGGTCGCCGCGTATTTTTGATACTTGAACGGGGAGCAACACAGAGTCATAGTCATCACTGGTAACAAAAACTGACCATTGTCAAGTTTATTCTTGAGACAGTAAGGTATTTTGGACGAAAAGACACTGCGTCTACTATGTATTGAACATTTTCAATGAGACTATTCGGTAACATCACTCTTAAAAACCCCAGACAATCCCGCCAGCCTTCCAGGTGCCTCGCAGATTTACGTCCAAAGTTCTCATTGTCCGAGTTACGGCGAATGCTGGACAAACTCGCGCTTGCAACATATAGTAGTTCCGATACGATTGTTTGCTGAATTTATAGCGCGGATTGTATTGTAGCTTGTTGGAAATCATACTCTATTTGATCAAGTTTTAGTTGCACTAAATTGCATCTACGCTGGACTGTTATTCACCCCGTAAGTGATGATGTCTATAGACAATTAGTAATTAGAGGCGGTCGTGATCATATGTTGCCCGGGCTTAACGGCTATGTAACAAAAAAATTTCATTTGAATCCGTCCAGAGATTAGCGTACAAACAGACAAAGCCCAATAGCTTTGTTAGACTCATTTAGACCAGACGCATTTAAATCTAACACCAGTGTTATTATTAACACACACATTAAGAATTTTAATAAAATTCCAAAACGGTTAATATAAAGCTGAAGGATTCCTCTGAAATACTCATAAACATATACTTTCATAACGTTGCGAGGTCAGGATACATTAAGAGCTCTAGATGTATAGTAATTGCGTGCTCTGAATATAAGTCAAAAGCTGTCGACTCACATTGAAGAGGCGCGTGTGCTTAATATGGCCTAATGAATCGCAAAAAGCTGGAAGATACAGGCAGCGTGGGGGCTGGAAGGGGGGAGCTGGGGGAGGGTGTCTCCTCTAATTGTCGGTAATGAAAGAACTTCGCGCGTGTAGGTTTTCATCATGAATGTCGCGAAAAACCACATTAATTATGAAGTTACGGTTCTTCGTAGTTTGTTTACACTGTTTATGTACTTGTATATTTAAATATTATCAGAAAGTATACTTAGGTGTTGTACATTTGAAAAATATTTAATCGACTCATGAAACGGGCTCGCAGGCTAACGTTAGCACTTGGTCTAAACCATATTCGCCAAAAGACATTCGAGCAGTAGACTTCCTGTGGCTGATATGATAATGATTATGACATTCACAAAAGAAATGTTGACATATTATTTATATATTTGGTCTTCAGTCAACGATAAAGATAAACAGATAATTTGTAGCAGCGAAAATTTATTTAAATCATATAAGTATCATAACACACCAAATCTCCTTCTTATCGTGTGTGTTAGTGACTAACACTAGTGTCAGAGTTTTTAAGCCGCCTCAAAGGCCTCTGACATGGTTTTAGGTAACGACCAATGTCATAGACAGTGACCGAGATCGACGGCTTAACGTGCCCTCCGAAGCACGGATCATCTTACTTATCAGACAATCAGGTGATCAACCTACAATGTCCTAACCAAACTAGGACAACAACACAAAGTCGTTGCCCCCGCCAGGAATCGAACCCATGACCATGGTATGAGCCGAACGCTCTAACCACTACACCACGGAGGCAGTTACACACCAAATAATAGATATACATACAAACTGATATACATATAAGTACTTATATAAAAAAATGAGTCGTGGACCACTCGGTTACAATTACAACTAAGTTACAAAAATTGAAGCCTCTAAAAACAACTTAACACATTGCAGGACACTCGGTCAGACAAAATAAAAACAACAATTGAATTACGTCCACAGTCGTAAGTGTCCTGCAATGTGTTAAGAAAAGTCCCTAAAAATCCATTACGAAAAATCTTACACATTTTTTCATCATCATTAGGTCTTTTTGTCTCCACTGCAGGAGCACGATCCATTATGTACTACCAGAGCCATACTTGGCCAGAGCATCCAGAGGACTTAGCCTACACTCTCCACGCTGGCCAGACGGGTTGGACAGGTATACGCGGATATTCTTTTTTTTTAAATAGCCTGATATTGTGTCCCACTGCTGGGCAAAGGCCTCACCTTCTCCTCTCCATCTATCTCTATCCCGAGCAATGTGCTGCCATCAACTTAAGAAATTCTCGATGTCATCCCGCCATCTCTGCCTTGGTCTACCCCTACGTCTTCTTCCATCTGGTATCCACAAGGTGACCCTATGGGCCCATCTATCTGCTTGCATGCGGCACATATATTATTTAAACCAAATACTTACTAAACTTAGACCCACAGGTTCGTCCGTACCTTTTATAACAAGACGGTATAATGTCTACTCAACAGCGCGATTGTTATTTCCGCGCTGTTAAATATTCTTATTTGCGTTGCTCGTCCTTCTGATATCGGGCTCATCATTTATTCATACGGGGCAGGCAGAGCTTCAAGGCAACTTTCTGCGCCGTGTACCGTGTATAATTGCACATAAAATTAAGCCCTTCTTGATGGGACGGACTGTACTGTACTTCACTGATTTGGTTCGTCGGTATTATACGAAATATTTTTGAATATTTAAGATGTAACGATAATATTCTTTACTAGGAATCGTAAAATGGTTGCTTTTCGGTTTGTATTGTTAAGTGTTTGTCTGTTTTGTTTATAAAACCGAATTTACAAGCTAAAGTTGCCAAAACTTGTAGTTTTAAGAGGACTCGCGATTTATATTTGGGAGAAATTACTAGTTATTGTAGGGAAGTCAAAAGCAGGTGTTGTTGGAAGTCAACAAAAGTAAATTTAAAAACTTTAAAATTTTCAATTTGAATTGACGACCTCCACGGCGAAATGTTCGCTAGTCGGCCAACCCGGAGTTTCTGGGTTCAATCCCTAGTCAGGGCAAGTTTGAAAATGGCCTTTTTCAAATTGTCCTGGATCTTGGTGTTTATTTATAAATTTAAAATACAGTATCGATGAGTTGGTATCTCATAATACAAGTTGAAACTTATTTTTGGGCTCGCTCAATTAGTGTAATTAGTCGCTATATATTTATTTATTTATTCTTAAATTCTAACAACTGCTTTACAATCAGGTTACTAGTTACCATAAAATCAACACATATGAACCAATAGGCATTCCACTCATTAGTGTACTGATGCATTCGGAAATCAACTCGGATCAGCCATTCACGCGTTGGTTTGACGGCAGCCAATCATAATTAGCGAGAAGCGTTTACCGACTCTCGAATAGTTCGAATGTTATGAAGTTTCGAAATATCTTTGAATTACCTGTTATATGGTACTTTTTATCGTCTATGTTTATCCTAGATAGTTATTAAACATGACTAGTTCGTTTATGAACTATCGTAAGCGAAAGATGGCTTTGTTCACAAAAGTAAGCCCAGGCTTTATATTCTATTCGAAAAACGATGCTTTTATCCCTAAAAAGTGAGACTGCTTAATTTATTTTACATAATTAATACTACACAATTACTTTTTTAATCTCTCGCACTTAAAACGTCAGACGGGATGAAAACAAATTTGGAATCCAGAAAACAAATCGAAAATAATCTTGTAAGCCCTGAAAAACAAATTTCCCTGTAGATGAAATAACGACATGACATTATTTTCTTATTCCAATCTTTTTCACAGTCGACCATTTTCGTAAAACGTAATTTACTCCATAGTACTGAAATATCAAGGAACACAAAAGAGACAAATATAAGATGGTAAACTTCAGTATGAAATCGTAAAGTTACATTTTCGTAAAGTTACATTTTTGTAAAGTTACATTTTCGTAAAGTTACAGTTTCGTAAAGTTACATTTTCGGACATTACAATACTGCCCTAAGTGAATACCCCCGTTAATACGTGCCTCCAAAATGAGATGTTCAACAACGACGTCCTAATGAGATACACTATCTTCCGTCTCCGTCTAGCGTATGTCTCGGGCCCCTAACGAGTATCCCAACGTCTTGGCTGAATTTCGCAACTGACACAAAATAGAAAAGGTATAGACGGAAACTGTATTTTATTTCATATGTGAAATAATTCTTGTGATAGTTTATTTCAAAAGCATTCGTAACATTTTACTTTTAGTCCAGAAAATACCAATATAATTTTCAGTCCTTGTAATCTAATTTGAACAAAATATTAGCTGCCATCTTTTTACATCATATTCCTGTGTCAACTGTCAAAATGCATACATGTTTTCGGAAATCTACGTGAAATTTAAAAATGTTAAATTTAAAAGCATTTTTATGGTACTTATCAATTAACCCTTTAAATGTCGGACGCCCGGAGCGGGCGTCTGATGTATTGTTTTACTATTGTGTCTGCTATGTCGACATTCAAAGGGTTAAATAATTTTTTTTTACATTACACATATAAAGTCGTCTTCTTTTCTCTTTATTTTTTTAACAAACCAATAGCAAAGGCAGAATACATTCATTTGATTAGCTAAACAGAAAAAATAAAGACTTTTAAAAACTTAGCTCTGTAAAGTTAATCTAAAAAGTTAGCTTTTCATTTCGTCTTTGAGTAAACTCCTCAACTTTCCAACACCAAGAGTCACTTCTGTACTCATTTTTGCACTGTAACGCAATATCCGAGCATCTTCCGCGAGTTCGCGAGACTCGCGCAAACAGATAAACCGAGTTATCATGGCTGCTTCGGGGGGCACTAGCTGAGCTCTGTTGACTTTGCCTCTCTGTACACGCCCCCACGATATTCAACCCTAACCCCGCGGAATAGAGAGGAAATTCCAACAGTGTGTATAGGCATAAGCAACAATTGAATCAAAACATAGACGATATGTGATAACATTCAGTAGCTACGAGGGATACGGTCGGTATTAAAAATATTCTTATATGGGTATTGCAAAAAACTTAATTTCCGTTAAAAACGTGACAGCTTATAAACACGCTGTGTTTTCGTGTGGTGAATTAAAACACGTGTGGTGAAAACATTACATTGTATTTTTGTGTCTTTTTCTTTCGATGAAAAATAACATAAGTACCTATGTGATATAAAATTAGTAAACAGTTTTTCTTTTAACCAACTTACAAAAAGAAGGAGGTGTTTTTAGGGTTCCGTAGCCAAATGGCAAAAACGGAACCCTTATAGATTCGTCATGTCTGTCTGTCTGTCTGTCCGTCCGTATGTCTTTTTTCAGAAACTATAAGACCTATACTGTTGAAACTTGGTAAGTAGATGTATTATGTGAACCGCATTAAGGTTTTGACACAAAAATAGAAAAAAAACAATAAATTTTGGGGGTTCCCCATACTTAGAACTGAAACTCAAAAATTTATTTTTCATCAAACCCATACGTGTGTGGTATTTATGGATAGGTCTTTAAAAATGATATTGAGCTTTCTAATATCATTATTTTCTAAACCGAATACTTTGCGCGGGAGACACTTCCAAAGTGGAAAAAAGTGTGTCCCCCCTCTGTAACTTCTAAAATAAGGGAATTATAAAACTAAAAAAGATACATGATGTTCATTACCATAAAAACTACCAGCGAAAATTGGTTTGAACATTATCTAGTAAGTAGTTTTTTTTTAATACGTCATAAATCTTAAATGGCAATTTACCTTTCATTTAATCAACTCAAATATAAAAAATTTAACATACTACAAGACTTTTATATTATGTTATTTGCTACTACGGAACATGGGCGAGTCTGACTCGCACTTGGCCGCTTATTTAATTTATGTTTACCGATTATTCAAAGACTCCAGGACCGATTTCAAAATTCGTTTTTCGTTTGAAAGGGCATACTTGTTGAAAAATTATCCTGTAGCAGGATATTAAAATACGGTAGGTACTTAAACAGTCCTTATTTGTAGGTAGGTGATTCGACTTAAAATAGGATACGAAGTGTGACTATTTAATTAAAAGTTTTAATTTTTTTGCTGACTATTATTGCTAGCAAATGTATAAAAGCAATTTCGATGAAAGTTACAACAAATTCAATTTTCAAATTTTCCACGTACATGTTGTACGTAGCAACTATTTGTTTCATTTACATAAATTATTACAGTTGGGAATATTCCCTGTTAGATCCTGAAATAACATCTGGCTGGAAAGTAAGGGTAATTGATGCTTTCGGCTCGGTTTTCATTTACTTTTAAAATATTATTTTTGAGAACTCGCACCAATCGAGTTGTTGAAAAACAAATATTCGTTACATTGGGCCTTGTTGTTCGTTTCACTCCAGTAAACAATTTTTAGGCAATAGTTGGAATACAAAAGTCAAATAGTCAAAAATAATGTTTTGGGTATCTTATAGTTACCTAACTAGAAACTGCTAATTAAGTAAAGTAAAAATTAAACTATGCCGACAAATGTTTGTGGTTGCGTGCCCAAAAGGCTGGTTGCATTGCCACTTTGAATTGCACCACATGACCGATAACTATTGCTTATATTACGGAACTGCCACGATGGATATCTTTTCGAAATATCTGGCTCAAAATGATATCAATCTAGTAAGTCCCGTAATTTCATTACCTAGTCCACCGTAAAACTTTTAAATCTTACATGAACAATATAGATTGTAATACTTATTGACAACCATGATGGTTGTTAATAATGGGTTGATGTATCCGTTATCATAAACCCACTGCTGGGCATAAGCCTTCTTTTTTCTGCGCCTGTCCCTCGTCTGCCAAAGCCACAAGCAACAAGTCTCGCCACTCCACTCCTGATCACAATACATCAATATTCGCCATTTGCCTTCAATACAATAAACCACTCAACTACGCGATGCGCACTATAGTCGTTGCCAAATGCCGTGTCAATGACGGGTATTGACCTTAGCTAAACATACTTGTGTCTCTTACTCTCGTATATACGTAACTTACTTGTATTATGTCCTCTTCATGCACATTCTGCTTGAATAAAACGAGTCCATAAGATTGTTGTGATGTGAGCATATCTTATATTTTCAGAAACCAAAAGTGCTATCTAGTTATCGAAAATGAACTATAATATTTTTTAAAAACGACATAAAATATACAAATTCATTATTCATGGAACTAGGAAATGAAGATACATAATATGCATACGAGTTGATAAGAAAGAAGAAAAGCGTCAATATTCGTTTTTGACACGCTGAATGGAAACCTCTATAACCAAAGTGATTTCTTTTTCATTTCCAGCCCGTGTATTCGGTTGTGATTATTTTTCCTATATACCTACTCATACTATAAGTGATTTAATATAACCACTCATATATATAGTTTAGTAACTTTATTAGACACTTTTGATATACGTACTATTTGCCTAGTCAATTTATCTAATGTAAGGATTTTGATGTGTTTTAAATAAGTGACAATGTCGCAAGCGCAAGGATTTGTGCCTGAAAAGGTCCAAGAGTTTAATAGAAGGGCTTCGCAGGACATGTCGGATTCGCCTTCTCACCAAAAGAACCGAATAGCCCAAGAGGGGAAGAAGGAACCGAACCAAAATGACGTCAAGTCGATGCAACAGAGCAACGAAAAGAGCCACAAGTCTGATGAAAAACCTAAAGCTGAGAACTACAGTCCTGCGCGAGTTCAAGAGAGCAAGAATCCATTCTCCCCCCAGTTTTACCGAAGCAGCCGGCCTCACGGGCACTTCGAAATGGGGCCACGTGGTCTGGACTACTCCCCGCATCGCATAGGCTTCGATCTGTCCAACCGTCTGCGAGATTACGGTCCTCAGCGGTCAACTTCCATTCACGGTCACGAGCTAACCGATGGACCGCAGATGAAGCCTGAATACCTGGGGCATAGGAGCCACTTTGGGAGTCAGATTGCTCCTGGGGGGATCAGTCACCCCGACGTGGTGTTTCGGCATGACTACTACAGCCAGATGGGGTTCTCCCCACCGCGTGCGTCCCGGTTCTCCTCGCAGGAATACCTGAATGCCCCCGCGCAGTACGGCCGCTGGCCCGACTACCGGGAGCAGTATCGCCACCGTCGGCGCTCGCAGCAGGATCTACACTCCATGGAGCAGAGTCCGGAATCAGGTATGCCTTTTTATTTCTACATCCAATTACTGCTGATATCTCGGAAATACTCTAACGATTTTTGATGAAGTAGAAGAAGAAGAAGACTCAGCTATATTTTATCTAGTTTTTCGGTGTTTTTTAATCGAGTAATATTATTCATTCTTTCTTCATTCATTCAAATAGGTCATTGCTAAATGGAAAAAGCTTTTTGAAGATTTAGTCTAGATAAATACTACGATTTTAGATAAGATACATACATACTTACATACATATTTTAAAACAAGGAAGTAATACCAAAAATATATATATTTTTATTTGTGATAGCAAAAAAACTATTTCATGCTACGGCAAAAGGTTTGTAGAAACAACTTTATCTAAACAAATCAAAATGAATAAACATATCCGCATTCAAGAAATCATAGGAATACCTCTTTCACAAATCAATGAGCTGCTTCAAAGGGCCCAAATCGATTGAACCTCTCACTTACTTCGATTCAACAAAGATACCCTTTATTATAGATAGATTTTAATATTGTAAAACATTTGATTTCCGTCCTCGGCTCAATTAAAAGAGGCGCCATCTGTAATAACAATGTTTCCGCGCCAATATTCGACAGGTGCCTAACGAGCGGAAATATTTAAATGGATATGTCATTGAACTTTCATCTGTAAACATTCCGCATGTTACAATTTTTCTATGTTTTCCTAATATCAACATTCCAAATATCCCTAATGTAAGTTTTTATGATAATTTGACTGATCGATGACTTTGATTCCTAGCCTTATTAATCGACTTCCAAAAAAAGGAGGTTATCAATTCGAAGACGCCTAAACCAATTTGGAAAATTCTACAGGATATTTGTCAGGTGGTCCCATAGTAATTTTGTCAAAATGGTTTGTGCAGATTGAGGGCAAAGTCGGTTTTTAGTTTTTTTTTTAAATATTTACAGCAGGCAAGGTTCGATTTCCAGAGTTACAAACGTTCGACTTTCTTAATGAATTTCTTTTAGCGTTTCCTTTAATATAATAATTACTAAACTTATTGACGTGTAGAAATGCTTGCAAAGGCCTAATTACAGAATAAAATATTCTATAACTTTTGTATCTACATTCATAACTAGATTTCCTCAGAAACAAGGATAAGCCGGATTAACTGAGACTTACATTTTATGTCCTGCAAACTGAAACCACTAGCATAATAGAAGACGTCACTTTTGATGGATCTGCAATTTCTTTACAAGAGGGTTCTTTATGCGCTTGCCGCGTGTGACGTATCGCTTCCTGGTTCATTGTTATGGTGAAATATGTTTCATTAAAGAGGTAGAACCGAGGGAGAATCGTCTGGATATTTATAACACTTGCATTGGTCCGTTTATCATAGTTTGAAACTTAGTATAGGTACTTTATTTATAATGAAATGAAATTTGTTTATTTGAATCTATGTACGATATACATACATTGTTAGACATACATGCTCTCTCTCATTTCAGCGTATTCCCAGTCGCATTCCCAGTAGTATTGCAGTGAAGCCTGGAAGCTTTCCGTATTTTTCTTCCTACTCATCCCACTTCGCGTAGTCTAGAGCATCAATTGTAAGCCCATTTGCACGCACATCATTCTTGACGACGTCAAGCTAGCATTTCTTGGGTCTCGCACGTCTGCTGGGGCTCGGCGATAAGCAGACGTACATTCTACTCAGTAATTACCTTGTAGTGATTAGTTTCAGTATTTACCTAGATTGTGACCGGCAATCTGTGGATGCCTGCAACACCAGTGTCATACGTTGGAAAAAAAAAGACTAATTGCGCCATTTATAAAGAAACTCGTATTCTTCTTTCTTCTTCACGTGCCATCTTCAATGGTCGGCAATCATCGTTGCGAACTGCACTTTTGAGACGGCTGCTCGGAATAGGGATCGCGTTCTTGTTATACCATTGATGTAAATTTTTCAGTCACGATTTTCTCTGTCCAGGTCTCCACCTGCCTTACATCTTCCCTCTTAAGAAAAATTGAAGGAGTTTTTTATATTTCTTGTTGCCCAGTATGTGGCCCTAGTAGACCCAAATGTATTGGATCTTCCCTTATATAAAAATTGAAGGAGACCGTATTTGTTGTTGCCTAATATGTGACGCTAGTAGACTCAAACTCATGTGACATTCTTAAAATTTGAAGAATTTAATGCAGCAAAGTACGTTTGAAATCTTCCAGACACTTCATCAAACTAATCACGAGCCCTAAGAACTGGGGTCACTTACCATCCTCAGCCGCGAACTTGACCCCGTTCCTTCGCTAATTGTCCGGAGGTCGGTGACCGCGCCGGGGGTGGGTGGGTACTGCGATCGATCCCATTCATGCGTGACTCCACGTTGCTTTAAACCCTGGTAGTAATAATGTCCTCGTGTTTACTAACATGTGTTTTTGCACTCATAAAAACCAAATCGAACTTTCTAGCTTTCGATATTTGATTTTTGGTGATCTTTTTTGCAGATTGTAGCTATTTATTGTGGGATTTTAGAATTTGCGTGAAAACAGAAGTGATTCCTGATCACAGTCAGTCACTTCTCTTCTAATATTGGACAAAAGACAAAGGAGTTTTAGGTTTTCATAGTTTCCGATGTCCCTTTCGTGGTCGCAGTTCCATATTCTCTGGCTCTAGTGTGTAAAAGTGTTAAATGACTGTTGTCACTTGACAGTCTTGGAACAACGTCAGATGCTTCTAGGCAGCTTGATACACTCATCAGCTGTACATTTACACTCGATAAGGAAGAAAGAAAGAAATTTTAATTTAGCCATTTTAAGTACGCTTTTCTAAATTCTCTCCTATTTTATTCCGCCAAAGTATTTCGATTATAAGAAATTATACAATTCATTGTCATCTCTGCATTATTATTCTAATTTCTGGTAGCGCCCCTTCTGTCGTTATAAAAATCTTTATAAACGTCAGGCTTAGGCGCCAGACTGTCTCGGGCAGTTTCTATAAATAAAGCAGTTATTATATAAACGTAAAGTCATCGTTCGTTTGTTTTGTTATTTTGTTCGTCGTATTTATTAGCTAAATGACACAGTCATGTCTAACTAGCCGAAGCCCGCGACTTCGTTCGTGTGGACTTTATGTCTCTGGAAAAAGCTCATCGGGCTAAACAACTTTTGCTTAGGCGTCATTTTTATATTTCTTATCATTTAGCTGGACCAATCATAGTTCTGCATTAGGTGTTTTATTTTACAAAATCATGTATACCCTTTATGTTGCCCAGGCTTAACAGCTATATAACAAAAAAAGTTTCATTCGAATTCGTCCAGTATTTCCGAAGAGAAGCGTGTACCTACAGACAAACAGACACGAAGACAAACCGACAGATATATTTTTTAATTCTTACTCTATTACTATGTCTTTATCGCCCCTAAATATTTTTTTGAAATATATTCAATGTACAGACATACTTTTTTTACTGTTTTATTATATGTATAGATAACGTAATTTATGCGCGACGAAAGTTAATGGAGCAGCAGTAATGGGTTGGTTTAGGCAAATATTTTGCGAATGTATGAAGAGATTGATTTCGACGACCTCCGTGGCGTAGTGGTCACCATGCTAGTCCGCCACCCAGAGGTCCCGGGTTCGGTCCCCGGTCAGGGCAAGTTGGAAAAAGGCCTTTTTCAAATTGTCCTGGGTCTTGGTTGTTTATCTATATATGTATTTGTTATAAAATACAGTATCCCATAACACAAGTCTCGAACTTACTTTGGGGCTAGCTCAATCAGTGTAATTTGTCCCTTATTTATATTTATTTATTTATTGATGAATGAAGATGAAGCGAAAGAAGATTGTCAGGATCATAGCAAGCGGAGGTCCATACGCCTGTGAGAAACAGGCGTAATATTGCACGAAAAGAGAAGCAGAAATATTTTATGTTTCTTTCTTCAAAGACCAGCAAAGAAGAATTAAAATGATGAAGGATGACGATGCTAATTAATTTTAGACCCGCTAAAAAGATCCGTCGGAAGAGTTCCAAAGTGACAGCGAAGCCATAATCCAAATTAGCTAACAGTCCAATCAATCCGGAGAACAAATTTCGCGAAGTTCCTAAATTAATTTATTAGATATTTTAATCAAGTTTGCAACTCAAGCGCTCCCCAGCGCTCTAGTGCGGTAATAAGTTAGGGTGTCAGTAAGTATATATAATGTGCTCTGTGGATAGGAGCCAGTAAACTTGTGAAATTATGTAAACATACTTTGGCATTCTCAAGGGGATCGTGGATTTTTTATTTAAAAAAATCATGAAAGGTAATTTTTTTTAAAGATTAAATTAAGCATTGGCAACTTTTTTGACGAAGGAGGATTCCTCGAAGTCAGATTATTTAACAAAATTTTAGGTGCAGAACGGTTCTTCGATAATTCGATTTGATTTTCTTAGCATGTTTGGGCAGATCTTTAAAAACTTAAAGAGCTATGGCAGCTTCCCATACATCATTTTAGTTAATAACCAAAGTTAGCGTCTATGAATTAAATATACCTTGTTTAAAAGAACACATTTTGCTGATTCTAAAGGTAAAAATTACGTAATTATAGGAGGCCAGGTTTTTGAGTTATTATGTTCAGAAGTTTTATAGGTTATGTAATTTTTGACTATATATTTAGTACATTTCTGCATTTAATACTCATTTATTAATAAATAAAACTGAAAGAGCTCGATGGCGTAATGCTTTTTATGTCCACTAGTAAACATTATCAACAATTACGCAAGTTAAGCAACGCCAGGTGTCCCATTAAATGTCGAAAGGAGTTTTTAATGCTGTACGTTATTTAAATCCGTATAAAAATAAATATTAACAAGCAAAAATAGTATTATTTAACAATATAAATCTCTTGATCTATAAAAAACATTCATGATTTTATCTTGGAAAAAATAATTATTTAGTCTGGCAACCTTGTGGCTTTCTGTCAAACCAAGGAAATGGCCATTACAGAAAACCGATCAACTTAATAGCTATTTTCAATTTTACACATTTTTACCTGGCTTTATCTAAATTCGACTAAAATATAGA
Source organism: Acrobasis consociella (assembly GCA_963555685.1). Lineage (NCBI taxonomy): Eukaryota > Metazoa > Arthropoda > Insecta > Lepidoptera > Pyralidae > Acrobasis > Acrobasis consociella. Next base: position 17,156,206 of record OY743124.1, on the reverse strand, counting down.
AAATCACATAAAAATATTTTATGAATTTTGGTTGCAATGAGTTTTTAAGACGCTTTTAGTGCACTTAACTAAAAATCTGCCATAGCTCTTTATTCAATTTATATTTAATTGCAATTTATATTTAAATAAATATATTATTTATACGATAAAAAAAGGGAAAATAAAACAATTACGATTAATTTGAATACAGCAGAAGAATACATTTTTAAAACGTTATAAAATGTAAATTTTATGTTTGTTTACATTTTTCACCTACACAAGCCAATAAGTCCGCCTTTGTATTGTTGTCTACTGTATTTTTGTGGTGTCCTTTTGTACAATAAAGAATTTACATTACAAGCCATCCATACTCGGTCCTCAACGTAACATAGTAACTTGCCGTAACCGTATCCCATCGCTGCGATGGCAGTAATTCACGTAATTTAATTACAAATATCAGCCCGTGCCTCGCCGCCATAAATTGGGCACCGAATAGCTTCACACAGGCGAGCCGGCCATTTGTTTCTCCGTGAGAACCGGGCATAAGGAACTGGGCAATCTAAGTTTCTATTGTGATTAAGTTTTTCGTTTAATGGTTATTTTTGAATAAGAAAGCCTGCTTTTAAAGAAAACCGTATATTGAGTTAGAAACATGATAGGTTTACTGACAGAGAACGCATCGCCACTTGTACAAATTTTTTGCGCAAAAAAGTTTATTTTAATAAATAAAATCTGTTCCGATCGGTCGCTTTGGAAATCCTTAGGAGAGGGAATAAAATAAAAAATGGGTCTTTTGTATTATGTTATTTATTTTATATGCATATTCAAAATAAGTTTTAATAATCAAATTTAGATTTTAATTTATTTTTTATTTAAGATTTTATTATATTTTATGTGTTTCAATTTAATTCAAATTATTTGCCATTTATTAAGTATAGGTACATTTATGGATATAAAAAATTGGGCGAAAAAGGTTGTGAACCTAAAAGTCAACAATTCGTAAACTTTTTAATGGAAATACAGACTGGCTTTTCACCCAAAAATGGCGCGTCGAAAAGGCCGCTGCGGCACATAGCTCCGGGCGCAGTACCTACATTGATTTCACGGGCGACCACCCCGCCGTGACGGACACATGTAATGAGCGGAAAAAATGCTCATCGTGTCGATGTGGTGTTGGTGATGTTCATTGTTTCATACCACTGAACTGGGTTTCTTTCGGCGTAATCTTCCCGGCTGTGGTCATTCCAAAACGATAGTGGTTTTTAGCTCTTGCACTAAATTAATATTTAAGAAAATGACCTGATTGAGAATGAGATAAATTTATCCTATACTGAATAAAAATTTTGACTTTGACTTCGTCTTTGAAATACTACAATTTCACAGCAACTCAAAAGTAGATCTTTCCACCCTAAACATGTTAACAAATCTAGTAAAATTACACTATGTTATCTAATATAAATAAATATATACGGACAAATAGCATAGATTGAGCGGACCCCAAAGTAAGTTCGCGGCTTGTATTATACAGTATTAACTAAACGATACTATACATTATTACAAATACATATTACATATCAGGTATAAATATCTTAGACCCAGGACAATCTGAAAAAGATAATCTTGACCTGACAGGGGATCGAAATCGGAATTTCCTGTATGATAGCCTGGCATGATGACGTCTAGGCCACAGAGGTTATCTGTCAGCTCAATCATCTAAATACATACATACATACTATCACGTCTTTATCCCTAATGGGGCAGACAGAGCATTTTGGGTCTTGCGGTTCTATGCAAAGCCCAGGGCCGCAAGACCCTAAAGCCACTTTTAGCGTCATGGTGGGCGAGAAGATGGAAAAGCAATCAATACATTGATGGGTTGCTAGCCGCATCGCCTGTTAACATGATTTGCATTTTTGCCCATTCCCTCGATCGGCTTTTACGATCTGCGTGGGAAGAGAAGCAGCTGGTACATTCTAAGTTTTTTTATTTCTCTCAGACCAGCATGGGAGACCAGAATGGGAATCATCTAAAAATAACTAAAAAGCGGAAAAATGTACGGATTGTCAAAAATTTTGATGACGTCGTACGGCTGTAGGTTTCAGCTCGTAACTTATAAGTTAGTTACCCAAAGTGTCCGTTCCCGAGGATGATCCGAGCAAGCCGTTAATTTGCCAATGTTATCGCACGTCAATGCCGAAGCCAGTCTTAATCCAATGTCTCCGAAATTGGATTTTCGTAGCTCTCGAGGATTTTGCCCGTCAATTTTGTCATATTTTCGTTCAATTATTTCGAGGCTGATGGAGTATGGTGTGATACATAATATATTGTTCGTCGCCATTTTTTATTCGGATATTATATTATTGTGCAGACCAATTCTTTCCTTATTAGGAAAACGAAAGCTCTTTATGTATTTTGGTATAAGTACTTTAATATACCTGTATGTGTATATGTAGGTATGTATATAGTAACAACCTCGTAGGCGAAAGCATTTCCATGTTTTCTTATGTAAAAACTTGGCCCTGAGCTTGAACATAAAAATGTATATTCAGAAACATTTTGTTAATATTATTTTGAATTTAAGAGAAAATTCGAGGGACCGCCCCAAGTATTTCGTTGGCCGACAGTACAACTAAAAAACATGCCTTTTACTTTATATTATTCGAATATATTACTAACTTTTTGTAAGCTATTGGTTATTGAAAAATATTTCTTCAGGTTGGTGTTAACTTTAAAAGGTAAATAAGCGGCCAAGTGCGAGTCGGACTCGCCCATGAAGGGTTCCGTAGTAGCAAATAACATAATATAAAGTCTTGTAGTATGTTTCTTTAATTTTTATATTTGAGTTGATTGAATGAAAGGTAAATTGCCGTTTATGATGATGACGTATTAAAAAAAAACTACTTACTAGATCTCGTTCAAACCAATTTTCGCTGGTAGTTTTCATGGTAATGAACATCATATATTTTTTTTAGTTTTATCATTCTCTTATTTTAGAAGTTACAGGGGGGGGACACACTTTTTTCCACTTTGGAAGTGTCTCTCGCGCAAAGTATTCGGTTTAGAAAAAAATGCTATTAGAAACCTCAATATAATTTTTGAAGACCTATCCATAGATATCCCACACGTATGGGTTTGATGAAAAATAAATTTTTGAGTTTTAGTTCTAAGTATGGAGAACCCCCAAAATTTACTGTTTTTTTTCTATTTTTGTGTCAAAACCTTAATGCGGTTCACATAATACACCTTCTTACCAAGTTTCAATAGTATAGGTCTTATAGTTTCGGAAAAAAGTGGCTGTGACATACGGACGGACAGACAGACAGACAGACATGACGAATCTATAAGGGTTCCGTTTTTGCCATTTGGCTACGGAACCCTAAAAAGCTTTGTCATACATAGAAACATAATAAACAAAGTCCACTTTCATCAAAACGCCCTAGAGAAGGGATTCAGAATAGTGGCGGGTTGCTAAATATTATCTAGCTTCATCACAACCTAGTGCAATCTCCAATGAATATCATTAAAATATTTTCTGGGATATCCAGCAAGCCACAGAGTAATGAAATATCGATTGAATCTCAATGAGCTCCGATAAACCACCGCCGCCCTGAGCCGCTGGGCTTGCGTAGTTAACATTTGCTTAATAACCTATTGAAGAGTTTGGTTTTATTATTTGAAAGCAATGTTTCGTAAAAAACCGACCAACTGCGAATCGGATTCGCGCACTAACGGTTCTGTACAATTATCTATTAAAAATCGCGTTTGCTGTATGGGAGCCCCCTTAAATATTTATTTTATATTTAGTATTTATTGTTATAGCGGCAACAGAAATACATAATTTGTGAAAATGTCTAGCTATCGCGGTTCTTCTTGAGATACAGCCTAGTGACAGACAGACGGACGGACAGACAGCGAAGTCTTCGTTATAGGGTCCCGTTTTTACCCTTTGGGTACAGAACCCTAAAAAGGAACAAAAATTTATTCGGTTTATTGTTTATTCAGTAATTAGACATTCAAGAACAAGCCACAGCGTAATGAAATATTGATTGAATCTCAGTGAAATTTGCGGTAGACCATCATCCCATTCCGCTGCTGGGCACTTCCTACTACTACTTGTCTCAGTTAAAATTTCATTATATTTAAGTTTATACATTGCTCTACTTTAATAATACATATTTGTGCAACCTTTTAGATCTTTCCTGCGTTTGCAAGGCGTTTTTTTAGAGTCAACAACGTATATGTGGCACTCTTATCGTTGTAGGCGTTTATATATTACGCTCACTACTTTAAACCACGCGGGCCATACGACTACCTACTGAAACAAGTTTGCAAGCTGTCATTGTTAGCAAACTAGAAAAGCCCCGATTATCAAGAACGCCATCTAGTGATGACGCTACTTATCACTAGTTGGATATCTGTAGCGCCATCTATTATTTGCTAGAGAAAACCCTGTATTTCAAGCGTTAATCCCCATTAACTTTTAAACTGCTGAACCGATTTTCACGAAACATAGCTTAGAACCACCGCAAAAAGACAGAAGCAAAGAACTAAGCGTCAAACTTTAAAAAAAAATGTAGTACTTGCTAAAAAGTTTTATAATTTCATTATCATATGTTTCTTACGTGTAATATGTAAGTTACTGTTATTAGTATTACGGGACTTACCGCGATTAATATCGTTTTTTGCCAGATATTTCGACGGCCCTTCTGCCATCATGGTCGCTGGCCGACTGAGGAACTGCGATGGATGTCCGGCTGTCAAGGGTAACCATATCGGTCTACCCTCTTTCTTCTTCGTTTGTTGCATAAGTCCTTACACACAACACTGACGGTGTCCGTTCGGGAATTGTTTTTAGTTATTCGCACACTCTTTTTACAAAGCTCAATCACTGGATTCCACGTGCCTAATAACTTGAAGCCATCTTCTCGATTAAAATTGGGATGCTTCTTAATTTCAATCGCCTCTCTAACTAAATATGTAAGTTTCTATGTTATTATTTAAATACCACGTACTGCGGCCCGCCCGAGATTAGACGATAAAAATAACGATAAACAGCCATAAAGAGGAGGAACGGGAACATCGGACGATAATTCTCATGGAATATGCGGCGATAAATCCTGGCAGGAACCAGCTCTAATATAGACAATGTACGATAATATGACTTTTACTGCCAGCTTTACATTATAAGTATTAAGAGAAAGAAACAACTTAGACTAAACACTAGCTGCTTTGCCATGTGGTTTGCAGCAGTAGTAGAGTAGGACCACTCCCGTGTAATATTACCACTGAGCTGTGGAAAATTTGTATTGCACACACTTTGGAAATTGTACTGGTAGGCAAGCTTCTTTTCTTTTTGTGTCTGACTTGTGTATTTTTTTTGTATGTGTGATATAGCAAATAAGTGAGTTTATCTATCTATCTATTTTCGTAGATGTCGTAGAAGGCGACAATACAAGCTATACAAAGCTTTTAAATACCAATGAGACCTCTCCAACCCCTTTAGCCATCGTGGAGAGTGGAGGCTAAGTCCTCTGGCTGCTCTGGTCGATTAAGGTAGTACTGTACTCTGGTAGTCCAGAGAGGGTCGTGCACTGGAGACTAAAAAAGATCTGACAATGATGATGATACCAGCTGCTCATCTTTTTGCGTAGATCGTTAAAACCGATGGAGACAATGGGCTAAGACAAGGAGTCGCAAGTTCACATTTTGGGATTTCTTCTCGAGTCGAAAAACTATATGATTTAATTATAATAAACTAGCTGTACCCGCGGGCTTCACTCCCCGTGGGAATTTCGGGATAAAGATTACCCTATGTCCTTCCCCGAGTCTCAAACTATATCCATACCAAATTTCATCCAAATCGGTTTAAAAGTTTAAGCGTGAAGAGGTTACAAACAAATAAACAAATATACAAACTCACTTTCGCATTTATAATATTAGTAGGATAGTAGGATTTGACCAGTGTTTGGCCACAGCGAGTCCCAGATCATTTGCTTAGAGACTAAACAATGGATTATTTCTACGCTAGCACGAAGACTACCTTAAACTACATAACCCTCTTTCAGATGGCAACGTTTCTCCGCGTTTGAATCAACACAAGCCAACCTATAAAACCTCACACATTACCGACTTTTTCCAACAACTGTATTTCTCTATTTCTCCAAGGCTTACGCCGCGTACTCCGCAAGCTGTAAAAGTTATGGATATTGCGTCACTAGCCAAAATTAAAGGCGTAGAAAGTAAATCGTTCATTTCTTCCTCTTCTTTTTGTTCGAGGGTATTTTGTCACCCCAGTATTGGGCCATTTCGATAGAGCTCTCTCATTTGTGGCCATCAGCATTTCTATCAAGTACAAGAGTTTGGGCATCTGGGATTGATAAAAAACGTTTTGTAAATGGTCTATTAAAACATCAACTTGACAAAACGATCCTTTTAACACGTTGTTCGACACATTACGTCTATAGACATGAATTGTTATTTATATTGTGTCTATCTGAGTTACCAGCGGCCCACCTACGTTCTGTCTTTTTAGGGATTTTCAATTTTATTTTATTTTGCCAGTTTATTTTCTTAATTTTGCTCTAAATATCCATAGGTTATAAGTTCTTGGGCGCACTTAGCTAAACTTTGGCCTGCGGTCGTCTGTCGGCGGCGAATGCCGGCTTTTAGCCTGTGACCTGGAAGACACTAGCCTTGATTACGTTGGCCACTGCTTTGGTGAGGTAGGAAAGTGAAGTGATTATGGACGAATCCTCTCATTTATTGGAAAAGACCTTGTGCAGCTATTTAAATAAGAAAGAAGACAATAGCAACTCAGACGAGTTGCTATTTAAACGAGTTTCGAGTTACGTATTAGACAAGTTGCTACATAGACTATTTGCATTAAAGACTATTCGAGACTAACTCAGATAACGTTGGTAAAAACATAACAAGCATCGTTTTTCTTTTTCTCCACTAAGCCATCGTGTGAGACATCGTTGAATAGATCTTTAGAAAATGTTATAAGCTTGTGAACATCATTTTTCAGTTAGGACTCCGTTTCTGAAATTATTGGTTTTATGTGCAATAAATTCTCGGCAATATGTAACGAAGTTTAACCTCTCGTATGCTGTTGCGTAGATCTACGCAAGATCTTCTTCTTATCGTGTTTGTTAGTGACTAACACTAGTGTCAGAGTTTTTAAACCGCCTTAAAGGCCTCTGACATGGTTTTATGAAACGACCAACGTCAAAGACAGTGACCGGGACCGACGGCTTAACGTGCCCTCCGAAGCACGGATCATCTTACTTATCAAACAATTAGGTGATCAGCCTACAATGTCCTAACCAAACTAGGACAACACAAAGTCGTTGCCCCCGCCGGGAATCGAACCCGCGACCTCCGGATATGAGCCGAACGCTCTAACCACTACACCACGGAGGCAGTTCCTTTACGCAAGATTGCATTGTTTACCTATTGTGTCTGATATTCCGGCATATATGTGGTTAAAGGAAAACTATTAGAGCTAGTAGGGTTGAATTTCTTACAAATTCAATAGAAAAATAGTTTTAATACGTTTTTAGTTTCGTGAACTCAAAGCGGCATTCATAACTGTGGAACCCTACATTGCGCGTAACCCATAAGTACATAATAAAAGATAGCGACGAATTGATATCCTCCCCATTTTTGTACAAGTTGGTTAAAAATAGGAATCCAAGGTGCTTGAAATGTTAATATTAGATTTTCTGCTGTGAATCTCAGGTGAATAAACAAGGAGTTTAAAACAAACTTTAAGTTTCCGAGATCTGAATTCTGGTATTTCAAGCCCGGCGAGCCTAACTTGTAAACTTGAGATCAATGGAAGGATCATAAAAGTTGTGGAAGTTACCGCACAATACCGACAAATTGCGGCCGCCGGAATTCCGGTGCATCGCCGGAATTTCCGATGTTCCATTGATTTGAAAAGAAAATTTGTGATAAACTGCACCGGGAACTTGGGATATTTCCTAGGGATTTATCTTTAATATATCAAAAATGTATTATCAATCAGTGCTGTTTTATCTTAAAGAGTGTGTTAACAGCTAACATTAGTATCAGATTTTTCGAGCTGCTTGAAAGCATCTGACGTAATTCAATGACTGTCATTTAGTGTCAGTGTCAACAGTCATTGTTTTACAAGTGGAGTCTACGTAAGTGGAAAAAAGATCTACGTAAGTGCCTTCTAATACGTATTTTCTCAAAAAGACATCTTCCTTCGAATTAAGGAATTTGCTTAGGAATCAAGTGATGTCTGTCCGTCCGTCTGCCCGTTTGTATTTCACCAAGCTGTATCTCATGAACCGTGATAGCTATTCAGTTGATATTTTCACAAATGATGTATATCTGTTGCCGCTATAACACCAAATACTAAATAAATATTTAATTTGGGCTCCCATACAACAAACATGATTTTATATAGGATAATGGTACGGATCACTTCGCGCGCGAGTCCGACTAGCACTTGGCGGGTGAATATAACTGTACCCGTGTGTATTTTAACACATTGCAGGACACTTACGGCTGTGGACGTCATTAAATTGTTATTTCTATTGTGTCTGGCTGAGTGTCCTCCAATATGTTAAAGAGAAAAAGTAACTGTAAAAGTGTTGCCCCGTGTCCACCGCTACCCGCCTCATTGGTGTCGCTCGTATGGTAATGAGGCTCATTTCCATCGCGGTGGCTGCGGGCACTGCCGCTCCCACCGGACTGACACCCTATGTGTGATCATCCCGCGTTTGGTAAAACAAAGCTATAATTTTACGAACATGGCTATGTGGTTACAGTTTTATTTTCAATGATTAAATGGGGCGTTTGGCTAGGTGAAAAATTTTATACAAGACTTTTGTTTTGAAAAACAAAATTGCTCTAAAACCGTTACTCAAGACGGAATTTACTGCGTATATATACAATGATCGATTGATAGTCGAGAGGATGTATAAAATAAAAATAGTTTATATAATTCTGAGATATAGTATGTATAATTATTGCGTCCACATGTGCAGAATAAAATAGCAAATAATAAGATAATTCGTTAGGCAAATTTAAAAAAAAATCCAGATGACTCGATTGAGAGAAAGCCCTGAATTTCAAGCGTTAACACCTAATAACTTTTTAATGGCTGAATCGATTTTCATCAAACATAGCTAAGAACCACCGCAAGAAACTTGCTTTCACGTAAAAAAAACCGCATCCGTTCGATCGCTACGATGACACAGACAGACAGACCGACAGACATTAGCGTCAAACCTATGACACCCTTTTTTTTGACGAGGATTAAAAAAGATCAAATTTCGCTTCGTAAAGTTGAAGAAAATGAACTTCAGGCACTTTATCCACTTACGTTATATACTCGTAAGTATATAAACAAGCATTACAAGTTAAAAGTTTAAAGCTATTAAAAACCGAATTATTGATAAAACATTTTTATATACTCGTAGTTATCTGTTAATGCAATAAATTCTCTGCGGAAACAGCGGAATCAATGAAACATGTGGGAATTCCGGCGATGCATCGCTCTAGATTCCGGAATCCCGGTCCGGCGCAATTTGTCCACCATTGTGCGCTATCTTCAACTTTCAATTGAAGGTACAATATACATAAAATCTAAGTGCAGATATTTTTGAGTTACCTGTCTCTTATTTCTGTATAAAGACGATTAAATATAGTTTACGTAAAGGATTAATATAAGAATTACTCTGTATTACATACACAACATTGTGCGTACCCGTTTTCGCCTTGTCGAAGGTATTGAGCGGCGAACACACACACGTGTGTTCGCCGCTCAATACTATAATAATATTAATTACTATAATAATATTGGCGTGTGCACGGATGTATAGTTTCTTTTGTAGTAGTAGTAGGCATAAATGATACTCCGCATCTATGAAGTGTCATACCTGGATTTGGGCACCGGCTGGGCGACTGTACAGCATTAGTTCTTTACTGTTTTAGTGTTATACAAAAACAGCCAAAAACAGCTTTGCCATACTAATAAAAAAAGAAAATGTTTTACATATTGTATTATTACAATGGGTTAACGGGTTACTTACGTATAGAGTCAGCTACTGCCGACATGTTTCGACCTCATCCGGAGGTCTTAAATAAATAAATATATAGGGACAAATTACAAAGTTTGAGCTAGCCCCAAAGTAAGTTCGAGACTTGTGTTATGGGATACTAACTCAACGATACTATATTTTATGACAAATACATACCTATATAGATAAACATCGAAGACCCAGGACAATTTGAAAAAGGCCATTTTCCAACTTGCCCTGACTGCATCTTCATCAGGGCGAATGTGACTACAGGCCCGTACACCGCACCGGCTCGCGGCACACTGTACATATTATATGATTAGGACATACATAATAATAGTTATTATATGATTTTTGCTGAAGGTATACTTACAACAAAATAGCAACTTAAGAACACATTAATTATTTCAGTACCACATAACGCGGCGATATAGAATCAAACAAAATCAAGACGTTACACACAAATCCCGGATTATCCACGTCTTAAATCTTCCAAGATGCTTTACATTTTAGTGCCGAATACCACATCATACTGGCGTATGGCGTTCACAAATACCACATCATATTGACGTATTGCTCACAAATCTCGACTGCGTTCCCGGCCTCCAGTAAATCTAATTCGGTTGCAATAAAACGAAAAATGCAATAAAGCCCAGTTTATGAGACGCCACAGCTGTTCTGCTGTCGGTTGTACTTCTACAATGCCTGCTAACAATAGTTTCATCTGTTATGAATATTGTTTGATGGTTTATTTACGCAGTATAGTCGGAAAGGTTGATATAGACGATTATCATCAGGTCGTGTGTTAGGAGCAGCGACCTGACGCTCTCTGAGTCCAGAAAGTGCAGCAAAACTTACTGCATACAGCGCTGGTATTGGTAGCTTTTCTTTAAACCCTTTAACCGCGAACTTCGGATTTATCCGACTAACATTGTCGGGCCCATTCCGCGAACGTCGGATATTTCCGACAAAAAAATTGCTCGTTTGGCACATAAATTACGTATCCATGTGCGTTTTTGGTTGTAGGTATGTATTTTAGCTTAACCATGCCTCGCGGTGGGGCACAACAAATGAGATAAAGTCTCGCGGTGGAAGGGTTAAAAAATAAATTAAATTTTTAATATGTAATGTAAATTATGCTTAATTGACGTGTAAAAGTGCCTGTAAAGTACTAATTACTAAATAAACGTTTGAATCTTTGAATCTTTGAATTTGAATACGTCTTTATCCCTGACGGGTGAGACAGGATCAAGGACAGATCCAATGGCCACGCTTAGCGTCAGAAGAACGTTAAAAACACACAATACTTAAACAATACACACAAATTAAAATTTCATATTTTAAATTTGCGTTTTGTGTACTTTTTGTTCAGGCCATTAAAAGATGAGTTGATTCTGTTGTTTTTATGTCCGCCATTACTGTTTCGCGAGCAATTTGAATGTCGTAAACGTCGGCGGCGGAATCACAGGCTTGGCGTCAAAATAATGCGGTAATCAGAGCATTACACACGGTCATATTCACAGATTTTCATGCAAAAATTCAAGCTCGATTCGATCTCGCAGGGAAACACAAGCATAACAATTATGATAATGTTATCTGGCAGATCAAATCAGTACGTAGGTAGTTGTGAACGCCGTGCGGTGACTAAGATTCTGCAGAACTACACTTTTTTACTGTTTTATTATATGTATGATTAGCAGAAAGTTGTTTTGGGTAAAGTTGTTCAGTTGGATTTAATTTTGCAAGACCCTGTATTAATTAAATATTTCCTTATTTTAATGCTAACCGTCGTATCAAAGTAAAACAATATCAATCGTTAACTTAGAGAGCCGACTCTTGTATCCTAAACCTCATTAGTAAAGTTGTTCAGCTTGAGGTCATTATTCTGAGTTGTTCGAACTGCTAACGAGGGCCGTGTCCGTCATTATGGAGATGAACAATAAGCGAATAATTGCCGATAGAAGACGACCCTACGCCATTTTATTAAGCAAAATGGCGGATATTGCGTTCTTCGTTGGAAATATTTACATTTTTCAATGATTATTTCTCTTGCTTTATAGGCATTACCAATAATTGAAAAACCAAAGGTCAAGATTAGCAGATTTATAGATTATTTGTTTGTTTGTAAATCTTTATTGTACATAAACACAATGCACAAAAATAAATTAAAAAATTATTGATTACTTGAAAACGGAAACCAGAAACAGTGACAATATGCCAATTTAGAATTTATATATTGACCATTCTCTAGATAAATTTCTAAGAGCGGGATAAGAAGTAGTTAGTACATTGGTGTTTCTAGTGTTCCGTACCTTTGGGAACCATTTGGGGTAAAAACGAGACCCTATTTCTAAGACTCCGCTGTCCGTCTGTATGACTTCAGGCCGTACCTCATGAACCGTGATAGCTAGATAATTAAAAACAGACTAAAATAAATATTTGATTGGGGCTCCGATATAACAAACTTTTTTTTTGAGATAATGTTATATCAAATGAAAGTTGACAACCAATAAGCAACACGCGTGCGTTTCTCAACAAGGTAATAAATAAATAGATATCATTTGTTTACTTCTCGCACAATGTTACAAAAGCTTAAATCATCGAAACAGAGGAAAGCACCAACAATAAACATAACTAACGTCTATTTCGGCGCTCGAGTAATATTTCTTGCCAAGTATTTATTTTTCTTTCTTTTCGTTGCAGGTAAGCAGATGTGCTCAAGCCGTTAGTCTTCGTAAGTAGCTGTTATACATTATTTGCCGTGTAGTTCGGCAAAGTGAAATAAGGTACTTCAAGTCTTCCCGTGGATGTCGTAGAAGGCGACTTAGGAAACACAAGCTAAACAAAGCTTATAAACATCAATGAGACCTCTCCAACCCGTCTAGCCAGCGTGGAGAGAGTAGGCCAAGTCCTTTGGCTGCTTTGGCCAAGTATGGCTCTGGTAGGGAGAGGGTCGTGCTCCTGCAGTGGAGACAAAGACTTGATGATGATGATGACACATAATATATTGCATTATCACGTCATATCCGTGACACGCTTGACCCAAAGGCGTGATTGTGGGCGTCAAGATAAGTAGAGCATCAAAATTATGATGCATTCACTATTTTGAAGAAGCTGTTATATTTTGAAGATAAGTAGTATCTAAGCGCGTTTCTAGTTGCATCCGGAGTTCTGCTTAAGATGCTGGAGTCCGCGGATAAATGAAGAGGAACATTTTTACTAATGGAACAATTTGGTGGTGGTTACACCGGCCGCTACCTATCTGACCGCCTTCCTTGGGAGTGCAAGTTTTGATTCGAGATATTTGAGCTTATTCATTTACTGGACTCGTCCTGTTCTAAGCTTTCTAAAATTTGACGACCTCCGTGGCGTAGTGGTCACCATGCTAGTCCGCCACCCGGGTTCGATCCCCGGTCAGGGCAAGTTGGAAAATAGCCTTTTTCAAATTGTCCTGGGTCTTGGATGTTTAACTATATATGTATTTGTTATAAAATATAGTATCACTGAGTTAGTATCCCATAACACAAGTCTCGAACTTACTTTGGGGCTAGCTCAATCAGTGTAATTTGTCCCTATGTATTTATTATTTATTTATTTAAGCGTCATCATCATCATTTCAGCCGCATTGCATCCACTGCGAGACATCTCCCAAAGATTTCCAAAATGACCAATTATTATTTATCTGTTAGGCTTTGGACTTACATCCTTAGATGTCAAGTCAAATAAATTTTGTCCCCCCGTATTTTAAATATAAGAATGACTCTTAAAAAGGCCTTGATATCATTTTTACATCCATTCCAAAATTTGAAGTTTTTATAGAAAACCCAACTTAAGCAAATGTTAGTTCTAACTCACTAAATCAAGAATTAGATAATGGCTTTTAGAGTAAACCCGGAACGCCTTTCATTACGAAGTCCATTCTACTTATTTATTTACTCACAGCAAGATTCGCGCTAAGTAAGATTAGCGCAACTTGTTTAACGACTTTACACCGTAACTCCAAAGCAATAAACGCGGAAGTCGAATAACAGTCGGCTAATTCAATCGCGAATGCGCCCCGCGTATTCAACTCGACATTTTCTGGGACTCCTTCGAATAATTTTATTTTCCGCGCTCGCTCGCTTCGAGACTTCGCAAGTGTCGTCTTTATGATGCAGAAATGTATTGTGATTCATTTTGAATTACGGATTTTTGTTGTGTTTCATTGTACGGGGGCGGAATTCAAATTTTGAGCCTTTTTGGGAGAATAATACGTTTTGAAGATTGAAAAAAGAGTCAGAGATGTATTTATTGAAGTTCGTAACTTTGCCCTTTAGTAGGTTATTACTTTTTAAAGAAAACTTCACATTATACAAAACATTACTAGTTATATTATAACAATGGTAAAGTTTATAGCGCCCATCATTGCGCTAATAGTGGTATATTTCGGTTCTTGTAGTCTTGGGCTCGGTCTGCTCAAAGCCGCAAGACTAAAAATGCTCTGTCTGCCCCATTAGGGATAAAAAGCGTGATAGTGTATGAAGTGTAACTTCCTAGGTATAAAATGAGTTGTACCTACAAACATCTAAAATAAACTACTAACTTGTATATAACCTCAATACAACTCTATGTAGACGCTTCTCATTAATTTAAGAGCAATGCTTATTAATGCCTAGGCTTTAAGTTCGCCATTTTACTTGTATTTGTGTATAAAGTTGAATAAATAAACACTGATTGCCGGACGAGGCGGATTCGCAGTCACAGAGCATTTTTGCAGCTTTATATTTATCTACAGCTGGAAATAGCTGGAAATAGCCTGTATAACCACATCGGAGCTATTTCCAGCTCGGTGAGGTTGAGAGGTTGCAAGGGTATTTGTCGCACCTTATTGTACTCGTAACTGTGTTCTAAAAATACACTTTCACATCATATCACATCAAATAATCGGTCAAGTGCGAGTCGGATTCGCGCACTAAGGGTTGCGTACCATTATCTATAAAAATCGCGTTGTTGTATGAGAGCACCACCTAAATATTAATGAATTACATTATAATTAATTAACTAAATGCTATTCTATAAATTAAAAATATTACTAAAAATAAAAACATTAATTTATATACAAATCGTTCCCAGATCGCCACCGTCAACAGGCAGAGTCCCCAAGAGGCTGGCGGCATTTCCGCGTTGTATTGCAAGGCTAAGCCTTTGGCCGAAATGCGCACCAGCTCTTGGGTCCCCAGAGACGTCGATCAAACGTGTGGAGACCTCTCTAAATAGTTGACGGGCTTCTACACCCCAGGGCCCTAAGGTCTCCACGGCGAAGGGCACAAATATATAAGGCTCGCCTAGACCCGCGTATTTGCGCTATATAAATATTAATTGAATTCTGTTTTTAGTAATTTTTGTTAAAGCGGCAATAGAAATGCATCATTTGTCCAGTATTTCCGAAGATTAAAAGACAACCAGACATACATTTTTTTTTAATTCTTACTCTTACTATTTCTGCACCGCTCCAAATTTTTTTTTAAATATATTCAATGCTCAGACACTTTTTTACTGTTTTATTATATGTATAGATATTTTCTTCAACTCTTTTATATTTCCCTGTCGTGTTGTGCCCTTAGCTAATCCTCTCGCGCAATTAACTGGAGTGTCTCCGCTGCAATTAGGTTCGTTCATTCCCACCACGATTTATTGTCACACTGCGGCCAGATTAAAAGTATATACCTATTTGTAGGAGTTCTGTACGGACTAGTACATTATTATTTTCTTCTATAGGCTTTAATTATGAGAGGCCGTCTACGTATTACGTTTTAGAAAATGTTGACATTTTGGTTTTGACTTTACTTTCCCGTGTCACGATTTTTTTCAATCCCTTTAACATGTACTATCACGTTTGCCCTAACTGTAACGTTATATGTCAATGGTTCTTCATAACTCTTATTTATTTTATCACTAAATGACCCGGCGAACTTTACTCTACCCGTTCCCGTTCTTATTTTTTTTCCCCATAAGAACCTTCCTCAGACTTCATTAAAGACAATTAAAACGAAATCAGCCAAATCGGTTTAGCTGTTTTCGGGCTTTGCGCTAAGCAGCCTTCATTTTTATTTATATAGATAATTTGTCATCTGCAAGCAGTTCTCTCGTTAGCATTATGAAGTTTCAGGCAATGCCACTTGACAAGCCTAAGGTGACGAAATGGGATGCTCCTTTACTCAAAGATTTAAGCAATGCTATTTAGACAAAAATGCAGCCAGCATTTTGGCACGACGATTGAGAGTATTATTCTCATTTATGTATTTGTTTATTCTCATTCAAGACCGATCCATTCGATCCGATCATTCGATCGATACTAGTTCACATTTTTTATCAATTGTGAACTTTAGCAATCGATGCATCAATTAAGTATAATTCTTTGAGTTCAAAGTAACGCTTAAATTGCTCAACGTCCAATTATATTATTGCTCGAGCACTTACTTTTGAATCATTGTAAGATTGTTGATAGATTCGCTTGAAAATATCATTCGATTTTCTGGGAAAACTAGTCTTATTAAGTCTATGAGGAGTTTTCGTAGAGAATTAAGTTAGGAATGCGTTTGTTTGTGTTTGTGTTTTGGTCTTGATTTTCTATATGTTGAACCGCACATGCTTATCATTTTAATCAGCGTTGCGACTAGCAACCTATCACTTTTTGATTCTTATTTTTCGACCAGGACTAAAAGATTCTTTCAGACAAAGCATGGGGATTGCGGCATTAAACAGACAGAGCCCAAGGCCGAAAGACCCAAAGGCCACTTTTAGTGTGGTGGTGGTGGGCGAGAAGTTTAATTAAAAGGCCAAGTGCGAATCGTACCTACGCACGAAGGGTTTCGTACCATTATCTACAAAAAGTTCACGTTTACTGTATGGGTTGTCATTTTTTATAATTATTTTATTCTGTTTTTAGTATTTGTTGTTATAGCAGCAACATAAGTACATCATCTCTGAAAATAAACTCTAGCAATCACGATTCATGAGATACAGCCTAATGACAGACAGACAGACGGACGGATAGATCCCTAAAAAGGAACACCCAATGTAAAAATCTTCATATAGATAAACTGTCTTTAGTTAACGATCGCGTGTGAATCCCCCCCCCCCCCCCCCCCCCCGAAGTCACGCCTTTCCAGACAGAGCCAGATTGGAGCTGCGATAGCCAGGAAGCGGGTGCTTATGGAAATTGTTTCAAACGCTTCATTTTCGGGCCGTTGCTGTCGAAAATTAAAAATAGTACAGGATGTGATCATTTGTAATTAAGATAATTATAAAAAAAATGGTGCTACTCTGATAAACAAGCATAGATAGAGATATAGATTAAGATTAAAAGCATAGAGGCATAGATAGTACTGTTTAAATATGTACTTTCACGTCTTTACATTTACAGTGTAGAGCATATACCTTGTAGATAGAAAATCAGAATAGTACCTGATTGCTAGATCATCGCCTATATAAAATGAATAGATTTTCAAGTTGATTTATGATCATTATTGTAACTTATTTGTCAGTAAGAATTATAGACAGCTACTCATGAAACGATAAATATCAATAATCAATGTTTCGACATCAGTAGTTGACAGCGAGTGGTCAAAATTTTTTGTTGTGAATCCTTCGACTTGGTAAATAAAATATGAATAAACTTTAGATGTATAAAAAATCATACAAAGTGTAACAGCCGGGATTCGATATAATAGAGTTAAACTAAAAAAGAAAATTCACAAAATCTACAACAATAAGTCGTTATGGTTTTTTTGCTAGATGGCTTCACATGTGTACTCTTTATATTTTGTAATTGCCGCGGGGAAGGAAAAGCAAGTTAACGGGAAGGCCAGTGTTTATTCCCAAGTTTACTACGGACCACAAATATTGTTTTGTTTATGGTCGTTTATGGCCTTTGGCGCGGTGACACTTGTAGAGATGATGGTGGTCGTTTTGATGATGACTTCATTTGTGTAGTTTTATATTTTGGCTTGTCTTGGTCGCGATAGTTCGCAATACGATCAGAGTTTGGAGTTGTCGTAGTTAAGTTGAGTTGAATTAAGTTAAATTGAGTTGAGTTGAGTTAAGTAATACTTTATTGTACACCAAAAATATAACAATAATTCAAATATACACAGAAAAAACATTCAAATGTACAATGGGCGCTCTTATCGCTTAAAGCGATGTCTTCTAGACAACCGATAGATGGAGATAATATATGTATAGTATATACCTATATAATCATCATATCAGCCGCAAACGTCCACTGCTGGACATAGGCCTCTCCCAAAGATTTCCAAAATGACCGATCTAGGGCGGGTTGCATCCAGCACCTTCCAGCTACCTATATAATAATCATACATACATACTATCACGTCTTTATCCCTAATGGGGCAGACAGAGCATTTAATATATAATATATGTAGTTATATTCGCTTTGATACGTTTGACGACCTCCGTGGCGTAATGGACCGCTAATCCGGAGGTCCTGGGTTCGATCCCCAGCCAGGGCAAGTTGGAAAATGGCCTTTTTCAAATTGTCCTGGGTCTTGGATGTTTATCTATATATGCATTTGTTATAATATATAGTATCGTTGAGTTAGTATCTCATGACACAAGTCTCGAACTTACTTTGGGGCTAGCTCAATCAGTGTAATTTGTTCCTATATATTTATTTATTTTTATTTACGTTGTAGTTATTTTTTTGAGCTTCGTTAACACAGCGTCGCTTGTCTGTAATGTTAGTTGTCAGTAGTCATTTGATTTTAATGTGTGAATGTAATCATCACTTTAGGCAAATTTTCCAACTGCCTTTTCCTGCTGCCTGTGTGTATTTTAAAATGAGAACTGCGTGAAATGAAGCATTAAGGGAACAATTGTGGACGCCACGCCGTCGGCTCGCGTGCTTCAGGCAATAAAGGAGAACTATTTAGCATTTCCATTGCTTGCTGATTCTAGCAGTGCCAGTCTAAAACGTGGCGATAAAGGTCGTACAATTCACACAAATGCCCCATTCAGTTTTAGTTATATAGTATAATGCTACCGATTTTAAAGCGCTCTTTTTTTCTGTAAATTTTTTTTAAAAGTTTGTATCATATTTTTAAAGAAATATTAGTTTAGAATACCTCATTTTTGGGAGAGATTAATCTTTAGCCCATTTTCTTATGACGACGATTTAGACAATGAGCGTTTTTGACGAGTTGCTACATAAAATACTTGAGTTAAAGACTATTTGGTGACTAATAATATTAAAATGGTTGATTGCTTACTATTTAGGATTGTTTTAGAATGTATATTTTTATAAAAATGGTAGTATATTTATAAAATTATCTACAACTGTTTCTCTTTTTTGAAACAACCTGTTTTCTTGTATTTAGGTACACTTTAAACAAAAGTTAATTACATGAGACTGTGTCTACAGATTTTCTTTTTGTGAAGTCATTTTTTATGTCGATTTTCTGATAGATTTGTAAGACAAAATAAATCTTTACATCACACTTTTTAGGTTTTATTGATCAGGTACATACAACAATATTGTTATTCATATAAGTATCCTTACTAATATTAAAAATGCGAAAGTGAGCTTGTATATTTGTTTGTTACCACTTCATGCTTCAACCACTGAGCTATAGGTGAAACTTGATATGGATATAGTCTGCTACCCAGGGAAGGACATAGGTTAGTTTTTATCCCGAAATTCTTACGGGGAGTGAAGCCCACGGACATCGCTTGTATATAATAAAGGAATATATTATGGTCAAACCTCAAGCATACCCCGAGAAGTGGAATGTCGTCGTTTTTATGATATGCTCATTGTGTCGGCGGACCCTCGTCATCCAAAGGGTTTTATGTTTATGCGCCATTAAAGTTGATTGTGCCCTAAATGCTGCCTTGATTAATTGGAAATGAATTGGACGGATACCTGCTCTAAACTTAAAGGGACGGGTAGTTGACCTGGTTATTTAACAGGAGTTTGTAGGGGCGATATCCTTATTTCTCCAAGTTCAAGTTCAGTCTGTATTAAATAGAAAAAAATCACTGATCTAGAGCGGACATACTATATTTAGTACTTTTGCGCATGCTGAACGGCAACGCTTCGCGCTCGCTCGGTCAATACTAGTGTTGCAACGGAACTGGCATAACGGAAGCAGAAACGGAAACAGATGTCAAAAGTAAATCTTAACAGAAGCGGAAGCGGAAACGGAAACGGAAGCGTTAACACTATGAAAAAAAATACTCAAAGTTAGTAAAGTAAGTACTAACTAAGTACCTAATAAATAAAAAATAACTGACCATTTGTTTTTTCGTTTCCGATGAAAGCTTGGCAGCATCATTTAACTTCTCAAACTCTGCAAACCATTCGGCATGAATTGCTTGTAGGTGACTCTTCAAAGCTGTAGTTGTGCGGCCTTTTCGCGAATACACTTTTTCACAAAGTTTGCATTTGGCACTCGAGGCGTCGATTTCATCAAAATAGTTCCAAATGGGACTTGATTTTGGTTTTATGATTGCACTCTTATTGCACTAAATACAACTAGGTATCATGCAAACAATAACAGAAGAAAAAACAACTGAAAATGTCACTACTCAAAGTCACGGGGCGCGGAGATGCGCATAGTGAAATAAAAACAATAACAAAGTAAACGAACTCGTTGTGACATGTTTGTCGTTTGTTTACCGCGCGCGCCCCTCCCCGGAAGGGATTCGGCAATTATCGGCAGCATGCGCGCCTGGACGATCGTGTACATTCGTATTTCGTCCACGCGTGACCCTGCAACCGCCCCCGCGCGCCGTGCCGCCGTCGCGTCTGCTGCACCGCTCGTCATCGCTCTCTCCCCGCTTCCGTTCTGAGTTCTGTTATAAAGTTTGCGGAACCAGAAGCAGAAACGGAAGTGAAAAATCATGCGGAACTTCCGCAGTTGCGGAAACGGAAACAGAGTTCTGTTGCAACACTAGTCAATACTGCTTTTAAAAAGGTCTCAAAAACACTCGAGTCAACTTTTTACAGATACATTTTCACGTCTATATTCCTAACCTGGCAGACAGAGCCCAGGGACGTAGACCCAAAGGCCACGCTTAGCGTGATGGTGGGCGTTAAGATGGAAGAGATATCAAAAGTGTGATGAGCCGCATCGTCTATTACCATGATTAAAATCTCGCCTATTCACTCGATCGGCTTTTACGATCTACGCGAGAAGAGAAGCAACTGGTACATTCTAAGCTTTTTCTTTTCTCCCAGACCAGCATGAAAGAGTAGTAGTAGTAGAAGAGCGGATATATCAAAGAATTTTAGCCCATGCTGAAACGTCGACGCTCGCTCGGTCAATACTGCTATTTTTAGAAAGGCCCAAAAGAACACTCGTTTCAGCTTTTTAGTTAGGAAAACACAACAGCGAACATTTAACAAGCGCAGGCAGACAATTATTTCGCAAAGCAAAAGAAAGAATCGCTGAGCGCGCAAAAAGCACAACTTTAACTGAACTCAGATATCTCACTCTATGATTTATTTGTTTAATACTAGCAAATTGTTTTTCACTCATATGCATGCCCTGGTTCATTGTTATGTTGTCTATCAAGGTTAAAAACAGTTTAATTGGACCTTTTTACCTTCCAAACAAACAAAAATACTTATATATTAAAATATAGTATTGTTTATTTAGTATCCTATAATACAAGTTTAAACTAACCTTATTTTGTTAATGAGAAAGAAGAAATAAGAACAAAAATATAGATATTAGAAATAAAACTAAACTAAAGTAAGCTATAAAATAAACCTATACTAAATTTAAAATACATCTTGCCTATGCGGCTTGGTTGCAAGAACGCTAGCTGCGTTTCCTTGCTGGATAGCAATGGTAATCCGTTGATTATTTTTTATTTTATTGTATGTTTGGACGCTTGAGAATTCTTTTTGATTATAAAAAGACTGTTTACAGTCACCATCAAGGCACCCAGAAAAGTTACCGTTCCGCGTATTGTTTAGTCCATAGAGTCAATACATTTTCTCTTGTTAAAAGGATTTCTTATTTTTCTTTCTAATGACCCAAATAACACCTTACCCTCGGAATCGGGTGAATTCGACTTATTGACGAAGCGACGCATTTATTGTCGATATTAGGCGAAGTGGCAGAACGCGGAGTAACGACCTTACGGCTAGGGAGTCGCAACGAAATCACGTATTTATCGATGTACGTTTCGATAAAATATCGACATGATATTTAAAAAGAACTCGGAAAAATGATTCATTAAAGTTTTTCAAGTTTTTTCATTTGAAAAGGTGGTAGTTTCATGTAGAATGTTGAAACAAGTTTTGCCTTAACAATACGATGTTAAGACCATCGCCCGGTTCTTTTATCATTGGTTGTTATAAAACATACCATGTCACTTGTTCATTTTACATTATACCACAGCAATAGTATATTCTATTTGTTATTGATTGAAGTATTTATGAATGTATTAACAATAAATAGTGGTAATAAATTTAAATGACCACTTATTTGAATAAGTTTTCAATAACAATTGAAAGAAGTTATATGTAAAATTTATTAAAATATTACTAAATAGTGTACATTCAGTATAACACAATGATACGTTGTATACGGTCTCATAAAAAATGTATAATGTCATCAAAAAACTCGTATAATGGATAAATAATGACATGTTTGCTTGTCGATATAATTATCGACTAGGGAGGGGGCGTAGGAGCTTGATAAATAATTCCCGGTATGTATCGTGGGTAATTTGTCAGAGATTTCGTATCTGTGTTATTAATTTGTGTAATACGCGCACGCGGTGTCAAATGTAATAAATTAGCGTCGGCGACCGACGATGTCAAATTGCTTTTTATTTATTTACTCGTCGAAATTATTAAACGTCAAATGAATTAAGTTATAATTGTAGACTGGAGAATGAAAATGACAGCGTGTAATTTAATAAGCTGGGCAACATTTTGTAATTATTTAAAAAAGGCGCCGTCGGTTTTTCGCGTATCTTTTTAGCTTATCGACTAATCTGATGGAAGAAAAACAAGGCCGATATTTTAAAATTGAATGTGAAATTCTAGATTTTTAACCGACTACAAAAAAGGAGGTTAGCTATCAATTCGAATGTATATTATGTATGTTCCCCGATTACTCAAAGACACCCTGGACTAATTTAAAATATTTTTTTAAGGGCATTATAATACATGATTGCCAATCCATAAGTGAACCATGCCTGGGGTTGCACATCGCGCTGGCTCAGCTTTCTGGCTCTATATAATTATTTTCTTACTATGGTATAAAACTGGTTATTGTATTTATTACCTATATTATTTTAGTATATAAAAATCAAATTGCGCCACCTGTTATATATCGTACTCTTTCTCTTTTTGGTTGCCTGTAAAAGATTGCTTCGGCGATTAGGCCGCCTCTTGTACCTCATTACATGTTGTTATTTATTAAGTGTTCCAAAATTGTAAATGTCTTTTGGTGCAATAAAGTTTTTTGCATATTGTATTGTATTGTAAAAGATACATTAAGTCATATAGTTTTACCCTCCTGATTAAATATAACCAAAAGTACGAGTGATGAGTAGAGTCACCAATTTTTAAATCGGGCGGACTCAAGTCATTTTCTATGGTATTCGGATCTTTACTCAAGTCCAGGATTTGAGTCTGTATTTAAGTCTGGACTCAAGTCAGTGTTCGAGTCCAGGATTTAAGTTCAAGTCTAAAGTTCAGGATTCAAGTCTAAGACTCGACTCCAGGATTCGAGTCAACGAGCCTAGTAGGAATCGATTCTGACCCAAGTAACGCCGTACTCGGCACATCACTACCAAAAGGTAAAATTTGCAAATCGATACCTACCAATACCAGCTAAGTAAATCCCTAGCGCGGCCCTACCCTTTCGCTCAGACCCACAATACGCCGCAAATGGAACAGGAAAGAAACGATATTTCTCTGTCAACACTCGCTCGCCAAATCACAAATGCCAAGATTTGCCCACTAATTTCGTGGCTAAATGTGCGGTGAAATTTTGCTTTAGTACCTACTGCCTTTTCTCGAAGTATTATAATGGAGTGCTGTTAAAAATTGCGCACTGAATAAAAATCACCGTTTATGCCAATTATTATTGCTGCGTACTGCAAGCGAAGCGTAGGACACCCATCCACAAGGTGGTCTGACGACCTGACCAAGGTCAGGATGGACGATGGAAAGCGCTGGATGCAAGTCGCTATAGATCGGTCATTTTGGAAATCCTTGGGAGAGGCCTTCGTCCAGCAGTGGACGTTATGCGGCTGATATGATCATGATGATGATTTTTGCATGCGATTGACGACCTCTGTGGCGTAATGGTCAACACGCTAGACCGCCACTCCGGAGGTCCAGGGTTCGATCCCCATCCAGTACAAGTTGAAAGTGACCTTTTTCAAGTTGTTCTGGGTCTTGGGTGTTTATTTATATATGTATTTACTACAAAATAAAGTATCGCAGAGTTAGTATCCCATAATACAAGTTTAAACTTACTGTGGGGCTAGCTCAATCAGTGTGAATTTTCCCTATATATTTATTTATTATTTGGAAGTAATTGTCATCACCAATGTCGGCCACATACAATAACCAGCTAAGTGCGTGTTGGGCCACGCGCAGTAGGTATTCAATGAAAATCCAAAACATGGGTTAGTTAAGAAAAAAAATGATTCCTATGAAAATTTTATTTTACCAAGTTGCTTGCATGCATTCCCATACCAAATTTCAACTTTTTAGTACTTATAGTATGAGTAAAACCGCAAACTAACAAATAGGCAGATATACATGGCGAAACTACCTAGGTATAAGGTTTCCTTGTTTACTACGGAACCCTAAAAAGCGAAGCAATTATGAAAACGTAAACGTCATCTCGCGCGAAATGAGGTAGGTAGACATTCATTATTCTACTATACTGAAAGTCGTTTCATCTCGCGATACAATGTTTGCGTAGATTTCGTCCGTCAAGCACAATTACTCGACTTTTACTGGGTAAATAATGTTTTTCTGAAAATTCGCGTGTTGACTACGTCTGTCATAGAGTACTGAGATATTAGACGAACACTTTTGTTTAAAATTGTACTTTGAAGAAGTCAGTATATTAAATAAACGATTTGACGTTCTCTTATTGAAATTTTGAAATTTTGTGATAATCGCTTTGAGATTTAAATGAATAAATCTTAATTTAGGAACAGGTAATTCTTGAGAGAATAAACATTGGCTAGCAATGACACCTGAAATAATTAAATAAATAACTGTGTCGCAGAAATTGTATTCATATGGATATCATTAAAATGGTTTAAAAAGCTTTGGTTTTTGGGCCTTTTATACAAATTCTAATTAATATTACGACAGTGTATTTATGGTTAATTTAGAATATTGCAATATTTTACATTATATTATTATCACGTTACTTCTAAAATAATAAGATTATCTTTTTAGGTTTTATAGTAAACGAATTTCGTAAACTGATTCTCATGATTGTGAAAATGTCTCAGAAGGATGTTCTAAAAACATGTTAAGTTAGAAATTTGTTTGTCTATTACTTCGTTAAATAACGTCTATGGACCAAACGTACCTATACATTTAGCGTTTCCTTGTAAATAATTAAGCGCTATTCGATCGCCGAGTTGTCAAGACGAATATTTTGGGATATTTAAATAATAAAAGATATTTTTTATTTTCCGTGTCTAAGAGGCCAACACTGGTGTCAGACGTCTCAAGATACTTTAAAGCATCTGGCATAGATTAAAGCACAGAGCTTGAGCAATTTTTGTGCCATTTAAGGTCACTATCCAAGTGCGGATCAAGTCTGGTAAACTAGGTAACTTGCCATTTTTGGAGTAAGTTCAATCCATAATACTAAGCCATTTCTATAAAAACAATTATCGAAAAACTAAAACAAATGTCGACGTCCCCATACTAATTGCCCGGGCGGGTGCACAATTTTGTATGGAAAAACCGATTTTTCTTAAGCTTTTGACTGTAACATATTTTAATTTCATTGTGCGATAGTGGTCTAGTATAGCCAGTGGTTTGATTTATTACGGGTATGTTATTCTTAAGTATGTAGTTATCAGGCTCATTGGTCAAATATTTAGTTTTATAGAGCCAAACTTTTCTCCGTATAACCCAGTGGTTCCCAAAGTGGGCGATAACGCCCCCTTGTAGGCGCTGCAGGTCTCAAGGTGGGCGGTAAGAGACCCAGAAAGAAAATGTTTTTTTTTTTTGCTAGGAGCTTTATTTAGCTAGGAGGCCTCTTAAACAACGACTGCAAGAGCTCTCGACTCTCAACAACAACTTGTAAACATCAACTGATATGAATTAAAAGATTGCTCAAACTCGGTTCTATATTTCTCTCCGCGTAGTTCATATATCTGTCCTATTTTATTGAATATAGAAAAAATTAAAATCATGTCAATCGGTCGCTCCGTTTCGTAATGAAAGTAGACACAAACAAACAAATAAAAAGGCAACAGACACACTTTCGCATTTTAATAGTTATTAGTACTCGTAGATATCTATCATGCTTTAACAAGTTTTTGTTAAATAACCCGAATTGTGCATTCCTGTATCAGTTGGCTGGTTTTTAAATAGGTGAAAAAATGGGGGCGCTAAAAAAATATTTATTCTCAAAGTGGGCAGTAGACAAAATAAGTTTGGGAACCACTGTATAACCCTATAAATGCCATAATAACGATAAACATTACCTCTTTCATATTTCGGGATGGCCCACTTTATTAGAGATGTGCTCGGGTTTCCCGTTATCATCTCCTCAATCCTGGCTTCCGTGATAATAATAAATTCACTATATTTTTGCCAAAAATATAGTATGTCATAAAATATAGTGTGTAAAAAAGAGTGGTGTTATTAGTTATATGCTAAACTCGGTATGTCTCTCTGTGGCATCGGCACTCGAACGGATGAACCGATTCCGATGCGTTGGTTTTCGTGTAAGGTCAAATTCGATGCAAGTTCCCTTGCGGTGCTTCTTAGCTATGTTTAGTGAATATGAGTAATATAAAATAATGGGAATGAGTAATACTTAGTGTTTCGAAGTGTCCGCAAAGGTCTATTTTAAATAAAATGTATTCAATTCAAAGATTATTCATAAAATAAATTAAAGGTTTTTGGTAGTAAAGGTAGATTTTAGGCAGTTTAAAACAGTTTATTTCAAATGAGGGCGCCGCTTCTGCTACCATTTCGCCTTAAGCTTTGGTTCTGCATATTTGTTTACCAAAATTTAAGTAGAATTTACAATATTATGAAACAAAAGGCCGAAAGGGGTTGGGGTTGTCCGACAAGCCCAGTCGCCGCCCGAGGGGACAACCCTCAAGCTACCCGCAAGAATTGAGAAGTACGCTACTCGACTAAATTTGAGAGCTTGCGGCGAGCTTTTATAATAACCTACTAAATAAAATATAAGTAGGTGTTCTTCTCTCGCAAAATTCGTCAAATTCAATTGCAGAAATAATAAATCTTTCAAGTATAGCTAGGCAAATTACTTACGTTTTTTCTGTTTTTTATTTTTATTTCCTGTTTATAGTCCCAGACTGACGAAATCATATTTTTTTTTATTTGTTTTAAAATTAACTACTATGTAAGGTCTAATAAAATAGACTGAAACTATTTTAAAGTTGAATTCAGTATATGATACTAAACAAGTTTCTCTAAGGGACGGGTATGGAAATATGACAAGTATTTTTTGGGTTTCCATATCAACTCATCAAAACAGCTGATCGGTCAACTTTGTGTGGCCACAAATTACTTTTCATATTTCGATAAGTGTTCCTTGGGGAAAGTAGTTCGCTGTCACGGACTGATTTCACCCTTAAAATAATAATTATAATAATAAAACACAATGGAAAGTTCAAACGGTTCATATAATTCCCATAGTATTATCATCCACGGGCGTCATACCAAAGTCACTAATTAAAAGTTTAGATACACTAGACATCCCTGCACATATACTCACTTTAATTCAAAAGGCCGTGATCCTCAACACATGCCGCATCACACGCAAATTCCTTAGCTCCTCCACATTTACCTCAACGTATAGCATACAATAACCCCTTTTACGCTTGGCTTCGGCCGTGTATAAGGTGTATACCCTCTTTAAAAGGAGAAAAACTTATAAAAAGAATATAATAATAATAATAAAATCTTTATTTCGGATATTTTCAGTATATTTTGTTAGTAAATAGTTTCAGTATATTTTGTTAGAGATAATACAACGCAGGAGGGACATACCCGAAATGAATCTAATTCGACATTCCCATACAAATTGCCCGGGCGGCTGCAACTTTTGTATGAAAAGGCCGATTTTTTTTTTTGTCAATTTTTTTATTATCACTATACTATAGTGATCTAGTATAGCCCCTGGGGTTTATTTATTGTAGTGTGGTACGGGTATGTTCCTTTCACGTTGTATAGAACACGGACCACGTTTATGTCAATCCAACTCTAAGACGCCTAAGTAAGTAGCAAAATTTCCTGTATTCTCGAGACTACAAAACCTCCAACCATGTATTCGCTCTGAAAGCACGGCAGACCAGACGCAGTGTAAAGGCTTCTGAGACGATGTGTACAGACGCGGTGACGCTCAAAGCGAAGCTTTCAGCCACTGCTGTCTCGCGAGCTTATTCTTTACTCATACAATGTTGTTAGGGTTGAAACACACGCAGCGTATGATGCGCGACGCGTCTTGCGTCGATCGTAGAATATGTGTAACCGGTGGGTAGAATTGGCATGACGAATGGAAAAATATTTTTGGTCCATCATCGGTTAGATTATTAAGAAATATTGAACACGTATTTTTTTTCTCTCTAAGAAACAAATGATGACAAAGATACAGCGCATTGAAAATTCGTATGACGTCATGGCTATAGACTATAGGTATGATTTTTACTTAGCGGTAGCGTCGCAAGCCCCCACTCTTAAACTTTGACGCTCCGTATCTTTCTGAATTTTTACTTTTTTGGTAAACTGAAAAACATGGGTCCTTTATTTTTATATAATCTAAAAGACGGACTTATTACAATCATACTTTTCTGACCCAGCCGTCACCTCTACTCTATGAGCAATATAAGCACGTTACTGAACGTTACGCGACGCAGATCCGTAGTATCATACGCTGTGTGTGCTTTGACACGAAGATTCTCATGAATGGAACATACCATAACGATGTACATACATACACTACATTAAATTTTGTTTACTAACAAACATGTCGGTTCTTAAACATTTTGTCTCGTTTATTTATATTGCATGAATTGACTTATTTAAAAAAGTTCCATACTGGTTTGGGAGAAAAAAACTCAGACTACTAGCTGCTTCTCTACCCGCGCAGGTCGTAAAAGCCGATCGAAGAAATAGGCGAAAATGCTAATCATGTTATCAAGTTATTTTTTTTTTATTTACTGTAATTACAATAAAAACAGAAAATATAGCAATAACAGAGCCAATTAAAGGTCCTCACCGCTAGAAACAGTATAGAATTCCAAATAATTGAACATTAAT
Organism: Acrobasis consociella; assembly: GCA_963555685.1. NCBI lineage: Eukaryota > Metazoa > Arthropoda > Insecta > Lepidoptera > Pyralidae > Acrobasis > Acrobasis consociella. Next base: position 17,126,650 of record OY743124.1, on the reverse strand, counting down.
ATACGCTACTAAAAAGAGACAAAAAATATTTTTAAAAGAAAATTAAGCAAAAGTTAATGATACCAATTAACTTGTAAATGTTTTTAAATAGAACACGCAATTACCAATACAGTTCTGTGGGTTAGCATACCATCAATTTTAGATCCCTTTTTCCATGTTCTCGCCAACATCTCTCTATATGCTTAGAGCCGAAAGATCCAAAATGATAAAGACGTGCTAGTGTATATAGTGTATATAGTATAGTACAGTACGGTACAGTGTAGTACAGTATATTATAGTACAGTATATACCTACTTATGTAAATAATTCCTTCAGTTTAATTACGCGTTAAAAGTGAACCTTTTTACGCTCAAATGTACAGTGTCATTCACGTAAGTAGTGGCATCGCCGCAACTTCATTTGACTTGCAAATGCGTGCTCCTGGCTTTAGTTAATAGGAGCAGCGGACGAGGGTAGTGACGTGGAGTTTTGAGAACCCCTTTAATCTAGTGGTTAAACTACATTATGTTTACATTGAAACGATGTCGGTCAAATTTTATTAACATTTTTAATTCTTATGGAAACAGCAACGATTTATTAGATTTATACCATTCATTTATAATCAGTGACTGCAATGATATCGATTTTAACAGCACTATAATTATAAGGGATAAGCGATATAATTGAAATGGATTAAATGTAATAATTAATATGAACAACTTTTACTGTAGGACCATTCCTGAAATCGCAAAAAAATCGGTAGTAAAAGTTGTTCACATTGATTAGTACCTACTTTGACTCCCTTTCGGGTCGATACCTATTCCTTTTCTTTAGACGTTGTATATACTTCTATACTGATTGAGCTAGCCCTAAAGTAAGTTTTTAAACTTATGGGCACTAAAAACTCAACTTAAACATGGTATATTTTATCATGAATACATATACCTAACCTAAGTATACAATGTCCTTTTTTATTAAGTACAAATGTTTTAAGGGGTGGTTCAGACCATCATTATGAACAACTTTTCCCAATAACTGTATAACATGAAACGAAAAAAAATATTTTTGTTTTCATAGAAATCGAGAGAGAGATAATCGAAGTTGTCACGTGATATCATTACTATGGAAAATGAAAATTATTTTTTCGTATTTCAATATAAATTTATTGGGAAAAGTTGTTCGAAATGATGGACTGAATCACCCCTTAAAATATTTGTACTTAATAAAAAAGGACATTGTATATTTAGATAAACACCCAAAAAACTTTTAATTGAGTAAATATCCTCTCAATCTATCGCAGATTGACTGGAAGAGATCCCTACATGGGATAAGTCCGCCTTTGTATATTTGCTCTTTCGTAAGCTGTCTTTGTATATGCATTTGTTTTGGTACAATAAAGTTATTACAAACAAACAAACAAAATCCAGATTAAAAATATTAAAAATAAAGATTGAAAATATAGGTATACATTGCACGCACTCCCGTGCAAGCTTTTGCTACTTTCTTTCGGAGCTTTTTACGACGCTATCGTATCCCGTCGATCCGTTTTTACGAACAAAAAATAATAATGATGATAGATGGCGCGAACTTGATCAATTGTCTGCCCTCCCTCCGCCGGCAGGGTTGGCTTTAGTGCTCAGGTGTGTTGAATACTGTATAGGTTCTAAATAATAAAATACGGCGTTGGTAATTTATGCTTAAGTTTATGCACGAGCGAAAGAAACACAATACTGTGCTCTAGAACACAAATCGTGGTCGTTTGATAACTCATACCACCCTGTGGAAATGGGCATGGGCAGTGGGCAGGCCATATCTGCCATATACCCGAGGATCTGAAGTCTGAAGACCATAATAATATGGACTCTTCTCAGTTGAGAAAGAAAGCTGGATAAACCCAAAAAGAAGTAAAAACTGGTCGTCACGAGGCCTTGACCACGACAGTTGGAAGGCGGGAAGGAAGGCCTTTGCTTTAACTTGGAACAGCTTATAGGCTAAAAATAGAAAATAGAACGCACAAAATAGTTTTATTACATTTCTTGTTAACTAAATCGTAAAAGAACGGATGGTAATTTTTCTAATACACCCACACTTATGTCTTTATCCTTAATCGGGCAGACAGTATTTTGGGTAACTTGCGGTACTATTTATTAGTATTAGTATTTTGGGTAACTAAGTAGGCAAGACTCGAAGGCTGTTTTAAAGCGTGATGGTAGGTAAGAAGGTGCAAAAAGGAGTCAAAATAGTGATGGATTGCTTGCTTTAAAGTTAAGTTCGATAGTATAAAATTACAGACATATATACATCGTACAATAATTGTAACTTATGTTTTACAAAGTTATAAACAAACTGACCAACATTTATAAAACAAAAGTTTTCTAAAACTACCGCCTCTTCAATATTAATTTTCGTCCCAATTACCCCGGATTCAAACCCCCGATGACGCGGTGTAACTAACACACATTAGGGACAGGTGGTGGTTCCCGGGAGCGGGGGAGGATTTGGAATTTATTATAAGTTGACAGAAAGTTAATAGGTACCTTTGTACAATTTTAAACTTTTTAATTTACCGATAGAGTTCCCAACTGTCAGTTTCTACTAAACGTTAAAACTATAGAAGTGGTTCCCTCTCATCTGTGACTCATGCCTCTCTACAATCCCATATCTAGACAATCCCTACACCGTGTTGGTTTTTTACAAACTTAAAAATACTTAAAGCCTCCACCTATCTCCAAACATATTTTATACTAGCTGTTGCCCGCGGCTTCGTCAGCGTGGACTTTAATTCATGAGCATCGTCATTTTGGTATCTATACATATAGGTATAAAACTGTAAAAAGTCTGTAAGTCTAGACGTCAAATATATTTAAAAAAAAAATATCGAGGCGATAGACATAGTAATGGAGTAAAAATTTTAAAAAAAATCTGTCTATTTAATTAGTCTGTGTGTCTGTTTGTACACGCTAATCTCCGGAAATACTGGGCGGATTTAAATGAAACTTTTTTTTATATAGCTGTTAAGCCTGGGCAACATATAGGGTATAAATGATTCTGATCAAAGATTAAATTAAATTATCTATATTCCGTCGCTCCTGCTGGCCTATAGACTGAGATGGATCAATTCGATCAATCGGGTTTTATTAACTTGCTTCTATTCGATGGCGTTACCTTTATCACATAGTACTATATACTACCTTTATGGTCGCTTTCACGACAATTTTAAAGATATGGTATAAGCTATGAAAAGCTATATAACTTGTAGGTACGTCATTATTAATTTCAAAACACGGGTAACTCACGTATAGAGTCAGCGAGCCGGTGCAGTGTACGGGTCGGCAGTAGCTGACTCTATACGTGAGTTACCCGTGTTTTGAAATTAATAATGACTGCATCTCACGTTAGTTTTAACCAAAAAAACTTGTACGTCGATCAAAACTAAAGCTCGCGGGCACAGCGGCCTCTAAATCACAGGGGACGTGCGCGAAGTGTTTCACTTTGAGGGATGAATGCAAATGAGGGTGAAATAACAAGTCGGACCACTGGCCTGCGGTTGATGGACGGAGGTGGGTGCGTGTAACAGTTCTGGCAGATTTATCTTTTTTATCCGACTGTTTCTGAAGAGTACAGTTATTTGGTACTTTGTTATTCGTAAATAAAAATTACCTGTAGTCTAAACCGACATATAAATCTTACGTGATAGTATGTAGGTGTAAAAGGGAATCAAAACAGTGACGGGTTTATAGCCGCATCACTTAGTGACATGGTGCCGAATGTCGCCTGTTCCCTCTGTACTGTACACGATTTTTTTACAGACTAGCATTGAAAACAGAGGTGGTCTAAACCTTCGATGTATCTTTTTGTATAAAATCTGTCTTTTTCTATCTCTCTCCCCACTCTCTCTTAATCGCTCTAACTCATCTTAGCGAGCAAACAAATTATAAACGCTTACGCATATTAGGCAATCCTGGACGCTCGCACTTGCTTTAGTGACCACAAGTAGTCAACAGTCAGTATATGTTTATAGATAAGTGTACGTGCCTCGTACAGTTTTTGTTTACAAAGTTGTGTCTTAGGATTTATATGCAAACAAGAATTTATATCGTTTTCTGTTTAAGTTAATAAAGAGTCTTTCTTGAGGTTGATAGCTGCGTATTCTGTTACAGGTTCAATTGTTATCATGTTTTTCTGAGATTTTCGAGGTATGGGTAGAATTCTGAATATGTCAAAGGCATCTCGGCTGATCAGTGGTATTTTTATCTCAAATATCATGTACTCCTCAGAAATTCTTCTGTGAATTCTCAATAGGTTATATAATGTAGGTAGGTTAGTAGAATCGACCGGCAAGGACAGATCGCTTGGTAGTTTCCCCGATATCAGATCTAGTTCGCTTTTTAATTGATTATCTATCTTTACTTTGTCCCCCGGGAACATGTACGAGGCACGCACACTTAGGTATTCTACTCGGGTTACATACTGATTACGTATTTCATACTTTTTACTCAGTCAGCTTTTAACATCCATTCATATCACCCATTTAACATTTTATATCGGAAATAAATCAAATCAGTGAAAAGTTTAAATTATCTATTATTTAACATCTTAACTTAACGTAAAATCTAAGGTGTATGGTCCTAGACCGTACAATAACTATCTCAAAAAATATCGACACAAAAACAAAATCCACGTTTTCCCAGAAAAGCAATAAAAATAATCAAAGGACAATGTAGCGAAACTGGTCATCAATTGTAGGAAGTCCAGATGTATAATATACCTACCCTTAATTTTACCTCTGCTATCCCCCACACAATTAAACAGTCAATGCTTGTAGGTATGTATAGTTTTGTTTTGTTCACAAGTTATAAAATATGCTTATTTGACCGAGCGAGCGAAGCGAGCGAGGTCTACAATCAAGGTCTACAATTCAAGTTGGGGCCAAAAACACATTGTTTGTATGTATGTTCCGCGATAACTCTCGAACCGTTGAACCGATTTTGACGAAATTAAGAATGCGTGTAGCAACTATTCACAGAATTTTTAAGTTCATTGGGCATCAAAATCGGTTCAGCCGTTTTTGAGATATACGCATTTTGGTAAAAATAGATATTGCTCTTTAACTTTCAAACCGTTGATCAGATTTGGGTGAAACTTATCATTTCACGAGACAGTATTACTATATTTCATATAGCATACTCATTTATTAGATTAAGCTGTTGCCCGCGGCTTCGTCCGCGTAATAAAATAAATCAATATACAAATCATATTAATATATGAAATACTTACTTAAATGATATAAGTGACCTTATCGAATAAAATATTTTTGGTCTATAAAGCAAATCTTCGAGGTTAAGTAAACTCAAAGAAATTATTTCTATACGACATTATTAGCTTATGCGCGTTGTAGAAATGGATTAAATGAAACAGCACCATCTAGCGGATTCTTGAAGAATTAATAGGCATATTATTTGCGGCAAAACCAAAATGTTATCAAAAAAACAAAAATAAAAACGATTTTCGATTATATTTATAAGTATAATGCTGTCGTATAATGATGATAAATTAACTTCGGATTTTAAATTTTCTATGTTACTTATTTAAGATTGCTATATATCTGCAGGCAAACTCATGCCTTGAGTTTTTTTTTTTAATAGACGGATTTTATTGAAACAAACTGTAATGTTTTGTTGAGTAAAGACAAAGCAATTGGTGAAAGTTTTATGTAAACCAGTTCAGTACTTTCGGAGAAAAGCGAGATCATACATACAGACACACAGACAAAAAAAAGTATGGCACACGGGGACACTTATGCAATTAGCAGCCCGCGGTTTTTCGTGCGGCTGTTGAAGTAGGCTAAGACATGTTTCCAGTTCAGAAAATGGGTAAAAACTGGAGTCAGTAAAGGAAACATCAAAATATCTGTGGGGGCGGCCATCTTGGATCCAAAATCTGATTGCATTTTTGAGTTCCGCGGGGTGCTTTATCCCCACATGCAAAATTTCAGACCCCAACTAAGTCCCAATTATCATCCCGTTATAAACGAAATAAGTTAAATTTTCTAAAATCCAGACCAAAAAAATCCCAAAAAAAAAAATTGGATTTTTGGGGATAAAATTTTTCAGCCAAATCGGAGGCAGCTGACTTTCGGCGGGCATCTTGGATTGGCAAAAAAAAAATCACGCAGCAAATTATTTTTAGTTTTGGCTTAGTTTGATTGATTGATGGCTTGTTTACTAAATTTAGCAATTTTGTTGAGCAAACTTTGCTTCAATCGTTATCGCTGCTTGTCTGTGCTTCTGTAGTAGTATTAGTAATAATGCCACGAAATCAAAAGAGATCAGCGGCAATCAAAGCCCGCGAAGAAGCTTTACGTAGAGAGTTATAACTTTCTGCGACCAAATTGCAGACGTTCTAAAAAAAGGAGAGGTAAAAAGTACCCGTAACCGAAGGGCATGTATGAAGAGATTGATGAGTTTAGATGAAGCAAAAGAGGTTTTTCAGGATCGTAGCAAGTGGAGGTCCATAGTCTCTGCCTACCCCTGCGGGAAACAGGCGTGATTTTATGTATGTATGTTATAAACTAATCAGAACCAGCAGGAGCGTCTTTCGCTACTAAAGAAATTGGCCAGTACTTTTCGTGCCACGCCCGAACGCTCCCAACGCTTGTGTTCACAGATGCAAGGGAAGTACTAGAGCATGAACTATTCCCTGAACGCTTTAAGTGCTTACACTCAATGAGTGAGCACGCTGTGGAGGATCGAGAGGGAGAATCTCTACCAGAACATGGATCCCATTCCACCCATGACCCGATAGCGGAAGACTGGAAATTGCGTACATGAGCAAGTTTCATGCTCATGTACGCAATTTCCATTGATACTTGCCTGGACAGTAACTGTGCACGAATCGCAAGAACTTTGGATAAGTAGTCTTAGATTTTGGCGTAAAAGAGTTGGCGACCGGGCTTTCAAGTTCCAAACGTCTTACGGATATTAGGTACTTGTATTTGATCCAGGTATTGATTTATTTCGTTCGGAATAAATTTAAAACAATGAACTTCAGCAGCTCAGAATAAAAGAAAAAAGAAGGTTGGAAAATCTGAAAAAAAACCACAGTTTCACTCTTAATTCAAATTCATTCAGTAAATAAAACGTACTGCATTTTGGAATAATAATCGCGAGGTCTAAGTTCGCGGCGAACCACTAGTTTATTTTATCTTCCTTCTTGTAGGTGTGACTTCAAATCATCCTGACACCTTTTCTCATCACATAGTACAATGAAGTTGACAGTGCCAAAAGAGAAACTGACATATTGCGGGAGGTCTCCTTGGTTTGAGTGGATATCAGTGTACCAAACTAAAGTATATTTTTAAAATAAGCCAGTCAGTGTTTCTATACTCTCAATATTTAGCAAGGGCGACCCTCTCGACGCACATCGGCGTATTTTGCCGCTAATAATATCCTTTGAAATATTCCGCGCCCGCGGGCTGCCCACGTGACATGGCTGCTAAGCCGCGCTTTTTACAAACTTCCGCCGTAACGCGCGGAAGTTACGCGGGTTTTGTTGTCGGGTGCAATTTGAAAAATTATCTTACTTTGTCGGGTACAAAACCCGCTGAAACTATAGATTCATTGAACTTAGCGATAAACACTGAGTATTGTTTTGTTCACAAATTATTATGTTTGTTGATTACAACTTTGATGGCTATGATGCTTAAATAGGTAGGTAGAATTGAATGTTGAGACCTGAAATTATGGCATAAATTTTAGGGTTCCGTAATCAAAAGGTAAAAACGGGACCGTATTTTACTAAGACTGCGCTGTCCGTCTGTCTGTCCGTCCGTCTGTCTGTCACCAGGCTGTATCTCATGAACCGTGAAAGCTAGACAGTTGAAATTTTCACGTATAATGTGTTTTATTGCCAGTATAACAAAAATACTAAAAACAGAATAAAATAATATTGTCTCCCATACAACAAACATGATTTTTTATAGATAATAATATGGAACCCTTCGTGCGCGAATACGACTCGCACTTGGCCGGTTATTTTTATTCTATTGTGGCAGTATAAAAAGGTCAAGTGTAGATCAAACGTTCAGACGCCGAGAATAGGGAGTCATGGAAAATACTTCACCGACAAGAAAAATGATGATGGAAGGTGACATTGTATGTCACTTTACAACCTGATTGTTTCCTTAAATGAGAAGTTCGAGAAATTTATTCTTAAACTTTAATTTTAAGTTTATGGGTAGAAATCTGAATGGGGGTTTCTAAACTAGAACAATATAATTTTTCAAAACTATAAACCGACTTCACCCCAAACTACACAATCGATTTTGACAAAATTTCTACAGGAACACCTCGCAAGTATACCCTTTCAAACAAAAAGAATTTTCCAAATAGAATGTGGATATACATAAAAAAAACAGTAAAGATAATTAATTATAAATAAATATATACCGACAAAGCACACAGATTGAGTAGCCCCAAAGTAAGTTCGAGGCTTATGTTATGGAATACTAAATCAACGATACTATATTTTATAACAAATAGGTACAAGATAAACATCCAAGACTTAGGACAATTTGAAAAAGGTCATTTTCCAACTTGCCTTGACTGGGGATCGAACCCGCAACCTCTGGGTGGCAGGCTAGCAAGGTGACTACGCCACAGAGGTCGTCATTGATAACCTGCTCCTTTTTTGGAAAAAAAAGCAATCGTAAAGCTGTGATTACTATGGCGGTCCTAATTTTTAATTTTATATTCATATATCTTCCAGCCGAAACAGACACAAAAAGCATCCATTAGCGGCCATCCCCTTGTTTCCGAAAGTGTGATATCCTTCAAAGAGGAAGGAAATCTAATTTTGCTCTCGCACTGTTTAAAGACTCGCGTCCACTCGACTGAGCTTGAATGGCGACACCTCTGTTTTATTTTATCCTACAATATAAAAAGGGGTGTTTGATTACATTCATAGTGTGATGTATGTAGGTTGGTAAATAATGAATGGTGGTGGGTAGCTGTAAGTTGCTATGTACTCGATGTGTCAGTTCGGAATAAACGGTTATACGTACAGCCGCATTTCTCTTCTTCCCTCGGAATATAAGATCCTGTAGGACTATAGGCCACGACAGTTCACATAGTTCAAAACTTTAAATGCATTGTATTCACAATGCAAGTAATCTTCCATACTGTTCTGAAAGAAAAAGAAAAAACTTAAAATGCTGTTTCATTTCCCGTGCAGGTCGTATATTAATCGATCGAGGGAAAGGATGAAATTGCAAACCTTTGATTCATTTTTCTACCATAACGCTTTACGTGAATTTGAGTTTTGTGGCCTGGGCTCTGTCTGCTTAAAGCCGCAAGACCCAAAATACTCTATCATAGACGTGAAAGTATGTATGTAAATTAAGGATATAAATGTATTATCGCCCAAGAAAATAATTAGTTATGTAATCATAGATTGATATAGCTTGACCGAACATTTGTTTTCACGTCACGGTAAAATCTTTACGTTAATTACCAAGTATTTTGAAGAAAGTTATAACTAAAACATATAACCATAGTTTCTATTTTGACCAGCGCTATCGATTGATATTTTTGAGCAACTTCAATAAAGGCGAATCTGCTCATTTACTTACACTTCTCTCTTAATTACTACACATTATTTTGAGAAAAATCATTTTTACCAACTTTTATTTACACGGGTGAACGCTTGAAAGTCCTTTTTTTATTTGCTTAGCATCTTAACTTATCGGCTCTGAACTCAGAACGCTTCGCTTGCTCGTTCAATTAAGCCGTGACGGTACTTATTTCTGATAAAAGCCTGTGGAAAACCAACCTAACAACGGTACGATTCGTCTTCAAACGGCCATTCTTTACATTAAACCCCAGTATTTTGGCAGATGGAAGTCGCGGTCTACTTATTCATAATCTGCGAGATCCAACAACTTTGGCCGTTGAATTAATTTTACAAAATTTGCGGCTTTTCAAACAGTTTCCCAGATTTCAATTGTATTTCTTGTAGAAGTTATATAATTCGTCCGTGGTATATCTGCCTATGGTATCTGACTAATAATGAAGAAGAATAAATCCTACTTACTACTATCCTACTTCCTACTAAAATTATAAATGCGAAAGTGAGTTTGTATATTTGTTTGTTTGTCTGTTTGTTACCTCTTCACGCTTAAACTACTGAACCGATTTGGATGAAATTTGGTATAGATATAGTTTGAGACTCGGGGAAGGACATAGGGTACTCTTTATTCCGAAAATCCCACGGGGAGCGATGCCCGCGGGTACAGCTAGTCTAATATAAGATGAAATAGGGATGCTACAGAAAATTACAATACACTATTGTTTGTAAATTCCTTGCTGGGCAACCACAGCATTATGATTTATGTGGATCTATTTAGATCCACACAAACAAATCACAGAGCCCAGGGCTGCAAGACTCAAAAGCCATTTTTAAGGCGACTCAAAAGCCATTTTAAGGTAAACGAATCGCTACAGTGATCATTATTTGCATATATAACCATTTCCTCGATCGGCTTTAAAAAATAGTTAAATAGTTACTGTATATGTTTTGCTAGCGACGTCTATATCTACTACAGCATTTACAGGTGTGTGAGGCAATTTTTCTCAACAGGGTATATTGAGAAAAGTAACACTAATATCAATTAGCAGTTATCTTAGCGGTTAGTAACAATTTGACGCCAACAACTGTGCTACAAAACAAAGTGACGATTATTCAGAGATATTATAACAATGTTTTTTAAATAATTACATTTTAAAATTATCTACATTTATGAACAACTAGCTGTACCCGCAGGCTTCGCTCCCCATAGGAATTTCGGGATATAGAGTACCCTATGTCCTTCGCCGAGTCTCAAACTATATCCATAGCAAATTTCATCCAAATCGGTTCCGTACTTTAAGCGTGAAGAGGTAACAAACAAACAAATATAAAAACTCACTTTCGCATTTATATTATAGTAGGAATAGTAGGATAAAGCGAAAAAAAAAAAAAAAAATTACATTTCTTACTTCATACACAAAGCATGCATACACATAATTGAAGTTTATAATTAAAAAAATAGCCCTTCTCCCGTTGCAGCGCCCGCCAGGGCCCTTAATTGATCCTTATTTTATTGTAACACCTGTATTGTACATTAAAAAGCAATAAATAATTGAGTATAAATAAATATCCTACGATAATAAAGATATATTTGAATTTGAAATCGCCTGTAGGGTTTAGGAGCTTTTGTTTTTACATGTTTGGCCCCATTTTGGGCTTGCGTTCCAAATAACCTAATATATTATTATATACCATATCAGGTTTTTCCCGACTACCCGCTGGTTTTCGGGCGTTATCCCAATTTGTCTGGCGGCAGGAGTGCCTCTTTCATTATTCATGGCCCCGAATGAGGACTCGAGGTGCAGATGAGATTATATCAGAGTTTAAGTTTTGTTCCGAAATACCCCTTATGAGTCCCCTCACCCTAGACCAAACTACAATTTTCCGTCAAACGACATGCCCGATTTTGGCCAAATTTTGTAATTTCAAAGATATTGCTCATATCTAGGCATATAACTGGTTTTCACAGTCAAAATATGAACTTGAAATATAATATAGTGTGTTATATCATTTTTGACCATCAGTACGGAACACATATATATACATCCTTATATTTTCTTTCCAGTTCATAATTTTAACTAAGTATAACCCTAAATAATTGCGATTTCTTTAATATTACATTTTTTTACCTAAATGTGGTTTCAAAATAATAAGTAAACTAAGTTTGTATGGAAAAGTGTAGGGTAAGGGGATTTTCAATAAATACAAACGTGAATAGGAACAATATTTTTATGCCTGAATGGAAAAGAGAAAAGACGCCTTTGCCTAACATTGGTACAAAAATGGTTCGTTATAATAATATTAACCCATAAAAGGCATACTGAGTCTTTGATCGAGAATGCCTAATGGGGAAAATTAAAACCTAACCGAGTTTTTATATCATACTGTTCGCGCTATATATACATTTGCCTCTGTCGATGTACGGTTCAGTTGCAATAAACGTTCTGTCGGTTAAGTCGTGTGTTTCTTTATCTCGATCCTCTAATAAATAGTTAAATCTGCCGCAAGCAAAAGTGAACCCTAACGCCATCATATTATGGTTGACATCGAGCCGGATGCAAATCGTAACGAACTGTGAAGTGTCGACCAGTCGACCTTGAGGACCGGTCACCCGGCGTAAACAATAGGCAGATAGTTACCTGAGCGAGGATTTGTGCACCGTATTGATGCAAGTTATTGATTACATATTCATCGTGTTATTACTGTGAACAGAACACTTAGTGATTTCGTATCGTAAACAAGTTTAAGGAGATTGTTTGAAGATGAGTTTGTCTAGTGAACAACAAGGATTTATTAATGCACTTGAAGACTTTTCTATGCTTTTAAAAAAGACACAAACAAATTTAAAGAAGTGTTCGAAAGCTAGGTTGACTAAGGGCTATATACAAGCTAAAATACAATGCATAGAAGACTACTGGCGAAGTTACGTGTCTACGCATCAGAACCTGGCGAAGTGTACACAGAAAGCACAACGTAAAGAAATTGAACATTTTGAAAAAGATGAATATTTCGAAGTGGAAGAGATGTGCTCATGTTTGCTTGGCGATTTGAGAGATATGTTATCAGCACTCAGCGAGCGTAGTACATCGAGTCCGAGCGAAAATATCACCGAGCATGGGCTTCAAGCCGTAAAACTACCGAGAATTGAATTAAAAACCTTTTCTGGATCATACGATGAGTTTCCTACCTACAGAGATTTGTTCATATCGTTGGTGCACAATAACACGTCACTTAGTAAGGTGCAGAAGCTACATTATTTAAAGTCAAGCATTAGTGGCGAACCTGAAGCACTACTCAGACATATCACGGTGTGTGAAACGAATTATGATCAAGCATGGGACATACTGAAACAAAGGTATGGGAACAAAAAATTAATTGTGCATTCCTCATTGCAAAGATTATTTAATCAGAAGAAAATTACTACTCCGTCGGCACCGCTTTTGAAAAATCTTTTAGATACTACTTGCCAATGCCTGAATAGTTTAAAAAACCTGAATATACCTACTGACTACTGGGACCAAGTCATAATATACCTAGTGGTTCAGAAATTAGATGTAGAAACGCATAAGGATTGGGAAGAGTATTCATATAAAGACGATGCTAACACTTTATGTACATTTGCTGACTTGAAGACCTTTCTGGAGACGAAGTTCCGCACACTTGAGATGGTGAATCCTGTACCTGTAAAAGAGAAAACAGTAGTTAAGACTAAGACTTACCATGCTGCGTCCGCTGAAGAGAGCACGTCACCGCCGAAGTCCTGCAGCATGTGTGGAGCTGATCACACCTTATGTCACTGTAAAGAATTTTGTAATATGCAACCGATAAAACGATGCGAGTTCATTAAGAAGAACAGGCTGTGTTTTAACTGTCTGGCTACAGGGCATGCCGTGAGGTTTTGCCGTAATAGAATGTCTTGTAGAAAATGCAACCGTCGCCACCATACGTTACTACACACTTCAAGCGGAGACGGTCAGCCAGACAATAAAACTCACCATAGCAGAGTTGAAGAAGAGCCAAGTCACAAGAATGAAGAAGAGGTCGCAATATCTACACATTTCGCATCCGAGAGGTCCACAGCCTTGCTAGCTACGGCAATGGTCACAGTAGTAGATGATTATGGGCATACCACAGTATTGCGCGCCTTAGTTGACCAAGGCTCTCAAGGAAACTTCATCACTGAGCGCGCCGCGCAACTCCTCAAACTCAAGAGAACCCCCATAAAAGCAACCATCACTGGTGTTGGCAGCAGTAGTACGAGAGTTGAGCAGATGGTACAACTTAACATTGGATCAAGATATGAGAGAGATTTCACGCTTTCGGTAGACGCATACGTAATGCCTACCAAGTTGACGTCGCTACTACCATCCAAAACCATTACAACAACAGCACACGCCTGGACACACTTGCGAGGACTCACCCTGGCCGATCCTAGTTTCCACTCACCAGGGCGAGTAGATATGCTCCTAGGCGTAGAAGTTTGTGCCCAAATCTGGAAGGCTGAGATTCTGAAAGGACCACCTGGCTCCCCATGTGCCCAGAATACAAGTTTGGGTTGGATCCTGTTTGGAAAAATACAGGCACACTCTTCAGAGAGAGACGTCGTTGTAATGCATCACCAGTGCAACCTTGATGATATGTTGAAGATCCTGTGGGAGGTAGATACAGATAGCAAACAAACACTTACGAGAGATGAAGAAGAATGCGAGAGAATTTACACAAATACAACAACACGAGATGAGACTGGGCGTTACATAGTTAAATTACCATTCAAAGTAGAGAAACCGATATCACCGGAGGGAAATACAAGAGAAGGAGCTATGAAGAGATTATTACAGCTAGAGAAAAGATTTTCAAGGAATGACAATTTCAGAGAGATGTATACGAAGGCAATTAATGAATATGCTGATATGAAACTCATGGAAGAAGTTAGAGAGTCTGAGATTGACAAGCCATCAGTGTATCTTCCACATCACGCAGTGTTCAAGGAGACTAGCGAAACTACAAAAATCAGGCCAGTTTTTGACGCCTCATACAAAGGCACCAACAACGTATCACTAAATGATGAGTTATTAGTCGGCCATCAACTACAAGATGATGTGCGATCATTAGTCATGAGATGGCGTATGAGAAAAATAGCATTCACTTCAGACGTTCAGAAAATGTATCTTCAAATCCTAGTTGCGAAAGAAGACACAGATTATCAAAGAATACTCTGGCGTTCCAACACGAACGAGCCTGTGAAAGAATATCGTCTTCTACGTGTCACATTTGGTACAGCGAGTGCGCCTTTTCTTGCCGTAAGATCACTACATCAAGTAGCCATAGACGAAGGAGTAAACCATGAGGCTGCTGCTGAAATCATAAAGACTGATTTCTACATGGACGATCTTATGTGTTCAAGAGATACAATAGAAGAAGCAGTTGAAGTAGCCAAAGAGGTGAGCAGTATTTTGAGAAAGGGAGGTTTTGTTCTACAAAAGTGGGCATCTAATAGCACCGAATTTCTTAAAGAATTTCATCCAAACGAACTCAGCTCTCATGTAAATATTGATATCATGTTAGACAGTTCAATCAAAACATTGGGTTTATCCTGGAACATGGGAAAAGATGAATTAGAGTATAACTTAAAATTACCAGACTTACCTCGAGTAGTTACTAAAAGAATAATACTCTCCGAAGTTCAGCGTCTCTTCGATCCTCTTGGTTGGCTCGCTCCTGCACTAGTACCTGCAAAACTAATAATACAGAAATTATGGCTACAAAGAATTGGCTATGATGAAGAAATAAATTCAGAATTAAGAGAAGAATGGACACAGATACGACAGAATCTAGAGAATGTAAACTTTATCAAAATTAGAAGATGGTTAGAAGGTACAAATGAAAGAGAACTTACCGTACATGGATATTGTGATGCTTCAGAGAAAGCCTACGGGGCTTTGGCATATTTAAGAGTCAAAACCGAAGAAGGGAAGTATAAAATAAACATGATTGCAGCCCGAACTAAGGTTGCACCAATCAAGGCTTTGACTCTGCCGAGACTGGAATTGTGTGGAGCTGTTCTCTTGTCAAAACTTTTGAAGCAAATAAGTGAAGCAATAAGAATACCTACAAGTCAAATATTTTGCTGGACTGACTCCACGATTGTACTATCATGGCTAAAAGGAGACCCAAACAGATGGCAGACGTTTGTGAGAAACAGAGTAGTCACCATTTTGGACAATATTGGCAATCAATGGTACCATATTGAGTCACAACAGAACCCAGCTGATATTGCTTCAAGAGGAATCTTGGCATCTGAACTGAGGAACTGCAATCTTTGGTGGCACGGTCCGGAACATCTGAAACATAAGGAAATAGACATGGAAATATTAGTAGATGAAAACTTAGAATTAGAAAAAAGAAAAATACTTATACTTACCTAAACATTAACGAAGATACTGAAGACAACTCGATTGCTAGAAACTTTGAAAATTTTAGAGATTTAACAGAACTTCTTAGAACAATCACTTATGCAAAAAGGTTTTTGACATACAGAAAGACAGAAGGCACAGCTATAGATTCAGCAATTAGTACAGATGAAATGGAAAATTCTTTAAGAACTTGTATCAGGATTATACAAAGACAGACATTTTCAGAGAATATTAGAGATTTACAAGAGATAAAAAAGGTTAAGAACAGAAGTTTTTTAAAAACACTTAATCCCTATCTGGACTCAGAAAACATTCTCAGGGTGGGCGGAAGAATTAAGCATGCAGACATAGATCATGAACAAAAACATCCAATAATTTTAGATAACAAAAACAATCTTACCTTATTACTAATCGCAGAAGCTCACCACAAAACCCTTCACGGAGGAATACAGTTAATGTTGAATTATTTAAGGTCTAGGTACTGGATTCTAAAGGTGAAAAAACTTGTCAAAAAACAATTGCATAGATGTGTAGTTTGTGCTAGACTAAATGCAAGAGCTCAAACACAACTAATGGGTGAACTGCCCAAGGTACGAGTTACACCGGCCCGCCCCTTCCTGCACAGTGGCGTAGATTTTGCCGGACCGTATGATGTATTGATGTCCAGAGGAAGAGGAGGTAAAACCACTAAATCCTATATTGCCATATTTGTCTGCATGGCAACGAAAGCTATTCATCTGGAACTCGTGGGAGATCTAACAACGGAAGCTTTCCTGGGTGCTTTTAGACGTTTCGTGGCACGACGTGGTCGATGCAGTCCTTTGTGGAGTGACCAGGGTAGAAATTTTATTGGTGCTAACAGGGAACTGATTGAAGCGTTTAAGGCAGCTCGGCTTGAATTTGGACAAGAGATTTCTGACATACTTTCCGCTGAAGGGACACAGTGGCATTTTATTCCTGTTTCCAGTCCAAATTTTGGGGGATTATGGGAGGCTGGAGTTCGTTCAATGAAATATCACCTAAAGAGAATCCTGAACTCCCACCTAACATTCGAGGAGATGACAACAGTTCTCTGTCAAGTTGAATCCTGCCTCAACTCTCGACCCTTGTACCCTGTCGATGATTCTGATATCAATAATTGCGACGTACTCACACCAGGACACTTCCTGATTGGAGAGCCGTTGGTTTCAATTCCATCACCAAGCTTAAGGGATATATCTACTAGCAGTTTGACTCGCTGGCAACACACCCAAAAATTGGTATCTCACTTTTGGCAACGCTGGCAACAAGAATATCTAACCAGACTCCAACAGAGGCCCAAATGGATGAGTAAGCAGACTGAATTCGACGTAGGTCAGATTGTTCTTATAAAGACTGACGGTTTACCTCCAGGCAAGTGGCATTTAGGGCGTGTGGTTGACAAACATCCAGGTTTAGATGGCCTTACCAGGGTCTACAGTATTAAAAGTGGCAGTAATATTGTAAAGAGATCAATTTCTAAACTATGCGCCATACCTATACAGTCTGATTTAGATTTAATTACTAATAGTGCATGTTTGTAAATAAAGTCTCTTTCATTTACATAGTCATTTAGTGCCTGAATACATTTATAATGTAATTAGCATGCTATCAATATATGTGATAATTTCATATTTGTTATTTGCTTGACACTCAGTTATTTTAAAGAAAATAGTCTGTGGTAGTCTGCACTATTCATTGCATGTTAGGAATTCCCTTAATATTTTTTTTATAAATGTTGTAAAAGGCCTGTTTTAAGCCCTTTTGGTGGGCGGCATGTTCGCGCTATATATACATTTGCCTCTGTCGATGTACGGTTCAGTTGCAATAAACGTTCTGTCGGTTAAGTCGTGTGTTTCTTTATCTCGATCCTCTAATAAATAGTTAAATCTGCCGCAAGCAAAAGTGAACCCTAACGCCATCACATACTATAACTTTACAAATTAAAATTCCTATCACTTTCTTGCTTAAAATAAAGTTTTATTCAATTAAAGAGATTTTAGAATGTAAAATTAAAGACTGCGAATTCGATGCATGAATAAGTTAACGTAATGTTAAAATTCTTCACACTGATTTTTGCATGCTATTAAATATGTATGGCTAAATAGGTTTAAGCTACTATTTTTTATATTATACCTAGCACCTATATACAACTGTGCACCCTATTTATTGCAAATAAAAAAATATCTTACACGCTACAATCACCTAGTCCTACAGCCCTAGGCTCTGTCTACCCTGTTCAAAGTACTCTATGTAATCTTTAAACTACTAACGTTTAAGACTTAACTTTTTCTCTGGTTGTACTACTCTGTGATGGCTCCCGGATTTGTCCAAATACGCACAGACTCGACTGGAGTGCGAGTGTTGTGTCGTCATGTTGGAGCATCCTCCAGAACTGCGAAACAAACATTTACAATGCGAAAACGGGTCACGTACACATGGACATTGGGAAATTGATTTATAAATATAACAGTTCCTATGGCCTAGTGGTCATGATGCCACGTTGTCACGCAGGAGGTACTGGTTCGATTCTGAGTCAGTTCAAGGTGGAAAATGATCTTTTGTAAGTTGACCTGGGTATTGAATGTATATAAGTATGTATAGGTCGCAGCCATACAATCGAATGGCTGAATGACATCTAGCCAAGTCGTTAAATGCAACATTTAACCAGATGGCTGAACGTAGTAAGTATAGTCATTTAGTTAAATTAATTGGATGTTGATGAATTTGTGATACGTGATTAGGATCGACAATTTACGTATTACTGACGACTAATTTTTACTAATACCTACTTCTAAGTAACTATTTTATAAAATAGAAATAATCTTATATCTTTAAACGAGCAATTCTTGTATATTTATTTATATATATATTTATAAATTTCTGTGATCTCGAAAACGGCTCTAACGATTTTGCTGAAAATTGGTATATGGGGGTTTTTGGGGGTAAACAATCGATCTAGATTAGTCTTATGTTTGGGAAAACGCGTGTTTTCGAGTTTTCATTCGTTTTTCTTTCCACGCAAAATATGGTCGCTAATTTCCTCGCGCGGGCCGCCATCCGCTTAGCTCAGTGGTTAAGGATGCTGACCGCTAGAAAGTGTGTTACGGGTTCGAATTCCGCTCGGTGACTTACTTTTGTTTTTTTTAATGTTCAAGTTTATATATAATTTTTTATTTTGTACTGTTTTTAGACAAGTTAAAAAAAATGTAGTTAATGTTTGAGATGTAACCGACCGAGCAAAGCTCGGTCACCCAGGTACTTAAGATCTATGAGGGAACGGGAAAGTTCAAAATATCCTGAAAATAAAACTATTTAACCCACTTGAGGTTCTTGACTCGGAGTATAATTTAACAAAAACATTTTCATATCGGCGCTTGGCTTACAATGATCGTTTCCGAGCCATTACCCTTCAAAGGGGAGGGGAGGTGATCATTGACGTCACGTTACGAAAATGGTCGCCTCGATGGATATTGAAGGCAGGAAATAATCAGCTATAGGTATTTCACTCTGCAAACAGGTAAAGCAAAAGTAATAGATTTTATAAGCTTTGTTTGTAAGGAATACACAGGGTTTCCTCGTTTAGCTTTTACGACCTTCAATGGGAAAAAGGCTGGCTCATTCTACGTATTTATTTATTCTAATAATTCAATATGTTTAATTTGTAATTAGGCTTTTGCAGGCACTTTTACACGTCAAGAAGTTTTGTATTAGCATTCTTTATTTGTATGAAAAATCATATCGTATACCGAGACCATAGGCACAGGGCATCGTCTACCATAAAGTGCTCGTCGAGACAAATCAAACGAGTTAATGAATGAATGATCCACGAGGTTATGTTGTTTTATAACTGATTTCCGTCGAATATTTTCCGGCCCCACCATCAGAACAGCTTATTGACTCCTTAATATTGTATTATCATCCGACTTACACAAGTATGCAAAATTTCAGCTCAATTGTTAGTAAACTTAGCTGTAAGTAACCATTTGACGTCAACAATTGTGCAACAAATCAAAGCGACGATTATTAAGAGATATTTTACACATCTTAAGATTATAAATTTAAATTTGTTTTTGAGTCTTGAATGGCATTTATAGGCCTAGTTTGCCACTTACCAGCATGCGGGCCTTACGCCTGCTTGTCAACATAGTTACAAAAAATGTATATTTTTATATCACAACACAACGGCCGTATAGCAGACATAATCATAGTTTATGTTGCTGTTGGTTTACGGCCGGGCTGGACCTGTGTGTAAACTTATATTTATGGCACTTATATTGTCCGGGTTGTGGAGTTATGTGTTGTAAAACGTCAGTTAATCAACTGTTTGTTTGTAGAGGAGCTCGTTGTTCGCTTGATTCACATTCTGGCCTAGGCCCTTGATCGGCTTTTACGATCTGCCCGGAAGGTGGGCCAGGTAAATTTTATATTTAGCTATTTTTCTAGACCAGCATCTTAGACTGTATACAGTACAGTTACGCTCCATCTATACAAGGTGTAAATCTGTAACCGCTTGCAATATTCTCAGACGTACCGATACCGATCATACTGAACAACTTTCCCAAGAGCAGAAGTCGAATTATGAAAAAAAAAATTGTTCCCCCTTACAAAATTGCTAATCAGTTGATCGATTTAGTGTGGGAAGTCCAATTTTTTTTCATATTTTCACCTATGTTCCTTGGGGAAAGTTGTTTAGTATGATCGGTATAGGTACATCTGAGAATATGGCAAGGAAACAGATTTACACCCTTTATGCTTGTAAACGACTTCATATAGCCGTCTCGAACAAAACAAACTAGATAATTTTCTTTTAAATAACTTCAGTTCCGAAATGCAGGTCTCGTTCCCGCTGTCCCGGAGACTTCCCGGTCCGGGAATCGGGAAACGAGACACGCGCCGTCAAATTAGATTCACCGTCGGAATACGTCATCACATTACAAGTTTGTTTTTCTTACGTAATATTTTGTAGTTCGACGTGTGTACTCGCGAATCCCATACCTCGGTAACCTCTTGACTGATATGGCTCATGTTCGAACTTAATAATTGTATTAGTTATATCTACCTGTCATAAGGTGTAGAATCCTGAATTTCACCAACTCGATTACGAACGAATGTTTTTAGATTGCTAGGTGAAGTTTTCAACCACGCAAGTACAATAGTTGAGTCGCACCAATATTGAATATTACCAAAATTCATAGTAAGTGATTCTGTCACTTTAGAGCAGAGTCTTGCACCTAATAACGCACCACATAACTCCAAACGAGGAATCGTAATTGGAGGTTTTATTTGCGCAATTTTACTAAACCTACCCAATTTTATAATGCTCCGATCAAAACTACTTAAGTTATCATCGAACAAACATACATTAAAACACCTACTTGAGTAATCGTCAACACACACATACAATCGCCCCGCATTGCTCAATTCAACCACTGCAAAAGAACTTGCTTTCACGTGAAAAAATCGCATCGTAATCATAAATAATAAGGACAGACACACAGGCAGACAGACAAACATAAGCGTTAAAACACCCCTCTTTTTGTCAGGGGTTCAAAACAAAAAGGTATACCTAACCTACATTATCCAAATAGTTATCTCTCTATTAGTAGAATTATTCACAGCCTTGCAATTGGAAATCTACCTTTTTACAATTTTTTGCTACAAATTTACAAAATTCATCCGAATTATTAAAAAAGAAAACAGCAGAAGTACTTAGCCACTTGCTTGACTGCCTGTAGCCACAGAATGAATAAAAGTAAAAAATACATACAGAACGGAAACTCCTAGGGTGGAGTGTGTTGCGCGGGCGGCTACTGGCGCCTGCAATAGCCTGTACAAGGTGAGAACGGGCGAGAGGTGTAAGGACTGGGCATCACAATGGGTACCTTAGGAGATTACGTTATGTATGTAATACTTTTATACTACAGCATTCTGTAAGGGAATAAAACATTCTTAATGGGGTTTACAAACGTCCCGCCTGAGTTCCCAGTCCGGGAATCGGGAAACGGGACACGCGCCGGTAAATTAGATTCTGTCATCGCTTTACATGCCCTGTTTTTCTGTGAAAATGTTGAGAAAACATTGTTTTGAAAATTAACATGGACTTACACTCTGATTTACTCTTGGATTGTTTTATTTTAAGACAACTGAGTAGATAAACTTCTGAGTAATAGTAGGAGCTTATTGACCCGGTAGGAGTTCGTATTACTAGCGGTTTAGCTAGTCAAGCAAACGCAGGCGTGTTACGCCGTTAGATGGGTGAATGACCACAAGTGATATAATTTTTTTGAAAATCGGAAATCTTGTTAAGTGCTGGATGTCATCATTGTAGGCTATATCAGATGCCTTTAGGCAGCTTGAATCTGACACTAGTGTTTTCCTCTCACATACATAAAAAATAAACAAATATAAATAATATAAATATAAATATATAGGGACAAATTACACTGATTGAGCTAGCCCCAAAGTAAGTTCGAGACTTGTGTTATGGGATACTAACTCAACGATACTATATTTTATTACAAATACATATACAGATAAACATCCAAGACCCAGGACAATTTGAAAAAGGCCATTTTCCAACTTGCCCTGACCACGAATCGAACCCGGGACCTCTGGGTGGCGGACTAGCATGGTGACCACTACGCCACGGAGGTCGTCAAAAACAGACAGTACACACCAAACCTAAAAAGTAAGTACACCGTCTGTTTGGTAGTCATTGGTAGTTTCAAACTATACTATTAAGTCTGTCTCGTTCATGTAAGTAACTTAAGTAGCCAACACTGAACTTAAGCTGACTACTGACAACTACAGTTAACGTAATAGCCAGGTCAGGACCAATTTTTACAAAAGTGCCTCATTGACCGTAGTGAATTTTATATTTATTATACATCTATAAGAAGGTATATTGTATCTTGTATTGCTCCCATGTTGGTCTGGGATAAACAAAAAAACTTAGAATGTACCAGCTGCTTCTCTTCCCGCGCAGATCTTAAAAGCCGATCGAGGGAATGGGCAAAAATGCGAATCAATGTAACAGGCGATGCGGCTAGCAACCCGTCACTGTATTGATTGCTTTTCCATCTTCTCGCCCACCATGACGCTAAAAGTGGCTTTTGGGTCTTGCGGCCCTAGGCTCTGCATAGAGCTGCAAGACCCAAAATGCTCTGTCTGCCCCATTAGGGATAAAGACGTGATAGTATGTATGTATGTATGTATGTATATTGTATAGTAGGTATATGTGTAGTTTTTTTGTGTAAGTAAATTATAGATTACTAGCTGTACCCGCGGGCTTCGCTCCCCGTGGGAATTTCGGGATAAAGTGTACCCTATGTCCTTTCCCGAGTCTCAAACTATATCCAACTATATCCATCGGTTCAGTAGTTTAAGCGTGAAGAGGTAACAAACAAACAAATATACAAACTCACTTTCGCATTTAAAATATTAGTAGGATACGTGTAGTGTATTATGTAAAAGTATAGGTATCCTTAACTATCTATTTAACTTTTAGTTTTCTTTGCACCACCGTTATTTCTGACGTGCCTACATTTCCTCTCCATCCATCGGTTGTCAAGAAGAGATTGCTCTAAGCGATGATTATACCTAATGTATTTTTCATTTATGAAACTGTTTTTAGTGTTTTTTATTTTATTTTGTGTATTGGTGCAATAAAGAGTTTTTCATTCATTCATTCATTCATTCCATGGCGGGTACCTTGGATTGTAGAAACCTGACAAACGAAGGAGTAATATCTATTGTAAGGTCATGAAAATTATTTCGCTAAAAAGATGACGTCACATATTGTGATTGACGTAAGATAAACAAGGGCGGTCTGTTTGGGCAGAGGGCGGTCTAGGGTTAGGCTGACACATGCAATAGGCATGACGAATGGAAAAATATTTTTGGTCCATCGATTATTAAAAATATTGTTCACGTATTTTTTCTTTTAATGTTACGTTGCTACGTACTAATGTACGTTGTTAGCGGTCTAGTTATAATGTTTCGTTGAAGTACATACATGCATACATACTATCACGTCTTTATCCCTAATGGGGCAGACAGAGCATTTTGGGTCTTGCGGTTCTACGCAGAGCCCAGGGCCGCAAGACCCAAAAGCCACTTTTAGCGTCATGGTGGGCGAGAAGATGGAAAAGCAATCAATACAGTGATGGGTTGCTAGCCGCATCGCCTGTTAACATGATTTGCATTTTTGCCCATTCCCTCGATCGGCTTTTACGATCTGCGTGGGAAGAGAAGCAGCTGGTACATTCTAAGTATTTTTACTTCTCCCAGACCAGCATGGGAGAAGTTGAAGTACATGTGTATCTAAATACACAAAAATATAATGTAAAAATAAAAAACAATAATATTTTATTGTTGTACTGAGATGCTGACAACAGATTTAAGCTACGTTATCAGTATTTTGCCTACAAGATACACATCCCGTATTTCCTCGGAGTCTAGCTCGAAAAGAATTATTTTATGGCAAATTGAATTCCCGTGTTCGAGCCATCCTATTGATTTTGCCCGGGTTTATCTGGTTATGTCGTTACAGGGTGCGTCGAGCCACCGCAGTTCTCCAAATTAACCGGCCTTCTCACTTCTTAGCGTTTTCGGAAATGGCTGCTTATGCTGACTCGGGTTTTCGTAATTCCTTTTTTAACTGACTTCCAAAAAAGAAGAGGTTGTCAATTCGTCACGATCTTCTCTTATATGTGTGTTTACCCATTATTCAAAGATGCATGGACCGATTTGGAAAATTCTTTTCTGTTTGAAAGGGTATATTTGCGAGGTGGTCCCATAAGAAAATCAAAATCGGATGTGAACTTTGGGGATACAGTCGGTTTTAAGTTTTGAAAACTATTTATAAAGAACATAAAATAACTTTTTTCGATTTTTTTTAAATACTTGTTCATTATTAGCTCATTAAAGTGCACTCGGTGAGATACATAGTTCGTTAACGTAAATTCTCACAAAAAATAATACCCTTTAGCAAATAGGTAAGAATCTATCACATTCATGTAAAATAAAATACCTAACGCTCCTTGCTCCTCTAACGTAGTATAGTATAGTAGATACTTTTTCTAGGCCTAAAAGTAGGTATCATTACCATCACCCCAGCCCTTCTTCCGCTCACTGCTAAGCATCGCCACCCATCTCGGTCCTGTGCTGCTCTAAACCAGATACGCCGCATGACTTTCACTATATTGGTATATAAAATAATAAATGTAAAGACACATACACATCACAGGCGGCATCCAATTTGGCACACGTCAGGTCTGATCCAGGCAGTGACGTGACACTTGACATCTACTGATTTTGTGGGAGAATTTGATGCTTACTGGCTTTGAAAAAATCCTCGGTAAAAGTGGCGGAGTAATCACTAGAGAAAGATTTGACAGTCTTAGACTTGACCTCCTCCGTGCTTCGGAAGGCATGTAAAGCCGTTGGTCTCGGTTGTCATAATTTTATGGCATTCGTCAAGCTATGTTGATGTATCAAGACTCAGACCGGCGACATTCAGGTACGTTTATATGAATATAAACGCAACTGAATGTCGCCGGTCTGAGTGTTGATCTATATTTTCACACTTTTATGTCATAATTTTATGGCAGTCGTCAAGCTATGTTAGATGTCTTTCGGCAGCTTGAAAACTTCAACACTTACTTGGCCACTTAATTAATTAAAATGTAACTGCGTTATTAGATTACACAAATTAGATACAACGCCATCTAATAGCTATAGCTAGCCACACACCAGTACCTATGCTCTTAGTTGGCTTTGTATTGTGTTTGATTTCTGGTCGAACCGGTAGATGGCGCAAACTGTAAACTGACACTTCATTGATGTAAAGTGTAAAAATATAGATCAAGACTCAGACCGGCGACATTCAGTTGCGTTTATATTCTCAGTACCCTCTAAGATAGCCGTAGATACAGGAACCACGTATAATAATATACTATGAAAGTAATTTCGTTCCAACCGCGTATTCCACGACTCTCCCGCTTTTTTTTTTCTTACACTTTTATGTTTTAAGTGATTCGAATTCCAACATTTTAATATAACTGACAAAGGGAAAGGAATAAAAGCAAAGTGACAACATCATCTACTTACATGTGAACAAGTTCACTAGCTAGTTCTCGGATGGAGGAAAAGTATAAAAAATACAGGAATGAGTAAAAGCGCGGGTTTTATTAAAATTGATGGATGTTTTCCTTTCGGCGGGCGTTCGGGAAAGTTCCATGTTAACAAGACACGTCCGGGCAGGTGACGAGCTCGACAATATCAATGCATACAGGCTGCTCGTCATATTTACGATGGAATGGTTTATCAGCATCTGAGAAACTTTGTGAAATTATGTTATGGGTAACCTGTATTTTTTTTCTGTCATCATCATAAATAATCGAGGGCGGTAAAATATTGAAATAAATGAAAACCTTAATTAAGTCATAATAAAATAAAGTACAGTTGATGTTATAATGAAGATTACAATTTATCCCTCATCCGGCAACAGTCCATATATGAACTAGACGTCAGTCTGTATTTCGCAGGTAGTTTGCTTCCGGGATGATGGGTGTGGTAGCTGACAGTAGATATAAAAGTATTTTAGTATTTGTATTATTTGTATAATGGCAAGCATGGTTTTAATTTGAATATCCTAAACTAGAGCAGTCTGTTATTGTGGGAAACCTAGCAAGTAGTATAAATGTGCAACTGTAATGAAAATCTATATGCCATGAATATTGTTAAAGAATTTGGATGTAATGCGTATTATTGATGTGTGAAAAGTGTGTATATGCGCTTGTATGATTGCATTAATTTATGTGTGTGAAGTGTAGTGTGTGCGTGACTAGGTATAAGGAATTTTAGAGAGCGACGCTGTAGTAGTTATTTAAGGAGTCTCTTTTCTAGTTTGCCACATGTATGTAAGGTTATACCGACATATCCTGACATAATAACCGTAACAATATCAATTCCCGTAAAGAAACATCTGTTGGTTCCCGAAATCGTTGTGGAGTTGTGTTTGCTTTGGACGGCCGTAAAACATTGAGGGGATCCCGGGATTGGTGGCCGCCGTTATTTCGTGGGCATTTCTGTCAATCAATGTTCTCGTACTTGTGATAAGGGACGTGGTCGGGAGTGGTGGTTTGAAATAAAAATAGCCTATAATGTCAATTAAGATCATAACCATAATATCTTATTATAAAACGTGGATTAACTTTTGTACTCGGTTTTCTTTTGTTTTCTTAACATACTTATATCCATTTCTGAAAAAAACTAAATGGGTTTTTTTAACCAATTTCCAAAAGAAAAGGAGGTTATCAATTTGTTGGGATCTTTTTTAGGGTTCCGTAGTAAACAAGGAACCCTTATAGTTTCGCCATGTCTGTCTGTCTGTCTGTCTGTCCACGGTCCTACAGAGAAACTATAAGTACTAGAAAGCTATAATTTGGCATGGATATGTATATTAATTATGGCGAAAAAGTCGTAAAATAAAATATGAAAATAAAATTTTTTTCAGTGTAGCTGCCATACAAGTAAAGACGTAGTCAAATTTTTTTTCTCGACAAAAACATAGAGTGGGGTATCGTTGAATAGATCTTTCAAAAGTATTTTAGCTTGTGAACACCATTTTTCGATTTAGGGATCCGTTTCTGAAATATTTGGGTTTAAAGTTCAAATTTTTGTTCGAGTCAAGTGTCCCCCCTCTTTATCTGCTAAACGGTTATATATGGCCACGTGAAAAAAATCACAATTATAGCATATATAATGTACTTTGAAGGAAAACTATCAGAGCCAAGTAGGGTATACAAATTAAAAAGTTATAGGCGATCAACTTATAAAATGTACTTGAAAAAAGACATTTTCATACAAATTCAATAGATGTTAGTTTTTAGACGTTTTTAGTGGCAAGAACTCAAAGTTGGCATTCGCAACTACGGAACCCTACACTGCGCGTGGCCCGACACGCACTTGCCCAATTATTTTAATGTATGTTTACCGATTATTCGAAGACGCCTAGACCGATTAAGGCCATACCCAAATTTTCCGGGGTCCAGTGGCGCCGCCATTTGAAATAAATCATTTGAAAGGAAACGGAGATATCATTTAAAATTGTGTCTTGGTCAAGCCCTAGATAACCCTTAAAACTATTTTATGAACTACTGTTTATAGTTTAAAGTGAGAACGTGAAGCTTTTCTACGCACATTAGCCAAAAGTGGCCGTTTTTCGCAAATGTGCGTCGAAAAGCTTCACGTTCTCACTTTAAACTACAAAAAGTAGTTTAAAAAATACTTTGAAAGGGTATCTAGAACTTGACCAAGACACAATTTTAAATGATATCTCCGTTTCCTTTTAAATGATTTATTTTAAATGGCGGCGCCACTGGACCTCGGAAAATTTGGGTATGGCCTTAAGAAAATTATTTAAAGGGTATACAAAATTTTATTAAAAAAGGCTGTGCAGTTCTGGGGAGATGTCGGGTTTTAGTTTTAAAAAAATATCTTCCTATCGACAGATTGGGCATAAAAGCGAAAGCAGCTAGTAAACCATCACTAATTTGATCCCTTTTTCCATCCTTCTCACTTCAGGTCCCGCTAAAAGTGGCTTTTAAGTCTTGTGGCCCTGGTTTTGTCTGCTTAGAGCCGCAACATTAAATGCCCCGTTAGAGATAAAGTCATGATGAAGTGTGTGTAGAAATAAATCCTCTATTTCTTTTCCTTGGCAACGGCTATACTGTATTTTGAATGCGAACTAATCCCGCAACGATTACCATACAAAAACACGTTCGTTCCCCGAGGGACGAAAACATTACATATTCAGATCTTGGATAAACTGCGGCCCGGCCGGGAGACTGTTGTCTTGTAATCAGACTGTCTTTTCTTTATTCTATAAAGCTTCACTAGTTCACTAGTGAGTAGTAATGACTGCTTTCTAGATGAGTCATTGAACTACGTCAGACACGTTAAAGCAGCTCGCCAAGGTAAAATGTGACGCCAATGTTTGTTATTAACTTGAACGGGAAAATTCTTACTGAACAAGTTTAAACTCCCGACCTTTAAATAGTTTTATATGTAAACGCCTTCTAGTGATGGGCGGAGGAACTAAATAGTAGAATTAATTCGTATCGGCTACTTACGTATCCTTAGCGCCATCTATTATTTGACAGGCAAACTACAAAAACTCCGACTTACAAGGGGTAACTTAAATATTTTTAACAGCTGAACTGTTTTTTATTAAACATAGTTATTAAGAACCATTGCAAGGGAACTTGCTTTTTCATTTAAAAAAAACGTATTGGAATTGGTTCATCCGTTCGATCGCTACTGAATCATTTTTGAAATGTGCTAATTAAGCCCTACATACCCAGCACGGTAGAATACGATTTATTTTATTTTCCTATATTATACTTACCTATATTGTACCTATTACTTTATGGCCTGGCTATACGTACTTTATGAATGGCGCCACATTTAATTAACAGTGACGTCTTGTTGCGTAAAACCAGGAGAAAGCCAATACGCTATCAACGATACCTTATTTGTCAAAATACCTATCATGGATATTATTGAAGACTAGCTGAAGACCACGACTTTATTCGCATGGACTTTATGTCCCTGGAAAATGCTCATCAGGCTGAACAACTTTTACGAAGACGACATTTTTATATTTCTTATAGTTTAGCTGGACCATTATAGTTTTGCATCAGTTGTTCCATTTTTCAAAAGCATTTATGCCCTATATGTTGCCCAGGCTTAACAGCTATATAAAAAAAGTTTCATTCGAATCCGTCCAGTATTTCCGGATATTAGCGTGTACAAACAGACAGACATTTTTTTTAAATTCTTACTCTATTACTATGTCTCCATCGACCCCATTTTTTTTTGGAAATATATTTATTGTACAGACACACTTTTTTACTGTTTTATTATATTAAAATGCATAGATACGATAAAAAAATAACATATTTACGTACCGGCGAAACTCACAACCGTCCTTTTGGCTTCGCCGTAGTCGGGTGATAAAAAGACAGAACATTGCTACAACCACGACCTATTTGGAAATTTAACCACAGCTCTAACTATCTACACGTATCCCCAACCGTCTACAACATTATGAAAACAATGAATCACCTTCGAACCTCGATATTTCATTATAACTTCATCTTATTACATCCCGTCTTCCTGAAACCACTTATGCCATAGGTGAACTAGATCAGTACTTCAACTATCACTATTTTTGGCATGTTTTGATTTACCCTATTGAAGTATCCGAAACTTTAGATTTTGAGAAAAGATTATTGTGTATTCAAAATGTAATTATTATTTGAAATAAATAAAGTTGAAATTAAAATAAACTTACTATACATATTTATGAATATAGTTAAATATATTTTGGTTAATGAGAGAATTCTCTTTTTAACAGGTACTTGCTGTGTACAGTGCCATTTTATACAATATCAAACCGACTTGGAAGTTATTATACTGTTCTGACTTATACTATGGCGTAGTCCTTATATGAAACTTTCATACACAAAGGGAGGGAATCTAAAAATACATCTAACACTCTGAGCCTTATATTTACAATATTAAGGGTCATAAGGAAAATGACTTTACCATAAATATGTTTTCCTTTTGATAGAAAACGAGCAAATTAATTAGTCCCAGGGCTCTGCTTTGACGCTTTCACAACGTTTTTGCGCACAAAGAAAATAATTCAAAGTCATTACTGTACAAAGCTTTTACGCAGGAATATATCTATATAATTAGGATTTCTTCTTTATGTCTTTTGTTTACGGCTTCATTATAATTTCTGTAGACGTTTTAACCGCCTGCTAAATTTAAAAAAACAAAAACTGAAACGATGTAACAATCGAAGAAAATAATAAAACCCCTAAAGAATTGTCCAGCACCTAAAAAGATATTTTTAATTCTCTGACCTAGTATTTCCTTTTAAGGGGATACTTGAATTTTTTACTTGAAATTCTGCTTATAGTTTAAAGTGAGAAGTGTTTTTCTTCGCAAATAGCCAAAAATGGAAGTTTTTCGCAAATGTGCGTAGAAAAGCTTCACATGAGGCCTGAAATCGATGTGAAATTTCCCTCTCCATCCTCGGTAATGATGTAAAACAATAAATAAACAAAATTCCCATCACGTTACAAACAAAGGCATTAAAGCACGAATAATTTTGCAAACGTAATCCGCGTCTTGATTAAAGGAATAAAAATTTTTTCTTCTGTTTCAGGTAAATATAGCGGACGTGGAGTAAGTTATTCATAAGGCGAGGTTGGTTCCTCTTGCGGCGAACAGGTTTGGTCTTCGTGATCCGAATAAGAATACACGCTGACTTTTCATTGGTTTTGGAAAAAAAATCGGATACTTAGTTAATAAATTCCTCTATTCATGTTCGTAATCCAAAGTGTATGACTTATGATAAAAAAGTTACGACAGTGATTTTCGATCGAGATCACGTAGTTACGCCCGTCCAAAACTGCCGCGTGATCTCAATGAACTCCTGCCGGCGGTGCCTAGCGGCGGTATTACTGATGGATCTTCCTATTTTACTTTCGAGTTTTAGTCAACATTTTTAGTTTCTGAATTTTAATTTTGACTAGCTAATTAGGTGTTACTAACAATTCTTACGAAGTGACCAAGCCAATGAAAAATCACGTGTATATGTCTCGCAGATATCTAGTTAAATTAGCCTCATAATTACATGATGACGTTTTGTTTGTTTGTTATCGCTGAAACGTGGTCCCTTACTATGGGTCTCATAAGAAGGTTCAAGGTTCGCTCAACGGGCTATGGAAAAGACTATGCACGGTGTTTCTCTACGTGATCAAATCAGAAATGAGGAGATTCGTAGAAGAACGAAGGTCACTGACATATCTAAGCGGATTAGCTCATTGAAGTGGCAAGGTAGTCTTATGGCGGCCACGTACCGGCAAGCGTAGCCTATAACACCCACCTGCTAGGTGGTCAGACGACCTTAGCAAGTTCGCAGGACGGCGCGTTTTGAAAATAAAAGTAAACATACAGACAGCTATTTTTCTTTTTTCTTCTCTTTTTTCTGTCCAGTTAATTTTTTTTTATCGTCCACACTAAGTTTTCCATAAATTTAAATTTATATACAGACAAGGTACAGACACGCAATGTATGTTATGTATTGATAATATTACATTATAACAAATCCAGTGACTAGTAATAATATCCTGGATTCATAATTAATTTGCCAATTTCCCGAACGCGTCATTCAATGAGATTACGCGGATTAACATTGTTATTTAATTAGTTTACCCACTGGGAATTAATTGCTGTAATATATTGTTTACATAAGCAGACATTTTGATCGATTTTTATTGAAGTCATCAACATCATCTTCATTTCGTAACGTCCACTGCTGGACACATGCCTCTTAACAGGATTTCCAAATTGACCGATCTAGGGCGGCCTGCATTCAGTGCTTTCCAGCGATCTTGCTCAGGTCGTAATACCACCTTGTGGGTGGGTTTCCTATGCTTCTTAGGCGCAAAACATTAGGTAGGAATAGGAATAGGAATTCAAAAATATTTATTTACGAGGGCTTATTGCCCCCTTTATATATGTAACAAGATTTACCAGTCAGCCTGTCGGTGAAGTAGTTTCCAGTCTCTTTTTTAAGAGACCAGACTTTTTTTCCATGCCTTTTACTAGCTATATGACACGGGGTTAACTTTTCTTCTTAGTTGATCTAAATGTTGTTCATGGTCTTTGGTTTTAAGCTATTTATGGAATAATCAATGCATTATTTCTTTTCCTTAAGTTTCACATAGTAAGTTTTCTAATAATTATAAATATGCGATATAATGGTTACTCGCGTTGAAAGTTAGCTTCTGGCTCACATGTTTCGAACTCATCCGGAGGTCTTCCTCAGGGCGAATGTGACTTGAGATGCGCGCACGAAGTCATCCCGAACCGCACTCTGTCATCATGTCGACTAGTAGCTAACTTATTACATGAATAAACTCTCTCACGTTAGTTTTAACAAAAAATTGCCAGGTAATATTCAATGAATAACCTACGAAAGGCGTTTCCATACTGAATTGCAGTGAGCTGCACCACGGAGCTATAACTCACGCTCGCAGCGTCGATAACTCAGATTCAGTGCAATCTGCATATAAATGACGTCACTGACTGCGCTATAGACAGTACAGAAGTGCAACCGAGGTAAATTATGGGCCTTGCCAGCGTAGCCGTGTCGGATTTAGTTGACACGTCTTGTAGTTTTTTAACAGTCCCTTGGAAAATATTGGCAAGGCGTAAAGGTAATATTTCAGGCGAAGGCGTTCTTTGAATCCACAGCAAAATGAGGAATTCTTTTAAATCCTGAGTGAAGCGACAAATTCACGTATATCGCCCGTAGATTAAATAATACTGTTCTTTGAGTAACCTATTATTTTTATCTATATATTTATTGATGTCGTAATTAAAACGCCTCGTGAATTACCAAACTCTCTAAGGTAAGGATGCAACCAGGCAAGCAGTAAGATGAGTAATAAGTAAGTAAAAGCTAATTTAACAAGGGCCTGATTCTACGATATATTTATTTTATCAGCGAGCGAGGTGAATCGTCAGCAAGCACTTAATTGAATTGTCAGCGGTAACGAAGTTAAAAGTGCATTAAAATTACACAGAAATTGATGGTAGTTTGTTGTAGTAAATATTTAACGTATATTTCTGGCTGTATTTTTACGTACGTATTAAACGAAGGCCCGTAGAATTGCCAGACCAGGAAGGTCGGATAGTTCTACGGCTCTTTTATTTTTTACTAATAATTTTGGTGAGATTAAGAAGTATTTGTATGTATTTCAATTCACGCATACTCGGTAGTTTCAAAACAGGGCCAGTTTACTGAACGGGGCCCAAACTTACTTCTATTTATGTCTCGAGGCTGATTTTTACCCCCGATAAAAAAGGGCGTTAAAAGTTTGACGCTAACGTCTGTCGGTTTGTCTATCTGTCTGTGGTATTGTAGCGCTCGAACGGATGAACTAATTTCGATGCGGTTTGGTTTACGTGAAAGTAAATCCCTTGCGGTGATTTTCAGCTATGTTTGATAAAAATTGGTTCGGCTGTTTAAAAGTTGGGGTTTAACGCTTCAAAGTCAGAGCTCACGATGGCGATATAGAAATATATGGCGCAACGGACATCAAGTTGTATTAATTAATAGTTCCGCTACTTATCACTAGATGGCGTTCACGATAGTTGGGTTTTTAAACTTGTTATTTAAAGAGGTATTAATCTTAGACATGGCCCGAAGTAAAATGCGTAATCCAAAACCGATCAGGTTGTGAAGCCTGTGACAACCTTAGGGCCATAACTCAAGTAAGTCCTTAAATCGCTCCGCTTATCGCCTCCGCCTGTGCTCCAGTAGTGGCCTTAACGAACCTTCACGTAGCGCATCAATCTTGTCGACGTGACTTCCGCTGAGGGTGCACTTCTCACTGTATGTACTCACATAAGTACATAGTATATACGAGCTGAGTTATGGTAGGGCTTACGATGAAAGAAGGGCCTTGCTTAAGTAGTTTTTTCAAAACAAGATTTTCTATCTATCTTTAAATCAGTCAATTTTCTAAAAAGTTTGAGTTCACACATACTGGCTACTTATAAGATCAGCTCTATGGTATCTTATGGAACTGTCCTACTGAATCGAAGTTCAAAACATCGAACTATGTCTAGAAAATATATATAAATAACCGGACAAGTGCTATTTTTGCCAGGCAAGACCCTGACTTTTAAGCGTAAACCCATATTCATCATGGAATATAGCTAAGAATCACCACAATAAAACTTGCTTTCATGTAAAAATAACCAAATTCAAATCATTTATTTATCTTTGGATATTTGTATCACTTGATAATTGTCACTTTTTTTCTTTTTCTTACGATTTCTTAAAAGCTAAGTTTAGTGCCGCTTCTTAAGCGCAAGTACAGAAGAAGCGGTAACAAACTGTACTGCAGCATTTTCTCCAAAAACATCAACTTACGATCGCATCGAAATCGGTCCATCCGTTTTAACGCTACGATGCCACAGACAGACAGACACTAGCAACAAACTTCTAACACCCGTCTTTTTGTCGGGACTTAAAAATAAGAATAATGATGATTTATGAAATGCAAGCTAACTCTGAGTTGAAAAAAGCCGGCTTTTACGTCAAGATAATTTAAACTCATCGAAATTGGTTCTATACAGAGCCGTCAACCAGAAAACAACGCGTTTACACTAATTACCGATTTGGCCAATCCATTTCGATTCCTTTCTTCCCTTTTATTGTCGATCCGAACACCCTCTTCTAAGTAATGACTGTGCTATTGCTACTTTTTACGGTAATTTGAATTCGGGGATGGTTACTGTCTAAAA
This sequence comes from Acrobasis consociella, assembly GCA_963555685.1. Classification (NCBI taxonomy): domain Eukaryota; kingdom Metazoa; phylum Arthropoda; class Insecta; order Lepidoptera; family Pyralidae; genus Acrobasis; species Acrobasis consociella. Next base: position 17,091,215 of record OY743124.1, on the reverse strand, counting down.
AGTATTTATTTGTTTTGGTTTTTAGGGTTCCGTACCCAAAGAGTAAACACAGAACCAAGCTTCATCATCATCATCATCAGCCGAGCGTATTTTCCTGGTTGCATCCTCAGCAGTAATGCTTTAGAGCCCGGGGTCCGCTACCTAACCAAGATTTGACGAGGTTACTGGTTTAAAAACGGGACCAAACTTATTGATGCGTAAAAGTGACTGCGAAGGGCTAAATACATAATTATTCAAAAAACCGACTTCACCCCCAAACTACACTACCGATTTTGATATAATTTATATGGGACCACCTTGGAAGTATAACCATTCAAACAAAACAAAATTTCCCCAATCGGTCCAGGCATCTTCGAATAATCGGTGAACATACATTAAAAAAAAAGACGAATCGAGACGAATTGAGAACCCCTCCTTTTTTAGAAACCGGTTAAATATAAACATTTGATTATTTTTGATTCTTTAATTCTAAGTAATAATCTCCAACTAACTTTTATCAAGTAATTATAAAAGCAATTTTGACAACACCAAATTTTTCCACGAAGTTTTTTTCTTAGAACCCGCCTAATCCAAACCCTTTCATGTTTGCGGAGGTTAAAAAGCCCTCCCTTATTTTTCGGTATCTCGGAACATTCATAATCTCAGAGTTATTATTAGCTGGATAGCTCGGCAGACCACCCTTCATCTGCTAATTTGTTAAAACTCTTCCATGATTAGCCTTCGTCAGATTTGGCCGAATTTTTATGAACCTCTGATGCAATAAGAGAATAAAATGCCAAACAATAATGCTACTTCTTATCATAGATTTAGAAGGTGTAAGATGGATATGGAGCATTGTAAAATGTGACCAGAAACGAAATATTTCTGTGTAACTTTTTATGGGTTGTATTTGTACCTAATACACAAACTATGGGTAAAGCAGTACGATACCATCTTTCCAGTATAAGATAACTTATAAATTAACACAGTTCACAATTTGGAAAATTAAATTTTCGTGTTCGAGCCAGGGTGACAAAGGCTGACATGTTTTGTATGAAAACTTGTCGCATTGTCAAATTGATGCTATCTCTTTTGCTCTTATAAAGATGACACTTATCATATTATCTGTCGCACTCGGCTAGTGTGTTCTTTTTACGCAGTAAAAAAATTCAACTTCTATGCTTCTTATCGATCGTATTCATGTTGAACGTTACCTATTTTACATTTATTAATCCGCAAAAACTGATAATAAGAGCGTTATTTGACTCCAATAAACTATGACTTCACGTTTTGGTATTTCAAATGGAAAGTATTTTTTTTACGTTAAGAACAAGTTTATTTGCTAGCCAAGTTAAAAAAATCCCCGACTTTTAATACTTTCATCAGTAAACACCATCTAGTGATGAGCAGGGCAACTAAATAGAAGAAGTAATATCCGTAGCGCCACCTATTATTTGCCAGACAAACTACAAAAACCCTGATTTTCAAGCGTTAACCCCAATAACTTTTACACGGCCAAACAGATTTTTACTAAATATAGATAAAAACCAACGCCAGGGAACTTGCTTGTACGTACAAAAAAACGCATCGAAATTAGTCCATCCGTTCGAGCTCTACGATGCCATAGACATTAGCGTCGAACTTGTAAAAACCCTCTTTTTATCGGGGGTCAAAAAGAGGTACCTAGAGGGCCTCATGGTATAATAAAATAAGGTATTCTCTTCCCGTGACAGCTGATGACGTCGGTGGAACTTGACTACGTCAGCAGTTTGATATGTTGCCACTGTGTGAAATTGAATTACCTTATGAATTGAGTTATGCATTTTTGAACTTTATATACCAATTTCGAATTAATAATCCATTATATCAATTTATAAAGTATTAAATTGATGAATCACGCGAGAATCGCGAGATACTAAATAGCTAAGTTACTTAATATTTTATTTAATATTCATGAACTAATTGAGAAAGTCCTTAAATTTACTGAAAAGAACAATCAGTGGCAACACTTTGTGACGTAGTCAAGTTCCATCTCGGGAAGAGAATACCTGTTTTATTATACCATGGAGGGCCTGTTAGGGCCTTAGGCCTAGGGTTCAGTCTATCTTTGTCACTAACGCTACGTGCGACAGAGATAGCTATTCTGCTATCTCTTTCGCATTTAGAGTTTGTGACAGAGATAAGAGGCCCTTAACCATGCCAATGATTATAAAATTCAATACATACTACTTCGGAACTGTTTAATATGTACGTCTAAAAAGATTTCACTGACGCCACCCGTTCTCGCTCGACTCCATCCCTTCCCTGCGGTGAAACAATGAACACAAATAACGCGACATGTGAGGATTCCCATCAAAGGCCGGTTATTGTTCGGATTAATTTAATTATTTTGGTATAATTTATGAGACATGTGTTGCTTTATCGAATGAAATTCGGTCTCACTTCAGTTTCCCTACTAAATGTTCTGCGAACTTGATAAGTATTCTAGTGCCTTAGTTGATATTTGATTATACAACGTAAAAGGGACATACAAGGGTAATAAATCAAACAACGGACTTATATTTTAATGAAATAAAAATAGCAGTGAAAAACTAAAAAAATATCAACAGTTCGGTACGAAACTGTGCAGCCGCGCGGAAAATTTGCATGGGGAGTCGATTTTTTTAATTTTTGTTTATTACTTCTATTTTTATGACATTATGCTATAGTGATTTAGTACAGCCCGTGGTTTGATTTATTACGAGGTTGACCCTTCCTCGTTGTGCCTCTATATAGCTTTCAATATAGTAAGTACCTATGTATTGGTGCCTTATGGTTTTCGGCCTAGAAAAATACCACTGCATTTCTTCCTGCGAATATCGAAGAAGGCAACTAAATAGCATCTTGTAACGTCACCAGTTGGTAAAAATTTTCGCACAATTGTATTCTCAAGAGGTTAGTCATAATCATAACTGCCTCCGTGGTGTAGTGGTTAGAGCGTTCGTCTCATACCCGGAGGTCGCGGGTTCGATTCCCGGCGGGGGCAACGACTTTGTGTTGTTGTCCTAGTTTGGTTAGGACATTGTAGGCTGATCACCTGATTGTCTGATAAATAAGATGATCCGTGCTTCGGAGGGCACGTTAAGCCGTCGGTCCCGGTCACTGTCTTTGACATTGGTCGTTACCTAAAAACCATGTTAGAGGCCTTAAAGGCGGTTTGACAACTCTGACACTAGTGTTAGTCACTAACACACACGATAAGAAGAAGGTCATAATCATCAACAGGTTTTTTTTGTCTGCACTACAGAAGGACGACCCTCTTTGTACTACCAGAGCCTGAGAAAATACCTGGTCAGAGCAGCCAGTGGACTTGGCCTACACTCTTCTCGCTGGCTAGACGTGTTGGAGAGCTCTCATTGATATTTATAAGCTTTGTTTAGCTTGTAGCTATGTCGCCGTCTAAGACATCCACTGGAGGACTTGGAGTGGTCCTATTCTACTCTGCCGGATATCACAGGGCATTGGGTCATAACACTACAACCAAATCGTTATGTTTCTGGACGGCCTCGCGGTCCTCTGTCTGCGGTCTTAAAATACTCTGTCTGCCTTATGAAGGATGTAGGTGGGATTTGTATTTTCCGCTCGGAAAGTATTATTTTCATTAGGATGCGTCCATAAATTAAGAGAGATGTTTTGAGGATTTTTCAAAACTTTCCGTAAGATCATCTCATCATCAGTAATGGACGCCCCCTATTGTTGTAAAATATTTTCGCTGCGGCGTTCATTATCGACATTGGCGTAAACATTAATTAGCTAAAAGCGAAGCAGCAAAAGGACAGGAAAAACTCGTCTTCGGAATATGCCGACGGAGCCGGGATCAAAGGACATTTCTAATTTCAGTTAATTAAATAGAACTCTTGGTTATGACAACGCGGAGTCAGTTAGCTAGCTAAATCAAAGGTGTTTTTCCATAATTTTTGTCTTATCTTTCCCATAAATTTTCTCCATTTGTATATTTCCAAAATGTTGTTTTGTCATGTTTCCTTTTACAGAAAGTATTTAATAATTACGTATATTTATTTAAAAGGGTCGCTTTCGTACTTCAAATGATTTAAGTGTAAAAATAAGTTGTTTAACTCGTTATGTTTCTTTTGATTTCGTTCTTTCGTTTTCTTAAATCGTAGATTTCTAAGGACATTTTCTTATCGTTAAAATAAATCATGGTTTTTATGGACTCTCTCTCAAGCCTTGTTTGTTAGGAATTATTTATATTTTTCTTTAAACAAACTTTTCTCGAAATCGTAAATCCGTTTCTAAGATCCTCATTATGTGGGTCATTTATAAATATACAAATTTATTATCAAGAATTGCTTGCGTAGTAAGATATACATACAGGGGTAGGCAGAGACTATGGATCTTTACTTGCTACGATCCTGACAAACCTCTTTGGCTTCATCTAAACTCATCAATCTCTTTATACATGCCCTTCGGTAATAAGATATAGTAATGCAATATAGTTTTATCAATCTTTATCTTTATTATTATTTCTTTTTTCTCAATAGAATTTGTATGAAATTTAAAAAAAAAACTAAACTTTATTGTTTACTTTTATATCACTTTATTATCGGAATTATAATACATATAAATAATTTTGCGCCAGTCTATATATTTTATCACTATGATATATTTGTTATATAGGTACTTCATAATATTTATGTTTATGTATATATGTATTGTGTTTATATATAATTGTTTCAGCTGAGATCACTGGCTTCCCGGTGTCAAAGACCAATCCCCAGTTCCTACACTTGCGGTGTCTTATGAGAGGTCCGTTTGAACAACTCTTTTAAAAGTGGTGTTATTTAAACTAAAACATGAAAAATTAATAAAACTATAACTACAACGCTTCATTAATATAGTAATGTTATAGGTTTTAAAAATTAACACGCTTAAATAATTCGTCAACATTCTCCTCGCCACTTCTCTATTTATATATTTATTAGCTCAGTCAACAGATTACAAACTCAAAAAGAAAAACGAATTAAGTTTTTAAATATAAGAGCCGGTCTAGTCTGCAATCTTAAAACAAGTATACCTAAAAGCTATATAAGTTACAAGATCAGAACGGGGTTGGCTCTGTTTATCAACTGTTTCCACTTTTTGTTTTATTTAGAGAACGGGTTACTCACGTATAGAGTCAGCTACTGCCGATATGTTTCGACCTCATCCGGAGGTCTTCATCAGGGCGAATGTGACGAGAGGCCCGTACAATGAGTGTACCTCACGTTAGTTTTAATCAAAAAATGTTTCCACTTCTTTGTCATTTACCACATTTGCATATGTTCCTTCATATCTGACCCTATAAATTCTTTCCACGTCTTCCTAATTCTTCCTATTCTTCTGCAGCCCTCCACCTTCAAATGGACCATCTTCTTAACCATATATTTGACATCCTTCCTCATGACGTGACGATACCACGTGAGACGATGGCTTTTTAACAATAACAGGCTTAAATAACGACTTTTTTTAAAATAATAAAAAATACCTGGTTTTACGGCCAAATCTTAAGTTTTAACTTATCACTCATTTCATTATCTACCTTATCGCATAAGCATAAAATTGCCTTCGAGTCTTGCGGCCTTGGGCTCTGTCTGCTTAGAGCTGTAAGACCCAAAACCCTCTGTCTGCTCCGTCAGAAATAAAAAAGTGATAGTGTGAATGTGTCTAACTACAACAATTTTATGTGTCCTTTAGTAAATTTAATATTAAAAAATGGGACAGTCGGCTATCGAGATACCTGGACCGGCCCTCTACCTATATTTTCTCATAAACTTAAAATAATATTAACATGAAAATGTTTATTTACAAAGATTTTAATAAAGTCTTTCTAAGTATATATTTTCATGAATATTAATTTTAGTTTAAGAGAAAATTTTAGAAAAAGTTAGAGGGCCGGTCTAGGTATCTTTTTAGATGACTGGACGTGGTTTTTGTATGTTTTTTTTATAATTTACTTTTTATAGATATAATAATATTAAAAAACTTATGTTTTAAAATAAAGGAAGAGGAATATTGGTACGTTAAACTTTTTACCAAGATTAATAAAGTCACTACACCGCAGTGTGGTCCGGTCGCAAAGGGTCGGAAAATTGAATGTCGCTAGAGAACCGAGCGTGCCGAGTACCGACAGTCAATGAACCCTTCATGCTTATTGGACTGTACGTATGTATAAATGTAACATAATACTTTCGTACCATGTTACTTTTTAAAATAAATAAAAAATAAATTGAGTTCTTATTATGTTACGAAAAAACGTAATTATCGCTAATAAATAATAACACTAGTAGTTCGCCACGAACTTAGACCTCGCGATTATTATTTCAGAATAATGTACCTGATTTGGATAAATAATCGGTGCAGGTTTACCGATATGCGGATTCATGATTGTGACCAAATTTCCAAAATAGTTGGTAATCACTGCCCTTTCTTCAAATGACTTTTGATCTAGCTCTGAAATGTTAGGAGCACCTTCCTACCATACATCACATGGATATGAGGTCTACCGAGATGCTGAAATTTAGTTCTGTACCAGTAGTCTTTCACTGAAAAATGACCTATCATTTTTCAAATGACAAAGTCAGCTCGTTGTTGATAAAACCAGAAAACTATTAATGGGTTTTCGTTTAAATGTTTATTTGTATTGCCATGGCTCTATGCCGCTGCTCATTGGTTTCTTACTCTCTTCGTAAAGCTACTTCTTGTCTCTTGTTAGTTCGTGGCATAATTACTTATACTACTACAGAAGCACTGACAAGCAGCGATAGCGATTGAACGCAAGTTCGCTCAACAAAATTGCTAAATTTAATAAACAAGCCAACAATCAATCAAAATAAGCAAAAACTGAAAAAAAAACTAATCGTAAAATAAGCAAAACCCTTTTATTTTAAAGTCGGTTAAATATGATAAAATTTATAGAACTACTTATGAAACTCAAAATAATAACCATAATAGTTATTCAGAGAAATTACTTCGTGGACCCCAGGGGAAATATGTATTTTTAAGGAAGTTGTTCAGTAACCCGGACTGAATTCACCCTTAAATAGTTTCAGTATATTTTGTAAGAAGATTTGTATTGCATATCCGTTACGGCTTAGTCAGCTAGACTCCGCGAGTCACCCTAAACCCGTTTAAGTATAAAAAAGTTGTTCAGACAAAAATGTTTTGTTCAAATAAAAAAGAATTGTTTTAATAATGGCAACAAAAAAGTCTAATGAAATTTTTGAAAATATTTTGAAATGGCGGATATATGACAGTTTTAAATTTTTGAACCCCCATATTTCCGCCATTTTGAAAAAATTCGAAAAATTGGCTCGACAAAAAAAATCTATTAAGTTGCTGAACCTGCTTACAAAATTTCATGAGAATCGGTTAAGAAATGCGACCTGTAGGCGAGAACAGACAGACAGACAGACAGACAGACAGACAGACAGACAGACGGACAAAAGAATTTTTGGCTAATCTCGAAACTGAGACGCTTCGCTCGCTTCGCTCGCTTGGTCAATTATAATAAATATCGCTCAAAAATAAGCAAGTTTTAAGCCTTTCAAATTTAAATTAAAATCTTATTGAATTATTAATTGGTTTTTTAGGGTAATTCAATTATACGCAGTGGCAACTCTTCCAACTGATGACGTATTCCTTAGCCAACCACGTGACCAGATGTCAAGAGAAGACCAGAAGAAGTGTATTATTATACCATGGATAGAACAAACTTTAGAGCAATTCAAATAGGAAAATTATTTATGCATATTTTTTATACATGGTGTACATGGTATAATAAATTAAGTATCTAAAAGTACATCATCATCATCAGGTCTTTTTGTCTCCACTGTAGAAGCACGACTCTCTCTTTACTACCAGAGTCATACTTGACAAGAGCAGCTAGAGGACTTGGCCTACACTCTCCTCGCTGGCCAGATGGGTTGGAGAGGTCTCACTGATTCCTAAGTCGCCTTCTACGACATCCACGGAAGGACTTTACCCTATTTCTACTCTGCTAGAAACCTCTCGGCAGACCTAAAAGTAATTTAAATCAAAGTTTATTTGTAGCCATTCACTGTTGGTCCAAGTTTTATCCGGCAAGTACACTTTGAAATTAATTACAGATATCTTGCGAGGTCATTAACGCCATGTTCGGTAGTTAGTAGTTTGCGCTCGTTAGTAGCTCTAGACAATGGAACGTGCTATAACCACGAGCACCATTACCTAGGCAAGCCGGACATATAGTTAATGCGTGGAATTGCTTTAGTTGAATAGAGATATTGTTGTTTGAAGGAAGCGTTTTAGTTGCTGGTCTCGAGCTGCGGTAGGATTTTTGACAAATTAAAGAAACAATTAAAATAAATATATAGGGACAAACAAATTACACTGATTGAGCTAGCCTCAACGTAAGTAAACTAAGTCAATTGAACAAGTAGAAAATAAAGTTAGTTAGTTTAGTTTATTATATTGTCTAATAATAAAATGAATTGTGGATCAAGTAGAAAATAAAGTTTTAATAAACTGAGCTCTTAGAGGGTCACTGGTGTCACATCTGTCTATATAAATAGTTTTGAAGATATTTGACACTAGTTAAAGATTGACACTCCCCACTTTCATCTTTGAAACTATCTGTGTTTAACCTGTCAACGTCCGGAATCGCAGACACAATAGATTTCTATTGTTAACGGGTTCACATGTGAACCGTCGGACGTTGACAGGTTAAAATTTCGTATTCACAGACTCTCGCCTTACAACTGCGCTAGAACGGATATCTGAGGTGGTGAAATTACCTATTTATAAGTTTTGATGAGCCTCCGATAAGCTAAAAATTACAGAGAATTGTGAGTTGTAAACACGATTATATGATTTATTATATAGCAGGGGTGAGACGAGGGAGGATCTTCATCATCATATCAGCTGAAGAAAGTCTTCTGCTGGAAATATGCCACACCGATCGACTGTAAGCAGTGTATGCATTTAGGAACTTCGTAAAGTTAACATTTCTTTTTGAGGCAGTCGAGTAAATTATTGCGAGAATAGTTAGTGCAAGTGCGCAAGTTCTATCGGATATTGCCGCCGCTGCCAATAGCGCGCAATGAATTCGCAATAAGCCCCAACTCGCCGACTCGCACCGCCGATTTGCATGCCCTCAACTATTAGAGTTGCCTTGCATAATTGTGCAGGTGATGTTACGTAGGTATATGTCTGATATCTGTCTTATTCAAAATTTAAAGGCATTTTTAAATATCAATACGTGTAATTATGTTTACACAAATTTAAATTGTTAATTTGATTACAACAGACCGACAGTAAAACTAATTAAAAGCTGGTAATAGGTAACACATAAAACTCATGTACAATATTACCATCTTTATTATATCAGCCAAAGAAAGGCTTCTTCTGGATGTTTATCTATAAATTTATTTATTTTAAAGTAAGTATCCCATAACACAAGCCTCGAACTTACTTTGGGGCTAGCTCATCTCTGTATATTTATTTATATATTGGCTGAAAATGGCCTCTCATGACGATCGACTGGAAGCAGTGGTATACATGCATTTAGGAACTTCGAAAACTTTACATTTCTTTTTGGACAGTTGTGTAAATTATTGCGAGAATAATTTGTGCAAGTAAGCAAGTTAAGTAAAGTAAGTTAAGTAAGGCTTTTGATAGAGTCTGGTACGAGAGTCTTATTGGTAAGCTCCCCTGCTATGGAATACCAATTTGCCTATGCAATTGGATAGCCGACTTCCTTAGAGAAAGGTCAATACGTGTTCTTGTTGATGGGAGCTCGTCTAACCTAATGGATATAGATGCCGGGGTACCTTAGGGTTCGGTCCTCTCTGCAACACTGTTTCTACTGCACATTGATGATCTTTTTAGACCAGACATGTTCGGATATGCAGATGACAGCACTGTTTCAGAGAGGTATATTCCCACCGCAACACCAAGTAGAGTTGAGATTGAGGCCGAAAGAGTATTGATGATGGAACGAGCGAATTTATCACTCAAGGCAGTTTCTGACTGGAGTGATGCCAACCTTGTTAAATTCAATGCATCCAAGACCCAGGCCTGTCTCTTCTCTACCAAAAAAAGCCCCTTTACCATGACTCCTACCTTCCAGGGCATATCCATTCCCTTAACCAACGAATTGGAACTCCTTGGGGTGCTTATTACATCAGACCTTAATTTCGGTCAATATATTGAGTCCAGAGCCAAGATTGCTGCAAGGAAACTGGGCATACTATCCAGAGTCAGGCAATACTTCACACCCGAGCAGTTGCTTAACCTTTACACTGCTCAAGTGAGGTCTTGTATTGAATAATGCTCTCACCTGTGGGATGGTTCAGCCCAGTATCAGCTTGATGCTTTGGACTCTATCGATAATCGTGCCCGGAGAATCATAGGAGTAGAGAACTTAGTCTCTGAAAGACTGCAAAGTCTTGAGTATCGTCGTGGAGTGGCCCGCCTATCTGTCTTTTACAGGCTACACTTTGGAGAATGCTCTCAGCAGCTTCATGATTTAATTCCACCTTCGCCGTTCCATTATCGAACTACCAGGAATGGGTCAGGGCTTCATCCCTATGTAGTACAAGTTCCAACTACTCGTACAAAACGCTTTGCGTCTTCTTTCCTTATACGTACGGCTAGATACTGGAATGCTCTGCCCTCCCACTTATTCCCCGAAAGATACAATTTGGATGTCTTCAAGAGAAGAGTGAATAGGTATTACTTGAGTATGCGTGATCCATCCCAGACCGTTTCGTCGCCTTCCACCAAGTGAGAAGCGGTCAAACGCTACTAAGTTTTAAATTAAAAAAAAAGTTCTGTCGGATATTGCCGCCGCTGCCATCAGCGCGCAATGAATTCGCAATAAGCCCCAACTCCGCCGACTCGCACCGCCGATTTGCATGCCCTCAACTATTAGGGCCTTCTTTAAGTTACGCGGGCGCACGCGGCGGATTTCGGTCTATCTCTGTCACAAACTCTAAATGCGAAAGAGATAGCAGAATCCGTCGCGGGTCACCTGTCTCTGTCGCACGTAGTATTTGTGACAGAGATAGACTGAACCCGCCGCATGCGCCCGCGTAACTTAGCGGAGGCCCTTAGAGTTGCCTTGTATAATTGTGCAGATGAAGCTACGTGGGTATATGTCTGAAATGAAAATTTATGCTGAAGCTGTGTCACGATGTTTCAATAAGCACCATCTTTCATGCTTTTGCCCACGTCCTTTTTATCATTTAATTTTTTTCAAATTTCAATCCTAAAGAGCTATGGCAGATTTTTAGTTAAGTGCACTAAAAGCGTCTTAAAAACTCATTGCAACCAAAATTCATAAAATATTTTTATGTGATTTTCTATATTTTAGTCGAATTTAGATAAAGCCAGGTAAAAATGTGTAAAATTGAAAATAGCTATTAAGTTGATCGGTTTTCTGTAATGGCCATTTCCTTGGTTTGACAGAAAGCCACAAGGTTGCCAGACTAAATAATTATTTTTTCCAAGATAAAATCATGAATGTTTTTTATATATCAAGAGATTTAAATTGTTTAATAATATAAATAATACTATTTTTGCTTGTATTAAATAACGTACAGAATTAAAAACTCCTTCCGACATTTAAAATGGGACACCTGGCGTTGCTTAACTTGCGTAATTGTTGATAATGTTTACTAGTGGACATAAAAAGCATTATGCCATCGAGCTCTTTCAGTTTTATTTATTAATAAATGAATATTTGATGCAGAAATGTACTAAATAAATCTATACATATAATAAAACAGTAAAAAAAGTGTGTCTGTACATTAAATATATTTCCAAAAAAAATATTGGGGGCGATAGAGACGTAGTAATAGAGTAAGAATTTAAAAAAAAATGTCTGTCTGTTTGTCTGTTTGTCTGTATGTCTGTTTGTCTGTTTGTCTGTTTGTCTGTTTGTCTGTTTGTCTGTTTGTCTGTTTGTACACGCTAATCTCCGGAAATACTGTACGGATTCGAATGAAACTTTTTTTGTTATATAGCTATTAAGCCTGGGCAACATATAGGGTATAAATGATTTTGGAAAATGGAACGCCTGATGCAGAACCATAATGGTCCAGCTAAACTATAAGAGATATAAAAATGCCGCCTTAGTAAAAGTTGTTCAGCCTGATGAGCATTTTCCAGAGACATAAAGTTCACGCGAACGAAGTCGCGGGCTTCGGCTAGTGGTCAATAATTACATAACCTATAAAACTTCTAAACATAATAACTCAAAAACCTGGCCTCCTATAATTACGTAATTTTTACCTTTAGAATCAGCAAAATGTGTTCTATTAAACAAGGTATATTGTATTCATAGACGCTAACTTTGGTTATTAACTAAAATGATGTATGGGAAGCTGCCATAGCTCTTTAATTTTTGAATTTCAGACATTCTTTGATCTCATCATTTTTGACTCATTCCACTTTCACTCCTGTGTGTGGTATAATAGTTATATTGTTTAATTAATATATTTATTCTCTAATTCTATAAGTCTCTTGCTCTCCGACCTCTTAAAATTTCATGTGGGAGCACACCTTGCTAGCTGGGACAGGTGGCATGTTTGTTTCATTCTTACTATGTGACATATTGAAACGAGAGAAAGAGACAAAAGATAATTTACCTAAAATAGGTTTAGCAAGAAGTGCCTTCTTGCAGAGTCACTGCCTGAATGCTATTAAAACTACAAAGAAAGTAGTAATTGTGAGACGAATGGGAACTCCTTCAAGAGTAGGATCCTAGGACTATTAAAACTTTAATGAGTTTCCTAGAACTGTTCTGCGCTCATTGCAATTCCTTTATTATTGTTTACCTTCCTACAGAGTCCAAAATGGCTGGAATTAAATTTGTTTAGACCAAAATTTGACGACTGTTTCCGCTTTGTCGTTGACCTTATTGAGATCTGCAGTTGTGCAGGGATCCGGGCAGTTGGATGACAGACTGTGGTCCATGGACTGAGCGACCCCACGGACTTTATCTTATCTTGCTTCGGGGTCTATATATTAGAAGCACGTGGCTTCTGGGTTATATCGCCCTATGGATCTTACGGAGATATCATTACTCTTACGACCCTCTGTGACGTCAGGCAGGCGACTGGTTTGAATCGCATTATTGGCAATTGTTTTAATGGATAGGTCACATGATTTTCATATTGTAAAGATGCTGTATATATTCAATTAATTTTACTATTGCACATCATCATTATCTTCATCAACATCATCATTTTGTACATAAGTAGATATTTTAATATGTACATAAAATGGACTTTTAAATGCGTGAAATACCTACTGGCGTGAAGTCATAAAATACCTGTGACATTATGCCTGGCATTAGAGGCTTAAGATGATGAAGATGAGACTACGAGTTCCTTTCGATTAACGGACATTTTACGAGTGGTTGTAAGATGTCTCGACTACTCTCGACTCCACAGCCTGTGTTTGTACAAATCTTATGAACAGAATCTTATGAATATAAAATGTGTCTTGAACATGTAACATGCATGAGCGGAACGGAACGCAGCGATCATTCCGCGTATTTGTACGATTGGATCAATCCTGGATTGCATATACATAAATAAAATACATACTAATCATGTCTTTATCCCTCGCGGGGTAAACAGATTAGATAACATTTTATAGCAATTTGTGTTAAAAACAAATTTTTGGAGGCTTATACTGAATTTGTTTCTCATGATTTAAGTATGTAAGTTAGTGAACAAACCGTTTTATTAAATAAGAAAGAAAAAAGAAAAAAATTATATATTTACAAATATACACACAGAAAAAAGTTAATTCTACCAGCGCTGAGACAGTGGAGACCGTGAAGCCCAAACTGGTCTACGTCGCTGCCACATGGGCGACGATGAGGCGTACAAACGGGTGTTCCCACCGGAGCCCGACAGCTATTCTGAAACTATTATTATCTAAAAAAGTACCAAAGTAAAAAGTAGTAGTATTTGTTTCTCTAAGTTCCGATTTTTTATTTTTATAGACACCTAGAAATAGCGCGCAAGATTCTTGATAGTTCAAAAGTTTTCAAGAAAGATCTGTTACAGCGCCATAATCACGTACGAGCGTTTGTATGAAAAGTAAGACGATAACTTCTAAGGGAATGTATTTGTGCGAAAAATTTAACACCGGCCCCCGCCCGACTTAAATACTCCTTGGGAATGCGGTTGTGTAAAATATGCACGAGATGTGTGTAATTTGTCCATTAGTCGCCTCTTACGACATACACAGGAATAAAAAGAGCGGTCTTACTCGCCCGTGAGTCACACGGCTACAACAACAGTAAGCTTGAAAAAACATTTACTTATAAACAAAATAATGTCGCTAATATTTGTAGAGGCTTCTTAATAAAACAACCTCATTTATTCCAGCGGGACTCGCATTTTAAATGTCTCTGTTGGATTAACATAAACCTTCCGTATTTACGTTTATTTTGTCATAATCCCATCGGATTAACCCTTAACCTCTTCCCCACGCATTTAAATCAAGTTATGTCAGGTGGATGATGTATGTAACACGCAAATAAATTGAAATAAACACTCCAACTCAAGGAGGACAAAACCATTGTATTACAAAGTTCGAGAGAATTGCAAAATAGGTATTTGTAAAATCTATTGCTGTCGCGCTGTGCCCCAACCACCTGTCGCGGTGTGCGATAGAGACAGAAATTACCTTTAAAAGCATACTAAATCAATGTTTCGTTGTCCTCTGTTTTCGTCCTCCAAATCTTAACCGACTTTAGAAAAAGGAGAAGTTATCAATTCAATTTGGCGCGATCTTTTTTTAATGTATATTCACCGATTACTCGAAGATGCCTGAACCGATTTAAAAAAATATTTTTGTGTTGGAAAAGATATATTTGCGAGGTGAGGAGAATTTTATCAAAATCGGTTGTTAATTTAGGGGTGACGTTAGTTTTAGTTTTGGAAAATTATTTTATAAAAAAAATTAAGAAAAGCTTTAACAGTGTTCCTATGTTTTTTGCAAAATCATCTAGTCTTTGTTTCCTAGATGTTGGACCACAGTAGAAAATCTTACCTATTTTTTAAATTTATGAAGGTTCATATCTCTTTTGATAATAAAATTAAGACAAAAGCGTAAACCTCGGGACATGCTTATATATCGAAAGATTCAAAAATAAATAAATCATTGCTCTACTGGCACTATCCGGCGAGGAATCAGTTACGGCAAAACGCTTTCCTCTTCATTTTTTATTTATGAAAAAGGCTGAGATTATAGCAAATCGAAAGCGGTGGTGGTCGGCTTAAGCATTGGCTGTGCGTCTGTGAGGGACTGTAGTTCGATTCCCACTAGAAGCAACTCTGAGTTTGAACTAACTTGGTAACTGGTAATTTCTGCTGGATGCAGGCCGCTCTAAATCGGTCATTTTGGAAATCCTTGGGTGTTCTTCTTATCGTGTCTGTTAGTGACTAACATTAGTGTCAGAGTTTTTAAACCGCCTTAAAGGCCTCTGACATGGTTTTAGGTAACGACCAATGTCAAAGACAGTGACCGGGACCGACGGCTTAACGTGCCCTCCGAAGCACGGATCATCTTACTTATCAGACAATCAGGTGATCAGCCTGCAATGTCCTAACTAAACCAGGACAACAACACAAAGTCGTTGCCCCCGCCGGGAATCGAACCCGCGACCTCCGGGTATGAGCCGAACGCTCTAACTACTACACCACGGAGGCAGTCTTCTTCAATCCTTGGGTGAGGCCTATGTATAGCAGTTGACTTAATGTGACTACAATGATGATGATGGTTATTTACAGTTACCAGTACTTGATTCCCATAAATGGAAATATCGTGAAGAAATGCTCACTAATTACCATAACTAGTGTTAAATGGAAAATACAACAATAGTCGATGTGTGCGTCTATTTCCATACAATGACATGGACTAGAGCCCGGCTCTTAAACTAGCCCGTTGAGTGACCTTGACCCTTCATACAAGAGCATTAAGGGACCATGTTTCAGAGCCATGAGTCGTCACATCTCTCTCTCTCTTATCTCAGCGTATTCCTAATTGCATCCTCAGCTGTTATGCTGCGGAGCCTGGCGTCCGTTTTTCGGCTTTTTCTTCTCCACTGCGCACGGTCTCGAACATCCATGTCGAAAAGTGACGTGACGACTCGATTGTTCGACTCGAGTTGTCACTCAATCAGTGTCGCTTATTTATGTTGTAGTGCCTGTAACAGCCTAATTACAAAACAAACTCGGAAAAAATCGCTATTTTCCAACAAATCAAATCAAACACTTTTTTCTAAATGTCAAAACAATCTTTTTTCTATGGGATTTGTATAAAATACAGGTTAATGACGTCACCCATTCTTAGAGTCAAAAGCGCTCTTAACAGTTTTTTTGCAATAAAAAATCTACAATCACGACAAGTCACATTATTTTTTAAAGTTTTAATAATTTATTTTTGACCCAGGAAAATACATACATACATACATAATATCAAGCCAGTTTTCCACAGTGGTAAGCAGAGACTATGGACCTTCACTTGACCCAGGGAAATACCAAAATGAATTTCGAATATATTTAATCTTTCATTTATTAAAAAAAATAACCTATTGTTTTTGTTAACAGTGACAGCCCTCCGCGAGCACTGGGATGAAGCCAACGCGCGCGTGTTACAGCGCAAGGCGCAACTCGACGCGATGCTCGGCGACTCGCAGCGGTACGAGGCGCGGCGACGCGACGCGGACGCGTGGCTCACGCGGATGGAGTCGCGGCTCGCCAGCATGGCGCCGCCCGGGCACACGGCTGATGTGCTGGAAATGCAGCTTAGAGAACAAAAGGTGGGTGTTAACTTGAAACATTATTACAGTGCAAAATATTCCCACGAAATTTATATATAAGTATCTTTCGCATGACGCAGCGTCCACGACCAATATGCATTATGTCACACAGTGATTACGTAATACAGTTGCTAGTGATTCGTCCAGTCATCATTATTATTTATTTATTTATTAAACTTTATTACAAAAATGTAACAGGCGGACTTACGGCCCAAGGCCTTTTCTACCAGTCAACCTACAGGTGGTGCTGATAAAAGCAAATTTTGGGCGAGAGTAGTAATTGGGACAAACTTTACAATAATTCTATACATATGAATATATACACATACATAAGATAAATAATATAATCATCATCTTAAGATCTTTTTATCTCCACTGCAGGAGCACGATCCTCTCTGTACTACCAGAGCCATACTTGGCCAGAACAACCAGAGGACTTGACCTACATTCTCCACGCTGACCGGACGGTTTTAGAGGTCTCATTAATGTTTATAAGCTTAGTTTAGCTTGTATTCCCTAAGTCGCCTTCTATGACATCCACGGGAGGATTTGGAGTGGTCCTATTCTACTCTGCTGGAAACCACACGTCCAGTAACGGAAGCGAAGTAACTTCAGTAAACTGTATTGGTGGGAAACGAAATACATATAATTTACAAGTAGTTGAATTTACCTATACTTCCATAGTAAGTTTGGTTACTGTTACATAGTTCCATAGTAGCAAGCCGAACGCTACGTGGTAGGCATATAGCTACAATGCTATGCTACGACGCCATATTATAATATGTGCTTTAGTCGTAGCACGTTGTAGACACAATGCTACGAAATGCTACGACTTTCCATGTTTGTTCAATCCTTACTTCCTTACTAATATACCGAAAGTAACTCTGTCTGTTACCTCTTCACGCTTCAACCACTGAACCGATTTAAATGAAATTTGCGATGGATATAGTTCAAGACCCGGGAAAGGACATAGGATAGTTTTTATCTCAAAAATTATCCGTAAAGAGAATGTAAAGAGGAGTGGAACTTTGTTTGGTGACTTTTCGAATACAAAAGTAGACTTTAAAAAGAGAAGATAAGTAATAAATTTATGAAGACGAAGTATATAGCTAATACCCTCAGTATTGGCTATATTATTACCTATAATATTGTAGAAATAAAATAACGTTAACGTTTTATTGTATCCTAGTATTTGCGTAATGTTGCAATAAATAGCTGTTCGCATCAGCAGCGGCTTACGAACACAAATCGGCGAAGAGTATTTTGTTGCAGATATTATTTAAAATTATCACTGTTTTAGTTTTTTTAAAGTCCCATAACCCATTTAATAAGATAATATGAGATAAAAATTTATTTGAAACATCAATACACACAGTTTTATAGGCTTAAAACAATTAATAAAACATTTATGGGGAACTGTATACTTTTTTATAATAAATTGCCAAAATCGATCCTTGATATGCCAGACAAAAGATTCAAAACTTATGTAAAGAAAGTACTTTGTGAGAAGGCTTATTATAGGACCGATGACTACCTTAAAGACAAAAAAGTCTGGCGTGAGCTTGACGCGGGTCCCTCTAAAAGTTTGTAATATAGGTACTCGAAAATGTCATAATTTGGTACATTTTGTACAAACTGAATCTACAACTTGACATTACTTTAAAATTTTGACATTCTAAAAATTAAATTTAAATTATAATATGACATAACAAACAAAACAATGTATTCTCTGTCCACATTAACTTTAAGTATTAATTTAATTGTGAGTTGACGTCCTTGGAGAAAAGGTTCAGTGCAGTTTGTTACCGCTTCTTCTGCACTAGCGCTTTGAAAGCGGTAGTAAACTTAGCTGTAAGTAACTATTTGACGTCAACAATTGTGCAACAAAATAATGACGATTATTAAGAGATATTATAAATATCCTATGATAATAAAGATATATTTGATTTGATTTGATTTAACAGATTATCGTCTAATGATAAAAATCAAAGTAATAATTGGCTAAGTGCGTGTCGGGCCACGTGCAGTGTAGGGTTCCGTAGTTGTAAATGCCAACTTTGAGTTCATTTTTGTAGTTGTAGTAGTTTGAGTCTAAGTATCTATTGAATTTGTATGAAATTTTCCTTTTCGAGTACATTTTATAAGTACTATTTTGATAGTTAAATTTCGTATATATTCATTTGTAAAATCGACTGTAAATATATTTTTTAATTTTTAACATGAATAAAAAATGATTTTATAAGTTGATCGTCTATAACTTTTTTTTTTCATATTTTATTTTACGACTTTTTTGCCATGATTGATATACATATCCAAGCCAAATTACAGCTTTCTAGTACTTATAGTATCTGAGTAGGACCGCGGACGGACAGACAGACAGAAAGACAGACAGACAGACAGACAGACATACATGGCGAAACTATAAGGGTTCCTTG
This sequence comes from Acrobasis consociella, assembly GCA_963555685.1. Classification (NCBI taxonomy): domain Eukaryota; kingdom Metazoa; phylum Arthropoda; class Insecta; order Lepidoptera; family Pyralidae; genus Acrobasis; species Acrobasis consociella. The sequence goes on along the minus strand of OY743124.1, from coordinate 17,071,943 downwards.
TTTAATACGGAACCCTTAAAATCGATGTGCCATCGACCATCCAAATTACCCTCCAACTCAGCATGTCGAATGTCAATGTGCTGGTGTTACATCAACGAAGCACCAGCGCTGGTATTCCGTTTCCGTTGGAGCCAAGTTAGCGCTTCCACGGACATTCGCACAAAAAAGAAAAGCAAGATTTATACCAGATTTATACCAAAAAAACCATGACAGCTGTCACTGTCACAACAGTCAACAAAGAGGTCAATGACCAGATCAATGACACAGTGATGAATGATAGAAGCGAAGTGGTGATAAATATGTAATACCTAATAATGATAACGGTGGTCTCATAGAATTATTATCAAAATAGGTTGTGTAGTTTGGGGGTGAAGTCGGTTTTTAGTTTGAAAAAATATTTTATTGAATAGAATCATCATCATTGTCATAATTTCAGCCGCATAACGTCCACTGCTGGACATAAGCCTCTCCTAAAGATTTCCAAAATGACCGATCTAGAGCGGCTTGCATCCAGCATCTTCCAGCGACCTCGGTCAGGTCGTCAGAATTGAGTAGAATATCTACCTGCATTACGAAGTATCATCATCATCATCATTTCAGCCGCACAACATCTACTGCACACTACATACCAAAGATTTCAAAAATGGCCTATCAAGAGTGGAAAAGTTTTGGTTGTATTGAAAAATCAAGTACAAATATTCAACCACGCGGGGCCGGGCTATAGATACCGTGTTGTTCACAAAACAAATGTTGCAAGTAATCTGTCCGCCAAATCCGAACACGCCGATAGATTGTCCACAAATATGCGCGGACACAGGACGGCTGCGGTGTCCCCAATTAAGGAGATTTATGGGATAGGGCGCGCGTTGGGCTCAACGGGACCATTTGTATGGACAGATAGAGATCATGGGACAAGCTGTTTACATTTCGTGTCAGGAAAAAGCTTAAAAAAATTGGAAAGTTAGTTCCATGCTTCTACAAACATCGAAAGCAAATACCGATCCTTCGACTCGTAGACACTTAACAAAATTATGTTTATGTTCGAATTAGCTCGTACAGGTCTGGTAGAATGGAAAACACTTTAAAAGTACCAGCTGTTTTTCTTCCTACTAGCGAGATACTGAATTATGTCTATAAGCAATGCGCTATTCGGATTTACTTTATCCAAACCCCTCATTTACTTTATTCATATTCCATGCCCATCATCGCAGACTTTAAGTCTTGTTACCCTAGTCTCTGCTTTTCCCGTTAAATACACAAGTTTGTTTGCTAGTCAAATAAAAAAAACCCCGACTGTCTAGAACACCATCTAGTGATGAGTAGCAGAACTGCATACCCGTAGCGCCATCTATTATTTGCTAGGGAAATCCCTGACTTTTAAGCGCTAACCGCCAATAACTTTTAAACGGCTGAACCGATTATCATCAAACTTAGCTAAGAACTACCCCAAATTCGCTTTCACGTTAGAAAAATGCATCGAAATCAGGCCATCCGTGATCTACGATGCCACAGACAGACAGACAGATAATAGAGTCAAACTTATTTTACCCCTTTTTTGTTAGAGTAAAAAAAATGTGATGAGAAACTTTTTCATCTTAGCGCATTCCCGGTTGCATCCATCAGCTGTACTTTCCCGCCCAGGTGCGTTTTCCCGCCTTATCTATATCTTCGTCTTCCTTGCCTTTTCCCTATTTGGGGTCGGCTCTGTATGTCAACTCCCTCCATAACCTTCTATCCTTTGCCATCTCTGTGCTGACCCCCCGTTCCCCCATGTCCAATCTTACGCATTCTTCCCACGTCTTTCTCGGCCTTCCTCTTCCTTTATACCCGTCTACTTTTTAGTCGACCATTTTTTGCCAGGTGTTCGGCATCCCTTCTCATTACGTGGCCATACCAGGTCAGGCGATGGCTTTTTAATTTGTCGACTATTGCCTTATCTATATCTGTATAAAATATTATCTAACGATATTTTTTTGATTCCAGTCGTTCCACGCCGAAGTCCACCAGTACAAGCACCAGATCGAGCTCTTCGGGCAGCTGACCCAGCGCCTGATCGCGGTCTATCGCAACGATGACACCACTCGAATCAAACGAGCCACCGAGGCCATCAACCACCGCTACAATGAGCTTAATAACAGGTGAATAGAGTTTCTTTTTCAATGGCAAATGATGGTGATGGTGGCACCATCTCTGAAAGTTTGGAGCAGCGACATCTGTTAGCAAAAGCATGGCGTTTGTTGAGTACAGATATTACATATTGTTATTACTTACTCAAATTAGGTTCATTTTTTAATGTGTGTCTCCACAATGGACATTTTGAAACTTTGGTCTTTTTACTACTTTGGTCAATTATAATTATAATTTTAATCTTCAAATCACCTTTAATTCTGTACCTAATTGTGATAAGTGTTAAACTTAGAAGCTATGTAAGTAATAGGTAGTACTAAATTAAAAACTAAATTAAACTCTAAATTAAACTAAACAAATAATAATAATAAAAAAGAAAAACCTTACAAATAGAAAACGTCTTCCAATCACGTTGTAAATGGATATAATCAATGACAAGTGACAATATTTTGTTACGTTTTAACAGTACTAAGTAATTTATTGTTGACCCAGGAAAAGAAAGTTCCCTAAGTGTGTTTATTTTTTAAAAATCAAATATTCATCACTAGCCGAAGCCCGCGACTTCGTTCGCGTGGACTTTATGTCTCTGAAAAATGCTCATCAGGCTGAACAACTTTTACTAAGGCGGCATTTTTATATCTCTTATAGTTTAGCTGGACCATTATGGTTCTGCATCAGGCGTCTATTTTCCAAAATCATTTATACCCTATATGTTGCCCAGGCTTTATAGCTATATAACAAAAAAAGTTTCATTCGAATCCGTCCAGTATTTCCAGAGATTAGCGTGTACAAACAGACAAACAGACATACAGACAAACAGACAGACATTTTTTTTTTAATTCTTACTCTATTAATACGTCTCCATCGCCCGCAATATTTTTTTTGGAAATATATTTAATGTACAGACACACTTTTTTTACTGTTTTATTATATGTATAGATATTATATGTATAGATTAGAAGTACGTAGCAAAAATTTTAAGTTGTCACTTTGATTTCCCAACTAGATTTAATTATTCTTTATTATCTGTCAATAAACGAGTGTAATCTTCCCGCAGTATCGTCGCTCGGGGCAAAGCCCTGCACTCGGCGGTGTCGTCGCTGCAGAACTTCGACCGCTCGCTGGAGAAGTTCGTGGCGTGGCTGAGCGAGGCGGAGTCCATGCTGGATGCTGCCGAGAGGGACCCTCATCTGCTTAAGGTATGCTGATTGTTTTACTTACTTACTATCCTGGCTCAGTAGCCCAAAGTGAGTCTTGGCCTGCAACACAAAAGCACACCAGCGCTTTCGGTCCGTTGCTAGCTCTCGTCAGTTGTCGCCAACTTGAAGCTCGCGCAGGTCCGCCATCACTACGTCGCCCCAGCGATACCTGGGACAGCCCACCGGTCTCCGACCGATTGGCCAGCCCTGGTAAGCTCTCTTCACCCCCTGATCCTCGTCTATTCTTTCAACGTGTCCGAGCCAGCGAAGACGGTGCGCTTTAACTTCGCCCATGATGTTAGGATCGCTCACTAGGTCTTGTGTTTCGGCATTGGTTATTTTACAAGCTTTTATTTAACTTGCAATATATCTTGTATGTATGTATGAATGTTTGTTCAGGTTAAATCTCGCAATTCAATTTTCAACCAGTTATTCTCAACCGATTTAGCTGAAATTTCGTATATTTGTGTAAGTCGGATGACAATATAATATTATGAAGCTGTTCTAATCACGAAGCCGGGAGATATTCGGAGATGTTTTGAGATTTGTTCCTTCTTATATTGACATGCTGTGAACAGACTAGGTCATGAGCTAATGAGTTAGACTAAGTACTTACTTAGAGGACTACCGTTATGCTGAGTCACTCCTTCAATCACATTTATTATTTATTTCCACTTAAGCTTTTTATGGCTTGCGATTGTATTAGTACAATAATTTTATTACTAACTTATATGAGCTACTAGCGGAAAAAGTAGTCTATGTTATGTGTTAACCCAAAGTCTCAGCTAGTGAAGACGTAACATACATACACACATACCCACTCACAAACTTTTGCCTCTTTATTAGTGTGATTAAATGTCGCATGGTAAAAATATATAAAAAGTGGGAAGTCATTGTGTTATCAGATATAAGAGCCTACAAAATATTTACACTTAATTAATAATTCACAAGAGAGACTGCACGCTGGTACTTAGGTAAGTAGCTACTTACCTACCTATTGATTTTATGTGGCGCTGTAGTCGCCTGACAAAAAGCAACGACAGAACTTGTGAGTGTTGCACCAAAGCTAGCAGAGATGGCGCTATATTACCCTTGCTTTTAAAAAAGCAGAAGAGAGGATATCGTTCTACAACCCCCGTACAGATGGCGCTGTTTAGCGATTCGTTACCTGAAAAGAGGTTGCTTTTTATTTTCGTACTAGCGACATCTGTGTATTTGCTATTGAAGGATTAAGGGTGTACATTAAGAGAACCCTTAATATACAACCCTACTCCTTTCTTCGTAGATAACGTTCGTTTATTATTAAAGATGTCGCTACAGTATTAGTTCTACTCATAAATGGTTTTATGAAAAAGCGAAAGTGAGTTATATTTGTTTGTTCGTTTGTTTGTTCGTTACCACTTCTCGCTTCAACCACTGAACCTATTTAGATGATATTTGATATGGATATAGTTTGATACCCAGGTAAGGACATAAGATAGTTTGTATAGAAATAATATAAGTAGACATAGGTACATTATTCATAGAAGCACATATTCTTGTGTATAATAAAATATATTTTAAAGCATTTTTTTAAAGAATGTTAAAGATAAGCATTTCCATACAACGTTTGAATTCTGCCAGTTTTCTGAGCACATTGCCGTTGAAAAAACTACCCGGCTTTCTTTATTTATAAATATTCTTACATAGTTTAATATGTAGTGTTTTTATCTTTATTTTAGTCTTTAACAAATGTCACTAAAGGTACAAAATAGGCAATATTGCTGCCTTATACGATCAATCAATCGCTAGGGGTCCTGACACATCAAAACAAGCGAGCCCGGGTGCACGCGCTAGTTTAATAAATACAGGGGAACGCATCCATCACGGTTTAAGATATCGGGGCGAAATTTAAAAGGACAGGAAATTGGGTTTCTGAACGTATTTCCTGTTTAGTTATTTTCATTTCGACCGCTAGTACCGTAGGTACTGGGTATCATATCTCGCTTAATAGAGATGTGGACTGGGTCAAAAATACATTATGTATTTTATTTAGTCCGTCTACTAGATTAGTTTATCCAAAAAATAAAGTAAGTCCCCATATTTTTAGGGTTCTGTAGTAAACAAGGAAACCTTATAGTTTCGCCATGTCTGTCTGTCTATCTGTCTGTCTGTCTGTCCGTCCACGGTCCTACAGAGAAACTATAAGTACTCGAAAGCTGTAATTTGGCATGGATATGTATATTAATTATGGTATATATGTATATATATGTACTTGAAAAAATACATTTTCATACAAATTCAATAGATATTAGTTTTTAGACGTTTTTAGTGGCAAGAACTCAAAGTTGGCATTCGCAACTACGGAACCCTACACTGCGCGTGGCCCGACACGCACTTGGCCAATTTTTTTTTTAGCAAAGTAGTCAAACTTCACGACGATACAGCGCTTCGAATTTCTGGAATGGGGGTGAATTACGTCATCGTAACGTCATGCGAAATTAAAATGCGGTGTATCTTCGTTATTACTTTCCAAAGAGAGAAAAGAAAAAATACGTAAACCATACTTTTCAATAATCTACTAATAGGGAAGAAAAATTATTCTACATCCCTATTATCGTTGGAGTTTGTATGTATTTGTGCAATTCAATTTAAATATATTATTATAGGATATTTATAATGTCTCATTGTTTTGCACACTTGTTAACTTCAAATGGTTACTTACAGCTAAGTTTAGGTACTGCACTTTTTACGAGCGAAGCGTCACTGCTTCAACTTTGCAAAATAATTTCGTATGTCTATCCAAATTGTCCGCTGCTTCCATCTACATGTCCCATTTCCCAACCGATTCTTGGATAGGTTAAATTAAAACTATACAAACTTATTAAAATTTAAATTAAAACTATTTACCGATTCTTGTGAAATTGTACTAACAAATTGGATAATTCAATTCAATTATATTGTCGATTCAGTTTTTAGAAAATTTTCATAATTGCGGCGCCATGTGGCGTATATAGGTACATGTATCATCTGTCTGGCTGTCAGAACACATTATTACCAGCATCGTAACATAGTTTATAGCATACAAGGCGACAATATTCTGAGCTAAGCTGCTAATCCCTAGGGAAGCCGACATGACCAGTAATTGATGACTTCGGATCCTTGTTGTGATATTAACTTATTACAATACATGTTGCTAGCGAACTATGCTTTTAGATCCATGGAGAATAGAACCATATATTATAATAAATATATAGGAACAAATCACACTGATTGAGCTAGCCCCAAAGTAAGGTCAAGGCTTGTGTTATGGGATACTAACTAACGATACTATATTTTATAACAAATACACATACACATGTCTTTGTTATAAAATATAGTATCGTTGAGTTAGTATCTATACATATAGATAAACATCCAAGACCCAATACAATTTAAAATAGGCCATTTTTTAACTTGTCCTGACCGGGGATCGAACCCGATACCTCTAGGTGACGGACTAGCATGGTTATCACTACGCCGTGGCGTCCACAAGTGGACATAGGTGCCAGCATTCTGGGATTTTCATTATTTCTTTAATAAATTTTGCCTTTGACACATTGGTCATCTACGCATTCGATCTTGTAAACATCGGTCTAATTAGCTTTTGATTTATTGGCATAGCGTGTTATTGATTTATCGATTTTTTGGCATTCGATCAAATAGCATGTCGATGTTGGGGATCAACCATAGATTTAAGAATTACAAGTATGGCATCTGACATTCGATATGACATAGAAAACCCTAAGGATTTCCAAAATGACCGCTCTAAAGCAACCTACAAACAGCGTTTTCCAGCAACATTGATCAGGATTCCAGAACCTTTTTTCCTCCCCATCGGCCATCGGTTTATAGCGCTATGTAACCCGCCTACATATTGCAATGAGATCTTAAATGGTCTAAGAGCTAATCTGATGCGTTGTAAAAGTGGCTTTTGTTTTTCTACGAACAATTTTAACATAAAAATTTAAATATATATATCATCAAACAACATTTTTAACATAAAAATTTAAATATATATATCATCAGGTCTTTTTGTCTCCACTGCAGGAGCACGACCCTCTCTGTACTACTAGAGCCAAACTTGGCCAGAGCAGCCAGAGGACTTGGCCTAAAAATTTAAATACAACATAAAAAAAATTCTAAACTAAAAACTGACATCAAAACCAAACTACACAACCGATTTTGATAAAAAAATTATAGGACCACCTTAAATGTATGCCATTTCAAACAAAAACACAATTTTCCAAATAAGGCCAGGTGTCTGCAGTGTACATCAGCTTCCAGTGATAGGTAAACATACATAGAAAAAAACCTAACAAATCGGACGAATCGATAACCTCCTCCTTTTTTGAAGTCGGTTTAAAACAAATGTAACAGTAAGTAGCGTCCTGAATCTCAAAACTGATTACAATTCACAAAGCCAAATGAAAAATATCTCCAGCAATGATAAGCAAAATGTAATTTCTCTGCAAGCATTCAAACAATGCTTGACGGCTAAGATTTGGGGGTTATCTTCTGTCTCGCTCGCTCTAACCTAACTTATTAAAATTGAAGGAATATTTCATTCTGTTTCAAAGAAATATGTAAATAACGCTTGCATACGGAATTTGGCCGTTTCGCTCGCCGTGCGTAGGATGAAAGAAGTTTGAAGGTATGGGCGGAAAAGTATTTAGGGGGATTTATTTAAGGCCATACCTGAATTTTCCGGAGTCTAGTGGCGCCACCATTTGAAATAAATCATTTTAAAGGAAACAGTGAAATCATTTAAAATTTTGTCTTGACCAAACCCTAGATAACCCTTTTAACTATTTTATGAACTACTGTTTATAATTTAAAGTGAGAACGTGAAGCTTTTCTACGCACATTTGCGAAAAACGGCCACTTTTAGCTAATGTGCGTAGAAAAGCTTCACGTTCTCATTTTAAATAATAAACAGTAGTTCATAAAATAGTTAAAAGGGTTTGGTCAAGACAAAATTTTAAATGATATCACTGTTTCCTTTAAAATGATTTATTTTAAATGGGGGCGCCACTGGACCCCGGAAAATTCAGGTATGGCCTTAAGTATTAGAGTTATTTTTAACCGACGTCAAAAGAAAAGGTTTTTTATATATGTTCATCGATTACTCGAAGACGTCTTAAATTGAAAATTTCTTAAATTTGGTATATTTGTCAGGAGTGATCCCATAGAAGTTATCAAAATTGGTTGTATAGTTTGGTATTGAAGTCGGTTTTTAGTTTTGAAAAATTATAGATGAAACAGGGAATCTCACAATGTTACGAGATCATGATATAAGTCAATTTTGTTTAGGAGGTAGTCAGAGCTAATATGTTGCCAAAACGGGAGTCTGAAAAAAATTATAATATATATACAGTTTGTTTAGCACATTACGCATTTAGAAGTCGGTACCCTTAATTGAATTACACGGGAAAAGAAGAAGCTGGTTTATTTTATCATAACTTTGCTCTGAGTCTAGCAAAAAAGCATTAATATAACGGTATCGAAATAATTAAACCTGCGTAGGTTTATAACGTTTCATGTATTTTTTATTTGTATTTGCTACCCTGATGGCCTTTGACAATCTGTATTTGATCTGAAACGAGAACTGTGGATATAGTGAAAGTATTATTTTATTTAAAAAAAGGATTTTGATCGATGGATGTGGTTTATTTTTTACACTATTTGAAATTGAACAGAATTTTACTACAGCGATACGACTTTTCAAACATTTAAAAAAATAATGAGATTGTATCGAATGATGATGATCGAATAATCATGACAGTAGCAACACATCTTAAAAACGTAACTCTAAAATAACAACTTGCCTAAAAGTTATTGAAAGAAAATCCTTATCCTTATTATATCTTATTCCTTTAAACGAGCAATTCTTGTATATATATTTATTTATAAATTTCTGTGATCTCGAAAACGGCTCTAACGATTACCTACGCTGAAAAATTGTATATGGGGGTTTTTGGGGGTAAACAATTGATCTAGATAAGTTTTATGTTTAGGAAAACGCGTGTTTTCGAGTTTTCATGCGTTTTTCTTTCCACGCAAAATATGGTCGCTAATTTCGTCGCGCCGACCGTCTGTTTTTAGCTCAGCGGTTAAGGATACCGACTGCTAGAAAGAGTGTTACGGGTTCGAATCCCACTCGGTGACTTACTTTTGTTTTTTTTTTTTATGTTTAAGTTTATATATAATTTTTTATTTTGCATTGTTTTTAGACAAGTTTAAAAAATCGAACACGATACACGACACAAGTTTATCACTTCGGACACTTTACCTTAGATGAAATTTGATATGGATTTAATTTGATACCTAGGAAAGGACATAAGATATATAGTTGTTATCTCGAAATTCCCACAGGAAGCGAAGCCTACGGACACAGCTAGTAATTCAATAAAACATGCTACCAAAATTAACTTATTGTATTAATCTTTATTATAGCGTAAACTAAACAGTTTTTACCTTTTGTTTGCAGGTAAGTAAATCACACAACTAAAAACTCACTTGGATACGGTAAGTAAGTTTAAATGCTATTGCTATTTTAAGCTATAAATCATTACAATCATTTCGTAGCTATTTCAAAACAGGTTTTTTTGTTCGTAGACATTTTTTTGATGCTAACGAAGCATCTCGTTGGCTAGAGAAAAAATGCTTTCGTACGGGGTCGTCCAGCCGTTCTACAGGTCGCATTACTAAACCGATTCTCGTGAAATTTTGTGGGCAGGTTTGATAATTGGGACGTGGACTAGGTAAAAAACATTTTTATTTTTTTATTTTTACGCTTCTAAGTTTAGGAGTTGGGGTAAATCACACACAAACCTAAATACACCTTTCGTTAAAAATCGTATTGCATTTTCACCATCATGTGTCAATGCAAGAAAGCGCGACAGATATGTGTGCGACCTTGCGCGGAGCCTGCGAGCACATCTGCCGAGCTAAGTTTAGTGCCGTTTCCTAAGCGGCAATATATTAAGACCAGATATAGTTATACTATTTCATTAATAGCCCTCGAACTAATTCCACGGTATATCTCCATACATGGATACCATTTAGCTAATGGTTATATAATTTTCCATAATTAGTTGAAGTGGGGTCACTTACCGGTAACGTGATGGTAATTATGACTGAGAATATGTCTGAAGGTGCAAGTTTACTAGTCGTTTCAAGTAAATCTAAGTAATTAAAAGCAAGAATTAATAACATAATAACTCACGTAGACAGTCAGCTACTGTTTCGACCTCATCCGGAGGTCTTCTTCAGAGCAAATTCGACTAGAGGACGCGCGTACACGAAAACATCTCAATACACACTGATGATCATGACTCTTTACGTCAGTAACACGTTTTTTCGTTTTTTATGCTAAAATATCTGTGTCTCATTTATCATCCTTGAGTTTTAATCAATAATTTAAGTATTTTAAAAAGGATTTTTTATGTTTAATACACATATGAATAGACTATCACGCCTTTATCCATAACTGGCTAAACAGAGCCTAGGGCCGCCAGGCCCTAAGGCCACTGCACTGCACTCTTCGTACTACCAAAAGCCAGAAGATTTGGCCTACCACTGCCGGAAACCACACCGCAAAGTTCGCCTGCATTCCAGACATACGGACTAAGTCATGAAAAATGCCAGTTCATCAAAAAATCCAATTACCTTCCTAAATTCTAAAAATAAACACGCCTCGACGTAATAAAAACAAAAAATGTTAATAAAGAGGCGCAGGTGTGTCCGCGGCCGATATTAATATTTGACAAGGCGTGCGTGTGTGCATTATGCATGAGCCGGTGTGCCGCTGCCTTTATGTGATTTAATTTTCATCATTCCTTTTTCTTGATATTAAACACTATATCGGTTGTCTGGAAGAAATTCCTGAGCGATAAGACCATATTGTACATTTAAATGTTTTTTCTGTGTATATTTGAATTATTGTTATTTTTTTGGTCTACAATAAAATATTACTTAGCTTCACACTAATATTATACATGCAAAAGGTTGTAAGTGTGTATGTTTGTTACTTCATCACGCGCAAACGGCTGGACTGATTTTGATAAAATTTGGTTTGCAGGAAGCTGACAAACTGGATTAATACATAGACTACTTAAAGCGCAGTAAACACGCGGGACGCAACTAGACATAATTTAGTCTTACGGCGCTAAAATCTGTCTACCCCGTAAACCAGTTTAGTTGCTAGGTAAATTAAAAGAATAACACGGTAACACCTAACTATCAAAAACGCCATCTAGTGATGAGAAGTAGAACTATCGACACCACTCGATACCCGTAGCGCCATCTATGGTTTACTAGAGAAAGCTTTAACTTTCAATTGAAAATGCTGAACCGATTTTCATCAACCCTTCGAGCTAACAAGAACCAATACAACTGACATGTGGTTTCAAAATAAAACGTAGACTACATTTGTATGAAAAAATGTAGTTTAGTCTAGGGTAAGGGGCTCTTAAATCGTTTATAATTTAGTCCACCACTCAAATAATCGTCGCCTTTGGATTTAGCGACATTTCAGTACGAATCTCACAACAAACAATTTAGTGTTAGAAATGATTAAGATTTTGTTCCATTGATCTCTGGCTGGTTCGGAAGGCAGCTCATTCCGATTCCTGCCTCCGCTGGCAATAAATTGTAAGTTTTCCGGCCGCTGGATCGGAAAGACTGCCGCCCGCGCTCCATATTATTGCGTTGTACCGCCATAGACTGATAAAACGTATAGATATGGAAGACACCGTAATAAGACTGGTTCAAAAATGAAAACTATGCGCAACTTTGTTTTTATCTCCAAAATGTTTTTCTTTTATTTGGCGAAGCAAGAGAGGTTTGCAAGGTTCGTAGTAAGTTGAAATCCATAGTCTCTGCCTACCCCCATGGGAAACAGGCGTGAAAATAGGTATTTATGTTTGTGTAAACTAATAAAATTTATTTTTAATACAAAACCGTGGTGGTTTTGTGGTTTGGGCACTGGCTATGCGTCTGTGAGGCACGACATTGATCCTAAGTAGGCGCGCTTTACACCTCGGAGTAAGTATTTATGTACCTAGGTCATTTTCAACAACAACGACATGCAATGGAATTTCTATAAAGGAGCTTCCTGAATTGACCATTTAAAATAAATTATTTGAAAAAAGAATGGCCCTAGATAACCCTTCAAGGTATTTTATTACCTGCTATTTATAGTTTAAAGTAAGAAAGTTAAGTTTTTCTACACACATTTGCGAAAAACTACCACTTTTGGCTAATATGTGCAGAAAAGATTCACGTTCTCACCGACGGAAATGATTAAATTGATCAATTGTATTATGATGACTCAAAAATACATAATTCCAAAACGCTTTGATATGACAAAGAAGCTTTATAAAAACTCCGCATACTGATGCAGAGTAACATAAAAAAAACATATATTTTTACAACGTAGTTCCTTATCGCGCGTTGCGAAAGGAGGCTAGGCGGAAAAAATTAAGACCAAAAGTTGTAACGACACTTTTTGCTATAGTTGTAAGCCGTGTGGCGTGCGCGTGTTTCTCTGTCTGTCTCTCTCTCTCCTAAATAATCGAAAGGAGCTTCGTTCCATCCGGGTGTCCCTTGACACCTCTCAAGTTTTTTTTTATGTAGTCTGCTCTATAATGTATAAAATCTGTGAGTTTTCGGGCTCCTCCAGTCTTTTGTGCGGCACCCTTTAATTATTTTTGTACTTGAGATGTTTTGCCTTGACGGATCCTTGTTTTATTCAGAAAAAGAATTGCGCAGAAGGAGATTTTAAATATTTTATTCGTATTATTTTCAACCGCATTAGTAAAGCTTAATGTATATAAAGGAACGTGGAAAAACCTAATGATGAAATTATAAATTGGGTTTTTTAATATTATTAAAAGAGATCAAACTAAACTGGGAAACATGCAGGGTTTGATTTATTAAAATCACCTTATCTATACGTTTTCTTTTCATGTTTAGTTGATTGCAAATGATATATTTAAAAGTGTAAAAACGAGATCCTATTGCTAAGACTGATTGTCTTGATGGACGTTTATCTATATATGTATTTGTTATAAAATACAGTATCGTTGAGTTAGTATCCCATAACACAAGTCTCGAACTTACTTTGGGGCTAGCTCAATCAGTGTAATTTGTCCCTATATATTAAAAAAAAAGTCTGTCTGTGTTTTTGTTGGGGCTATAACAACAAATACTAAAAACAGATAATAAATATTGAATGACTCCCATACCAGAAACGTGATTTTTTTATAGATAATGGTACGGAACCGGAATGGTGCGCGAGATCGACTGTGGGCCATTTTTTTAATAAAACCTTGTGCATCACTAAAAGCACGATACGTTCGGTTATACATACATCTATCTATTAGCCCTTTACCCTAAACTCAGATTGTTTTTCTTTGAGTCTCTACTTTACTATAAAATATCTCTGATCTCAGCATGCCTCTTCTAATCACTTTCACTATTCTCCATCTCTTGCGACCCTTCTCCTGTCAGTTTCAGTGCTTTCTCCCATCTTGTGGATTGCCTTCCATGACTTCTCTTTCCGTCTAAAAAATACATACATACAGTAACATATGTAGGTATGTAAACATATGATTGGTATATATTATGTAAGTTTTAATTAAACACAACATCATCTTAACATTCCCAACAAAACCCTCAGTAGTCTTAGAAACGATAATCGTGAACCCTACTTCGTGGCTCTTTCGTCAATTGAAAACGTAATTACATGTTTCGACTGAGATTGATTAGATTGCTATTGACTCCAACTCAATGCGAACACACAGACACAGAGCAGTGGGTTCGAGAGTAAAATAAAGTGAGAAGAGATGTGTGGACCTCATAAGAACTTTGAGTCATGCCCAAAACTGCGACTAACACAAATACAAATGCATTTATTTATCGAACTTATTAAGCTAGGATACAATGGTAAAAATTTAACAAATTAAAACTAATGTGACGTTTGTTTACTGGTGGCCCCACACTAGACTATTGACGGGGATCTGTAAAAAAGGGTCCAAATGCTGACGTGACCCTTAAAAGATGAAACATCTAGTTTGGATGCAGAAATACATGAAATAATCGATCAACATGGTTAATGCCACATCGTCACTTTTACGTACGCTTCGACCGATATGATTCTGGCCTCAGATTTTGTTCCATTCCTTCAATTGGCTTTTACGATATATTTGTAGTCTATACCCCCAATGAAGTAAAGTGGGACACCTGCCTTCAAGGGGGCCAATTGACTTGATACCATTGTCGCTGGAAAATGTTAGACGCAGCCTGCTTTAGATCGATCATTTTGAAAATCCATGGGACACGCCTATATTCAGCTGTAGACGTTGTGCGGCTGAAATGATAATGATGAATTAAGCTGATGCAGTTTACATTTATTAAATTTTTCAAGAATAGTTTTTTTTTAAATTTAATTTACTTAAAAGCCTATACTGACCCACTGCTGGGCAAAGGCCTCCACTCTACTACGCCACTGATCTCTATCTTGTACGGCGGATTTTCAGGTCTTGTCGAAAAGCGCTAGATCATCACACCACCTTGTTCTTGGGCGACCTCTCTTGCGACGCCAGCCTACCGGCCTCTATTCTGTAGCAATCTTAGCCCACCTATCTGAGTGCAACCTACATACATGCCCAGTCCCATCTAGTTTGGCTTCTTTTCTTTCCACGTCTACACAAATGTCTAAGAAAAATATAGAAGAGTTTTAAACTTGAGCTAAATTAATAGCTATCCATCCGGACTCCCTTTATTTTGTGTTCTGGGCTAAGTTCCACGAGATTAGGGGTTAGATAAAGGGTGTTTAGAAATTGTGCTAAATGGTGCTATCTATAGGTGAGTTAATAGTTGCTACGATAAGAGGTTTAGTTTAGTTTGCAGGGATATACACTATGTTTTGGTTACGTGAATAGAGTTTTAGTATATATTTTATGGCTGTTGTGGTAGACTTTAGTAGTAGAGGTATAGAGATAATGCTGTGTTTATGACGACCTGTGTGGCTTAGTGGTCATCATGCCACGCTGTCAGAGAGGCCCGGGTTTGATGAAAGATGGAAAATGATCTTTTTCAGATTGACCTGGGTTTTGGATGCTTATTTATATAATGTATTTCTTATAAAATATAGTATCGTTGTGTTAGTATCAAGTATATAGTAGATACAAGTCTCGAACTTACTTTAGGGCTAGCTTAATCTGTGTAATTTGTCCGTATATACTTTATTTTTTTAGGTTTTATGAATTTCGACAGTTAATTGTAATGTCACAGTCCTAAGAAATAAACGGGTTACTCACGTAGGGAGTCAAGTATTTGCCGACATGTTTTGACCTCATCCGGAGGTCTTAGGGTGAATGTGACTTGAGGATGCGCACAATATGTCGTCGCGGGCCACATTGATTTTAGTGGTATCAGCCGCCGATGATAAAGATAAAAATGAGGCTTCAATACCAACAACCAACAACCCTCACCAATCACCGCGCTCTCACTGTGAATTTGTTATAATTATGAATCAAAGACGACTTGATTTCGTATTTTATCTGCATCAATTAAATCAGGCAACGAAATGGTGTAAATAAACAAAAACAAAATATATCAGTGAGTGAGTATTGAGTTTTCATTTTAAAAAAGAAAACGTAACCGAGCAAAAGCAAAAAAGTTCAAGACACTCAGTGTTACGAGCGAGAAAGAGCATATTCCCATCTCTTTCCCAGTTTCAATGGCCACTTAGCCCGGGAGGGCGCAGTAATTTATAATTCAGTTAATTTTCACATCAAAGAGTTGCCGTTCCGTCAAAGGGTTTCTGCGAAATTCAATGACTTTCAGAATTATTACAGGTGAGCGAAGAAGAAGACGAAATGTTTTTATGGTCTTGGGA
Source organism: Acrobasis consociella (assembly GCA_963555685.1). NCBI lineage: Eukaryota > Metazoa > Arthropoda > Insecta > Lepidoptera > Pyralidae > Acrobasis > Acrobasis consociella. Next base: position 17,055,692 of record OY743124.1, on the reverse strand, counting down.
ACGAACCTTTTCATTATTTATTTTGTTACGTCTTAAGGCTTTAAATTTATAATTTGGGTTACTGAATGTGGTTCAAAGAAATATAAATAATAGCGTAAGGTTATTATTACAAGCTTATTTAATTTCGGTCCATGTCGGTCTGGAAAAAGGAAAAAATAAAATGTACCAGCTGTTTCTCTTCTCTCGCAGATCGTTGACGCTGATCAAGGAAATGTACGCAAAAATTCGAATCACGTGAATGAGCAATGAAGCTGTACCCAACACTATTTTTAAAATAGATTAGGGTGTAGCCAAAGGCCACAGTAGGCCCATTATCACGCTAAAAGTGGCCTTTGAGTCTCTGAACTCTGCTTAGAGCCGCTAGACTCAGAATGCTCTGTATCATCTATGATAAATACGTGACTGTATATATATATATTTCTATATTACTTGCGGAGAGCTCCAAATGTCAGAATGTGAGGAACTAGAGGAGACAATGAGACACATTTTTTTGTGGATGCGACAATGGCTTAAAAGCGTATGAACCTTTTTGGATCAGCTTATCCTAAGTTAGAGGACTACTATCACCTGGTGCGTAGTGCACGCACCAGGTGATATTCTGAAGCGTATGCAGTCCCCAAAGTGAGATGAGATAATTTTATTTATTGTGGTCAACAAAGATTCAAAAGTCTGTTAACTATCTAGCTCGAAGAATCAGCATTGCCATACAACGTGGCAATGCTGCCAGTCTTTTGGCTACGCTGCCGAGTGATATTTTAGTGGGACTACATAATTTGTAATTTTTTTTAGTTTTAGTTCTTACTAACTGCCCCCCGCGGCGTTACCCGCGGAAAAAGTAGCCTATGTGTAAATCCATGATGTCAACTTCCTGCATACCAAAGTTTGCTTAATTGGTCCAGCCGTGAAGAAGCAACAAACATACACACACATTCTCACAACCTTTTGCCTTTATCTATACATCTATATCTATCTATCTATACATATAATAAAACAGTAAAAAAAGTGTGTCCGTACATTAAATATATTTCCAAAAAAAAATATTGGGGGCGATAGAGATGTAGTAATAGAGTAAGAATTTTAAAAAAAATGTCTATCTGTTTGTCTGTTTGTCTGTATGTCTGTTTGTCTGTTTGTCTGTTTGTACACGCTAATCTCCGGAAATACTGGACGGATTCGAATGAAACTTTTTTTGTTATATAGCTATTAAGCCTGGGCAACATATAGGGTATAAATAGTTTAGGAAAATGGAACGCCTGATGCAGAACCATAATAGTCCAGCTAAACTATAAGAGATATAAAAATGTCACCTTAGTAAAAGTTGTTCAGCCTGATGAGCATTTTCCAAAGACATAAAGTCCACGCGAACGAAGTTGCGGGCTTCAGCTAGTAGGCAATATTAGTGTGATAGTGTGATTTAGTTTTCATAAATTTTTTATTAAGGTTTTTTTCAAATATAAATAAGTGCACGAAAAACATGACCCTACTTGGGCAGCCAAAAAGCATCTGTAAAGTTTAACATAAGACGATTCAGACTTAGCAACAGTTTGAGCACTTTGCATTGCAGCCGGTTAATTGCAACCAATACGAGCTTTCAGCGCAGCTTGCGGAAGCTCTCGAGTTCTGAACTGGGACTTACATAATTACTGGTTATATATATACTGCTGAAATTTACGTTGATGATGTTTGGTTGATAATAAAATGATATTGTGGTCGCCAAGAGCTTCTAACTGACTTTCAAAAAATGGAAAGTCATCCATTCGTCGCCATCATTTTTTTTATGTAATGACCGACTAAAAATTATTATTTTTTATTTGAAAGGGTTTATTGCGCTTACGAGGTAGTTCCATAGAAATTTTATCAAAATCGGATGTGCAGTTTGGGGGTGAAGTGAAGTTTTGAAATATTATGCGTCGTGATATACAAGTTCGATTATCACAAGGCGAGATTTGTATTTTTATGTGTTAAGTAAAAACAAACTTTTAATTCAAATAAAAATATACTTTTACCAGATGGTGGACTTAATACTAATAGCATTTTTTTCAATTAAGTATGGCCAAAAACAAAAAAAAAATATGTACTTATGAATGAATATTTTTGTAATGAATGTATAAATAAAACAATTATTTTCTCAATTATCGGTATAGAATTGTCTAATTACTTAGTTCTGGTGCAGTGCAACGAACACTGCATTGCTAATGACTTCTTTATTCCTTGCTTCTATGCGCCATTTTTTTAAAGGCGTTATAACTTCTCTATATTTTTGCTTCAATGCGCCGTTTTCTTAAAGGCGTTATGACTTCTCTATATTTTTACTCTTATGCGCTGTTTTCTGATACGTTTTGTCTTGCACATGTGTACTCGTATTGCAGAAAATGAGAAGTTATACTTACCTACTTGCCTGTGTATTATGTAGCACTATCCATCGGTTTCAACTGATCACAAAAGGAGATCAAGGGGATTGATAAACCTGGGCAATCTTTTTTTTTCACTTACACAAGCCTTTATCTTAAGGCTTATTAATTAAAATACATTGCATGTCACATGATTTATTAAATACAAATGATACTTCAAATCTCTGTCTACCAAGTATGGAATAGTAGTAGAGTAATTAGTGAGAGTGGTCAACTGCCTCCGTGGTGTAATGGTTAGAGCGTTCGGCTCATACCCGGAGGTCGCAGGTTCGATTCCTGGCGGGGCTGATCCGTGCTTCTCGGAGGGCACGTTAAGCAGTCGGTCCCGGTCACTGTCTTTGACATTGGTCGTTACCTAAAACCATGTCAGAGGCCTTTAAGGTGGTTTAAAAACTCTGACACTAGTGTTAGTCAGTAACACACACGATAAAAAAGAAGAAGTGAGAGTGGTGTTCTCATTTTCGTAAATTTGGTTTTTCGATACTGGTATTAAATAAAATAACCAATGCGATATCCTGACGGCGTGGCTTTCCCACCACAGATCAGTATACTCCCGCAATGAATGGCCAGACTAAGTTTTCGACTCAAATGCAAGCTCTTAGATGTAGAAATTAGTGTGATAGAAAAAGTTATAACATTATAACAATTACCAAACGCTAGTAACAGTTTAAAACAGCGTTTAACGTAAAAACCGTTTAACTGCATGCATTAACAAGTCGTTAGCTTTGTTCTCGACCGAGAACCAAGTAATTGTTCTGTTCTATGAGTTTTCAGGATTAAACTTAGCTAATACTCGCATAGGAAGATTTTTCAAAGCGAATAGGCGAGCCAGGTCGGCCTGTGATACTTTTTCCTTTTTCAGAGAAACAAAGCGCGAAATATTACATTTAAAAAATATTACATGTAACGGAATAGTGAAGATGGATGTACAAATATATGTACAACTTTAACTACGGGACAAACTCATAATAATTAATTAATAATATATAATATATAGAGAATTATTATATATGTATATTTTATGTATTTATATATATTATGATATGGTTTTTGTATTTACAAGTATTAGTATAACTTTAAATTGTTTTATGTGTAGTAAAGTAGTTATGGAGGTTAATTGGATTCTGTTTTCCGTTCTATGTATATTGTACCCACTCTCTCTCTACCCAGTGTTGTAAATTGTCCTCTTAATTCAAGATTGACTGGAAGAGATCCCTATCTGGGATAAGTCCGCCTTTGTACTGTTTTCTACTTCTAACTTGTATTTTTGTGTCTTGTGTTTATGTACAATAAAGATTTAACAAGCAAACAAACGAACTCTTTAAAGGATATAAAGTTAAAGAAGTATTGTTATATTATGTTGATGATTACTTTCCCCCTTCGACTCGTCACTATCCCTTTTTTGCCGACTTAAAAAAAGGAGGAGGTTATCAATTCGTCGCTTTCTTTTTTTTAAGTATGTTCTCTGATTACTCGACATCGCGTGGACCGATGTGAAAAAATATTTTTGTTTAAAAGGGTATACTTTCAAGGTGGTCCTACAGTTATCAAGTCAGGATCTGATAATGGGATCTCGGAGAAATCGAGGGAACTCTTTAAATTTTATAGGCACACATATAGCGATTGAGGTATTTTTAATTTCTCAAGAGAATTTGCTTTCAGAAAGCACAGTTTCATGATGTATTATCATTGGTTTGGGAGTCGGTTTTTAGCACTTTGTGGGTATTCTCATTTTTTGTAAAGTTAGCTTTCCTTAAACATTATAATCAACTGAAAAATCACTTTATAATTGAATTGTACAGCAACACTCGCCCACCTCGGCAGCCCTAAGCCCTTCGCACTTATTATTTTATTGAGAGCTGTTCTATCGCGTACTGCGTCCATTTGTCTTCCCGTACTAGGTAGAGGCTGCGGTTTTGGTGAAAGCGGGACCTAATAGTCATTCTTAAACGTACTTAATAAAAAATGTAGCTTTTCTCTAACTTTGATTTATCGATTAGGTAATTCTTTTATATATTTTTATTAAATAACAAATATTTTAATGGGCCCAGTGACTTAATTTGAATTAAATTGTTTATAGAAAACAAAAAAAAAACATTGAAATAAATATGTCAATGCTTTTATCTGGCTCAAGATTAGCATTGCCATGTTTTGTGTTTGTTTTTCGTGTGTGTATGTGGCCGACACTGGTGTCATATTTTTCAGGCTGCCTACAGGCGTCTGACATAGCTTGACGACTGTACAATGATGACGCCCGGGCTACCGAGCATTGTCATATAATGTGGTGATGCTATAAGTCTTCAGTTACAGGACATGTAACCATGGAGCAGCGATTTACCTGGGCTTTTATTTGATTTTACTAGCAGTTTAAGTTTTATTCTAGTTTTATTTACTTTTTTATTCGTCTTTAACTGTCGAAGACCTTAATTTTTGGAGATCCATCGTCAGAAAAAAATTGTTTATATAGTTTCCTTTTAACCTAAACAAATAGATACGTACTTATGAAGAGTTCTCCATTGTTCTTTCGCAATCGCCGTGTTCAAGGCTGCAGCCTTACACGTTTGCTCGCGAGCACACCAGACAATTGTGAAATTGCCAGTTGATTATTTTCTTCAGCGATGCGGTTGTGATATCTATTTACTTTATTTGTCTTTTACTGAACGTTCACTGTTATGTTTATTTGTGTATAGTTTTGTTTAGACATATATCACTTCTTTATCCCTAATGGGGTAAATAGATCGTTTTGGGTTTTGCGATTAGGTATGTATATATATAGGTACGTACATAGGTAGATATGTGTTTCGTTTAGAAAATTTTATTTAAACAGAACTATTCACACTTACACGTAAATTATTATGTCGCCGTCATATAGGCCGCTCTTGATCGGTCATTTTGGAAATCTTTGGGAGACGCCTGTGTCCAGCAATGGACGTTATGCGGCTAAAATGATAATGATGAAGATATTGAACATTTTTTCCATGTATATGAGGTCTTATATGTTAGAATTGTTAGAGGTTTTGGTCTGCTCTGGCCAAGTATGGCTCTGGTAGTACAGAGAGTGTCGTGCTCCTGCAGTGGAAACAAAAACCTAACGTTGATGTATAATATACCTTACAATACGAAATGAGTTCTGGAAAGTGCGAGAACAAAGCCGCGGCCGAAAGCTAGCATCATATAAAGTGCGGTTCATTAAAGAGATGCGTTTGAAGTGTCTGAGTGCATCCTTAACTGCGCAGTAACGGCTCGAGTGGCCGCCTCGATTTATGGCTGGTGTGGTGCAGCTACCTGTGAATACAAACAGTTAGAAAAGTTATTAATAGGCGAACAATAAGATCGTGGACTGGGAGAAAAATATATTAATTTAGTCCGTCAAATAGGTTATCCAAAAATAAGAACCAAATTTCTTGAGCTCCTCCGTAAGAAACGTATAAGCCGTTGGTTTCACCTGTCATAATTTTATGGTAGTCGTCAAGCTACGTCAGATGTCTTCAGACAGCTTGAAAAAACTGAAACTAGTCTTGCTTACTATACACACGAAAAGCAAACAAACAAATTTAACGTAGATAGCTACGTATATGAGTAAAGTAAAATGCAATAATCTCACATCACAATCGCGCGTGGGGGAAAACCTTGAGCCGAATCAAAACCCGACAGTACGGATTTCATAACTCTGCTGCATTGTTCAATTTTGTTTTTAATTACAGCGATTACTCGACATTGTTTACGTAGCAAATGAGAAACGACGCAGAAGCTACAATCAATTGGGTAAATTAAACATCTACGCACATTCTCCGGATAGTTTGTTGTATCGGGGTGAATGGGGTTGAACCGGGGGTTGCGGGGACGAACGGGGCGAACGGAGCGGTCGGTGCGTTGAGACGAACGCGAATTCGGGCGATGTTTCTTGGGCGTGCGGTCACGTGGAACGATAGTGATGTGGGTTGTGGTAGGATTTAATGAGATGTCGATGTGTTGTTGTTTCCCATCTTATCCTCATACCCTTGCTAAAGTGTAAATCTGTATCGTAATTGTAACATAGACCATCAGGCTGGGTAGGGACCAATACTGAACTGGGTTTCTTTCGGCGTAATCTTCCCAGCAGTGGTCGTTTCGAACGCCGTTTTAGCTTTTGCACTAAAATAATATGTAAAAAAATGACCTTCAATAAGAGATAAATTTATCCTACATTGAATAAAAAAAACTGTCTTTGACTTTGCTTTCTTTTGGGAATTGCAGTTCTTGGCTCTGTCTATGGCCTCGGAATAAAGAAAATGTTACATTTTTATTGTAATTCAAATCAGTATTTTTTTTACCAACTGCTGTTGTGTTGCGGTTTTTTAACCCGCGACAAAAAGAGGGATTGTGAGTTTGACGCTAATGTCTGTCTGTCTGTGGCATTGTAGCGCTCGAACTGATGGACCAATTTAATTTAGATTTGTTTTTTTACGTAAATGCAAGTTTCCATGTGGTGGTTCATAGCTAATGGTTAACCCCGCTTGTAAGTCGGGTTTTTGCAGTTGTCTGGCAAATAATAGATGGCGCTACAGATATTAGTCCAACTATTAAGTTCTTTAGCTTATCACTATCACTAGATGGCGTTTATGTATGAAATTATTGAAAGTCGGGGCTTTTTTACCTGACAAATAAACTTGTCATTACAGTAAAAAAATCTTAAGACTAAATTCAAAACTTAACTTTTTAAAATAGACTTACCACACTTACGCTTCTTAAAAATATCAAACAAACAAAAGGAACGATCGGACACACCTTTTATTATTTACTGAAAATATTATCAAACTTTCTTACTCTGCCATTCCGCAAGTATTTATTTGAGCAATAAGTTTCTTTCTAACTGTTCGCGTTGTTTACGATTGAGATGTTACATTCAATATGCAACAACTCTGGAAGAAATCACATAAGTTAACCGTTGCCGAACTCAAACATTTATTTTGTTAAAACTTTTAACCCCACCGGAGGAGTCGAGAGAAATTATCGATAAAACGGCACTACCGTTGCCCTTCCCTTTGCAGGCTTCGTCAAATTGATTTATAGTTCCATATGAAAATTGCGTCCTGTACAGTATACTGGAACGTATTAAGGAATTACATATACGCCCTTTGGCCCGTTTGATCTTAAAAATGCTGGCCGGGTATTTGTTTATCGGCAGATTAAAAGGGATCCTTTGAGTTTTTTAACTTTACCCCACATGTTTTCTTATTCCCATCTTCTTTTTCATAAAAGCGGGCGGGCTTCCCGGTTGTGCGCAATAATAAAGGTGTATTCGAAAATTCCCGAGATTCGCGCCGTCTTGTAATGAGCGAGTATAAAACGAAAGTTTGTTGAGAGGAGCGTCGAAGTTTCGCAATATAACTTGTAATTAACTAATACACGGTTATACACTAAATCCTTCAGATTGTTCAGAATCTTGCGAGATGCCGTCTTAACTATAATTTATATCTAGTGGGAACTGCTCAGTGCTCGTCATAATATATTGCAAGCATTGTCTAGTGTCTACATCTCTGTTGCTAGTTCTGTGGCGATATTTGTGCACTTGGGTATTGTATTTTATTAATTTTTCTGTAGTTTTGCTGCATTGAGGTATGTTAAAGTAAATAGAGTATCTACAAACATTTAATTACTCAGGCCCTACATCATATTATTTCACTATTCCATTCTATATCCCATGCTGGTCTGGGAGAAATAAAAAAAAAACTTAGAATGTACTAGCTGCTTCTCATCCCACGCAGATCGTAAAAGCCGATCGAGGAAATGGGCAAAAATGCAAATCATGTTAACAGGCGCTGCGGCTAGCAACTCATCACTGTATTGATTGCTTTTCCATCTTCTCGCCCACCATGACGCTAAAAGTGGCTTTTGGGTCTTGCGGCCCTGGGCTCTGCATAGAACCGCAAGACCCAAAATGCTCTGTCTGCCCCATTAGGGATAAAGACGTGATATAATGTATTCCATTCTAGGCCGTTAGAGATAAGGACGTTAGAGATAGTGTATTAGCTATGCGCTCAAATGTATCTGTCTGACATAATCTATTGGTAAATAGTAATAGTGTAGATAAGTCGTTGGGTCTAAAAAGAATGTTATATCTGTAATCATCACACCGATATTATAAAGGCGTATATTATATTACTTCTTCACACGCAAACGGCTGGACCTATTTTAACAAAATTTGGTATGTAGGAAGTTGGCACCCTGGATAACACATAGGCTACTTTTGACGCGGGTAACCACGCGGGGCGCAGCTAGTATAAAATATTTTTTCATAACTAAAAACCAACTTTACCCTCAAAACTATACAACCAATTTTGATAGATTTCTATCGGACCACTCCGGAAGTAGGTATACTGATTTAAACAAGAAAGATATTTCCAAATCAGTCCAAGCTTCATCGGTGAACATACCTACATAAAAAAGTGACGAATTGATAGCCGTGTCCTTTTTTGGAATTCGGCTAAAATGAGGTAATTTCAGAAATTTCATTCATAGTTACTGACAAGATCTCATCTTTATATTTGAAAGCTAGAGACTGAGAAATGGGAGTTGAATATATCTAACTAAATGTAGACTTAACTACACAGTAGAACTGAAATCTCAATTACACAACTTCCAGACTTGTCAACTTACAGCTGACGGGACGACGTGGGGGGTGAAGGGGGGGGGGGGAGGTGTAGGGATGGGCTATAAACTGGCTATAAATCACAATTGACATATCTCAGTATCATTGTCAAGGATATTATGTTCGTGCTTCGACTTTTTATTCGTACTCTTTATTGATGTAGGTCACTTCCACAGACTTGGGTTAGATTTATATAAGTAGGTTGGCCATTTCTCCATGTAAAAATAGGTTATTTATGTACTTAGCTCTTTTTTTCTGGCACTGGAATTGCAAGCAGCTATATATTTTGAAACAAAAAAGTATCTAATGAGAATACTGACGCGAAAGACTAGTTTCTGAACAAATTATAGAAATTTTGATTGGTTCTCATAAATATTATTAAAACTAACGTGAGAATATGACATAACAAATATTTTTACATTGTTTTACTCACGTTGTGTAGTCGGAAAAGGCCGACTAGTTTCGATCGGTTTGGATGATCATCCTCATGGCGAGTTTTAGGAGGAGCGGCGACCCGACGGTTTCGCTATCCACAATGCACGAGCGTAGCTTTGCGTGTTGTCTAAACTGATCAAAATTAGTTGACTTTTTACGACTATTGAGTAAAATCGTCTATAAATATTTTGTAAAAAAATTAAGCATTCTGGAAAAATATTCCATACAAAATACTCAAAGAATTTGGTGTTTTACTAATAACCAAACTAAGAAAAAGGTTCAATATGTACTTACGTACTAAAAGAATAATAATATTGTTGAAAAATAAATTACGTGATTTAATTCGCAGGTTGACTGGAAGAGATCCCTACATGGGATCAGTCCGCCTTTGTATATTTGCTCTTTCGAACTTACTTTATTTTGTTTTGTGGTACATTAAACTTATCACAAACAATCTAACATTATTATATTTCTTTTACGATTTTATAATACAAAATAGAGTTAAAAAGAAACAGAAAGGACTCTCATACGATCCTATAGAGTTGAAATAACCAAACTTAGATTAGAATAACCGACGATATCCTCAGGATGTCACTCAAACACTGCTGATACAGCTGAGCCCCGGGATAGCGACAAAGGGGGAGCAATAAATCTCAACCGACATTCATTATCAAGGACACATTCACTAGCTTCAAATTGTCTACTTGCTATGTTGCGTAATCATCAACATACGTGTTATATGTGAGGCAAAAACATAATATGTTATGTTAAATATAGGTATATACATACTTCTTTCATGTTAAAGAGAGTGGGAGAAAATGCATATAGTAACTTACACGATTTGTTTTTTTTTTAACTATCGCGCTTGAACACATTATTAATATATAAACAAAAACGGTTCGTGCTAAGCCCCGTTTATATATAAATTAATAATCACACTATTTTAATCCTTATCCATCATCAGGCTTAAAGTGGCCTTTGGGCCTTGCGGCCTTGGGCTTTGTCTGTATAGTATATATAGTGTATTATTAGATAGAGTACATAATAAATATTTCTTCCATGCTAGTTGTTCCCTTCTTTCGTAAAAGCCGATTGAGTTTCTTCTAATTAGTACTTTCGTGCAAAATTTGCTTTTATCAGCACCACCTGTAGGTTGACTGGTAGAAAAGGCCTCGGGTCTTAAGTCCGCCTGTTACATTTTTGTAATAAAGTGTAATAAATAAATAAATCAATTGAGGGAAAGGGCCAAAATGCGAAATATACTAAAATTTGACATCTAAAATAAATTTCAAATTTGTACGTAGCAAATTATTAGTATGAAAATAATATTCAGCTACGAACCAATGACGTCTACGAGTGTGCTACAATTTGCTACGCCGGAGCTACGGCGTAGCGACGAGCTACGCTGTAAACTTTGATGTACGGCCTCCACTTCCTAGGTCTACATTTCACGTGGATTCGAACCTCGTAAGGGATTGCTTTCTTTCTAATTTATTACTTGCTTTTAGTTACTGTGTAAAAACACAGTACTTAACTAGAAAGAAATGAAAAACATTTTTCTACCATTATCTTCTTTACTTTAAAATACTTATGTTTATAGGAAAATTCAATTCAGAAAAGTTAATTGTGATAGTCTGTCTGTATTGATTGTAGAGTGACGCAGTGTGCATACACAATTTGTTGGATTTGTTTGAACTCTACAAATTGCAGTATATATGCGACATTGTAGTTTTTTCTCTAAGCTACAGTTATAAAGCCATTGTCGGCATGAAATAGATTTTTTAATTCGAAATATTCATTTTGCAGTTGAATTGATAAAAATGGGAAAAGCTTAAAAAATATGTGTACGAAACTAAATCAGTTTATATTTGAATATAGATTGTCCTCGCAACTCAATATTTGACATATAAATGTTCCGAACGACTTTGGCAATCGGATCGGATCCGCTAATCGATCGACTCCTAAATAAAGCTGGCCACTAACTGCAAACAAAGTTCGCACGCTGCAAAACAAACGAAAAACGCGTTGAAAACATGCGCTGCGGTGCAGGGCGTCGCGGCGGCAGTCGACCGGCGGCCGCCGCGCGCGACGCACGCATGCCGCCGCGGCCATGTGACCCGCAGACGCCATGAGCGACGCGCGGCCCAGGCCGGCGCCGCCTCGCAAGCCCGACTCGCTCAGCCTTGCCTGGCCGCGCTGGGACGACCCGCCGCCCCCCGCGCCCGCGAGCGAGCCCACGCGCTCCATCACCGATGACTTTAACAACTTCAGTGTGTACACGCCGCCGAAGCCGATCCAGCCCGAGCGCCGGCCTCGGCGACCCCACAGCGTCATTTCCCCAAGGCCGGCCAACCCGCCGCTGTCCCGCCGGCCGCACTCCATCGGCTGCGAGGATGAGTGGCCGACGGTACCGCTGCTGCAGCCGCTGCCGCGGAGGCCCGTGCCGAATACTACTTTGCCCCGCGCCAGTTACCAATTACCGTCCTCCAGGAGTGATTACCAGTTGCAAAGACCAGCTATTATGACGAATGGGTACGGCGCAGTGCCGCCGTCGACTTCGAGGAGGTTGTCTTTGCCGGGGGGAGTGCAGAACCCGCCGAAGACGTCGGCGACGTTCCATGGGTTGTCGGCGCTGGCCGGGGCGCTGCCGCCGGCGGGCACCCCGGGCACCCCCAGCACCCCGGCCGCCGTCAGGGAGGCGGTGCGACACCTCCTCATGCAGCCCAGGAATGGCTTCGCCATCATGGACCACAAGCTGTCCTTGTTCATCGAGATCTTGGACGCTCAGGAACGATTCTCACAGGTGAGGGAGAGCGTCAAATCTGGCATATTTGCAAATGAAGAGAAATAAATACATAATATCTCTTCTCAGCAGTGGTCGTTGCGAAGAGCTGGTATCGGGAGCTTTTGTTTAAAAATAAATTAAATTTGAATATACACTACACTTAATGTAAATTGACATGTAGATGAAACCGAACTAAAGAATTTTGAAAGCGCGACATTGTAGTGTTAATATCCGAATACTTTATATTGATAGTAGTAAGTGAAGTATGACTCTCGCATCTAACAATTTATTAAAAATACACAATGAAATGTCTAATAAACGACGAGCGATACTAAAATTTTCTTAGCGTTTTCCGCGAAAAATTGTAACCGGTAAAAATGATTACTTTTTAGATTGATGAATCACGTGGGCAGAAAATTTTGTTTACCTACCTTGGTGTAAAATTAAAGTACAAAGCCTAGGGTGAGGTTTTACCATAAATTCCCGGCTCTTTAATAACTGGAACAGTAAATTTTGTTGTTCCAGAAGATAATGCCGCCGCGCTCCGTGCCAAAGTTGTCGCCAACTTTCGATCATCCGCGCCCATGTTTACAGAGTTTTTATTAAGGTTTTATTCAATAATCCATCTGAAACAGAATATAGTCCAAAAAGACTCCAACTGCAAAAAGTTTTATTTATTTACTTATTTAAGTATTCACGCACACAATCTTATGATGGATGGATTACAATAGGTCAAACTTAATGATAATGCATTACGAGTATCTATCAGTTTGCCTTTGAGACATATTGAGAAATTGAAATAGATGCAAGTGTAATGTCAAACTAGCTTTTCGGGCGCTGCGCGGGCTGCAAGCAGCCCGCGGTTCATCGTGGGGCTGTTGAGGTAGGCTTAGATATGTTTCCAGTTCAGAAAATGGGTAAGTTTGTATGGAGGAAAACTGACCTTGTATGGCGGCCATCTTGGATTTTGAAAAAAATCAAAAAACAAATGACGCTCGTCAAATTGCTTATAATCTTCTACATTTTGGAAAAAAAATCACACCCCAAACCCCAACCGTTTTTGCAGGCCGTACCCCTTCCACATCAGGTTTCTGCAAATCTTCAAATGTCAGATTTTTCTGGTACTCACTGGAGCACCCTCTATACGACCGCACATCAACCTAAACCCCACCAACCCCGCAACAGGGCAAACAACTATGTCAATCAGTGAGTGAGTGAGTGGTATTGTAGGTTTATATATTATAACTAGCTTTTCGGGCGCTGCGCGGGCTGCAAGCAGCCCGCGGTCTTTCGTGCGGCTGTTAAGGTAGGGTAAGACATGTTTCCAGTTCAGAAAATGGGTAAAAATTGCAGTCAGTAAAGGAAACATCATAATATGTGTGGGGGCGGCCATCTTGGATCCAAAATCGGAATGCAGTTTCGAGTTCCGCGGGGTGCTTTACCCCCACATGCAAAAATTCAGACCCCTACGAAGTTCCAGAGAGACGTTATGAACGAAATAAGTTTAATTTTCCAAAATCCAGACGCCATCTTGAATTCCAAAAAAAAAGTTGAATTTGGATTTTTGGGGTCAAAACACATATAAATATCGATTTTCAGCCAAATCAGAGGCAGTTGACATTCGGCGGCCATCTTGGATTTCCAAAAAAAAAATTCACGACGCTACGCTTGGTGATGGTGGCTCGGGCTTCGCCCTCGCCCACAGCTCGCCCTTCGGGCTCGCATCACTCGGCCTGCGGCCTCGTGAAAATTACTGGGGGGGGGGCAAAGGGGGGGGGGGGAGCTCGGCCTTCGGCCTCGCTCGGCAGCTCGGCCTGCGGCCTCGCGTGGGGGCTTCGCCTTCGGCCTTCGGCCTCAGGCTACGCCAACTTACTTGGGGGTGCGGTTTGTATGAAATTTGTATGGGGAGAAATTGTCTATGTATGGCGGCCATCTTGGCTTTTGAAAAAAAACAATAAACAAATGACGGTCGTCAAATTGCTTATAATCTTCTACATTATGGAAAAAAAATCACGCCCCTAACCTTAATAGTTTTTGCAGGCCATACCCCTTCCACATCAGGTTTCTGCAAATCTTCAAATGTCAGATTTTTCTGGTACTCACTGGAGCACCCTCTATACGACCTAACATCAACCTAAACCCCACCAACCCCGCAACAGGGCAAACAACTATGTCAATCAGTCAGTCAGTTAGTGGTAATGTAGGTTTATATATTATAACTAGCTTTTCGGGCGCTGCGCGGGCTGCAAGCAGCCCGCGGTCTTTCATGCGGCTGTTGAAGTAGGCTAAGATATGTTTCCAGTTCAGAAAATGGGTAAGTTTGTATGGAGGAAAATTGTCCTTGTATGGCGGCCATCTTGGATTTTGAAAAAAAATAAAAAACAAATGACGATCGTCAAATTGCTTACAACCCCCTACATTTTGGAAAAAAAAACACACCCCTAACCCTAACCGTTTTCGCAGGCCGTACCCCTTCCACATCAGGTTTCTGCAGATCTTCAAATGTCAGATTTTTCTGGTACTCACTGGAGCACCCTCTATACGACCACACATCAACCTAAACCCCACCAACCCCGCAACAGGGCAAACAACTATGTCAATCAGTGAGTGAGTGGTATTGTAGGTTTATATATTATAACTAGCTTTTCAGGCGCTGCGCGGGCTGCAAGCAGCCCGCGGTCTTTCGTGCGGCTGTTGAGGTAGGGTAAGACATGTTTCCAGTTCTGAAAACAGGTAAAACTGCAGTCAGTATGGGAAACATCAAAATATGTGTGGGGGCGGCCATCTTGGATCTAAAATTTGATTCCAGTTCCGAAAACCGCGGGGTGCTTTACCCCCACGTGCAAAATTTCAGAACCCTACGAAGTTCCAGTGAGACGTTATAAACGAAAGAAGTTTAATTTTCTAAAATCCAGACGCCATCTTGGATTCCAAAAAAAATATTGAATTAAGGTTTTTGGGGTCAAATTACATAAAGATATCGATTTTCAGCCAAATCGCAAGCAGTTGACATTCGGCGGCCATCTTGGATTTCCAAAAAAAAAAAAAAAGACGCTGCGCTTTGTGATATTGGCTCGGGCTTCGCCCTCGCCCGCAGCTCGCCCTTCGGGCTCGCATCACTCGGCCTGCGGCCTCGTGAAAATTGCTTGAGGGGGGGGGGGGGGGGGTCAAAGGGGAAGGGGGGAGCTCGGGCTTCGCCCTCGCTCCGCAGCTCGGCCTGCGGCCTCGCGTGTGGGCTTCGGCCTCAGGCTGCGCCGAGTTGCCGTTTGTATGAAATTTGTATGGATGGGAATTGTCCTTGTATGGCGGCCATCTTGGATTTTGAAAAAAAACAAAAAACAAATGACGCTCGTCAAATTGCTTACAACCCCCTACATTTTGGAAAAAAAATCACACCCCTAAACCCAACCGTCTTCGCAGGCCGTACCCCTTCCACATCAGGTTTCCGCAAATCCTCAAATGTCAGATTTTTCTGGTACTCACTGGAGCACCCTCTATACGACCGCACATCAACCTAAACCCCACCAACCCCGCAACAGGGCAAACAACTATGTCAATCAGTGAGTGAGTCAGTGGTATTGTAGGTTTATATATTATAACTAGCTTTTCGGGCGCTGCGCGGGCTGCAAGCAGCCCGCGGTTTTTCGTACGGCTGTTGAGGTGGGCTAAAGAACATGTCCAGTTGAGAAAATAGGTAAAAACTGCAGTCAGTAAAGGAAACATCAAAATATGTGTGGGGGCGGCCATCTTGGGTCGAAAATCTGATTCCAGTTCCGAGTTCCGCGGGGCGCTTTACCCCCACATGCAAAATTACAGACCCCTACGAAGTCCCAGTGAGACGTTATAAACAAAATAAGTTTAATTTTCTAAAATCCAGACGCCATCTTGGATTCCAAAAAAACTGTAAAATTTGGATTTTTCAGCTCAAAATACATATAGATATCGATTTTCAGCCCAATCGCAAGCAATTGACTTTCGGCGGCCATCTTGGATTTCCAAAATTAAAAAAAAAAGTTGCGCTTGTGGGTGTGGCTCGGGCTTCGCCCTCGCCCGTAGCTCGCCCTGCGGGCTCGCATCACTCGGCCTCCGGCCTCGTGAAAATTACTTGGAGGGGGGGGGGGGGTCGAGGGGGGGGGGGGGAGTGGCTCGGGCTTCGCCCTCGCCCGCAGCTCGGCCTGCGGCCTCGCGGTGGAGGGCTTTCCTTTTGGTCTTTGGCCTCTGGCTGCGCCAAGTTACTTGGGGGGCCGTTTGTATGAATTTTGTATGGAGGGGAATTGTCCATGTATGGCGGCCATCTTGGATTTTGAAAAAAATCAAAAAACAAATGACGCTCGTCAAATTGCTTACAATCCCCTACATTTTGAAAAAAAAATCACGCCCCCAACCCCATCCATCTTCGCAGGCCGTACCCCTTCCACGTCACGTTTCTGCAGATCCTCAAATGTCAGATTTTTCTGGTACTCACTGGAGCACCCTCTATACGACCACACATCAACCTAAACCCCACCAACCCCGCAACAGGGCAAACAACTATGTCAATCAGTGAGTGAGTCAGTGGTATTGTAGGTTTATATATTATAATATAATACATTTGTAGGGTTTGCTCAAACCTATTCAAAGATTGGTTCTTGACTACTCTTTGGGTTGCGGAGGTCAGACGGCAGTCGCTCTGTGTAAAAATCAGTAACCTCGTCAAATCACCTAGGTTAGGTAGGGGACCCTGGGCTGTGAAGCATTACTGCTGAGGGTGTAACCGAGAATACGCTCGGATGATGAATTAGAAAATAAATAGGTATTACCAAAAATCCCGAAGTGTAAAGATTTCTAATCCAAACTAATATAATAAATCGAAATTGAGTTTATTTGGGTGTATGTTTGTTTGTTTGTTTGTTACGTCTTCACGCTTCAGCCACTGAACCTATTTAGATGAAATTTGGTATGGTTATAGTTTCAGGCTCAGGGAAGTACATAGGATAGGATAGTTTTTATCCCAAATTTCCCATGGGGAGCGTAGCCCGCGGGCACAAGCTAGTATATGGGATGAATATGTTGAATGGTATACTTACATAATGTTGCTTACATACTTAGGTATATAATGAAAGGTATGTTTCTTTTATTTATATAGTTTAAATTCAAAAAATTTGCAAATAAAGTCTGTAGATAAACCAAACTGTGTTCGTTGTAAATTTAAATTATAAATAACTTACCATCAAAATTATAATGTTGAAAAAGTTAAACTCAATAACCCGAGCAGAACAGAATTGAGTCCCGGAACACTTGGGGCGCGATCTCTGGCATTGTGCGGACGAACTGTTGGATAAACTAACTGGGGTAAAAGTTGCGAATATGAATCGTTAAACCAATTTGAGTTGGTAGGCACTTTGCTAAATGTATGACGTATGTTCGTGTGTGAATGAAACAAATAAAAATTGTCATAGCTTAATATTTTTACACGCATAATTCTATGTCTATGGTTTACGAACCACAACTTTTTTTTTCTTTTTAACTGACTTCCAAAAAGGAGGAGGTTATTAATTAGTAGGTATCTTTTTTATCTCTTTTCACTGATTATTTGAAGATACCTGGGCCAATTTGGAAAATTATGTTTGAAAGTATGCCCTTTTGTCAGGTGGTCCCATAATTTTTTGCCAAAAAAGGTTATTGTGTAGTTTACATAAGGGTGAAGTCAGTTTTTAGCTTTGAAAAATTATAATACTTATATTTGCGTAAAAAGCCACTTTTCTGACCAAAAGAAGATCCAAAATTGTAAACAGGTTCTAACGAAATGTACTGAAACTATTTTAAGGCTGAATTCAATCCTTGATTCTGAACAACTATTTTAAGAAGATACACCTATCATACTCAGTTTTTTTTTGCAATAGTTTGGCGCTAGCTTGGTTTGATTTGGCTACATCTATTTATTTATTCGATCCAAGTTGATCCATCACTTGATCGATTTTCTAAGGAGAGCAAAAATATTTTACATTTCAATATATTTTCCTTGGATCCAAGATCACGGACTGAATCTACTGATACACTTTCACGTCTTTATTCCCAATGGAACACACAGAGCATTTTGGGCCTTGCGGCTCTAAGCAAACACAGCCCAGGGCCGCAAGACTCAAAAGCCACTTTTAGCGTAATGGTGAACGAGTAGATATAAATAATAAACTAGCTTTTCGGGCGCTGCGCGGGCTGCAAGCAGCCCGCGGTTCATCGTGGGGCTGTTGAGGTAGGCTGAGATATGTTTCCAGTTCAGAAAATGGGTAAGTTTGTATGGAGGAAAATTGTCCTTGTATGGCGGCCATCTTGGATTTTGAAAAAAATCAAAAAACAAATGACGGTCGTCAAATTGCTTATAATCTTCTACATTATGGAAAAAAAATCACGCCCCTAACCTTAACCGTTTTTGCAGGCCATACCCCTTCCACATCAGGTTTCTGCAGAACTTCAAATGTCAGATTTTTCTGGTACTCACTGAAGCACCCTCTATACGACCGCACATCAACCGAAACCCCACCAACCCCGCAACAGGGCAAACAACTATGTCAATCAGTGAGTCAGTCAGTGGTATTGTAGGTTTATATATAAAAAAAAAAAAAAAAAAATAATAAATAATATAAATATATTGGCACAAATTACACTGATTGAGCTAGCCCCAAAGTAATTCGAGACTTATGTTATGGGATACTAACTCAACGATACTATATTTCATAACAAATACAATACCTATAAACATCCAAAACCCAGGACAATTAAGAAGAAGGAACAAATAGTGATGGGTTATTTGCTTAATTACATGAGTTTTCTCATTCTATCGATGGTCTTTTATGATCCAAGCGGGAAGAGAAGCAGCTGGTGCATTCTAACTTTTTTCTTTTCTCCCAAACCAGCATGGAAGTAATGAAAATTACCAAAATACAATCAATCGCGTACTAAGAATTCGCTATACGAAAATGAACGTATATTGGTTTCGCGGGACACGTTTATGATTCCCGCAGTAAGTCATTAGAATATAATCCCGGGAACAGAAGTGTACGTAACTGGGAAATAATGCTAGAATTCCCGAATGTAATGTAGTTCGTGGTTTCATAATGGCGAATTATATCGGGCATTATGAGAATTCAGGGGTCACTGGCCTCAGAGAGCTAGACTTATTGCCCGACTGCATTGAGGAGAGTAATGTTTTTCTGGACTTCTTCTAACTAGTCGAATTGGCGATATGTATGTCATTAGCATAATTTAAATCTCACGTTAATTTCAATTGAAAATAATATTAAAATGTAATCACAAAATTAAAATGTACCAGCTGCTTCTCTTCCCGTGCAGATTGTAAGAACCGATAGAGGGATTGCAACCCATCACTATTCTGATTCTTTTATCCACCTTTTGCCCACATCAAGCTAAAAGTGGCCTTTGAGTCTTGCAGCCCTAGGCTCTATCTGCTTAGAACTGCAAGACCCAAAATGCTCTGTCTGCCTCTTTAGGGATAAGGACGTGATAGTATATAATAATGTATACATGCTTGGCCACGTCCTACTGCTCGATCGTTTGCCTCATTTAAATCTTGCAATATGCTGGCTTGTAATGTGTAGGGATTTTGGGCAAAAGGTGGGAATTGATTGGAGAGCGCCGCAGTCGTCTGTAATTTTTGGAGAAACGGCCGGTTCTTCACATCTCCCAACAACCCGTTTTAAATAAGCTAGGTACTGATCTTCCCTCATTCGTGCAGCTTTAAAAGGAGGGCTTTAGGCGCGCCCTCTTGACCTGCCATTGTGTCGATATGAAACAGTACGGCCTGCGCAAAACGGCGCAAATGCGCAAATGATGTGTTTTGTCTGTGGAAGGACTTTTATTATTTCGCCCGGTAATTATAAGATTATTTTTCCCATGCTAGTCGAGGAAAAAAGAAGAATGTATTTATTTAAAAACCCTTAATGCATTCTCCAGTAGTCAAACTTCGGGATGAATAGAGAAAAATCTCGTAGTAGGCGTAAAAATAAATATACTATAGTTATAGTAAATAAAAGACATACTCGAGATTACAATTATACATATAAAAAATATACAATACGTATGTACAATGATATTGTACATAGACTAATAATTACGTTAGGAATACATATATAATGACGAGAGGTGTATCAGGATCGTGGCAAGCGGAGGTCCATAGTCTCTGCCTACCCCTGTGGGATACAGGCATGATAATATCTGTGTATGTATGTAAGAATAAAACAACTTACTATTTCATATATCAATGCACGCGGAGGTCCATAGTCTCTGCCTACCCCTGTGGGATACAGGCATGATAATATCTATGTGTATGTATGTAAGAATAAAACAACTAACTATTTCATATATCAATGCACAAACTTGAAATACAAATCACTCATAAAATGCATACATTCCGTTCCGTTACTCGCGCGGCAAAAACTTGAACATTGAAAATACCGAAGCTTAAATTCTTGGCATCTGTATGCATGTGTAGCGTAGCCGGAGCTTCTGTAAGTTCGAGAGCTTTTTATTGCGTACTTGTGAGCTTACAACTGGTGTGAATTTTTGTTAAAATACTGAGTTCTTTCTTAACGGTTGTGTTTCTTGCTTACTATTTTACAATTATTCTATTCTATTCTATTCTATTCTATTCTATTCTATTCTATTCTATTCTATTCTATTCTATTCTATTCTATTCTATTCTATTCTATTCTATTCTATTCTATTCTATTCTATTCTATTCTATTCTATTCTATTCTATTCTATTCTATTCTTTTCTATTCTATTCTATTCTATTCTATTCTATTCTATTCTATTCTATTCTATTCTATTCTATTCTATTCTATTCTATTCTATTCTATTCTATACACTAATGTGTGAGATTATTCGAGCTGCTTAAAGGCATCTTTGTGACATTCATCTAGTACTTGAAGGTTTGGGATCGCATCGAAGTTTCGCAGTGAAGGCAATTAACGTCACCGTCTAAAGAAAATCGTACAAGATTGTGACGTCATGCAAAATTTTAATGCGCTGTATCTTCGTCTTTATTTGCTTATAAAAAAAATGCATATAACATTTTTAACGATATTTGCCGAAATATTGTTTTAGTTACGAAAAATGACGACTTCACCACAAATTTAGAACGCTTGTAAAAATGACTGTGAAAATAAACACCTACGAACAGAATAAAAATGAGAACAGTAGATTATCCTCAATAAAAACAATGTTGCCGTTTATTCTGAAGCCACCAGCGAAAACAGACAACATTAAAACGCCATTTCACAAAACATGTACATGTTAACGTGAACATGTGCATTTGTTAACATAATATGCGTTTAATATTGTAATTTGAAAGCTAATTTCATGTTGATCTAGTATTAAAACTGTTAAATTTCGTTCCATGCTGATCTGGGAGAAAATAAAAAACTTGGAATGTATTGCTTGCTCGAAGGACCGTTATTACGGCGCAGGCGTTGTCAGGCGTTGTCACATAGCGCGACGAACCGATGGCCAATGGGGCAAAAAGGTTTTTGAATGGCGACCGCGTACTGGCAAGCGAAGCGTAGGGCACCCACTTACAAGGTGGTCAGATGACCTGACCAGGGTCGCTGGAAAGCGCTAGATGCAGGCCGCTCTTGATCGGTCATTTTGGAAATCTTTGGGAGAGGCCTATGTCCAGCAGTGGACGTTATGTGGCTGAAATGATGATGATGATGAGGCGTTGTCAGGCCCGCGCCCTACATGAAGAGATGATGATAATGATGATGCTTGCTTGATGTTGATGATTTATGGAGTTACGTCACAGACGAACTGATTTATTGTTAACTAGCAGTCCATCCCGGCTTCGCCCGTGGTACATACATAGCCTATGTCACTCAGGGATAACATACCTATCCAACAGTGAAAGAATTTTTAAAATCGATCCAGTAGTTTCGGAGCCTATTCAATACAATCAAACAAACAAATCTTTCCTCTTTATAATATTAGTGTAGATATTAGTGTAGATGTTGCATGTTGTAAAGCGCGATCGCCTCCGATGATATCTCGTTATTGTTATATGTCAATTGTTATAACTTTATTTAAAACGTAATGTAAAAACAGCTGACCCGCGACCTACATAACATGTGACCAACAGCAGCTGAAATATTCTTTGATATTTTTTATTATTTAAAAAAATCCCCCGCGCACTTACGGTTTTCCAAAGAGTACACCGAAGACAAAAGGTTAGAAAGTTAAATAACAATTAAAAATATTAACCAATTTTTAAAATTGACATAAAAATTACAAAATTTGGCATTCGAGCAACAATTGAAATGTGCGAGCTTGGCTCGTACAACATGTATACAGGTTATGGGGTAGCATCTATGTCGTAGGCAGTTCGTAGCTTATCGTAGCTGTCTACGGCGCTACGAGGCTACGAAAAAATTTGTACGCACTCTTCATAATATTATCAGTGATCTTATACACAGGATGCTTCTTTAAAGTGCAAAATATTAATTTCACTACGTTTCGAAATGTACAGAATAAAACTAATCACATGCCAAAAAGTGGCGTCTTACTTACAGGCTAGGACTTAACGTGATAAAATACAGCTTGATAGAATAATTCAAATTCAAATATATCTTTATCATCTTGGGATATTTATAAAATATCTTAATAATCGTCATTGTTTTGATGCACAATTTTTGACGTCAAATGTTTACTTACAGCTAAGTTAGTAAGCCAACTAGTAAGCCTTTTCCTAAGTGCTAGTTAAGAAGAAGCGGTATCAAACTGCACTGCAGTACTACATTATACTAATATTATAAACGCGAAAGTTTGTAAGTATGGATGGATGGATGTTTGTTACACTTTCACGTAAAAACTACCGAATGGATTTTAATGAAACTTTACAATAATAAAGCTTATACATCAGAATAACACATAGGCTACAATTTATAATGATATTGTGTGATAATTCTGCGCAGCCGAAGTCGCGGGCACCAGCTAGTCAAAATAATACGTGACGTTAGTGTTGGCCACTCACACGAAAAAGTAAATAAGCCTTCAGAGTGCCCCAGCCACCAAGCCCTGCCGAGAACAAGGAATTTGACTTACATTTCCCGGGTTTCTCTTTGTGCTGAGCATCGGGAGTTTTTGTTACCCGACTGCGCAGTATTAGAGGCATGCGGTTTAATGGTCTCCTTTGATCGGTATGTTTTAAAAGGGATTAGTATTAGTTTAGTTATTGTGGGAAGCTTTAAGAAACCTATACTTGTAAAAAAGGAAAACGTTTAAAAATACTGGTATTTTGCGGAACATACTTTTATAGGCAGAATCGTTATAGAATTTCTGAGCTATTCCCAATATACCAAGCCAGTGTTACTCGTAAGTCTACCAAGTATTTTCGCTTCTATAGACCTACCAGTTGTCGACGACTTAACAGTAGTTCCAACAGAAATGTTAGTACCAATATACAAAGGATGCTTTGTGGTGCTTTGTGGTTTCCAGCAGAGTAGAATAGGACAACTCCAAAGTCTTCCCGTGGATGTCGTAGAAGGCGACTTAGGAAATACTCTAAACATAGCTTATAAACATCAATGAGACCTCTACAACCCGTCTGGCCAGCGAGGAGAGTGTAGGCCAAATCCTCTGGCTGCTTTGACCAAATATGGCTCTGGTATTAAAGAGATAGGGTCGTGGTCCTGTAGTGGAGAGTAAAAGACCTAATTAGTTACCTGTACTGGGTTTAATTTTTACCCACAATTCTAAGTCTTCTCTTCTTCTTCTTATATTTAAGAGCTGGGCTCTTGTCGGTGGAGTGCTTTCCATGTCTCTCTTCCTTCCGCTAAGTTCTTAACCTCTTTAAATGTTTTCACGTTTAATTTTTCTTATAGACAATTTTTTTTTATAGACAATTCTAAGTATTGTGTGTATTTTGTTTCAGGTATGTACTTTGTGCGCATTATGGGTTTCTTTCCAAACAGACCTAGGTAAGTGACAAACTTAAATATTTACTTTTGAAAAAAAAATTTAAAAAGGACACTTAATAGATGTTATATAAATAAATTATAGCAATTAATTATGTTCCGAAAACAATTCTGAATAGCGAAAAATAAATGAAAAAAAAATCTGCTATAATTAGAATCAAATCTAGGTGATGCGCTAGCAACCGAACAACATTTTGATTTCATTTTTCCATAAATAAATAAATAAATATATACAGACAAATCACAGTGATTGAGGTAGCCCCAAATCCGTTTATACTTGAACTTGAATTATGGAAAATTAACTCAACCCCCAACACCCAGGAGACTTTGAAAAAAGCCATTTTCCAACTTGCCCTGGCTGGGGATCGAACCCAGGACCTCCGGATTGGCGGTCTAGCGTGTTGACCATTACGCCACGAAGGTGTCATGTGGTTAAGATGTTTTCTGCCATGTTTAAATAAAAATATAGGTACGAATTACACTGATTGAACTAGCCCAAAAGTAAGTTCGAGACTTGCGTTGTGGGACACTTACTCAACGATACTATATTTTATAACAAAAACAAAATATAATTGTTTAAGAATAAAAATGTGAAGGTTTTTAAAATACACCATAAAAGATACAAGCTTGCTTCAGCATGCGGCGCACCTTTCAAGAACTTGTTCTGTCATTCAGAACTCGCAAGGCGTCTTGGCAAAGCTGACAATGGCACAATCGCAACTTCTGCTGTAAATGCTGAAGTAATTTTACTTTTAATATTTTAGTTATGTAAGTAAAATTATACTTTATTTTATAAACGAAGCGAAAAAAGTTGTGTGTATATTATACGTACATACAAACGCCAGAACTTCTCTCCCTCCGTGGTCACCGTGCTAGTCCATTACCCAGAGGTGTATGACCGGGTTCGACCCTGGTCAGGGCAAGATCGGAAATGGCCTTTTTCAAATTATCCTGGGTCTTGTTTTTTTATCTATACATGTATTTGTTATAAAATAATAGTATCGTTGAGTTAGTATCCCATAACACAAGTCTCAAACTTATTTTGGGGCTAGCGTGATTTGTCCCTATATATAATTTATTTATATATGTTTGACAATATAATA
Organism: Acrobasis consociella; assembly: GCA_963555685.1. NCBI lineage: Eukaryota > Metazoa > Arthropoda > Insecta > Lepidoptera > Pyralidae > Acrobasis > Acrobasis consociella. The sequence goes on along the minus strand of OY743124.1, from coordinate 17,030,364 downwards.
ATAACAGATTCTAGTTCGACGAACGGTCTCCCATGGGACTGGCTAGTAGTGGTGTAGAAATATAAGTACCTACTCAATTTGTGTTGGCAAATAATTTATTTATTTATTTATTATTTAATAACTCGAGTAGTTTAGGAGCTTCATGAAATTTGGTTAGCATGTAGAAGCAGTTAATATAATTTATAAATTCGAACATGAGCCAAATCTGTCTAGGGGTTGCCGAGATATGGGGCTCGCGAGTTCTCAGTTCGGAGCAAACTACGAGTAGTCATTATAAATGTGAAAGTTTGTATGGATGTGCGGATTTTTGTTTACATTTACGCCAAAACGGTTAAACGATTCTGATATAAATATAAAGATTCTGATTTCTGATTTCTGATTTCTGATTTCTGAACGAATCAGAATGGATGAGTGAAAAACTCTTTATTGCACTTATACCTTACTGTACTATTCCTTTGCGGTGGTTCTTAGCTAAGTTTGATGAGAATCGGTTCGGCTGTTTAAAACATTCAGTTATGGCTTGAAAGTCGGGGTTTTTGTAATTTTCCTGGCAAATAATAGATGGCGCTACGGATCGTTCCGCTACTCATCACTAGATGTTGCCTTTGTTTACATATGAAACTATAATGCGCTATAAAGTTTTTTTCATAATATTGAATGTTGATGACCTAAGGCAAATAAACTAGTAGTTTTATCTGATAACTCTTCATTTACCTCCACGAAGGTTTTACCCAAAGAGTTCACGACGAAAGCTTGGTTTAAACCAAAGAGTCAATATTGGCTCGCCTACGTGTTTGTTTCCGTCGAGCACAAAGAAAATACGGCTAGCTAAGAGCAATTAGTGCGGATGCGACTTGTAAGACTGGGGACACTACCGGTTAGATGTTGATCTTTGGAGGTTCTTGAGGATAATTCTGTTTCTTCTCACTTGCCTGCAAATTTTAAAGTAAGTAGTTTTGAATTTGTTTAGGGAAATTGGTGAAACTTTTAACTCTGAAGCCACTGGATCTAAAATTTAGTTCGTTTCCAAAAAGTCAATTCGGGTAATTTTTCTAAACGTCTAAAGAAACATTTTAGATGGAATTTGTACAAAATAACGGACTGTGACGTCATAGTTTTTTTTTTGTCAAATGGCACTCTCAATGTCGGTTTTTCCGCATTAGTAAATATAAAATCAAGTTCAAAATGGATGTTATCAATGAGTATTGACTAGTAACATAATATTGAGACTTTTATTTTGTCATCATAATCAGCTATCAACGGCCACTGTTGGGCATAAGCCTCCTTTTGTCTGCACCATTGAATCTAGCCTTAGCCTTTCTCATCATGACAAAATAATTTATTTTTAACCCAAACCACATTCCTATAATATAAAAAAGAAACAATAAATAATTTTCGACCTATAGAATTTAGGACAACATATGAGAAATATATGCAATTATAAGCAATATAGGAAATTTTATTTTACATCAAAATGGACCAGAAGCCTCAGTGAGTGGGTTTGACTCGCATTTGTCCAATATATCAGTTAAAACACAACAAATACAAAACATCGGATGGAACAAACACGTAATACGCTATTAGCAATTTCGTTTTAAATTCTCGAGACTTGTTTGATTTAGTCCGGGATCCCGCTGCTCCATGTTTCATTCAGCAACGGACTGGATTGAGTTTTAAAATTTCAATTGGGATGCTGTTGTGTAAATCTCGAACGATTTCAACGAGACAAACAACGGAATTGGAAACGGTTGGCTTTCTAAGTCATTTACGAATGTAGATGAATTATGTTTTGATACCAGCTGAATTTGTTACCACGTGGTCAAATAGTATTTACATCTCAAGGGAGTATCTTTCACTCACTATCGTTCACTATAATACTCAACCCTTGGCTGGGTTGAGTATTATAGTGAAGAAGAATATAAATAAGTGTATAGGTACAATTAAATAATAGGAATAAATACTAAAGCATAAAACCGACATAACTATAACATAAAATGCATAAACTATAAAATTGGTACGAAAATGAATGAAAAGTAGTCTATGAAAAGAGATATTAGTTAGAGCTAGAGGAAAGAGAGACGTCACTAAATCTTTGAGATTTTGGGTAGATGGTTGGATCAAAGGTGAGATTCTGAAGGCAGTACTTTTGGACACAACTCTCTGACAATCAGGAGGTTTCTTTCCCTGCGACCCTAACCGCCGGTAGCTTGGACATCATTGCCAGCGGATGCAGTATATTTTACATTTTATTAATGTATCATACCAAAACCTAGCTTAAGAATTATAGTATTTTATGCAACAGTTGTATAAGAGGGTTCAAAAGATGCGAGTGGCGCAGGTTACGATGCGAGCTTTAGCGAGCATCGTAAGAAGACGCCATCGGGCATTTTTTGACGTACTTATACAACGTTGCATACAATACTTTTTCTACGACTATATTTACTAAATAAAAAACAAAAATAAACAAAGAAAAATATGAAAATGTATGACATCATTTATGTTTGGTAGATAATAGGCATCTATGGTAAACTTTATTTTTTTTAAATTGACGTCTCCCTAGTGAATATATCACGAATATATTAATAAAACGTTTTTCTTATGTTGGCAGTATGATAGATTTAAAGAAAAAAAAAGTCTATGGCTAGGAGTATCGTTTTGGCGAAATAACGATACAAGTGCTGTTATGGGGAATAGACTCCTGAAGTCATAAATAATCAATGTTCTTATAATAGTGTTCGTGACTATGTAAAAGGCAGATAACAGAAGAGGAGTAGAAAAAATAAATAAAGATGATGATGTAACAGTAGTTGTAACTGAAAAAAATGGTCCCGATATACTCACTATCACCAGAGATACATAGGTTATGAAATCTTTAGTTGCCTGTACTGAGTTCAGCATTATGAGTTTTGTTTTTACCCAAAATTCAATGCAGGTTTAGTTTTATTTATCTGTTCCTGTTTTTATTTCATTTTATCTCAACAAACTTCATCATCATCATCAGGTCTTTAGTCTCCACTGCAGGAGCATGACCCTCTCTGTACTACCGGAGCCATACTTGGCCAAAGCAGCCAGAAGATTTGGCCTACACTCTCCACGCTGGCCAGACGGGTTGGATAGGTCTTACTGATGTTCATAAGCTTTGTTTAACTTGCTTTTCCTATCAAAATAAATGTTATTTTAAACCTTGCAAGAGTCCCTGTTGTGAAGGCAACGTTAATGTACAAGTGGAGTGCATTAACTTTTTAGTTGTATCACGTTTGCTCGCTAATGGAGGCTATACAGCCTTCATAGCTGAATAATAGGCTTTAAAATAATTCAGATTTCATTTTGTACGTTTAACAACTTAACCTTCCCATGAATCATATATGAACAAATCAATTATTTTACTATAGTTTTTTATTGAAGGACAGCAAAGTTGATAAAATTATTTCAAACTAGCTTTAGTGTGTAGGCTTAGTTCCCCGTGGGAATCTCGGGATAAAAACTATCGTATGTCCTTTCTTTATCAAACTATCTTTATATCAAATTTCATCTGAATTGGTTCAGTGGCTGAAGCGTGAAGTGGGTGAACTCACTGTCGCATTTATAACATTAGTGGGATTAGTATTAAAGGGAAACGTAGAAGCAAAAAGAGGCAAACGAAGGCCGAGATATTATTATAAAACAAATAAATTATCAGCAAAACAAATGAGATCAAATATATGTTTCAACCTACAAAGTTATAAAGGAGTAGGAGAGAGGAATGGAAGGGAGTGGAAGCTCCAGAAAAAATATTTCTATCATCATCATAATATTAGGCACAAGAAGTCCATGCTGGACCTCCTCCCCCAAGCATTTTCAAAACGACCGATCTGTAATGTCCTGCATCCAGTATACCTATATATTGAAAGTTAACCATTAACCCTTTAACCGCGAGCGTCGCATATATGTGACAAACATTGTCGGGCCCATTCCGCGAAGGTCACATATTTGTGACAAACAAAAAATGCTCGTATGGCACATAACTTACGTATCCATATCCGTTTTTGGTTGTAGATAGGTATTTTAGATTTACCATGTCTCGCGCTGGGGGCACGACAACTGATATAAAGTCTCGCGGTGAAAAGGTTAATTGCTGTTAGAATTAGAGCTCTACGCACAAGTGTCTGTTTTACGACTGTTGGTTAGTTGGCACGTAACGCAGCAACTTTTATTCTTAGGCCTTTGTCGGAGAACAACTTAGGGCATTAATTACGATCGTTTGTTTTGTCTGTAGAAAAATGCTTGTTTTGATACAAGCTTAGGTACAAGTTTCTTTGAGACAAATGTCTTTGTGAGTTGGGTTTCTGTTTCCTTTTTTTTTGTACCTTTTTATAAACTTACCTATACATTTTTTACCAATGTATTTTATTATTTTTGGAATACAACTTATTTAATTTCAACGTAATGAATTTGAAACCTTTTTACTTAAACTTTGAAAAATTTTATGAAAGAAAAAAATTAAAAACATTTTGAAATTTATTATCTGAGTGTACTGCCACTATAGGACGATATTTCAAATTACAATTTACAAATATATTTATCGACTACATTACTTTTTGCCATCACGTGGTTCGTACGCTGAACACCTCACGCCTATTTGCCTACTTATATATAGTAAAATAAAAATCCGTCATTAATTAATTTAACTTCATACAGTACAATCCAATCTCAATAAAATAAAAGATAAAAAGCAGCAAGCGCCGCATAAAACGTAACTAAATTAACATATACGTTAATCCGAGAGAAATTCAAATAAATCCGTACCCTCGAGTACATTGTGAAAGTAGCAAAAAATTCAATTTCTTTTACTCCCGGGCTCTTGAAATAACGCTGGTTAAAAACACGACCCAGCTGGAAAGCAGTGAAAACCGCTAAAACGCAGTCTCCGATCTAATTCCAGTCTTTTTAAAGGGGATAGAAAAAGGACAGCTGCTTTTAGCTACTCCAATGCTTTTTGCACGTGGTTTAATTAATAGAAGTTTATTTGAAGGACTATTTATGTCTCTTGTTTTATGTTTATTTAAATTAATTGATTCCTCACCATCATTATGATAATTTTAGCCTCATAACATCCACTTTGTACATGGGCCTTTCCTAAGGATTTCCGAAATGACCGATCTAGAGCGGCTTGCATCCAGCGCCTCCGACCTTGATCATGTCGTCTGACTACCTTATGGCTGGGTTTCTTACGCTTCGCTTGCGGATTGATTCCTGTATCCGATATATAAGTACTCGTATGATCTTTTATCTGAGACTTTAATAACATTACTCACTGGGAATAATTTTCAATTCATCATCGGATCTTTGGCTGAATAGACTTTTAAACATTGGATTGAATAGGAAAAAAAAAGACATTTTTTTGTACAAAAAACATGAAATATATAAATAAGAACAAGGACGTTTGTAAGATAAAGAGGAGGCTTTACCCAGCATTGAAACACTAGACCTTAAGGCTAGCAGCAACAAATTGAATGAACAAAATCCAACAACACCGCTTGCCAATTCGGCCAGCATTGTGGAAACACGCTGAAATCTCGGCATCCGTACGTGGCTTGCTACGTAATCTGAACAATTTGTGTTGTGGCTGGGATGCGCTACCACTTAGCGACGTGTGGATTAGAGTGGCTAATTATGTGAGCAACCTTCTGCATGTCATGGAAATACTTTACGGAAAGCGCTAATCATTTACAAAAACAATTTTACTACTATTTGTCATCATCTGAGAAAAATTATTGGAAATAGTTGACTGCAAATTGTAATTATCTAATTTAAATGTATAGCTTAAGTGTAAATCTGTATTGTAATTGTAACATAGCCCATAAGGCTGGGTAGGGACCAATACTGAACTGGGTTTCTTTCGGCGTAATCTTCCCAGCAGTGGTCGTTCCGAAACTCTAGTAGGTTTTAGCTTTTACACTAAAATAATACTTAAAAAAAGACCTTAAATAAGAGATAAATTTATCCTACATTGAATATTTTTTTTTGACTTTGACTAGTTTGTGTATAGTGGAACTGCTTCCGTGATGTAGTAGTTAGAGCGTTCCACTCACACCCGGAGGTCGAGGGTTCAGTTCCCGGCGGGGGCAACGACTTTTTGTTGTTTTCCTAGTTTGGTTAGGACATTGTAGGCTGATCACCTGATTGTCTGATAAGTAAGATGTCCCGTGCTTCGGAAGGCACGTTAAGCTGTCAGTCCCGGTCATTGTCTTTGACATTGGTCGTTACCTAAAACCATGTTAGAAGCCTTTAAGGTAGATAAGGCGGTTTAAAAAACTCTAACACTAGTGTTAGTCACTAACACACACGATAAGAAGAAGACCGCTACCACTTAGCGAAGTGTGGATTTGAGTGCCTAATTTATGTGAGCAGCTTGCTGCATGGCCTGTCATAATTTTGGGAATTAGTAGATTCATTATATAACAGAATGAAAATGCTTACTACAGTTTGTACACACATGACTTATTATAAGTATCTAGTCACACTTAGTTACCTCTAAAAATATCTCTGTACTTAACTTTCTTTTCAAGTAATCCACACGTGCTGTTGTATTTTCTTAAAACTTAATGTCTTCTAAGGTTACTTACGTGACTAAGAATAAATTCTAATAAAATACTACAAGGTTATAATAGGTATCAGGAAGTAAAACATAATATTAAATACTAGCTTTATCTGTAAGTTTTATCTGTGACTAGCTGCCGCGGGCTCCGCTTCCCGTGGGGATTGCGGAATAAAATCCTATATCCTTACCCGTGTCCTAAACTATATCCATACCAAATTTCATCGAAATCAGTCCACCTGTTCTTCAGTTATAAATAGTTTAACTAGCACAACCTTGTTTTATATATTAAGATAGTGCAAGTGTTGCAGTTTAGTAAATATAGAAGCATAAGATATTGCAAGCTATACGACTATACGTAGTTTGCCGTAATAAAAGCTAGATTCTGCTTTAAATAAGTTTTATTTTAAACAGTCTTCCTCGGATGTGAAATATACAGCGTCGTGAGTACAAGTGGCACTCATTAGCATCAATGAAGTATCGCTCTGGTCTAATCGGGCGCTAACGTGGACTTGGCTTTGGCCTCTCTCCAAATGCCCGTGGCAAATCGATGAGCAATTAATACGTCGATGATCTGTATATTTTTATTTATTTTGTAGTTTTGATTATTTTGATGGTTAAAAAAGTCTGTTTTGTCCTACCGATTTTTAAAGATATTTAAATTTTAATATGATTTGTCTATTTTGATGATATAATCATTTTATAGGTATCGCTGTAGTAATAAACTATTGTAGTTAAAATATTTATTTTAATCCAAAAGAATTCTCAAACGCGTACCTGTGGTTTTTGAACATATTAGTTTTTTTGTTTGTAAAACATTTTTATATCAGGGAAACAATTATTTTATAAAATAACTAGCCGGAACCCGCGACTTCGTTCGCGTGGACTTTATGTCTCTGGAAAATGCTCATCAGGCTGAACAACTTTTACTAAGGCGGCATTTTTATATCTCTTATAGTTTAGCTGGACCATTATGGTTCTGCATCAGGCGTTCCATTTTCCAAAATCATTTATACCCTATATGTTGCCCAGGCTTAATAGCTATATAACAAAAAAAGTTTCATTCGAATCCGTCCAGTATTTCCGGAGATTAGCGTGTACAAACAGACAAACAGACAGACATTTTTTTTTAATTCTTACTCTATCACTACGTCTCCATCGCCCCAATATTTTTTTTGGAAATATATTTAATGTACAGACACACTTTTTTTACTGTTTTATTATATGTATAGATATAGATGTATAGATTACCTTAAAGTGGTACTACACAAGAAAGACAATCATAGACGCGTATTCCTTTTTCTCAATTCTTTTTTACGTCTTTGTTTATAAAAACTAAAAAAAGTTGTGTCGTTAGCTGTGACCAAGTGTTAAGATTAATTTAATAAACTAAAGTTTTAATAATGCAAGTTATACTTTAGTCCGCCATCTTGTCCCAGACCACAGTCTCATTAATTACAATTAATGAGTCATTTTACGACCCGAGAACTAACTCCGCACTGGGCATTCATCATCAGAAAAAATGCGAGTCATAGTTTTTGTTAAAACTTTCCGAGCTCCGAATGAATCCTAGATGTGAGTAACTTTGTAGCTTTTAAATCCTGCCGTTTGTTTTCTCGCCGTGATTAAAGTTATGGAGAGTGCTTTTATTTTGTTCAAACTTGAGATTATGAAGTTTTTAATAAATATTTTTCTTTGTTTTATGAAACAGACTGCACTTGGTCCGAGTATTGTTGATTTGATATTGTTTAGTAAAAGTCATGACTTTTTATCAAATGTTACTAGCAATATCGGTCCGTGATACTACGAACCGTTTATCAAGTTTAGTGTGGTTGGAAATATTTATTTCTATTTTGCGTAATAATTCTTGGTAATTGTAATTAGTATCATGGCAGACTGAATTACCAAAAATAATTCTGTGAAGAGAATAAAATGCATTATTTATATTTAAAGCATCAATGTGTATTCTAAAGGAAGGACATAAGTGAGTCTTACAAAATCAAATCAAAAATATCAAAGTATAAGCACGCTATTTCAATTTGAATCGTAGAATGATGTGGAACATTGGTATTATAATTTTTTTTATAATTTATTGTACATAGGATTAACAAACAGTGTAACTATACAAATTTCGTAATCAAGTACAAAATCTTAAATATTACTAATAGCTACACCAACGACGTTAACCTAATTTACATTAATTTGAGTGTAACAAAGTTGAATGCGGTGAACAACAACTAATTCTAGAAACAAAATGCTAAACAATGTATTAGCTGAGATCATTCAACAATATAAATTAATTGATAAGCTATCTAGCTCTAAAGTTATTTTTAAACTTGCGATGTCAACTCTATGATATTTCGTAACAAACACAAATACAGGTACAAACACCTAAGTCCGGTAAATAAAGACAATGTTTTCTTCCAACCGTCAATATTCTGTCCAATATTTTTAGTTCCGGACACATTGACTACTTATTATGTTCGTAGTATTTTCTATCTTCCATCGGGCACTGTCACAAAGTTCCATAAAACCTGATTTATTCCCTGATTTTTTCTAATAATTAAACCTATTTCAGGACGCTCTGGTGCGGCTATCTTTCTTAATTTCATTTTAAAATCTTTTTAAATATCTTTAGAATGTTTAAAAAGAAAATGGCTAGAGAGTTTTAGAAAATTCTAGTGTAAACGTCACGAAAGCTGGTAATGTTGAAATCTAAAGCAGCTTAGCGACTTACTACAAGTATGTGTATAGAAAACGTTATTATTTGATTCTTGCACGTTCTCCTTATACAAAATGGAAAATATGTCAAGTGTCATTGCGTAATAAGACTACGCAGCTTACGGGCTTGTAAAAAAAAATAGGTTGATCTTATAGGCTCTTGTCTAACAACTGGAACCGATAACTCCTTTCGAAAAAATAACTCCTTTCGAAGAGAAAGAAATGTTATGACATTTGTTTAAGTTAATGAGACATTTTCAAGATTCAAACATGACCCCAATCGTTTTAGTGCTTGCCGATTTAAATTTTAATTTAACACCGCCTCTAATAAGGCGGTGTTAAATTTAAATTTAAATCGGGATTAAACTCCCAATAATTAAAAATGGTTAAAATATTGAAAATAAATAAAACTACAAGACTAATGAAAATATCCGGAACAATCCAATGTTTGTCCGTCTGTCTGTTCCAAAGAGGCCGGTGAAGCCTTTGTACAATTTGAGCGGCCAAAGAGATTTACAATGCCGTGTTTTATTTCCACTGCTTTAAATTGTGAGCTCAGAGGAAATTGCAGGTGTTGATTTTCAAATATTGTAGTGGGAAAATATGTTTGTTGTACTGTAATTTAAAGTTACTAAGTATTTTTTGATCTCTTTCCAAGACATGAAGTAAAACAGTTGTTATTTCTGTTGTAAATAGTAAATATATCTCATGACCATGATCATTAATTTGCCAAAATCCACTGTTGGACATGCCTCCCTTTTAATGCGTCGTTCTTTTCAGACACAGAATCAACATGATTACTTACAGAACGAAATGCCAAATAAAAGAATGTAGGCTTTATTGAAGTGGCGGAAAAATCAGTTGCCTAAAATCAGTTCTACTAATTTTAGGAGAGCAGATTCTTTACGTATATAAGGGCTTTATAATAACACGTATTTGTAAGATAAGTACGTGTCGTACGAAAATACTTTGAATGTACTAGCTGCTTGTCTTCCCGCGCAGATAGTAAAAGCCGATCGAGAAACGGGCGAAAATGTAAATCACATTAATAGGCGACGCGGCTAGCAACCTATCACTATATTGATTGCTTTTCCATCTTTTCGCCCACCATCACACTTTAAGTGGCTTTTGAGTCTTGCGGTCCTGGGCTCTGTCTGCTTAAAAGATACAAAATGCTCTGTTTACTCCTTTAGGAATAAAGACGTGATAGTATTTATGTTTGCTGTGTGGTTTCCGGCAGTGTAGAATAGGGCCACTCCAAGTCCTTCTGTGGATGTCGTAGAAGGTGACTTATGTAATACAACCTAAACAAAGCTTACAAACATCAATGAGACCTTTCCAACCCCTCTTACCAGCGAGGAGAGTGTAGACCAAGTCCTCTGGCTGCTGTAGCCAAGTATGGCTCTGGTAGTACAGAGAGGGTCGTGCTCCTGCAGTGGAGACAAAAAGACCTGATGATGATGATGAGTATGTATGTATGTAAGTACGTGTTGAAATAAAGGTACCTGTTTAGAAATTTACTCTCAAGCGCGCAAGCTTTTAAAGCGCTCCATAAAACGAACTATCTTCCCAGCAATAAACCCGGGACCATAATTAAAACGCAAGTTTTAACTATCCTCCCCCTCCTTACTTTTCCTCGTGAAACTGTACCTCCAGGTGGAAACAGTTTTGAGGTAATTCAGAACGGGACGAGCTGCCGGGAATAGAACCTGCTAACTTGGTTCTAACTTGAACCGTTTAGAAACTTTATTTAGCTATTAAATGTATTTTTCGCTCATGTACAAGTTGTTTAATTTTCAGGGTTCCGTACCCAAAGGGTAACGAGACCCTACGTGACGGACGGTAGTAAACAGTGGAGTATTAGTAAGACTCCACTGTCCTTCCGTCTGTCTGTATGTCTGTCTCTCACCAAGTTGTATCTCATGACCCGTGATAGCTAGACGGTTAAAATGTTTACAGATGATGTATTTCTGTTGCCGCTAGAACAACAAATACATACTAAAAACTCATTCTTATTTTAAGTGGGGCTTACATACAATAAACATGATTTTTATGTATATATTTTTTTCCATATTTTAACGTATCTATATTGTAAATAAACACGCTAATAATATTACGATCTAGCCTAAACTTAGACTAATGAGTAATTTAGCATTGACCTAGTTTTATAAAGTTTTATAATGTGTCCATTGGCACTTTTCTTACTGTCTCTATTAAGGGGAAGGCACTATGTTCGTGTATCTTTTATTTTCATTGTCACTATTTTTCACTATTATACACATATGTCACCGCTATACTAGTTCGAACGGTTTGGTTCTTTCAGGTTCTTTTATATATATAACGGCTAAAATCTAAAATAAAAACGTACACAATTGCTATGTAAAACAAATTATTCTGGCATTTTATTAACATACAGACATCTTCACGCCCTGTTTCAGTTCTGTCGTTAATTAAAACAGGTGTTATTTTTAAGCTATTGCATAGCTTCTATCGCGGGCCTTGAGCGCGGGTACCGAATCCAGAAATTCCGTAACGAAAAAACCTCACGCTTCCCACTCCGCCTACCATGTAGGTTGCCGCTTCGTCTCCGTCGTCCGTTTGCGACGTTGCCGTCCTTCCTTGTTTGCAATAGCTTTACCGCGGCAGTCTCCGAGTGCCACACGTCTTTTTATTTCTGTAATGTGAATGTACATGGCCTTGGCAAACTTAACGCGTCGGAACCAAGAAGAAAGGTCAGCAAACAAAAGTAATATAATCTGTGACTCTGTGAGTTTGGAGCGCGTGTTAGGTTCCGCAGGAAGAATACACAAAATAAAAATAGTGCAGAAATTCGCATTTAGAATAGAATTTCCCTTATTGCCAAAAAACACCAGTGCAATCGAATTCGCGCACTAAGGGTGCTAAAACAATCTATAAAAAATCGCGTTTGTTGTATGGGAGCCCCCCTTAAATATTTATTTTATTTTTTAGTATTTGTTGTTATACCGGCAACAGAAACAGATAATTTGTAAATATTTTAACTGTCTAACTATCGCGGTTCTTGAAATACAGCCTGGTGACAGACAGACGGACAGACAGCGAAGTCTTAGTATAGGGTCCCGTTTTTACCCTTTGGGGTACGGAACCCTAAAAAGTACATCGAACAGTAAGGTAAGAATGTTATGTCTCCTGCATCTCGTACATTTGTACAGCATCGATACAGCGTGGTGTGGTGCTTTTGGCCAAAAGACCTATTCAGCATATGCCGCGACATTGGTTTCAGTCAGGAGGAGGTTATCAATTCGTCTCGATTGAATTCGACATATTCGTAGATCCCTGAACCGATTTTTATTTTGTTTTTGTTTGAAACAGTGTACTTCCGAGGTAGTAAAAATTTTTTTCTATGGATCTGGTTATTTGACTCACGAGCGATATATGATTTGTGTATGTAAAGTAATTCGTGATGAGATGTTCTTTTCGTACCTTTTCTCAGAAATGCCACCTTCGTATTTTGAAGTATCTTCATACTCATCTTTTAAGGAATTCCTCCTCCCTCATTTTCCAAAATGTGAGACACTACTAACAGAGTGACGTCAGGTCCCATGACTGTTGTCATTGGACCAAAAAGTTGACAAGTTATTTTGTTCCGTAAAATGTATGCAATTACTGCAGCTTATTTGACCAGACTTCATTGTACTGACGTCTGGTATCCCATATATTTGAAAATAGTGACTATATCAAGGATTGGTGTAAAAAAAGGACACAAAAAATCGCATTACTTTGCCATAGTATCCCTGCGGTGACTTCTATGCTTTATATTTGTGAGGAAACCTTTTGTTCCCGAGTCTCGAGCGCTTCCTGCGACGGCGGCTTCGGTGGAAATACTGCCGAGGGTCATGCAATGCAAAAATGTTGTTATTTTAAACCAAAGCAATAAACATATTCATGTAGGGTTACGTACCCAAAGGGTCAAAACGGGACCCCATTACTAATACTTCGTTGGCCATGTATGTTTCATCATCATCATTTCAGCCGCATAATGTCCAGCGACATAGGCCGCTCTCAAAGATTTCCAAAATGACCGATCTAGAACGGTGTGCATCCGTGTATGTTTACTAAATTAAAATAGAAGATATAAAATAGAATTACCAGTTGATATTCTAAATATACATATTATACTTATAGCATAATAAATAACCAATCAAATTATCAGCAAGCGATTACCATATGACGTCACGTCTGACAGCCAGTTTAAAGAACATCCATCTTCGCAACTTGTTTACCGAGCCGCACTCGTTCGACCACGATAACTTGACACATGAAAACATACTCAACTGTTGCTGTTTAAGCAAAAAGTCTAAATAAAGAGCAAGCGAGGGAGGTCTGGTTATGTTAGCTGGTTTGCCTGGGGATGAGTTAACAGAATCGTTAGACGGACCATTAGGTGGAGGTTTGTATTGAATTGAAACTCACTGTACAATCAAATTACTGAATACATCTGTAACATTCACAGTAGAGACAGAGTCTAAGGCTGCCTATAGATATAAAATAAAATATTTTTTTATTTCGACCTACCAAGGATCATCTTAATATGAAATTAATGTGTTAGTACCAGAAAAATAGAACTTAAGAACTAGTGTTATTATACTAAAGCTAGTGTAGTCTAGAGGTCTTTGTTTTTCAGTATTTGAATCATCAAACAGTAATTCACTTAATGAAAATCAAGTCCATTTGCCTGCCAGAGATGTGCACCGCTTGCGCATGGTTGCATTAAAGCAGTCCACACGTATTAACCGTAGAAAAGATGGAAGAAATGTATAAGTTAATCATCTAGGTACTCCTATATAATTATATGAAAGAACTGGAAGTACCTAGATGAAGATGCGACTCGCCAAATTGGAAGCAAAAGACATTTTGCGCTGACTCCATATCCATAAATGGGAAATGGTTAAGAAGAAGAGGAGAGCCATAAAAATACATTTTACATTACAAAAATTGATCATAATGTCTTGTACATTATGATCAATTTTTGAATCATCATCATCATCATTTCAGCCGGATAACGTCCACTGCTGGACATAGGCCTCTCCCAAAGATTTCCAAAATGACCGATCTAGAGCGGCTTGCATCCAACACTTGCTAATGACCTTAGTCAGGTCGTCAGACTGCATTGTGGATGGGTGACAAGCGAACCACCACTGGCAAGCGAAGCGTAGGACACGCTTCGCTTACCAGTATGTGGTCGCCATTCGAGAACATGAGAATCGTACATATACTATATTACTGTCATATTATGACTTACACGCACACATTGAAAGCTGGATATGGCACAAGTTTTCATTACGTCCTTACGAGGATGTCCTAAGTCTTCCCCTGTGGTTGCGTAAGCGTGGAGCGAGTTATTTGAGTTAGGTTCGAGTTTTAAGCGCTGTTTGTTAGCTTGCTCTTTTAATTATAAGTCGTTTAGGTATACGAAGACTTGTATGTTTATTATTGAAGAAATTAAATAGAATCTTTACAAAACATGCAAGACTCCTATATGAAAACTGAGACTGAACGAAGCCAGATGATAGAAGTAGCTTGATGAGTATTTTCGTTGAACAGTCGTGCAAAACTAGCGATGTTCTTGGAGTTTGTGTGTTTGTTTACGTAAGTTCGACGATAACTCTAGGAGTTCGTAAACTTTGGTATGGAGCACATATGACAAAAATAATATTTCTGTTCCAACGTGAGCCAACTCTGGTAGTTAAATTCACAAACTATCATGATCATCATCACCATCAGGTCTATTTGTCTCCACTGCAGAAGCACGACCCTCTCTGTACTACCAGAGCCATACTTGGTCAGAGCAGCCAGAGGACTTGGCCTACACTATCCTCGCTGGCCAAACGGGTTGGAGAGGTCTCATCCTACTTCCTATCCTGCTATCCTACTAATATTATATATGCGAAAGTGAATTTGTTTGTTTGTATGTTTGTTTGTTACCTTTTCACGCTTCAACCACTGAACCGATTTTAATGAAATTTTGTATGGATATAGTTTGAGACTCGAGGAAGGACATAGGGTACTCTTTATCCCAAAATTCCCACAGTGAGCGAAGCCCGCTGGCACAGCTGGTTGATGTATAAAAGCTTTGTTTAGCTTATATTTGCTAAGTCGCCTTCTACGACATCCACGGGAGGATTAGGAGTGGCCATATACTCTGTCGGAAACCACACGGCGTTCCGTTTCATTTTCTTTCAGACTAGTATGAAAAAAAGGTGTTGAATGAATCAAATACTTAACCTCCGTGGGCCCGCAATGTCACATGTGACATCACTTTTACGACCATTTTATATGCACTAAGGGGCCCCTAGGGGTTAATTAAACACCTTTTTTTGTGTAATCAATACAATAATAAAAAATTACGTATAAAAATACAAATAGGTACAATGCCGAGAAATTGAGTTGTAAGTAATCGCGAGGTTTTAGGGCGAAGTTCTTGTTCATATTCTTAACAAGGTTCTGTATAAAAAGAGCTCTAGAAAGTCTGAATTCAAGTGTTTTTCCCCTAATAAAAGCTTCACCGCTCTAGTCCAACCCGCCATCGACCCAATTACCAAAAATAAAGCCACATGTATTTTTCAGCTACTTTTTAGGGTTCCGTAGCCAAGTGGCAAAAACGGAACCCTTATGGATTCGTCATGTCTGTCTGTCTGTCCGTCCGTATGTCACAGCCACTTTTTTCCGAAACAATAAGATCTATACTGTTGAAACTTAGTAGATGTATTATGTGAACCGCATTAAGGTTGTGACACAAAAATAAAAATAAAATAATAAATTTTGGGGGTTCCCCATACTTAGAACTGAAACTCAAAAATTTATTTTCATCAAACCCATACGTGTAGGGTGTCTATGGATAGGATAACTGAATACTTTGCGCGAGAGACACTTCCAAAGTGGAAAAAAGTGTGTCGCCCCCCCGTAACTTCTCAAATAAGAGAATGATAAAACTAAAAAAAAATATATATGATGTTTATTACCATGAAAACTACCAGCGAAAATTGGTTTGAACGGGATCTAGTAAGTAGCTTTTTTTAATACGTCATAAATCATAAACGGCAATTTACCTTTCATTCAATCAACTCAAATATAAAAATTTAAAAAAAAAAACATACTACAAGACTTTATATTATGTTATTTGCTACTACGGAACCCTTTATGGGTGAGTCCGACTCGCACTTGGCCGCTTATTATTAAATCTCGCGGCTTTTGCGTTTGATTGTCTTTTTTATAGACATTAAGTTTTATCTTTTCTCCCATCACTGAAAGCTTGGATATAACAAATATACACAGTTAGAACATAATGATACTGCAAAGTCAAAGTATTTTTTTTATTAACTGTTGGATAAATTTATCTCTTATTGAAGATTAGTGCAAAAGCTAAAAACTACTAGCGTTATGGAACGACCATTGCTGGGAAGATTACACTGAAAGAAACCCAGTTCAGTATTGGTCCCTACCCAGCCTAGGCTAAACATTTAAATTATACAATAACATTTCATTTCAGTCAGCTATTTCTAAGAATTTTGCTTAGTGATAATACGCATTTTTTATAAATGATTTTTTTGGTAACGCTACTATATTTTCTGGAATTTTATTATAGAGGCGCAAGCCGAGACCCACAAGATTTTTATTTTTATTTCTCGTTTTAATACTATGAATATCACATTTCTCTTATATAAATGTATACTGATACTTAAAACTACTGCTTCTACGACGTAGAAGCCCCAACTTTAACTCAAGATTACCAAACACAGCTGCAAGCGCGGCGCGAGTCGGCGAGCTGCAAATATTTGAAGCTCTAATAAGCTTCGAGCAAATCCTTCGCAGCCTCTAAGCGAGCTTTAAGCGCTAGTTCGAACTTCTGAACTAATACATAACTGTGACAAGAACAGTTGTCAGTACGAACGATATCGACTTTAGATTAGATTGTTCGTTTTAAAACTTAATAGAAGTTGTTAATGGTTAAGATCATTTCCGAGATTAGAATAAAATGAATAATATACATACATACACATACATACTATCACGTTTTTATCCCTAATGGGGCAGACAGAGCATTTTGGGTCTTGCGGCTCTATGCAGAGCCCAGGGCCGCAAGACCCAAAGCCACTTTTAGCGTCATGGTGGGCGAGAAGATGGAAAAGGAATCAATAATATGAATGAATAATATATTCTTCTAAATATGAATATCAATTTATTAAAATGGGTTAACGGGTTACTCACGTATAGAGTCAGCTACTGCCGACATTAGCTGACTCTATAGGCGAGTAACCTATTAAGGCTCCTCCCTGCGCTAGCGACCTTGAAAACACAAAAAAATTAATTTCTCTTTCTGTAAGTGAGATTATTAGAAACCCTCGTACAACTTTTTAGCTAGTATCCTGAAGTTTTATTAGAACCTCGAAAGTTATTGAAATACTATCCGGTTTAGAAACCTTTACAAAAAGAGTCAAAAATGGCCGTTTTTATTATTTTTTGCAAAGGAAAATTCAGGGTATTTTATTTCAATGATTTTCGAGGTTCTAATGAATACTAGCTAAAAAGTTGTACGAGGGTTTCTGATAATCTCACTTAGAGAAAGAGAAATTAATTTTTTTGTGTTTTCAAGGTCGTTAGCGCGGGGAGGAGTTACTTAAGTAACTCATATTAATAATGTCTGTCTCACGTGAATTTTAATTTGATAAAAGATTATTAATTTTCTTCATTTTCTTCATATTTAAATGTAATAATTATTACTTTTAAAACACCAACATTTATGTCATACCGTCTTAAAGTTTAAACAAGGACTAATACTCAAGTCCTAAAAATAAAAGAAAATACAATAACCGACCAAGTGCGAGTCGGACTCGCGCACCATGGGTTCTAAACCATTATCTATAAAAATCTGATTTGTTGTATAGGCCTCTCTTATAAAATACTAGAGGCAGCGCGCGGCTTCGACCGCGTTAACTACTCGAGTGAAGTCGCGGACGTGATGTAATATAGCCTATAGCCTTCCTCGATAAACGACCTATCTAATACCGAAAGAATTTTTCAAATCGGACCAGTGGTTCCTGAGATTAGCGCGTTCAAACAAACAAACAAACAAACTCTTCAGCTTTATATATAAGTATGGATATAATATAATACAAATTTTAATTTAATTTTATCATTTTTTGCTTTAGCGGCAACAGAAATACATCTTCTGTGAAAATTTTAACTGTCTTGCTAAAAAGGTTCATGAGATACAGACTACAGTGTACACCTAAAATAAGTTGTCTAGTAAAACGGTCTCAGAAATGCATTTATTTTAAAAATTGTCCTCGTTTTATAATAAGACCGATAACTAATTACATTGTCTTGCTTTGTTCACAGGTAATTGACTTCGCTTAAATTATGACAGAGTATCGTAAGTTGTATTTTTATATGTATGTATAACATTGAATAGAAAAATATTTATTACTGTTGAAATGTCGTTACCTATGAGGCTTCTCGCGACGTAGGGCATCACTGTCGAGTCAAAAAATAATTGGGTAAATAGGTCATGGAGCTGAACCAAATAAATACTCGAATATACATGTTGATTCCAGAATATATCATTGCTGGAAACCCTATGGCGTAATAATTAATACAAGTTGAAAATGCGGCCTTGCAAATTGTCCTGGGTCTTATATATCGTTGAGTTAGTACCCCCTAACAAATGTTATAGTTTTTAAATGGTAATGTGTAATACAAAATAGCAAAAAAAGGCAAACAAAAAATGTTTTAATATTAAAAATTTCGACCTATATTCGAACAACGCGTGCAAATGGCGTGTAAATCCAGCGCATCGGGACAAAAGTGTGAAATAGGAGCGATCCAATACCCGGCGTGTTTTTAATTTCCGCTTAATTATGCAGAAGGCTATTCAGCTCTTGTGGTTGTAATCAAACAGAGCCCAGGGCTGCAACCTAAAGGATACTTTTAGGAATCAAATAGGTAAGATAAGATAAAATTTCTTTATTCACCAACTAAGTATGACGTAAAAACATATAAGGAGGTTAGGAACTTAGCGGAAGGAAGAGAGACATGGAAAGCACTGCATCAAAAGGAGCCCAGCTCTTACATTTAAGAAGAAAAGAAGTAAGACAATTATCAAAAGTACATTCAAAATATAATTTGTACAAAGGCGGGCTTATCACTAATAAGCGATTTTTTCTAGCCAACCTTTGAGTAAAGAAGATTAAAGAAGATGTGGGGAATTTGTGTAAAAAGTGAGTTTCTAGCCACATCGCCCTGCATAATTTGTAATTTTGCCAATTCCTTCTAAGATTTGCGCGGGAAAAGACGTCACTGCTACATTTTCTTTGTTCTTTTCTTCCTATACTATCTACTTTCTCCCAGACCCGCATGGAGAAACTTTAAAACAGCTTGAAAATCTTAAAAAAAAACACCTCGAACAATATACTTAGTCCACTTGATGCTACCACTTACTTCGACAAACAGTAATTAATTATTTAGTACCATTTTAGAACAAAGCAAACGATCCTTGAACAAACGGCGTTTAATTAGCACTGTACTTGCACTTAGCACACAAACATGCAAACAAATGCACATCAAATATGCAGAGGGTTGCAGTCGACGAGTTATGAGATACGGGAGATAAGCGCGTCGTATGTTATACTCTCATATGAATATATATCAAGGGATTTAGCATTACGTGTATACATATAAGGTTGTTATTGGACATATACTGTCTTATTATAAAACGCAGACTAACTTTGTTACTAGGTTTAAACTGAGGTAGGTCGATGCAGGCATAACTTGGCCCGATGGCGTTACATAGATGAATTCGCAACACAGTGTCAGTGTGGGCATGGCGACCAGACTATGTCACACCTCCTTTCTTGCCCATCGTGCCCCACCAGCTGCACTAAACGTGACCTTTATGAGGCCTCGGACAGCGGTGTAAAAGTGGCATCTTTCTGGAGGGAAAAAATTTGATTGTTTGAGCCAACGACACGAAAAGAAGAAGACTAGGTTTAAACCATTATCCGACCAAATCAAGTTGACATTTTCAGATGAGACTATGGCTTATTACTAGACGTCAATTTGATTTAGTCGGATAATGGTTTAAACCTAGTAACAAAGTTAGTCTGCGTTTTATAATAAGACGGATAGAGTTTTAGGCTAATCATCATCATCATCAGGTATTTTTGTCTCCGCTACAGGAGCACGACCCTCTCTGTACTACCAGAGCCATACTTGGCCAGAGCAGACAGAGAACTTGGCCTTACACTCTCTTTGCTGGCCAGACGTGTTGGAGAGGTTTTAGGCTAATAAAGAGAAGTAAAGGTTCGATTCTTTTTCACCGCGAACGTTGGATTTTATCCGACATTGTCGTTCATTTCGCGAGCGTCGGATATTTCCGACAAAAACCACTGCTCGTAGTGCACTTATCTTATGTATCCACATCCCTTTTTGGATGTCGGTATTTATTTTAGATTTACTAGGAATGGCTCGCGATAGTATCGATAGTTTTGGTTTTATTCGTTTTGGATAACGTGAGTCGCGATTTCGAAAATCGAGATTCCATGAGTTGCGATAACGTGAGTCACATTAGCGAGTGTCGAGATTTCGTGCATCGGGTTTATATGAGTCGAGATCTGTGATCTGATTTGAACTGGTGTGTTTCGAGTTTACGTAGTACACTCGGCGGCACGACAACAGATATGAAGTCTCGCGGTTTAAGGGTTCAAGGGTCGAATATCAAGATAAAATATATACACAAAACGAAGGAGCTCGAGATTTTTTTTTGTAGTTAATCCACGTGCGGAACACGCCCAGGGTTGCTTACCTTCAATATAAAAAGACATGTAGCAAGCATTTTGGATCAGTATTGCTAAGTTTGTACTACAAGTTCAAAAATATAAGACTGCTAATAAGTAAACAAAATCTAACAAGTCCATTAAAACCACTTCCTCGTTAGTCTTAAATATTTAATAATATATTCATACTATGCAATCAGCAGCACAAAGGAGGCAAAGCAGCAGAATCGGATCACAAACAGTAGACGAGCGTAATGAAGGGTCCGACGAATTTAACTCGGACGGTGAATAACGGAGTGGTCGGTGTTTAAATAAATGATTAGAGCAGATATTAGAGGGACAGAGTTGTTTGATGCTGGACTCGAAGCAGAGTGGTGCCTTTATTTGATGTATTTTTATAGCTGCCACTAAGGGGCTGATGAAACCGATTGGATCTGCTTCGATCTATCACCGTCTATATGCTAGGAGTGGCGACGGGATAGTGGATAATTTATTTGATTATTGCAGAGTATTTATACCAAAACATTGTACTGTAATATATTAAATCTATACGTCCAGGTAGTACGTGATGTGCTAGATTAGCAAAATAAATTAGTTATATTAATTTATAAATACTTGTGCCATAGTGTATAGATGCTGTCATAATGCTCCCCCTTTTTTGAAAAAGAACAAAACAAAAATCACGATACTGAAAATGCGAATAAAATTTCCAGAAAGTTTATTTTGGATATTACGTACACATGCTAGGCGGACAGGGCTTTTTGGGTCTTGCAGCTCTAAGCAGACAATCTAAGTGGCGCGGTGATTGAACTAGCACTTTCGCAAGTTAAGTGATACCGGCCGTAATCCGCACTTGGACCACAAGTGGCATAAAATTTTCTCAAGCTCCTCCCTGCTTTGAAAGGCACGTTTAAGCCGCTGGTTTCGGCTTTTGTCATTGAATGACAATCAACAAGATAAGTCAGATGCCTTTAGGTAGCTTAAATATTCTGACCAGTATTGGTCACACAAGAAGAGGCAAAGGAAGACCAGAAGATTTTATAAAAACAACTTAAAAATCAAAACAAATAATTTTACCTTACAATGATGTAAAGGATTTGACTTTGGACAGAGAGAGATGGAAAGCATTGGTTGCTCCACAGACAAAAGTTTGCCACACACACGAAAAACAAACAAGCAGACAGAGCTCAGGGCTGCAAAGACTCAAAGGACGTTCCCTTCATCATCATCAGGTCTTTTTAGTCTCCACTGCAGGAGCACGACCCTTTCTGTACTACTAGAGCCATACTTGGCCAGAGCAGCCAAAGGATTTAGCCTTCATTCTCCACGCTAGCCAAACGTATTGGAGAGGTCTTATTGATGTTTAAAAGCTTTATTTAGCTTGTATTTCCTAAGTAACCTTCTACAATATCCATGAAATGAATTGGAGGGGTCCTATTCTACTCTGCCGGAAAACACGGCTAAAGGACGTTCCCACCTTTGGTAATAACAGCAGTGCAATTCTGGTAATTTACATTTTAACTGTCAAATTCACGATACAAAGTACGCTTCGAACCCGCCTCGACTCGAACCAAAACCAGTTAAACTTTCTTCTGACATTTCAAATCGAAGGTGAGCGGAGTAGGGATTGAAAAACTACGATTCTTATCGATTTCTAGTAATTCTAGCTTTGTCTGTGGATGTAGACATGCAAATTGAAGATATCGATAAAAGGAATAGATCTTTATAAACATGCCATGGGTTTGCCTGTGATTATTTCCGTCATATTATATGCATTGCAAAGTTTAGCTTTGAAACGTTTACTATTTTTAATGTGTTGAGCGCCAATATGATGATCAATATAAAGATTTATAATAAAAACGACGGGTTGCACTCTGGGAGTGCCGGCAGAAGTGAAAACTTGAATATTAACGTTGTGCATTTTTGATATTTTGGAATGGTTAGGGAATAATTTTGCACGAATTGCTTTAATTATCAGTATAAAAGTACTCTCATTTATGTGGTAGAATACAATATTTATTTATTGGGCTATCGTACACAAACATGACATTTTATTAGCACGCTGTAACATAAACACACACGAACATTCGCGCAAGCGCCCTGCGCCGTCTTACGAATTTTCGATCAGGTTCACGTGTCCTGACGCGAGTTTTAGATTTTTTACCCATTCCAAAAAAAGTGCACAACGCCGCTAAAGAAGTTTTCACTTCAAAAACCCCAACTTCCTAAGTCACAATAACTATGAAACGCGAGGTAGGTCGTGCTCCAGAAATACTCCAGAAATAATGCATTTTTCATTTGACGACCTCCGTGGCCTAGTGGTCACCATGCTAGTCCGCCACCCAGACGGGTTCCCGGGTTCGATTCCCGGTCAGGGCAAGTTGGAAAATGGCCTTTTTCAAATTGTCCTGGGTCTTGGATGTTTATCTATAAATGTATTTGTTATAAAATATAATATCGTTGAGTTAGTACCCCATAACACAAGTTTCCAACTTACTTTGGGGCTAGCTCAATCAGTGTAGTTTGTCCCTATATATTTATTTATTTATCAATGAACTTATTATCTCTAACTGCAAAATTTACATAAAACAGATAGCCTAAGCATTCATATTTGCACCGTTTTAGGGTTTCCGCAGTGACATTTTTATTTTATCTTCGAACAATCCTACATATGCTTTGCTCGTTCCACTTAAATATCGATTCGATAAATTTTTTCTTCTAGCAATTTGCACATCCCTATCATAATCAAGTATTACATTTATTTAAACAAAATAACTTACAAATCTGTCAAGAATAGCAAAACTTCATAGACACACAAATGTCAAAAACTGTTTACCAGATTGAAAATATGTGCGTGCATAGGTATAGTCCAAAATCTCTGCTAAAACGGCTAAATGGAATACAAATTGGACAGGATCGAAGGTTTCCTCTACCCAAGTGGTGTATTGTTAACAATCCTACCTCTGTGAACGAGCGCAATAGGCTCTTTACATAGGAGCCTCCAAGGGAGTTATATATTTATGTTATAGCTCTACTACTATACCATCTACAGTGATCGTCAACCTGTCTGTCCAACGTGATTACGAGAAGGGGCAATTCGTCCAGCAGTGGAATTTTATAAAAAATAAATAAATAGACAAGAATGTGAGAATAATATACGATATATACATGAGCAATATTTATTTTTTTCATAATAAAACATTTCAAGATAAAAATATCTTGGAGTAATCATTAATTTCCATTGTTCAAGTAGTTGTCCTTGTGCTTTAGTCAATAATTTTAATCCAATCTGTTTTTTCGAAACCCCTTTGAATCCTCTAACACTCAACACTTGTGTTTAATATTATGGCACAAAGAGTTCCATTTATAACATCCAAAATAGTGTGTTTTGTGAAAATGATGTTTATAACCCAGCCTATATTTAATTCATAATTTGAGTCCTGTAAAAATCAACATTATTAAAAATTTACATTATGTAATTTCAGAGCACTATACATGAGCTGACATTTTAAACTTGACATGCTTCAGAATGATTAGAAAAACATATTGGTTTTGAAAAGAGTATGATTCTACAGATTCATACTCTTTTATACATAGAATGAAATCTTATCATTGTTTCCTCGCTGGATAGCAAAAGATAGCAAAAATAATAATTTCTCTTATCACCAGGGGCAGCTTTTAATCGCGGAGCAATATCGTTAAAAAGTCTTCTCACGCCAGGGTCCTATGGTCGAGAGAGACGAGGCGCTTTGCAGAGTAGTAACCTACTCGAATCATCTGTCAACTAGTTCTAGTTACCATTACCATTCACTACCATCTTTTAATTTACATTGATGGAGCCGAGAACTCAGTTATAAAACAATATAACCCCATTGAGTTGAACTGTAAGACTCGTTTGATTAGTCTTGACAAGCACTTTATGGTTGACAACATTAAACATATTTTTTTGCTCTTTGAATAGGTCAAAACCTGACCAGGCAGGTCAGGTTTTGACTGTACCCGAGGTTTGTTTTTATTTTACCCTAGATAGAATATTTTTAACCGACATGAAAAAAGGAGGATGTTATTAAATCGGCTGTACCTGTTTTTTTTTGTATGTATGATTCTTTCATTACCCATGTAGGTATGTAGGTACATATATTTATTGGAACGCTGTCTAGCTGGAGGCCAGTCTTACTGGATTTTAACTTGTATCTAGTTTCGACAACCTCCGCTGTCTTGGGTTCGTCATACCAGGTTGTCACTGCGGAGGTCCCGGGCTCGATCCCCGGTCAGGTCAAGATGGAAAATGACCTTTTTCATATTGACTTGGGTCTTGGATTTTTATCTATATATTTATTTGTTATAAAATTTAGTATCTTGTATGGTGACCAATATGTGAGCGATGTGCTCACATATTGGTCGCCACGAACGATGCGAGCGCAGTGACGGCGGCGCTCGGCAGACTATTTACCGTGACTTATAGCTCGACAGGCCTTACTCATCGCACAGAGTCCTCACATTTTCCCGGGTTAAAAAGTACCTTTGCTAGTTAGGCATAAATCTTGATAATAAGTTAGGTAACTGTATTCTTTTTAGGGTTCCGTACCCAAAGGGTAAAAACGGGACCCTATTACTAAAACTTCGCTGTCTGACCGTCTGCCTATCTGTCACCAGGCTGTATCTTAAGAACTGCGATAGCTAGACAGTTGAAATTTTCACAAATTATGTATTTCTGTTGCCGCTATAACAACTAATACTTAAAACAAAATAAAATAAATATCTAAGGGGGGCTCCCATACAACGAACGCGATTTTTTATAGATAATGGTACGGAACCCTTAGTGCGCGAATCCGATTAGTACTTGGCCGGTTAGAGCTAGTACATACTGGGCGCTCGGCGTCGCGTTGGTCGCGTACACACACCGCTCTTAGGACGGCGTTCTATGCGCGATAGTAAGGTGCGAAAAAAGCAAAAAAAAAAATGGAAACGAAACGAATCGCGAAACGAAAGCGCGCGCTCAAATGTTCAAAAAAATGGCCGCTCATACTCGTATATCTCCAAGCGCGCAGATGACGCCCGAGCAATGCTCGTTCGAACGAAAAAATGTAAACGCGCGCTTGACACGCGCTTGGATCAGCAGCGCGCGCTTGCATGTGTACATTTCTATAGAATTAGGGGTTCTCAAAAAGCGCATTAGCAAAGCGCGCGTTTTAAAACGCGCAATGTGTACCCGCTCTTATTATATATATATAAAAAATATAGAATCGTTGAGTTGATCCCATTACACAAGTCGCGAACTTACTTTGGGGTTAGCTCAAACTGTGTGATTTGTCCGTATATATTTGTTTATCAAAACAAATTGTATTTATTTTATAAATTATAACCTAAACCGGCAATTTTCCGAAGACGAAAGCGCGAATATTCGTAGCATGGCATAAGCAAACGCACACGCACACGCATACGCGCACGCGCGCGCTCTAGCTCGTGCACATGCCTGTATTAGTGACTGCAGGTGAGATTAAATTTGAATCGGTAAGTTTCCTGGCCCCAAACTTGCTCACTCGGCTTCGATCGAACTTTGTAAATTACCAGAATACCAATCTAATGACATCTTACTTTCTATCGGGTTTGTTTCGAAGCGGGGCGAGGTCGGCTTTGTATGGGTTTTGGTTCGTACTTTCTTTCGAGTTGCTATCGTGTGCACAATAGGGATATTGACTAAAAATATTTTTTGGCTCAGAGTAGGTACATTATTATTTTTTCTATTACTAACAAATAATGACAAAGATAAGCCACATTTAAATTTCACATGACCTCATGATCATCTACGATATTTAACTAAAGGTGTCTTAAATCATCCCCACTTCGACACTTGGAAGCGTATCTGTATCTTTGTAAATTTATATTACTTTGCTAACCGAAAAAATATGGGTCCTTTATTTTTGGATAATCTAGTTGACGGACCAAATAATATAATATCTTTTTATCCAGTCCACATCCCTTTTCAGAAATACAAATTCCTTTATGAACTTTTAATTAATGTATAACTTGAAATTTGTAATTATTTTCTACGGATTATGAATTTTGTTAATGAATATTCAGTAATCATTGATTCTAGCCGCATCGCCTATGAACATAATTTAGATTTCACCATTACGCTAAGCCTGTCCTTTCGGTCTTACAGCCCTGGGCTCTGTGTATACCGTAAGGAATGAAAATGTGATAATGTATCTATTACGTGATATGCAAGCCGTTAGTCTTGGAAATCACCACGGTATGGCTGTCGTCAAGCGATGTCACGTACCTATAGACCAGTACCAGTGTTGGCCAGTTACACAAACGAAAAAAAATACATATGTTAAAACCGAGACCTTATCAGTACTGCAGGTGAAGACAATACACACGTAGGGGTTCCTGTCACCTTACCAGTTTTCCGCCAGCCCAACCAAAGAAGGCAAGACGGAGGTTAGGTTAATTCTAAAGTTCATGTTACGCGTACAAAGTCCTGGACTCCAGATAGTTTGATATAAAAGCAGTGCGTCTAGGCCTTTTAGCTCCACTGCTTAACTTTATTACATTAGATTATTTGTTTGTCAGGATCGTAGCAAGTGGAGGTCCATAGTCTCTGCCTACCCCTGTGGGAAACAGGCGTGATGTTATGTATGTATGTATTACATTATTTGTATCTTCTCGCCACAAACGTGTGTGTAAGTGGCCAACACTGGTTGCTTAACGACTGCCATACAATGATGACAGCCGGGGCCAACGGCTTTACGTGCCTTCCAAAGCCCGGAGTAGCTCGAGAAATTTTTATGCCACTTGTGGTCACCCACCCAAATGCGGACCATGCCTGGTGTTGCTTAACTTGCTAGATTCCTTTTCTAGCATGTCTTCTTTAAGATGGTGACCCCTTGCCGTACTCCTCTGTCGATAGATATGGGATTGATGTTGTCCTATCCCTAGAAAGTACTTTGTTAGACGTCGACATATATTTTTACATCTTCAATTTGGAATTTGGTAAATGTTTAAAACATTCCTACAACATAAATTTATGTAAAAAGTTAAAATAAAAATATTTGTCCCAGTCCGCTCATAACACGAAAGAAAACACGCGTTCGAGGTTCGTTCGTAGTTTTGACAGCGGTTTCGATACAAAACCAGCGCTCAAACAATCCAAAGTACGATCATTGTAATTGCCGGAATACCAATTGCCTTCTGACAGCGTCAAAAACACGAAAGATGTCGAATCGTAGAATACCGATTCGGGGTTGACAGTTCAAATCGTAAGCAAACCCGCGGAAAACTGCTAACATGTTGTCATATATGACAGTAAGTCAAGTCGATTCAAGTTAATTCAACCAGAATCAAGTCGTTTTGTGTGCCCAAAAAACGTCTCAGAATACCAATTCGAAACTGACAAGATGCTTTTGTGTCAAAGTTTATAAAACTAATAGCTCAGAATCGCACTGCAGTAGAGATACACACGCCAAGATGCACCACTCCTTAATTAGAATGATTCACAACGCAGTTAGCCAGCCAGGGTAAGATAACTTCATAAGTTCACACGTAGTTTGCCCCCTTGCTTGTAAGTTACATGCAAAGCCCGTGTATCATACTGTGCAGGTTTTAGTTTATTTAATACTGGACCTGGTGTCCGTAACTTCGTTCGCGTGAAATTAAAAACTGACAACTTTTTCGTAGATTATTAGTTAACCTGTTGTCTGTGCAAAACACCAGACACAATAGAAAAACAATGCATGTCGACCGGATTTCGGTCTGCTTACAGATGACAGGTTAATAGTAGTAGTTCACATACATTTTCTCTTTTTTGTGTTCTATTTGTTTTTTATCGCCTTTGCTTTTTTTTATGACACGCGATTTTTACTCTTTTATCATATGTATTGATATACAAGTAAAAATAATGTGAATTCGGCTTACTATACGTGGTATTTATATATTATTAGGGTAACCATACATCATACTAAAAGACGCCATTACTATAAAATGTTTGAAGGATATTTTCAATTTGGATGGTGAAAAATAAGTGACACACGATACCATTTTGAGCGCGGAAGCCTGTTAAAATCCTCATCATCATTATCATCAGTTCTTTTTGTCTCCACCGCAGGAGCACGACCCTCTCTGTACTACCCAAGCCAAACTTGGCCAGAGCTGCCAGAGGTCTTGGCCTACACTCTCCACGCTGGCCAGACGGGTTGGAGAGGTCTCATTGATGTTTGTAAGCTTTTTTTTAGCTTGTATTCCCTAAGTCGCCTTGTTGGCCCTATTCTACTATTCCGGACACCACACGGCAATGTTAATGTTAAAATCCTAAATGTATACTATTAATTGGAAAAAATGCCGAAACCTGACATGTTTCAAAGTAAAGTTTATTTATATTTATATCACGTTTGTATGGAAAAGTTTAGGGATAAGGGCGTCCTTTTAAATAAAGAGCAAATAAAAGGGATATTTTTATGGACCCTTACAAAGTATAAGCGTTTTTAAAAAGTCAGGCTCTTCGGTATCATTGTATGGAGAAGGACACAATTTATTTTTTTATTAATAAATATACTTATACAAACTAATCATATATCATACATCTGTGCCAAATGAATTCATACGATTCCAAAATTTGCTGCTTCCCGTACTAATAGAGATCGAGCTAGCCCGAAAGTGAGTTCAGAACTTGTGTTATGGGATACTTACTTAACGATACTATATATTATAGCAAATTCTACTTCCTACTAATATTATACATGCGAAAGTTATTTTGTATATTTGTTTGTTTGTTTGTTACCTCTTCACGCTTTAACTACTGAACCGATTTGGATGAAATTTGGTATGGATAAAGTTTGAGACTCGGGAAAGGAAATAGATTACTCTTTATCCCAAAATTCTCATGAGGAGTAGATGTAAAATAAGCATAAATAAGCATCCAAAACCTAGGTCAATCTGAAAAAGATCATTTCCCATATTGACCTGACCGGGGAGCGTATATCCAGAATCTGTTACGAGCCAACGCAGTACGAGTTGAGCCGCAACATGTTCTAGACTCATTGTATGAGCGTTTATTTATTTAAAGCGTACAATATCTGTTACGGTTTAACTTCAGCCAAACTCCAGTATCTATTACTTATCGTTTATTACAATGTTCCTTTTTAATTACGTACAAATATTTTAGGGAGTGATTCAGTCTATAGTTTTGAACAATTTTTCCCAATATATCGCAATACCAATAATTCTCTTGGTTCTCATACAAATCGAAGTATAGTCACGTGATATCGTTAAAATGCAATTAGGAAAAGTTTTTCGAAATGATGGACTGAAAGGATTAAATATTCTTACAAAATTAATATAGAGGTTTCTAATATCATTTTTTTCTAAGCCGAATACTTTGCGCGAGAGACACTTCCAAAGTGGAAAAAAGTCGTCGTTGGATAAATTTATCTCTTATTGAACATTAGTGCAAAAGCTAAAAACTACTAGCGTTTCGGATCGACCATTGCTGGGAAGATTACGCTAAAAGAAACCCAGTTCAGTATTGGTCCCTACCCAGCCTAGGCTAATTATTTAAATTATACAATTACAATTTGCAGTCAACTGTTTCCAAGAATTTTGCTTAGTTGATGATAAATAGTAATTTACATGATAATACGCATTTTTTATAAATGATTTTTTTTAACGGCTGTCTGAAACTTAGATAATGGTAACGCTACTATATTTTCTGGAATTTTATTATAGAGGCGCAAGCCGAGACCCATAAGATTTTTATTTTTATTTCTCGTTTTAATACTATGAATATCACATGTTTCTTATATGAATGTATACTGATACTTAAAACTACTACTTCTACGACGTAGAAGCCCCAGCTTTACCAAATACAGCTGCAGGCGCGGGGCGAGTCGGCGAGCTGCAAATATTTGAAGCTCTAATAAGCTTCGAGCAAATCCTTCGCAGCCTCTAAGCGAGCTTTAAGCGCTAGTTCGAACTTCTGAACTAATACATAACAGTGACAAGAACAGTTGTCAGTACGGACGATATCGACTTCAGATTAGATTGTTCGTTTCGAAACTTAATAGAAGTTGTTAATGGTTAAGATCATTTCCGAGATTAGAATAAAATGAATAATATACATACATACACATACATACTATCACGTCTTTATCCCTAATGGGGCAGACAGAGCATTTTGGGTCTTGCGGCTCTATGCAGAGCTCAGGGCCGCAAGACCCAAAAGACACTTTTAGCGTCATGGTGGGCGAGAAGATGGAAAAGCAATCAATAAAATGAATGAATAATATGTTCTTCTAAATATATCAATTTATTGAAATAGGTTAACGGGTTACTCACGTATAGAGTCAGCTACTGCCGACATTAGCTGACTCTAATGTCTGTCTCACTTGAGTTTTAATTTGATAAAATTTTTTTTTTTTTTTTCATATTTAAATGTTATAATTATTATTTTTAGAACACCGCGTTTATGCCATACCGTCTTATAGTTTAAACAAGGACTAATACTCAAGTCCCAAAAATAAAAAAAAATACAATAACCGACCAAGTGCGAGTCGGACTCGCGCACCATGGGTTCTAAACCATTTTCTATAAAAATCTGATTTGTTGTATAGGCCTCTCTTATATAATTTATACTATAATACAAATTTTAATTTAATTTTATCATTTTTTGCTTTAGCAGCAACAGAAATACATCTTCTGTGAAAATTTCAACTGTCTAGCTAACAAGGTTCATGAGATACAGTGTACACCTAAAATAAGTTGTTCTCTAGTAAAACGGTCTCAGAAATGCATTTACTTTAAAAATTGTCCTCGTTTTATAATAAGACCGATAACTAATTACATTGTCTTGCTTTGTTTACAAGTAATTTTTGACTTCGCTTAAAATAAGACAGAGTATGGTAAGTTGTATTTTTATATGTAAGTATAACATTGAATAAAAAAAAATCTTATTACTGTTGAAATATCGTTACCTATGAGGCTTCTCGCGACAGTCGCGACGTAGGGCATCACTGTCGAATCAAATAAATAATTGGGTAAATAGGTCATGGAGCGGAACCAAATAAATACTCGAATAAACATGTTGATTCCAGAATATATCATTGCTGGAAACCCTATGGCGTAATAATTAATACAAGTTGAAAATGCGGCCTTGCAATTTGTCCTGGGTCTTATATATCGTTGAGTTAGTATCCCCTAACAAAAGTTATAGTTTTTTAATGTTTATAAGAACATTAAGTAATGTGTAATACAAAATAGCGAAAAAAAACAAACAAAAAATGTTTTAATATTAAAAATTTCGACCTATATTCAAACAACGCGTGCAAATGGCGTGTAAATCCAGCGCATCGGGACAAAAGTGTGAAATAGGAGCGATCCAATACCCGGCGTGTTTTTAATTTCCGCTTAATTATGCAGAAGGCTATTCAGCTCTTGTGGTTGTAATAAAACAGAGCCCAGGGCTGCAACCTAAAGGATACTTTTAGGAATCAAATAGGTAAGATAAGATAAAATTTCTTTATTCACCAACTAAGTATGACGTGAAAACATATAAGGAGTTTAGAAACTTAGCAAAAGAAACAGAGACATTGAAAGCACTGCATCAACAGGAGCCCAGCTCTTGAATATAAGAAGAAAAGAAAACATTCAAAATATAGTTTGTACAAAGGCGGGCTTATCACCAAAGCGATTTTTTCTAGCCAACCTTTGAGTAAAGAAGACTAAAGAAGATGTGGGGAATTTGTGTAAATAGTGAGTTTCTAGCCGCATCGCCCATTAACATAATTCACAATTTTGCCTACTCCTTCTTAAATCTACGCGGGAAAAGACGTCACTGCTACAATTTCTATGTTCTTTTCGTCTCCCAGACCAGCATGGAAAAGCCTTAAAACAGCTTGAAAATCTTATAAAAAAAAAACACCTCGAACAATATACTTAGTACACTTGATGCTACCACTTACTTCGACAAACATTAATTAATTATTTAGTACCATTTTAGAACAAAGCAAACGATCCTTGAACAAACGGCGTTTAATTAGCACTGTACTTGCACTTAGCACACAAACATGCAAACAAATGCACATCAAATATGCAGAGGGTTGCAGTCGACGAGTTATGAGATACGGGAGATAAGCGCGTCGTATGTTATACTCTCATATGAATATATATCAAGGGATTTAGCATTACGTGTATACATATAAGGTTGATAATGGACATATATTGTCTAATTATAAAACGCAGACTAACTTTGTTACTAGGTTTAAACCATTATCCGACCAAATCAAGTTGACATTTTCAGATGAGACTATGGCTTATTACTAGACGTCAATTTGATTTAGTTGGATAATGGTTTAAACCTGGTAACAAAGTTAGTCTGCGTTTTATAATAAGACGGATAGAGTTTTAGGCTAATCATCATCATCAGGTATTTTTGTCTCCACTGCAGGAGCACGACCCTCTCTTTACTACCAGAGCCATACTTGGCCAGAGCAGCCAGAGGACTTGGCCTTACACTCTCTTCGCTGGCCAGACGGGTTGGAGAGGTTTTAGGCTAATAAAGAGAAGTAAAGGTTCGATTCTTTTTCACCGCGTACGTTGGATTTTATCCGACATTGTCGTCCATTTCGCGAGCGTCGGATATTTCCGACAAAAATCACTGCTCGTATTACACAGAACGTATATATCCACATCCTTTTTTGGATGTAGGTATTTATTTTAGATTTACTAGGAATGGCTCGCGATAGTATCGATAGTTTTGGTTTTATTCGTTTTGGATAACGTGAGTCGCAATGATGTGAATGGCGATTTCAAAATTTCAAAAAATCGAGATTCCATGATTTGCGATAACGTGAGTCTCGATAACGTAAGTCGTGCTAACGTAAGTCGCGATAACGCATGTCGATATTCCGTGCATCGTTTTTATATGAGTCGAGGTCTGTCGGGATAACGTGATTCGAACTGGATTGTTTCGAGTTTACAACAGACAACAGATAAAAAGTCTCACGGTGAAAGGGTTCAAGGGTCGAATATCAAGATAAAATATATACACAAAACGAAGGAGCTCGGGTTTCTTTTTGTAGTTAATCCACGTGCGGAACACGCCCATCAGGGTTGCTTACCTTCAATATAAAAAGACATGTAGCAAGCATTTTGGATTAGTATTGCTAAGGTTGTACTACAAGTTCAAAAATTATAAGACTGCTAATAAGTAAACAAAATCTAACAAGTCCATTAAAACCACTTCCTCGTTAGTCTAAAATATTTAATAATATATTCATACTATGCAATCAGCAGCACAAAGGAGGCAAAGCAGCAGAATCGGATCACAAACAGTAGACGAGCGTAATGAAGGGTCCAAGGGTCCGACGAATTTAACTCGGACGGTGAATAACGGAGTGGTCGGTGTTTAAATAAATGATTAGAGCAGATATTAGAGGGACAGAGTTGTTTAAAGCTGGACTCGAAGCAGAGTGGTGCCTTTATTTGATGTATTTTTACAGCTGCCACTAGGGCTGATGAAACCAATTGGATCTGGTTCGATCTATCACCGTCTATATGCCAGGAGTGGCGACGGGATAGTGGATAATTTATTTGATTATTGCAGAGTATTTATACCAAAACATTTTACTGTAATATATTAAATCTACATGTCCAGTTAGTACGTGATCTGCTAAATTAACAAAATAAATTATATTAATTTATAAATACTTGTGCCATGCTATGATGCTGTCATATTGCTCCCCCTTTTTTGAAAAAGAACAAAACAAAAATCACGATACTGAAAATGTAAATAAAATTTCCAGAAAGTTTATTTTGGATATTACGTACACATGCTAGGTGGACAGGGCTTTTTGGGTCTTGCAGATCTAAGCAGACAATCTAAGTGGCGCGGTGGTTGTACTAGCAACTTCGCAAGTTAAGTGACACCGGCCGTAATCCGCACTTGGACCACAAGTGGCATAAAATTTTCGTGAGCTCCTCCGTGCTTTGAAAGGCACGTTTAAGCCGCTGGTTTCGGCTTTTATCAATGAATGATAATCAACAAGATAAGTCAGATGCCTTTAGATAGCTTAAATATTCTGACCAGTATTGGCCACACAAGAAGAGGCAAAGGAAGACCAGAAGATTTTATAAAACAACTTAAAAATCAAAACAAATCATTTTACCCTACAATGATGTATAGGATTTGACTTTAGACAGAGAGAGATGGAAAGCATTGGTTGCTCCACAGACAAAAATTTGCCACACACACGAAAAACAAACAAGCAGACAGAGCTCAGGGCTGCAAAGATTCAAAGGACGTTCCCTTCATCATCATCAGGTCTTTTTAGTCTTCACTGCAGGAGCACGACCCTTTCTGTACTACTAGCCATACTTGGCCAGAGCAGCCAAAGGATTTAGCCTTCACGCTAGCTAGACGGGTTGGAGAGGTCTTATTCATGTTTATAAGCTTTATTTAGCTTGTATTTCTTTAGTAACCTTCTACAATATCCATGATATGAATTGGAGTGGTCCTATTCTACTCTGCCGGAAAACACGGCTAGAGGAAGTTCCCAGCTTTGGTAATAATAGTAGAGATACACACGCCAAGATGCAGCACTGCTTAATCAGAATGATTCACAACGCAGTTAGCCAGCCAGGGCGAGATAACTTCATAAGTTCACACGTAGTCTGCCCCCTTGCTTGTAAGTTACATGGAAAGCCCGTGTATTATACTGTGCAGGTTTTAGTTTGTTTAATACTGGACCTGGTGTCTGTAACTTCGTTCGCGTGAAATTAAAAACTGACAACTTTTTCGTAGATTATTAGTTAATAGTAGTAGTTTACATACATTTTATTTATTTATTTAATCTTTATTGTTCATCAAATACAAATTGTACAGAACAATAGGCGAACTTAACGCTAGATGCGTTGTCTACCAGTCAACCTTTCTCTTTTTTGTGTTCAATTTGTTTTTTATTGCCTATGCTTGTTTTTTTATGACACGCGATTTTTACTGTTTTATCATATGTATTGATATTCAAGTAAAAATAATGTGAATTCGGCGTATTATACGTGGTATTTATATATTATTAGGGTAACCATACATCATACTTAAAGACGACATTACTATAAACTTTGTATGTTTGAAGGATATTTTCAATTTGGATGGTGAAAAATAAGTGACACACGATACCATTTTGAGCGCGGAAGCCTGTTCAAATCCTCATCATCATCATTATCAGTTCTTTTTGTCTCCACCGCAGGAGCACGACCCTCTCTGTACTACCCAAGCCAAACTTGGCCAGAGCTGCCAGAGGTCTTGGCCTACACTCTCCACGCTGGCCAGACGGGTTGGAGAGGTCTCATTGATGTTTGTAAGCTTTTTTAGCTTGTATTCCCTAAGTCGCCTTGTTGGCCCTATTCTACTATTCCGGACACCACACGGAAATCTTAAAGTTAAAATCCTAGATGTATGCTATTAATTGGAAAAAAATGCCGAAACCTGACATGTTTCAAAGTAAAGTTTATTTATATTTAGATCACGTTTGTATGGAAAAGTTTAGGGATAAGGGCGTCCCTTTAAATAAAGAGCAAATAAAAGGGAGATTTTATGGACCCTTACGAAGTATAAGCGTTTTTAAAAAGTCAGGCTCTTCGGTATCATTGTATGGAGAAGGACACAATTTAATTTTTAAATATTATATATACTTATACAAACTAATCATATTTCATGCATCTGTGCCAAGTGAATTCTAACGATACCAAAATTTGCACCTCCCATAAATTGGGTGACACTACTTCCCGTACTAATTGAGATCGAGCTAGCCGAAAGTAAGTTCAAAACTTGTGTTATGGGATACTTACTCAACGATACTATATATTATAGCAAATTCTACTTCGTACTAATATTATACATGCGAAAGTTATTTTGTATATTTGTTTGTTTCTTTGTTACCTCTTCACGCTTAAACTACTGAACCGATTTCGATGAAATTTGGTATGGATAAAGTTTGAGACTCGGGAAAGGAAATAGAGTACTCTTTATCCCGAAATTCTCATCGGGAGTAGATGTAAAATAAGCATAAAGAAGCATCCAAAACCTAGGTCAATCTGAAAAAGATCATTTCCCATATTGACCTGACCGGGGATCGAACGCGGGGCCTCCAGTGTGACAGCGTGGCATAATGACCACAAGGCCACAAAGATAATAAAGTAGTGTACAATAAGAGACCCATATAATAAATACTTTATGGAATAGCATGCATATAATATATACCTTAAGTTAATAAAGATGTCACAAAGTACGAATTAAAACTATGTCTCACGTTGAACCAGTAATAAATACTAATTAATTTCTAAACGCCATTAAGACCGTTAATACCTTAAAAGGAAAAAATACTCGGAAATAATAACGTATACTCACCCATATTCTCGTATGAATATCAACAGAGCGAATAGCACGACGTGTCAGTAAGAGTGATGGTTGCATCGGACTTTGTGCTATTGTGTGTAGGTGGAAATAGGTCTTATTAATTTGTAAGGTTATATTTGAAGTAGCATCCGTCCGTGCTTCGAAAAGCACGTATAACCCGTTGGTCGCGGCTATCATTATTGTATGGCAGTCGTCAAAAGCCTATATGGCAGCTTGAAAAATTTGACACCAGTGTTGGCCATTTACGCTTGATTATGCTTCCATAGTAGGTCGCTGACTGAATCTTTAGAAACCTTTTATAAATATTCATAAGTTTGATAGTTTTCCAGGGGACACAGTTTTGCGCGAGCGTTTCCAAACGGGCGTATTTTTGAAGCGGTCATATGCGAAGGATTAGCAACGAGTGGTCTTAGATTCATCACTCGTAATTTTGACGATTTTGTTATAGAAAACTTTCATGGAGAATCCATTCCGATTCACGCAGCTTTTTTATTCATGGTAAAAAATTGCGAAAACCATAGACAAATTTCTAAAGTTTTCTGAGTATAAAAATATTGTTTTTCGCTGACTTGACGTTTTCAAAATACGAATAATTGGTATTTTACGTGAGCGGTGAGTTGGAAAACTACACATTTTGTCTTTCGGTGAGTCCCTCAATGAAAAATAGCACTCCATAACCGATTCAGTCCTAAGCAAATCGTTCCCAAATCAGCCGTAAACAAAAAGAGGACGAACCGGGAACTTTGCGAAGGAAGAAACTTCGCAAATGGAACTTCCAGCTTCTATTTAAGGCTCCTCCCTACGCTAACGACCTTGAAAACACAAAAAAATTAATTTCTCTTTCTGTAAGTGAGATTATTAGAAACCCTCCTACAACTTTTTAGCTAGTATCCTGAAGTTTCATTAGAACCTCGAAAGTCATTGAAATACTATCCGGTTTAGAAACCTTTACAAAAAAAGTCAAAAATGGCCGTTTTTAGTATTTTTTGCAAAGGAAAATTCAGGGTATTTTATTTCAATGATTTTCGAGGTTCTAATGAAACTTCAGGATACTAGCTAAAAAGTTGTAGGAGGGTTTCTAATAATCTCACTTACAGAAACAGAAATTAATTTTTTTGTGTTTTCAAGGTCGTTAGCGCGGGGAGGACCCTTAAGTATAACTATTTTGGACTGAAACCTACTGTCCGACTGGCGAAAGAAAATTTAATGTTGGTGCGACTCAAAATAGGAGCGCTTTTAGGAATACTATGTATTTTCATTAATTGAATACAATAAATTCGAATAATTATGATTTTCTTGTAAATTGTCAGTTCATCTGTAGAATAGCCACGTCTCAAAAAAGAGGCTAAATTTGAAGATTACTGGATATAGGAACAGAGGTCGGCCAAAGAAAAGGTAGATGAAGTGCGTTAAGGACGATATAGATAAAAATAACGTGACAACTGCCTCGACAAAGGATTGAGGAAAATGTAAAAGGCTCACATGCTGTCTCGACCCCACGTAAAGTGGGATAAAGTGAGGAGGAAGATCTGTAGAATAGCATCTTCTAATCTTCTTATAGTGCGATGTGCGAAGTACTTAACTGTTCCCCGGGTATAAAATATTACTTTTGCTTGCTAAATTGTTATAAACATGTACCTACGAGTAAAATCTTAATTAGGTACTTATGTTGAAAACGCAAGTTTTCTTAATTAAAATTATGAAAAAACAATTTTAACCCTGATATGGTAAAATACATCGCACATGTAAATTTAAAAATAAAAAGCTTTAGTTTTAGTTTGTTTATGTTTTTATAATCTTCAGGCTCGAAAAAAAATTGAATATATATTTAAAAAAGCTAAAAAATATTAAAATTACTTGCCAAATAAGGAAACCCTATATCCTCGCTTCATATTAAGTCTTAGGAAAGCCGGTAGTTCAGCCGAGTATAAAAATATACCGCTGTACAATATTACCCCTGCATTATTCTCAGCCGTGCTATGAGATGATTTATTGCGTTTGGCCTTTTAATTTAAGGGGCGTCGGTAATATCGCGGTATAAATAACTTTAGACGGCGCCTATAATGCACGAGCTTCGGTGAAAGTTTGTTTAAATTTACATAGAGAGCTTTAAACCGTCAAATGACAATATTGTGACGGGATGTGACGGATAACCTTTGAAAAAAGTTGCATAAAATTTATTTTAATGGACCTAATTATTTCCATGTGTATTTAATCCTTTCTACTATGTAGTTTAACCCTTCAAATCCTGTCCATTCATTAAAGTTTCAACAAAAACAACCCTCTTCTAGTGGCGACAGAACTGTTAACGTACCAGAAACCACTTAAACCCTGTATTCATAAACAGTGGGGCAAAAACGGACGATCTTTTCGCATAATTAACCCCCAATTGGTCCATTACAGACCCTTTTAGGGGATATTATGTGTCGCACGTCGATTATCGCTGGTCCGGCCGGGTAATGAATTTTAGGGTTTAAAGAGCCGGAAAGATGTAGAGGCACATCTTCGTTTCTTACGGGGTAATTGAGACTCTGTTTAAAGGCCCTAAAGCTTATAAACTGAAATAAGAACGAGGAACAGATTTTTGAAATGTTGAAGTTGAAAATATGTGATGAAATAAATACCATCTAACAGAAAAGCCATTAATCATTGCCAATCAACTTGGCAATGTTGTCAGTCTCCTAAGCATGTTGCCGCAGGATAAAGAACTATCCGGCCTTTTGGAAATTTTAATAGCAAATAGTATTTTTATTTTATTATTTGGGTAATTTTGTTTTAATGTATATTTTTAATTATGGTAAATAAAACCATCTTACTTTCTTTTCGACTGTCTAACCATTGTCTACAATTATATAAGTGTGCGTAACACAAAAAGTTCACATAATTCTTAATCGAAAAAAGAATAATCTTAAAAAAATTAAACAAGCTTCGTCCCACCACAAATATCGTAAATCATGCAACAATTAGCATAACTAAACCCTAGAATCCAGGAGCGGGCATGAATAAAAGTGGGTCGAATCGGTGCGGCGGCGGGGCGAATCGGCGCACGCTGAATAACGAGATCTTTTGTTAACTGTTAATTACTGCGCTGAGGTCGTGGTCGGCGCGGGAAGCATTCAGCCACGTGTACTGCAACACACTCATGATTACTAAACAGTATGACGTTTTAACAACATACATACGCTATCACGTCTTTTCCTAATGGCAAAAAAGGCCAAAAGCATTTTCAGTCTTGCGGCTTGAGTCCGGGGTCGAAAGAACCAAAGGCCACTTTTAGCGTGATGCTGGGCGTGAAGACAAAAAATGGAGATCAAATTTTGTTTCGGTTTAAGCGTACCTGTTCATCGATTTCGATTCTCGTCCATTCCTTCAACAGCGAGGTTATGTTGTTTTTTCACAGATTTAGTATGACCACCTTCTATCTCCATCATCAGATCATCTCCATGTCGTCAAAATATTGCATTGTCACGCAATATACGTATGCTTTAAACAACTAGTATATTTTTGGTTTTTTGATTTGTTAGGCTACAGGCTGGTAATAAACACCACCAAAATACACCCATAAATATATAAGCTGCTTGTATTTCTTGCTACTTATAGCACTAGACACATAATCTTCGATAGGATGAAGGATTAGCCCACAACATCCGGTGCTTCCGGCCCCGAACGATCGGATCCGGAAACTATAAGTACTTGTATGAATGATATACGAGGATGGGTTACGTTTAATAGGTGTAAGAAACTCGAAAGCTTAGTAGCTTTATGACCACTATATATCTCTCCTTTCGTGCTTTAAAATGCACGTTAAGTTCCTTTTTAGGCAAGTTAAGGAATCAGCTTACAGTTTTGTTTACCTTCTACTGACACGAAGAGAAAAGAGCAATAAGAAAGGTTTGGTTTTAAAACGTTTATTTGAGTCAGGCAAAATAATTCCTAGAAACTGCAGACGAATCTCTTACTAATTAGTTAAAGAAGGTTTAACGACCTCCTTTAATAAAGGTTTACACGCGGTCTGCCACTATGAAAACAAGGCATTACCACGCTGGGTGACTGATCGTTGTAGGTGATATAAACTCATTCTTTATGTATATCTTTATTACCATACGATAATATACAATACCTCATAATAATAGTCACTTTGTTCTGTTGCACAATAGAGATGTGGACTGGGTCAAAAATATACTTTTTTTTGTCCGTCAACTAGATTATCCCAAAATAGGGGACTCATTAAAATTTATGAAGATACAGTACTTCGAGGTTTCGGAGTGGGGGTGATATAAGTCACCGTTAGTTAAAAATCGTAGCCAATAATGACGTCACACGAAATTAAAATGCGCTGTATCTTCGTCAGAATTTGCTAACGAGAGAAAATAAAAAAAACGCATACAATACTTCTTAATAATCTGCCAAACGAGCCAAAAAAAAAATTACTTCACGTCCCTATCGTTGACGTCAAATGGTTTCTTACAGCAAAATTTACTGCCTCTTTCCACATAGGACTCTGCTGCGCGTTTTCTGTTAGCTATAATTATATTTTGCCTCTCTTCTACATGAATGCGTTGTGACAAAATATTTTAGACTCTACCGTCACCACGCGATAAATCTTGTGAACTTTCACTATAAGCGGCGGTCACTCATATAAAACAATTCTACTTTTACATCCTGTCAGAAATAAAGGCTGTTATATCTCAGATTCAGGTCCATCTAGCAAAAACTTGAGCCCTAGCATTACAGTAACAAATGGCCGGATACCCTTTGTGAGAGTTATGTTTGGATGTTAAACCTTTGTAAAGAATATGTTTAGTGTCATGCATACGTTCAAGTATTCGTTTTGTTTGTGGTTAATGTTGTGACTTCTTAATAGTACTACATTAACCACAATCAGTTGTAAATTAAAAATCTTTATTTTTGTATTATACTTGTATCTTTATTAGTGTATTTGATTTTTCATTGGTTTTGAAAAAAAATATCGTATAATATAATTAATTCCTCTATCCATATACGTAATCCATTTTTTGTGTATGATATAAGATAAAAAAATGCTAAAATGATTTTCGATCGAGACCACGTCGTTACGCCCGTCCAAAACTGCCGCGTGACCCCAATGAACTCCGGCCGGCGCCTGGTGGCTATACGAGTTATTGATCTCACGATTTTACTTTCGACATTTAGTCAATATTTTTAGTTTCAGAATTTTTATTTTAACTAGCTAAAATGTCTTACTAACGATCTTATGAAGTGGCCTTCGGCTCCAAAACCAATTAAAAATCACCTTGTATAGATAGCTAAATAAATAAATATATAAGGTCTAACAAAATATACTGAAACTATTTTAAGGGTGAATTCAGTCCGTAATAGTGAACAACTTTCCTCAAGGAACATATGTCGAAATATGAAAATTAATTTTACGACTTTCCATACGAACCCGGATCAGCTGATCGATCAACTTGTATGGAAGGCCAAAAATTACTTTTCATTTTTCGATACGTGTTCCTTGAGGAAAGTTGTTCAGTATCACGGACTGAATTCACCCTTAAAATAGTTTCAGTATATTTTGTTAGACCTTATATAGGGACAAATTACACTGATTGAGCTAGCCCCAAAGTATGTTCGAGACTTGTGTTATGGGATACTAACTCAACGATTCTATATTTTATAACAAAATACTTATATAGATAAACATCCAAGACCAAGGACAATTTGAAAAGGACCATTTTACAACTTGCCCTGACCGGGAATTGAACCCGGGACCTCTGGTTGGCGGACTGGCATGATGACCACTACACCACGGAGGTCGTCAAATAAGGTCAAACTTCGTCAAAAATATACTGGTGTTAAGAGTTTAAAATCTGACGTTGATGATCATAGTTGGTCCTTAGTTTGTCCTTTTAGAATCACAGGAAGAGATGGAGCAGTCCAATTAAAAGGCGGTAACCACTCGGCCCAAAAATGCTAATTTAAATGCATACGGCAATAAACACCACGTAGCTGACACTGTAATCCGCACGGGCCGCAACAAGACCGTAATTAACCCTAAACAAAAGCCTCGTTATTCTGCGCTGCGCCGATTCACCCCGCAGGCGGTCTGATTTGCCCCACTTTACGAATATATTTTTGGTATGTTTTAGTGTTTGTTGAGTTTCAGTTGTCGTTTAAATATGTTTTACTAGTAATCCCACGGCAATGTAATTTCTCAACATGTCCCAAAGGCAAACTGATAGATAATGGGCTTTGTAATCAATCCATCATAAGATTGTGTGCAATAAATAAATAAATTGTACATAGGTATTTACGCTTCTTCAAACTGTAATACTCTTACTGCGCAAACTCCCCCACATCTTTTATAGTCTTTTTAAAAAAAAAGGTTGGCTGGAAGAAATCACTTTAGTGATAAGTACGCATTTGTACCTACTATATTTCAAATGTACTTTTGATTATTGTCATAATTAGTCGGTGCATTAATGAAATTTTATCTTATCTTATCTTCTTCATCTTAGCTCGTACCCTGTTGCATCCTCAGCTGTACTGCTTTGGAGTCTGCGTGCGCTTTCCTGCATTTTCTTCTCCAAATATTTTTTGCTGTCAGTTCACTCAAGAATATTGAAGACCATGAAAAATGAAGAAGAAATAACCGGAATAGTTAAAGGGTTGGCAATAGTGTTACTATCATAGACATAGAA
Source organism: Acrobasis consociella (assembly GCA_963555685.1). Classification (NCBI taxonomy): domain Eukaryota; kingdom Metazoa; phylum Arthropoda; class Insecta; order Lepidoptera; family Pyralidae; genus Acrobasis; species Acrobasis consociella. The sequence continues at coordinate 16,986,165 of OY743124.1, read as the reverse complement.
TTTTTAGTGGTTACTACCGCCCGCTATACTGACGTCAACTCTCTTTCGGAATGCATTTGTACAAAAGTTTTACAAATCGACATAACTAAAGTATCCAAATTTAATTTAATTTAAACTTTGAAACTCAAAAATCATCTAAATTATAGAAACTCTAAGCACAATTTGCAAACATCAGTCGCAAATAATGCAGGCCGGCCGCTGACCCAGAAACGATGAAATGCGCTAAATGAGTACGTAATTAAGGAAGGGGATTTAAAACGAGCTGCAGTTTGAAATTAGCTTATATTCTATAAATATATTCCGATCTATACGACTGCTTAAATTATTTACTTAGCCTACTTCTATGTTTTTCTGAAGTATAGTACAACATTGAATGTATTAGCTGCTTCTCTTAACTTGCAGATTGTAAAAGCTGAAACTCATCTTGTGATAAGTGGCTCCAGGCTCTGCTTATTCCGTAAAGAGTAAAACATTATACGGGGTGTATGGGTGTATGGGGATGTATACGGGGTGATTTTTTAGTAAAAAAAATTGTCTGGTGGGTGAAAGGTCAAGTCTGCTCTGGATAAGAATGGCACCGAAGACAGAGAAATTCATGCTCCTAAAAATATTTTATAATGTATTTCATAAATATACTATAACATGGACTGGAAAATTCCAGTTCCATCCAGTAACTGTAACAAGTCCCCGCTCTGTCAAACGATTTAACATATTAATTAGGGCCGCACTCCACTCGCAGATATCATTATTCATAGCGCGAAACAACTCCGCGACTGACAATGAAAAGATATTGGGTATGTAGTCCACTAAAATAAAGATAAGATATATTTTAGTGGCCTCTTTAAAAGTCAAGCGAATACAAACGCCCTACTAAAACATGTGGCTTTATTAGAAATGCTTTATTTAAAGTGAATATTGAAAAGATTTATAATGCATCTTAATTCTTACAATATCAGTTTATTTAATTTAAAACTTGGTCAACCCTGTATAGAGAAGAGGCCAGGAGATAGATAGATTTAATTTTAAACTTACCTACCCTATTATTTTATGCTATCAGTTCTTTTCATGGAGATTTTTCAATAGCTAACACTGTAGACTGATTTTACCAGCCAAATAAAGACATCTGACATAGCTTAATGACAAAGTCATCTAGTATCAACCGTTTTTTACAAGTATTGAAATAGTGTGTAGTTCTTCATAATGTTTTCTTTGCCAGAAATAGTTAGTGGTTAAAAACTAAAAAAGAGACAAATCTATTTTTTCGATTTAAACTAACAAGAGACGCAGACATTTCCGCTAGTAGCTGATGATTTATACGTGAGTAAGTTGTTGAATTCATGCTTATAATATCTAATCAATTAAGTAATAGATTTTAAGCTTGACCGTAGCATAGCTTTCAGTGAACGGATACCGGTACCGTCCGCATACAAAGTTGGGCATTATCTCTCTCGCCATTATTCATACCGGGTGCATTTTAATTCATTTTAATTCTGCGGACCGTACCTTTATTAATATTAACATCGGACTTTGTTTGCGAGGAAGTAATTTTAGTTGAACGGATGCATTGTTTTGATATAGCGTTCTCTTTTGTGTTAAAGTCCAAGACTTGTGTAATTTTTTCAATCTGTTTAATCTATTTTGTTTTTAAAAAACAATCCATTTTCTAGGGAGCGAAGTTGTGTAAGTCTGCTTGAACAATCCGGCGTTTGTTTGAATGTATATTTCTTAAAAGATATTTCGAGTATATTTTATAGGATCTATATGAAATTTATTAAATACTAGCTGTACGCGCGGGCGTCGCTCCCCGTGGGATTTTCCAGATAAAGAGAACCCTATAACCTTCCCCCAGTCTCAAACTATATCCATACTAAATTTAATCCAAATCGGTCAAGTAGTATAAGCGTGAAGAGGTAACATACAAACTCACTTTCGCATTTATAAAAGTAGGAAGTAGGATAGGATAGGATTAGATAAGTAGATGTAGCTAATAGAATTTTTTGTTTCGAACATGAGCCAAATCTGCCAATGGGTTGCCGAGATATGAGGTCCACAAGTTCACAGTTCAGAGCCAAATATTATAAAACGCAGCGAAAATAAAATTGCTTTGACTAAACAAGTATAAAGTTTAAACTGCCTCAAAGCTAAAGCTGAAACTATATTTTCATTGTATCTGGCGTTAATCTCGAACTTTTATTAAAATGAAGTTGGCTTTAGTGCAAGTTTCACTCAAGAATTCGCAAGTTTGGAAGCTCTGCAACCATGGTGATAAAAGTTGCTAATTGAGAAACCATTTTTGAGGAACATCGACTTGTAGTATCCGGCAGAGTAGAATAGGACCTCTCCAAGTCTTCCCGTGTATGTTGTAAAAGGCGACTTAGGAAATACATGATAAACAAAGCTTATAAACGTCATGAGACCTCTCCAACCCGTTTGGCCAGCGTGGAGAGTGTAGGCCAAGTCCTCTGGCTGCTCTGGCCAAGTAAGGCTCTGTATTACAAAGAGGGTCGTGCTCCTGCAGTAGAGACAAAAGGATGATGATGATGCAATTTTTAACTAGGTATAGACAAAGTTGTTCAGTATTATTTGGCTGATCAATAATTAAATAAATATAGGGACAAATTTCACTGATTGAGTTAGTCCCAAAGTAAGTTGACTTGTGTTATGGGGTATTAACTCAACGATACTATATTTTTATCCAATATTATTTACTAATACTAGTTAGTTTCGTAAAATAAATGAGAGCATGCGTAAACAAAAAGCATTGTATATTAAGTAGATCGCCCGGGTCGAAGCTTCCCGGTTTAAAACGCGGTTAATTCTAATTTCCATCGCTATGCCGGTTAACCGGGTACGGATGTAGCCGGGTATACCCGCGGTTTTGATAAATATCGTGGTTGAAGGATGTATTTACTTCGGCCGCCATCTTGGGAAGGGGATGTAGCCCTTGTCTTATTATGCAATCCTGTTTTGGAACTTTGAATATTTCGGACATTTTACAAGTGGAAGCTTTTGTTTTTGTTTTTATAATAAAATAATTGAAATCGCTTCGAAATTAGTTTAAAATTTTATAACGAGATAATTATCAAACGATGCTATATCCTTAAAGATTATTATAAAGTATCAGAAAGTTATTGTGCCTGGTTGTGAATGTTAAATCTTAAGAAACGGCTAAATGGATAGGATTGAATTTTGCGAAATTTATAGACTCTTTTTCTCGTAAAAATGAGAGATTGTCATGTAAGAACAACTTTTTGTCCACCGTTTCCACCTCGTTTTCAACCGATAATCGTCAAATTTGTTGAGAAGGTTCGAAAGCATATCAAATTATTTTGTAGATTCAGTTTTTCAATTTGTTTTAAATATGAGCGTTAAAAAATTAAAAAATGTCATATTTCAGCCATTTTGAAAAATGACATAAAACTCGTTTATTACCCTTATTAAGACGCAACTTTATTGTCTCTACACCTTTCTTATCCGGTAAACTTCAACGGCTCAGGGTGACTCGTGACTCACGGGGTCAACAGCTCACAAAGTCACTAGTTTCCAGTAAAGTAAGTATCGCTTCAATACCTCGCCTGTTTCTAAAATACCAGCGGCTCGTTGAATGTGCAGAGTTTATAATTTTAGCCGTATCGACCCGTCTGCCGGCGGTGTCTGTGCGCGGGATCAGTTCAAGTGGTCCCAAGTTTATTAGAGAGGCATTCAGAGCTGACGCTTAAAATACTTTAATGATACTTCGATTACTTAATATAGATAGAGTCAAGTCTACGGGGTAGACATAACCTAGGGCCGTAACCAGCCAGCCTGGCGTGACGGCAAGCGTAAAGATGGGATAGGTTTTTGATTAATATCACAATATCACACTTTTTTGGCACGTTAAGCCGTCGGTCCCGGTCACTGTCTTTGACATTGGTCGTTACCTAAAACCATGTCAGAGGCCTTTAAGGCGGTTTAAAAACTCTGACACTAGTGTTAGTCACTAACACACACGATAAGAAGAAGAAGAAGACACTTTTAGAAATGGGAAACAGGCGTGATAATATGTATTTATGTATGTATCACAAATATTATATAGGCGAAAGTTTCTGAGTGTTTGGTACTTCTTCACGCGCCAACGGCTTGACCAATTTTGATAAAATTTGGTATGCAGAAAGCTGACACCCTGGATTAACACAAAGGCGCGGGTAACACAGTGGGGCCAGCAAGTTTTATAAAGAACGAAAAGAAACTACTGAAAAGTCATTTTTTTTAAAAAGCAAGAGAATCGGTTTATTAATGAAGTAGTTATTAGCATTTTAAATGTAAGAGTAAGAGCGTGGTGGGGATATTTTACTATCTCTTTCATACGCGCGAGACCTTAGTAGCAGTGACGTCAAGAGAGCTGTACGTGCATCCTTTTTCTATGACTTGACAGTATCCCCTTCCATCAGATTTTAAAAGCTTATAATTATAGCTTACCTACTTATATTTGGGCAGATAAAAAAAAAAATTTGTGCTTCGGATTATGTTATTAATTTACATGAAAAAAAAATTGTTTAAAAATACCATATTGTGAGGGTTCATCACCGCATCGCCTATCAACATTATTCAGTTTTTCGCCCGTTCTCTCGATTGGAGTTTACGATCTGCGTGAGAAGAGAAACAGCTGGTCATTTTTAGTTTTTTCTTTTCTCCCAGACCAGCTAGAGCACTGTGAATCTGTGTAGTAATATAAGTTAAAGGTGCAGTTAGTAAGTACCTAAAATAAAAGTCATGAGAACGTTGTAAATAGAAATCATGAGAACGTTGTGTAACACCACTGTAATACCGTTTTTATGAAAGACGGACCCGTTTGATAAAGTTCGGAAGTTCCTTCATTAGCCCGCTGAAGCTCGCCTAATGACGACTTGTGTTAGAAAAACGTAAGTACCCACTAAGTAGCTACATAAGTACCAATAAATATAGAGAGGGCGCCAGACGATAATATTTTTTGGGAAAGTTTTTAGGGTTTCGTACCCAAAGGGTAAACAAGGGATCCTATTACTAAGACTCCGATTTCCGCCCGTCCGTCTGTCTGTTTGCTGTCTGTGTGTCGCCAGACTGTATCCCATGTACCGTGATAGCTAGACAGCTGAAATTTTCACATATCATGTATTTCTGTTGCCGCTGTAGCAAATACTTAAAGTAGAAATAAATAAATAGTCCCGTACAACAAACGAGATTTTTTATAGACAATGGTACGGAACCCTTTGTGAGTGAGTCCGAATCGCACTTTTGCCCGGTTATTTGTACTAATATTGATACCATATATTCACTAGGATGTGAGGTGACGGTAGAGTAAAATAGGACCACTCCAAGTCTTCCTTTAAATGTCTTAGAAGGCGACTTAGGAAATACAAGCTAAACGAAAATTATAAACATCAATTAGACCTCTCCAACTCATCTGGCCAGCGAGGAGAGTATCAAGTCAAGTATGGTTCTGGTAGTACAGAGAGGGTCTTACTCCTGTAGTGGAGATTGGAAAAGACCTGTTGGTGGTGATGGTGCTGGTTTACTAGACCGTGTGGTTTCAGCAGAATGCGAATCATGTTTATAAGTGATGCGGCTATCAACCTATTACTATTCTGAATTGTTTTTCCACCTTCACGATCAGATGGACGATACCTGAGTTATCACGGAGAAGAAAGGTGGTCTATGGAACTTAGTAATAAAACGACGTAACCTTATCGAGTTTGGGCTTATTTCATGCATTGTATTTTACATATTTTGCTCTTTTAATTTTTTTTAGAAATTATTATCCTAATGACCGGCGGGTACGTCTAAAAAACCGCAATATAACCATCAATCAATGTAAGAAAGACGCCGCAAAATCCGCCGTCGCACCTGCCGCGGACTGACGGCCTAATCTCGTAATCAGCTCCAGGAGTCGTGCACCTGGTATGGGGACCTTTTTGTGAGACTTTGTGGGACATTTGTCAAAGACTAACTAAGACACAAATGGGGGACTTGGCAAGTAAAATTTCGGATTAAAATACGATGTCAGAAACAACTCAAAGTATGCGACACGTTTGACCTGGCTGTTGCTATTCCGAAAGATGGCAATGACGCCAAGTTTTGTTTTTTATTATTGTTCATATTTAGGAGGGTTACGCCAAAGATTCAAATGTTTATTCAGTAATTTTACCGTTAAAGGCACTTTTACACGTCAATAAGTTTATTTTACACTAGCTGATGCCCGCGACTTCGTTCGCGTGGACTTTAAGACTCCGGCATATAAATATGGTCATCAGGCTGAAAAAATTTTGCTAATGCGTCATTAATGTATATTTCTAACAGTTTAGCTGGACCATTATATTTTTGCATCAGGTGTTCCAGATCTTCGAGTTTTATACCTCAACAATAAAAGTTCATCAGGCTGAATAACTACACACACGCGGTTCCTACTGTTTTATTATATGTATTGATTACGTGTAGTGTTTTTATAAAATTTTAAAGTTACGACCAGTGCTGAGAAGAAACGCCTAAAGAAACTCATTTCCAAAGTATTGGTCCAATAGTCCAGCTCCAATAGCGGTACCTATGCAAGACGGCAGCAGCGTGCATTTCATACAGACACATAGGATTTGTCTTCCCAAAAATAAAAATGTATTTTGCTTGCTTGGTTCGAGTTCTCGTAAATTAGGTAAGATATGTATTGATTAGTGCCTACCCTGTCAAAATTATGTGTGCACGTCACTGCAAGACGGACTTTACTGCGTATCCGAGTTTCAGTGTCAAAGCTCATTGAGCACTAACGTACAATGATAAAGTCTAACTTGGTTTGACATAAAAGTCGTCACTATCGGTACGGATAATGATTTATTTGAAGGGTTCCCTTGTGGAGTAAGCGTCTGGTAAAGCAAAATATCGTGAGGAAAGCTCCACACTAATTCACTTTCACTAGTGTGTACTACGAATAAATGTTTTATCTATCTATTTATCTAATACTCATAATAACTGCTGTCGCTATAGACAGTCACTGAGCTAAGTCAGACGCCTCTTGAAAAATCTGACACCAGTGTTTGCTATCTCTAGACACTCTCTTATATTTAAGTAGTGTGTTTGTGTAGACTTTAATTCTCGAAGAGAGAGAGATGGCCCTGGCTCAACGACCTGATGAGGTTATAGGTTTTATAGCTTATCGTATTGACTAAGTATTTATTTATTTTTTTGTTCACAGGTAAGATAATAATACGAGACGATCTACATGAATTAAGTAAGTTTTGATAAAACAGTTCTACCTTACAGTAACTTGGTCCTTATTTGGATCCCCTGGGGGCCCTAGAAGCATTAATTACTGATGCTTGGACTTCTGATTGCCAATCAAAAGTCTCATGACACAGATTTGACATGACGTCCCAAGTTTTTAAGTACATTTAAGCAATTCTAAGAAGCCCTTACTCCATCCTAATTTTCACGAGCCACGAAAAAACATTAATCATGGAACTCAATCAACAAGGTGCGATCCGGTTCAATCTAGTTCGAGCCACCTCGAATCACCTCGAACCGGTTTGAGCCGGTTATAGCCGGTAACTCAAAGACATCCGTTTCCAATTATTGGATACGGAGATTTAAGCTGGAAAAATCTGAGTATTATGCGATTTAATTTAATTTTAATATTCTATGAATATACAATTTTACGGTCCTGTGACAAATGGTATTCATAAAGAGAGGCATATTCCCAGCTGTTTGAAGCCTATGTAGATGATAATAGTGATGAATATTTCATATAAGTACATATTTTCAATTCTTTCATCACGATAATTCTTGTATAAGCTGAATTTATGTGATAGCTCTAAAGTCAACTTGTGGTATACATAATTCTATTAAGTTTTTATTAGAAAAAAAGCTCGTAAATCCTAACTAGATAGAATATATCATTTAATTACGAGTACTCACGATAGTTGAACTACAAACATTCAAAATCACAAAGCTTAAACAATCACATCCAATTTGTTGTATTGTAGGTTAAAGGCGCCACTGGTAGCCGTGTAGTCCCTTAAGTGCTAAAATTCCTGTCTCCTGCCTAAGCAGGTCTGGGAGGGAGTGCAATAACTGACACAAAGGCATTCTTGCTGCATGCTTGCCCCGGCGCTGTGACGTCATCCGCCAAGTGACGTCACGCGGCGGCACTTGGCTTGAATGCAAAATCTGGACTGTAGGAAATGTTGAGTTGAAAATAATAATTCAAAATAGATTTCTGGAAGGAAAGAAAAAATTTGAATATGCCACCTGCTTCTCTTCCCGTGCAGACGGTGATCGAGAGATGGGCGAAAATGTGAATCAGGTTTATAGGCTACGGGGCTAGCAATCCGACACTATTGAAAAAAAAAACTTGAGAGGTGTCAAGGGACATCCGGATGGAACGAAGTTCGAGAGAGAGAGAGACAGACAGAGAAACACGCGCACGCCGCACGGCTTACAACTATAGCAAAAAGTGTCGTTACAACTTTTGGTCTTAATTTTTTCCGTCTAGCCTCCTTTCGCAACGCGCGATTAGGAACTTCGTTCCAAAATGGAGGAGGGTATCAATTTGAATGTATATAATGTTTTTATGTTTGTTCCCCAATGACTCAATTACGCCTAGACCGATTTGGAAAATTCTTTTTTGTTTATAAGGGCATACTTGTCAGGTGGTCGTATAGAAATTTTATTAAAATCCGTTGTGTAAATTATAGTGAAATCGGTTTTTAGTTTTGATAAATTATGATTTCTATTCCTATATCCTATTCTCGCCAATCATAATGTTAAAAGTGACTTTTGAGTCTTGCGGTCCTGGGCTCTGTCTGCAAGACCCATGCTCTGTCTGCCTCATCAAGGATCAAGACGTGATAATTTCCATATTTGGGTATAATAATACTTAAAACAACAATCTTTCACGTGGGTAGACGAAATACAAATAGACGTTCTTGTTTGATTTTGAACAAACATTTTTTGAATCGAAAAGACTCAACTTGTGATTTTCCGAATACCATCAAAACTTTCTCAATTTCAACCTTAAATACAGAATTTCCATATCTGCTAAACTGAAAGCTCCAAAGCCCAATAACGGGGATTTTCTTAACCTAATAAGGAACTGAGTTTAGCCAGCCGTGACGTCACCGACCCAAGCGCAAACATTTTTAATTAGCAATACTCTACTTTCGTTGCGGTTCGCACGCCGTTTACTAAAAAATAAAAATAAAAATCCACCCAATCCAAATCCGACTTTATTTACTCACAAATAACGTTGAATTTTCAATGTAGATAGCGAGCCAGGGACTCTCAACCTACGGGCCCGCAGCGAGTCGACCGAAACGTGTGGCGTTTTGAATTTTTAAAAAGATTATTTCAGAGTGGGCCTCGCGTAATGGAGGACGGCGGCCATGTTGTAATTACTGTCCTGAAACTATGCCACCGTTACAAGTTGTGCTCGTAAAGATATAGCTTGCGTACCTTATTTAACTTATTTTGCCGCGAATGAGATTAATTTTTAAGCCTAGGCACTGAATTAATAAAAGTGCCTAGGTTTTGCTTCGCTGAATTGTTTATTTCTACGCTGGTCTAAAGAAAAACGTAGGCTCATTAAGGTAAAGAAAAGCTTATTCCTCTTTAGTTGGAGGCATCATGCCATTGTCATTGTTATTTATTTATTTTGATTTGTTAAACTATATTACAGAAATGTAACAGGCGGACTTATGGCCCGAGGCCTTTTCTACCAGTCAACCTACAGATGGTGCTGAAAAATGCAAATTTTGGACAAAAGTGCTTATTAAAAGAAACTTTACTTAATCCTTCAACTACCGGAATCGCAAACACAATAGATTTTCTATTGTTTAGCGGCAGCTGGCTGCCGCTCGGTGGCTGTAGGGTTAATATATAACACAATAAACTTTCTAAAATGTTTCTTTAGATAATAATTTAAAAATATAAAATATAAATAAACATAAACCTACATACAATTAACATAAATAGATACTGCTTAAATTCATAAACCCTACATGACAACTCAAATATTTATAATATACTATGGCAGTTTGTCAAGATAATATGCGCGTACAGCACTCTCAAATGATTGGCAACTAGGTTGGTTATGTTATTGGTTGTTTTATTCGATCATTGCTAACTTCAAATTCTAAGTCTCAATATTTGAGTCTATACATTGGTTTAAACATTTAGTGATAATGATAATGTAGCGTTATGTCTGTCATTTGTACACTTTTTATATGTATCAAAATTTAAATAAATGAATAATGATCAATCAAACCTAAAGTGTTAATTTCTTGAATAGGTATAAAAAAAGATTGATATTATTAAAAGTGGTTTTCTTATTTTGATACAAGAATAACTCACAAAATATACATTTATGCTTATCTCAACATCACAAGAACCTAATAAAATGTATAAAGTATTACCCGACACCATTATCGTGCGTCAATTTCAATAAAACGACCTCTGAGATGAATATAATGCTCGAGTTATCCACGAGGCTCTCGAGGCCTTCAATTTCCAGTAAGATAATTAAAAACTCTCAACTCACAGACACCTTCAACAAAGGACCACTAAATTACAAACACCAGATTTAATTTCCTATTCTTAATCAACGTCTTTTAAGATGTCAACGCGATTGCAAGTAAATTTTTTGTGCTTCAGATATTTATCGAGTAAACAGCCTATTTAGACATGGTGATAAAAATGCAAATGCAAAAGATCCAGAAACACATCTAGAGGCTAGGAAGGCATGGGGTCGTATATGAAAGTTGCTAAATTTGACACAAATTCAATATATGTTCGCCCTAAACAGAATAATAAAAATTAAATGTTTTGTATGTTTAAATTTTAACTCAAATTAGATTTATAGAAACGTACAAGCAGTTATTTTATCAACCACTCTTATGACGTTGCGTAGATCTACGCGAGAATGCATTGTTTAACTATTGTATCTGATATTCTGGCATACAAGGGCTTAGGGTTTTTTAATCACTACTATAAAGTGTACAAGTTGAGCAGTAGACTTTTTAAAGTTGAAATAGTAATGATATCTAGGCCCAGTCTGGGTCTTTAGGCCACGCTTGGCACTGGTTACTCCAAAAGCGTTACGCAAGACGGACGTTACTGCGTATCCGCATTTTAGTGTCAAGCAACATTGAGCACTAACGTATTATGATAAAGTCTAATTTGATTTGATATAGAAATAGAACGTACCTATCGTACGACTGACTTATTATTTTATGCATTAACCTCCGGATTATGTGATCAACTAGTATATTATGCGTCCAGTTAAAAATAAAATTTCAAATCCACTTACCATTAATGTGTCTCAAGTTAAGTGGAAATTTTAAATTTGCGGCCACCACTTACCATGTCTCTGGTTGCCAACTACTATAAAAAAGTTACCGCAACAATCGGGTCGTTTATAGACCTTTTAGTTCCACCCAGGTCGTTGTAGCGAGTTTTTACAGCCGCACTCACCTGTTGCCAGTTATGGTACAATAAAATGTACAATTTCTCGTAATGACACAGAACGTGAGATGTTGCTATGAATTTGTGCAATTTTCCGCGGAATGTATTGAAGCATTTATTATTGTTGCAGCGGCCGAAGGTTTACGAGCCCTGGATTTTTTGGCTTTTATTGTGAGAGCAAATTAAAATGCTTGTCGTGAATCATTTCGTTCTACCTTCTTTTTAACCGACTTCTAAAAAGAAGGAGGTTATCAATTCGTCGGAATCTTTTTATATGTTTGAGGGCTGAAGTCGTTTTTTTTTTTTTTTAATTATTTGTCGTGATGTGTAACCATTTGTTTTGTTGTTGTAGGATAGACCGTGGAAGAAAGTTCACACATAATCTGAACATAAATGAATTGGCTAAAGTCACAATAATTTTTCAAAACTAAAAACCATCTTCACCCCTAAACTTCTTATAAGGTAGAGTGCTTTCCATGTCTCTCTTTCTTTCGCTAAGTTTTTTAACTCACTCACTCTCACTCACCTAAAACATCAAAGAGAAATTATGGTACCACCATAGTTGTTTACTAAATAAACAAAATACAAAACTTTAAAACTTATCCCATCTCATAACATTATTCATATTAGAAAATTGAAATAACGTATCATAACATAAAGCGTCTTTCTCGCTCGTCGTGTGTGACGTGTGTGATGGATCACGATCATCCATCTCTATCGCTCTCCGTACTGGGAAGCGAGATAGCATGATGTATTGCTTGGTCCGAGGCATTGCATAGATGAATATTTAATTTGGTAGTGTTATGTGTAAATTGTTGTTGCTTAGTCTGTACGTTATTGCTAATATAACGTAGAAGGTAAGTTGATATTTTTCTCAATTTTAAAAGATGGCTTAACTATACATTTGATGTATGTTATGTTTACAACAAATATGCCTTATTTTTGCTGAGTCTAATGTCAATTTCATTAGATTCAGTGACTTGCCTGACTTAAGAAAATAAACGCCATAAAATAATATCACATTCATTTTCAGTGTGATTTTACAGTGATTATAGAAAAACGAATATAGGTATTTAAATCCCTATTTGACTCCCAAGAAATTATGACTTCATTAGTGTTTGTTTTGAATTTTATACAAAAAAAACTGACCTGTGTTGTTGGAAAATAGCGAATTCTATTTACTAGCCTAGTCAACCCAATACACCAAAGATGTAGAACATAAAAGTAGAGTAGATTTGCCACTAAAGCACCGGGGGTAAGATATAGACATATTAATGATACTACGTTTATTTTTTATTCATGGTCTGGCTATAGATACACATCAAGTATATGCGATTTGAAGTGTGCATATAACCCGACCATGAACAAATATTCGGTCGGTTTTAAGGACGATACACGGCACTTTTTTCTTTATCTTCTTTTAAAAGTCGACAGTACCTAACACAAAGCTAAATACGCAACAACTTACTTAGATGACATTTTTTTTTTATATATATTCGTTACCAAGCTTCTGAACCGACTTACAAATACAACCAAACAGACAATATGTTTCTTTACCTCGCTTGAAAAGACTTCTAGCCATACTGAGCTAGGAACATACAAACAAACTACTACCTACTTACCTAATTTTTTACCTGCACTACCCAATTTCCCATCACTATTTTTTCTCTATATAGGTTGCCTGGAAGAAATTGCTTAGCAATAAGGCCGCCTTTTGCGCATTTCCTAGTTTTGAGCTGTATTTTATTTTGTGCAATAAAAGGTATTGTATTGTATTGTAAACACCTGTAAATACCCCTCTTTTTGGGTCGGTAGTTCAAAAGCAACCTCTTATATCTTATTCCTGCGTTTCATCATACAACAAAGGTTGGTACTTATAAATCCGGGAATACCTCAAACGACGCGGTAAGATTTCGGACAATGTCACCCCTCCCCCCTCCCTCCGGAAATTATGTCGTAATCCCTCCTAACAGGATTCCTCGCAGAGAGTGAATAATTGCTCAAATGAAAAGGGTAGGCGCTTTTTGCACTTTTTATTTCTTTCGCCTATTTATTAGAAATGTTTTACAGCTGCTCTCGTTTTATCTCTTGAGGGGTTAAACTAAGCCTTGTATAGTTAAATATTGTCTCAAAATTTTAACCTAACAGCCAAAAAAATGTAAATTAGGTAGAAATCCCTTTTGTAATTTTTACGGTTACGGATAATGGGTAAAAACGAGACCCTATTACTAAGACTCCACTGTTCTTCTGTCGGTCCGTCTGCCTGTCTGTCTGTTACCAGGCTGTATTTCATGAACCATGATAAAATTGCTTTCCAGACAAACTCGGATCAGCATATCTATCAACTTGTATGGAAGGCCAAAAATTACTTTTCATATTTCAGAATTTGGTTAGACCTCATATATATGTTTATGTTTGTTGAACCTTTTTCCAATTATGTTAGTTCAACAAGTGACTAGTAAAAAAACCCTCTTCCACAGTTCCAATAACTTAGACTAACCTCCGAGCCACAGGTAGGGCAGAAGTTTTACCGCCGTCTCAATAGGGAACATGATTTGCAGAAACGAATTGTCGGTTCCCACTTCTGACATCAGTAGGGCTGTCACAATGTGAATCACCACCTCTTCATTTACTGTTATTAGTATTATGAAACTTACCGCGATTCGTATAGTTTTTTGTCAGATATTTTGACGACCCATCATCATTATCAGGTCTTTTTGTCTCCACTGCAGGAGCACGACCTTCTCTGTACTACCAGAGCCATACTTGGCCAGAGCAGCCCGAGGACTTGGCCTACACTCTTCACGCTGGTCAGACGAGTTGGAGAGGTCTCATTGATGTTTATAAGCTTTGTTTAGCTTGTATTTCCTAAATCGTCTTCTACCACATCCACTTAGAGTGTTATTCTACTCTGCCGAAAACCACACGGCACTCAAAGTCCCGTAATACTAATAACAGGTTATTGTGACCGCGAATCTCTAAAATCATATACCACTTTATTTATTTTTCGAGATTACATGATGAAGTGTTGAGTAGGGCTACTCTCGGTTCAACATTCCGAATTTGGATTTTCGTCTGACAGTCTGATCGAATAGCCATGTACGTCGTCAATCTGTCTGCCCCGTTGTTTCCTAAGATGTGAAGTCCATTAGACGGAGTCCACATAGGTTGATATGTCCAGTTCAATCTATTTTTACACCAAGTACTCATATAAATATATATACAATTTACACGTACTTAATGGGGCGACTCAACACGTCAACGTATACAAAAAACAGTGGTACCCTTAAAAATACTGTCATGTATAAAACTGTTGAATTGACCCGAAATTTAGCATGATAATGTATTATTTTTTTTTGATTTCCCCATTTCGGTCACGTAGGAAAAATTATTGTTCTTACTCATTTTGACGATCGGCAGTTGTTTCGCATTGATCGCATTTTTTGTGATGGTTAAAACCATTGAAATCGCGACTCTGTTACCGACACCAAGTTTTCACTTCTGTCGACACCCCCGGGGTGCTTCTATTTTTTTACTGTTAGCAATCTGGAATAGGTATACGTATTTTTCCGTTGTGACAGAATAAATAACGAGGCTACTGCTTTAATGCTGCATTAATGTTAAGTAGTTTCGCAAACTAATCGTTGTTCCAGATTTATGTTGCTAGTATACTTTTAGGTAAGTAAGTTATTTTACGCCCTCTAAAACTGTACTTAAAATCAACACATCAAACTTTTTCCTTAAATTTTTTAGAGATTTATGAGAATTTTGAGGCGTCAAGCATTTATCCTAAAAATTGAAAGACTTGGGAAATACCCCACGGACAAGCACCTGGTTCTTAAATTTATTCAAGACTAGCTACGCTCCGCGGTGTTATGTATTAATCCAGGGTATCAGCTTTCTGCATACCGAATGTTATCAAAATTGCTCCAACCGTTTACGCGTGATGAAGTGACAAACATACACACACACACTAACAAACTTTCGCCTTTGTAATATAAGTGGGATGTGATGATGATGATGATGATGATGAGGCGTATAAATACCTAGCCTCAAAACAGTTTACTGCGTTTTGTTAACTATTTTACGGTTTAATTGAACGTCATAGACAAGTCAAAACGTAAAAAGCAGTCATTGTATAATTCATCCCATAAACTTTTTACTTTGTAAAGTAAACCTAAAGTGAAAAAGAAATATTCTAATTTTTAGATTAAATTGAATTAATTAAATAGCTATTTAAATTAAATTTGTATAAATATAAATAAATATTAAGGAAATATCAACGCTATTGCAAAGAGTGATAAATAAATGCTATATAAATAAATGATAGAAGCAGGGGCACCTAACACAGGTTTTTAATACTTACAAGGTGCTCCTCCTACCCATGCTTAGAATAAGATTTTTGACACTGACTGTTTTTTTTATTTATTTTTATTTGAATATCTTTTTAATGTGTGGCAACCCTGACAGCCTACAGGTGCCGGGCACACACTGAATGCGCACTTTTGGAAGCTCGCAAACTGCCAAAGCTCGCTATTTCTAACAACAAACACATGAATCAGCTTTTATTTGAAATAATGATACTAACAGCCTAACATGGGAAAGGAATTGGGAAATGGCTTTTAGGAATATTTTTCGTTATTTTTGGCTATTGTTTACTTTAGTTTCTTAAGTGGATAAAATATATTTTAACCGATATTCCAATAAACGTGGAGGTGATCAGTTCGTCGCAATCCTTTTTTAGGGTTCCGTACCCAAAGGGTAAAAACGGGACCCTATTACTAAGACTTCGCTGTCTGTCCGTCTGTCCGTCTGTCCGTCTGTCCGTCTGTCCGTCTGTCCGTCTGTCCGTCTGTCCATCTGTCTGTCACCAGGCTGTATCTCAAGAACCGCGATAGCTAGACAGTTGAAATTTTCACAAATTATGTATTTCTGTTGCCGCTATAACAACAAATACTAAAAACAAAATAAAATAAATATAAGGGGGGCTCCCATACAAAAAACTTGATTTTTATAGATAATGGTACGGAACCCTTCGTGCGCGAGTCCGACTCGCACTTGGCCGTTTATTTAGGGTAAGTAATATAAGATAGAACAATAAAATATATATTATTTTGAATAAATACCAACGAAATATATAATTTTGGTTAGTAAAATTATCAATTAAGATAAAAATCGTAAATCATACTTTTCAAACCCATAAAATCGTTTAAATAATAATTATTCCATCTAACAAATAAAATAAACTTCAAATATATGTTTTAAATTTTAATTACTGCACTTTATAATTACAAAATAATTACACGAAATCACACGTTATGACTATAATTTCAAATTAACGCTGCGAGTGAAGGATCCGGAATGCCTCGCTCGATCAACGCGAGCTCCGACGAATCCTCCCCTCCATTCCCCTACCTAACATTTGCCCCACTGGCTGACGTCATGGCGCCCAGCCAATGTGCGATGAGAAACTCAATACAATTACTTTTTAATTTTAGACAATTAATTTTATATGAACAATTAAATAATATTAAACAATATGTAAATTTAATAAATTGATTTTTGTGAACATATTTAAAATCATGAAATTATAACAATACAAATACACATTTGGCAATTAATTGTGCTATAACTGTTAGTCAAATGCTTCTTGAATGCTTTAAATTAAATCAACTGGTAAACTAATATAATAAAATAACAGATTATAAGCAAAACTTTATAAGTAATATTAATTAATTTTTAATATAATTAGGAAATCACAACACTCGGCCGTCCTACTACGGGCTCTCTCCGGAGCACGTTTAAATCACAACACTAGATTATTTCTATAAGTACTATTATGTAACAAGAAGTACGTATGACATTACAAAAATGATAGTGAAAATTAACCTTAACAATATAAAATTTCTAAGATTATGTGTCACTATCTGATGAAGATGATTCAGAACCGGAAGGTTTGTTCAGCTCCAAAGCCTGGATGTGAATCCAAGGTCGCATTCTATCCGCTGCTACAACACTATCGTAACGTTTTGTATTAAACCCTGGTACATTAACTATTTGATATCGATCGTTACCTAAGCATTTTGCAACTTTATATGGACCAATAAATTTGGGCATTAATTTCTTACTTTTTCCGTCATTATGGTAATTCGTTTTTGTAATTTTTACTAAATCTCCCACTGAATATATTTTAGCCGGAGACCTATTTGAGTCATAATACTCCTTTTGACGCTTTTGACTTTCATTTATATTTAACGAGGCCTCTTGCCTTATCATGTCTAAGTTGGATAAAGAACTAGTGGCCTCTGGGGTTTTGTCTGGATTTTCCGCTAAGGACTCTAAATCAGTAGACGCTAAGTTATGGCCTGGATTTTCAGATACTGGAGCAAAGTTATTTAATATGTTATCGGTAGGATTATTAAGCCTAATACCAAATAATACTTCTGACGCAGACTTTTTAGTGGTGCTGTTAATTGTATTATTGATGCCCCATTGAACTTTGCCCAATTGTTGGTCCCATATGCGCTCATCTTTATCGGAGTTTTGAGTTGATAACGAACGAAGGATAGTCTGGTTAAATCTTTCTGCTTGACCATTTGCCCTGGGGCAAGCAACCGCGTTTAGCACGTGTTTTATTCCGTTATCCACACAAAACTCCTTAAATAGATTAGAGGTAAACGCAGAGCCTCTATCCGAGATAATCCTAGACGGTATACCAAAGTCATTGAACAAACTTTGTAAAACTTTAATAACATTTTTTGTTTTGGTATCTCTAACTGGTCTGGCGAACAAATATTTTGTAAAAGAGTCTACTATCGTTAATATATACATATTTCCAGATTTACTTTTTACGAAAGGGCCCAAGTGGTCGAGATGCAAGGTATGAAATGGCTTTTCTACTTTTTCTATGGGGTAAAGGAAGCCTCTGCGTTCCCTGGCTGCGTTATCTTTATTGTATGCGCAATGAATACATGCGGCTACATATTTTTTTACAAAACGCCGTAGTTTTGGAAACCAATACTGCTGTTGGATGCGTTCCAGGGTTTTTGCAACCCCAAAATGGCCAATGTCATCATGATTCGCTTTGCAAATCTGCCATCGCGCATCTTTAGGGACAACCAATCGCAAATCGTCATCAATTTTTTTATATAGTGTATGATTTTTTAAAACATAATTCTTCTTAATCTCCATAACGTCATGATCATTATTAGGTTTTAATATATTTACAATTTTATTAAGCTCCGCATCGGCGGCTTGTAGAGTAACGATCCAATTATCAGTAGTGATATTTAATGTTTTAACAGAATCAATTATCCCATTAGTATGAGGGGGATTCCTACTAAGAGCATCGACGTGGTTCATTCGACAGCCAGGGCGATATTCAATATCAAAGTCAAATTCACTTATGAGTAACCACCACCGTGCGATACGTGGGATTAAATCTCTTTTAGTCAGAGTAGTCCTGAGTGCATTGCAATCCGTATATATTGAAAATTTCAGACCTAGAAGATAGGGTCGAAACTTTTTAAGAGAACAAACCACAGCTAGAGTTTCCAACTCATACGAGTGTAAATATTTTTCATCAGGCGTGGTTTGTCTGCTGAAATAAGCGACTGGTTTTAGTACTCTGGGATTGGATTGCCATTGCATAAGTATACCCCCTAGACCCAGTGAGCTGGCATCGGTATGTAGTTCGGTATTCAATTTAGGATCAAACAGTGCCAAAATAGGACGTTCTATAAGGCGAGATTTTAATTCAGAGAAAGACTGTTCTTGCTCCCCAGACCATTCCCATGGAGAATTTTTTTTGAGAAGTTTGGTGAGAGGCCTGGCTATCTCACCAAATCCTTTGACAAATTTTCTGAAGTAGCTGGCCAATCCCAGAAATTGTCGAACCTCGTGTATATTAGTAGGGACGGGAAAATCTCTGACAGCTGAAATCTTATGTTCGCTTGGTTTGATACCCTCGCTACTCACTTCGTACCCTAAATATTCTATTTTTTTATCAAAAAATCGGCATTTCGACAACTTCAGGGTAAGACCGGCGTCTTTGAATAACTTAAGAATCTCTTCTAATTTTTCGAACCCTTCATTTATTGTCGAAGATGGGATGAGGACGTCATCCATATACGCCAGCACTGATCCAAACCTTCGAGAACCTAATAGTTTATTGATCGTCTTCTGGAACACTGCGGGCGCATTTGCCAATCCAAACGGCATGCGTTTGAATTCGTAGTGTCCGTCCGGAGTGACAAATGAGGTAAGATGACGGCTAGCCTCTCCCATTGGAATCTGGTAGTAACCAGAAGCCAAATCTAAAGTAATAAAGAAAGTGTTTCCGCTTAAGTTGGAAATTTGGTCATCTATGATTGGCAATGGATATTTATCTTTAATAGTTTTATTGTTAAGCGCGCGGTAATCTACGCACAGTCTCGATTCTCCGTTTTTCTTTTTGACGATCAATATTGGGCTAGCATAATTTGACTCTGACTCCTGGACAATATCGTTTACCACTAGATCTTCTACCAAGTCCCTAACTTTTTGCCGTTCACTATAGGACAACCTATATGGTCGATATACAACAGGGTTCTTATCATGTAAATCAATATTCATTTCTACATCTTTAATACACCCTAATTCGCTAAGATTTTGCGCAAAGCACTCTCTGTACTTCTGCAAGAGGTTGTAAAGACGCTCAATAGTATCTTCGTTAACATCCAGTCCTACTTTTATTTCAGATTTATTAAGTGGTACCAATTCATTTTTTTTTATTAGAATTAATCAAAAAAGTTCTCACTTCCGTTACTCTGCTAGCTCGTGCTATTAGCATACCAGTTTTAAATACTATTGGGTCAGATGTTAACGAAGATACAAAAAGATGCACCCTATTATTTATTACTGCATAGCAACCTGGATGAAGATGGTATTCCTGATCAGGATACAACCGAATACTCCTGTCAATATAAATGTCACCAGCGTAGGGGATTCTACATTCAGCTTCCACTAAACCACCCTTTAAAATACGGGTCTCTTTTTTGACGTATAAGCATATTGAATTTTGACCTAATAAATCAGCCGGAGGCGTATGATAAAAGAACAAATTGTCCTTATCCTTAACGACCGTTACAGAGTCTATCTCAGTAAAGTTCTGACCTATTAGCAAAGGTGCTGGTAAATATGTGTCATCAACAGCTAAAACAGTTATACTAGTCTCAATTTCGTCTAGTTTTATTCGTATTAAGGTCTTAAATTTTGGTTGAATTACAGAGTTACCAAATCCTCTGATAGCTGGTAAATCATGATTGGTCTCGTCAAGGTCTAATAGTCTAGCAACGGAAAGTTTTATAAGACTACAGTCGCTCCCAAAATCTATATACGCATTAAATTCCCTGTCATTTACTTGTATGCTTTTAAAATATTTATTGTTTGTATTAGTTGGCAAAATAGTGGGTATTAATGAACTATTACCTTGAACCTGCTTATTTGGAAGATCAATTTTTCGATCAGAGTTTAAGTCGATTTTCAAAATCCTTTTATCAGTTGGTAATTCTTTTTTATCATTTGCGGGAAGTGGTTTCTGACTACAATTCTCGGAATTATGGCCAATTCTATTACATTTAACACACTTAATTATAGGTTTTGAACATTTAGTGAAATAGTGTCCTTGTTCTTTGCAATTAAAACATATAATATAATTATCCCTTTTTTGGGGGTCCGACGAGGACCTATCCTGATAAGACGTGCTACGGGTATCGCGCTTTTTATTGCCATTAAATACAAAAGGGCTTCGCGAATTATCTTTAACTAAGTTATATTGCTGAGAAGCTAAGTAACCCAACAAATCCTCCGGTTCCTTACACTGAAGAGCCTGCGCTCCATTACGTATGGAATGGTTAGTGATTCCGTAAACTATACAATCGACAGCCTTTTGTCCTTCGATTTCGCACCTAGCAACTAACGAAAGCTTATCATAAAAATAATCTCGAAGAGTCTCGTCTGCACGGGATTTTCGATTCAGCATTTCTTCTAGTAATTTTCCAAAATTTTCCTCACTAGGGAAAGCCTTTCTTATTTTGGTTTGCCATTCAGACCATGAAAAACTAAGCGTTGGTAGCGACTCATACCATCTCTTAGCTAACCCGCAAAGTTTTTGAAGAGCGTAATGAATAACATGTTTTTCGTCCCATTTATAAATAACAGCACACTCGTTTACTTTCCGTAACCATCTTTCGACGTCCTGCGATCTATTATTCGGGTCGAACTCAGGAACAACATTATTAGAATTCATGCTCTTACTTGGACCATCTTGTAACGCCGCAATGATTTTCACCAGGTCGTCGGAAGTCAGGCCTTCCACTATTCTTTTCCGTTTAGCAGGCGCTTCATCTTCGGTGTCACTTGTCGAGGATCTTCGTCGAGATCGTCGTCTTGGGAGGTCTGGAGTGGATTCATCAATACGATCTGAAAAAATCACAGCGTTTCATATCCATTCGTATATCATTTTTCACGAGTGTAGTTATGTACCATTTCTAAAATACAAATCTCTAGTAGCTATTTCAACGTAATATGATTGTATGGACGACTTTATATACGAGACTATAGGTGCATACAGGTTTAACTATTCATTTTTATCACATCGGGACTATTATATCAACATCTGTGAACTAGGTCGTGCTCAATTTAATATCAGTTTATATAGAATGTTACAACAATCTTTAAAGGAGTCACAATAGTTTTAATTTACAACCATTTTACCTCAATTCTGCAAGCACACTACTGTGTGATTGACTTTACTCTGCAAGCACACTACTGTGTGATTGACTTTACTCTGCAAGCACACTACTGTGTGATTGACTTTACTCTGCAAGCACACTACTGTGTGATTGACTTTACTCTGCAAGCACACTACTGTGTGATTGACTTTACTCTGCAAGCACACTACTGTGTGATTGACTTTACTTCTGCAAGCACACTACTGTGTGATTGACTTTACTTCTGCAAGCACACTACTGTGTGATTGACTTTACTCTGCAAGCACACTACTGTGTGATTGACTTTACTCTGCAAGCACACTACTGTGTAATATCAAATTTTAACTTATATTCAAAATAATTGTTCAATGCAAATAATATTAATGCGAGTAAAATATCTCATTAAATGTGTATTTAACAATGTCTCGTTTGTTCAAAATCTAAATATTTTTTAACAATTTCTATTTTAGTTTAACATTCACAAATTTTTCGAACATAAGTATCCAGTAGGTGTACCATATATACTTCAAGTCAAAGACGAATTTCATAGCTTATTTTACAGACGGTGTAACGTTCGGTTTAAGATTTTCATTGCAATAGGTCTCATCTAAGTTTAGTGAGATAGTAATAGTTTACTCAAACGTAAAATCTTACATTAGAATTATTGGGGAGTGCCCCAACCAAATTCCATTGCACAGTTGTCGTTACGATGGCATAATCGGAGAGTGTAACCTCGGCCGCATACCATCGTACAAACTAAATTCGAAATATATACTTTCACTGCAATAAAATTGTTGGGCAGTACCCCAACCGAATTCTATTGCTACATGCCTTTACGATAGCATAACCGGCGAGTGTAACCTCGGCCGCATACCGTCGTACAAACAAACTAAATTCGAAATCTATACTTTCACTGCAATAAAATTATTGGGCAGTACCCCAACCGAATTCTATTGCTACATGCCTTTACGATGGCATAACCGGCGAGTGTAACCTCGGCCGCATACCGTCGTACAAACAAACTAAATTCAAAATCTATACTTTTACTGCAATAAAATTGTTGGGCAGTACCCCAACCGAATTTTATTGATACATGCCTTTACGATGGCATAACCGGCGAGTGTAACCTCGGCCGCATACCGTCGTACAAACAAACTAAATTCGAAATCTATACTTTCACTGCAATAAAATTGTTGGGCAGTACCCCAACCAAATTCTATTGCTACATGTCTTTACGATAGCACAACCGGCGAGTGTAACCTCGGCCGCATACTATCGCACAAACACGCTTCTATCCTATTCTGATCGAAACTTATTGCAACGGAAATCCATTTTTATCAAACTAGCTCAAAAAAAATATATAAATCACACACATTAGATAGTAAAAGAAGAAAAATCTAAAGTACTCACGGTTTCTTTTTCTCGGCATGGCGTGAGCAGCTTTTCGCACTTCTGAGATAAAATAAACTTCAAATATATGTTTTAAATTTTAATTACTGCACTTTATAATTACAAAATAATTACACGAAATCACACGTTATGACTATAATTTCAAATTAACGCTGCGAGTGAAGGATCCGGAATGCCTCGCTCGATCAACGCGAGCTCCGACGAATCCTCCCCTCCATTCCCCTACCTAACATTTGCCCCACTGGCTGACGTCATGGCGCCCAGCCAATGTGCGATGAGAAACTCAATACAATTACTTTTTAATTTTAGACAATTAATTTTATATGAACAATTAAATAATATTAAACAATATGTAAATTTAATAAATTGATTTTTGTGAACATATTTAAAATCATGAAATTATAACAATACAAATACACATTTGGCAATTAATTGTGCTATAACTGTTAGTCAAATGCTTCTTGAATGCTTTAAATTAAATCAACTGGTAAACTAATATAATAAAATAACAGATTATAAGCAAAACTTTATAAGTAATATTAATTAATTTTTAATATAATTAGGAAATCACAACACAAACCTTTCGTATACATTTAAAGTCGTATAAAGTTCTCGAAATCTATTGGTCGTTACGTATAATAAACTTTCTATAGATATATTATAAAACATAATAATTATTACGTATATGAATCGATTAATAGAAGGTTCTTAATATATAATTATCATTAGATATAACAAACTTTTGATATAGCGCCTGGCAGTATGTTGCGGATAATTTTATTACGATAAGCCAATGCAGGTGGGCTGAAATAATACATTAATATGTCGCAATCACATAATGTACGTATTTACATTGATAGACGATTTCGTTCCTCAAATTTTCGTTTGTTATACGCACTTATTTTTTATATATGGCTAATATATAAAAAATGGGTGTCTATTAGAATACAGATTTTTTTGACATCGAATTTCATTTCCCAGAAAACTATTCCACGATTTTTAATACATTTTTTTCTTAATAAAACGAATAGTTTATCATCGCAGTTTCATAATATACTAACAACATTTAAAAAATATATATTTTTAAAATGGTTTTCTTATATAGAAAAACGGTATATCGAACTAACACTTCATATAAAATATTAAGTTATCGATAAAACTGTTCATAAAAACATGTTTCAATATGTAACGGTACACATAATAACTCGCTTCGCTCGCTCGGCTCGTGCGTGTGTTGGTCGCAGTTCTAACATAACCTAACCTATAGGATTGCCCTAACCTAGGAAAATGGATAGAAGTGTCTTAGCACTCGCCGGCCGCTACCGCGGCACGCTCGCTTCGCTCGCACGGCTCGTGCGTGTGTTGGTCGCAGTTCTAACATAACCTAACCTATAGGATTGCCCTAATCTAGGAAAATGGATAGAAGTATCTTAGCACTCGCCGACCGCTGCCGCGGCACGCTCGCTTCGCTCGCTCGGCTCGTGCGTGTGTTGGTCGCAGTTCTAACGTAACCTAACCTATAGGATTGCCCTAACCTAGGAAAATGGATAGAAGTGTCTTAGCACTCGCCGGCCGCTACCGCGGCACGCTCAACGTTCAAAATGCGCGCATTTTGTACGTGTAACCAAATTTTTTTTCAGTCTGCTGGTCTATACTTTTTAGATGGTATGGTTTTTAAGTCATATATATCTTCTAAACAATATGATTTTGATAGGTATATGTTTTGAATGATATCTCTTTTCAACAATAAAGTTTTTGAATGATATACTTTTTAGCCTGTATACCGCATAAGTTGTATAACAGGTGATATTTAGTGTACATAAACGTTATAATAATGATTTTATGCTTTTTATAATAAAAAATTAATGAATATTATAGCTATTAAAAATATATACCATAATTGACATTATATCTTATGAACGTTATTAAAATGTAAATACATAAAATGTAATTATATCAAGCAATACGCACCCGTTTATTTATCTATGTTCACCGATTATTCAAAGACGCCTTCATCAATTTGGAAGTTTTGTTGAAGATAAATTTTATTAAAATCGGTTATGTAGTATGGGATTAAAGTCGGTTTTTTTTTATTTATTTTTTATTTAGCCGTTCATGTCCCACTGCTGGGCAAAGGCCTCCCCTCTTTCCTTCCATAACTCTCTGTCTCTGGTTTTAACTTTCCAATCCTGTTCGAATGCTTTTAAGTCGTCTTCCCATCTCGTCTTCGGTCTACCTCTCTTTCTACAACTTTAAATGTTAAAGTCGGTTTTTAGTTTTGAAAAATTAAAATACGAATGTACTCTATACACTACCCCATCTTTATCGAGTACCAGGTAGACAAAACCGAAAATCATAAGTTACCTAAGGCCACTCATACTTACGTATTTATCAATTGATAACAACACAGTTCTCTTCTTGCCATGATTTTTCCAGAGAAAAATCAATATATAAATCTAAAATCACCAACCTCGTTCGTAAATCGCAATGAATTTAAAAAGGACGCCCGTTCACGGCGAAGTAATTTTATTGACATTTGGGGGCCTATCTCGCTAACGAGCTGTCGAAGATCGGGAGATATGAGAATCGGCACCTGCACTTTTATCTTTTTAAAATGTGATTTATTTTTAAACAGCGAATACTAATATTATAAACGCGAAAGTATGGATGGATGTTTGTTACTCTTTCACGTAAAAACTACTGAATGGATTTTAATGAAACTTTACTATAATATAGCTTATACATTAGAATAACACACCGGATTCAATTTATAAAGATATTGTGTGATAATCCTGCGCAGACAACTTCGCAGGCACCAGCTAGTGATCAATATTTTTAAACGGTTTTTTAACTCCCGATATAAAAGAGGGGAGCTATAAGTTTGATGTCTATCTGTCTGTCTATGGTAAGCTCTTGAACGAATGGACCGAATTAGGGAGTTTTTTGAGTCATAAATAAATTATTTGGTTCCGTTAATAGAATATAGAAGGAGAAAGCGGAGTAGGAAAACCCAGAAGAAAATTTATCGACCAAAAGAAAATTTAAACGTAAATAAAAGGAGGTTAAGAACTAAGCGGAAGAACGAAAGACATGGAAAGCATCCACCGACAAGAGCCCAGCTCTTAAAATGAAGAGGTACTGTTAATAGAATAAAATGTTACAAAATAACGTCACGTCTAATAGATCATATCCATTTTCAACGTAATTTTTGGATTTATTATTGCCCAAGAAACTTTGAAGTCATTACTCTTTATTTAATACAAACCCCTTATAAAATGTTTGTTTTGACGTTTAGAAAAAGTTTCTGATTTGAGTTGTTTGAAACTTCCTTATTCTACGCTTGGTGTGTCGCTCTATATTTTCCCTTCCAAGATATTTTTATCTCCATTGCTGGGGTATACTTTCTAATAACTCAGCTTTCAACTTTGAAAGCTTGATGTTTTAAATTTCCTGAAACTTAAATGTGCTTTTGGCTATTGTGTGTTTCCGAAAAGAAGTCCACACGCGTCACAATGCCAAAAGCTTCGAGCAAATGCGAAATAAAGTAGCATTCCGAAGCTCTAAAGTGACCAACGCATTAAAAATGCATGAATCTGCCAGATTTAAACAGCAATTTATATCACGTGGTGACACATACTACTTATCTATCTTCTTTTCAACCAACTTCCAAAAAGGAGGAGGTTAGTAATTTATTTTTGTTTAAAAGGGTTTTCTTGTCAGAAATTTAATTAAAATTGGTTGTGTCATTTGGGGGTGAAGTCGGTTATTATTTTGTCGACCTCCGTGGTGTAGTGGTCACCATGCTAGTTCGGCACCCAGAGGTTCCAGGTTCGATCCCCGGTCTGGGCAAGTTGGAACGTGGCCTTTTTCAAATTGTCCTAGGTCTTGAATGTTTATCTATATATATATTTGTTATAAAATATAGAATCATTGAGTCAGTATCCCATGACACAAGTCTCGAACTTACTTTGGGGCTAGCTCAATCAGTGTAATTTGTCCCTATATATTTATTATTATGTGAAAATGATAATATGAACGTCTGTTTTCCGGCCGGTAAAAAGTGTGTTACCAACTGCTTAAATTCTAAAAATGTCACTTAATTATTTAAAGAGGAAAAATGAATTCAATACCGTCCGCAACAGGTCCTCGTATTACTTCAAAACTGCATAACACCCTCTCACAACTTAGTCCATTATTTAGAATCAACCTGTACATAATTTGACAGGCTTTGCAAACATCCACCTTATCTAAACGATATAAAGTTTACATTCGTTTGAGTCAATATGACGGAGTTAAGTCATTTGGGAACCGTGCAAAACTTTAACCATTTTGAGGTAAGAAGGGAGTATTAGTTCGACAAGTTAGGAGCTTTTCAAGTTATCTTTGCCGTTAAAAGTGTCCCATTCGGTTTGCAACTTTGTTGCCTTGACACAAAGTTTAGAATCGAGTGATTTAAGGGGTAGTTTGACGAACAAATTTCGGTGAAGTGTTGACATATGGAATGTGCGTTTCACTCGGTTTTGCTTATTCTAATTGGTTCTTTCGTTTGACTTGGCATGTTTGTAGTACCTGGCTCTCAAAGGCCCTTCAAGTTGTTTTTCTTGAGCTTAAAGCCGCCCTTTAATGAGAACCTTTGTATCGGTTTTGCGGCTCCGAAGTTCGTGGCATTTAAAGTTTCAAAGGCGAGAAGATTATACTGTAAAAATAATGGGGAGCTTATTCGTTTGAAAATTTTGTAGATGAGTATACCCATATAAGGGTGGTATACACCTATAGAAGGGACCATAATATATATACGTATGTATATATGGGTATAAATAAGGAAATTATGTTCAGACGGTTCACTTTTTATTACAAAAAAATCGTAAAATATTAACTTACTATATTGCTTATACGAAAGTGACTATTTTTCGCAAATGTGTAAAAAAAGCTTTGCGTTCCCACTTTACACTGTAAACAGTAGTTTATAAAATAGTTTAAAGGGTTATCTAGGACTTGATCAAGACGAAGAGACGAAAGAATTCATATTATATATAATATAGGGACAAATCACACTGATTGAGCTAACCCCAAAGTAAGTTTTAAACTTCTATTACGGGATTCTTACTAAACACCCAAGACAAAAGGCAATTTTCCAACTTGCCCTGCCTGGGAATCGAACCCAGGACCTTCATATTGGTATATCTCCGTTTCCTTTCAAATAATTTATTTCAAATGGGGGAAGCATACTTCGAAAAATTCAAATATCCCCAAACGACAAAGCTAAATAGTATGTCTATGCACGGGTTCGAATCGCTAACTGGCTCACTACACTAAGCCCAACTTTAACTCGTTTGAGTCCGGACGAAGACATCACTCCCTCGGGACTCAGCACTGGAATGCAAACATACCCTTCAATTAAAGTTTTAATGACATATTTTTGAAGTTTCACTACTAAACGGAGTTATTTGAGAGTTAAATGGTGTGTGGTGGTTTTGCGTTGATATGTTGTGAATGTTAATTGGGATACGTGCAGTTGTGGTTATAGGCCAATCTGGGGTATGTTTAACCTTTATCACAGAATTAATAATAGTATTACATACAGAACGGAAACTCGCACCGTCCCCCGCAATCTGGTGTCCCCGCAACCCTTCCCCCGTTATTGTGAGGTGTAAGCGGCAGTAAAACAGGGTTATTGGTAGTCGCACGTTGACATTACGGGAGTCACTTAGGATTATTGAATTATAATGGTGAGAAACTGCGCACATTATCATTGTTTATCCACGGAAAACAATAAATAACGAAAATATTATAGATTTCCGAGTGATAAAAACAGGTAAGCAAAGCGAGTGATAAAAATTCTGTGGTGGCGACCCTGATTGTTTAACTCACACATTTGACGTGTGCACGGACGGATTGTTTCGCTTGTAGTAGTACTAGGTATATATGCTGCTCCGTTTGTATGAAGTGCCATACCTGTGCCTTTATCACAAAATCAATTTAACCGTGTGGTTTCCGGCAGAGTAGAAAAGGACCACTCCAAGTCTTCCCGTGGATGTCGTAGAAGGCGACTTAGGAAAGGTCAATAACACCTCTCCAACCCGTCTGGCCAGCGTGGAGAGTGTAGGCCAATACCGTGGCCAAGTATGGCTCTAGTAGTACAGAGAGGGTCGGGCTCCTGCAGTACAGACAAAAAGACCAGATGATGATTATCACAATATACTTAACCATTAAATGCATGATTTTTCTGATTTCATTGAAACTTACATCATCGGTCAAGAATAGTCACTGTCATTTACCAACACAACAACCAACATAACGAGGTGATAACGAGGGTAATTTAATCAGGAGACATGACAGTTGACAAATGTCATTGTTTATTTATTGCAGGCATAGGAAAAATGATAACTTCGATTGCTTTGTCGTCACTTCTCGTCTAATGTTCGAAATTACATAAAAAATCCTGAAGACACGTAGAAATTTTTTATTCAGATTACTTTATAATTGACTATATTTTCGATTAAAGGCACCTTCAACACTTCTATATATTCTTTACTTCACAAGCCAATTAGCTGAAATCTGGATATCAAATCCTTAAACATTCAGTCGACAAAAAACTTACATACCTACATCATTAACAAAACAACTGATTAGTCTCTAGAATCGTAATCGCATTACCAGCAAAGAAAATCGCATTACCTTTCGTTCTCGGGCAACCTAAGCCAGCTTACAGTCCGCGGTCCGCTTTATCCCTTGCAAATGGATACTCCGCACAATACTCATTTTCTAAATTATTTAAATGTTTTGACCCTTTTCGTATCAAATGTATGCGAAACTACGATCAGACAAGCTCGTTTTACTAATTCTAACTATAATATATTATTTAAAATGTATGTAAAGCGAATGCGGTGCCATTTAATCATTGGACCACCTTATGTCGTGTCCGAGCTGCTCTACGTCATGTACCATCATCATCATCAGGTCTTTTTGTCTCCACTGCAGGAGCACGACCCTCTCTGTACTACCAGAGCAATACTTGGCCAGAGCAGCCGGAGGACTTGACCTACGCTCTCTGCGCTGGCCAGACGGGTTGGAGAGGTCTAATTGATAAGCTTTGTTTAGCTTGTATTCCCTAAGTCGCCTTCTACGACATCCACGGGAGGACTGGGAGGTCATGTACCATAAGGAACCTTAAGGCCTTAATAGTGAGGTTAAAGTACTTACTAAGACAAATGAATTAAGCCCAAACTCGATGGAGTTCGTCGTTTTATTACTGAGTTCCAAAGACAAATCAAACGAGCCCTACTCAAAGAGTTTATGTTGTTTTATTCTTGATTGATTTCCGACAAATATCTCCCGGCTCCATCATCAGAACAGCTCATTGACTTGATAATATTATATTGTCATCTGACTTACTAAAGTATAAAAAAAAATCAGCTAAATCGGTTGAGGACAACTTGTAAGAAATGTAGTTGCAAGATTTGACCTAACCAAACATTCATACATAGAAGATACATTGCAAGTTAAATAAAAGCTTGTAATAAAAAAGTGACACTCTCGTAACAAGCGGAGTTTTAATGAAATTCTATTTAATATATTCATGAAACCAACCTAAAGACTATTTCATGCTATATCTTAATACGTTCATCTACTCAGATAAGCAATAATTCAATGAATTACTCTTTTGATTCAACGCCTGATATTCTCGTTTTCCCGCTATCGCCGTTTTACAACATTGCTATAATAAATTTATCAGGCGTAATACATATTCAGTTCTTGCATTTGATTAACTTTCATAATTACTTTCATGGCACGTTTTATTGCGTTTTTGCAGTAATAAAGTTATAATAATTATAATTAAAACTTTAGTATTGCGTTCGAGGACTCTTTATACCTGAAGATCGTTGAGAATAATTTTAAATTTTAATACAAAAACTGACGGGTGGTTCTAAAGATTTTTTGATGTTCTGTATTGAGAAGTGTGTAATTTAATACTCATTAAGTATAAAAATTGGATACACAATCACTTATATATACAAGTGCAGACCGAGTATTTTTTGTTTTGCAGCTGTAAGAAGACAGAGCCCAAGGCCGCATAAGCCTATAATTCTAGCATAGGTAGTCTATGGTAGGCAAGAAGGTGGAAAAAGGAATCAAAATAGTGATGGGTTGCTCTTGCTCAGCATTGCCTAAAAATTTCAAATTTATGAAATATATTAACTTAAATTTTTATTGAAGTATTCACATCCATCACTATTCTGACGCTTTGTTAACCTACTTCCAAAAAGGAGGAGGTTATCAAGTCGTACCGAACTTTTTTTAAGTATGTTCACATCATTAGAAGACGTCTGGACGGATTTGGAAAGTTCTTTTTGGTTTGAAAAGGCATTCTTGTCAGGTGGATTCTTTTTCAAAATCGGTTGTGTAGAGAGGCTGAAGTCGGTTTTTAGTTTTGAAAAATTTATGCAGCTTCGCGCCTGCCGTCATGCTAAAAAATCATTTTAAGAAGTTTGAAACGTGTAAACCATCCCTAGTGTTTATATTAACCGCGCTCTCAAATTAAATATTTGTTTGCGCCTCATATCGCACAGTTTTCATGTTACCGGGTTGTTTCTCTTTTATTAAAAGTGCGCCCCGTTGCAAATTAAAATATAGAGCAAATGTGAGATGTGAGAGTGGCGAGTGCGGACTTAGAAGCGTTTCATCGATTAGAGCACTAAAAAAATAGCCGAATGTAAGTATGAGACTGACGTCAACAACTCGATAAAATCGAAAGAAAAAATAACTTAGAGTCGTGAAATACTCGGTTCAAAGGATGTTTCTACCGAGTGTTTCACGAAGAAAATTTAAGCCCCTACAAACCCCAAATAATTTCAGCCACAAAAAAGTTTGTTACGGAAAAATCTTACACTTTTTTTCGTCTAGCCGATCCGCCAAGTCCGTATCGTGCAAAAAGGAACTTTTTTCTAAAAAAAAAATACTATTATCTAGTGATAAAAAACATCGAAATCGCTTAATAATGAAATTATTTACAAGCAAACGAAGCGAGCGGTGCGGTGATTGTTCAACTATAATCGAGTATCTTTGAGCTTCATTAAATTTGGTATACCTACGTGTAAAACTGTCATAGAATTTTTTACTTCGAACATGAGCCAAATAGGATCCGGAATATAGAACTAAATACTAATTTAATAAAATTCAGACTTCCATATCTGAGGGCTCTGTAATTTGTAGGCCAGTTCCGTTCCGTTGCAAATCATTTTTGTAATTTGCTTTTCTGCTTTGCTTTGTTTGTTTTAAACGGAGTCCGACCAAAAAAGGTTACTAATTGTTGTTTTAAGCACAATACACTGTGTTATTAGATTTGCTTGTAATAATCGTGGCTGAATGAGTCTGTAGTTGTTCTTGTTTTTTAGGGTTCCCTAGCCAAATGGCAAAAACGGGACCCTTATAGATTCGTCATGTCTGTCTGTCTGGCTGTCTATCTGTCTGTCTGTCCGTCCGTATGTTACAGACACTTTTTTCCGAAACTATAAGAACTATACTGTTGAAACTTTGTAAGTAGATGGTATTCTGTGAACCGCTTTAAGATTTTCACACAAAAATTGGGGTCCTCATACTTAGAACTGAAACTCAAAAATGTATTTTTCATCAAACCCATACGTGTGGGGAATCTATGGATAGGCCTTCAAAAATGATTTTGAGGTTTCTTTTATCAGTTTTTTCTAAACTGAATAGTTTGCGCGAGAGACACTTTCAAAGTGGAAAAAGGTGTGTCCCTGTAACTTCTAAAATAAGAGAATGATCAAACTAAAAAAAATATATGATGTTCATAACCATGCAAACTACCAGCGAAAATTGGTTCGAACGAGATCTAGATCTAGGAGTTTTTTTTTTATAGGTCATAAATTGTAAACCGCAATTGAATTTTCATATAATCAACTCAAATATATTATAAAAATAAAAAAAACATACTATAATACTTTTATATTATGTTACTTGCTGCTACGGAACCCTTCATGGGCGAGTCCGACTCGCGCTTGGCCGCTTTTTTTTATTTTTAACTTCATCACCATCATATCAGACGCAGGAAGTCTAACACCTCCTAGGAAAACAGGACTCTCTCAATGTTTACATCACTATTTAACTTAACTTTTTCATTACTTTATCTGCCTCCGTGGTGTAGTGGTTAAAGCGTTCGGCTCATACTCGGAGGTCGCGGGTTCGATTCCCGGCGAGGGCAACGACTCTGTGTTGTTGTCCTAGTTTGGTTATGACATTCTAGGCTGATCACCTGATTGTCTGATATGTAACATGATCCGTGCTTCGGAGGGCACGTCAGCCGTCGGTCCCGGTCACTGTCTTTGACATTGGTCGTTACCTTAAACCATGTCAGAGGCCTTTTAGGCGGTTTAAAATTTCTGACACTAGTGTTAGTCACTAACACACACGATAAGAAGAAGAACTTTTTCATTTATGTTTACTGCCAAGCTTTTGGAACTAGATTGTTAATTTTGTTGATACAAATCATTATTTGAGTTACTATGAAGCCATCGAAGGGATACCTGATTTCTTAAAACTATTTTGTTTTTGGACCGAAAAATGCAGTCCATTTTACGTCTTATGTAGCTCCGCTCTCCTTTTTAAAAATGGCGTAGGATTCTGAATACTGCTTCAAAGCTTTGTGTTTCTCGTAAAGATGAAGACGTAAATAAAATGCTCGTACATTATTTCGTATTAACAATCCTTATTTAAACATAATATTAACTTCTAGTATCTATAAGTATGGAATTGAGTTTCCAACTTTGCGAATCGGACCGCAAATATTTTGGAAGCCTGTACTGTAATATTATTGCTATCACAGACTTTAACAAGTTCAAAAGGTTAGTTTAAATGTATTTGGAATGTTGGAATGTATATATAATCATGATATTAAACTTGTGGTTTCCAGCCTCGAATAGGATTATTCCATTTTCTTTTTCTTTTACTTTATTAGAAACACAAACAGAATACAATTATATCAAGACCAAAATATCTTATTTCTACATATTAATTCTAGACTGGACTCCAAAACTATCCGTCTTATTATAAAACGCAGACTAACTTTGTTACTAGATTTAAACCATTATCCGATCAAAACAAGTTGACATATTCAGATGTGATAATGGCATATTACTAGATGACAACTTAATTTTGTTGGATACTGGTTTAAACCTAGTAACAAAGTTAGTCTGGGTTTTATAATAAGACGGTATGTGTTTACAGCACGTTTATGCATAGTTGTTTAATTTAATTTTTAAATATACCTACTTTATATAAACATTGAATAGACTAAATAATAAGTGCATTGAAAACCCACTACATAAACATTAAGAGAGAATAAAAATATACGTACATAAATAAATAACAAATAAATAAATTGTTCATAACAATGACGGTTTTATGTGATAAAATTGAGTCTGATTAGAAAAAAAAACAATCGACAAAAAGTAAAACGGCACCAGAGGAAAAACCCAGTACCCTCAACAATTATCACTATTTTTATTATTCGAGCGAATTACATTTTCTGAAAAAGTTTCTTCCAGTGAACGTCGTAAGAGGCGACTAAAACGCCAAGTCTAACATCTTGTGCTACATCTGCACTTTTAATAAGGGCTGACTTCAAGCAGTGACCGACTGTAAAAGTTTTCCCAAAAATGCATTCCGAAAGAGGGTTGATGTCAGGCAGCGACCGTAAAACTATAGCCAAATCATTTTAACTATTCTAGCGATATCTTCTCAACTTCGCATTGTTTTTCGACAGTCTTGAGTAACCATTAACATATCTTTAGAGAGAAAAAACCGGGACAGTCTAACCCGGGCTTCGAAGCAGCTCAGCTGAGGATGCAACCGGAACGCACTGAGTCGAAGATCTACTGGGTTTTCCCTATTTACACTTAAGCACATACATACATACATACATACTATCACGTCTTTATCCCTAATGGGGCAGACAGAGCATTTTGGGTCTTGCGGTTCTATGCAGAGCCCAGAGCCGCAAGACCCAAAAGCCACTTTTAGCGTCATGGTGGGCGAGAAGATGGAAAAGCAATCAATACAGTGATGGGTTGCTAGCCGCATCGCCTGTTAACATGATTTGCATTTTTGCCCATTCCCTCGATCGGCTTTTACGATCTGCGTGGGAAGAGAAGCAGCTGGTAAATTCTAAGTTTTTTTATTTCTCCCAGACCAGCATGGGAGCTTAAGCACAGGTATCCATTTATACCTACTACTACTACAGACAAAACTCTACATCCGTGTACACGTCTATGTGTGTGTTCGTACAACACACTCGACAAGGCGAGAACGGGGGAGAGGGGCGTTGATGTATAATATATTGCGTGGGATCCTAGGAGTTTCCGTTCCGTATGTAATACGTGTTAAATATAGATACAAGCGCTAAAATAATTAAACAACATTCCCGTAAATTCCTACAAATAAATTAAAACATTGAAATAAACATAACAAAATTTTACGTTCCATTTCACGTCATGTTAAAATTGTATTAAACGCTTCCCTAATTTCTGGACGGGACTGCGAGAATTCCCGAAATGTTAGCAACAAAAAGTTGCGCGAGGGTCGCGCGACCGGCAACTTTGTACATTACATGCGGATTACAGCGGCCTCTTAAATTACTTAGACCCAACATGGGTTGTGAAATTACTATAAACAGTTAAGCCTTTTGATGAGATACATTCTTCTTATGTTGAGCCGACTGTGCAAGGAAGTGTTATGTTATTGACTTTTAACATCCGAATATAATTTTTCACGAAGTTCTATTGGACATGACTATTCCACGCTATCTAGTTCGCGAATAAAGCACTACACGACTATATACTTGCTTATTATGGAACGGGTTCTTCTAATTATAATAAGTTATAAATAAGTTTAGGTGCTGTACTCTCATCAGAGACAGCACTTAAACTATCACGTCTCTTTCTCTGACGGGGTAGACAGAGCCTGGGGCCTCGTTTAGCCTGATGGTCGTAAAAGTGGAAAAAGTGTACCTATCAAAATAGTGATAGGTTGCTAGCCGCAACACCTATATATGCCTCACTTTATAACTTAGCCATAAAATTGAATTATTCTATGCAATGTTCCTTTATAAGCAAGTGATTAAGTGTTCCAACATCAAAGTAAGCAAGAAAATCATAGCAAGTTTTTTCAAGAAAAACAAAACTTCCACTTACAAAGTCGGTCAAGGCTGGTCCTCTTACTTTGTACCTGAGAGCTGTTCCCCTACCAATTTACCTTTCCGTCTAACATTACCGCGACAAACTATTTTCAACTTTGCGGCCTGAAAAATAAAGGTTATGGGCCGTCAGGTTATGGGCTCGGTTTTAGTGGCTTCCGCGTGACATTTTGTGTGACAGAGATGTCATATTGTTGACATGTGACGTGAAAGGGATGACGGCACGTTTACGGGATATTGGGGTTGTTCGAAAGAAATGGCTTTTACCCCAACTGGACCAGTAGAAGGATAATGTTATTTTGAAAAGTATGGATTTCCCAAGAGAATGGCAAGACATGGGGTTATTTGTAAAATCAAATGTCTTATTGACCGAGATGCTTCCGTATATCTGTACGGTTGTCTGGCTATCACGCTGTTTTACGGGTCACATTTGTCAACTGATTCCCATAAAGATTGTAGGTAGGATGATATATGAATTTTATATGAGGATTTGGTTTTTTTTTAATGACGTCGTCTTGGGGATTCGAAACGTGAAAATTATTATTATGCAAATAAAGACTAGCGACGTAGACCACTTTGACATGATTCGCATTTACCATACATACCCACACCCTCGATCAGCGTTTACGATTTGCGTGGCAGGAGATGCAGGTCGTTCATTCTAATTTTTTCCTCCCAGACCAGCATGGAGACTGAAATCATTAATCAAAATAAATTCAAAATTCAAAATTCAAAATTCAAAATTCAAAATTCAAAATTCAAAATTCAAAATTCAAAATTCAAAATTCAAAATTCAAAATTCCAAATCATTTGAGGGGTGATTTCGGAAAGTTTTGTTTCTGATATCCTCACTTTCTTGCCAAGTTTCAAGTTCGCTTCCTTAGAGAAGTTCATTTTATTTAAATTACTGATACGTGACGTGACCGTGACGGTGTTAGTTACACGTCGCAGATTTTACCGGCGATTTAGTACGAAGTTACCCGATTTGAAGATTTTACCAGCGATTTATACCCCGCCGTAGCCCGCGATAAGTTCAGACTTCGCAATTAGAGTTGGTCGGGTATAAATCTAGAGTTAGAACAATAATTAACGAGGACTAGATGTGGCGCACCGTCGAAAGCTACGCAGTTTTCAATCTATTGGAGTTTGTGATTCTATGACAATTTAATTGACAAAACAGCTTGTTTGCGATTTTTAGGGTTCCGTAGCCAAATGGCAAAAACGGTACCCTTATAGATTCGTCATGTCTGTCTGTCTGTCTGTCTGTCCGTCCGTATGTCACAGCCACTTTTTTCCGAAACTATAAGACCTATACTGTTGAAACTTGGTAAGTATATGTATTATGTGACCCGCAGTAAGGTTTTGACACAAAAATAGAAAAATAACAATAAATTTTGGGGGTTCCCCATACTTAGAACTGAAACTCAAAAATTTATTTTTCATCAAACCCATACGTGTGGGGTATCTATGGATAGGTCTTCAGAAATGATATTGAGGTTTCTAATATCATTTTTTTCTAAACCGAATACTTTGCGCGGGAGACACTTCCAAAGTGGAAAAAAGTGTGTCCCCCCCCGTAACTTCTAAAATAAGGGAACTATAAAACTAAAAAAAATACATGATGTTTATTACCATAAAAACTACCAGCGAAAATTGGTTTGAACGAGATCTAGTAAGTAGTTTTTTTTTTATACGTCATAAATCATAAACGGCAATTTACCTTTCATTCAATCAACTCAAATATAAAATTTTTAAAAAAACATACTACAAGAGTTTTATATTATGTTATTTGCTACTACGGAACCCTTCATGGGCGAGTCTGACTCGCACTTGGCCGCTTTTTTTTACGTTCATCTCGCCATTGATTTCAATTCATTTATTGCTTTTCATATGGTACATATATTACACTTTACTACATAGTCACTTCTTAAATTAGTAGGTACAACATTTGCTTGTATTGCACAAAAGACGGCCAGAGACCGGCTTGATTTTCTAATCTATATTTTATGACCTATTTTAATGAGGCATCATTAAAAGCTTGCTCTTGTCGGTGGAGTACGAATCTTCTTCCATCTGTCTCTCTCGCCCGCCAGTCGTTTGACTTCTCTGTACGTCACAACATTCACCTTCTCTTTTATCTGCTTTAAGTAGCTACGCCTCAGTCTTCCTGCATTGCATTTTTCATTAAATCTTCATTAAATTTCAGTCTGTTATCTTTTATGCACCTATTCTTAATCATCATCATTTCAGCCGCATAACGTCCACTTCTGGACATAGGCCTCTCCCAAAGATTTCCAAAATGACCGATCAAGAGCGGCCTGCATCCAGCGCTTTCCAGCGACCCTGGTCAGGTCATCTGACCACCTTGTAGGTGGATGCCCTACGCTTCGCTTGCCAATACGCGGTCGCCATTCAAGAACCTTTTTGCCCCATCGGCCATCGGTTCGTCGCGCTATGTGTCCCGCCCACTGCCACTTCAACGAGCTAATCCTATTCCTAATAAGGCATACATAATATCAATTTATTAATTAGAAAAGCGTCAATAATGCATCATAAGGTGGTTATAGTTACCCTTCTGTTCACTATTACATTTAGTTGATAGAGTTAGGTTAGAGCGAGTCTTAGAGTTAATACGCAAGTTTGGAGCGTCGCAGTTGAACTGCTTTATAGTTTTAAGTTGCATTATCTGAAGGCCACAGCTGGCCCAAGCTCCGGGGAGTTGGACTTCCTATAGGCTAAACTTTGAGAGTGACAGAACTCGTATCTTGTGATCATTTCATTAATTTACTAATCGCTAACATGTTACATACGATCACAAAACATTGTTGCAGTAATACATGTACACATTTTCACCTCATAACGTCCACTGACATAGGCTTCTTTCAAGGATTTCCAAAATGACCGATCAAGAGCGGCCTGCATCGAGCTTTTTATAGCGAACTTGGTCAAGTTGTCTGACCTTGTGGGTGGGGTGTCCTACGCTTGCCAGTTTGAGAACATCTTGGCCCCATCGGTTATGGGGTCGGGGTCGGGAGGGAGGTAGGTTGTCTTGTGTGATCGGGCCAAAGACGCTTGATGTTAGGTAGGCGGTCGATCATTAAACCTTTTGCATAGGTTCAATCTTCACTAAGCATGGCAGTGCCTCTAAATTTGTACTCAGGTACGGTCATTTTCAACTACCATAGGTTACTTGAATTTTACGAGGTGTACTCTGCCCCCAGTTGAAGTAAATCATTTAAAAGGAAATGGAGATATCATTTGATATTGTCTCTTAATCAAGCCCTATAGATAACCCTTCAAACTATTTATAGTTTAAAGTGAAAACGTGAAGCTTTTCTACGCACATTAGCCAAAATATAAAGGGCGAGAAGGTGGAAAACGAAATCAAAATAGTGACTGCATGGGCTAGCAGTATCACTTTTAACATTATATAAAAGAAAATGTTTGTTTGTGTATTCTATTTTAAATTTTGCAGAACTCAGTTCGTTGTTTAACATTGTAATGAGACTCAAAAAAGTTAAAATTTTGTTAATTTCAAATAAATAATGGTTAATAAATAAATGAATGTAAGTACATAACAACAGGAACATATTGGTAAATATAAATTAAAATTAACTAAAATTACTATACTGTCACGTCTTTGTCCCTGATGGGGCGGACAGAGCATTTTTGAGTCCTGCGGCTCTAAGCTGATAGAGCCTAGGGCTGCAAGACTCAAAGGCCACTTAATTAAAATTAAAATAATATATATGTGTGTGAAATTCACCTTATTACTAACATAGTGTATAAGAATTTTACTAACAAAATGTATGAGTTTTAATTACTTGAATAAAGAATTTTATTATATTATATTATTATTCGCATTTTCGCCCATTCCCTCGATCGGCTTCAACGATC
Organism: Acrobasis consociella; assembly: GCA_963555685.1. Lineage (NCBI taxonomy): Eukaryota > Metazoa > Arthropoda > Insecta > Lepidoptera > Pyralidae > Acrobasis > Acrobasis consociella. The sequence goes on along the minus strand of OY743124.1, from coordinate 16,945,437 downwards.
TGCGCGGGAAGAAAAGCAGCTGGTACATCCTAAGTTTTTTCATTTATCTCAGACCAGTATGCTAGCCTTCTTTTATTTTTCTTCTTTCTAGCCTATTCTTTTATAAGTGTAAATAGAATATTACAAAAAATCACGAAGGAGACCTTTTGTCCATTCTCAAGTTTCTTATTCGCTGGAATTAATATCAGAACCGAGCACTCTCGAAACAACACGAAAACCTCCGAATACCTATTGTATTTCATTTTAGCAGAAAACTGAAAAGCGTTAAAAGAAAGCTTTACAGTCGGGAATTCTGGAAATAAATCCGGAGTTTTGAACTTAGATTCAATAAAGGAAATGCTATGTATTCAACTCGTGCGGTAGACAAGACGTCAAGATAGCGGGGTGAGGCGGGGAAAGCGGGGAGGGAGGTAGGGTTATGCTTTAGTAGATAGGTATTAAAGTTAGACTACGTTTAAAGAAATTAAGGATGAGAAAACTTTTTCCACTCGTAAAATTGCAGTGACTCGGCGTAGACTTGCTGCGGCAAGTCTCAAGAAACATACTGAATGTACATTAGCTTCACATTTGATAAAAATACGGATAAATATCTAAAGCTAACCCAAACACAGTAGTGACAACCCTACAGGGTGCAAACTAGCAGGCACATCTTGCGTCCGGGCACATCTTGCGTCTTGTCGCGTCGCGTCGCTTTGTCTTTCAGACTTGAATTTGTTGCAATCACTTTATGTGTGATGAATTTAAGAAATCTTCTCGTAATAACTGTGACAACTCTACAGGGTGCAAAACTGGCAGCAAGCCCGGCCGGGCACATCTTGTGTCGTGTCGCGTCGCGTCGCCTTTGTCTTCGTTAGTTAGAATATATCTTCAAATCACTTCGTGTCAAGATTTGGGTTTGCTTGTAGGAAAATTCTCTTAATTATTTGCTAAAAATAATAAAAAAACATTTGCAGTGACAACTCTACAAGGTGCAAACTGGCAGGCACATCTTGCGTCCGGGCACATCTTACAGCTTGTCCTGTCGTGTCACCTTTATCTGTCTTCAAATCAGTTCTTGCCAAGATTTTAGGCAGGTTGTAGAAAATTTTTCGTAATTATTTGCTAAAAATGATCCAAAAATCATAGCAAAGACAGCCCTACTTGGTGCAGAACTGGCAGCAAGCCCGGCCGGGCACATCTTGCGTCGTGTCGCGTCGCGTCGCCTTTGTCTTTGAGACTTAGAATTTGTCGCAAAATGTGCCACTCGAACTTTTAGGGCGGCAGTTCAGGGATAGCGGAGCTACAGAGATACAAAATTAAGTATAGTAATGATGGTTATATAAGTATTTTGGGCGCAGAACTGAGAGTAGGTCTGACCAGGGAACATCTTGCCATATTGTTACCACTTAGGTTTTCCTAGGGCATAATACAAAGATAAATACATACGGACAAATCACATAGATTGAGCTAGCCCCAAAGTAAGTCCGAGACATTTGTTATTTTGAAAGAACTTTTCTCAATTCTCATATTAATAAATTCTAACGAAAATTCTAAATTATAAAAGTGTTATAAAATCATGTTAATATACAGCTAGTACTCTTTTTGCCCACCATCATGTTAAACGTGGTAATTAGGTCTTGCAGCCCTAGACTCTCCCTGGTTAGAGCCGCAAGACCCAAAATGCTAATTCTGCCGAAATTACACAGATTGAGCTTGTTCCAAAATAAGTTTTATACTTGTGTTATGGAATACTAACTCAACGATACATTTTATGATAAATTTATATATTTTATAGATACCAAAACCCAGGACAATCTGAAAAAGGTCATTTCTCAACTCTGGCTGGACAAATTGAATCCAGAACCTCTAAGTGGCGGACAAGCATGGTTAGCAACACGCCACGAAGATCGTCAATTGATAACATGTTTAAAGACTCGCTTTAATATCGCATCGCTTTTCTTCCGCACATACCTAAAGTAAATCGTGGCAGCCGACACTTGTGAGATTGCGTCTTTGGTTTAAACTCAAAGGTTTAAACTTGCTCTTCTGAGCGGGGTCTAGGAGTGTTATATCTTAAAAAATAAGATCGAAAGTTTATTGACATAGTTTGAATATCAATACAAACTATTTAAAAAATAACCTTCCAAATGCGTATCGGGCCACGTGGGTTAGTTAGGGTTCTTTGCTTGATGCGCTGATTGAGTTTACGCCTTACGGTTTAATAATAAGAAGACAAAGTCAAAGACACGATTTAACGACTAAGAACGGAAATAAAATCTTGACAATATATATTTTTTTAAATTATATTTTACCAGTTTGTTGACGTAATTGATATACATACATACCGAAGCTTAATTACAGCTTTCTAGTACTAACAGTCTCTGAGTAAAACCAAAGATATACACACAAACACACAGATCGACATGGCAAAACTATAAAGGATCCTTGTTTACTACGGAACCTTAAATATTAAATATGTTTGCTGTGAATTGTTTATCCATCTATTTACCACTTTATGTACAAGAAAAATGTATACAGAGAATACATAAAACAGTGGCACTGATGCAGGTGTTGAAGACTCTTCGTTTCATTCCTATACTTAGGTCTGGGGATTTCATAACTTCTTTGTGCGCCCAGTAACTTTTCAAGGCATTTTGTTATTCGTCTTCTCTCTCTCTCTTTTCTCTTTTGTGTTCATGTCTTTATGTGAAATTATCTGGCCCAAATACACATATTCTTCTACATATTCCAGAGGCTGGTCAATCTGGTCATTTATCTTTATATCGTAGTTTTCTGAGTTTGTTAAGAGCTTTGTCTTATGCGTTCATTTCACACACATCATTATAATGATAGTAAAATATCGATCGCCCATGGTTTGATTTATTACGGGTATGTTCCTTCCACGTTGGATGTAACGAATAAACACAAAAAATTGCGAGACATAAAAAAATTGGTTAGATATCGAGTCCATCGAGTCATTATCAAATTAAAGGGTCTTATTTAGCACATTTCAAAAATATATACATTGTCTGTCGTAAATAGCTCTCGTAGTCAGGTATTCGTTTTTTTAACGCTTATCTTGTTACTAATGTGTGCCTTTTTTTCTTTACCAGATATAAACAGTTTTTTTTACTTTTATCCAATATTTTTCTCTCGTTTCGTTCTTGATAATATTTTCATCATCTTCCTTTTTATTGTGAAGCTTTTAACGGACTTGAGAAGTGGAAACTTGGTGTCGGTTACGGTAACGGTAACAGAGTCGCGAGTTCAGGTTTTTTTTCTATCTCATAAAATGTTAATCGTGCATGCACGACGCACCTTAAAAAGTTTTCACTTCAATAAATGTTGTACAAAGGCACTACATAATGTAAGTTATTAGAATCGTCGTATCTCTTCAAACGTCGTCATAGCAGACACAATAGTAAAACAATACATCAGACGCCCGCTCCGGGCGTCCGACATTTGAAAGGATAAAATAAAAAAATCGTAAATACGTTCATACGTCAGATATGCCAGCAGTGAACCCTTCATAATCGTTCATAATATCAGCAAAAAGTCAGAATAAATAGTATAATAAATGCAAATGCGGATTTCGTCCCGAATCCCGATCCCGGGGGACGGGATCCACGTGAGATGGTAATGATAGCGGGATCCGGGATTATTGAATATTCGCAACAGACTGTTGAGGGAAGCTGGAGTTATGATGCCCGCTTTATTGTAAGGTTTTTTTGATACCGTATATTTTAGACGCTAAGAAATCATTGTGAGGGATTTTTGCGCTTTTCGTGTTCAAGTTTAGGTAACTTCTTACAATAATATTAAAGCCATTTCCAAGTCTTAAGATTTAGAAAAGACTATTTATGGGCTAGTGAAAATATAAGGTCCAAAGGTGTATATATACAATGTCCTTTTTTATTAAGTACAAATATTTTAAGGGGTGAATCAGACCATCATTTTGAACAACTTTTCCCAATAAATGTATATCGAAATAGGAATTTTTTTTTAAGGTTTTCATCGAAGTAGTCACGTGATATCATTACTATGGAAAATGAAAATTAGTCTTTCGTATTTCGATAAAAATTTACTGGGGAAAGTTGTTCAAAATTATGTACTGAATGACCCCTCAAAATATTTGTACTTAATAAAAAAGGACATTGTATACGTGTATTCCGCAGAATAAAGAAAAGAAAAAAGAAAAGAGTTATGAGTGTTGACGAAGCAAAAGAGGCTTGCAAGGATCGTAGTAAGTGGAAATTCATAGTCTCTGCCTACTCTCATGGGAAACAGGCGTGAAAATATGTGTGTATGTATGTATGTATCCGCCATTAATGAACAGACAGGAAGAAAGACCATACAACAAAATATTTGTGTTACTAATACCAAGGGTATTATGGGTATTACCCCTTTGTATTGTCTATCTGATATAAATGTTAATATATATTATATTCATGAAATAAAACATTTTAGTTGTTTGATGCTACTTTATTACTCGTCAAACGCAACACAAAAACAAAAGAACCACGAATCTCTCGTCATAGTTTTTCTTGAAAACAAGGAGTTCGTATACTGACTTACTGTAGAGCTTTTATGCAAGTATCTACGCTTGCTCATACATATCACTATCCCATCAGGGATAAAGACATAAATCATTATAAATTGACAATGCATTTCTAAACCTAATCTCATAAAACATACATCTGAAGACTTTTACAAACAGTAGTATTCAGGCATCACAAATGACATTACCCACGTTCCTTTGCAGACAGAAACCTTAAAGGATGCCCCAATCAGTCTCATTTCCTTTCCTAATTCTGTCCGAGTAGGATATTCTTTGTAAGTAATCTCTATTTAACTTTGAACCTGACCCTATTTTTCTAGTGCTTCATTTTTTTGATATGCTTATTTAGTTTTATTGAATTTCGGTGAAATGCTACTGTTAAAACATAATGTATATACAGATACATTTTCACGTCTATATCTCTGACAGGGTAGACCCAGGGCCGTTAGGCCCAAAGGCCACGCTTAGCGTGGTGGTGGGCGTTAAGATGGAAAAGGGATCAAAATAGTGATGGGTTGCTAACCGCATCGCCTATTACCATGATTCAAACCTCACCCATTCCCTCGATCGGCTCTTACGATCTGCGCGGGAAGAGAAGCAGCTGGTACATTCTACGTTTTTTCTTTTCTCCCAGACCAGCATGGAAGAAATAATGTATAAGGTCTAACAAATATACTGAAACTACTTTTAAGGTGGATTCAGTCCATGATACTGAACAACTTTCTCCAAGGAAACGTATCGAAAAATGTAAAGTAACTTTTGGCCTTGCTTAAAAGTTGACCGATCAGCAGATCCGAGTTTGTATGGAAAGCCAACAATTATTTTTCATATTTTGACATGTTTCTTGGGAAAAGTTGTTCACGGACTTTCTTTTCTTCTTCTTCTTCTTCATGGACTGAAATGGATTCAGCATATTTTGTTAGGGGACCCATTTTTTTGCATAATTTTTTTGTCCTAATATGCTTTGGCATACTGGGTTTGGCATAAAATATTTTGTCATAATAGTTTTTAGGCATAAGTTGATTTTTGGCATACTGGCAGTTGGGCATAATTATATTTTAGGCTAATTTGTTACGGCATAATGTTAATTGGCATAATCTCCATAGGCATAGTAACTATAAGTTTAATAATAAGGAAATGTATTTCTACGAATAAAATGAGTAAAACGGGAGCGAGCGACTTAAGAGTCCGGCGACCCTAGACTTCTCCATACAAACGTAGTACACGTTTAATTTTGAAACCACATGTCAGATTCCGGTAAAAATTGGTAATTGTAAAGAAATTGCAATTATCTAGGGTTATATTGGGTTTCCTATGGTAAAATTATGAACTGGAAAGAAAATATAACGATTTAGAAGTTTCCCATACGTATGGTCAAAAATGATATAAAACACTATATTCTATTTCAAGTTCATATTTTTACAGTCGGAAACTAAATATAAACCTAGATAATTGCAATATCTTTGAAATTACAAAATTTTGCCCAAATCGAAAATGTCGTTTTGAAATAAAACGTAGACTACGTTTGTATGGAAAGTTGTATTTTGGTCTAGGGTCGGGGGACCCTTAAGCTTAGGGCGAAAATATCACAGACACAAAAAAATCTTTGCCACAGAGTACAGGTTAGGTTAGTTAGGTTTCCTGTGACCAAAACACGAGCGAGCGAGCGACTCTAGCTTAGGGCGAAACTAATACATACACAAAAACAACTTACATCCTTTTAAGCTTTAAAATGTTAGGGCTATATAATGATTATACTTAGGTACATTATGCTTAAAATTATTATGCATACTCCATTATGCGAAAGCACGTTATGCTTAAAAACGATTGTGCATTAAACCAGTATGCTATGTGATATTATAGCTTAAATTTGTATGCATATAAATAGTGATCCTTTTGTTAGACCTTATATATCATAAGGACAAATTATACGGATTGATTTTAATTCACTACTTTGACGCATTAAAATAACAGACAGAAATAAAATATACATGAAACAAATAAACAGTCGTAGAAGTGATTCAGACCCATTACTTTTAATAACTTTCCATTGGGGACCCGACGTTATACAAACCGCCTGTGTGTATTTTGTATGAGAAACTAACTTTTTCGTGATCCCAAAATTGCTTCCATTTATATGGTTAAAGTTGTAACGAGTTTATAATATGCTGAGCTCTTTGATGTAAATGCCAACGGTCATTTACACCATGTATAACAGATAAGTTAAAAAGTACGAACCCTATAGAAACACTTTCCGAATGTCAAAACTCTTGCCAATGTTGTTTTTTGGTCTTGCAACCTTTGGATCTGGCTTTGTCGTAAATGATAATTCATCATCATCAGGTTTTTTTTTTGTCTTTACTGCAGAAGCACGACCCTCCCTGTACTACCAGAGCGATACTTGGCCAGAGCAGCCAGAGGACTTGGCCTACACTCTCCTCGCTGCCCAGACGGGTTGGAGAGATCTCATTGATGTTTCTAAGCTATGTTTAGCTTTTATTTCCTTAGTCGCCTACTACGACATCCACGGGAGGACTTGGAATGGCCTTATTCTAGCTGATAAATTTAAATAATTATTTAAAATTTAATAATTATTTAACAGTTACTTAAGTCTTATACCCTTAAACGAGCTATTCTTGTATATTTATTTATTTATAAATTTCTGTGATCTCGAAAACGGCTCTAACGATTTCGCTGAAAATTGGTATATGGGCGTTTTCGGGGGTAAATAATCGATCTAGATTAGTCTTATGTTTGAGAAAACGCTTCTTTTCGAGTTTTCATGCGTTTTTCTTTCCACGCAGAATATGGTCGCTAATTTCTTCGCGCCGGCCGCCATTCGTTTGGCTCAGCGGTTAAGGAAGCGGACCGCTAGAAAGAGTATTACGGGTTCGAATCCCACTCGGTGACTTACTTTTGTTTTTTTTTTGTTCAAGTTTATATATAATTTTTTATTTTGTATTGTTTTTAGACAAGTTTAAAAAATGTAGTTAATGTTTGAGATGTAACCGAGCAAAGCTCGGTCACCCAGGTACTTAATGTTTATTTACTGATGTTGGTTATAATTTTATTCGATGATTGTATCGCCACTCCCAAAATGGGTTCATGTATCTGCACCAATATTTTGTCATCTTATGCAACATGTTAGAGATTAATAATTCAATGAATAAAAATATATGAATGATGCAAAAATTTTTTCGTTGAAGTTGAAACTCATCGTACACGGCACAGTACAAATTTAAAAAAAATTCAAATGTAGTTAAAATACCAAAATATACACGTATTCTAAATTCCTAACATTCCGTACAGTTATTCTAAAACTGTGCAGTGTATCGGTGATTTTTATCGGCATTTGGCAATCGGACGGTCGCCGATAAAACTGTTTGAATGATTTACGCGTACAGAAATGGCCCGAGCATTTTTCACATTCGTGTTTTGACTTTTGCACTATGATAAAATGTGTAGCTCTTTTTATTTATGTTTATTCCTCTCACCTTTCCTTTTATAAAAAAATTAGAAGATTATGAATTAAAATGTTTTAAAATTTATTGTTTTTTGAATCTGAGTTTAAAAATTAAGGCTATTCTTTTATAGTTAATAGATTCAGGTGTTACTTTGCGGAAGTCAAAGTTACATACTATGTGATTTGAATTACTTTGTGCGATTCACGTGACGGATGCAGCAGCATGGAAGGGATCGTGCGTTGACTGTTGGTGGCGGGTGCACACGGGCTGCTGGTGGCAGGTATGCTGGGACTAACAGTAGTGGGTGGGCGCCGGCTGGCAATAGTTTGCATGAACTAACTGGTGGCGGAATCACACAAAGTAATTCAAATCATATAGTATGCTATTCTTTTATTTAGGTAATATCTTCCCAGATGACGTTGTTGAGAAATGTAGTTTGTAGCATTGCGCTAATAAAACACAAAAAATGTCCTGACATGTAGAGTAGAGAGTAATGTATTAAACGCTGCGCTTACGAGGCGTGCAACAAATTTCTTTAATGTTTTAGATTGGTAGATTCGGTTTGTAGTATTTATTAAATGCATATCACCAAGTTTAAGCGGTAAAGCATTGGTTGATAACTGTGACCGCTACAACTCTGAGTAGAAATCTTTGACAGAACTTTAACAATTGTTACTGTTATTAATAGTCCTAAAAATATTACTTATATATGTTTTATTAGTAATTTTGTTTGTAAAATGTATCAAATACTTTCCCTAGTCTCGAATCACAGCCTAGTACCCAACACCTAACAAAAAAGAACTCCCTCCCACCTTAACTCCCGCAGTCTATCTCAGGTAAACATAACAATTTCCCACCAAATTTCCTCAACACTTATCGCCTAGCAGTTCATTTCACGTGCCATGAAACCTAACGTCGGCGGCATAGCGATAAAAGCTCTCATTTGCGTACTACCTGCGAACGATAGGTTTGGCGGCGGTGCTCGTGTTAAGACAATGTTCCTTTGAACCGATGAGATTGTATGGAGACAAGGTTTGAGTTGCAGCGACAAGCGTACGCGGAAAGTTTGATGATTTATTTGTTTAAATTAATACACATTACTTTTTATTTATACAAGTATAAGGCCTAATATACCAATGAACCAACCGGGTGATGGATGTGGGGAATGATAGGGGTAGAAGTTCTAAACAATTTTATTAAGTAAAAAACTGAAGTCAATTCTATGTAATAGAAGTCTTTATTTAATTTTTTATTTATTTTGAATCATGGCAAGAAACAGTCATGTACTGTACATTTGTACAGATAATAACAATATAAGTAAAAGATGTTTATGACCTAAACAGAGCCAGACCTGCGAAAATATACCTACTTACTTATGCGCGCGGCAAAAACTACGGAGTGGGAAATTCAGTGAATCACATGAATCGATTGTCTAGGTAATAAGAATAAAATTGGCACTACTAGGTATCTAAACAAAAGGGTGCTGAGTTCTGACGCGAGCTAAATTAAACAATATCGCTAACAACATTGAGTAGATATTTCTTTGAATTTATTTGCTGAGATTTCTGTACGTGAGTGCTAGTATTTATTCTGTGCCAGTAACTTGAGCATTATAGCAATAATTAAGTCTTAATAATACATTAACACTTGTGATAAAACGTTTATTAGTTTTTTTTTCTGCAATTCCGTTTAGATTTTATAGCCACGGCATCTAAACTGCAGCCACACACTCACTTTTCAATTTATTTTCAATAACGTCTAGATATCTAGCGGCAAAATTCTTCAATGACGCCTTCCATTACGCTAGGATTCTACTGAATTTATGATATTTGTTCGCGACGCTGCCTCTTTTGCGAGGTTTTATTATGTGATCCATTAGTTCGTGTGGGGCAATGGAGTTTTAGAGGTGCACCCTGTTTTATGGGTATAGATTTCTTACAACAATGGTGTTTTTGTTGGTCGTTTCGCTTATGACATTTATTAATGACATACAAATAATTCTACCGTTCGCAGTGTTAGTAGATACGCTGAGACTTTTATAGGCACTCGTTAAGTAAACATTGATAAATATTACGCTGTCTCTTTGATGGTCTATTTTTTGTCTTCTATCATCTTGCTTATTTCTAAAAATATCTATAGAGTCATAGATCATTTATTTATTTTTAACATTATTTGTGGAAATTTTTGGCAATATTTTTTATTTATTTCACTATAAATTAGCAACCAACATGCGCTTCTCAAAATCGGCTGCGTTCGTTATTTAAAAAGCCACATAAGTGACAACGTGTATAATTTATTTAATTACAAAAGTGACGAATGAAAATATAAATTTAAAAGCTAGTATTAATTTTATGTTCATTTCTTGTGCTTGTTTGAAAAGTATCTGAAATAAGTCCTTGTAATGTAAGCCTCACATAATAGGCAATAAAAAAGAGATATAGAAAGAGGTTAATATGGAATGCATTCCTTCTACACGAACCAAGAAGTATTTAACTAAATCCGGCCACATGTTATAAGATGTTTCGTGTTCTAGACCCCGCATATGTCAAACATGTAAAAATTTGATTGAATACGAAGTCTAGAACAAAACAAAACACATTCATAGAATGCCTTCCAGCGGACGTCGGGTGTATAATTCTGACAGAAGATATGCCGACCTAAAAGACAAACTACTGACTAAAAATTGTCTAGGTCTACGGTCTACCACTTTTACGCAGTGAAAAAATTCTATGCCTATGGTCCACCATCAAGCTTGTCAGGGTAAAAACTCAAGTGTAAAATGTGGAAATCCTAGCAATTTATGATGTTTGTTGCGACGCCAGATGGCGCTCGTCTTGACGTGTGAAATATCGTCGTCTGCTCCAGATGTATGGAGTTCGATTCCCAGCTCGATGAATTATGATGTGGCTGCAATGATGTATTGTTAGTTTTGGAGATATTACAATAAATAAGTTTGTTTGAACGTTCCCACTTAGATCGTAAAAGCCGATAAAGTGAACGAAAATATGACAAATAATGTTGGTTAACACATTGCAGGACACTCGGCCAGACACAATAGAAATAACAATTGAATTTCATCCACAGCTGTAAGTGTCCTGCAATGTGCTAGCATGTCTTAATTGATTAGCTTTTTCGCTAACCCCTAAGAGTGGTCATCATGACAGGCTGTCACACTGGAGATCCCGGTCAGGTCAAAATGGAAAATGGTTTTTTTTAAGATTATCCTGGGTCTTAGATGTTTGTCTAGATATGTATTTGTTATAAAACATAGTATTGTGGAGTTAGCATAAGTCTCGAACTTACTATGGTTCTTGCTCAATCAGTGTGATTTGCCCGTATATACCTATATATTTATTTATATATATTTATTGGTATACTATTTGCAACCCCATATATGAAATTGACTATTCCTGGTAAATTTCAAATAAATAACTCCACATTCCCCCTTCTTAACTCCCTACTTTGCTATTTTCAAAACCATTTCCAATTCCAGCGAAAATAACCGAAAAATCCGATAAAAAGCCCATCGCACGTAAGAATCAGTTCTTATAGTGCAGTTATTAGATTCCGTCACTAAGCGCGGATATTCCGCGACGGAATTTCCGCCCACCGAGAGCATTACCATAACGCGGGAACCTTGTTATCTGTCTATCAAGAGTGTCAAGTGCTTTATAGTGCTGTTCCCCTTTATTGGCACTTACTTGGTGGGAATTGTCGCATTCGGTTCTGAAACACTCTTACCATCTTATAATACAACGAGTAAGGGACATACTCATAATAAATCCACATCTATTACTATACTATACACAAAAATTATATGGTTAAAGAAATTTATTCTCATAAAAGAATCTACAAATTCACTTACAATGAGAACTTAAAAATATTACATTCAGTGGACGCGTACAAAAAGGTTGGCAGATAAACAAGAACAAACAATATTTGCTCCGTGCTGGCTACTCTTTCTATCTGCTATCTTGCTTCGTGCTGGCTAATCTAAAATGATTTCGTTGTTATCTAATTTTTTTAGGTTGTTCACGGTATCATTCTTAGCTGTGCTGCATCGGAGCCTGAAGAGTGTTCATCTTTTCGTGTCCTTATCTTTGAAGATATCATATCAATGGTCAACCAAAGATGCTGTTAACTGTATGAAGTGGAAAGGAAATGTCAGAATTAAAACAACTTGACTATGGTGTTAAAATCGCATGCATGACGTTAACCCTTAAGAACACATTTGTGCAAAAAGTTTTACAATCGGCCGACATATACTTAATATAAAATCGTAGTTACAATAGTGATTTTAAGCACTAACGATACAACTCCAGGCACGCAGGTGACTCAAATATGTTATTCGCGCGCTGCCTTATATAGGCTAAGGGGTAACCGACCTCACGGTGTTATGGAGTTCAGCCATGTTTGTGGTTTACAGATGACACGTAGTCAATATCGTTTATGGAGGTTACAATGATTGGGGCAAAGAGCTGTGGGAACTCCACCTCCACTAACTCCCAGCTAGTAATGATATTTATAGAGGTCGTAGAGCAAGAGACTAATAGAACCAGAGAATAATATACAATATATGTTATTTGTATCAGGAGTAAAAGTCTGGAATTTAAAAATCGAATTTAGGAATGAAATTTGAAGATAATGAATTGATAGAAAGGAGGTGGGCAAGAACATGAAGATGGTGCTTTTGCAACGTCGTTACAGGGCACTGGCAGTAGTCCGTCTAGTTTTGAAGACTAATAGTAAAGATAGACTGTAGGGACACAATATGCCTAGTAAGCAAAGCAGTCCTAAGTGCCGATTATTAAGTATTGTTGACTTTACCTTCTGAACTTTATAGTTATATGCCCCAATACACTCACCTAAACAGACACTTAGGTCACCTAAACGACAGCTAGGAAAGATAGACTGTAAATCCAGTGCATAGCCTTGGAGTCAGAAAATGCCTATACTACCAATGATTCTTTCAACGTATTTTTTTACAATAGGGGTGTCACTTCTGTAATGTGTTCGATGTATTAATGAACATTTATCATTGCTTAAGCATGCTAAAAAGAATGTATAGTTTCAAACAAATGGTAAGTCAGTTAAAAAAACTGCAATATGTATTCTAAATTTATTTTAAATTCAGAAAAACTTATTCTTAATTCCTAACTTTCCGTACAGTCATTCTAAAACTGCAATGTATCGCTGATTTTTATCGACATTTGACAATCGGACAATTGCCGATAAAAATGTTTGAATAATTTACGCAAACGAAAATAGGTGGAATTTTTCAAGATCGTGTTTTTCAAAATCAGTTCAGCTGTTTAAAAGTTATTAAGAGTTAACGCTTGAAATTCAGGGCTTTTCGTAGAAAATAATACATGGCGATACCGATATCAATTGTTAAGAAACGTGTTTATCAATTTTTAACCAAGCGATTTTTAAGATTACCCCCAATGTAATAGTAAAATTATGTACTTACCTGTGTTATTATTTATTATTAAATTATTATGCACCCAATTTTAAGTTTAAAGTTTTTTAACACCCCAAAGATTGGTCAGATATTGCTCCTAATACCTAATTGAATTATAAAAATTGTATTATATAAAATATGGTTCAAATTAATTACCTAACTTTGTGTTGGCAGTTATCTAGATAATGTTTTATTGTAGCTAATAAATGTAAAATCACAATAAAACTTCATGTTGTAAAAAATGCAGCAAACCGCATTGATACAATTCCAATATTTAATATTCTGCATACATTGTTTATGACATATATCAAAAAACTATTAACCGTGGGGAAGGGAGGCGCGGGTAACGTGGACCATAAAGTATTTATGACTTGCCTTCCGTTGGAATAAACAAAAAATATATTTCACCTGGCATCATTTGGTGCTGTTGTTATCGGGAATTCCAATAAGTAAGTATTTGTTCTGGAATCGTTCAGTGACTTTGATTTGAACTGTTTTGTGTTTCCGCCATCAGGCAATTCCGTCAATGATAATTCTGGCAAAGATAATATAATTACTAATGTAAACATACCTAACGCCCTAGAAACTAGTGGGGGCTCTAAATGAATCTTTATAGAACCTGCTTCGGCAATGTGGCTTTTAAGAAGAAGATTGCTAGAAGAGCGAATATTTCTGACGTAAGTTTCACCTAGAAAGGTAAATTTGGTCTTGAGATAAGCCGGGATCAAAAATCATAGAGAACAGAGTAGTAAGGATATAAAGACTACGCCGCTATACTACTTGTCTATATTATTCCATGAAGATCCTATAGAAGATAGTCGAATTTACTTTGAATGTCCTAACTCTGAGAACTTAGCTCACTTCGCTCGCTCCTCCAATACCACCTGAGCCTTGCAAATAGAGTTCTGCACCGACATAATGACTGGGTTTGTCAGTCTGTCATGTCCCGGCAATCTATTAGCGCAAAAACTCGGAAACGTCGCGGGTCGCATAAAATATTTATGAGATATCCTCCCGTGGAGTCGGTCGTGGTGCAAGTCAGAGACGGTCAAAGTGGGCCATGCGTTCTGTGGAACACGTCTTTATTTCTTATTTCAGAAATATGTAAATAATACACAAATAAATAACTAAATAAGCCTTTTTATTCCTTACCCAATTTTTTACATATCTAAACTACAATATTTACTTTTTCGCTATGTTAAGGCCCCTTTCTGGGTATAGACCACCTCCAGACGTCTCCACTCCGGTCTATCCTGTGCCTTTCTTTTCCGCCCATCTCTCTCTAGGGCGCCCTCTACTTTAGCGGTTTTTCGGGCCTGCCCATGTAGTGACTCACTTCAGAAATATGAAAAAGTGGAACAGAATACTTATGAATTGTTCTCACTTTTATACACTGCCCAGAACGGAATTTCTTAAGGTCCCGCGTACTATGTGTCCCCATTCTACATCCTCGCACCTCTCCCCCGTTCTCGCCTTGAGGAGGGTGCTGAGCGGGCAGCTGCAGGCGCTTGCAGCCGCCTCCAGAACGGTAGAAAAGTGCGGGGACGTCGAAGACTTTAGGAGATTCCGTATTATATGTAATACTTATATTAATTCGGTGATAGTGTATGAGATTCTGAATGCTACCCTTTCTTTTTTGCATGGAGGTAACCTATTACCAGAAAATGATAAATCAGTATTAATTAATAAAACAAATGCAGGTGTGAACAACCGCCGACCGCAACAAAATTGTGGTCAGTTTGGAGGCTGGATTATATTTAATTCGCAATTTTTGGTACTCGTACGAAACACCGCTGTAATCTATCTCACCACAACACCAATGTAAAATGGGGCACCATCATTTCAGCTACATAGCGTGCACAGCTGGACAAAGACCTCTCCCAAGTTTTTCCATAATTCCCGATTTACATTTTTACAGCTCCATTTGCGATTCTGGTCGCCGACCAGAAGTGCAAATATTGAAAAAATGGTAAGGGACACAACTTGTTTAAGTAATATAAGTTTAGCAAATGGTAGTTTATTTTTATGAATATGAGGGTAAGAAAGTAAAAAGAGAGTTAAAAATTCCATATTTTTATTTATTGGAACGAAGTTCTTTATCGCGCGTTGCGAAAGGGACGGAAAGACGGAAAAAATTAAGACCAAAAGTTGTAACGACACTTTTTGCTATATTTGTAAGCCGTGCAGCGTGCGCGTGTTTCTCTGTCTGTCTCTCTCTCTCTCTCTCATAGAAAGCAAGCCAGTTATTTCACTTCGTTCCAGCCGGGTGTCCCTTTACACCTCCCAATTTTTTTATATATATCACTTTTTAATATGTCCTCGCCTGTTGAGTACAGGGGCGCGGAGGGGGTTAGATGATTAAGGAGACTGAAGGAGGTGTGGAAATATAACACGCCAACTATCCTCCTGCCCAACATGCCTAAAATAAAATCATCAACAATGTGCCCGCTGAGTTTTTGGCGGGAAGTCAAGGGGTCCAGTTGGAGTTTGCTTTAAATTGTTTTGCAAATTGATTCTAGTGGACTTTATAATATGAAATTGGTATAGTTTGGTGTTATAAATGCTGATTGTCATGGACAATATGTGAAATGTTTAAAGTGGACAGTCATAGTGCGGTTGTAGTAATATTTATTTACGGACTGCGGTGGGCGTCTTTGGGCGCCGTCCGTCACTCAATCGGCTATGAAAACCAGTGGACTCCTATAGATTTGTCGCCAGAAGCTCCCGTGAAGCAATCAAAGGACCTATGATTGGATTAGGATAGGAATAAAGAAGAGATATTACTAGACACTGGCAAAATAAGCTTCAACGAAGTTTGATCGTCATAATCAAGAAAAGAAAAAAAAAATGTGCCCGCTATCCGCTCACAACTTGCGCGCGCGCCACTCAAGTAGTGGGGATTAAAGCCGACCGACATTCGTCTCGAATCCCGCAACGCGAACCACTACAATGTTTATGTAATATGCAAACTTTTCAGGAATATTCTCTTTTATGAATAATGGAGGTAAGCGACCAGAATATGGGTTTAGGAGGCAGGTTTATAGGGGTTTGGACAATTGAGCTCTATCAATATACAAAGATAGCTAAATTATGATGTCGAGGCGTCTATATCTCGATTATCGATACTTAGACCTAATTTTTTACAGTAATCTAGTCACATGAAAAAAAATGCTGGAACTTAGAGCTAAATCAATAAATGTTTTATATTTATTGTACAATTAGCCGAAGCCCACGACTTCGTTCGCGTGGACTGAACAACTTTTACTAAGGCGTTATTTTTATAATTTCTCATAGTTTAGGTGGTTCATTATAGTTCTGCATCAGGTGTTCCATTTTCCAAAATCATTTATACCCTATATGTTGCCCATGCTTAGCAGCTTCTTCTTCTTATATAAAAGTTGTCGGTAGGGTGCTTTCCAAGTCTCTCTTACTTTCGCTAAGTTCTTAACCTCCTGATATGTTTTTGTTATATAGCTAAGCAGCTACATAGCAAAAAAAGTTTTATTCGACTCCAGTATTTCCGGAGATTAGCGTGTACAGACAGACATTTTTTTTAAATTCTTGCCCTATTACTACAGTATGTCTCCATCGCCCCCAATATTTTTGGAAATATATTTAATGTATAGACACTTATTTTACTGTTTTATTATATGTGTAGATACGGCAACCTCGGTGAGAATAGGCCCAAAGGAGCAAAAAATGTCCTTTTCATTGCAACTCCTGTGCGATGTGTTTTTACCGGCCCCTTTTCTCTATTGTCACGGTACTGTAGTCACGTTATTATTTTTACGTTTGTTCCCTTTTTTTGCATTATACTGAGGCTTTGTTTAGATCCCCTTTTTAGGGTTACCTTATTGTTAAAAGTATACATAAACATTACAATTATTACATGCTTTGTTTGGTTATATTGTACTCCATTTTAAAGCAACTTAAAAAAAATTAATTGACACTATATTTGTAGAAGTATTCGTAAACACATAACGCACTCCAGCCATCACAGCATTTTCAGAGGCTCATTAAAATAAGTCAGTTAAAAAAAAATTGCCTTTAGAGGTCTCCCACTTCTGGGCAAAAGTCTCTCTTTCGTTTTTTACCATAAATAAATAAATAAATAACTAAATATATAGGATCAAATTACACTGATTGAGCTAGCCCCAAAGTAAGTTCAAGATTTGTGTTATGGGATACTAACTCAACGATACTATATTTTATAACAAATACATATATAGATAAACATCCAAGACGCAAGACAATTTGAAAAGGCCATTTTCCAACTTGCCCTGACTGGGGATCGAACCCAGGACCTTTTGAGTGGCGGACTAGCATGGTGACCACTACGCCACGGAGGTCGTCAACCATACCACGGAGGTCGTACCATAGCGGCTCACACCGTGATATTATGCTGAGACGAGACTATTTTTGGTAGATTTAAGAGGGTATCTTGTTACATTTTTTTATTTAGCCGTTTACATCCCATAATTATTATTGGGCAAAGGCCTCCCCTTTTTGCTGTTTAGATCTTTAGCTACTTCTTTCCAATCCTTGTCAAACGCAAACAGGTCGTTACACCATCTCATTTGAGGACCCCCCTTGATCTTTCCCGTCTCCTGGAATCCACATGGTCGTTATGTGAGCCCACCTATCCGGCACCATTCGACAAACGTGACCCGCCCAGTCCCATTTCAACCTGGCACTTGCATTGTTTAAATATTTATATTGTTTCTACCATAATAAACAAATTTTCTTTCTTCCTTTCTTGCACTCTGCTGCAACTCCTTTTTTAAGTCAAAGTCAAAGTCAAAGTCAAAGTCAAAGTCAAAATCATTTATCTTTGGATATTTGTATCACTTGATAATTGTTACTTTTTTTCTATTTCTTTCGATTTCTTAAAAGGTAAATGTTGTCGTCAGATCATTTACTTATAGCTAAGTTTACTGCCGCTTCCTAAGCGCAAGTACAGAAGAAGCGGTAACAAACTGTACTGCAGCATTTGCTCCAAAAACGTCAACTTACAATTATACTGGTATTAAAATAAGATATGTGGACTAAGAAGACATTGTTATGTCATAATTTTTATCAAGCATGATGTCAAATTTAAAATTAATGTCAATTTGTAAATTTAGTACCAAAACGTGTACAGAATGTTCTTAAGCTGTCGATGTCGTCGCATCATCGTAATACGTCATCGTATTAAAACATAAACTAGCTGTTTCTTTGGTCATTGGCTCACAGGTATCAGGGGGTGGCTTGTAGTAAAAAAACACACATGTTGCAAGTCGTAACGCTCACGACCCCATATTTCAAGAGTCCGGCCGTTACGACCGCGTGCGGCCGCGCGATAAAAAGTAACACCTCATTTTATTAAACACGTGTGACGATGAATTTTAATGTCGCCGATGCGGTATGTTGTGATTCTTTTGTTTGCTTAGGGTTAAAAATTAATTGACATAAATATCATTAATGAAACTTTTATTAGAAATACATTTTTGGATATCTTATCTAAAATTTCACATTGAATTGTATTCTTTTTTGTTTCAGGTAAGAAGTTGTTAATAAAAGCAGCTAATACTGCAGAATTTGTAAGTAAAACAGTATCATTTTCTGCTAAATTATGAAACATATCTAACTTAACAAAAAAATTATGCATCCAAGAGAGTATCTTCCACACAAGAATGCTTAATGCAAGAATTCTTAATAAGTATATTATCTTAAATAATAAAAAACCCATGCTATTTTCGCCGAGAATTGGTAAATATTATAATTCGTCACAGACTAGTGACTGTCGCTTAATTATCTTAAACTCAAAATCAAGTCGACGCTTGTCTCTGTTGATAAGGGGGGTTGCAATTGGTGTAAAATTAGCCGCCCCCCAAAATGAGCCGCCCTAAGCTTTAGCCTACTCAGCCTATAGGTAAATTCGCCTCGGAATATAGGATAGCACAGGGTAAACAAATTCTATCTGTTAGTATGAAAGGCACGCTAGTAGATGGGCCCTAGGCGGTCACTTTAAAATCGTAAGGCCACTAGACAGGCCAGCCTGCCGACATGTTCCAATAACGATCGCTAGATTGGATACGCAAATGACGTTGTTCGTTGAATCTACTATCTAAAATTGAAATGGAGCCTCTGCTCTAAATTCAGATGATAGCAGAAAATTCATACTCTCATTTCTTTGTACAAGTGGAGGGACGTATCCGAAATAAATCGTACTATACTCCATTTGGTTAGGTATTTAAATAAATGTAAACAATTTTGACATGTCTTTTTATAAATTATAAATTACATAATTACTTTGTAATTTGCAAAGGTATTGATTTCTTCTTCTTCTTATCGTGTGTGTTAGTGCGCCTATTACCATGATTCAAATCTCGCCCATTCCCTTGATCGGCTCTTACGATCTGCGCAAGAAGAGAAGCAGCTGGTACATTCTACGTTTTTTCTTTTCTCCCAGACCAGCATGGAAGATTTTCACCTCTAGCTTTTCATTTTTAGACTTTCCCCAATATTGTCCACTGCTCGTAATATAAACAGCATCCGGCGGTGTGTACGAGCTTTATTTGACGACGATCGATCAACACAGCTTTATTGGACGGCGGTCAATATTGTTATTTATGAGCCAGTAATTGAATTAGACGCGAATATATTCGCTTTACGGAGTGAACAGAGCCTATAAGAATAAATAAATAGGGACAAATCACACAGATTGAGCTAGCCCCAAAGTAAGTTCGAGACTTGTGTTATGGGATACTAACTCAACGATACTATATTTTATAACAAATACATATATAGATATACAACCAAGACCCAGGACAAATTGAAAAAGGACATTTTCCAACTTGCCCTGACCGGGGATCGAACCCGGAACTTCTGGGTGGTTGACTAGCATGGTGACCACTACGCCACGGAGGTCGTCATAAGAGTCATGCTGTTCAGTCAGTACCATTTAAGGTTAAACTTACAAAAATAAAGGTTTTAAAAAGACAAAATATCGTTTTATAATAATACTAGCTGCGCCTTGCAGTGTTACTCGCGGAAAAAGTAGCCTATGTGTTAATCCAGAGTATCAGCTTTTTGCATACCAAATTGTATCAAAATTGGTCCAGCCGTTTGCGCGTAAATAAGTTACAAACATACATACACTCACAAACTTTTTATGGATGTATGGAAGTATAAATGTATGAATGATAGATAGAGGCGGAGACACTTGACTCTATCTTTGCACTATAAAACCAAATATTCAAAAAGCAGCCAAGTGCAAGTCGGACTCGCCCATAAAGGGTTCCGTAGTAGCAAATACCATAATATAAAAGTCTTGTAGTATGTTTTTTTTTTAATTTTTATATTTGAGTTGATTGAATTAAAGGTAAATTACCGTTTATGATTTATGACGTATTAAAAAAAACTACTAACTAGATATCGTTCAAACCAATTTTCGCTGGTAGTTTTTATGGTAATGAACATCATATATTTTTTTTAGTTTTATAATTCCCTTATTTTAGAAGTTACGGGGGGGGGGGCACACTTTTTTCCACTTTGGAAGTGTCTCCCGCGCAAAGTATTCGGTTTAGGAAAAAATGATATTAGAAACCTCAATATCATTTTTGAAGACCTATCCATAGATACCCCACACGTATGGGTTTGATGAAAAATAAATTTTTGAGTTTCAGTTCTAAGTATTGGGAACTCCCAAAATTTATTGTTTTTTTTTAATTTTTGTATCAAAACCTTATTGCGGTTCACATAATACATCTTCTTACCAAGTTTCAACAGTATAGTTATTATAGTTACGGAAAAAAGTGGCTGTGACATACGGACGGACAGACAGACAGACAGACATGACGAATTTATTAGGGTTGCGTTTTTGCCATTTGGCTACGGAACCCTAAAAACGGATACTTAAATCGAAAAATAATTTTCACAAACTCACGATATTTTTGCTGTAAAACCGCGGACGGCAGAAAGACAGAAAGACAGACATGGCGAAAATATGAGGGTTCTTTGTTTCCTACGGACCCTAAAAGAATATAGAATAAATAAGCATGTTCAAAGGATTTCATCCTAACCACACATTAACCCTGAAACGCTTTCAAAGGCCCCTTATACCGAACACAGGTCACATTACGCTATCAACACTTAAGCGTCTCATTGTGAACAATTTACATAATGCAGGGTTAAGTAGCGTTCACGAAAAAGTGTAATGTGTACCAAGTAACAAGCAAGAAGAGTTGGTACTGTCAGCAGCAGTGGAACGAGTGTCAAGAGAAAATATTTTAAATAATTGGTGGTGAAGTTCTTAACTTTTTATTTCTTACTTAAAAGGACGATAGTATACTCATGAATATTTGATGGAGGCTATATTAATGAATTCAAAATGAACTATCCAAATTGTTAGATGGATAGTAAAAGCTAAGTATAACATTATACAAACGATTGCCTAGCCTTTTGATAATAAGAAGTCCCCTTAAACAAATTTCTAAAAAGGTATATTTCATTTTTTCGTTTTTTTGTGAATTACACAAAGGAACAACTATTAATGTGCAGAAAAAAAAACAAAAGGCAGAACACACAATTTATTTTTCTTTTTAAATTATTGTTGTTATAAAATTATTATTTGGATCTTCAGTCTAAATTATAAGTAAAAGAAGCTCATTTCTTTTAACATTTTTTCACAAAGAAAAATTCTTTACCCCTTTATACAATTTGTGATATTACATGCTAATAAATAATTGGCCAAGTGCGTGTCGGGCCACGCGCAGTATAGGGTTCCGTAGTTGTAAATGCCAACTTGCAGTCTAAAACGGCTAATTATTGAATTTGTATGAAATTTTCCTTCTCGAGAACATTTAATAAGTTGATCACCTATAACTTTTTAATTTGTTAATCCTACTTAGCTCTGATAGTTTTTCTTTAAACTACATTATATATACTATAGCTGTGATTTTTTTCACGTGTCCATATATAACCGTTTAGCAGATAGACGGGGGGGGGGGACACGTGACTTTAACAGAAAACTTTACTTGAAACCTAAATATTTCAGACACGGATCCCTAAATCGAAAAATGTTGTTCCCAAGCTCACAATATTTTTGAAAAACCTATTCAACGATACCCCACACAATATGTTTGTAGAGAAAAAAAATATTGACTTCCTCTTGACTTGTATGGCAGCTACCCTAAAAAAAAATTTTTCCCATATTTTATTTTACGACTTTTTTGCCATGATGGATATACATATCCATGCGAAATTATAGTACTTATAGTTTCTTAGTAGGACCGCGGACAGACAGACAGACAGACATGGCGAAACTATAAGGGTTCCTTGTTTACTACGGAACCCTAAAAAGTAAGCATAAAAAATCTATTTCTTACAGTGCCCACTAAATCATCACACTGAGCGAAAATAATAGTTCCTGAATGCATAACAGTGTACTCACAAAAATATCACGTTCCGCATTTTTACGCTGACGCTACAAATTATTCATTGTACTTATCTAAGAAATATCTCATTTGCTATTTTCCTCGTTCTATTATTCAAAATTCAACTTAAATGGGACGGTATAAGGTTGGTAATGGGTTGGAGTATGTTCTGTTTGATGTAGATGAAAAATACCAGAATGTTTCAAGTCGTTCGTTCCCACGGAGTACTTTTGCGTATGTTTTGAGTTATTTAACTTAAGTTTTACACTTGTTGTTTATGAATTACTTGTGCTTGCTAGTGCGCAAATAACACTTATTTTATAATAAGTAATAGTCGTTTTTAATTCATTGTAACCTTGAACAAAGATAATATAATTACTAAACACGTAACAGATAGCCAACGCCATAGAAACGATTGGAGGGCCAGTAAGTAGGCAAAACTAGAGTTGCGGGCAAGCACACAGAGATGGCAGCACACACGGCTAGCAAAAAAGTGACAAAGAAAGTGTTGAATATGCTTTAAATATTTATTGCATTTCATTTAAGTCATGTAGAAATATTCAGAGTACAACTTTATTTGAATAATAGAAATAAAAGATTTTAATGTTTTAATTATTACCTTATAGTGCCATCTAGTGACAAGAAAGAGAAATCATTTTGTTTATATGACGATGGGTGTGCATGCTTTGACTAAGTTCGTTCAGTATCATGTACTGAATTTAGCTCTAAAACATTACTTTATTACCTGTCACGTCTATCCCTGGAGAAGACATCATTTTAGGTCTACCGGCTCTAAATAGTTCCCATTAGAGCCCATAACCAAAATGCCACTCTAAAGCGTGTTTAAATCTCTATTGCATAATAATATAAATAACCCACAGGTGTAAAAGGTAACATACAATGCAAATACATTACAGGCAATGTTTGACGTCATCAATCTACCAAAATGGCCGCACAAAACCTGCGCAAATCTGTATTATCCGACCTGAACCAGGCTTTCATGAGAGCCGACCTCTGGGTTGAATGGACAGTGTGCGATCTATTATAGGGAAACTGACTATAATGACCAAATAACATATTCTTATAGGGTTCTTAGGCATTCAAGATGGAATTACAGATAAAAAATTATCCTATAAATATTATAAACGCGAAAGTTTGTAAGTATGGATGGATGCTTGTTACTCTTTGGCGTAAAAACTACTGAATGGATTTTAATGAAACTTTACAATAATTTAGCTTATACATCAGAATAACACATAGGTTACAATTTATGAAGATATTGTGTGGTCTTGCGCAGACCAACTCGCAGGCACCAGCCAGTATTAAATAATGAAATAGAGAATGTTTGTTGTTATGTGTGTAGCCATAGCCAACACTGGTGTCAAATTTTTCAGGCTGCCTTAAGGCATCTGACATAGCTTGATTTGGGAAAGTGCTAGTAATGCTATACGCGTGTGGGACTTGAACCGGTGACCTGGTCTGTGTACGATCACATGGTCTTCCAACTGAGCTATCACGTGTTCAGCCCACGGCATAATATTATAATAAACTAAATAATAAAATAAGAAATAGTGCAGCATTATATATGCTGCACTATTTCTTATTTTATTATTTAGTTTATTACGGCACTTATTTTTATTTTATCTTTGAAATATTAATATACATACTTAACTGCAACTAACGAATATACCAAATAAAATTCTACCTTATTAACACATTTAATAAAAAATAAATGTTTGAGTATAATTTTACTACAGCTAAATTATGAAATAAAAAATTATTAATTACAAAAGAAAAAACTACTGTCTAACCGAATAGTTATATATGGTTTAGGAGTTTCTTCCATATTTAACAAATTCTCATAATATCGTCACCAAATTCAACAGGGCACAACTAAAAAGTAAATAAAAGCTTTCAAATAACAAATAAGTTAATTCGATTGGAAAATTAAACCCCCGACGAACGCAATTTAGTGATAAGTAGCGGGTACTACGAGTACATTATGCGAAGATTATTTGCTAGGGAAAACCCTGGCTTTCAAGCGTTAATCCCAGTAACTTTTGAACAGCTAAACCGATTTTCTATCAAACATAGTCAAGAACCACTGCAAAGCAGCTTGATTTCACGTGCAAAAATCCGCATCGAAATCGGTCCATTCCTTCAAGTGCCGGACAGACACTGTCGTCAAATTTATAACACCCCGTTTTTGTTGGAAGTCAAAAAGGATCATCGAAATCGATTCACGAGTGGCTCAGTTTTAAACGAACAAAAAAACAAACATCATATTTATAATCTCCTTCTTTTTAGAAGTCGGTTAGCAAGCGACCTAATCGTCTGTCCCTTTTCCAAGTTTTTACAACGATGACTCGGCCAAACCTCAAGTGCCGCAATAAAGAAAATACTTAATCGTCGCCCAAGTTCACAGTGTCACCCCCCACTGTCTTTCATGACAAATTACCCCCTCCCGTAATGGACGCGTGACGTGAAGATTAATCACTCCAACGTGATTTATGCATGTGTGCGGACTGTATCATTATGATGTGACGTACTTCCGACGCAGTGCCTACAATGTCACTTCCTTTGGTAACAACTGTCGAATAAGTTTTTTTATGGAATTACTTTTTTGGTTGATGGTTTTCGATCTAGAATAGGGACACTTCCACTTTTAATATGACTTGACGCTCATATTAAAAACTGGAGAGGCCTTTTTTTTTAATCTCATCCTCCATTATTTCGGTCAGAATGTATATTTTTCTTTAAGTTACGCAACTCTGGAATGCCTTACCTGGAGACACCAAAAGTATCTCAAACAGATTCCTATTTAAGATAATAGTTTACACGTACCTTTCTGTTAATTTGTTGCAGCAGAATTAGGGAGAATCGGAAAAGGTGAAAATTTGTTTATTTTGGTCTTCTTCTAATCGTGTGTGTTAGTGACTAACACTGGTGTCAGAGTTTTTAAACCGCCTTTAAGGCCTCTGACATGGTTTTTTAGGTAACGAGTAATGACCAATGTCAAAGACAGTGACCGGGACCGACGGCTTAACGAGTCCTCCGAAGCACGGATCATCTTACTTATCAGACAATCAGGTGATCAGCTTGCAATGTCCTAACCAAACTAGGACAACAACACAAAGTCGTTGCCGACGCTGGGAATCGAACCCGCTACCTCCGGGTATGAGCCAAACGCTCTAACCATTACACCACGGAGGCAGTGTATTTTGGTAAACTGCTGCATTAATTTTGGAGGGTTTTCTTTAGCTAAAGTTTCACCACAATTATCACCTAAATTAAAAATTGCTTTAAAAAACATCACGTGATGAATGGACAACCCCTTGGGCTAACGTTACCTAACACTCTACCCACTATTACAAGTTAGTACATTCTTGGTTTAGTCCACTAGTATATGGACAACATACTGTTGGACAATCAGCGTGGATGTCATTCCATTCCATATAAATTTTATACAAAAAGCAAAGGAATGAAATGAATTAAAGGCAGAGTAGATTAAAGTTTCATTTATTTATTAGAACTTTTCTCCACAGAAAATAGGACTGCTAAAGAGGTGGACCTAATGGCCTAGGACATTCTCTTCCGGTTTACTATTAAACCAAGATATAGTTTTACTTAGAAGTAAATATGTCTAAACAAATACCCTGAAATTCTGTCAATGTATAAATGTATATGTATATATAGGGACAAATCACACAGATTGAGCTAGCCCCAAAGTAAGTTCGAGACTTGTGTTATGGGATACTAACTCAACGATACTATATTTTATAACAAATACTTATATAGATGAACATCCAAGACCCAGGACAATTTAAAAAACGCCATTTTCCATCTTGCCCTGACCGGGGATCGAACCCAGGACCTCTGGGTGGCGGACCAGCATGGTGACCACTACGCCATGGAGGTCGTCAAAGGTACTAAACAAATTGTCCCAAAAAACAACATTGGAACTTTTTTTTTAAATCTATAAAATTTTGGACCAGTTGATAATTTATGGATACATTTATACTACCGCTCTAGATCGGTCATTTTGGAAATCTTTGGGAGAGGCCTGTGTCCAGCTGTTGACGTTATGCGTCTAAAATGATCATGATGATGATGATAATCATGATGATAATTTATTTCATATTTCGATAAACGGACTGTTAATTAATATGTGCAATGTTCCTTCATTTATCTGTTGGCAATACTAATTTGTTGCTAAGTTGGTAACATGATTTTTTGTCTCTTCTCTTCCATCTTCTTGTAGTTGTTGGCTTGTTACGGATACGTGTTTGAATAAATAATACAACTCGATATGTGATATAAAGGACCCTTTTATTTAATAACTGTACTTAGGGAAAGTGATTCAGTGTCTTGGATTGAATTCAGCCTTACTAAAAAATAGTTTTCGTGTACTTTGTTAGACCCTATAAAATTCTTTATCTTCATATATGTCACTGGCGGTGTCAGAATGAGCATTTGAGTCTTCGGTTGAATCTTCATAGTTAGCACTGGTCTGGACAATGTATGTGTAGAACATGTGTTCGCCGTGCTTCACTCCGCCTTCTCTGTGTCTGTCACTCTCGCATCGATGGTCGTGAATTTTTACAAACACTGAAATTTTAATACAGTTCAATGTCAGACCATTTACACATTTTGTTAGTCATTGATTAACTATTATATTATACTAGCTGTGCCCGCGGGCTTCGCTCCCCGTAGGAATTTCGGGATAAATAGTACCCTTTGTCCTTCCCCGAGTCTTAAACTATATCCATACCAAATTTCATTCAAATCGGTTTCGTAGTTTAAGCGTGAAGACTTAACAAATATACAAACTCACTTTTGCATTTATAATATTAGTATTGATTATCGGCGCGCTGTGGACGAAGCGCGTTGCGGTTACAACGTAACACGGAGGGCCTATGACTTAACACGGAGTGCATGCGACGTAGCACGGAGCGCCTATAACTTAACGCGGTGTGCATGCGACGTAACACGGAGGGTCTTTAACTTAACACGGAGTGCCTACGACGTAACACAGAGCGCCTATGAAATAACACGGCGCAGAGTAGTTGTTCTAATCCGTACATTTAGCTGGCAGCGTAACAACAACAAAATCCATAAGCGCGGCGCTGGAGCTCATTGATCTCAACTATCATCATGTCGTTAGGGTCAACAATATTTATTTTAATTTAAATATATATAGAGACAAATCAAAATATGACCAAAACTAAGGTGATGATTAACACACCCGAGACGAGGGAACCTGCAGTTATTGTGGGGAATAAAAGACTAGAGGTAGTGGATAGATACATATATCTTGGTCATATACTATCCTTCAATAAACATCTGAGGAAAAATGAGGTCTTTAGGCGAATACATCTCGGTTGGGCTGCCTTCGGAAAACTGCAAGATGTCCTCAAATCACGCCAAATCCCATAATGTTTAAAAACCCGCATTTTTAATCAGTGTTTCCTTTCAACGATGACATATGGCGCCGAAACATGGCCGCTTACCGATGAGGCTGTGTACCGAATAAGAGTTGAACAGAGAGCCATGGAGCGAGCCATGGTCAGCATCAAACTCCAAGATCGAGTTCCCAACACAGTTATTCGGCAGAGAACGAAAGTTCAAGATGTCGGAAAACGAGTGATGGAACTCAAATGGAATTGGGCAGGACACCTAGCAAGACGAGGTGATGACAGTTGGAGCAAAATATTAACAGTGGTGGCCCATAAATGGTAAGCGCAGCGTAAGACGTCCGCTAGCAAGATGGGTCGACGACATCAGAAAGTTCGCGGGTCAAACATTGATGAAAGTAGCTCAGGACCGTGGTAAATGGCATTCATTGAGAGAGGCCTATTCCCAGCAGTGGGATGATCAAGGCTGTGGATGATGATAATGATAGAGACAAATCACGCATAGCATGAGCTAGCCCCAAAGTAAGTAAGCAAATATTGTGGGATACGAATTTTTTTTTAAGTCAGATGCCTTTAGGTAGCTTGAAAAATGTAACACCAGTTTTGGCCACTATTTTTATTTAGTCGTTCATGTGCCACTGCTGGGCAAAGGCCAGCTCTCTTAGGCCACTTATACACACGAAAAAACACAATGTAAAATGAAACTCACTAGTCCCATCCTGACAATTTCGGTAGTGCATCATACACAAGCTCTTGAAACTCCGACGAGCGCGTTGATAAGCTCCGCAGATCCATTTAATAGAGGGGTCTTTCCAATTCATCGACATTTCTTCAGGGCATGGGTGGCATTTGCGATGCCATTTTTTCCTGCAAGTTAAAGAACGAATTTGTATCTTTAGTGAATGGTTTTAAAGCGAAAAAGTTTGTATGGATGGAGGAGAGTTGGCCTTCTTATGCGTAACAGATATTTTAAAACTTACCATCTTCCTCTTCTATCCGTTTTTAAATACGGAGTTTTTTTAACTAACCATCTCTCGCTTTTGTCGCTTGACAGCTTTTTGTACTTGTCCTTTTTAAATACAGGGTTTTTTTTTAACTAACCATCTCTCGCACTCGTCGCTTGACAGCTTTTTGTACTTGTCCTTTTTAAATACAGGGTTTTTTTTTAACTAACCATCTCTCGCTCTCGTCGCTTGACAGCTTTTTGTACTTGTCCTTTTTAAATACATGGTTTTTTCAACTAACCATTCCTTCCCTTCGTTACCAACCAGCTTTGGTTACTTGTCCTTTTTAAATATAGGTTTGTTTTAAACTCACCAATTCTTCCTCTCGTCACTCGACAGCTTTTTGATCTTGTCATTTTAAAATATAGGGTTTTTTTTAACTTACCATTCTTTTCTCTCATAACTCAATAGATTTTCGTACTTGCCTTTTTTAAATACGACGTTTGTTAAACTCACCATCCCTTCCTTTCATCACTTGACTCTCTTCCATATTTGTCTTTTCTTTTTTCCATTTTCATTGTGGAGTCCTCGTTAGTCGAGAATTCAGTGCTTAGTCCCAGAGAGATGTCGGCTGACGCTCTTTTGCTCTCAACGTTACCTTGAATTAATAATAATATTGATAACAGACCATTTTCATTATCATCATCATCCGAGCGTATTCCCGGTTGCATCCTCAGCGATAATGCTTCAGAGCTAACTAACATATGTAGGTGATTTGGCGAGATTATTATCTGCCTCCGTGGTGTAATGGTTGGAGCGTTTGGCTCATACCCGGAGGTCGCGGGTTCGATTCCCAGCGGGGGCAACGACTTTGTGTTGTTGTCCTAGTTTGGTTAGGACATTGCAGGCTGATCACCTGATTGTCTGATAAGTAAGATGATCCGTGCTTCGGAGGGCACGTTAAGCCGTCGGTCCCGGTCACTGTCCTTGACATTGGTCATTACCTAAAACCATGTTAGAGGCCTATAAGGCGGTTTAAAAACTCTGACGCTAGTGTTAGTCACTAACACACACGATAAGAAGAAGACGAGATTATTGGTTTTTACATAGAGCGACTGCCTTCTGACCTCCGCAACCCAAAGGGTAGACCAGAACTAATATTTGATACTTTTGAGCAAACGCTAGATAGCGTTCTGGACCCGCAGCTTTTATGTGCCTTCCGAAACACGGAATCATCTATTTTCGAACAATCAGGTGATACAAGCCTGCAATATCCTAGCCAGACTGAAAACATATTTCACAAACACACTTGACCACTGGATAACGGAGTCAATTGATCATAACAGATCATTTAATAACTACTTTTAGCTTCATGGTGGGCGAGAAGATGGAAAAGCAATCAATACAGTGATGGATTGCTAGCCGCATCGCCTGTTAACATGATTTGCATTTTTGCCAATTCCCTCGATCGGTTTTTACGATTTGCGCGGGAAGAGAAGCAGCTGGTACATTCTAAGTTTTTTCTTTTCTCCCAGACCAGCATGAAAGCATAGAGCCGCAAGACCCAAAATGCTCTGTCTGCCCCATTAGGGATAAAGACGTGATAGTATATATTATAATAACGTTCATGAAATTTTATCCATGAAACTTAACAACTTTCCCCAAGTCACATAGTTAGAACGCACACACAAACCTATAAGCATAAGCATAGCACAGGTTCCACAAGGCGCCCCAGAGGGTGAACAAGTGTGTTTTAAAAATATTTGTGTAAGCAACTTCCCGTTTTAACCGAGCCAATCTGTAAAAGCAATATTTTGATACATCTTTGCCTGTTTTTCTCCCGCCTTGGCGATTGGGGTCGACACCCAAAAGAAGTATTTTTAAAGACAGTAATATAGACATTTTTACTGTCTTTTTTTAGGGTTCCGTACCCAAAGGGTAAAAACGGGACCCTATTACTAAGACATCGCTGTCTGTCCGTCTATCCGTCTGTCCGTCTGTCTATCTGCCCGTCTGTCCGTCTGTCCGTCTGTCCATTTGTCCGACTGTCCGTCTGTCCGTCTGCCCGTCTGTCTGTCACCAGGCTTTGTCTCAAGAACCGCGATAGCTAGACAATTGAAATTTTTACAAATTATGTATTTCTGTTGCCGCTATAACAACGAATATAAAAACAAAATGAAATAAATATTTAAGGGGAGCTCCCGTAAAACATCCCGTAAAACAAACGCGATTTTTTATAGATAATGGTACGGAAACCTTAGTGCGCGAATCCGATTCGCACTTGGCCGTTTATTTCCATGTTGATTAGCTCGCAGGTAGGTTGTTCGAGTGAAAAATCCTGTTCCACCTAACCAAGTTGTTGCTGCGAGCTACCTTGGTTCACAGTCTGCTAAAGAAACTTTAAATACTTACTCCCCTTCTTAGCTTTCTCGCCTGAAGAAGAAGACGTGGACCTGTAGCCTCTCCCTCTTTTCTTGCGCTTTCCATCTTCGTCGCTGCCGAGCTGCCGGCGAGCAATTATCGGTTTGGCGGTGACATTTGTCAACGCGGTGCTTGTTACGTTTTGTGGAAGAGCTAGCAGTTCACCCACTGCAAGTGGAACATACAGATATTATTATTATTTTTGTATCTCCTTTGAGAATTATTATTCTCTATATTTATTTATAAACATATATTAGGTTTTTTTATAACATATCTATATGAAGTAAAATATATAAAAAACACTAAAAAATATAAACACATTATAAAAACCTAATATAGCTGCCCACTGGCAGCGGGGGTAAGGCCCAAGCTACCGGTGTTTAGGGCCCCAGAGAGAGAAACCTCCTGACAATGCGTGTCGTGTCCAGGAGTACTGCCTTCTGAATCTGACCCTTGACCCAGCCATGTAGCGAGAGAGTCTTAAGATGTTGGTCAAGACACTTCTCTATTAGACCGTTCGCCGATACGACTATCGGGACAATGATCATCGAATCCACATCCGACATGGCGGCCACCTCGTGGGCCAAGTCAAGGTACTTGAGAATTATTATTATTATTATTTATTTATTAATATGTTGTTAAGCTGATGCGTGTGCACCTAGATGTTTGGAGATGTTGTTTTTGTCTAGTCTCTTATTGAAGCTGTTCACCGAAGGTGTAGTCACAACATTCTCTGGTAGCTTGTATAATATATTAATTAATACATTATTACGTTATTAAATTAATGCAAACTTTTTCAGGGTTATACCAGTAAACTGTGAAACAAAAGGAGCTCCTATACAAGCAGTTTTCTTTCTCGACTAACTCCTTGTTAAATAGGCCTTCTTCGATTTAGGGATCCGTTTTAAAAATGTTTGGTTTTATAATTCGTATTTTGTTAGAGTCAAGGGTTTCCCCCTTTAACTGCTAAATAGTTAAATATGGACACGAGAAAAAATTACTGCAGTGAACAACAGCACAAAAGGGAAACTATCAAAGCTAAGTGGCCTCCTATGATAACCTTTGTGTCTTTCTGTTTGTGGCCTAGTGGTCATCTAGCTATGCTGTCACACCGGAGGTCTCGGGTTCAAACGACGGTCAGGTCAAGATAGAAGATTGACCTGACTCTTGGATGTTTATCTATATATGTATTTGTTATAAAATGGATGCAGAGTACCTAAACAGCCTCCACCAAAGTGTCTTGAGCCAAAGATAATATAATTACTAACGTAACAGATACCTAACGCCATACAAACTGTAGGCAAAACTAGTAGGCAAAATAAGTACCAGCTCCTCCCACAGAGATGGCAGACCACACGACTGGCAAAAAAGTGATAGAGAATTATTGAGTATGCTTAAAAATATTTATTGCATTTCATATAAGTCATATTTAATTAATACGAGTACTAAAAGATTTTAATGTTTTAATTAATACCTAAATCGCCATCTAGTAACGAGGGAAGAGAAATAATGCATGCTTGAGCTGTCTTTTTAAGTTAAAAATCTACTTATGAACTTTGGTGTATTAAGCCTTTATTTTACTTGCAATAGATCTTCTTTGGATCAAATCCTGCAACTCAATTTTAAACCAGTCAAATTTTGCATACTTGTATAAGATGAATGAAAATGTAATATTATTATCTCAAGAAGCTTATCTGATGATGGAGCCGGGAGGTGGCCATAGGAATTGAGTTTGGGCTTATTGCATTCGTCTTGATACTCACAATAAAGTTTTTACGAAAAATTAAACTTAATTTTTGTATAAATCGTTTTCTATTCTGATCTAGACAGGAGGAAGTGTGTCAGAGCCAAGTTCAAAAGAGGAACTGGCGTCAACTAGCTAGGTCAACTTTTAAGATTCTTATAAATAAATTCCAGGAATCTCTACAGAACTTGGCGGCCAAGATCTCAATTCTTTTGTCGGATATTGAACGTGGCTCCCATTTTCACATTTATATTTTTTATGGGATTAAGTACTTACGTGTTAAAACTAACAATAAGTACACTCTCAATTGTACCATGTTAGAGGACAACGTTTTCACATTTTATTTCTCTCACCGTAAACGAAATAACACAGTCGATTTTATACGTTTTCAATCCTGAGTTTTATTATGTTTTTGATTTATAGTTTTCCGTTTTTGTTTATTTATTGATATTGCTTTGTATTTGTACCATTTCTTAGTTGATAGTGCAGTCGCTTAGCTAAAAACTCTTTCTGAAATATATTTTTTACAAGCTTTTACATATTTAACTTGCAATGTATGTATGTATGAATGTTTGTTTAGATCAAATCTTGCAACTCAATGTTCAATCAGTTATCTTCAACCGATTTAGCTATTTTGTATACTTATGGAAGTCAGATGAGCTGTTCTGATGATGGAGCCGGGAGATATTCGACGATACTCGTTTGATTTATGTTGACGAGCACTTTCTAGTAGACGATGCCTAAGGGTTTGATCACGGACACGGAAGGTGGTTGATGGAACTCAGTAATAAAATTACGCAACTCCATCGAGTTCGGACTTATTTCATTTGTCTTAGTTAGTACTTTGGTCTTACAATAAAAGCTTGTATAAAAAATGCATTTATTTAAACTTATTATTCGAGACATGAAAATGCTTTTTTTCCTCATAAAAGATGAAGATGTGACTGTTTGTAAGTATTCGAGACATGTTCATTACTATTCATGTTCCTCATCTTAGTACTTTCCTGGCTAGATCCTCAGTTGTACTGCTTCAGAGCTTGGGATGGCAGACTCCCGCTTTTTCTTTTCCAAACAATATGTAATATGCATGTCAAGGGCACGTAATGAGTATAAGTATAATATGCAGAACGGAAAATAAAATGTAAAATACGGAATGTAAAATAATCATCATCATCACTCATCATTTTTTCAAATTGTTTATATATGTAGCCAATTAAACGATTTTTCTTTCTTTCTTTCTTTCATTTGAGCCGCATAACGTCCACTGCTATAATAATCGCGTATTCAAAACGCATCAAGATTTTAAAAAGTAAATTGAAACGTACATGTACATGTATGTACAAAACCTACCTAGTTACAAAATGGGCTCTAGAAACTCTTAAATAAAACATCAGTGCCGTAAATTGCTGTGGAACAAGCCCTGAATACTGATCTAACCATGCTTAATAGCTTTCTGGTAGACGATCCAAGTTTGGTAAAGGAGTTGGTACTTAGTGGGCTATTTATGCCCTTTCACTGGTGCAAACGATAGATTCAAGAATTCTGGTGTTTCATCCTATTTCTACAAGTTTCTGAACGAGATAGCAAACGCTGCGATAACTCGTGTATCTAATGTTTTGAACTGTGACTTTATCTATGTACTACTTATGTATTGTAGTCAGAAAAGGCCGACTAGTTTCGATCGGTTTAGACGATTATCATCAGGGCGAGTGTAGGCAGAAAGCTAAGATTACGGTATGTTGCACGAGTCCGGCAATCCCACCGGCAACAAACAAACCTACGCAGTCTGCTACCACCCTAGATAAGGTCTAGGGAACCTTCTAACCTAATTATAACTTAAGCATAAAATATATGAATGAATTACAGTAAATTCCAAAATTTTGCAAACTTAATATCTATCACTTACTGTGCATATATTGGTCGGACGGCCTTCGGACGACCTCGTCCAGCTTGATCTCGAAGTCCTCTTCGGGGTTTGGCGACGGCTTTGGGTCCCTCCACGGACCCCAAGCCAGTGGTGAACAAGATTGGGTCCCTAAGCCCCACCCTGAGCTCATATCGCCCCAGACGAATATGTCGAATATGTCACCACTTCTTGTAAAGAGGAGCGACCTGCGACCTGACGGTTTTGCTCTGAGTATAGTCTCGAGTATCTTTATTCGGAACTTCATAAAATTAAGATTGCATGTAGATGATCCATCCAATTATAAAACACGGACTAACTTTATAACAAGGTTTAATCAATGATCCGCCTAAATTAAGTCGACATTGACAAACGAGATAGTATCATTTTGCTTTTACGCATTAAAAAAAAAACGATACTAACTCGATTTGAAATAACGCCCGAATGTAGGACGAAGTACAAGATACTAGTGACATTAAAAATAAATAAATAAATAAATATATAGGGACAAATTACACTGATTGAGCTAGCCCCAAAGTAAGTTCAAGACTTGTGTTATGGCATACTAACTCAACGATACTATATTTTATAACAAATACTTATTATAGGTAAACATCCAAGACCCAGGACAATTTGAAAAAGGCCATTTTCCAACTTTCGCTGACCGGGGATCGAACCCGGGACCTCTGGGTGGCGGACTAGCATGGTGACCACTACGCCACGGAGGTCGTCAAACTAATAATAAAAATGCGAAAGTTTGTGAGTGGGTGTGTATGTTTGTTCTTTTTCACGCGCAAATGGCTGGACCAATTTTGATAAAATTTGGAATGCAAGGAGCTGACACCCCGGACTAATACAAAGGCTACTTAAGACGTGGATAATACCGCGGGGCGTAGCTAGTGATGAAATAAAACTCTTTACTTCGAATAAGTTAAACTTTATAAATGTAAAACCAGGCATGCCCGTGGAAGGAGTCGTGGTGGCACTTGTGGTCGGCCATCTTGACGAACACTGAAAAATATATAATGACATCAGTACTGTTTATTTATTTACCGAATCACAGTAAAGGAGCACGTTTTGAATTTTTTATGTATGTTTAGCGATTATTCAAGGACGCATGGACCGATTTGGATTTTTTTTTTGTTGGTAAGGTGTACTTCCGAGGTAGACCCATAGTTAAAAAGTACCCGTAACCGAAGGGCATGTATGAAGAGATTGATGAGTTTAGATGTAGCAAAAGAGGTTTGTCAGGATCGTAGTAAGTGGAGGTCCATAGTCTCTGCCTACCCCTGCGGGAAACAGGCGTGATATTATGTATGTATGTATGTAGACCCATAGAAATTTTATCAAGAGATTGATGAGTTTAGATGAAGCAAAAGAGGTTTGTCAGGATCGTAGCAAGTGGAGGTCCATAGTCTCTACCTACCCCTGCGGGAAACAGGCGTGATATTATGTATGTATGTATGTATGTATGTAGACCCATAGAAATTTTATCAAAATCGGTTGTGTAGATGGGGTTGAAGTTGTTTTTAGTTGTGAAAATTGTATTAATTCAATGACCAACTTTCTTCTATGTCCCAAAGGTAAACTGGTGACAATGCTTAACATTAATTTGTATCTTCTAAGAAGCAAACGTTTTCAATTTTCAAAACAGTCCAGGCGTCTTCTAATAATCGGTGAACATCATGAAATTAGAGCCGTGTTTCTTCATAGTGAACATACATTTTAAAAATAGCTACGAATTGATAACATCCTTCTTTTTGGAAGTCAATTTACGAAGAGAAAAGAATGAGATTAAAACAATTTCTACCCGATAATTGGAAAAACAACAACTCATTTCAGAATATGACAGAAAAGGCGTCAACAAAACCAATAGACGTAAACAAATCTTGTTGAGACACTCAAATGAATTCTGAATACAACTGATGAAATTCAAGACAAAGCGTGTCCTTTATAAGTACATTGGATCGGAATTGAATAAAATTATTTGTTTTCCCCTCATTGATCTGTCGGGGAAAGTTCTATAAAATTCGGGGGTAACACTGATTGCGAATCTTCGAGCAAATTGTTTTCTGTCTCTTTGACAACAAGTAAACTTTCGAAATGTATTTACTGTTAAATTTTATTGCGTTTTGAGTATCTGTTATGTGAGTCCTGATAATCAAATTTAAAAGTTATTGTAAATCTGTTAGGTGTTGATTAGGTTTGAGTTTAAGTTTTTGCAGAAGATTTAAATATTTTTTTATGAAAATTAGGACTATAATGGAATCTATCACCTTTGACACTCATCCTATCACCTATGCGATGGGTTGACGATATATTCAAAGTGGCGGGTGGATAGATGAGAGCAGCACAAGACCGAGATGGGTGGCATCGATGAAGAGAGACCTATGCTCATGCTCAGCAGTGGTCGGAAGGAGGGCAGGGATGATAATGATGATAACACCCATCGAAGTGCAGACCATGCCCGGTGTCGATAATTTGCGAAACTGCTTTTAATACTCACGCCTGCCGGACAACCGAGCTCTTCAAGCCGGCAAAATCACACTAATATTATTAGGCGAAAGTCTGGAGTGTGTGTATGTTTGTTACTTTTTCACGAGCAAAGGTGTACGAGCTAACTCGAACATAAACATAATTTTGAGAACTATCTACGAGCCGCGGCGCTCACGTTTTGCAAGCGCGGCTCTTTTTACTGTACTTTACATTTTACCTATTCAATAAAATTCAGTGTGCATCGATCAGTTGTTTCACTCACTATATCATATCAAATTAATTATCATTTCTAAAAAGTGTATAAAACCCATACATTTTTTTTTTTTTTGGTCCTTCGATTTTATGGACTTTTGGCCTTGTGACCATTCGCGTCGGTTGGTCAAAACTAAACTAGTGATCGAACTAGTATCAAGTGTCAGTCACATTGTGCGAGCTAGAACAGTGCTGGACCAATTATTATTAATAATTTGATAACATTATGTATGTAGATAGTCCATAGTCTCTGCCTACCCCTGCGGGAAACAGGCGTGATATTATATATGTATGTAGATAAGATAGCTGACACCCTGGATCACGTTTTACGTAGGCTGCTTTAGGCACGGGTAACATCTCGGGGTGCTGCTAGAAAAGATATAAAGCAAAGATTACTGGTTCCATCCTGGCAGTTCCTATATCTCATCATGCACACGCTCTTGAAGGTCCGCCGGGCTCGCTGGTAGGTGCCACAGATCCACTTGATGCCGAGGTTCGTGTGCTTCTTCAGCATTTCGTGGATGCAGGGGGTGCAGTCCCGCTTGAGTTTCTTTCTGGCGAAAAAATAAATAATCAACACTCCACTCCAACTGCAGGAGCACGACCGTCTCTGTACTACCAGAGCCACACTTGGCCAGAGCATTTGGCCTACACTCTCCTCGCTGGCCTGGTTGAAGAGGTCTCATTGTTGTTTTATAACCATTGATTGTTTAGCTTGTACTCCAATGCCGGTCTGGGAGAAAAAAAAAAAAAAAAACGTAGAATGTACCAGCTGCTTCTCTTCCCACGCAGATCGTAAAAGCCGATCGAGGGAATGGGCAAAAATGCAAATCATGTTAACAGGCGATGCGGCTAGCAACCCATCACTGTATTGATTGCTTTTCCATCTTTTCGCCCACTATGACGCTAAAAGTGGCTTTTGGGTCTTGCAGCCCTGGGCTCTGCATAGAACCGCAAGACCCAAAATGCTCTGTCTGCCCCATTAGGGATAAAGACGTGATAGTATGTATTATGTATGTATGTATGTTTAGCTTGTATATCCTAAGTCGCCTTCTACGAATCCACGGGAGGACTTGGAGCGGTCCTATTTTACTCTGCCGGTAACCACGCGGCAATATAAATATGACTGATATATTGAGTGTATATTGACTTATATGATTTATTGTATGGCTTTACAAATATTCTATAAATACGCAACGTGAAACAAAAGTACGTCAATGATTGACAAAAGTATTTTAACTCGCCATCAAAACTTAAAATGCCGAAAAGCGCAAGGTGGGACGTCGCAAAATATCGTGGCTGAGGAACATCCGACAATGGACTGGTATCAAAACGGTAGAACAACTGTTTAGGCTTGCCATGGACAAATCAAGATTTAAAGAGCTGACTGCCAATTTTCAGGAATGAAGCGGCACCCAAAGAAGAAGATAGAAACTTGGATTATCGACCATTCACTCACCCACTTCTCCTTTCATTGGTGATTGCAGACGAGGCATCAGACGAATGACTTTCAGACATTAGTTCATCGGAATATACAGAACTGAAAATAAAAGATAAAAAATCTAATGGTTTTCTTATGAGCCCAATTTTGACTGACTTCCAAAAAGGAATGTCTTTTTTATTGTTTGGTTCTAAACTTCCTTAAATTTTATTCGATCGAAATCAACTCTTTTTCTTCTATTTTTCCTTCCATTATGGTTTCAAAGAACGCATTTTGTGATCTTTTCAAAGCATTTGATTGCGTAGATCATCCGACACTTTTGCTTAAATTTCGTCAATACGGTTTAGATGATAAGTCAATAAAACTTATAGAATCTTATTTAACAGATAGGCATCAGACTGTTGATTTAAATGGCATAAAATCGCACGGATCTAATGTTAAGATAGGCGTACCGCAAGGTTCAATTCTTGGACCTTTCCTTTTCTTGGTTTATGTCAATGACTTGCCTTACATGGTTGAGAAGCAGGCTGGCATAGTGCTGTTTGCTGATGACACCTCGCTTATATTCAAACTTGATCGACATAGCACAAACGCTAGCGCGGTGAACAGCACCTTGTCTTCCATTTCTGATTGGTTTTCTGCCAATAATCTCATGTTGAATGCGAAAAAGACTCAATGCGTTAGATTTTCTCTTCCCAATGTGAGACAGGGCTGCGTTGACATAATGATAGATGGTGAAAAACTCGATCTTGTTGAAAGTACTACCTTCTTAGGAATTACAATAGACTCGAAACTTCAATGGGGTGCTCATATAACTAAACTTTCAAATAGGCTTAGTTCTGCGGCTTATGCTGTTAGGAGAATAAGACAATTGACAGATGTAGCAACTGCTAGACTAGTGTACTTTAGTTACTTTCATAGTGTAATGTCTTATGGCATACTCCTGTGGGGGAATGCAGCCGATATTCAGACTATTTTTATTTTACAAAAACGGGCAATTCGTGCTATTTACGGGTTAGGATCTAGAGACTCACTCAGAGAATTATTCAAGAAAATAGATATACTTACCTTAGCATCACAGTATATATTTGAAAACATAATGTATGTAAGGAAAAATATTTCCTCATACAATAAAGTAAGCGATTTTACCGATAGAAACTTACGTAATAAGAATGACTTAGTTGCCCCGTTTTATAGGCTTAAAACAATTAATAAGACATTTATGAGGAACTGTATACTTTTTTATAATAAATTGCCAAAATCGATCCTTGATATGCCAGACAAAAAATTCAAAACTTATGTAAAGAAAGTACTTTGTGAGAAGGCTTATTATAGGACCGATGACTACCTTAAAGACAAAAAAGTCTGGCGTGAGCTTGACGCGGGTCCCTCTAAAAGTTTGTAATATAGGTACTTGAAAATGTCATAATTTGGTACATTTTGTACAAACTGAATCTACAACTTGACATTACTTTAAAATTTTGACATTCTAAAAATTAAATTTAAATTATGATATGACATAACAAACAAAACAATGTATTCTCTGTCCACATTAACTTTAAGTATTAATTTAATTGTGAGTTGACGTCCTTGGAGAAAAGGTGCAGTGCAGTTTGTTACCGCTTCTTCTGCACTAGCGCTTTGGAAGCGGTAGTAAACTTAGCTGTAAGTAACTATTTGACGTCAACAATTGTGCAACAAAATAATGACGATAATTAAGAGATATTATAAATATCCTATGATAATAAAGATATATTTGATTTGATTTGATTTGCATCATGGCATAGTAGATGACTGAACATTTTCCCTTTTCTATAATGAGAGGAAAGACAATACTACACATTCACTAATACCTTTTCGTTTGGAACTTTTTCTGTCTAACTTATTTTTTTAATTCACCTCCAGCACCACTCAAACGCTTCTAATCTATCTCTATCTTTTACTAATACTATACAGGCGAAAGTTTGTTAGTATGCGTGTGTAAGTTTTGTAAGTCGTCACGCGCAAAAGGCTGGACCAATTTGAATAAAATTCGGTATGCAGGAAGCTGACACCCTGGATTAACACATAGTCTACTTTTTCCGCGGGGCGCAGCTAGTAAATATACTTATGTAAAATTTTGATTTGAGATTTCGAGCATTGTGATTGGTCAATTTCTCTTCTCTCCGCTCTGCTCCGCTTCAGTGGAAACGGAGCCTAAGGGCGCTAATAATCTTAAACGAGTTGAAGAGGTGTATATACCTGCTGCTCGTGTCGCTACCAAATTTGGAAGAAGAAGACGTAGGCTTCGATGACAGATCGTAGAATCGGTCTCCTCTGTGCTCTGCGTCGCTGTGAATCGCTATGTTACCTATGTTGTGTTGATGGCGAGCGTTTCGGCGCGCCGGCGTCAGAACCTCGTGCTGACATTGCGACCCTGAAGATGGCAAAATCACATGTTCAAATTGTTATTAATTCAGAGCATTGTTCAAGTGCCGTGTGGTTTCCGGCAGAGTAGAATAGGGCCACTCCAAGTCCTCCCGTAGACGTCGTAGAAGGCGACTTCGGAAATACAAGCTAAACAAAGCTTGTAGGTAAACATCATGAGACCTCTTCAGCCCATCTGGCCAGCGAGAAGAATAGGCCAAGTCCTCTTGCTGCTCCGCCGCCGCCTGCTCTGTCTGACCAAGTATGGCTCTGGTAGTACAGAGAGGTCGTGCTTCTACAGTGGAGACAAAAAGACCTGATGATGAAGAAGATAAGTCCGCCTTTGTGCTTATATTGTTTCTTGTTGTTTTTGTAATTTTTTGATGTTTATTATGGTGCAATAAAGTTAATTTTTATTGCATTGTATTGATGAAGTATGATGATGATGTTCAGAGCATTCTGAGCACCCTGTCTCTGATGCAGCCCGGCACTTGTGTTGTTAAGTGGAGGACCGCCAGTAAAGTACACAGGTACGAGAGGTTCTAGTTTAGGGTCGATTACTTAGGTCAATGTGTAAGCAAATTAAAGTTTCTCGATGGAGCTCATATGTCTTAAGACAAAAGCTCCTAAATAAACAAAGATTTAAAAAAAATCAAATTAAATTAATTTAAAAAACTT
Source organism: Acrobasis consociella (assembly GCA_963555685.1). NCBI lineage: Eukaryota > Metazoa > Arthropoda > Insecta > Lepidoptera > Pyralidae > Acrobasis > Acrobasis consociella. The sequence continues at coordinate 16,902,860 of OY743124.1, read as the reverse complement.
TGTTCAACAATACGTCACAAGACTTTTTTGTTACCCTTATTAAGACGCAAGTTATTTGTCTGAACAATTTTTTTATCCGATAAACTTCAAAGGATCGGGGTGACTCACAAGGCATATAGCACACAGAGCAACTAAACTACCTATTATAAAAAATAAAATAAAAATAGTTGGATACTATAAGTCACTATAGTTAAGAAAGCAGTTTAGCAAAACTTTGCAAGTAGGCAAAGAAATGCCTCAGCTTGTGTTACACCTGACCGGAGTTAGAAGTAACGCTTATTTTTAATCTAATTTTAATCAAGAAGAGTAATTATTTTGTAAATCACTGATCCTAGCAATGCACTGCCTTACCACTTATTAGAAATAGCGTCACGATCAAAACTATCATAACTTACTTTTGTTCCAAATGCACTACGGTTTCTTCATTTCAAATGTTTTGTGCAATTGTTATTTTATTACTTGCATTGTGAAATACAACAAGCACTTTATAACGAGAAGTGCTAATAAAAACAAAACATAAATTCGCGGAAGCCCTTATAAACTTGCAGAAATGAAGACTTAAGTACCCTTTTGACTACTTTTACAATAATAAGATTGTTTTCGACGATTGTATAGATGGTTGGCGAGTGCTGACGTCGCAAATTGTTGCGTGACACATCAATATATTACATACTGTCAAAAACTGCCGCGCGACCTCGGTCGCAAAGCAGGTCGTCGACAAGAGCGACTCTTGTCGACGACCGTCGCCGACCTGCGGGCATACCGTCGGTCTTCTGTAAGATCTCTGAGAGCTAGCACGCACTTGTGATTTTTTATCGGGCGATGGTTTGAACGTTCTCGGATTTAGAATGGAGTTTGGTGTTACATGGTGGTGCGCATATTTGACGATTACTCACTTCATACGCAGTAAAAAAAATCTACTTCTATGCTTCATACTGAATCAAAGATTCAAGAATCTTGGGGTTCAAATGTTTATTCAGTAATTATACCTTTACAGGCACTTTTACATGGCAGTAATCATATTTAAGTTTAATTTCTTTTTTAAAGAAAAGCTACCGATAATAGTGCTTTGCAACGACCACTGCTGACACGAAACGCCGAAAGAAACTCATTTTCAAAGTATTGGTCGCCTACTTGTCAAAAGGGCTTTCTCATATTAAAATTGTCTTAATTAATAAATACTTAAAATAATACTATTATACTAACTGGACACGATATAATATAATTATACAATGTTGATACATTATAACTAGAATAATGTAGTTTAAACGAGTAAAGAAACATAAATTACTTCCAATAAATCCCATCGCCGGATTAAAAATCGCAAGTGTGCGCTGGCATTAACTTTACGAATAAGAAAATAATACTACTAAGAAGTATGGTGGTCCAGTCACCCTAATACTAAGCGCTTTCGTAAGTTAAGTGACACCGGGCGTGGTCCGCACTTGGATAGGCACAGTGACATAAAAAAAATTAAGCTCAGTCTTGATTCGTTTGTCTTGGCTGTCATCATAATATGCCTAGGTAATTAAAAAATCTGAGAAGAATATTGTTAGTTATTTTACTAATATTGAAGACATTGTTTTACCCTCTATCATTTGTCATAAGGTCATTGTTTGTCATAAAGAAACACGTGTGTGATACAACATTTATTTTGCAAAAGTATATCATGTTGTCTCATCTTGCTTGCTGAAATCAATAATATTACAAAAAAAATCTTCATCCATTTAACAAGCCGAGTTCGTAGTATTTTCTATGGTATCCTTCAATCTGCGTGTTCATCTGAAACAAAAGAAAAAAGTATAAAACAGAGCGTTTGTTGAATGGATCACCGAAGTTTTCAGTCTGTTCATTTATTTTTATTTATATAACTTTATTGCTCCACAATAAAACTTGTTGAACTTAACGCTAAAAACGTCTTCTGCCAAGTTAACTAAAGGGATAAACATAACACACAAATAATTATAACATAGAAATTAATACACATAAAAGTACTTATAATAAATACATAATGTTTGCTTATCATTGCAGTAGATTTCTTTTAATAATTGTCTGTTTCTAAATGAAAAAAGCTAGAGACATTCAAACAATTCTTAGCACATAAAATGATGTCAAGAAAACCAACTACTTTAGGAAATATGTATTGCATTTTAGGCAATTTGCTTGATAGACGTTTTGTCTATGTGATTTACAGCCACAGAAAATGTGCCTTGTACGCATTCATTTTAGACAGTTTGTTTCGTAGACGAATTATACTCGTAAGTTAGACACTCTGATCATAAAATCTATACATATATGTTTCATTGATTAGGACGAGGCACACCGACAACTTCTTATGACTAATAGCAAAATTTGCTATTTTATATATTCAAAGATTTAGTGGAATAATATCATAATTATCTTTACATTTTATTATTTCATTTAGATATTTTGTGCGCGTTTGAAAAAATAAAGGTATGTATAAATTTTTTCAACCCCCGGAAAATTCGAGAAGTGTTATAAGTTTTACGCTAATGTGGCATTGTAGCACTCGGATAACCCAATTTCGATGCTGTTTTGATGAAACTCTTAGCTATGTTTAATGAAAATCGGTTCGGCCGTTTAAAAGTTATTGGAGGTTAACGCTTGAAAGTCGATGTTTTTGCAGTTTGACAGAGATATTACTTCTACTAACAAGTTCCTCCGCTTATCACTAGATGGCGTTTAAATATGAACTATGAACAAAGTCGGTTTTTTTTTAATTTGCCCGGCAAATAAACTTTTTAACAACGAGTCTCGCCTTACATGCATGTTTCTCCTAAACAGTAAGCCTCCAGCTGGCCTTGGAGCCCTGACACGCAGTAGCAGACCTGGCAGGCTAGGACGTACTTGTCACCCGCGTACTTGCACAATCCTGCGCCTACGCATCATAAGATCCAGTATTGTTAAGACATTCCGGCAGTTGCCGAAGTTTTAAATCAACTCGAAGCGAAATAGCCCTAACTCTAATGCGAAATTATGCTGCCATGCAATGTTTGTAACAAAAAGACAAAAGATAAATAATTTTGCTGACTTGTCGGTACGAGATATAGATGTTGAATCTTATATTCAGATAGATTACATGACTAAACTTGTCATATTTCTCATTGATAAATCTTAATCTAGAGAAGCACTATTTATTGCAGCTCCTGAATAAATCCATTATATATTCTATATTCAACTGTTGCACCTAATTATGTATCGGAAAAACAATATATGAACATCTTTACTTTAGAAAAATCTTATTTCTCTTATAATTCAAACTATGAAAGCCAATTAAAAGCCAAAACTTTCATGACCAAAACACAGTAATTATGCACCTAATATCGGAAGCAATGTTGAAAAATTCAATAATAGTAGGGATCCAAGGGAAGTTTGATTAAACGGGATTTGCATGAGACCGCACGCCATCTGCCCTCGTAATATATTTTTAATTTATGTCCCAAAAGTTGTCAGACCCAAGGGATTATAAGGATACGCTTGTTAAAAATTATACGCAACTTTGGCTAAATAATTTCCTTTGCAAATAATTTGGACGTGCCCGACGGAACGCTCGGAAATTTGAAGGAACCGTAGGTTGTATTCATATAACGTGTGATCCCGCTTTCACTCGTCACTTTATCATTTTGTGAACATAATATGAATTAACTTTGATGCTGCTCTGGAAGCAAAGGGTACTCGTTTCAAAAATTTGTACTTGTCAATCATGAAGATGTAATTAAATTGAAAATAATATGCACTAAGTACACATTTTCTTAAGCTCTCAGAGTTTTAATTTTGTTTACGGTTAAGAACTTACCTCCTGATTTGAAATTGAATCCTGACGGATTCCCCAGGGCCTGAGTTTGAGCCGCTGAAAAGAGAGTGACACAATATATATTAATTATTCTCATTATTATCAAATTTCTACCAAAATAAAATTTTATTATTACAAAAATTCACAAGCTATTTTGCTTTCAATTTCATCTTATCAGAAAGAGAAAATGATTTTTAAGCAAGGTCTTAAAATATTACCAGCATAAGCGTCTGCTGATGACTGAGATCCCCCAAAGCCAGGGAACCCTGGGTACTGCTGACCTCCTGAACTGACAGAAGATTCCGCCACCGCCGACGCCTGCCCACCTCCTGAGTTAGCTGACGCGGACGCATCTGCCGATGATGCTGACGCCAATGCTTGGCTTTGACTCAATCCTGTGTATAAACGGTATGATATGTAAGATTCAAAATAGATGGCGCTGTCCGAGTTTAGAACTCGCTACAGAGATTTTTATAAAATACTGTTACGCGTTGTCTCCACCCGCGGGGTCACAGCGGCGATATAATCGTAGTACAACTCATTTAATACTGATTCTATGAACGTTGATTTGATGTAATGACTCTCGTCACGAGATTCTCGTCCATGAAAGCAAAGCCATATAGAACCGAATTCTTTGCATCGCTATGCTAAAAACAACCTAAGTGTGTGTCAATTTGTGGTTTTAAATACAAAGTAGTTTTAAGAATTTTCTCACCTGGGTACAAACCACCTCCTGAACTCGCATCGGCTACAGCGTTCGCCGAAGCAGAATTATGTCCCGGGCCTGCGGGAAAACCTGGATAATGCTGGTAATTTCCTCCTGAATTAGCGACTGCATTAGCTTCAGCTGCGGCAGATGCTGAGCTGGGACCGTGCGGTCCTGGTAGATATCCCGGGTAACCTTGATTCAAAGTATTTGCAACAGCGTTTGCTTCCGCCGAAACGCTACCCGAGCCATATGATGGGTATGTAGGTAAGCTATTGGCAATATTGAGAGCATTTGCCATAGCTTCTGCCTGTGCTGAGGTGGACGCTGATCCTCCTTGGTTATATGGTGAGTAACTACCGGGACCTAAACCTCCTTGAGAATTGGCATTAGCAAGAGCTTCTGCTAAGGCTGATGCGGAACTGCCTCCTTGGTTGTATGGTGAATATCCACCAGGGCTATATCCTTTTCCTCCTACTTGAGCATTAGCTAGGGCCTCGGCTAGTGCGGATGATGATCCTCCCTGATTATATGGTGAATATCCACCCGGACTTAAACCTCCTTGCGAATTGGCATTAGCGAGGGCTTCTGCTAAGGCTGAGGCAGACGCTGATCCTCCTTGGTTATATGGTGAGTAACCACCGGGACTTAAACCTCCTTGGGAATTGGCATTAGCGAGGGCTTCTGCTAAGGCTGAGGCAGACGCTGATCCTCCTTGGTTATATGGTGAGTAACCACCGGGACTTAAACCTCCTTGAGAATTGGCATTAGCGAGGGCTTCTGCTAAGGCTGAGGCAGACGCTGATCCTCCTTGGTTATATGGTGAGTAACCACCAGGACTTAAACCTCCTTGAGAATTGGCATTAGCGAGGGCTTCTGCTAAGGCTGAGGCAGACGCTGAGCCTCCTTGGTTATATGGTGAGTAACCACCGGGACTTAAACCTCCTTGAGAATTGGCATTAGCGAGGGCTTCTGCTAAGGCTGAGGCAGACGCTGAGCCTCCTTGGTTATATGGTGAGTAACCACCGGGACTTAAACCTCCTTGGGAATTGGCATTAGCGAGGGCTTCTGCTAAGGCTGATGCGGAACTGCCTCCTTGGTTGTATGGTGAATATCCCCCAGGACTATATCCTCCTCCACCTGCTTGCGCATTAGCTAAGGCTTCAGCTAGTGCGGACGGCGATCCTCCTTGGTTGTAAGGGGAATAAACACCAGGTGAATATCCACCAGGACTTAAACCTCCGGCGTTTGCGTTGGCAAGGGCTTCTGCTAAGGCTGATGACGATCCTCCTTGACTATAAGGTGAATATCCACCAGAGTTGAAATGTCCAGCGTTTGCATTAGCAAGGGCTTCTGCTAATGCTGAGGCAGAAGTTAAGCCGCCTCCCGGTTTATAAGGTGAATATCCTTCTGGACTTAATCCTCCAAATTGAGCATTAGCATTTGCATTCGCATTAGCGCTCGATCCTGGTCCAAAACCTGGATAACCTGGCAGGTAACCTCCACTTTCTGCGTTGGCGTTTGCATTTGCATTAGCCGAGGCTCCTCCTGGAGTACCAGGTCCTGGGTAGTACCCTCCCGGATAGCCTGGTCTCAAACTGTTGATTTGAGCATTTGCTGAGCTGTGTGCTGAAGCACTTCCTCCTCCTATGAAAAAGAAAACAAATGTATGCATGTATTATATGTTCAACAAGTTCACTTTAAATACATCTAATAATTAATTGATGTTGTTAAGATGATGCGTACCATCGACCTTACAAGTAACTCTTACAAAGCAGCAATAATATGCCAGGGGCAGTTTACGACTCAGATCAGTATATTGAAGGGGGAGATAAAAAAGACGAGACACAACAATAAGTAGCGAAAAAACTGCACAATTACATTGTTTCATTGTAACAACGCTATCACATTCAGGGGTGAACGAATTCGATAAAAGCCCATCCAGAAAACCAATACACTTAACCGGCCAGTCAATCATTGAGCGCCAGTTTGCTTCCAATCGGACGTCTACTTCGTTGATCGTGATAACCCTACCAAATTTAAAAGCTCTCTCGTCGACCGCGAAAATTAGATGGTACCATCAGTTTTAGAGCTACCTTTTTGCCCCTGCTCAATTTTGATGGCGTGTCGCGTCGTAAATTTTTACTTTATTTCGCTTCGAGTTCAGGTGTTGTCGGTCAATAAAGGTTTTTATTTCTCTCGCCTCTCGAGCTTTAGCGTGTATCGTTTATTGCGAACATTCAAACGGTGTATTACTCTCTAGAGACCACGTTACTTACTTAAAAGTGATATTACTAAACCGAATGGAATTAAAAATATGTTTATGAGGCTCCAACTTACCTGGACCCAACGGATCTGAAATAAATGTTGTGTTCGTTACTTTGTTCTACTTTTGAGTAAAAGTGGCATAGTTATAGCCTAACTTGTAGATCTAGAATCTGAAGTATATGTTTAGTATATTACTCGTATTTTGATTCATGTCAAAGTTTCTTCCATTCTGATTTAAGAAAAAAAGAAAAAACTTAAGTATAATGTGCCAACTTCCTTTCTTCTCGAGTTCTCATGCAGAAAGTAATAGCCAATCGAGGGAATAGGCAATCATGCAAATCATATTACTGGTCGTTGGCGAGCAAATCACTACATATTACATTGATTCCTTTTTTCATCCTCTTGCCCACTATCTCGCAAATAGTGGACTCTTGGTCTTGCGGCCCTAGGCTCTGTTAGCTTAAAATCACAAAACCCAAAATGTTCTGTCAGTACTATCAGAGGAAGCATCGCAATCATCATCGCCAAAAACAATCTCTATTAAAAAAATAAGCGTCACTATTTTATTCTAGACTTATAATTATTATAAGCCTGACTGTCAATGATTTTTTTTAATTACTTACAATATGGAGGCACTACTGGAGAAGGTCCAGGCCCTGTATATGAAAGTGAGAATGATTATTAATGAAATCAAAATCAGTAGGTATAAGTATTAAAATATGATTTTTAAGTTGACTTACCTGGCGGAACGGAAGCATCTGTTACGCCTGAAAAGCATAAAAATATAATATTGTGTGTGTCTTGATATATTAGTCTCCTGTCCTGTCGAGCTCCTCGACCTATGGGTCCCGTTTATCATTGTATGGCAGTTGTCAAGCCATGTCAGATGCCTGATTTATTTATTTAACTTTATTACTATATACATGTAAATGGCGGACTTAATTAAGGCCAGGGGCCTTTTTCGTGCCTTAAGGCAGTTTGAAAAATCTGAAACCAGTGTTGGCCACAAACACGAAAAAACAAAAAAAATCATATGTCTTATAAGGAGATTTTAAATGGCTAATCAAAAATCAATGATAGTCACATTTAAAAAAAAAATGATATATCCTTGTATTGTATCTTATTATAAGCAGGTAATAACAAATAAAATGCTCTTTGATTTACTGACTTGACTAATATTGGTCTGCTCATACAAACTTTTTAAGCAACTAACGTTGTGGTATAAGAAAATTTGAAATGCATTTTGTGTGAGTGGCTGAAGATTGCAGGAAACCAGGACATAAACAAGGGGGAAGGTCTTTGCCCAACGTATATGCAAGCAAAAATAATAATAACAGGGATGCGGACTAAAAAATTCTTTTGAATACATAATCCAGTTGATGGACTAAATAAAATAGCATATTTTTGACCCAGACTACTTCCCAATTCTATGCCTGGGCGGCAGATTTTACTCACAGCAAGTAGGGGTGGTGTAGCAGTGGACTTCAACATTGACGACGCCCAGCGAGACGAACTCTGTGCACGTGCAAACTTGACACTCGTCCCAGGGGTGTGTGAATGGCACGCTAGGCTTAAATGGACGGCAAGATGCGTCTGAAAGTAGACAAAAATATTCCTAAAAGCAATGAGGCGTTTTCTAGTAAAAAAAAAATAAGGTTAAAAACATTCTCAATAGATGGCGCGTAATAGTTTTAAGAACGTTCTGTCAAAAAAGGAATAGGCCGTTTGGTTCAATCATTTTAGTACATTTGTTACTAATTAACCAATCTTGTATTTTACTGTAATTTAATAAAAATATACATGTACAAACAAAAGTACAATTTAAATAAAAAATAAAAGTATTAATTCCAAATACAATCGAATAGTTTTACGCCCTGTAAATGTTATAGAAAAGGGTTAATTTTTCTTAATTTATTAGTTCTAGTCACCTACTGTTAAAGTTCCGTGATATCCCTTTACACCAAATTTAAAACTAAAAATTTAACATATCTTCATTTTAAATATCTCAATTCAATAAATTTTACATTCTTGTAAATTCTGCTTCACCATTTAGGGTGAATCAAATAATCCAAAAGGAGTTTATATTGCTCTTATACCGGATTTTAATCAAATTCCGGTGAAACATTCATCAAGGTAATTTCATAATTAACACGTAATTACCTCTTAATTTGTAAACACTGGTGTAATCCTTAGGATAAAATTTACGCTTATTTTCTCACGGCAAAAGTCTAATTTATAAAAAAAGGTTGGGTTCATTACTAACGTTGGCAGTTTGGTTAAATTCTGATTCACCTAAAGCAAACTGACATGGACAGAAAATGTCCGTTAAATTTGCGTTAGTAATATTTCAAACCAAATTCTTGATATATCAACTATTGAGACGAATTAAGTACTAGTTACCATTAATGGGAAAAATAGTTCAAAAACGTAGTACATACGTGGTGAGGGTCCAGGCAGAGGAGATGGTTTGGGTGGTTTTGGAGTGGGTTCTGTAAATAAACAAATTGAAATAAGTAAATAAGTCCTCATATAAGCTCATTTACTGTATCATCCTTAGCGCTTGCTTTTAAAGCATTGGAGTCGTTTTCTCCTCCAAAGACGTTTAAAACAGTTTTCTCATTAACTGGGCCGAGATAAATATTTAGTTTTGATATAAACACGCTACTCCATCAACATAAAGGATATTGTCCTATTTTTGAGTAATCGAAAAGTTTCGATTATATGGACGATATTTTAATATAGTCTTGTTTGAATAATACACTCGTACTATTGTGTTGGATCATTGGCATGTTGTGCTTATGAGATACTGTATTACGCATGAAGAAAAGTATAGAACAGTTTTTATGTAAATCATTCTAACCTGTTACTACGGGCTCTGGTTGAGGTGGTCTGGGTGTTGGTGCTGAAAAATAGTATTAATACATATAATATTATGTGTCTGGATAATATAATTAAGACATATATTTTCATCTGCCTCCGTGGCGTAGTGGTTAGAGCGTTCGGCTCATACCCTGAGGTCGCGGGTGCGATTCCCGGCGGGGGCAACGACTTTGTGTTGTTGTCCTAGTTCGGTTAGGACATTGTAGGCTGATCACCTGATTGTCTGATAAGTAAGATGATCCGTACTCCGGAGGGCACGTTAAGCCGTCGGTCCCGGTCATTGTCTTTGACATTGGTCGTTACTTAAACCAAGTCAGAGGCCTCTATGGTGGTTTAAAAACTCTAGTGTTAGTCACTAACACACACGATAAGAAGAAGAAGCATTACATACAAGTCCGCCATTTGTTAAAAATATATTTGTACTTTGAAACAATAAACTTTTAATTTAATAAAATAATACCTACGACACTTATCGTGATAATGTTAAAAAAGTTTTACAAATACATAGTACTTATTTAGTAATAGGAATTTAATTTTTATTTAATTTTAAAAATTTAAATATTAAATAAAAGTAAAGATGTGACTTACGTGGTACTGGTCTTGGTGGAAGCACTGCAAAAATATAATTACATTTTAATTAACAAATCAAGAGTGAGTTTGTGCTTGGTGATGGAGGTTGTGACGTATAACGTATTATGTAATTGTATGCATGCAGAGAGAGAAACCTCTTGACAATGCGTGCCGTGTCCAGGAGTACTGGCTTCTGTATCTGACCCTTGATCTAGCCATCTAGCGAGAGAGTCTTAAGGTGTTGGTCAAGACTCTTTGCTGAAGACCATTATTATTATTATTTTTAACATATATTTATTTTTGTATAGATTTGTTTTTAGATAATAATAATGTGTGATAAATGTAATTGGTGTAATTCGTTTTTATCACATTAAATAAATAAATAAACAAATAAACAGAGACGCTTGGAAGGAGACGGAGTTGCTTGCATTGTAAACGGAATAAAAGAAAGCAAGTAAAAGGGGAATTGTTAATAAAAACGGAGTATATTGAAATACAGATATGAGTGTGGCTGACTCAAATTGATCGTCACTTGATGCAATTTATGTGTTTTTTTTTGGCTCAGTGTTGTAAAGGATGCTTGATAAAATTACGTCTCTTAAATACCTTTAAATCTTGATCGTCAACTGTTACGCAATTGATAAGATGTATTTATACACATGTTTAGTTGAGTGTTATATTACAATTTTATACTAACTTTTAATTATTTTTTTTACAGGTAAGAACGACTACTTAATCAAGGAATTTACCATATCATGTAAGTACTTTTTAAATAAGTAATAATTACATAGAAGGTTAAATGTTTTTCATTAGTAATTAGAATTTCTGACTCTCTGATCTGATCTCTGATCTGAATTTTCAGTTCTATGACATTTTGCACCTGATGATCTAAAATCTAGTTTTAAAACAAGTTCGTACATGTATTCAAAGAGCATTGATCTCAGGCAGGTGGCATTTTGTAAAACTGTAGCCAAATCAATTAAACTGTTGCGGCATCTTCTGCGGCATCCGTAGGAACAGTAGCGTGCATGTAATACAGACACAAGGATATTCTACATAGGGTAGAATAACCCACCCTAATATTATATTGGAGACTAGCAAAAATGTATTCAATATTATAGGAGAATGGCTGCATATCAAGCTAAAGCTTGATATATTTGATGCAGCCATTTTCGTAATGTAGGTAAAATTAGTACCAACCCTGATAGAAATATTTGTGCACGTCACTGTAACATTGACTTGCAAAGGAGAAATAAAAGCGGTAAAGCACACCTCGAGCTCCAAGCCAGAATAGCTGAGGATATCTTGAAACAAGGAGTAATACATACCGCATCGTCCGTTATCAAAGCAGTTGATCTGCACCTCCAGCTTCCCAAGCACGACCTTCGAAGGCACCTCCATGCACACACAGGACTGGCACGGGTTCACCGGATTCTCGTACGGCTGGTTGCTGGGTAACGGACTGCATGATGCTGTGGGGTTACCAATTGGCATGTTAGGATTTGAGAGTGAGTGGTCTCAGTCTAAGGCTATTAGTTGTTACAAAACATTTACTCTTCCGTCTTTTAGATTACGGACTTCGGACAGGACAGGCAGGCTCAAGGAGATGGCTTTACGCAGGCTGAAAAATCTGACATCAGTGTTGGCTACTTAACAAACTACACATACGAAAAGCAAAAAAAAAAAAAAAACCAATTACTATTGAATCTGAAAAACACGATAAATATTTCTGATTAAATTGAAATTCATAGACCCATAACGCAAAAATCTACTCATTCCAGAACACCCTTGTCAGGAACTGCATACTCTCGACACCTTTCTGCAGTTTTAGATGATTTACTATTTAAAAAAAAAAATTAGATTTAAACTTATGCGGTTTCCTCGATAATTTAGTTCAGTTGGTTTGTCGAAGAGATTATTAGCATTTGTAGTTTTATTTAATTTTGTTTAAGACATCTTCTGGCATTTTATCAATCCATATTGTCTACTGAAACGTGTATAATATTTTCTTGCTAACAGAGAAAGGCCTAGAGGCCAACAGTGGGATAAGGAAGGCTGCTGTTGACGATGATGATAGCTAACAGATGGAGGACTTTGTATGAAAGAATGCATCATATTTACCATGTTTACCGTTGTTTTCAATTTCTGGATCATCAGGCGCAGTTGCATGCGCCTCGATCTCTGGAGAACTCAAGGATCTGCGTGTGGATGCAGCTGTTAAGAGCAGATAAATTTATCTACCCTCGTGCGCTGTGATGTCGGGATAAATAAAAACACTAAATATCTCTCTCACTTACCTCGCCATGCTGGAACTGGTACTGGGTAGATGGGGCTTGGTGTTGGTTTTGGCGCAGGAGGTCTGGGAGGTGGTTTCGGAGCTCCGCAACCGGCGCAGGAGGCACAGACTGGCAGCAAGTTGCTCAGGCAGGCGCACACAAAGCATTCGTAGTTGGTGCTAAAGTAGTGATACAATTCGCCTTCTTTTGTACACTGGACCTGAGGACCTGTGGAATAAATCTCTAATTTAGAATACACTAATAATTTCAATGCATGATAATTTATCTTTCCTTAGAAAAAATACCAAATCTACGTCTTGTAACTGATTGATGAGATGGTACTAGACACGATTTTCTTTTAGGGTTCAATCGACAAATTAAGTTAGACTACAACTACATACATACTATCACGTCTTTATCCCTAATGGGGCAGACAGAGCATTTTGGGTCTTGCGGTTCGATGCAAGCCCAGGGCCGCAAGACCAAAAAGCCACTTTTAGCGTCATGGTGGGCGAGAAGATGGAAAAGCAATCAATACAGTGATGGGTTGCTAGCCGCATCGCCTGTTAACATGATTTGCATTTTTGCCCATTCCCTCGATCGGCTTTTACGATCTGCGTGGGAAGAGAAGCGGCTACAACTATGATTCAAATAATTTAACAATCGTCTTACCTGGTACAAGATAAGGCAGCAACACCTCATTCGATAACACAAGTCTTGCTCCTGCACAAAGAATTATATTGATCGTAATGGATTTAAATAGGAAGTTAATCAAAACTTCGTCAGATATCTCGAAAACGATGTACATAACAATGATTTTGTATAGAAATAGAGTTTTAATCTTTCCTTTCAAAGTTAAAGACAAGCTTACCCGGACGACGTTCGCCGAATTTGTTTCCTAATTTATCCTCTAAGTTGTGTTCCAAATCGTCATTATGGTCGTGGACTATTTTATCCAAATGATCTAATTCATCATGGTCTATGACGCCCGATCTGTAGAGAAATTGATTATGTTAGGTATTTAATAAAAAAATTACTACTTCCGTGGACAAGTGATTATTGCCTTGTGGGCCGGAGGTAGTGGGTTCAAATACTATCTGTGAAAAGTTGTTTCCAACCTGGTTAGGATATATACCATCAAGATTAGGTAGCGCACCCCGTGCTCTAAAGCATAATCGCTGAGGATACAACCGGGAGTACGCTGATGATGATGGTGATGATTTATAAAAAATAACTTGACCGGTAGTTGTATCATACACAATAAAACTAGAACAAAAATAGAGGGAGGTCATAGAAAAGGTGGATGCAGTATGTGAATCAAGATATAACTAATTAAGATAACAGTTAACATGACAAAGGATAGAGTACAAAAGAAGCGACTTACGTATTGTGCTGACTCCGCCTAAAGTGGGATAAGGAAAGGAAGAACAAGAAATTGTATCATGAATATTTACAAATGCCTATCACAGAATATTTCGGGGATTCTAGATTTATGTACAACAATTTCATTTTCGAATAAGTGCCTATTGGTTCAAAGAAAATGAGATAATGTTGAGTGAAAAGTAATGGAACAGTTCTTTTATTTTCTGTTGGTTTGAAAGCTAAAACCAGAAAACAGGGTTCATCATTAAGGCCATACCCAAATTTTCCGGGGTCCAGTGGCGCCGCCATTTAAAATAAATCATTTGAAAGGAAACGGAGATATCATTCAAAATTGTGTCTTGGTCAAGCCCTAGATAACCCTTAAAAATATTTTATGAACTACTGTTTATAATTTAAAGTGCGAACGTGAAGCTTTTCTACGCACATTAGCTAAAAGTGGCCGTTTTTCGCAAATGTGCGTAGAAAAGCTTCACGTTCTCACTTTAAACTACAAAAAGTAGTTTAAAAAATACTTTAAATGGGTATCTAGAACTTGACCAAGACACAATTTTAAATGATATCTCCGTTTCCTTTTAAATGATTTATTTTAAATGGTGGCGCCACTGGACCCCGGAAAATTTGGGTATGGCCTTAAACGCCTGATACATTTTTTTTAAATAACCTATACTGTCCCACTATTGGGCAAAGGTCTCTCCCATTTTTCTCTATCCAGAGCTGCTTACGACCACTCACACTGGAAAACGTCCAAGTGCCGACGCTTTCTAGAACTGCCCCTAGGATTCCGACTATTTTTAGGTATTCACGGAGTTATCAAGTGAGCCCATTTTTAACCTACTAGCAAAAACGAGGAGGTTATCAATTTTTCGGGATCTTTTCTATGTATGTTCACCGATTATTCTAAGACGCCTGGACCGATTTGTAAAATTTTCTTTTTGTTTGAAAGTGTATACTTGTCAGGTGGTTCCACAGACATTTTATTAAAATCGATTGTGTAGTTAGAGGGTGACGTCGTTCTTGAACTTTGAAAAAATATTCAGGGGACATTCTGCTAAAATAGCCCGTCTAATCCCACTTCAATTTTATGTTAAATGTGATTACTATGCCCGATACATCTATATAACAAAGTCACCATTTATAACCCAAGAACGGCTGGACTGATTTAGATTTAGAGTTCGGTCACAGAATTAAATATAAGTATTACAAACAGAACGGAATCTGCTAAATTCCCGCGCAATATGTGTTCCTCACCCCTTCCCCGTTTTTGGCTTTTGGAGGATGTTGAGCGGTCAGCTGCAGGCGCCTGGCCACCTCAAAAAGGCGAGAGCGGGAAAAAGGTGCGAGTATGGGGAACGGGGGAGGCGGGACTTTAGGAGATTCCGTTTTGGTTCTGTACGTAATACTCGTATTAATTTTGTGGTAAAGGATATAGGATAGTTTTTATCTTGAAATTCTCATATGGGGTGGAGCCCGAGGGTATAGCTAGTTGACCATAAAATTTTACATAAGTAAGCGTTTAGAGTATCTATTTGTATATTAAAATTACCTGTCTTGTAGTGCTAATCCCTCTAGTTCACCTCCTAAGACAAATATATTAATTTTATTTATATATAATAACCAACTTATATATTTCGATAAAATAAATTAAAATTAAATTAAAACTAGATACTAGAGATATTGAAAAATTTTGGATTAAAATTTGGAAAAACGAGTGTTATTATTATTATTAATAATAAACTTTATTGTACTTAAAATAACAAACATTTATCACAAATAATTACAAACAACGGTACAAATGGTGGACTTATTGCAGAAGGGATAAGTCCACCATTTAAGTGTTTAAGAAGTGTTTTTATTAATTTTGTAATCTTTTACAAAAGAAATGTATTTTACTTGTTACGTCGTGCCTCACAAGAGTAATATTAATAAATATAAAGGTCTAGGAATATCCTCACCCAACATACTGCTTTTATTTAATTAGTATTTAACCCAAAAGAGTAAAATCTAAAATATTGAACTCACCAGGGTGATCATCCGCGAACACACTTATAACAAGGGTTAAGAAATATAACCCTATTACCCCTTTCATGCTGACCCTAGTCTTCCACTAAGAATCCTCAGTTGCCTGAAGAATTCTCTCAATGGATGCTTTCATAAGAAACAAGCCTTTTATATACAAACGAATGATTTCTGTGGTTATAAATCTTAGAATTTTTGATGCCATGTTTGCATCAAGTTAGTTTCGCTTAATGTAATGGATGCCAATCAATCTCTAGCAATAAATTTGTAAATATGATTTATGTACGATGATAATTTTTGAAATTTTAACTCTTACTGCTACTTTTTACCTAACATAAAAATTAAATTGAAGTATAGCCAAAGTAAAAAGTGCCAAAGTTTGTTTACAACAACTCTTTAATTTTCGTGTCGAAAAATTCATTGGAATTACTAAATATTCTTATAGCTTACCTATGCTATGTGTTAATTAATTTTGTGGTCCGTTTATTTTGTAAATGTGTTTCTGCAATATGATTATTTTGTTATGCTTCTTCTCAACGTAAGATTTATAACTTTACTTTTTAATATCTCGCTGGAAGACATTGTATTCTATTCTTTATTTTAGATAATGTTTTTGATGGCAAAGGTTCTAAGAGGTGATAAAATAAAAGGTTTAGACATGATAATCCCACTAAATATTTATTAGCCAATAATATATAATTTTGAATAGCGTGCACTGTTATTTTTAATGCTCTTCTTATCTAAGACGTTCAGAATCAGTATTCCAGCCAGGTCGTTTTTTTGTTTGTTGAGATCATTGTGATGTTGCTCTGAAAAAAACATCATTATGTTAACTACTTGAAATGGATATTTTTATGTCTTCTGTGGGCAGTGGTGTCTAATATCTAGTAGCAGAAGATAGGAACTACTCCAGATATGATAGCTTACTAGACCATCGCCTACTTTAATGGATTCCCTAGGTATTACAACAATTCTTTTGCTTGTTTTTTACAATCTGCATTGAACCCAATGCAGTTCTTTCTTAAGTCTTCTTTTTCTCACATGACTGTGGTTTAATTTTTCATTTTTTAGGCTTGTATAAATCTTTTTAATTATTATTTGGAATCAATAACCTATTTATTTATAAAGAATGAAGTAAAGTTTTACTGCATGCCAATGCATCATAAATTATCTATTAAAATAGTGTGTTGAAATGTATGCAAATAAATTAATTCAAAATTTAAGTGATACGTATATCCCACCTGTAATTAGTCTTCCTTTTATTCTAAGGAATCTTCACCTTCACGCCAACCGGTTTGAGCTTGAGCGTGGGCTTGCGCCTGCGCATGAGCGCCGCCTCCTCCTCCTCCTCCTCCTCCATATGGTATTAAACCTCCTCCATAGCCTCCGAGGAGATTGTGTGTTTGGGAATTAGCTGCATTAGCAATGGCTTGAGCTTGGGCTTGGGCTTCAGCGGATGCGCCTCCGTAACCTCCATAGCCTCCTAAGAGATTTTGAGTTTGTGCTTGGGCTTGCGCTTGCGCTTGCGCTTGAGCGGCTGCTTGGGCAGCAGCTTGAGCGATAGCTTGGGCTTGCGCTTCAGCGGAAGCACCTCCGTAACCCCCTCCGTAACCTCCATAACCCCCGATAATTCCCTGTGCTTGTGCTTGCGCTTGAGCAGCGGCCATAGCTGCAGCGTTAGCGATGGCTTGTGCTTGTGCTTGTGCTTCAGCGGAGGCGCCGCCGTATCCTCCGTATCCTCCAATGATTCCCTGCGCTTGGGCTTGCGCTTGCGCTTCTGCTGCGGCTTGCGCTCCGCCGTATCCTCCATAACCACCTATGATACCTTGTGCCTGAGCTTGGGCTTGAGCGGCTGCTTGAGCTGCGGCTGCGGCTTGAGCTTGAGCTTGAGCTTGAGCTTGAGCTTGAGCCTGGGCGATGGCTTGAGCTTGAGCTTGAGCCTGGGCGATGGCTTGAGCTTGAGCTTGAGCCTGGGCGATGGCTTGAGCTTGTGCCTGGGCTTGAGCAATGGCTTGAGCTTGTGCCTGGGCTTGAGCGATAGCTTGAGCTTGGGCGGCGACTTGGGCTTGAGCGGCGGCTTGGGCTTGAGCGGCGGCTTGGGCTTGAGCAATGGCTTGAGCTTGTGCCTGGGCTTGAGCGATAGCTTGAGCTTGTGCCTGGGCTTGAGCGATAGCTTGAGCTTGGGCAGCGGCTTGGGCTTGAGCTTGGGCAGCGGCTTGGACTTGAGCGGCGGCTTGGGCTTGAGCAATGGCTTGAGCCTGTGTCTGAGCTTGAGCAATAGCTTGAGCCTGTGCCTGAGCTTGAGCTATGGCTTGAGCTTGTGCCTGGGCTTGAGCAATAGCTTGAGCTTGTGCTGCAGCTTGGGCTTGTGCTGCAGCTTGGGCTTGTACTGCAGCTTGGGCTTGTGCCTGAGCTTGAGCGATAGCTTGAGCTTGTGCCTGGGCTTGAGCTGCGGCTTGAGCTTGTGCTGCAATGGCTTGAGCTTGTGCTTGGGCTTGAGCGATAGCTTGAGCCTGTGCTTGGGCTTGAGCGATTGCTTGAGCCTGTGCTTGGGCTTGAGCTGCGGCTTGAGCTTGAGCTTGGGCTTGAGCTTGGGCTTGAGCGATAGCTTCAGCTTGTGCTTGAGCTTGAGCGATAGCTTGAGCTTGTGCTTGGGCTTGAGCGATAGCTTGAGCTTGTGCAGCAGCCTGCGCTTGTGCGGCGGCTATTGCCTGTGCTTGTGCTTGAGCTTGTGCTTGGGCTTGTGCTATAGCTTGGGCTTGTGCCTGCGCTTGAGCAATGGCTTGTGCTTGTGCCTGCGCTTGAGCAATGGCTTGTGCTTGTGCTTGAGCTTGAGCTTGAGCTTGAGCTTGTGCTTGTGCTTGAGCTGCGGCTGCAGCTGCAGCGGCTTGGGCTGCAGCGTAAGCCTGTGCACTAGCCGATGCACCTCCGTATCCACCTTGACCCCACGCTCCACTGTTGGCTAAAGCTTTGGCAATTGCCGCAGCATTCGCTCCCGCGTATCCTCCTGGACCCCAAATCCCGCCATTGGCTATAGCGTTAGCATAGGCATCTGCTGCAGCATTGGCTCCTCCGATACCACTATTGGCTATAGCGTTAGCATAAGCATCTGCTGCAGCATTTGCCCCTCCGATTCCACCATTGGCTATTGCATTTGCATAGGCTTCTGCTGCGGCGTTTGCTGATCCACCTTGGCCCCAAATTCCACCGTTGGCTATTGCGTTAGCAGAGGCATCTGCTACGGCATTTGATCCTCCTTGACCCCAATTTCCACCGTTGGCATTGGCAGTAGCGTCTGCTACTGCATTGGCACTTCCTCCCCCCCATCCTCCGGTACTGGCACTGGCATCTGCATAGGCATTGGCGCTGGCACTACTAGGACTGTACGCTGTAAAATATTAGAGAAAATATTAACTTCAAGTAAATGTAATTTTATTAGTCAAGATCTCTCAGTCTTTTCGTCAAATGCTTACCGTCTAAAACGCAGAATAACTTTTTTATCAGTTTTAAATCATTATCCGACCAAATCAAATTGATATTTTTAGAAAAGACAGTGGCATATTATTAGGTGTCAACTAGATTTGGTCGGATAATAATTTAAACCTAGTAACAAAGTTAGTCTGCGTTTTATAATAAGACGGTTAGTATTTAATCGTTTTTTTAGTTTATTTACGAAATAATTTTCCAACTTCGCAGTTGTAAAACTTGCTTTAATCTTTAAATCTTGAACTGAAAATAGACGTTTTCAATCAAAAATAACACAAATTCTAAACGGCAATTATGATATGTCTTGAGTTAGCTGTTGGTTGCTGTAAAAATTAATAAAGTAAATAAAATAAAACACAGTCCTGTTTCATACCTTTGGTAAAAAATAAAGTTGTTTTAGTGAAGTAGGCGCGATATTTTGATACGATTCTGATATATTAGAATTATTTATAATTATTTTTATATCAGATTACGGAAGGGAAACCCGTGCCCAATAGTGTTAGTGATATAAATATAAAGTAAATTGAGTTTTCTTTTTATTCATTTCATTATGTACTCACGAATTCCGCATCCCGGTATACGAATAGTTTCTATGTAGACATAGTTGTATTTAATCCTGCATATGTGGACGTGGCATGAATCTCCAGGCAATTTAAAAAGTGTATTAGGTTCGTAGTATTGGCAACGCGGAGCTGAAATTGTAATAGTTAGGTCAAAAGTCCTGAAATGTCGTTCAATGAATAAATCATTGAACACGCTGGTATAGCTCAAACCAAAAGCAATAAGCGTACCTAAATCAAATTTCAGGGAAAACTTTTGATATTTTGCGAACAATTTGACAAAGGAACAAGAATTACAAGTACCTTTTATTTTTTACTTACCCACGTAAATGATTACTGGAACCGGATGGTATTTATGACCTAGAAAAAGTAGTTTATATTAACACAATAGTTTACTTTTATAAGACATAGATATTGCTTGAGAATATAGGCTGATTCAGGTAACAAAATGGCAAGTGTTGTGAGTTTTTTGACGCCTATTACCCGGTTTTTTTTTTGATTTGGCATACAGTTAATGGCCTCTATTAATATTTTTTGGGATAAAATCTCTATAATATAACATTTTCCGGCATAATTTTAGTTTGTTTTATACAACGTACTTAGACGACCGACTTAAATCTGACGATATGTCCTAAAAATTACGATTGCTGCAGTGAAAAAATAGAAATTAATTAAAAAATTATTTAGTGACTCTTTTTCCTAAATTCGACTTCACGGGTCAGCTTTTTCTGCCATTTTGTTATCCAAATACGAAATAGCAGAAAGCAATAAGCACACTTACTAACACGAGGTACTGGCACAGGTACTAAGACTCTTTTGCCGGGTACAATGATGTATCTATTTACTGGGACAGCTATCCTGATAGGGATAATCCTTGGTGGCGAAGGAACTGGATAAGGTCTGTGAATAGTTATAGGAATCGGGATTCTCTCTGTGATTGCTATTGGGATTGCAGGACCACGAATGTAGATCTTTTGTGGTGGTTGTGGGATTGGTATTGGAATAGGTATTATAATTTTCTTTCCAGGGACTGGGATGAAAATTGGCCTAGAAGGACCTGATATTATGATTGCTGGAGGGCATATGAAATTGGGTGGCCGATTAGGTATTATTGGCCGTGGCTTTGGAATTGGGATTGGGATAGGTTGTGGTCTTGGAATTGGTATTGGGATTGGACGTGGTCTTGGGATCGGAATGGGTATTGGGATCGGACGTGGCCTTGGGATTGGGATAGGTTGTGGTCTTGGAATGGGTATTGGGATTGGACGTGGTCTTGGTATTGGGATAGGTTGTGGTCTTGGAATGGGTATTGGGATTGGACGTGGTCTTGGGATCGGTATTGGTATTGGTATCGGACGTGGCCTTGGGATTGGGATAGGTTGTGGTCTTGGAATGGGTATTGGGATTGGACGTGGTCTTGGTATTGGGATTGGTTGTGGTCTTGGAATGGGTATTGGTATCGGACGTGGTCTTGGGATTGGGATAGGTTGTGGTCTCGGAATTGGTATCGGGATTGGACGTGGCCTTGGGATCGGAATTGGTATTGGGATCGGACGTGGCCTTGGGATTGGGATTGGTTGTGGTCTTGGAATGGGAATTGGGATCGGACGTGGTCTTGGGATTGGGATTGGGATTGGACGTGGCCTTGGGATCGGAATTGGTATTGGTATCGGACGTGGCCTTGGGATTGGGATTGGTTGTGGTCTTGGAATGGGTATTGGTATCGGACGTGGTCTTGGGATTGGGATAGGTTGTGGTCTCGGAATTGGTATCGGGATTGGACGTGGCCTTGGGATCGGAATTGGTATTGGGATCGGACGTGGCCTTGGAATTGGGATTGGTTGTGGTCTTGGAATGGGAATTGGGATCGGACGTGGTCTTGGGATTGGGATTGGGATTGGGATTGGGATTGGTTGTGGTCTTGGAATGGGAATTGGGATTGGGATTGGTTGTGGTCTTGGAATTGGTATCGGGATTGGACGTGGCCTTGGGATTGGAATTGGTATTGGGATCGGACGTGGCCTTGGAATTGGGATTGGTTGTGGTCTTGGAATGGGAATTGGGGTTGGACGTGGCCTTGGGATTGGAATTGGGTATGGTTGTGGTCTCGGAATTGGTATTGGGATCGGACGTGGTCTTGGCACTGGGATTGGTTGTGGTATTGGAACGGGTATTGGGGTTGGACGTGGTCTTGGTATTGGGATAGGTTGTGGTATTGGAACGGGTATTGGGGTTGGACGTGGTCTTGGAATGGGTATTGGTATTGGACTTGGCCTCGGAATTGGGATTGGTAAAGGGATTGGGCGTGGTCTTGGTATTGGGATTGGGATTGGTTGCGGTCTCGGAATAGGTATTGGGATTGGACGTGGTCTTGGTATTGGGATTGGGATTGGTTGCGGTCTTGGAATAGGTATTGGGATTGGGTGTGGTCTTGGTATTGGGATTGGGATGGGTTGCGGTCTTGGAATAGGTATTGGGATTGGACGTGGTCTTGGTATTGGGATTGGGGTTGGTTGCGGTTTTGGAATAGGTATTAGGATTGGACGTGGCCATGGGATTGGTATTGGAATTGGACGTGGTCTTGGGATTGGGATTATTTGTGGTCTTGGAATGGGTGTTGGGATTGGACTTGGCCTTGGGATTGGTCGTGGTGGCGGTATTGGAGGTAGTGGAACAGGCCCTAAAAGAAAAAATATCCTTTAATAATACAATTTCAGTAATTTCAAAAATATGTATGTAACGAAAATTATTTTGTAGGTTGACAACTAAGTTATTAGACGTGACCATAATAATTAGAACAAAATTTTGCCAAAGTTACACTAGCACTGCCGGCACATACAACTACAGGACTATGTATCAAGTCTGGTAACTTGGATGTACTTTTATATTTAAATTATAGTGACTATTTTACTCACAGAATGGTTTTGGTACCAGCGGTGGAATTGGTATGGGCACTAAAAAATAAAACGGTAAATGCAATAAACAGCTGAAAAACTTTGCATATTTTTCCAAGCCACAACATATTTCAAATGATTACATACCCACAAGCATTTTTTTATAAACAGTACTACAGTAAATATAATAGATATAATGTAAACTCAATTAAAATCAAAAGCAAAACTATATTATATTTTAAATAAATTAAACCAGAAAGATACTTACTTGGGTAAGGTTTTGGATTGGGCGGCGGGGCTGCAACAGTTATACGGATTTAATGATTTTGAAATTATTTAGAAACATATTAAGAATTGCGATAATATAAAAAAACTCTTCATAAAGCATCAACTCTTTATGGAGTGTTCAAAATAAAATTTAACACCAGAAGTGTTTGCAAATTAATAAAATTTTCTGAATCAAAAGGCAAATAAGAAGTAGTTTTTGGAGACTCACGTTTGCATTCATTGCACGAAGCGCATTTTGCGTATAAGCTGCCATCGTAAGCACTGAAGCAAGCGCATACATAACAACTCCAAATAGTACTCCTATAGAATAGGTCTCCAACTTGAGTACATTCAGGCGCTGAAAATTTACAACATATTATTTTCAAACAGTCCATGAAAAGTTGATAATTTGATCTTTATTGAGAATTGCAAATAGGTCATGAAAAATGTATCGCCAGTGTGGGATTCGAACCCATTACCTTTTATGTCTGAACCATTAAGCTAAGACATTGGTTAGCGTTAGTAATACTAAAATGAGAACTGACTATCAGACAATAAATGTATAAAGCCCTATTTCTAAGAAATTGTTGCAGAAACTCGTGCATATTACACTCTTACCATCATAATGATGATCTGTAAAAAAATGCGAACATGTAACATGAACAATTCTGTTGTAATATGATAGTCGTCAATTTTAAAATTTCATAAAATTTTATTCAATTATTCTTCACTTTTATAAATAGGACCTCATCATCAGGTAATCATCTATTTGCTTCTTACCTCAGTTTTGTCGTTTTGAGTGAAATCTTTTCAATTGCCTTAAATTTTAAAAGCTAGACTTTTGTATCACGCTTATTAAACTATATTTAAAAAATGTAAGATTTCTTATACTTCACTTGTTTACCTCAGCAGTTCTTTCATCAGTAGACTCATTAATATCTTCTTTGTTAAATTCATTCCCATCATTACTCTTATTGTGTACAACTGCTTACTATTTTTGACTTTGAAACTTACTATGAGTATGAGAATAAAATTACCTGATGAAATTGGAATAGCTATGGGACCATAGCCACTCGTTGATGCTTGCGCTTCAGCCTGTGCCTGTGCCTGTGCGTTGGAAGCTTAAACCATAACAAGTCATTATTCATTAATAGAGTTTCTTCTTAATAAAGCGCAGTCGAATATACTAGATCCTTTTTAGTGGTACGAAAGCCAAATAATTTATATTCTTACTGTGTTTTTAATAATGAAAATCCCTAAGAAATAACACGCTCAATTGATCGGCGCTTAGCTAGTTCTGCATTTATTCGTACTTACTCCTATCTACTTAAAAAGTTATTTAAAGTAGCTAGTGTTTCGTACATCTAAAAACAACCCAGTATATCAAGCCCCGAAGCCACTCTCAAACATATTAAGTAAGATGTGTCGTACCCATGGGCACTGGTTCCCTTCAGAAATCAACAAAATCGAAACAGGTGTCATGTTTTTCGACGTCCTAATTTTTACAAAAATATCGGCGCCGACAAAAGCTTTTGTATACTTTTATTAAAATACGAGCAAAAGATACACGGGTAAACTTTGCTTTTCTATTTGCTCAGGCGCTATGATCTATACTGAAAAATTTGAAACAAATCTTTGGAGAAAATACATGTTTTGTTAGTTAGTAATACCAGGAAGGAGAAATAAAAATATAGGTACAAAACCAAGTTAGCCTTACCACTGGGGAAGGCGTAGACTTGCGCCACCAACAACGCTAAAAGCCAGAAGCTCTTCATCTTGATTGGCTGATCAGAATGGACTGACTGGAACCTGCGTGAGTCGCTTGAGACTCACGAAAGATACCTTCTCTACCACCAGTGTCAGTATATAAAGTGATTCCGCTTTACGGGATAAAACCCGGAGCAAATCGTTTATGATATTAAATATATTAATATTCATCTCTACTTGATTGTTTCGATTTGCATCCGTAACTAAACTGCATAATTCAATTATGAATATTACACTTTATATCATGAAGCAATAAAAACATTTGTTGCAGACTGAAGTATTACTTCTTTACTATGGTAATTAAATACACCTCATGTTTATAATATGTACATTGTATGGAACTTAATTACATAATTAATTAAAATGAAAAATATTTTTTCAAAACTAAAAACCGGCTTAACCCCCAAACACAACAGAAATATTTTGATTAAATTTCTATGGGACTAACTCGAAAGTATACCCTTTCAACCAAAATAATTTTTGAAATCGGTCTAGATGTCTTCGAATAATTGGTAAACATACATAAAAAATATCGCAAGGAATTGATAACCTCCACCGTTTTTGAACGTCAGTAAAAAATAGAAAAGATGGTAAGGAAAACATGCGCAGTAGTCCACTTGTGTGTAAAATTATGATAGTTCTCACCAGATGACAGTCAACTCTTAAAAGCGCAGTGTTACTTATAAGCAACATACCTGTTTTTTTTTAAAAAAAATTATTACTTTAAATATTTTTTTAATGTTTTATGTTCAATTGTAATGTCCTTTTACTATTTTATAAAAACAAATGTTTAATAAATCTTATCTATGTTTTCTTTTTTTGTCTATGCCTAGTCAACTTTCTCGCGACAACGAACCATAAATCCAAAATCCTTATTTATAAACAAAAAATATATTCTTTAAATGGTCAGATTGACACAAAATAAATTGCATAAAATAGGAAATTAAACATATTTTTGTAAATCATAAAAAATAAACAAAATTGAACAAAATATTTTATTTTGTTTTTTTTCGAAAGTTATGGATTTTTTAAATTTAATACACAAAAGACATGCAATTTTTTTTTTATTATTTTTCCCATTGTATTTGGACTCTTATTGACTAATGATGTAAGTTTTATGAAAATGGAAAAAATTGCGCATTTGAGGGTTAAAAGCTACGTTAGATGCCAGTTGTAGGCAGCATGAAAAAACTAACACCAGAGTAATTTAAAAAAAAAATTATTTAACTCATTCGGTAAAGAATACGACTAAGGCCAACAATGTTCCCTTTAACCAAAACAATAACTGCTTCCGTAAATCTCACTCAAATAATTCTTATTTCCTGATATATCATCACTAATGACGTAGTAATAAATCGCAAATAAATAAAAGATTTGCCCGTTGATTGATCAAAACCAATCCAAGATGGCGGCTGTTTAGTATTGATATTGACAGCTGTATCTCAAAAGGATTTTATTTGTCTTACGTATGGACGTAGATTGCTTGTCTCTGAGATACGATGACGTCACGGAGTGCTATTTCCAACAAAACCCACAGGTAATGCTTGTTTTGACGTTTAGAAAAAGCATTTGATTTGATTTGTTGGAGACTAGCGGATAAGTGGGTGAAGCTTCATTATTTCTAAAACATTGATTCCACTAAAGGTTGTTGCCGATCAAATTAATTAAGTGAAATTCTCTTAAAGTTATCAAATGTAATTTTTGTAAAATCTTCCATTCACATATTGCGGATTAACTTAATAGGTAGTCTATAATGTTTTTAGATTGATTAATCTTTTAATCAATAGTGTACTAGATATACAAACACAAAGTTCATTTTTAATTTGTTTTATTTTATACTGAAAAAAAAAAACATAAATACCTCTAAATATTTAGTTATCAACAAAATATCGAAATTTTACTTAATCGAATAAATGGATCTGTCATGCATACACTTACTTATATTCTACTTATTCCATTCGGCAAAATAACCATGAACAGTTTTTGTTCAATCTTATTGCATCGCTATGGATAGACGTTTAGGCAGCTAGTAAGTGATTTAGTTTTATTTCGAACTACAGAGAACTTTTTAATATAATAGAATATATCATTATTATATTACTTACATACCATTTAAGTATATATTTTAACGTAAGTTTTATTTTTCATAATGTTTTTCTGACATAATTAAAAGCAATATATTTTACGATAGTAACAATTAACATACTTAGTTCTTCATAATGTAAACAATTCTTCAGATTTCAAAAAAACAAACATGTTCGCAGTTTGAAGTGACCAAGGGCCAACCTAGCCGCTCCATAATATAAATTTTAGTTTCTGTCATATCATCAATACATATAATAAAACAGTAGGAACCGCGTGTTTGTACATTTGATAAAAATAACCAAAAATGGGTGTGGGCGATGAAAAAAGAGTAACAAAACACAAAAAAGATTTTTCTGTCTGTCTGTCTGTCTGTCTGTCTGTCTGTCTGTCTGTCTGTATGTACTCGCTAATCTTTAAAACGAATGAACAGATATTTACGCGGTTTTCACTAAAAGATTAAGCTCATCCCTGAGCAACATTTATGGGCTTTGTTTCATCAAAATCTGATGTCAGATAAAAAATATATCATCATTTAAAGTTTAAAGATAATTTTTCTATGGGCTATTGTTTTTCTGTTTGTACACGCTAATCTCCACAAATACTGGACGAATTCGAACAAAACTTTTTTTGTTATATAGCTGTCAAGCCTGAGCAACATATAAGCTATAATTGATTTTGGAAAATGGAACACCTGATACAGAACCATAATGGTCCGGCTAAACTATAAGAAAAATATAAATGACGCCTTAGCAAAAGTAGTTCAGCCTGATGAACATTTTTTGTTGAGATATAAAAATCGAAGATCTGGAACACCTGGTGCAAAAACTTAATGGTTCAGCTTAACTACAAGAAATATAAAAATGACGCCTTACAAAAGTTGTTTTGCCTGCTGAGCATTTTTTGTTGAATTATAAAAATCGAAGACCTGGAACACCTGATGCAGAACCATAATGGTCCAGCTAAAGTATAAGAAATATAAAATGACGCCTTAGCCAAAGCAGTTCAGCCTGATGAGCATTTTTTGTTGAGATATAAAAATCGAAGATCAACACATGATGCAGGACCATAATTGTCCAGCTAAATTATTAGAAATATAAAAGGGACGCCTTAGCAAAAGTTGTTCAGCCTGATGAGCATTTTTTGTTGAGGTATAAAAATCGAAGGTCTGAAGTCTGGAACACTTGATTCAGAAACATTATGTTTTATTACGTATAATAAAACAGTAAAAAAATGTGTCTGTACATTAAATTTATTTGGAAAAAAAATGGGCGATGACGACTGTAATAATAAGAAATACAAAAAAATCTGTCTGTCTGTCTGTTTACGCTATATCTATATACGCTAATCTCCGGAAATATTAGACGGATTCAAATGAAACTTTTTTATCAACATATAGGCTATAATTGATTTTAGAAAATGGAACACCTGATGCAGAACCATATTAATGGTCCAGCTAAAGTATAAGAAATATAAAATGACGCCTTAGCCAAAGCAGTTCAGCCTGATGAGCATTTTTTGTTGAGATATAAAAATCGAAGATCAACACATGATGCAGGACCATAATTGTCCAGTTAAATTATTAGAAATATAAAAGGGACGTCTTGTCAAAAGTAGTTTAGGCTGATGAACGTTTATTGTTGAGGTATAAAAATCGAAGATCTGGCACACCTGATTCAGAAACATAATGGTCCAGCTAAACTGTTAGAAATATACATTAATGACGCATGAGCAAAAGTCGTTCAGCCTGATGAGCATATTTATACGCCGGAGTCATAAAGTGCACGCAAACGAAGTCGCGGGCATTAGCTAGTTATATTATAATTTGTTACGTATATAAAACTATGTGATTCAATAATATTATAATTTGTTATGTATATGAAACTCTGTGATTCAAAACTAAGTTAAAAACCCTTTAAGTCGATAAACATTATTATAATAAGAACATTATGAAAAAGAACAGTACGTGAAACCATGATTATGTAAAATAATATAACCAGGTCATTATGACAAACAATATTATGAATTGAAACCGGTCAACGGGATTCCGGTCTAAAATAAAACGATCTTAAAAATTTGGGAGATTTCACAAGATTTCGTTCGTATTCGCTCAGATTCGACGACAATGACGTTTCCGTATGAAAACGGTTTATTTCGCTCGATTGACGTCGCGTCGTGCGTCAGGTGTTGCGACGTCAATCCGGAAAATCTTTTGTCGACGAGATTTCAATAAGTATTTTTATGTAAATATTCCATTTGATATGTTTATGAGCTGTTATTCCATCTTATATGTTCATTTGTGACGTGACGAGAAGGGTTCCTTTTTGTATTGGTATTTGTGTGTGTACCTATATTTATTGTTGACAAAATTTATTTATTTTTTACTTGTAATTAATAAGTTGTAAAAAAATATTATATTCGAATCTCATCTAAGTATATCAATAGAGAGGTACGTACAACATTTTTTTTATAGGATATTTTATTAACATTATGTAATTAAACAATTTAATTGCAATATTAATTAAGGCATTTAATAATTAAGTACTTCAATTTTAAGCACAGTTTATATATTATTTTTGATCATGCAGCAAAAGCCCTTGTAAGAATAAAATTGAATATCATTTTTTCTGGTATAAGTAATTAGACATTTAAAGTTAAGTGCAGGCTTGACGTCGTCAAGGAAGATATGCGTGCTAATCGTCTTACCACCAAGGATAATCAAGACCGTGCGAAGTGGAGAAGAAAAAGCCGGAAAGCGGACTGGAGGATGCAACTAGGAATGCGCTGAGATGAAATGAAATAGATGAGAGAGAGAGAGAGAGAGAGAGAGAGAGAGAGAGAGAGAGAAGTAATTAGATATTCACAGTTGACTCAAAAGCCACAGATTTAGAAATATTAATGGAAATCAAATAGTGCAAAAATTGCATAGCTGTCGTGAACACAGCAATATCGCCAGGGTAGTCGCTGTATAGGTTGCAGGGCTGCGTGCGACAGATAACCGCCCCGCAGTGCGAGCACCCGAGTTAGTCCGGGAGTCAGCAGTCGTTTTGTGAAAACGCAATTACTGCAACAAGGCAGTGAAAGTTTCATAAGTTTGTAGGTACGCTAGGCTAGGTACGCTCATATATGAGCGTTTAATTCTGGAATGAATTCCTCTACCTTTTTTTTGACGACCTCCGTGGCGTAGTGGTCACCATGCTAGTCCGCCACCCAGAGGTCCCGGGTTCGATTCCCGGTCAGGGCAAGTTGGAAAATGGCCTTTTTCAAATCGTCCTGGGTCTTGGATGTTTATCTATATATGTATTTGTTATAAAAATATAGTATCGTTGTGTTAGTATCTCATAACACAAGTCTCGAACTTACTTTGGGGCTAGCTCAATCAGTGTGATTTGTCCCTATATATTTATTTATTTATTATTATTACCTTTAAATTATGACACAACAAACAATGTATTCTCTGTGCACATATTAACTTAAAATATATTTGTAATTGTGAGTTGACGTACTTGGAAAACCGATCAACTGGTAACAACCATAACCACAGTAGTCTTAGTAAAACCAAACATTTTCCCAGAAGAATTCGTGGAACAGAAGAAAAAGGGGTTTTTTAATGGACACTGAAATAGTGGCGGCCTATAATTAAAAAATTAAGAATTTCTTGACGAAAAGATTTTTATCTACCCGACTGCAGCAAAATCTAAAATCCTTTCTTGTCAATGAGGTCATGGTTTTAATAATAAAAGTTTTTCTATTATAAATAAGAATGAAAATATTAGGCAGTCTCTTAGCCTAGGCGCATAGTAAACTAGCTCATTGTTTGCCCTGTTTAAATAGAACCCGCCACCCTGTAGCAGCACCGCATTTTGGCGGTCTTTGGGAAGCCAGCTCAGCTGGTTTTATAGGAAATACTTGAGAATAAGTTTTTAACTACCTACTTGACACGAAAATGTTAATCATTTTAATCGTTTTAATAACCGACGCATCACCTCTATTTATCTCTATTTGAATTCCCTTTTTCAACCTACTCGCCCATCATCACGCTAAAAGTGGCCTTTGAGTCTTGCGGCCCTGGGCTTCGAGCCGCAAGAGTCAAAGGGCTCTGTCTGCCCCGTTATCGACAAATATGTCATAGTATGTACTTAATATTCTGAAGCTCAGAAACTACGGTCGTGTTAATTGTACCTTTATAATTTTTTTATTTTAATGTTTATAGAAATTTTGTTACTTATAAGTTTTTTTTATTGTTACAGGTAAGCGAAATGCCATTGGTGAAAGTTCCTGTAAGTTTGGGGCTAAATGACGACATCCATTTAGGACATAATATATTAGAAAAACTTGGAAAGGCACAGCATTCTTCATTTTTAGCTGACTGATCAGCACAATTTACTACTGGTTGTTACTGAGGCGTTGCTCGCGTGGTCAAAAAAGCAATAGCCCTCAGATTAACGAATACCAACTCACAAACATTCATACGTCTAACAATTGACGACCTCCATGGCGAAATGGCTAACACGCTAGTCCGCCAATCCGGAGATCGATCAATCTAGGTTCGATCCCCAGCTAGGGCAACTTGTAAAATGGCTTTTTCAAATTGTCTTGGGTGTTTATCTATAAATGTATTTATTACAAAGTATAATATCTTTGAGTCAGTATCCCATTACACATGTTTAAACTTATCTTGGGACTAACTCATTTAATGTGATTTGGTTTCTATATATCAATTAATTATGATATTCAAAGTTAAATATTCATTTAAACTATCACGTCATTTATCCCTTACGAGGTAAACAAAGTCCAGGACCTTAAGATCCCAAAGCCACTTTTATAGTGATGGGAGTGGAGGTGAAAAAAGGAATCAATATAGTAATGGGTTTTTAAACGCATTGCCTTTCGTTTTTAGACATGATTCAAACACTTACCAATTTGAAAGGCCTTTAAAATAAAAAAGAAACAGTGCAAAGCTAGTAGGTAGGAAAGTTTGTAATTGCTCTGGCAGACTTTGTCCTAGAGCAGATGTGACCTCTTGGGGGATAAGTTGCAGGTTGTGTTATGGTACGGAACATAGGCGTGCAGTTAAAGACAGACATCGGTGACGGAAAAATAACTTTAAAAAGAGTTCTAGATGTGGTTTTCCCATTTGTTATAAGACGCAATGTTGTAAGTTTTTATTTTTATTAAGTAATCTCATTATTGAAAACGTAAGACGATCCAAATAGCTTTAAGAGAACATAAGCACAGACAGAGCTCAACGGCCCGGTGGGAGTGCGCATTGCTGATGCTTTCGCAAGTAAAGCGACACCAGGCGTGGTCCGCATTTGGATGGGTGACCACAAGTGGCATAAAAATTTTTCGAGCTCCACCATGCTTCGGAAGGCACGTATAAGCCGTTGGTCCCGGCTGTCATCATTTTATGGCAGTTTGCAAGCTATGTCAGATGCCTTTAGGCAGCCTGAAAATCTGTCACCAGTGTTTGCCACTTACATACACGAAAAACAACAAAACAAGCACAGACAAAAGTCACTGACATAGCCCAGCGGATAAGCTCGTTGAACTGGCAGTGGGCGGGACACAAAGCGCGACGAAACGGTTCCCGAATGGCGATCACGCCCTGGCAAGCGAAGCGTAGGACACCTACCCATAAGTTAGTTAGACGATCTTACCATGGTAGCTAGATGCAAGCCGCCCTAGATCGGTCATTTTGAAAATATTTTAGAGAGACCTATCTCCAGCAGTGGAGTTATGCGGCTGAAATGATGACGCTTATGTAGCATCGCGCAAAAATGTGAAATCCTAAACGCATATTCTGTCGGAGGCAAAATTGTTTCCATTACGGCGGCAGCTGGCGAGGTGGGGCATAATGCACGCAAAGTATTTTGGACAAACGGGAAAGGAACGGAATCTACCTGGCCATACGTGGATCAAATGACTTCCTTTGCACTGGCTTCTTTCCCTGTGCTCGAACAAAGTCTTAAAAGGGTCACAAGCACTCACTGATAACACTTTCTTCACTGATTTTAGCGTCTTTTAATAGTATATTTTGATTTTTAACACAGCACGTCTGTACCGAGATCACATTGAGCGGCCATCTTTTTCAATAGAGCAGAAAGAAGAACGAAGGAGTTGGAGCGGGGGGGAATCTGTTGATTCGAAGTTGGCTAATTGGTCAAAGAGAGTGTACCTAATGCGTGTGTTGAATGAGTATGTATATAAAATGAGTGGGTGTTTTTAAATTAAACTAATAAAAGAAATATGACCAATGTGAAATCCTAAACGCATATTCTGTCGGAGGCTGTTCGCGTTCCATTACGGCGGCAGCTGGCGAGGTGTGGCATAATGTACGCAAAGTGCTTTAAAAAGTTGCGCCGAGCTTCCAAAAAGGTGGATTTTAGTTTAGGTAATCTCTAGATAGTGTTTGAGTTCGTACTATACTGAGTTATCATTTATGAATATTATAAAGAATATTTTTTTAAACTAAATTCCGACTTAACCCCCAAACTACACAACCGATTTTTATAAATTTTATATGGGAGCACCTGACAGGCATGCCCCTTTCCAACAAAAAAATCCAAGTCGGTCCAGGCGTCTTGGAATAATCGGTGAACATACATAAAAGTTATAACCTTTTATAATCTGATGGAAGGGGAAACTCTCAAGTAATAGAAAAATAATGCACGTACAGCACTCTTGCCGTCATTGTTATAAGGTCTCGCGCGTAAGAGATGTAGTAAACTAAGCTGAAAGTAACTATTTGACGTCAACAATTGTGCAACAAAATAATAGCGATTATTAAGAGATATTATAAATATCCTATGATAATAAAGATATATTTGAATTGAATTGAATTGAATTGAGATGATAGCGAGATGTCCCCGTCATGTTCCCACTCTTATATTTGTAGTGCTAATTACTACTGCATTAATTAACCCACTTTCCTGCTATTTTCAAAAAAATATTTCTATTCGGTGGTATTTTTTAAATTTAATATAAAATTAGCTGCGCTCCGCGTTGTTACTCGCACCTAAGTAGCCTATGTGCTAATCCAGAGTGACTACCTTCTGCATACCAACATTGGTCCAGCCGTTTGCGCGTGAAAAAGTATCTAACATACACACACACAAACTTTCGTCTTTATAATATTAGTGAGATATTAAGCAAAAATAAACGAAGTAAAATAACACCTATATAAAATTGCGTTGAAACCTTCCCACCTGGTTCGAGTAAGCAATACTTGCAACTTTTCATCCAGCACTAACTCGTCTTTATCACTCCCTTGGGAGACACAACTCCTTATTTAGTCGTCTCACTGACTAAGTGGACGCTTTAGCACGACTTTTACACCTTAAAAGCTATGATTTATGCGTTCTAATGGTAGCAGATGTATTATTTTTCTTAATATAAGTACTTATTATGAAAAGATGCTTACATCTTATGCATCGATCGATTGATCTATGAATAAGATGTAAGCATCTTTTCTTTTTCTGGCCAGACGGGTTGGAGAGGTCTCAGCGTGGAGAGTGTAGGCCAAGTCTTCTGACTGCTCTGACCAAGTATGGCTCTGGTAGTACAGAGGGCCGTGCTCCTGCAGTGGAGCACCACCAAAAGACCTGATGATGATGATGCATCGAAGTATATGTAACTTTTAATAACATGTCTTTAATAATGGAGTAAAGAAAATGTCGGGCTGAAAATTGTTATGAAAAAATCTTCTATGCTGATTTTATGGCTAAACTTTATTCATTGTTTCGCAATATTGTTCAAAGGAAATGTGAATCACTTCCATAGCCTGAATTTGCTCCTAATAAAAATAACGGAACAAAGAGCAAAAAGGAATGTTTACCTTCTTAAGGGTCCCCCGACCCTAGACCAAAATACAACTTTCCATACAAACGTAGTCTACGTTTTATTTCAAAACGACATGTCCGATTTGGGCAAAATTTTGTAATTTCAAAGATATTGCAATTATCTAGGTTTATAACTGGTTTCAGACTGTAAAAATATGAACTTGAAATAGAATATAGTGTTTTATATCATTTTTGACCATTAGTATGGGAAACTTCTAAATCGTTATATTTTCTTTCCAGTTCATAATTTTAGTATAGGAAACCAGTTATAACCCTAGATAATTGCAATTTTTTTACAATTACCAATTTTTACCGGAATCTGACATGTGGTTTCAAAATTAAACGTAGACTACGTTTGTATGGAGAAGTCTAGGGTAAGGGGACTCTTAATATCTTAGAATGGAAAACAAAATCTTCCTGTGTCTACAGATTTTGTTTTTCAGATCAGACATTGTCTTTTGGTGTAATTTTTTTTTTAATTTTATTGTATTGTATCTTTCCTATTTAGGTTTGTTTTCTAACAACATGCAAAATATTCATGTTTTCTAAATCCAAGTAAAAAACGATAAAAAATATCCCTAAAAATATTTCGCTTTATAGCAAAACCTTTGTCCGCAAATTTCAGAATTAAAGCACAAAGGGCGTGCAAATGTCGGTTCAAATGAGGGTCTCCGGAAACCTAATGAGGCACTGATGAGGGTCACCGCAGACTGATTAGAAGAAAAATCTAGCATTCTCACCTTCGCAGATTTCGCTTTAAATTTTGAAGACTGGCAATTTAAATACTGTTAACAGTATCAGTCTTCTTCCATGTTGATCTAAGAGAAATTATCATATCAGCCACAAGAAGTCATCCGCTGGAGAAATATCTGACCGTATAAGCTGATGGAGGGAATGAGAAAAATACGAGTCATGATGCGGCTAGCATTCCGTCACTATTTTGAATTGTAGTGCTGAATGTACCGTAGCTGGAGATACTCAGTCTGGTTTAAACTGATTAAAAAGTCAACAGTTAAGGCCAAAGAGTTAAATATTATTCACCAAAATCACATCGTATGCTTCCCAATGAGATTCGAATCCACGACCTCAGAAGGCAAACGAATTTGACCAATGGACCTCGAAGGCAGGGGTGATGAAGATGTGACTATGTATAAAAAATTAAATACATATAAATCCCATAAGCAAAGATAAACTCTGGAACAAAACGCTGAAAAAGCTCTCGTCATTAAGTTCAGAGTAATATTTCAAGAGCTGCAAGTTAGAGCTCGACACCCGAGCAGCGAGCAGGCTCTATTAAAAGTTTCCGTAAGCTCAGCTGCTGTATTGAGTTTTAATTGTTATTTGCTAAGAAGCCTGAAATATGTAGCTTTTAAGAGAACCTAGACCAATACGGATGTAGACTTTTAGCTTATTAGATAGTTTATTAAAAAGTATATGTATCTTTTATTTTCTCTGTTTAGCAAATAATGACAGCTACGAGTGTTGCCAAAAGGCGACGTGAATCACCCCCACTCCGAACCGAAACTTCGAAGAGCTATATCTTTGAGAATTTCTACCACTTTGCTAAATGAAAACATATGGGTCCTTTATTTTTTGAATTATTTATTTTATTTTATTTTATCAAACTTTATTGTTTCAAAGTACAAATATACTTTTAACAAATGGCGGACTTAATGCTAAGAGCATTTTCTCCCAGTCAACCATAGTGATAAACAGAAAAAACGATGCGGCACAAAAAGCAATACAATATACTTCACATATCAAATACTACTATATAATTACATTAGTACCTAGGCGACCGAGCTTTGCTCGGTTACATCTCAAACATTAACGAAATTTTTTTAAAGTTGTCTAAAAACAATGCAAAATAAAAAATTATATATAAACTTAAACATAAAAAAAAACAAAAGTAAGTCACCGAGTGGGATTCGAACCCGTAACACTCTTTCAAGCGGTCGGTATCCTTAACCGCTGAGCTAAAAACAAGGCAGTCGGCGCGACGAAATTAGAGACCATATTCTGCGTGGAAAGAAAAACGCATGAAAACTCGAAAACACACGTTTTCCCAAACATTAAATTAACCTAGATCGATTGTTTACCCCCAAAAACCCCCATATACAAATTTTCAGCGAAATCGTTAGAGCCGTTTTCGAGATCACAGAAATTTATAAATATATATATATATATATACAAGAATTGCTCGTTTAAAGGTATAAGATATACCTATGATATATACCTTAATAACAATAAATATCTTCTTACATATATACAATACATACATACACATTTACTTATAATAACATATAAATAGTTGAGAAGTGAAGAAGTAAATAATAATGACTTTATGAAGAAAGGGAGTTCAAGAGGTGAGCGTAAACTTTTCTTTTAAACGAGAATTTGGTGGAAATTTCTCTTATGTCAACGGGTAAAGCATTCCAGAGCCGTGAGGCTTGAAGAATTATCTAGATAATGGACTAAATATTTAAATATTCAAATGTTTATTTAGTAATTAGACTTTTACAGACATTTTACACGTCAATAAGTTGGATTTACATTACGTGTAGTGTATATTTAAATTTAATTTATTGACCATGCCGAGAAGAAACGCCGAAAGAAACTCATACTAGAAGAAATAAAAAAAGACTAAATAGCATAAATAATATTTTTTACCTAGTACACATCCCCCATATGTATCAGAGTACTAGTAAGTATAAAATCTTTATTGCACAAAAACATTATAGTGGAATTCATAAAACAGATGTCTGAAGGCGGTATTACAACTGCAATCTTTTCCAGGCAACCGAGGTACTCATAAGTTTGTTGCCCTGATCTGTAGATGTCGCTCTTGTCCTATCTAATTGCATGCTCCAATTCATTGGTAATGCTACCTAACATTAAGATTTATATTATGTTAATTTTAATATTTTTTCGTTAATTATTATTGCGGAAATAAGTACTGACTACTGAAGTTAACAAAAACATAACTTCAGTAGTCAGTACTTATTTCCGTGACGTCAACAAGGTTCCAACGGAAGACCAGCGCTGGCAGTCCCTACAGCCAGCACATGCTGAGTTGGATCCTCTTTGAGGTACACCACAATTGGTTTATTTTTAATTTTCTTTTTGTGTTATATATTTTTTTTGTGTCATATATTTTTTGTGTTTGTATCTCAAATTAATCATTTTATTATTATTATATTACTTGGAAATGTTTGACGAAAACAGAGAGATGTAAAGTTAAAGGAAAGAGAAACAACTATTATTAAACTTGAGATATATATAACTGATCATACTATTTACATAAAATATTATATATTCATACATATTATAAATTTTCTACATTAAGAAAATATTGATTGCATAGTCAAAGAGCCAAATAAGTATTTAGAAACTTATAGCGCTTCGCAAGTTGTTTTATCTTTGATCCCCGAAATTAGATTTTTTTTAAACCTGTAATGTGTAAAGACGAATATTGTGGACTCTTTGAAATGAAATGAAATGAAATAAATTTATTTGCAAGCAAACACGGTAAGAAATACAATTTTACAGGTCATACCTAATTCTCTTGTACAGACGTGTTGCACCAACAATCGGCATGCAAATTTTTTAGATATTCATGCTTCTAATTTACAAAAATATAATAATAATAGTCACTATTGAATAATATCATGCATGTCGAATGATTTACAATATTATAGGATAAATTTAGTTACTCATAATAATTAAATATGTCTAATGATTTCAATATGGGGCGCCGCATGTCAAAATTTAAAGTCAAGGAATTCATTAATGGTATAGAAGCATTCATTCACCAACAATGTACTGAGTTGTTTTTAGAATTTTGAATATGGCTTTAGCATTATCTATACGAATATTTTGTGATAAGTTTAGCAGTTTTTGTTTTCTTCGTATTTAAATTGACGACCTCCGTGGCGTAGTGGTCACCATGCTAGTCCGCCACCCAGAGGTCCCGGGTTCGATTCCCGGTCAGGGCAAGTTGGAAATTGACCTTTTCAAATTGTCCTGGGTCTTGGATGTTTATCTATATATGTATTTGTTATAAAATATAGTATCGTTGAGTTAGTATCTCATAACACAAGTCTCGAACTTACTTTGGGGCTAGCTCAATCAGTGTTATTTGTCCTTATATATTTATTTATTTATTATTTATTTTTATGTACTAACGAGCTCATCAGAAACAACTCCAACACATTTTGCTTTTCAAAGTTCCTCAAACCGTGTTATTTCCTTCGCCACCTGATGGCATAAAATATTCGCATCTTCGCGACTTGTGACTGAATTATAATTTAGTCGCAACTTCGTCACACCTGGGACAGGGTGGATGTTTAGCTACGAATCGAGAATTTCACTGACAATATTTGTCTTCCTTTTATTATTATAATACTAGTCGAAGCCCGCGACTTCGTTCGCGTGGACTTTTTGACTCTAGAAAATGCTCATCAGGCTGAACAACTTTCACTAAGGCGGCATTTTTATATCTCTTATAGTTTAGCTGGACCATTATGGTTCTGCATCAGGCGTTCCATTTTCCAAAATCATTTATACCCTATATGTTGGCCAGGCTTAATAGCTATATAACAAAAAAGTTTCATTCGAATCCGTTCAGTATTTCCGGAGATTAGCGTGTACAAACAGACAAACAGACAAACAGACAGACATTTTTTTTCAAATTCTTACTCTATTACTACGTCTCCATCGACCCCAATATTTTTTTTGGAAATATATTTAATGTACAGACACACTTTTTTTACTGTTTTATTATATGTATAGATGTCTGTAATATGTCTATAATTGTCTCTATATTAGTAATCAAGCTAGTCTTCTTCTTCTTGTGTGTGTTAGTGACCAACACTAGTGTCAGAGTTTTTAAACCGCCTTAAAGGCCTCTGACATGGTTTTAGGTAACGACCAATGTCAAAGACAGTGACCGGGACCGACGGCTTAACGTGCCCACGGAAGCACGGATCATTTGACTTACAATGTCCTAACCAAACTAGGACAACAACACAAAGTCGTTGCCTCCGCCGGGAATCGAACCCGCGACCTCCAGCTATGAGCCGAACGTTCTAACCACTACACCACGAAGGCAGTTTAATCAAGTTAAATCAAGCTAGTACGTCACTCGGTTCTGGACTCGCTCCCCAGGCAGGACATAAGGAAATGGTCTTTCTTATTGTCGTAGGTGTTTTACTATAGCTTTAATGCATTTACTATAGAATAAAGTATCATTGAGTGATTACCTTATATTTAACAAAATTACTGCATGCTGCTTTCAAACTCATCATGTCAGCTTTCTCAAACTAAATTCCAAATAACATTTTGAATTTCTAAACACATTGGGATCTCATCACATCCTTCTTTATATAGTAAATATTTTTGAATTGAAAACTTCTTTAGGCACGTTGGGCATATTTTGATGTGAGAAAACACCATTGACCTCGCGACACTGTTACCGTTACCGACACCAAGTTTTCACTTCTTTCGGCACTCCCGGTGTGCCACTGTTTTTGAAGTGAAAATTTCTTTAGCGGCGTTGTGCACTTTTTTTGGAATGGGTAAAAAATTTTAAACTCGCGTCAGGACACGTGGCCTGATCGAAAATTCGTAAGACGGCGCAGGGCGCTTGCGCGAATGTTCGTGTGTGTTTATGTTACAGCGTGCTACGCGCATCCATGGATGGTGACAGCTGATGGCTCGACCGTCTGTGTACTGGCCATACTGCTGTGTATTTGAAAATGATTTTGTTGAAAATGAATTTGGTCATGCTTGTGACATTTGTGACAGACTGTGGTTCAGAAAAGATTTGAAATATTTTATACTGATAATTAAAGCAATTCGTGCAAAATTATTCCCTAACCATTCCAAAATATCAAAAATGCACAACGTTAATATTCAAGTTTTCACTTCTGCCGGCACTCCCAGAGTGCAACCCGTCGTTTTTTTTTAATGTTTGACGTCAACACTTCCTAGGAACAACTTTGCGACTTGTAAGTGAATCATAATTTAGTCACAACTTTCCTTCACACCTGCGCCGGCTGCCGGGACACGGTGAATATTCAGATGAATCAAGAGATTCACTGACAAATTTTGTTTCCATTTGGTATCTTTATGCCTAAATTTATACCTAACTAGCTGGTGCTCGCGACTTCTTCTGCACAGGATTATCAATATCTCTATAAATTATAGCCTATGTGTTTTTTTCTGACGTATAAAGCTATATTTTCATAAAAGAGTAACAAACATCCATCCATACTAACAAACTTTTGCGTTTATAATAGTAGGATTAGTTAGAAACCGATCAAGTGTTATCCTAGACTTTTCCATACAAACGTAGTCTACGTTTTATTTTGAAAAAGTACATATTATGAATATTTTTCTATGATGTTCTCTCGTAAACACTCTAAAGTATCAAAGCAGATTCATAGAACCTCACTCGCTTGTTCTATAAAATGCGGGGCGTACTGCAGCGCAAAGTTTATTTTAATTTTTAACTAGCCAATAAAGTGAAATAGAAAACGTTGGATATTACGACAAATAACTACCATTTAGAAACGGAACCAATCAGGTAAGTGGGTCGTATTTTAGAGGATTTGTGGTAGTTCACGCCAGGCGCTGAATTGAGCAGCGAAATGGTGATCGAGTCTCGGGTAACCGAACGATTGATCGAATGACTAACTAATGATCGAATAACATTGCTTCTTTAAGTAAATGACTGCTCGTTCGTTATTATTGAATTGATCTAGGAATATATTTATATATTATACCTTGATAATGTATTGGAAGAATGTGCTCAACGATAAGGCCGCTTTCTGCGCATTTTCTACTTTTTGAGATTATGTCCTGTATTTATATACCAGCCGAAGCTCGCGACTTCGTTTGCGTGGATTTTACGTCTCCAGAAAATGCTGAACAACTATTGCTAAGGCGTCATTTTTATATCCTATCCTACTCCTACTAATATTATAAATGCGATTACTTCTTCACGCTTAAACTACAGAACCGATTTGGAGGAAATTTGGTATGGATATTTTGAGACTCGGGGAAGGAGGGTACTTTTTATCCCGAAATTCCCACAGGGATCGAAGCCCGCGGGTGCAGCTTGTCTCTTATAGTTCAGTTAGATCATCAGGATCTGCATTAGATATTCCATTTTCGAAAATATATTGTACTCTATATGTTGCCCCGGCTTAACAGCTGTATAACGTTTCATTTAAATCCGTCCAGTATTTCCGGAGATTAACGTGTACAAACAGACAGATTTTTTTACTCTATTACTATTTCTGCATCACCCTAAATTTTTTTTTAAGTATATTCAATGTACAGACACTTTTTTTACTGTTTTATTATATTTATAGATAACGTATGATACATGGGAGGCGAAATTCACCATCTTCTTCTTTCTCACTTTCTACGTGAGGTGGGGTCAGCATGTGATTCTTTTCAATCCTCCTCTATCATTTGTCATGGTACTTGTCACGTTCTTTTTGTAAGATTATTCTAAAATTTACTGTTTTAGGTGGGTTGGGCAACCCTAGCTGTTAATATTTTTGAGCTGAATTGAAGCCTCGCCGCTCCTCGGTGAGATTTTCGAGCCGAACTTTTCACGTCGTTGGCTCAAAGGTAGAATTAGAATACGGCGCAGCTGGTGACTTGAGGTATTGAATAGTATTAAAGTCCATTAGACCTTTTATTCAAATTATTTCTGTAGGTAATTAATTATATGGAACCACTTCTGCCCCGAAAGGATAATAAACTTACAAAATTTTCTTGTCTAGTGTGTTCTAGGAACAATCCTATGGTTGAATGGTTGAAAACACTCTCAGCATTAAGTCCGCCGTTTGTTAAAAATATTTTTTTATTTTGAAACAATAAAGTGTATTAAATAAATAAATAAACATTTCTTTAAATCGCTGACCGGTTGACTGGAAGAGATCCCTAATCGGGATAATTCCGCTGGTGAAATTTTTTTTTGTTTTCTTTCTTCTTTATAATAAAGCTTTATAAACAAATATTTTAACACGATGAAAGATTTCCTTTTTAAGACGTAGTCAATGAAAAAAAAATAACTACAAACACAGCGGGAAAATAAATAGAAACCTATATCAATTTACTAAAATAGTAACAAAAGTTTCGTTAAGAGCCCGCGGTCGCACGGCTATGTATCATTTTATTAGTAGAAGCGGCGGAGAGCACTTATGAGCCACTTCAGTTGTAGGGTGACCATGTTGTTGATAACGGTACGTACAATACAATAGAATACAATACAAAAAACTTTATTGCACCAAAATACATTTTTACAATTTTGGAATATTTGCGATTTTATTACGGGCATGACGAATGGAAAAATATTTTTAATCCATCGGTTAGATTATTAAAAAATATTGTACACGCATTTTTCTTTTCTATAACAAACCAAAAATTACAAAGATACAGTGCATATAAATTTCGCATGACATTCACTGCTCGGTACGATTTTTACTCAGCGATGACGTCGCAAGCCCCCACTTGAAGCTCCGTATCGTAGTGAATTTTAACTTTTTTGGTAAACTGAAAAATACGGATAATCTTAAAGATTAAATTACAAACCATACTTTTCGGACCCTGACGTTTTAAGGGATTCTTAAAAGAATAATTGGCCAAGTGCGTGTCGGGCCACGCGCAGTATAGGGTTCCATAGTTGTAAATGGCAACTTGCAGTCTAAAACGGCTAAGTATTGAATTTGTATGAAATTTTCCTTTTCGAGTACATTTTATAAGTTGATGACCTATAACTTTTTAATTTGTATACTCTACTTAGCTCTGATAGTTTTCCTTTAAACTACATTATATATACTATAGCTGTGATTTTTTTCACGTGTCCATATATAACCGTTAAGTAGATAGATGGGGGGGACACGTGACTTTAACAAAAAAATTTACTTGAAACCTAAATATTTCAGACACGGATCCCTAAATTGAAAAATGATGTTCACAAGCTCACAATATTTTTGAAAAACCTATTTAACGATACCCCACATAATATGTTTGTAAAGAAAAAAAATATTGACTTCCTCTTTACTTGTAGGGAAGCTACCCTAAAAAAATTTTTTTTCCATATTTTATTTTACGACTTTTTTGCCATGATTGATATACATATCCATGCCAAATTACAGCTTTCTAGTACTTATAGTTTCTGAGTAGGACCGCGGACGGACAGACAGACATACAGACAGACAGACATGGCGAAACTATAAGGGTTCCTTGTTTACTACGGAACCCTAAAAATTGTTGTAAGACTTTTTAAATCAAGAACCGAAAGAAAGAAGAAATTAACATTTTGAGTATCATTGACCACTTTAGGTGCAAAACGGTTTTTTAGTTGTCACGTAAAATTTTCGTTGGCGACCTGGTTACCCTACGCCTGTATGCCACATTTCACGGAAGATTCGACACTTGACTCGGAGGGTATCGGCTCAAAGCCACTAGTACTGTGACCTGGTTTCTCTTGTACACACGGATGTGTACAAAGGGAGGAATAGTTCCCCTCTTTCCTTGTAGTAGAGAAGGGGTCCATATATTGTTTATAGTGCATTCTATTTCACCGTAGATTTGTTAACCGTCGTCCCAGTCCCTAACTGAGGCACCAAGCGCTATACTAACACCATAGCAGTTAGAAATTAGGACATTCGTCGGGACATCCTTCAATAAGAGATAAATTTATCCTTTAATAAGAGATAAATTTATCCTACATTGAATAAAAAATTTTGACTTTGACTTTGACTTTGGTCAAAAAGATTGTTCAAAATGAATGGCATTCAAATGTGAAAAACTTTTTGCGACAATGATAAATTCAAACAAATTGTTAAATTTAACATAAGTCACATAGGTGTAACATAGGTCACATCGCTTAGGGCTATAATTCTAATAAT
The DNA here is from genome assembly GCA_963555685.1 of Acrobasis consociella. Classification (NCBI taxonomy): domain Eukaryota; kingdom Metazoa; phylum Arthropoda; class Insecta; order Lepidoptera; family Pyralidae; genus Acrobasis; species Acrobasis consociella. The sequence goes on along the minus strand of OY743124.1, from coordinate 16,858,121 downwards.
GTCTGACTACTGCTTGACCTTTTGCAACATTGTATTAACGTTTCTAAAAGGTTTTTTTAAATGCGCGTAATTCCAATATGAAAAGAAACACAAGAAATTTATGAAATGTAAACAAATGTAGTTCACGCCCAGCTTTTAAACTCTCTTTCATCATAAGGTTACCATCATTTAGTCCTTCTGTTCATAGCTATATATATGTAAGGTAGTATGAGTAGATATGTATGAATGGTATACATAGATTTTGATTCTGATATTCATATATAGTAGATATATAACGTAACTAGCTGAAGCCCGCGACTTCGTTCGCGTGGACTTTATGTCTCTGGAAAATGCTCATCAGGCTGAACAACTTTTACTAAGGCGGCATTTTTATATCTCTTATAGTTTAGCTGGACCATTATGGTTCTGCATCAGGCGTTCCATTTTCCAAAATCATTTATACCCTATATGTTGCTCAGACTTAACAGCTATATAACAAAAAAAGTTTCATTCGAATCCGTCCAGTATTTCCGGAGATTAGCGTGTACAAACAGACAAACAGACAAACAGACAAACAGACAAATAGACAAACAGACATACAGACAAACAGACAAACAGACAGACATTTTTTTTTAAATTCTGACTCTATTACTACGTCTCCATCGCCCCCAATTATTTTTTTGGAAATATATTTAATGTACAGACACACTTTTTTTACTGTTTTATTATATGTATAGATTCGCTGAGTCCCTCAATGAAAAAAAGCACTCCTGAGTTTATTTAAGGAAATAAAAAAAAATACATATTTACAAATATACATACAGAAAAAAGTTAACTACTAATTTAGTCTAAAAAATCTTGCCCATGTGGCATAGTGCCAAGAACGCTGGCCGCATGTAACTTAATTGTATATTATATAATAATATTTTATAAATTGAGCATTTTAATGCTTTTTAGGCCGCATATTTTTTCTGATTATTCTTATGGTTGACTAGGAGAAAGTGCTCTTAGCATTAATTCCGCCATTTGGTAAAAGTATATTTGTACTTTGGAATACTAAAGTTTGATAAAGTAAATAAAATAAATGTATGCCCATAAAATCTTTGATACAATTTCTCCGCAGTTTAAAAATAGCCCCATTTTTCAACCTCGCTGAATCTAAGGTAACCACAATCCAGTGCCTCCCGGAGACATAAACATGACAGTTATACAGGGTGACACATTTCTCAAAAAGATATAAAAGAAAGAAATATATTTTATCGAGCCTATAAAGAAACCTTTCAAGGCGCGCCGAGAAAAAAATATTTAACAAACAAAGACGGGAAGTGTCCCGAAAATGTATTCAAAAAGTCGACCGGTAGATACGGTATCGGCTTGAGATTTCTTCCAGGTTTGTGACGTTCGTGACAGTTTATTTCCGGTGTGTAATGAAGTTGAAAGTCATTTTTCTTGTTATGAAGGCGAACATTTCTAAATTAAATTTCTTTAGACCAAATCCAATTTTATAGTTTATGCATTTTATATTACTTTATTTTTCGTTTATATGTTATAGTATGTACTCCTATTATTTAATTGTTTCTTATATTCTTCTACACTGTTACTCTAACTGCGCCGACTTCCCAACATCTTTTAAAAGTTTTCTTTACCCAAAGGTTGGCTGGAAGAAATCACTTTACCTACATTTTAAATGTACTTTTGAATATTGTTATACTTGGTGCAATAAAGAAATTTTATCTTATCTTATCCTAGCCTCGGCCATCACCCTGTGATTGGCCTCAACACAGATCTGCTTTAGTACAAGGGGTCGGGCAGTTGAAATATGATAATACTCGTAGAAGGTCCATGGACTGACTTTTGTCAGAATTACCCCACGAGGCTCGACTTTTACGGCATGGACTAAAATGGCACAGCTTTCGAGGGAATGGGCGGAATTCGAATCATGTTAATAAGCGATGCGGCAGCAACCCATCACTACTTTGATTATTTCCATCCTACCGCCCACCACCACGTCAAGCGTAGCCTTTAGATCTTACGGCCTGGGACTTAATCTACCTCATCAGGGATATAGACGCAAAAATCTGTCTGTATCTGTTTCACGGCATCTCTGTAACTATATCGGATCAGATTGTTATGAACTGAATGGAAGGTTAGAAATTTATTATTATGAACTGAATTGAAGGTTAGAAATTTATTTGCTATGGCAAATTTAAAAAACAACCGAATGACAAGAAAGCCATCTACACTACATATGAGTATCCGAGGAAACTTGCATGCACGTAAAAAACCGCATTGAAAGTCTCTCTGTTTGAGCGCTACGATGACTCAGAAAGACAGACAGAGCGACAGACATTAGCGTCAAACTTGTACCATACCTCTTTTTTGTCTGGGGTTAAATATAGTTTCATTATATAGTATTATTATTACCCCCAATAAGTAGCATGTTGACAATACCCCGCTAACCACCAAACCTCTAAACACAGAATATATGAGTTCCCATAATATTCACAAAACAAAATATACCCGAAATAAGCAAGCACTTCAATCACGAAAATTATCTACACTTGTTAACGTTAATTGTGGCCCGGAACATCCCGGCCTCAGAGCTTTTTTCCTCATACCCTAGACCGATGATAACCTAACTGAATAGACAAAGGTATACAAGGTGTTAAAGTGAAAACCTAAAATAGATTCAAGTTTATATTCTTCATAAAGAAAAAGGATTTTATATTGTCAGTCGAAAAAGTGTCAAAAGAATAAAATGGAAATTAAGTAACTAAGAATATTTTATTAAAGAGATTAAATAATCCTACATACCACAAAATCACAAGCCTCATGCTTGTTCACAGGGTCTTACTGAGTTCATTCATGATAAATTAGTATTTTATGCAACAGTTGTATAAGAGGGTTCAAAATATGCGAGTGGCGCAGGTTACGATGCGAGCTTTAGCGAGCATCGTAAGAAGACGCCATCGAGCATTTTTTGACGTACTTATACAACGTTGCATACAATACTTTTTCTACGACTATATCTACTAAATTAAATACAAAAATAAACAAAGAAAAATATGAAAATGTATGACATCATTTATGTTTGGTAGTTAATAGGCATCTATGGTAAACTTTATTTTTTTTAAATTGACGTCTCCCTAGTGAATATATCACGAATATATTAATAAAACGTTTTTCTTATGTTGGCAGTATGATAGATTCAAAGAAAAAAAAAAGTTCTAAGTCTATGGCTAGGAGTATCGTTTTGGCGAAATAACGATACAAGTGCTGTTATGGGGAATAGACTATAGACTTTCCTGAAGTCATAAATAATCAATGTTCTTATAATAGTGTTCGTGACTATGTAAAAGGCAGATAACAGTAGAGGAGTAGAAAAACTTACTAACCGAATTTCCCCAAGAAATATAACTCTTTAAAAAAATAACAATAATTTTTACCTTCTATATAAGTTGACAAATCAGCTGATCTCTATGTAAAGCAATTTTTTTTTGCATATTTCTATAAGTATATCGTTCTTAGGGATAAGAGAAATAGTTTCAGTATATTTATATAAGCAGTATATGCACATGCGTACTAAATTCTAGTAGATCTAAGCGCACGGTAGTGCGCAGGCCAAGTTCCAGCAACAGGCCGCGCGCATACCGTGCACTATTTATTTATACGAACCGTTTCGAACCCCTTTTGACCCCCCTGTATCTCAGTGCCTATTGCAAGTACAGAGATAAAATTGTACCGACGTAATCAAATACTAGTACTAAAGCAGTATGCCAAAATATCCCTTTTATAAAGTCGTATATTTTAGAGTAAAGAGGTTCAACTATCAATGCTTCGTCAAAAATTTACAGAAATAAATCTGCAACATATTTCGTCAAATATATGTTTCTTTTGTCTATTTTTTCTTTCGTCTGTGCTTGAGCCAAAATGATATCGCACACATAATTAAATCAGGAGAAAAAGTTTCCGAGCGCCGACCACAAATTCGGGACGACGCGGACACGTCCAACTCACTCTTGGCATTCATTATTCAGGGGGATTTAGATGGAGCTGGTTATGGATTAGTACTTATATCTAACAGTGACATAGATAAAAATTATATGTGGCGTTTCCCGATGGGTGAAACTTGTATTTATTTGTGCTAATTCACTTATCGGTTTTTGACAAAGTTTCACATTTTGGACACCAAAAACGGGAACCGGAACAGAGTACGGGGAACGGAAACGGGAGCCGAAGTGGGAACAGCTGCGGGAACCGGAGCGGAAACGCGAACGAGAACGGGAGCGGGAGCGGGAATGGGAACGAAGGGAACAACGTTCGCCGGGTTAGCTAGTGAATTAATATAATTAAGAATAAAAGTCCATCATATCTAGCCGGGCATTACAGAGGCATCGAGACGCTCTCCGGTCGACTAGGTATATTTAATAATAATAAGACTGTGTTCCAACACAATACAAACCCTTCGTGGCCCTAAACGTTCCGTGCCACGCGGCAATATCATTACAGGGAATCCGTTCCTCACAATAGTACCACACAATGCGGGGCGCAATTACTACTGGCAATGCTGAGATAATCTTAATGCAGCCGCTGAGTGCTTTGCTCGACTTTACGTTTAGTGTGTTGATTTGATCACCCTTTTTATAAATTACTAGATGCGCCCTGAGGTGTTCATCATCAGGTCTTCTTGTCTCCACTGCAGGAGCACGACTCTCTCTGCACTATTTTAGCTATACTTGGTCGGAGCAGCCTGAAGACTAGGCTTACACTCTCCTCGCTGGCCAGAGGGGTTGGAGAGGTCTCATTGATGTTTATAAGCTTTGTTTAGCTTGTATTTCTTGCCTTTTACGACACCTACGGGAAGACTTGGAGTGATCATATTCTACTCTTCCGGAAACAACACCTGCGGTGTTACCCTCGCTTAAAGTAGCCTATGTGTTAATCCAGGGTGTCAGCTTCCTTCATACTAAATTTTATCAAAATTGTCCAGCCGTTTCAGCGTTAAGAAGTAACAAACACACACAAACTTTCGCCTTTATAATATTAGCATGACTAGCCGTGCCTGTTGGCTTTACTCCCCGTGGTTATGTCGGGATAAAAACTATCTAATGTCTGTCTCTGGGTCTCCATCTAAATCTATTCCAAATTTCATCTAAATAGGTTCAGTGTGAAGTAGTAATAAACAAAGGTGAAGCGTGACGTGGTCCCACAAACAAACAAACGAACGAATGAACTAACTCACGAACGAACGACCAAACGATCGATCAAACAAGCAAATTAACTGTTGGCGCTGGACGAGAGGTTGGAATGATAAACTTGGCACCGATCTAATGTTACTTGTATTGTCTTGAAAAAATTATAATTCAACAATGTTAGGTAACTAAGCAAATTCAAATTTGACAGTCAAACAAATATGACATAAACAAGAAGACGCGTCGCCAACACTCCCTACAAACAATAATAAAACCAGCACATTACCGTTATATTTTAAAATACTAATCAACGTACGTTGTCTGGTATCTGCCATCGAACTCTCATCGATTACAAGACTTTTAGAACCAGTTATGGAGAGATGTCGAAACGTGCTCTCTCATTATTTAATAGATACTTAATTAAGCCATCCATTTATGTGCTCTTTAGTTTTGACAAGCCACGATGTCAGCCAAGATACGAGTACAAAGATTCATTATCTCATTTGAGAATGCCTAGGGACATAAAAAGGCAGGACCCAAACAAAGGGGACAGTCAGCCAAAAAAGTTGTTCCTTTTTGTGTCTTACTGTTTTTACAAGCTTTTCTTTCACTTGCATTGCCATGTATCTTGTATAAATGTTTGTTTAGGTCCAATCTTGCTACTCAATTTTCAACCAGTTATCCTCAACCGATTTAGCAGTTTTGTATGCTTGTGTAAATCGGATGACAATACCATATTATGAAGTTAAAGAGCTGTTCTAATGATGGAGCCGAGAGATATTCGACGGAAATCAGTTATAAAACAACATAACCGAATTAAGTGTGACTTGATTTTTTTTGACAGGCACTTTATGGTAGACGATGCCCAGGGTCTGATCATGGACACGGAAGGTGGTCGATGGAACTCAGTAATAAAACGATGCAACTTCATCGAGTTTAAGCTTATTTAATTTGTCTTAATAAGTACTTTGGTCTCAAAACAAAAGCTTGTACAAAAACTGTAATTTTTTATACAAACTTATCTATGTACCTTTATATGTTTGTTTTGTATGAGTATAAGTACATTTTTTCTTCTAAGACTGATGTGTATATGTATAGTATAATAGGTTTATCATGTAACTTTATTTTATAAAGTAATATTTTATAATGCAAGTATATTGAATTGCATTTTTGTGCCGCATACTTTTATTTGTTTATCCCTATGGTTGAATGGGAGAAAATGCTCTTAGCAAAGTATATTTTGTACTTTTGAACAATAAAGTTTGGAACAATCAAAAAATTTCTCAAGCTCTTCCGTGCTTCGGAAGGCACGTATAAGCCGTTGGTCCCGGTTGTCATCATTTTATGGCAGTTTGCAAGCTATGTCAGATGCCTTTAGGCAGCCTGAAAAATCTGACACCAGTGTTGGTTGACAAATACGAAAAAAAACAAATAAAGTTTGATAAAATAAAAGCTTATCTAACTTACCAACGTAGTTGCTCTGTGAGTTGTAGACCTCATTCGTCTTATTATAAAACGCAGACTTTGTTACCAGGTTTAAGCCATTATCCGAACAAATCAAGTTGACATTTTCAGATGAGACAATGGCATATTACTAAATGTCAACTTGATTTGGTCGGATAATGGTTAAGACCTAGTAACAAAGTTAGTCTCCGTTTATAATAAGACGGCATGATCTAGTGATAGGCATAGGGAATATTAGCATAATACTAAGAGATATTCAATTTACTAACCGGAGTCTCGACTCGCCGATAAACCGAATCCTGTGGGCGGATAAGTTCACTGCTAGTTCAAAATATCGAGGCTGTAGCATGTCAATACTTAAGAATGAAAAACTCTTTATTACACCAATACACAAAAAGAAAAAACAGTTTTACAAAAAATACATTAAGCACAATGTTTTATAACTAAGAGCGGTCTTTTTTACTAAAGAAACAACTTGACTACGATGGGTAGGTTAGGTTCTTTAGGTTTCTAGTGACCAAAACACCAGCGACTCAAGTTGAAGGGTAAAGTAACACAGACAAAAAAACAACTTTGCCGTCGAATACAGGTTAGGTTCGTTAGGTTTCCTGTGACCAAAACACGAGCGAGCGACTCAAGCTTAGGGCCAAAATGATTATACGTCTGAATTAAATGCCAAAAGGCGATTCTGACTGCGAACTCTCTGCGATATAATGATTCTACTTTTTTATATTATTATGGCTATAAAAATTATGCTCTAAGAGATTCTGATTTTTAACATTATTGGTTTTGAATCTATGATAAATGAGTAGATGCCAAACAATTTTCTACGAAATGACGTTTCTGTAATCTGCTATTATGCTAATAATTTTATAACACAAAAAGTTTTGCTTTAAATGGGGGGACCCTAATATTTTATAATGCAAGTATATTCTATTACTTTTTTGTGCCGCATATTTTTTTCTATTTATCTCTACGGTTGACTGAGAAAAAATGCTCTTAGCATTAAGTCCGCCATTTGTTAAAAGTATATTTGTACTTTGGAACAATAAAGTTTGTCTGTACGAGTTTCCAGCTTATTATCTCTTATCAATAACGGATCAAAGGATCAGCTATCCTTTGGTTGATCCGATCGTCTTTTTTCATCCTTACTTCCACTGTGGTTGTCTGTTACTTGTCGTCAAACACATTTTAGCATACCTGGCCTTTTTGCACAAGTTCTCCATCTACATACTCTACATACATACTTCCTATATTTTGTGCTTCTAGCTTGCACCGTTATGTACCAGGCGAGAGGGGGGGGGGGGGTATATTCAATGGACCTAGCTATGAATGAACCTTGTCGAAGCGTGTCCGTTGTAAATAGTTCTATTTGCATCCTTCCTGCGCATTTTGTTTCGTAGTGTGGGAAACGAGAAGTACCAGAATTTTTAAACAAAATGGGTTACTAGCCGCATTGCATTTTCACTTATCCCTAGATCGGCATTTACGATTAGCACGCGAAGACAAGCAGATGGTACATATAACTTTTTTCTTTTCTTCCACACGAGTATGAAACAAAAACTAAATTAAATCATAACTAGGTATTTGGCACTGTTTTACTTACGTAGTATAGTCAGAAAAGTTTCATTCGAATCCGTCCAGTATTTTCAGAGATTAGCGTAAACAAACAGACAGTCTTTTTTTAAAATTCTTACTCGTTTACTATGCATCCATTGCTCCATTTTTTTTTTTTGAAATATATTCAATCCACAGACACATTTTTTTACTGTTTTATTAAGATCAAATCAGTAATATGTGTATGGGAGTCACTTGTCAAAAGCTCGGTGCATTCAAAACAATACAAGTCCCCGCTAAGCCTGAGAACCAATGACCCGCGGCCTACAATTAAACCAGCCCAAATTCCACAAAACACCATGAGCCGGTGTTTAAGCCTATAGCACCCACGTTACTCCTACACGTGTTTCTTCATTCAATGAAGATGGCCGCCGTTACTATCGGTTCTCGAAAACATTACGCATGAACGTATGACGAAGTCACTTGACTTCTCACTTAGAATGTGCTCAAAGTAATAAGTTTTAAAAAAAAAAGACGTGTGGCACTCGGGGACTGCCGCGGTAAAGCTATTGCATTACGGTGGTTAAGGAAGGACGGCAACGTCGCAAACGGACGACGGAGACGAAGCGGCAACCTACATGGTAGGCGGAGTGGGGAGAGCGTGAGGTTTTTTCGTTACGGAATTTCTGGATTCGGTCCCCGCGCTCAAGGCCCGCGATAGAAGCTATGCAATAGCTTAAAAAAAATTGTATAAGCTTTAATTGTGAGGTTAAAGCACTTTTTAAGACAAAAGAAATAAGCCCAAACTTGATTGATTGCGTCGTTTTATTATTGAGTTTCATCGACCACCTTCCGTCTCCGTGATCAGACCCTAGGCATCGTCTACCATAAAGTGCTCATCCAGACAAATCACTCAGAGATTAGAATTCTACTCAATGAGGTTATGTTGTTTGATACTGAACTGAGTTCCGTCGAATATCTCCCGGCTCCATCATTAGAACAGCTTGACTCATAATATTGTATTGTAACAACTCAGCTTGCGTGACACTACAATATTATGAAGTCAATGCTGCTTCATAATATTTGTCATCCAACTTACACAAGTTTACAAAATTTCAGCGGTTGAGAATAACTGGTTGAAAATTGTGTTTTTTTAGATAATTAGTTGAAAAACGATTTGACATAAACAAACATTCACACATACATACAAGATACATTGCAAGTTAAATAAAAGCTAGTCAGGTATCTTTTAGCATGGGCAAGTAGTTGAAGAAAGAAGGTCAAAACAGTGATGCGTTGTTTACTATATAGCCGCATCGCTTATTGCCATGACTTTGATTCCATGCCCATTTCCTAGTTGCGTTTTTATAAGTTCCGCTTTGATACATAATGAGTTATTTATTTTCTCCCAAATCAGCATGGAAGTAATATTATGTCATCTTTTGCAGACGCATTTGAGAGACCAAACTAAATGTTTACTTTTCTGATTTGTACCTGTTTCCTTTTTTATGTACAATAAAGCTTTATAAACAAACAAGCCTTTACAAACTAAAAGACGATGGCTTGACGGTGTACATAACGCATAATAACGAGGGATTTCACATGATAAGGAACCCCAGGTAGCCCCAGGTGTTGTCCGCACTTGGATTTATGACGAGAGGCATTAAATATCTCTCAGCACCTTCATGCTTAATGACATTTCTTAATCAAAGTCGAAATAGATCATAGAAATAGGAGATAAATATAGATTCAGCGTTGAAGCCTCAAAAGCCTCAATAATCTGATTTGAAACGTAGTGGTAGACATCTTTTCATTAAAAAGGCCTACTGCATTTACTCTACTAAAAAGAGAAGTCCTACCTAAACATAAGTCAATGGCATTAGAATTTGTCATCATCATCATCATTTTCAGCCCACATCAAACCACTGCTGGGCATAGGCCTTCCTTTATTTACGCCATTTCCCACGGTCCTGTACCATTCTCATCCACCGCTTACCCGTCAACCTTTCAATATCGTCTGACCAACGGGCCGGTATAGTTTCCCTACTGGTCTGTTCCCCTGTCTCGGCCACCACTCGGTTACTGTTTTGGTCCATCGGCTGTCTTCTTTTTTTGCTCAGTGCCCCGCCCATTCCCACTTCAGCTGCGTGATCCGTCGTCTACCTACGTAGACGTAGGTAAATTCTGTCGTATTAAGCAGCACACAGGTTACTTTAGACGTTTAGCGAAGTCTCTTTCTTGCAACAGTAAATTCCCATAAGTTGGCAAGAGACAGTATGTCACAAAACCCATCTTGGTTTTGTGTCAGACTAGCTGCGCCCCACAGTGTTACCCGCAGAAAGAGTAGTCTCTGCGGTTATCCAGGGTGTCAGCTTCCTGCATACCAAATTTTATCAAAATTGGTTATGTCATTTGCTCGTGAAGAAGTAATAAACATACACAAACACAAACTTTCGCCTTTATAATATTAGTGTCAATATCTCTATAAAGAACGATTTTTTTCCTCTTTGGAATAGATTAAAAAATCTGTCATCATTGCTAACCACCTAAGCACACGAGAAAAAATAAACTTACTCGTAGTGATAACCAATAGTAGCACCTCAGTTGTTGTTATCGGGAGAAAATATCGGTCATTCACAAGTTATTTCGTAACCCACGCGTGGGCAGTCGCATACCAGCGACGGCGACAAGTGCCCAGTGCCCAGGGCAAGTGTTTCAAACATTAACATCGTCTCGAGCGGCGCCACCTTAAGTCAAGTTCTAAACTTTCCTATCATCGCCCGCTGCCGGCCAATCCGCTAGATGACAAGTCAAATCAGACACCTTTGTCTAAAGGTCAAACAAAGCATCCTACTAATATTATTCACGAGAAAGTTTGTGAGTATGGATGTATGAAGGGATGTTTGTTACTCTTTCACGTCAAAACCACTGAATGGATTTTAATGAAACTTTACAATTATATAGCTTATACATCAGAATAACACATAGGCTACAATTTATAAAGATATTTTGTGATCCTGCGCAGACGAAGTCGCGGGCACCAGCTAGTTTTTTATATGTTTTGTATTAATGCAAAAGCGTGATGCTTTTTTGAAGTCAAATTGCGCTCTAAATATCAGATTTTCTGCATTAATAAATCTAGAAATGTTGAAAATGGATATGATCAATGAAAAATGACAATTTCTGTGACGTTTTATTTTATGTACTGTACCGAATAGTTTATTTTTACCCAGTCATCTACACAGTTGGCGGGAGGAGGCAAGCAAGCAGGGAAAACAAAAACATAAGCCTTCTCTCTTATTGTTGTGTTCTATTCATGATTATGATTCTAAGATTTCAATATAGCTGGGGGTGCAATATAAACATGAATAATGATTTCTGTCACGATCGTAGCAAATGGAGGGCCGTAGTCTCTGCCTACCCCTGTTAAACATGCGTATTAATATCAATGTGTCATATCAACATATACAACGAACCACAGGCTATACAACACCACTGTAGTATAATGAAATTAAAATAACAGTTTAAAAAACAAAAAAAAAACGGAAATTTCACGCAAGATTGGCGGGTAATTTGAATGGGAATAACGATTTTTTTAGGTTTTGACTTTCATTTTAATTTAATTATACTATAGTGCTCCCATGCTGGTTAGGGAGAAATAAAAAAAACTTAGAATGTACTACTAGCTGCTTCTCTTCCCACGCAGATCGTAAAAGCCGATCGAGGGCATGGACAAAAATGCAAATCATGTTAACAGGCGATGCGGCTAGCAACCCATCACTGTATTGATTGCTTTTCCATCTTCTCGCCCACCATGACGCTAAAAGTGGCTTTTGGGTCTTGCGGCCCTGGCTCTGCATAGAACCGCAAGACCAAAAATGCTCTGTCTGCCCCATTAGGGATAAAGACGTGATAGTATGTATTTATGTATGTATACTATTCGTTACCCCTGGAGAAAACTTCGTTACCCCTGGAGAAAACTTCGTTACCCCTGAAGAAATACTTCATCACCTTTGGTGAGGAGCGTCATTGTAAAAGGTGAAAGACTACCCTGGTGCATCTACACGTCGGTGCGATCTGAAGTTTGTTGCGGTGAAGTTACAACTGAGCGGGACTTCGAATCAAACTGGCCGCCATTTTGTTTTGCCCCGAGTGCATATTCATCCCTCACCAAGATAAGTTCCGCCCGAGAACCACTGACCACCGTTCTGTTTTAATTTTGTATTTGTAAACGCATCATCTGTACGAGACTACCTATTTTTTCGCTGGACCCGCGTCTGTCCCTAGATTATTAGTTTTGTGTGTTTTATTGTTATATATATTGTAGAAAGGACAATATAGTTGTTTATTTTAATTTATTTTGTTTTTTATTGCCCTTTTTCCTTGTAGTTTATTTTATTTCATTTTTTTTCTTGCTCGGGCTTATCCCGTAGCAATTGGCCATTAGCGTCTGGTAATAGCCCGTGGTTCGATTGATTACGGGTATGTCTCTTCCATCTTGTGTAAAGAAGTACGGCCCGGTTGTGTCATAAACGATCTGACATACTCAATTGTAAATACACTCAGGCAAGCCTCCAATTGCGTCCAAAGCATGCCATCACGATCAGACCACCAGCGAGCGACAGTAAATCACAATTAGAGCACCGTGACGGAACAATGTAAAAAAAATGGGAGCATAAGCTTTATTCATCTGAAAAAAGGTTATAAACATCAATGAGACCTCTCCAAACCGTCTGGCCAGCAAGGAGAGTGTAAGCCAAGTCCTCTGGCTGCTGTGGCCAAGTATGGCTCTGGTAGTACAGAAAGGGTTGTGTTCCTGCGGTGAAGACAAAAAGAATTGATGATGATGAGGACATGACGTTTATGGTTGGACAAAGGCCATCCTCAAGAATTTCCGGAATGACTGATTGGAGGCGCGGCATGTATTCGTCAGTAGATTTAGATAGGTGGATCTCCTTAGACTGCGTGTGCTGGTTACTTAGGCTCTGTACTGTATTTACTCCTGAGGTGACGGCAAGGAAGTTGGTTAAAAGCTCGAAAGCAAGCTACGATCTGTAACCAATGAGAATTGTGAGTACAGTGGAAAATAATGTGTCCGTCTTTAGGGGTAAATCATAAATTACGTCACACCTTAACGGAAGGGGGAGTGATAAAAGTGTGATATATTTAATTAATCTGGTGTTTAATTCAATAATAGTCCAGCCGTTGTACAATTTATAAGCTATAAAATAAATGTAAATAATCTTACGTCAAACTTAGTCTCAAAATTGTGACCAACTGTTACAAGGAGGAGAGGAATAAAACTATAGGACTTGGTTTATTAATATTCACCCAAAAGATAGCTCTCGAATGGATGGACCGATTTCAATGCGGTTTTTTACTTGAAAGCAAGTTCCCTTAGGTGGACCACCACCGGCAGAACCGATTTTCATAAAGCATAGCTAAGAACCAGATTCTTAGCTATGCCGTTTAAACGCTACGGATATTAAGTCGTATCGGTAGTTTCGCTATTTGCCACTAGATGGCGTTCTTCCATGCTGGTCTGGGAGAAATAAAAAACTTAGAATGTACCAGCTGCTTCTCTTCCCACGCAGATCGTAAAAGCCGATCGAGGGAATGGGCAAAAATGCAAATCATGTTAACAGGCGATGCGGCTAGCAACCCATCACTGTATTGATTGCTTTTCCATCTTCTCGCCCACCATGACGCTAAAAGTGGCTTTTGGGTCTTGCGGCCCTGGGCTCTGCATAGAACCGCAAGACCCAAAATGCTCTGTCTGCCCCATTAGGGACAAAGACGTGATAGTATGTATGTATGTATGTATGGCGTTTTTGACAGTCGGGGTCTAATTTGCTTAGCAAATGAACTTGTTCGCTACAGAACTTGTATCATCACTATTTCAGCCGCATAACGTCCACTGCTGGACATAGGCCTCACCCACAGACCTCCAAAACAACTGATCGAGAGCCTGCATCCAGCGACCCTGGTCGGTCACCATCTTGTCTTTCCAAAACATATATACTTAATCTAAATTATATTAAACAGTTTGGATGTATTTGGTCACAAACGTGTATGAATGTTACTACCTAAACGATACAACTCTATATCTACGCGACGATACACAGCGAAGACCTCGTCACCTGAATTCCTCGCTTCCATCGATCGCCTCTTGACACTATTGGCGCCGTGAAAGCCTGTGTGTTTGCTCTTCTCCACCGCCGGAACGTACAAAACGTGGAGGTATAAAGTCACTGTTTGACTACTATAAACTTAAACATTGGTAGGCTTATATATTTAATCCTATCCTACAAATATTATGAATGCGAAAGTGAGTTTGCATATTTGTTTGTTTGTTATTACTTCACGCTTCAACCACTAAACCTATTTAGATGAACTTTGATATGGATATAGTTTGATACCCAGGGTAGGACTTAAGAAAGTTTTTATCCCAAAATTCCCACGGGGAGCGAAGCCCATGGGCATATTTATTTATTATTATTTATTTAGAGCCCGTTAGATCCCACTGTTGGGCAAAGGCCTCCCTCTCGGCTCTCCATTTCTCTCTGTCTTGTGCTTTTGCTTGCCAGTCCATGGGCATAGCTAGTGTAAAATAAAGGGTTATAAAATTATCTTTGCGATGTCGTTTGTAATTTGTTTTGTAAGCTTTTATTTTAAAGGCAAAAAGGTAATATTTAAAAGGCACGCTATATAATCCAGAGCAAAACAAAGGATTCCACAGCAGAGTCAAGAACATAGCGAAGGATTTTACGATTGAATCCTGCGAGAAGCGTAAGTCGCTCGAAGAAAAAATATATCCATGCTCCGAATACTTGAATTATAATTTGCTCCGTAAACATTTGTTACAGTAGTTATACATTTTGAAAAATACTATTAATTAAGTCCCCTTACCCAAGACCAAATTTTTCCATACAAACGTAGTCTACGTTTTTTTAAATTAATTTTGTAATTTCAAAGATATTGCACATATCTAGGCATATAACAACTGGTTTTCACAGTCAAAATATGAACTTAAAACAGAATATAGTGCATAATATCATTTTTTCTATCAATAAGAGCAACTTCTACGTCCTTAATTTTCTTTCCAGTTCATATTATAATTTACTGTCGGAAACCCATTATAACCCTAGATATTTTTTTATCGAAATCTGACGTGTGGTTTTGAAATAAAACGTAGACTACGTTTGTATGAAAAAGTCCAGGGTATGAGGATTCTTAAGTATATCTATTTGTGCTCATTTTATCTTAAAAAAAACTTAGTTAGCCAAACTATTTCAATAAATACTACAACTAAAGATTAAGCCGCTACATACCAAAACATTTGTCCTCCCTTCATCATTTGCCTCGTATGAGCTTGACCGAATTCCTACCACTTTTACTTTTCCATTGATGTACATACGTCTAAAATCACAACACATATCTGTCACTCTTAACGCTTTATGAATAAGGATGAATTTAGTTGACACGTTTGCATGTTTTGAAGCTTTAAGTAAGTACTTGTTGGCATTGCTCGTTAATTGAATACATATAAGAAGTCGTGACAGGTTAAGCAATATACGATTGTACAAATCTAATATACAAACAACTTAACTATTAACGTTTTAATTGCCACTTGAAAAAAAATATTTCTTAAGGCAAACCTTACGAATCCGTATTTTATATAGTTATAAACGTTTTAACAAAAACACCTTACCATAAAGTTCCTTTTTTAGAACAAAAATTCTAAAATGTTGCCGCTAAATGCCTTACAATACTCTTAAAAGTGATTGTTACTTTCGTATTTCGATAGAAGTTTAATGGAGAAAGATATTCGGCAGACATATTGTAAAAACAATTCAACATGACCTTAGAATATTTTCATCTACACTAATATTATAAAGAGGAAAGATTTGTTTGTTTGATTGTATTGAATAGGCTCCGAAACTACTGGATCGATTTTAAAAATTCTTTCACTGTTATATACGTATGTTATCCCTGAGTGACATAGGCTATGTATGTACCACGGGCGAAGCCGGGATGGACTGCTAGTGTCTTTTAAAGGAACCTTATTGGTTAATTTGTTACTGACTGTTAATTTTCTTAACCAGCAACAAGATTTTATGTATTTACTTCATTCACGAACTTTAGACATTTTTTTTTCGTATGTGTAAGTAGACACTACTGGTGTTAGATTTTTCAAGCTGCCATAACGCATCTAACATAGCTTGATGACTGCCATACATTTATGATGACAGCTGACTATCATCATTGTACGGCAGGGCAAAGGTCCACAGCACGGAGGAGTCAACCATCCAAGTGCGGACTGGCAAATGTCACTTAACTTGCGAAATCGCTAGTAATACATTCTCCCACTGAGCCACCGAGCTCTACTAATAGATATTCCAAATATTGAAGTCCAAAATACTGCTGAAGGCCGTCATTTATCTCACACATCGTAAGTTATGACGTATTTGACGTTACTTTAGTGCTAATAAAATTCTTCTTTGTTCCAGGTACCTAGTTGTTTTCGACATCGCCAAACAAATTTTAGGTTAAGTTGCGTACAAATCAAGATGATTTGTCGTGAGAGGATGGACATTTGTAAAGTTTTAAAAGGTAAGTATAAAGGTTTGTTTTACAAATATATTTGTCACTTATCTACATCAAAACAAATGAATTTTGAAATATATCAATTCCTATAGGAATGGATATATTTCAAAATTCGTGTTTTAAATTGTCTTTGTTATACTCAGAACGAACGGATAATAATAATAAATAATAATAATAAATCTTTATTGATCATAATAGGCAACATGCAATGATACAAAGTGACAATTGATCCCACACTAGGCTAGGCCTGTATCGTGGGTATCAAAACCAAACAATCAACTGGTAACATACAGCCACGGCGCGGCATTACAACAATCTAAATAACTTACTAAATTTTAACGTCTTACAATTTAATCTGAACAGCAGAACTACCGGCATTAAGTATAAGTATAACATATATAAACTAAGATTTTCTGCAATTTGGAATGTAAGTATAAAAAGGAAAAATTAAATTAAAAAGAATTAAGTTAGAAATTAATTAAACTCCCTACTATTTATCATCTAACAAAACATTTTCTGCATCTTCATAAGACCAAGATATTAACAAATCAAATATTCGTTTTTTAGCTTCAAAAACGGAGCACAGTTTTATGTCACAGACTTTGACTACTTTGTTATACACATAGGGGAAAAGGTATTTACTGAAGCGGTGGGCAAAAAATGTATCAACAGAATGAAGAGGAAGACGGTAGATTCTTTTATTAATGAGGTAGTTGTAAGTAGGTAGGCTTGGAGCGTGCTTATGCATGGACATGATAACTCGCATTAAAAATATTTTCCGCACGCTAAGGACTTGGGCTTCCTCATACAAACTTTTGGTGTCATATCTTCGAGGTTTTCTTAAGGATACTTTTAAAACGGCTCTTTGGGCTCTCTCTAGAATAATCATTCTTGACTTGGCAGCTCCACCCCAAGCAAGTATGCAATAGTTTATTACAGACTGACAGAGGGCCAGGTACACAGATTTTAGCAATGGACCATCTGTAGCGTCCCGGAGTAATCTCATAGTGTGAATTAATTTACGAACCCTACCAGTGGTCGTTGTTATGTGTTTATCGAAGCTAAGGTTTTCATCTATTTCAACTCCCAGATATTTGACAGACTCAGTTTTAGCAATACATTTGCAATCACAGGTTGATTTAGGATTTTTATCTGAGATTATGCAGTTTTGAGCATGAATTTTAATATTAGTATTGGGAAGAGGGCAGGATGCTGCTGTTTTATGAAAACAAACAAAATTCGTCTTAGAAGCATTCAGAGTAAGAATATTACGGTCAAGCCAATCAGATATTTTCTGAAATCCTAATTCTGTCATATATTGCACCTCCTGCCACGATCTTCCGTGAAAAATTAAGGCAGTGTCATCGGCATAGCACAGCACCTTGCAATTTTGTATCGGTATGGACATGATGCCATTTATATAAACGAGGAAGAGTGTAGGGCCCAAAATACTTCCCTGAGGAACCCCGAAAAAAACTGAACTAGGGTCGCTTAAGTTACCATTGATTCTAACACATTGCCTTCTTGATGACAGATAGCTGCTAAACCAACGCAAAGGTAGTCCTCGAATCCCGAGTTCTTCTAGTCTATTAAGAAGGATAGGGATCGACACGGTATCAAAAGCATTCTTTAAATCAAGAAAGCCACCGATGCATCATAATAATCTTCATCTAGATATTAACAAACCTTTAATTTTACTAGAGAATCAATACTTACATTTCTACACACTGGCAAGCGAAGCGTGTACACCCACCCACAAGGCGGTCACTGGTCACACGATCTCACCAAGTTCGCTGGAAAGTGCTGGATGAAGGCCGCTTAAATCGGTCATTTTGGAAATCCCTGGGAGAAGTCTAACGTTATGTGGCTAAAATGATAATGTATATTTACATTGCAGCTATTGTGATTATTTCTTTATTTGCAGACATTTCATTAAAAAGGTTTACACGAAGCCTATCTATAAAACTTGTCGTAACATATGCAGTGTGGTTTGCGGCAGAGTAGAATAGGACCACTCTACGTCTTTCCGTGGATGTCGTAGAAGGCGACTTAGGAAATAAACATCATGAGACCTGTCCAACCCGTCTGGCCAGCGTGGAGAGTGTAGGCCAAATCCTCTGGCTGCTCTGACAAATTATGGCTCTAGTAGTACAGAGAGGGTCATGCTCCAGACTGAAGACCTGAAGATGATGTTAGCTAAAATACTACAAAGTTGAGTCGTGTATATTGTTGCGTTGCGTTACGTCCTAGAATGGTCTCGATCAATGCTTGGCTTTAATTAGGGAGTTATTATGTTAATTTCTTTATTTCCATGTAAATGACTTTATAAGTGTTGCATGTAGTACTAGCGTAATGCCACCACTGACGAATCAGGATATATCGTGCGCTATGATAATAGGATTCTAATCTATTATATAGTCGTATCTTGACAGCGTACAACTGTCAGCAATAAAAAAGTCATCATCATCATCAATCATCAATTCTTTTTGTCTCCACTGCAGGAGCACGACCCTCTCTGTACTACTAGAGTCATATTTGGCCAGAGCAGCCAGAGGATTTAGTCTACACTTTCCACGCTGGCCAAACGGGTTTGAGGTCTCATGATGTTTATAAGCTTTTTTCAGTTTGTGTTTTCTGTCGCCTTGTACGACATCCACGGGAAGACTTCGAGTGGTCCTTTTCTACTCTGCCGGATACCACACGGCATAATAAAAGAGATGTTTGCCTCAACTGATAATTTTTCTTCTCGAATTTTACACAAAATCTTGGAAGGGCTCCAACGATTTTGATAAAACTCAGTTTTCAGGGAATGTCGGAGCTAAAAATCGATCTAGCTAAGTAAATTTTAAGAGAACCTCTTTTGTCTGTATTATCATATAAAAAATTCTCTCTTTTTCGATTTCCAAAACGACCGATTGTCATAGGTCCATCGGTGGACTTCCTGAGGCTGATATGAGAATGATGATATTAAATTGCATATGTAATTTCGCTGCATTGTTCGTCATTGGGAATATTTCGTACCTACCTGCAATAGAACGTGGAAGGGACACAATGAATCGAACTAAGGGCTAAACTAAATCACTATATTATTATGGAATTAAAATAACAGAAAAGGACTTTAAAAATATTTGGCATTTCCATTCTGAAGTGTGCAGACGCCCGGACTAAAAATGGAAATGCCGAATTCTTTTTCGGTTTTTTGACTGTTATTTTAATTTTATTATACTATAGTGCATGATTAGATTAGTACATAATGTTTATGACAGTAGCAACAATGAACATTTGCTACTGACTGTACTTGTAACGTATGAAAGTCAGTTATGTAATTCATTCTCATGTTGCACGCAAACGTAGAATATCTTTCACTAAACTATAAATACAGTTACATAAATGATTGATGTGATATTCTATTACTATTCTTGCCCGTGTATAAAAAAAAATATTTATCATAATAAATTAAAAATTATTGTATTAAGCGCCGTGTGGTATCCGGCAGAGTAGAATAGGACCTCTCCAAGTCCATCCGTGAATGTCGTAGAAGGTGATTAACGAAATTCCTACAAATTAAACAATGCTTATAAATATCAATGAGACCTCTCCGACCCGTCTGGCCAACGTGGAGAGTTTAGGCTAAGTCCTCTGGCTCGTGCTCCAGCAGTGGAGACTAAAAAGACCTGATGATGATGATGATGAAAAAGGTTTTTGGTTTAGCAAATAACATCTAACAATTTTGATATAAAATGTTATATTTTTTATAGAAGTTTATTTAGATACCGAAACATAAGCATGTCAAACAAGATCACAAAATGATAATCACAATAGGCCTCCACAGCCGTGACCTACAGTCAAGGTTCCAAGGGTTTACGATAGACTTGTGCTGATGTAATCTGTATTTTTTGCGCACGCTATGACTTGTGTTTTGAATGTTTATTTGTTTATTGTATATGTTTGACATTGCCGTGTGGTTTCCGGCAGAGGAGTAGGACCACTCGCAAGTCCTCCCGTGGATTTCGTACAAGGCGACTTAGGAAATTCAAGCTAAACAAAGCTTTTTAACATTAATGAGACCTCTCCAACCCGTCTGGCCAGCGAGAAGAGTATAGGCCAAAGTCCTCTGCCTGCTCTGGCCAAATATGGCTCTGGGAGTACAGAGAGGATCGTGCCCTTGCAGTGGAGACAAGAAGACACGATGGTGATGATGATATGTTTGACATAACAAAAGATGATTTGTCAGTCACAAAATATTATGTAAAACTAAAATATGCAGCTTGAAAAATCTTACATTTATATTGGCCACTTACACACCAGGATACAACTAACAAACATGATAATCTTTGTTTGAAACTATGCAATTACCGAACTTTATTTTATTTTATTTGAGGCCAAAAGGTTGCAGAAATATGTGGTTGTAAAAAGTTTGCGAAATCCTGCGGGTAAACTAGTTTTTTTTTTGGAACTAAGTTCCTTTTCCGATTATACAGACTTGGCGAATGGGGGCGAAGCGAAAAAACGTGTAAGATTTTTCCGTCCCGAAATTTTTTGAGGGGCTGACCGGGGATCGAACTCAGGACCTCGAGTGTGACAGCGTGGCATAATGACCACTAGACCACAGAGGTCGTCATCTCTCTAAATCGATAATAATTTCCGGTCTCTCAAACGTAATGAAACTTTTTACAACTTGATCAAAAGTTCACCGCCAATGAT
The DNA here is from genome assembly GCA_963555685.1 of Acrobasis consociella. NCBI lineage: Eukaryota > Metazoa > Arthropoda > Insecta > Lepidoptera > Pyralidae > Acrobasis > Acrobasis consociella. Next base: position 16,836,618 of record OY743124.1, on the reverse strand, counting down.
ACCCGTATAATCTAGTACACAAATTAATGAAATTAATGATATATCCCGAACAGACGTCAAACTGTACCATAAAACGAATTGCCTCACTAATTTACATATCTACATAGTAATTATTCACTGTGCATATCTAAACACCCACAGGTTTTTATTGTAAGTAGATCTAAGACTTCAAGAACATTTTTATGTAAGTTTACAAATCTAATAAAAATAAACAATTAAAAATATGTTTGTTTCTTTCAGAACAATTGTGTTTACAAACATAAGAACACATTTATATCCTACTATATCCTACTTCCTACTAATATTAATAATAACAATAATATATAATAAATCTTTTATTGTCAGACCATTGTTGTCCATATAGTTTAAACACATTAGATTACAATAAATAAATTAAATTAAATAAGTTACATACTGCATTAAAGTAGTTCTTGAGGCACTGGCGCATGTACTTGCATCCAGTGTCTCAAGAACGGATATATAATATTATAAATGCGAAAGTGAGTTTGTATATTTGTTTATTTGTTTGTTACCACTTCACGCTTCAACCACTAAATCTATTTAGATGAAATTTGATATGGATATAGTTTGATACCCAGGGAAGGACATAGGATAGTTTTTATCCCGAAATTCTTACGGGAAGGGAAGCCCACGGGCACAGCTAGTTTGTATATAAGTTTACAAATCTAATAAAAATAAACAATTTTATTTTCTTAACAGAAAAATTGTGTTTACAAATATAATTGACTGCCTATTATATAAATAATACAGACCTGCTCTTTCTTAACTTACATTACTTGTACCATTTCAAAATAGAAGAATATTACACAGAATGTATAATGTACGATTATTATATTTTTGGCACGAAGTTCCTTTTCAGATACTGCGGACGACTAGGTGAAAAAATATTAAATTAAGATTTTTTCGTCACGAACTGTTTGACCTAAACTATCAACAGTATTTTTTTTATAAAAAAAAAACTAATTTTATAAATTCTCCATTAAGTGACAAAACATTGTACGTTCGACAACAGTTAGGAGTAAAGTTACCCGATAATACTTAATAAGCTGCATTGCCCACGTAGGCGACAAGGTACAAGCTCAAACAGCTAAAACGTGTTTCGGAAACGCACGTGTGGACTACTTCGACGATAATGGGGACGCTGCGTAAATTAATAAACCTACGCAGTTGACCATTTTCCATAGATTTTCTGAATAGAGCGCCTCAATATGCTGTCTTTTGGAGGTTTCCGCATTTTCATTTTAAAATTTTGATTTTCTGAATAGAGCTCTGTGTAGGTTTCCGTATTTTCTTTTTAAAAATGGTTTACACTGACTTCTTAACTTGCTAGCTACTGACTGGTGTGAGTTCATGGTGAGTAAAATTGTGATATATTTTTAAACTACTCAACCGATTTTGATAAAATTTCTATGGGACCACCTGACAAGTACATATTATGTCCTTTAAAACAAAAAAATATTTAAAAAAAATGTTCTTTTTATCGGTGAACATACATCGACGAATTGATAACCTCCTCCTTTATGAATTCGGTTAAAAACAAAAACTATCAAGTCCTAGCGAGTCTTGTAAAACATATGGCTATTTTTTATGTACAATCGCAACTGAAAGTTTGTTTGAAAGCCGTACTGATTTGAAAAATATTGAGGACCAATTTCAGAGAATAAAAATAGAAAACTAAGTATCGTGGAATTCGGTTGGAACGAAGTTAGAAAATTGAAGCCCCTAAAAACACCCCCAAAATATTCGAGCCCCTATAAAGTTTGTGACGAAAAACATTAGACGACTAGCCTCCATCTGCCAAGTCCGTACCGTCCGGAAATAAACTCCGTTCCATAACATCAAGTAAAATTAAATCAGGTACTTTGGTATTTTACTTAAATAAGACATTAATTTTATCTCAATAGGATTCCGAGATTTCTCGCCTAAAATATTTATCAAATTAAATTAAATTTATATCAAGTGAAATTAACCACAAGTCTGAAGTGAAACTTGTAAACATCATTACCAAACTCATAGAAAGGTAATGTCTTTATTTAATTGACCGGAGCCGTTCTGTTCACGGCGTTACTCTATGCCCCGTTAGCATTACGCAACTATAGAACGAGACGCACCGACGGACAGACGGGCCGTTAGTCAGTCAACGTGGTCGCCCGTGCTCACACCACGTATTACAAACAATACACAGAAAAAAAAACGAAAAAAAAAAAAGAAAAATAACAAACCGGTTTCGCGCGCGGCTGTACTGTATTTGACAGACGTCCGTCAAATTTGAAAATCGAAGTGAGAAATCCGGATTTGAAATTCGCGCTATTGTTTTGATCCTGACGTGCGCTGTGGATTGTGTTTGGTGTGTGAGTGAAAAATCGTGTTGCAGATCTATCGCTGCATATCTGAGGTTGCATAAGCGTCATTCATAAAGAGATGTGTCAATGGATTTACGATTTACGCGCGGATGCGTATGCGCACGTTGCGCGCATGCGCCCATTCATCCGTGGGGCTTGATAGGTATGTTTTTCAATGACTTAACAATAATGAATCAGCTGATTGATTTCTAATCGTGTCAAAGTTGTTAGCGGATAACAAAAAACTCAATGTCATCCCATGACTTCCGCGATGGTATCAAGAAAAAAAAAAGAAAAAAAACATGTTTATTTTTTTCTTTTTGATCGTTCTGGGAATTGAATCTTAGCTTTGGTGGTCTTTTGACTGATTTAGATTTATCTTTATTGTTTTAATGTGAATCTTCTAACGACATGTGATGTTGTTTGAAGATTTTTAATTATTTTTTTTATGGTTAAGCTATGTTTTTAGTGTTGCTATGTACAAAAAAATGCGGAAATAATTGCTTTATGAGGCTGTATTCGTTAGGTATTAGCTGAGGTCGTTGGTCTTGAGCTGTGACCCTGACGGAGATGCTGTCATGTTTTTTAGTCTGAGTTATTGCTATCTGCAATCAGAATAATTAAGAATTCAAAATACTAGATTTAAGTTTCAAGTTTAGAATCTGATTTTAAAATGATTTGAAGGATTTTTATTAATTTAATGCAATAAGTTAACGAAATTTTAAATTCAAATTAAACTCACACTATTAAATTAACTGCAATTATAAGAATTATTACTTAATAACAAATAAGCCAAGTGAATTAAATTAAAAAAGCTCTAAGTATGACATAAAGTTTTTGATTAGGTACAAAATACAAATCGGATGCCAGTCTTTTGAAATAAATAATAAAAAACATGTTTTATGAAATTAATACGTTTCATTGTGCCCATTATTAGTAAATAAAGTCATTAGAGTCTGTATTTTTAACACTAAGCATTTATCTAATAAAACATTTAACTAAAGTAACTTAGACATAGGTACTGTGAAAATGAGTTACTTTTGACGTTCCTTCTTACAAGTTACATTTACATTTTTCATTAAAAATTACATTAAAATTTATTATACTCTACACGTGATGTAAACTATACTTTTTGACATTTAAAAGTGCCTGTTAAGTCTAGCTACTGAAATATTTGATTTTTACATGTTGATTTAAAATAACTCGCTAACCAAATAAATAACGATCTTTATATAACACAAATTAAGTATTTTCATTTTATTTTATTAAATCATATCCTTATATATTTAATAATATTTCAATAATAATTGCAAGTAAGTAATAGTTCTTTTTTTTATACATTTTTCCACTAGAGCTTTCATCGATTCGTGTTATGTTATGAACGCCTACATCGTTAACTACAGTAATGACGTCGGTTATTAAAAAATCGTGTTTCATTTCCTGTGCTGCATCGTACTTATTTACATATTTATAACTCATTTGTTCCGAATAATAAACAAAAAGCAAATTTATTCCAATGACTCATCTTTTTTTGTAATTTGGTAAACACTGGCTGCATTTTTTCTGTATTTTTTTTTTTTTTTACGGTACTTACTCACGCATTTTTTCAATAATTCAACAGGTTAATGTTATTGGCTGTTTCAACCCCTGTTTAGATACTGATGCGTGATGTTGACGGGCACGCATGGGGTCTAAACGACCCATTGGGCAATGGTCGATGGAATGCGGGCTCGGCATAATTGTGGCTTTCGGGAAACATTCAAATTGGCCGTCTGTTTAGACATTATGGTCAAAACATGGTGGTGAACGGGTCTGTGAATTTAAACGATGTAAAACTGAAATGATATTTGTTTTTGGTATAGGGTTAGGATGGAAGTGTGATTATAATTATCTTAACAAGCAATGAAAACAATAAATAAATATAAATATATAGGGACAAATTACTCTGATTGAGCTAGCCCCAAAGTAAGTTCGAGACTTGTGTTATGGGATACTAACTCAACGGTACTATATTTTAGAACAAATACATTTATAGATAAACATCCAAGACCCAGAATAATTTGAAAAAGGCCATTTTCCAACTTGCCCTGACCGGGAATCGAACCCGGGACCTCTGGGTGGCGGACTAGCATGGTAACCACTACGCCACGGAGGTCGTCAAAGGATGCTGAGAATTTATTATAAAAGATTATTTTTCTCAAGAATGTATAAACAAAGTGTTTTCATTTACTATACTTAGTGTATTCTTGATGCAATAAAGAGTTTTTATTATTATCACTAGTGGTACTAATATATTTGCCGTGTGGTATCCGGCAGAGTAGAATAGGACTCCAAGTCTTCCCGTGGATGTCGTAAAAGGCGAGATGGGGATTAGGTACAGGCTAAATAAAGCGTATAAACATCATTAGAACTCTCCAACCCGTCTGGCCAGCGTGGAACATGGAGCGTGCCAAATGCTTTGGTTTAGTATGGCTCTGGTAGTACAGAGAGGGTCGTGCTCCTGCAGTGGACACAAAGAAGGACCTGATGATGATGATTAGTTGTATTAGTAGTTCGCCGGGAACGTGGAAGTTTCCTTTTAGCGATTATTTTATCCTAATCCATACTTATATATAAAGCTGAAGAGTTTGTTTGAACGCGCTAATCTCAGGAACCACTGGTCCGATTTGAAAAATTCTTTCGGTATTAGATAGGTCGTTTATCGAGGAAGGCTATAGGCTATATTGCATCACGCCCGCGACTTCACTCGCGTGGTTAACGCGGGCGAAGCCACGCGCTGCCTCTAGTTTATTATAACTACACCTCGTGCTGGGGGCAACCATGGCAACCGATATAGTCTCGCGGTACATACTATCACGTCTTTATCCCTAATGGGGCAGACAGAGCATTTTGGGTCTTGCGGTTCTATGCAGAGCCCAGGGCCGCAAGACCCAAAAGCCACTTTTAGCGTCATGGTGGGCGAGAAGATGGAAAAGCAATCAATACAGTGATTGGTTGCTAGCCGCATCGCCTGTTAACATGATTTGCATTTTTGCCCATTCTCTCGATCGGCTTTTACGATCTGCGTGGGAAGAGAAGCAGCTGGTACATTCTAAGTTTTTTTTATTTCTCCCAGACTAGCATGGGAGACGAGGAGAATGGGAAGAGGAGAGATAGTCTCGCGGTGAAAGGATTAAAAATTACATTACACGAGTAATTCGAGGTGCAAGTCATACATACCTATTACCTAGTGAGGTTTAAAAAGACGTGCCTTACAGACACACACAGAGTCAGTGTCTAAACCACTAGGCCACAATCACTTCATAAATAACTAAATTATAAATTACTACAACTGAGAATATCGGTGACGTATTACTAGCGCTTCCACAAGTAAAGCGCCACGGGCGTGGTCCGCACTTGGATTGGTGACCTAAAGTTACTTAAAAATGTCTCGAGCTCATCTGTGCTTCGTACGGCACGTACCTGTACGCACGCATGGTATAATAAAACAAGGTATTCTCTTCCCGTGACAGCTGATGATGTAGGTGGAACTTGACTACGTCATCAGTTTGATGTGTTGCCACTGTGTGAAATTGAATTACCCGACCGTAATGCTTTTTTGAACTTTATATACCAATTTCGAATTAATAGTCCATTATATCCATTTATAAAATATTGAATGAATGAATCACGCGAGAATCGCGAGATACTAAATAGCTAAGTTACTTATTGTTTTATTTAATATTCATAAACTAACTAAGAAAGTCCTTAAATTTATTGAAAAGAACAATCAGTGGCAACACTTTCGTGACGTAGTCAAGTTCCATTTCGGGAAGAGAATACCTTGTTTTATTATACCATGTACGCACGTACCCATGGGTCCTGTCTGTCATCGTGTGGCAGTTGTCTATGTCAGATGCCTTTAGGCAGCCTGGCAAATCTTACACACACGGTTGGCTCTTACAAATACTTTCGATTTCACAATTCGTATTCTTACTACACAACTGCGTGTAATTCCAAATGTACCAATAATGTTGATTCAACCTACTTTTTCGTCATTAAAGCACACCTGTATTTGAAAATAATGACGTCATTACATTTTCTTTTTCTCACGCATTTCCAAGAACAATGGACGTTTTATCAGAGTGACTAGCTAAACCCGTTACTCCGTCCGCGTAAAATTATAGCCTACTAACTACTAGGAAACAAGTATAAATCTTTTATAAAATCCTATCTCCCATGCTGGTCTGGGAGAAAAAAAAAACATAGAATGTACCAGCTGCTTCTCTTCCCACGCAGATCGTAAAAGCCGATCGAGGGAATGGGCAAAAATGCAAATCATGTTAACAGGCGATGCGGCTAGCAACCCATCACTGTATTGATTGCTTTTCCATCTTCTCGCCCACCATGACGCTAAAAGTGGCTTTTGGGTCTTGCCCTGGGCTTTGCATAGAACCGCAAGACCCAAAATGCTCTGTCTGCCCCATTAGGGATAAAGACGTGATAGTATGTATGTATGTATGTATAAAATCCTATACAGATATAGGTAAATGAGAGAAAATATTTATGTTCCTACATAAATATTTTCTCTCATTTAAAATTAAATCTTCAGTAGTTTTAACCGACTTCAAAAAAGGAAGTAATCAATTTATCTGAATCTTTAATTTTTTTTTATGTATGTTCACCGATTACTGACGACGCCTAGACCAATTTGGAGAATTATATTATAATTCTTTTGGTTTGAAGGGCATACTTACTTGAAAGGGGTAACTCGATTTTAGTTTAAAAAATATATTTATTTGTTTTATTTATTTAATTTGTACATGTATACTTGAAAAAGTTCCAAATAAAACCTTATGAAAGTAAGCAAAGTAAATAGGTGCTACTTATTTCTAAAGAAATTGCTTCCAGTAGACCCGCGAGAGAAAATGGGAAGAAAGAGGTAATTGGCGTGTACAATACAAGAATAAATACCTATATACAAAATACTTAAACGAGTCTCTGGTTATTAAACGAATATAATACTGTCACGTTTTCATCTCTGACAGAGAAGACAGAGCCTGGACTCTGCCCTGGAGCTGTCAGATCCAATATCAATTTTTGAAGTGAAAACTTCTTTAGCGGCGTTGTGCACTTTTTTTGGAATGGGGAAAAAAATGTTAAACTCGCGTCAGGACACGTGGCCTGATCAAAAATTCGTAAGACGGCGCAGGGCGCTTGCGCGAATGTTCGTGTGTGTTTATGTTACAGCGTGCTACGCGCATCCATGGATGGTGACAGCTGATGGCTCGACCGTCTGTGTAGTGGCCATACTGCTGTGTATTTGAAAATAATTTTATTGAAAATGAATTTGGTCATGCTTGTGACATTTGTGACAGACTGTGGTTCAGAAAAGATTTGAAATATTTTATACTGATAATTAAAGCAATTCGTGCAAAATTATTCCCTAAACATTCCAAAATATCAAAAATGCACAACGTTAATATTCAAGTTTTCACTTCTGCCGGCACTCCCAGAGCGCAACCCGTCGTTTTTTTTTTTCATCGTGATGGTGGGCGTATCGCATTACATCATACTAATAATATAAAGACAAAAGATTGTGAATGTGTGTGTACGTGTATGTGTGTACTTCTTCACACACAAACGGCTGGACCACAATTTGGATGAAATTTGCTATGCAGGAAGCTGACACACTTGACTAACATATAGGCTAATTTTTCCGCGGGCAATACCACGGGGCGCGCCTAGTATTTTTAACTGACTTCCAAAAAGGCTAGAAGCTTTTTTTTATGTATATAGTATGTTCACGATCCAAGGCAGCTTGCTGCCATCCACTTACGTAGCTTTCAATATCGTCCCTCCATCTTTTCCCCGGCCTTCCTCTCGTGAATCGTGGAAGCAAGATGGGGAGGCCTTTGCCCAACAATGGGACACTATATAGGCTATTAAAAAGAAGTAGTACGTTCACGAATTATTTAAAGACTCCTGGACCGATTTGGATAATTCGCGGAAGGAGAAACAGCTAATACACTGGCCAAACTACCATGAAAGAATATTCTAATGTACATTATAGTAACGTAACTTGTAGCCATCTTTGAATTCCATGTTTAGGTATGACAAGGTTAGCAATATTATACTGAGGTCATTTGACGTATGCCATGTTATGTCGATAGAAATTTGTAAGTCTTGACTTGGCGGAATGATTCACAAATCAAGGGGAAAAATTTAATGATGAAGAAAGAATTTGAAAGAAAAAGTAGACAAATGTCGAAATCGACTACGTAGTATGTACTTTCATGTCGTATGTTTGGTGTTTATTAATCTCATCATCATCATCATCATCAGGTCTTTTAGTCTCCACTGCAGGAGCACGACCCTCTCTGTGCTACTAAAGCCATACTTGGCCAGAGCAGTCAGAGGACTTGGCCTACACTCTCCACGCTGGCCAGACGTGTTAGAGAGCTCCTATTTAAGTTTATAAGCTTTGATTAGCTTGTATTTCCTAAGTCGCCTTCTACGACATCCACGGGAAAACTAGGAGTGGTCCTATTCTATTTTGCCTGAAACCACACGAGAGAATATGACAATTTAAAAGAATTTAAACAAATTTACGCAAAATTGACCTTTGAGTCTTGCGGCCTTAGTCTGTCTCTGCTTAGAGCTGCAAGACTACTTTGTCTACCCCACTAGGGATAGAGACGTGGCAGTATGTATGTATAAACAAATTCAGTCAAGTAAAAGAAAAATGATTTAAGCGCATGCGTAATACATATTTACTCACTAGTGGGACAGTGGGTCATTAGTGTTTAAGTGTTTACAGAATTAACGGATTTCACGCCTGTCTGCATATAATTAACTGTTGTATTGTGGCTGTCAAAAAATGGTAATGTCAGCTAGTGTTGCAAGTAATATTATAGAATATCGATATATGTACAGGCTGACTTTTCATTGGTTTTGGAAAAAAAAAATCGTATAGTAAATAAATTCCTCTATCCATATACGTAATCCAAATTTCTGTATGTCATAAGATAAAAAAGTAGCGTAAATGATTTTCGATCGAGACCACGTAGTTATAAGCTGAGTATTGTCGATGACCGCGGCCCGCCGGCGGGCGGTGTATGGCGGCGGTACTACTAATTGATCTCATAATTTTACTTTCGAGTTTTAGACATTTTTTGTTTCTGAATTTTTATTTAGACTAGCTTAATAGGTCTTACTATCGATGTTTTTGAAGTGGCCTTCGGCTTCAAAGCCAATGAAAAATCACCGTGTATAGTCTATCGATACTATCGTGCCCTTGAAATAATAATTTCGATAGGACTAACGATAGTATTGATTGTCAATAGTTTGTAATACTATTGATTGAAGGTAGAATTATTGATAGTATCGATAGTATTTACTATCGATATTTAGCTAAGAAGCAATAGATTGTCTAATATCGATATTATTGTAATGACAATATTCAGCTAAGAAGCAATAGTATTATCTTATATCGATATAATAAAAAGCAATAGTAATTTAGCTAGATAGATATAGATGGTAACTATATAAATAGTAGTGATAGTTTCGATACTATCGATAGTCCAATCGATGTTGTGTCTTTTTTTCGAGGTCAACTATCGATAGTCAAACTATGGATGGTTATGCAACGCTAATGTGCTCGTTATGTGCGCGAATGTACTTTCCTTGTTTTGACAACATATTGTTTCTGGTCGGTATGCGTGAACGTGAATCTGCTTGACCTAAGATATGGTAATTTTCAACTCGATGCAAATGTTGCGCTGAAAGTGCGGAGTCTTGTGGAAATACTGCGGAGGTACAACCGAATTCGAGGCATCCTTTAGGTATATCTGCGACATAGCATACAAACTGCAAGAGAGTCGCCTACGCTGGTCTTATCTTGCTGACCTAAGATATGGTAATTTTCAACTCGATGCAAATGTTGCGCTGAAAGTGCGGAGTCTTGTGGAAATACTGCGGAGGTACAATCGAATTCGCGGCATCCTTTAGGTATATCTGCGACATAGCATACAAACTGCAAGAGAGTCGCCTACGCTGGTCTTATCTTGCTGAAACCGGCAAGCTAGGTAGCATGTATACGCTATGTGGAAAACAAACCGAGATAGTCGGCAAAGAATAACCGGACGAGTCGGACTCGATCACGAAAGACTCCGTCTTCTTCTTCTTATATTTAAGACCTGGGCTCTTGTCCGTGGAGTGCTTTCCATGTCTCTCTTTCTTCCGCTAAGTTCTTAACTTCCTTATATGTTTTCACGTTTAGTTTTTCTTTTATTTGGTCGATAAGTTTTCTTCGGGGCTTGCCTACATATCTATTAAAAATCACGTTTGTTGTATGGGGGCTCCACTTAAATGTTTATTTTATTCAGTTTTTAGTATTTGTTGTCATAGCGGCAACAGAAATACATCATGTGTGAAAATTTTAGCTGTCTAGCTATCACGGTTTATAATATAGTCTGGTGACAGAGTCAGTGACTATTACTAAGACTCAGTCTTAGTAATAGGGTCCCGTTTTTACCCTCTGGGTACGGGACCCTAAAAAGTATGGACTGTATCAAAATAGTAATGGGTTGCTAGCAGCATCGCCTATTATCATGATTCGCATTTTCGCCCGTTCGGCGTTTTATGAATTTACGTAAATATTATAAGATCACAAAAATAAGATCTCAGATGCCTTTAGGCAGCCTGAAAATTCTGGCACTAATATTGGCCACTTGTACATGAAAAACAAACAAACGACGTAAAATGATGTAGAATATTCGAGTACTTTTGAATTATTGCACTTTCTTTTAAGGGAGAGGTTGCTGAAATGCCGTCTGCCAGTAACTCCGGTGTGGCGGAATTTCAAGTGACGTCCGAAAGAAAAGAAATTAGCAGGGTTGACACCCAACTAAAATTAAATTGTAATGAAATGTTTCGTGAACCATAAAAATACGGGCTTTCGTTAGTTATGAATTATAATCAATAATTTTCCAACAATAATTACAATAAGGTATGTACAATTCTATGATTGGGCGAAAATGCGAATCATGTTAACAGGCAATACGGCTAACAACCCATCATTGTATTGATTGCTTTTCCATCTTTTCACTCACCATGACGCTAAAAGTGGCTTTGTCTTACGGCTCTACGCAGAGACCAGGGCCGCAAGACTCAAAATGCTCTGTCTGCCCCATTAGGGATAAAGACGTGATAGTATGTTTGTATGTACATTTCTACATCGTCCATGTAACTAAAGGATGTAAAAGGGTTTTGATGAGTATAAGAAGTCGATAACTTACATTTTTCAATTCACACAAAAAAGGGTCGTCTGTGCGACAACATACGGGGTCTATATAATGTGATAATATATAATGTGTGTCCATGTCAGAGACCTTTAAGGCGGTTTAAAAACTCTGACACTAGTGTTAGTCACTAACACACACGATAAGAAGGAGATAATGTGAATAATGCTTGTTGATTTTGTATTCCTTTATTTTCGTCTTCATGTAATTTATATGCCTTTTTTTTTAACCAATAAATATACTGCAAGCTCAAGAGATAAAAAAAATAGCAAGACATTTATTAAACAGTTGACTAAAAGTTAAGATTAAATTATTCAAGAGAAGTTAGTTACTTCAAGAAAAAAGATTGTCGTTCTACGAAACTCAAAAACATTTCACTAAAAGTAAAAACACATTTTACTCAAAGCGTGCATATTTTGCGGCGATTAGCTGCTTTTTCGTGCATGAAATTAACTTTTTATTTATACGCCGTGGTTAGATAAATTTAAATTGCGTTTCTTCTCACAAAAACCAAGTTCTGATCTTTATTTGTATGCATGTTTATAAATCATAATATAGTTAGGTTATTTATTTATTAAATAAATAAAATTAATAAATAAATAACTAGCCAAAGCACGCGACTTTGTTTGCGTGAACTTTATGTCTCTGGAAAATGGTCATCAGGCTGAACAACTTTTGCTAAGGCGTCATTTTGATATTTCTTACAGTTTAGCTGTACCATTATAGTTCTGCATCAGGTGTTCCATTTTCCAAAATCATTTATACCGGATATTAGCGAGTACTTAAAAACAGACACACATTTTTTTAATATTGTCATTTTATAACTGTGTCTCCATCGCCCCCAATACTTTTTTTGGAAATAAGACACACTTTTTTTACTGTTTTATTATGAAGATAATTACGTGATATATATACAAAGTCACTTATTTATGATTAAACAAAAGTGTACCTATATTTATTGCATTTTTTTGCTTTGACATAGTACGGGAGTACAATAACATTTACAGATAGGATTACCAATGCCATACTGTACCAATATAAAAATTAGGCCTTCTGTATTCATTTTGTATATGGTTTAAACCTTGAGCCCATGGTTCAAACCGTTCAAAGCAAGCATTGTTGCGAGGCTGTGATCATCGGTGATTACGTCAAAAGTACGCATGATCTAACTACTAGATAATTGCTTAATTTGATCGTGTTTGCTATTCTATCATTATGGTTTAATAGCTTAGTGCATATATGCAGTTTTGTTATGCAAGAGTCGAGCACACAATATGTACTAACATGCATAACTGTACAAGCGTAAACTAGTTCTATGCAAAAGATTTTGGCAAAGCTATTACTATAATTTAAAAATTAACTTAACTATTCTTAAGGAGAAAATAGTTTTGTGTCAATTATTAATATGAAAAAATTTCCGTCTGGTCTTTTTTTTGCGATATTTTTATTCTTATTGTCAGAGAATTTCAAGAATTTATTATCTTATATCTATCTATTATCTTATTATTATCAAACTAAGGAAAACTGTGCGTTCCACAAAAAACTTGCCACTAACTAAACTGCAGATAATAATCTTACAACTAATAAACATTCTAACACCGCGTGCCACACAAAAACTCCACTTTTTTCACCGCACATCAAGCCCAGCTTTTTACCAACATTAAACGGGGGGGCGTGGCTCCTGTCAGACTTTTTTCTCCCTTTTTTTCTTTCGTTGACAAGACATCAAATGAGCCATTATTTGATAGAACACGTCGGTTTATTAAATTCTTGTTCCGTGAGTTAAATTAATGATTTCGTTTCGGATTTAGATGTGAACTGATGATTAATGATCAAGATATGAGCGTAGCCTTGAGATATGTGTAGTATTAATAGAATGATGTTGAGTTTTTGCATCTAGTGTTGTTATTACAAGTATTACAACATTATTAAATGCTCGTTTTGCTTTAATTAACATTTAATTTGTCAGATTAGTAATAAATTGAAAGCTGAGTGAATTTTTAACTAAATAATATTGATTTCCAATATTTTATTATTATATCCGCATAAACGCAGTCCGTATTGATAAACGCAGCCGGCCCATGAACTACAGAGTTTTATAATATAACGCATTTTTGACGCATTAGCCAGGTAAATAACAATAAGTAAAGAAATTATGTACACATAATAATTTTAAGTTTAGATAATAAAAAAATATTCGCCGCTTTTCAACTTTTTATTGTAAGAAAAGGAAACAATTACTCAACGTCCTTACCAAAAAAAAAAAACAGAAAAAGTTTGTGAAAAAAAGTCGATTCTTAAAAACTTTTTTGTTCTGCCAACCCTAGGTCCGTTCCCCGCGGGCGCGCGGTGACAAAAACTGCACAATCGAGTGCAACGACCCCGGCGCATTGTGTCCACCGATTAAACGGCAATTTCGACAAATAAACGCTTCTTTGTGGCAGCGGAGACGGTTTGGGAAAAGTTGGGACCTGTTGACGGACTGATTGATAAGACTTTCTTTACTTTCTTTGGACTTTTTTTGTGTTCTACAGGCTGTAAATCTGCAACCTTGCGATCATACTGAACAACTTTCCTCATGGAACATAGGTCGAAATATGCAAAAAAATTGTACTTCCTATACTAAATCGAACAGCTGATTAGCAATTTTTTGTAAGGGGGAACAAGTTTTTATCTTAGTAAATTATCAAAGTAACAATTATGTCTTACAAAATGAATAAAGGAAACTGAGGCAAAGATATTAGAATAACATAAAAATATGATGAAGAAAAACATTTTAAAATGGCACAATAAAAGTTGTTTACGTGCACATAATACCAATAACAAAATCATATTTTATGTGAAATGGGGTATGCAAAGAAATTTTCAAGTGTAGTTGAAACCTTTTCAAAAGATACATAAGATCATTTTAGAAAACTAAATTCGTTATTTTCAGTTTTTATTCGGTTTAAGTATTTTATTTTAATTTTTTTGTAATTATCACTATGACGTCATATCGTTGTCTATATACCTACGGAAAGTCTCCTTTGCCTCATAAAACATTTTGCTTCGTTATCTGTGTGATTTTGAAAAGACAAAATGACAGAATGTGTCATTTTAAAATATACACAGATAACGAAGCAAAGTGATATAAGAGGTAAAGGAAATTTTCCGTATACAGACTACGATATGACGTCACAGCGATAATTATAAAAAAATTAAAATAAAATACTTATACCGAATACAAACTGAAAATAACGAATTAAGTTTTCTAAAATGATCTTATGTATCGGTTGAAAAGGTTTAAACTACAAGTGATAATTTCTTGCATACCCCATTCTCTACATTGCGTATTCGGTTTTTTTTTAAAGTACACAATGGCCAGGGGTGCAGACGTTAAATTTTTCTGAAATTAAATAGTTTTTAAAATCTAAAACCGACTTCAAAAGCATACAATCGATTTTGATAAAATTTCTATGGGACCACTGAACAAGTAAGCCCTTTCAAACCAAAAAAGATCTATCCAAATCGGTCCAGGCCTCTTTAAATAATCGGTGAACATACATCCATATACTTATATATAAAGCTGAAGAGTTTGTTTGTTTGAACGCGCTAATCTCAGGAACTACTGGTCCGATTTGAAAAATTCTTTCGGTATTAGATAGGTCGTTTATCGAGGAAGGCTATATTGCATTACGCCCGCGACTTCACTCGCGTGGTTGACGCGGGCGAAGCCGCGCGCTGCCTCTAGTAATACATAAAATATATAATACATTAAATAGATCGCGATGAATAGATCATCATCATCGTCATCATCATCATCAGGTCTTTTTGTCTCCACTGCAGGAGCACGACCCTCTCTGTACTATCAGAGCCATACTTGGCCAGAGCAGCCACTTGGTCTACACTCTCCAAGCTGGCCAGACGAGTTGAAGAGGTCTCATTGATGTTAATAAGCTTTGTTTAGCTTGTATTTCCTAGGTCGCCTTCGACATCCACGGGAAGACTTGGAGTGGTCCTATGATGAACAAATAAACTCTTCCTTTTTGGACGAGGGTGAAATACTTGTTATGTCAACACATTATTATAAAATTATTATACTTCCATGCTGGTCTGGGAGAAAAGGAAAAACTCAGAATGTAGCTGCTTCTCTTCCAGCGCAGATCGTTAGAGCCGATCAAGGGAATGGGCGAAAATTAGAATCGTGTTAATAGGCGATGAGGCTAGCAACCCATCACTATTTTGATTCCTTCATACACCTTCTTGCCCACATCAAGCTAAAAGTGGCCCTTGAGTCTTGCAGCCCTGGGCTCTATCTGCTTAGAGCCGCAAGACCCAAATTGCTCTGTCTGCCCCATTAGGGATAAAGACGTGATAGTATGTATATATGTAATATTATAAAACACTGTAAACATTTTCTACACGTGTTTGACGACATAAACCAGGTTTTCCTTATCTATTCCCAGAACGGGATCCCCGATTGCACCCTGATCCATTAATTATGCTAAATCACAGCACAGTTTTCCACCAGGCCAGAATTAGAGCTTGCAAGCCGGTACCCTATTATGTACTTAGGGTAACTAGGGTTATTATGATATGCTTCCGCTTAGGAGATTATTCTGAGATACTCTGATGGTATAAACTAAGGATAATTTCACGTGCGTTTAAATTTGCAACATCTATGTTATGGGCAAATACAATAGGCAAGTTATTAATAAAGAAATTTCTACGAGACCACTTAACAAGTCTGCCAAGTAGGTCCAGGCGTCTTCGAAAAATCGTCGCGATTTTTTTTCTGTATGTACCGACATACAGAAAAAAAATCGCGACGCATTGATAAACTCCCCCTTTTTTGGAAGTCAGTTAAAGAAGGAAGGGGATTGCTAACAGTATCGCCTATTAACTTGATTCCCATTGTGACCATTTATTGCCCATTCCCTTAATCGGTTTTTACAACCTGTGTGGGAAGCTCATCCCTGTTCAAAAGAAAAAGGCGGGAAAGTTCTCCCCGAGCTCCGAAGACAATCATTTGTTTGTTTATTTAAAAAACTTAATTCAGCCAAAAGCTTAAATTATATGCTAAAGGATCTGCGGATGCAACCGGAGACACGTTTAAATAAGGAACGGACTGATTCATTTATCTATGTATATGTTTCTACAAGCACTTATAAGTCAACTAAATTATGTGTGTCAATCACTACTCCTATTACAAACATTTCGATGGCATCCTATTTTGATCATTATAACTCAATAGCCACTTAACTGCTTACAAATTTCAAAAGGTTTATTATTCCTGCCATCGAGATTAGGTCAAGTACTGAGCGTAAGTCACAAGGTACTTGTAAACAACTTTGAACTTTAATCCTCAATATTAAAATTGATTTACGCCTGGCTGCGTTTTCAAAAATCAATTCATCAAGCCTTTGAATGCAGTTTTGTACTATGTACGTTGTTGACGCCAATCTGTCAGTCAAATTTCGACTTTCGCACCTATAAAATAGAGATGCATTTTAAATGACTATAATTGTCAAGAATTTTGCGAATTTTCCAATGCCACTGTAGACATGGGACTGTCAGGGGCACGCAAACCGAAAATTCGTCGAAAAACTCACTTTGTCTATCCAACAATAAGGTTGATAGTCGTTTGTTCTTTGATTTTCAAAGCCTTTTAAATCCTCGAGCCTGCAAAAAGCCCGTCATAGAAGCAACAACCCAGCGATCATTAGTTTCGACTTGCATACAGTACATGCAGCCGCTTTGAACCAGTTCTCACTGCTTTTATCTGGAAATATCCGGATTCCGGATGCCTTTCATGCGAGATCAGATGCGTTGAATTAAACATACTTGTGCAACGCATTTTATTCCATAAAAGGCATGATGTATGAAGCAACCTTTTGAAATTTCAATTTTACAGTTTTTTCATTTAAGTAGGTACTACTGCTTTCATTCTAGGGTTGAAATTGAAATGCACTGATGAATTATACTAGACAGTAGCTGTTTCTATCTCATTATGTAAATAGGTATATGTACAAAGTGTTGGATTATGGAAGCCAATGAAAGACGAAATTAAATATAATATTATTGTTTATTTCACTGTTAAATTGAAAGGTGTGTTTTATGTGCGGCAACGCTTGGTTCAGACAAGGGCCGGGAACTCACTAAGTTCTGAGGGAGCCTAGATGTACCTCTATGTAGATCGGACTTCGATAAAGGGGGCAGTGTATATGGGAATGTCGTTTTTAGGGTTCCGTACCCAAAGGGTAAAAACGGAACCCTATTACTAAGACTTCGCTGTCTGTCCGTCTGTCTGTCACCAGGCTGTATCTCAAGAACTACGATAGCTAGACAGTTGAAATTTTCACAAATTATGTATTTCTGTTGCCGCTATAACAACAAATACTAAAAATCAAATAAAATAAATATTTAAGGGGTGCTCCCATACAACAAACGCGATTTTATAAAGATAATGGTACGGAACCCTTAGTGCGCGAATCCGATTCGCACTTGGCCGGTTATTTGTTTTTGGTTTTGACTTTTATTTTATTATTATTATACTTTAGTGATCTAGTATTACTCATGGTTCGATTTATTACGGGTCCCATCTAACGTTGTGTACATGTTTGATTTCTGAAGAGATTTAATTAAGAACATGAAATAAAAAATAAACAAAAGTGTGCATACGCATCCTATGCATCAGGAAATCAATCAAACAAAGGTTTTAGAGACGACGAGTGACTGACAGACAGACGCTCGTAATTGCTACAATTATCATACAATGCAGGACTAATAGTTAACATTCAAACTACTTTCCGAAGCGGCTTTCTTTGATGTTAGAAGGGTTATCTGGACAAAAGGTTAAGTTAGGTAACTTAACTAATACTTTATTGTACACTAAAATACCAATAATTCAAATATACACACAAAAAAAGGTTACCTATAAAAGAAAAGTTTAATTATAAAGAATCCCTGTATATTTTAACTTTATTGTACACCAAAATAACAATAATTCAAATATACACACAAAAAAAGGTTACCTATAAAAGAAAAGTTTAATTATAAAGAATCCCTGTATATTTTAACTTTATTGTACACCAAAATAACAATAATTCAAATATACACACAAAAAAAGGTAACCTATAAAAGAAAAGTTAAATTATAAAGAATTCCTGTATATTTTGGTAAAAATTATTTAACCTATTCGAACAATATTTGTTATTTTGTTCGATGATAACTCAGTACAGTACCATAGAAACTCCACTGACCGTCAACAAAGATCGCTAATAAAAATACCCATATCACTAATAGTCTCTGAGTAAAACGGCTGACAGACAGACAGACAGTCATGGCGAAATTATAAGTGTTACTTGTTTACTACTTTACTTAACCCTAACAATTGATTTGTTCATATAAGACTCAAGAGATAGTTACTTAAAAGTATATCTTTAGAATGTGCCAGCTGCTTGTCTACCTGCGCAGATCATAAAAGCCGATCAAGGGAATGGGCGAAATTAAGAAAAAGCCTGGGCTCTGTTTATTTTGAGCTGCAAGACCCAGAATGCTGTCTGGCCCATTAGGGATAAAGACGTGATAGTAGTATGTAGGTATATACCATAATATACATATCTCTGTACATATCTACTATTCTTCCATGCTGGTCTGGGAGAAAAGAAAAAACGTAGAATGTACCAGCTGCTTCTCTTCCCGCGCAGATCATAAGAGCCGATCGAGGGATTGGGGGAGATTTGAATTATGTTAATATTAATAGGCGATGCGGCTAGCTACCGATCACTATTTTGATTCCTTTTCCATCTTAACGCCCGCCACCACGCTAAGCGTGGCCTTTGGGTTTAACGGCCCTGGGCTCTGTCTACCCCGTCAGGGATATAGACGTGAAAATGTATTTGTATCTGTATATCTACTATTATTACCCTCAGGCACGTGGAATTAAAATAACAGTAAAAGAACAAAAAAAATTGGCATTTCCTAAAGTGTGCAGCCGCTTGGACTTTTTGTAAGGAAATGTCAACATGTTTTGTTTGTTTCTGGACTGTGATTTTAATTTTATTATACTATAGCATCTAGTGGTTTGTTTCATTACAGGTATGTCACCTCCACGTAGTATAATATCAACGAGCGAACATAAAAGTATCACAAACAAACAACTCGATAGTCATATCTCCTAACCAACTAAGATGGACGTCACCTCGTCAGTCAGCATCCGAGTGGTGGATGTAGATCACTAACATCCTGCAGTTACAGCTCCACAGACAGACAGACTCGGTGGGACACGCTATTGAGTTGGCAGCGATAATTTGTGGGGCAACTACGATTGATATCGGGTATTATGCGATTATCTTTTTGCTACGAGGTAACGGCAGATTAGAATACAATTTGTTATCACCGTTTTCTTCTTCCACGGGTGTCGAGAGTAGTGACGGTAAAAGACGAAGAAGATGTATACGTCAACAAAAATATTATGAACAAAATTCATTATTTCAAACTTTAATTATTACCAAAGGAGTTAGGTATATGAGAAACCATTTTATGAAAAATGCCTAAAGAACCATTATTAAAATTAACATTATGTGAAATAATCATTATGATAAAAAAGTTATATATCAAGGTCCTTAATATGACAAACCAAATTATGATTTATATCGTTATAAGAACCGTTTTTTAACTTCTAAGCATGAAGGACTATTGAAAATAAAAGAGGAAAGATTATCTTTCCTGAGTTGAAGGATATGTTTCCTTCCACTAAGGGAAGATCTTGAAGGGAGACGAGGTAGGGCATCGAAAGCTCGAACGGATGGACCGATTTCGATGCGATTTTTTCACGTAAAAGGAAGTTCCCTTGTGGTGGTTCTTAACTACGTGTGACGAAAATAGGTTCGGCCGTTTAAAATAAATTGAGGGTTATGCTTGAAAATCGAGTTTGTTGTTGTTTGTCTGGCAATTAGTAGATGGCGCTACAGATATTATTAGTTCCAGTAGTCCTCCGCTCGTCACTAGATGGCGTTTGCAGATGAAACTATTAAAAGATGGGTTTTTTTTTAATTTGCCTGGCAAATGAACTTGTAGATCAAATAGGACGTACAGAAAGAAACGACCAAACTCTCTCACCGTCTATCAAAACAAACAATGATCTCAAGGCCGCTCAGCATCCATTCTCATGATTTACTCACCATCATTCAATTGAGGTCGCGGGTGTAAACACGCATTATCTTGTAACGTTATAACACAGTAGTCTAGGGCAAATGTTTGCGACAAACAGTTAATGTTGGTGTAGCTATGAGAAGGGCACTACAGTTACGAAAGAACTTATCTATATGCTACTTACTTTTTAAACACCGGCAACATTTTTGGAGCAAGTTCATTCCGTGATACTGAACTACTTTCCTCGAAAGAAAATATTGAAAAACTAAAAAAAACGTCGCCTTCCTATACAAATCAACGTTTAGCCAAATTGTATGAGAGGTCGAATTATTTTTTAACATACATACATACATACTATTACGTCTTTATTCCTAATGGGGCAGACAGAGCATTTTGGGTCTTGCGGTTCTATGCAGAGCCCAGGGCCGCAAGACCCAAAAGCCACTTTTAGCGTCATGGTGGGCGAGAAGATGGAAAAGCAATCAATACAGTGATGGGTTGCTAGCCGCATCGCCTGTTAACATGATTTGCATTTTTGCCCATTCCCTCGATCGGCTTTTACGATCTGCGTGGGAAGAGAAGCAGCTGGTACATTCTAAGTTTTTTTATTTCTCCCAGACCAGCATGGGAGCTGCTGAACATAGACCTCACATTTTGTTTTATGGGCTGAAATTTTAAGAATCACGGAGATTACATCGTTGATTGGTGACCCGTAATAACGAACCACAGGCTTTACTAGATCACTAAAGTATAATGATAACAACATAACAGTCACAAAACAAATAAATCGACATTCCCATACAAATTGCCCGGGCGGCTGCAGACTTTCGTATAGAAAGTCCTAAACCCTTTTCAATTTTTTTGACTGTTATTTTAATTTAATTATAATATAGTGATCTATTATAGCCCGTAGTGGTATTAAGGGTGTCCCTTCCATGTTGTATAAGTATCATAAGATTCATAAGTTTTTGTTTCAAAGTCGTGGTTAAAGGTAGGAAGTATAATCATGAGTCATATCAAAAAATCCAATAGTTTCTTGAAATGGCATTGTACGAATTAGTCACATATTAGTTATGCATAGGTATGTATTAGTCACGGACCGTGAAAACGTATTCCGAGAAATAATTAAATACATCTTAGAATTTAATCAGAAAAGCAGATTTTGTGATACAGAAATTGACTCATTTTTGTATTAATTGTGGTTTTATCGTAGAATTAATCTTCTTCTTCTTATCGTGTGTGTTAGTGGCTAACTGTGTCAGAGTTTTTAAACCGCCTTAAAGGCCTCTGACATGGTTTTAGGTAACGACCAATGTCAAAGACAGTGACCGGGACCGACGGACGTGCCCTTCGAAGCACGGATCATCTTATTTATCAGACAATCAGGTGATCAGCCTACAACGTTCTAACCAAACTAGGACAAACAATCAGAATCAGAAATTAAAAATCATTTATTTATCTTTGTGTAATATTTTTCTTTCGTGTTCTTGTTATTTACTTTCTGATGGCAGATTATTTACCTATAGCTTAGTTTATTCCCATAGAGTGATATTAAATAAGATGGAAAAATTTATAGCAGGTATACCTACCTAAAGGACATTAACATACTTAAATGTATATGGGCCATTTAAATCATATCAAAATTCCGAGATATGTCGAAATCCTATACCTCCGGGAACCCATAAAAAACCTATAATTCTCATAGATACACATTTTATGTTCGCATAACGTCGGCATCCTCAAAAGCACTTAATTTTATTACGCCCTGACTAATAGATGTGTCAGATTTAATGGTTTTTATACTGAGACAATGATTAACACGATTTTATTGGTTTGAAGTACATTTTACGATTGTAATGTTTAGTCGATTGAGACAATATTTTTATAAAATTATATTTCAACTACTTAAAACCATTTTTTAAGGAATGGAATACACCTATTTTATTTCTTTAAAAAAACAGATTTTAAGAAATATTATTAATTTAAAATTTTATTGTCTCAATCAACTTTTAATCGTGTAATACTAAAACATTTTTTTTGACACATTAAGAAATCTTTAAGAAACACATTTCCTTCAACATTTAATAGTATAGTGATTCTTCTTTTTTACTAGCCTGTTGGTATAGTTCCCTACTGCTGGGCAAAGGCCTCCTGTGTAAAATTTGTCTAGGTCGCCGAAAATCTATCCAGGTCATCTTGCCTTACATCCGTCTGGAATCCAGAATGTAGACAATTGGGCCCATCTTTCGGATCTCATTCGGCAAACATGTCCCGCCCAGTTCCACTAAAACTTATCAGGTTGGTTCCATACATGCAATTTGCGATGTTTATTTCTGTAATTTTGTAGTTAGTAACTAAAAAAAAAAAAATGTATACCTACGCAAAATCTTTATTGATCACGATAGTACAAAAGGGGGACTTATTGCTAATGCATTCTCCACCAGCATTGAAATAAGTCTACCAGTCAGGTTTTAGGCCTTTTTTAAAATATTTTACATATTTAATAATATATTAAAAGCATACAGTACTTATAGTTCCGTTTATTTCAGTCTAGTCTCGGAACCGCTAAGTGCCGCCAATTAGGGCCCATTCCCACACCGCCATACCTGCGTAGGGTTGTCACTTACCGTGACAAACTGCGCAATTTTAAAAAGTCCCATAAGGCAAGGATGAGAGGAAAAGCGATTCCTTAGAATTTTATTACTTAAGTACTGGGCCGCTACACCAGCCAGTATGGTAACGCTCGGTCCTTTCTAAAGTGAAACACAGGCTAGCAAGTTAAGAACTGTTTATTTGAGACTTGAGGGTACAAAATAATTATATTTTTATATCAATATTACCGAAAGAAAAACTTCGTATTCTTAGGGCTGAATCCCGACTGTCGCCGATCGTCGGCGACCGATCGAATCGGTCACAAACTGCCGGGACGGTCGCCGATTTTTTGACAGTTTGTGACCGATTGACATCTGTCACGTGACCGTTTGAGACCGTCGCATGACGTCGCGTGGCAAATTTACCGATAATCGCGGTGTGCGGTGTCGCGGGTATATTGGCGCTGGCCTGTAAGAGCCCTAAGTGAACAAAGTTTTTCTTTAGGTAATATTGAATCGGTAGTGACTACGAACAAAACAGAGAGCGAGAGAAAGTTAAGCTCTTAAAAATGTCATACAAATCCGACGTGTGACAACCCTAGACCGCACTAATGCAAGGCGTGTCGTTTGCACGAAATAACTGCAGCATTACTAACTACACTTGCGCATAATTCTGAATGGATGCAGCTGATTATGTTATTGTTTGGGAATTGTGCACTTTACTACCATACGACATACACTACACAGTGTCATTGTATATTTGTATACAAAGTGCTTTTAAATTAGTCTAAAGGGTGCATTGCAGTGTGGTTTCCGGCACTCCAAGGCCTCACGTGGATGTCGTAGAAGGCGACTTAGAACATCAATGAGGCCTCTCCAACCCGTCTGGCCAGCGAGGAAAGTGTAGGCCAATTCCTCTGGCTGCTCTGGTCAAGTATGGCACTGTTAGTACAGACAGGGTCGTGCTGTTGCATCAGTCCGGAGATAAATAGACCTGGTGATGATACAGTCCAACGTTTTGAATAACTTTTCTCAATAAGTGTGTATTGAAGTACGAAAAAGTTTTTAATTTTCTATTAGTATAGTAACTAAGTTTTATTTATGTTATAAGTCATAGAGAAAAGTGGTTGAAAACTACGAAACATCCCTTAAAATGCTACCACTATGTTCTCGGCCACCTGAATTTTCCGGGGTGCTGCCCCATGTCAAAGATAACGGAGATATAATTAATTGTACATTGATCAAGCCCTAATTATCTAGGTGTTGGTCAAGACCCAATTTAAAAAGATATCTCCGTTTTTTTTTCAAATGAAGTAGCCCCGGAAATATTTCATTAGCACAAATATTTCCTGCGACAATTAATCTATACATATAATAAAACATCTATCTATCTATACATATAATAAAACAGTAAAAAAAGTGTGTCTGTACATTAAATATATTTCCAAAAAAAATATTGGGGGCGATGGAGACATAGTAATAGAGAAAGATTTAAAAAAATTTAAAAAAAATGTCTGTCTGTTTGTCTGTTTGTCTGTTTGTACACGCTAATCTCCGGAAATACTGGACGGATTCGAATGAAACTTTTTTTGTTATATAGCTATTAAGCCTGGGCAACATATAGGGTATAAATGATTTTTGGAAAATGGAACGCCTGATGCAGAACCATAATGGTGGTCCAGCTAAAATATAAGAGATATAAAAATGCCGCCTTAGTAAAAGTTGTTCAGCCTGATGAGCATTTTCCAGAGATATAAAGTCCACGCGAACGAAGTCGCGGGCTTCGGCTAGTATTATATAAGCATGATTTAAATGGGTGACCCACGTTACTTAATCAAAAAATAATAAAACTCCCACGGAGAGTTGACATAAGCTCCGCTTCTAATAATACTTCTAGTACAAAGATTTCCAAAGAGGGTTTTGTAAGGCAGACGTAAATCAAAATCTTCTCCACTTCTTACGGTCTTCAGGACCCTTGGGATTAAGTAATTGAAATGAAATTAAAACTTGACGCTTACCCAATCTTGTTCATTGCGGAAAGATGATCGATCACTCTGAAACCTTGCTGCATATTTTAGAAAACATACATACATACATACTATCACGTCTTTATCCCTAATGGGGCAGACAGAGCATTTTGGGTCTTGCGGTTCTATGCAGAGCCCAGGGCCGCAAGACCCAAAAGCCACTTTTAGCGTCATGGTGGGCGAGAAGATGGAAAAGCAATTAATACAGTGATGGGTTGCTAGCCGCATCGCCTGTTAACATGATTTCATTTTTGCCCATGCCGTGCCCCTGGGAACAGAAGCAGCTGGTACATTCTAAGTTTTTTATTTCTCCCAGACCAGCATGGGATTATATTTATTTTAGAAAAACCATTCGCAAATCATAATACTAATTGATAAAAGTTGTCTGGAATCCAAAATGAGTACGTTTCCTCTAACAAATTCAAACGAGTTCACACTCGTAAACTAGTCGGAAGCTAATCGTAAACGAATCGTAAACCAGTGGTAAACCAGTAAATACTAATGCTGAGCCGGACATCGATTAGTTCGGAAAGTTCTCGGAAAGCTTCCAAGCTTTTATGAGTTTCTAATGGACAGAAGCTCAAAGTTGGCCAATTGGAATGGATTTGACAGCTGGTCTGAAGTTAGAACATAGTTTGATGGTAATTTAATTATTTTTAACCGACTTTTATAAAGGAGCAGGTTATCAATTTTTCGGCTTTTTTATGTTTGTTCACCGAATATTCTAAGAAGCCCTGGACCGATTTAGAAAATTCTTTTTTGTTTGAAAGCGTCCTATCTGGTCGAGTTATACTTCTCAAGCGGTCCCATAGATAATTTTATCAAAATCGGCTCTGTGGTTTGGATGTAAAATTATTATTAAAAATTTTAAACGAGCGATCGAAGTAAGCGCCTTTCTAATAGTGTACTTAGATAAACTGCCATTTGTTTGTATGTATGTATTTGTAGTGTAGCCGCGGTGGCGTAGCAACAAAATGAATTTAAAAATATAATTTACAGATGTCAGGTCCAATGGACTGTTGTTATTACGTACATTTTACGAAACAGAAAAACCTGTCAACTGATGGTCCAACCACAGTTGATTGGACCTTCTCAGATATTTTTGTTTTTTTTTGGATTTTATAATTATTTAGATAAAACCGCTGCCAAGGCGAAGGAATGTGCATGTAATAGCAATTTTAGCAAACTAGCATATGATAACTAAAATGTATATACCTATTAACTACTATAATGAACTATTGCCTCCGCAACAGATCGAAAGCGTTAATATTATTATTGCACTGATAATTGAGAATGAAATACAATGCTCGATGCTAACAAGCCATAAATCTTGCTGGTATTGACCTATTTACTGGTTTGAGAACACTGAGAAATGGTAGGGTAATGTGATCTTACGAAGATATTTTAGATGAAGGCCGACTGTTGATAATTTATAATCGATAGAGGACTACATGACACTAATCATTGCCTGCTATTTGTACAGTTCCATGCTGGTCTGGGACAAAAAAAATTAGAATGTACCAGCTGCTTCTCTTCCCACGCAGATCGTAAAAGCCGATCGAGGAAGTGGGCAAAAATTCAAATCATGTTAACAGGCAATGCGGCTAGCAACCCGTCACTGTATTGATTGCTTTTCCATCTTCTCGCCCACCATGACGCTAAAAGTGGCTTTTGGGTCTTGCGGCTCTGGGCTCTGCATAGAGCCGCAAGATCCAAAATGCTCTGTCTGCCCCATTAGGGATAAAGACGTGATAGTATGTATGTATGTATTTATACAGTTAGACAGGTACAACTCTGATTTTTTAACCGACTTAAAAAGGGGGGTGCGAGGTTATGAAAAACTTAAAGAGCAAGGTTTTGGAACGAAGTTTCTTTTCGTCGGTACGGATTTGGCGGACGGGCTAGGCGAAAAAAAATGTTGTAAGATTTTTTCTTCACGAACTATTTAATAGACTGGAATTTTTTCGAGATTTTTTTATTGGCATTTTGAAAATGTTGTAACCGAGAACACACAGACTGACAGACGGACTAAATTCTTTGGCCAATCTTAAAAATTGAGACGCTGCGCTCGCTTTGTCCATAAGTGAAATTTAACATACATATCTTCTTTTTTTTTTTGACGCGGAGAACATCCCTTCGGATACCTTACCGGTTACGGGACACCGGTAAGGTTATGTGGTGTTACCACTAAAAACTCCGCGGTGTCACCTCTCAGCCGCTATCGGCCGGGACCGTGTGTGTACTAAGCCCCCCAATCGCGACAAGATGGGAACCACATCGGGGGGGAACATACATATCTCCTGCAGTAACTTCATGCATAAAAAATGCTTCAACCCAAAAGATACATCAATTTCCACTGTCCTATCTAAACCGATTACTTCCACTGTCAAGTACTTCCTTCCGCTAATAGACACACATAAATCTGAGAATCAACTGGGTCACATACAATGTAATACAATGGGCCATAAAAATCTGTTTAACTACCGACATGGCGTAAATTACAAGCTGTAAGCGATTTTTATATTATGCTGTGTAGTTTTCGGCAAAGTAAAATTGGACCACTCCAAGTCGTAGAAGGCGACTTAGGAAATACAAGCTAAACAAAGCTTATAAACAACAATGGGACCTCTCCAACCCGTCTGGCCAGCGAGGAGAGTAGTAGCGAGGAGAGTGTAAGCCAAGTCCGCTGACTGTTCTAGCTAAGTATGACTCTGGTAGTACAAAGAGGGTCGTGCTCCTGAAGTGAAGACAAAAAGACCTGATGATGATGCGATTTTCGAATGAACGAGTAAAGTTCACCGACTCTGCTTGAGCATTCCAACATTTCTTTCTCCTGCTATTTCCCTGTTCGCCACGGAAACGCTTTGACCAATTTGGAAAATACTTCTGTCTTTTAGTAGTTTTCTGTCAGATAGTAATATATATTAATATATAACTAGGTTAAAACAAAGCGAAAGAGGTTTGCAAGGATCGTAGTAAGTGGAAATCCATAGTCTCTGCCTACCCCTATGGGAAACAGGCGTGTAAATATGTATGTATGTATATAATTAGGTGTCGAATACAGTTTTTAGTTTTGAAAAATTAAATTATAAAAGAATGTTTTCATAGTAATTACTTACATGCCAATTTTTGGTACCTAATATAAAATGGTACATTGTACAAACAAACAATGATTTTGAGAGAAAATTCCATACAAAGTTTTGACCACAAGTTA
The DNA here is from genome assembly GCA_963555685.1 of Acrobasis consociella. NCBI lineage: Eukaryota > Metazoa > Arthropoda > Insecta > Lepidoptera > Pyralidae > Acrobasis > Acrobasis consociella. The sequence continues at coordinate 16,808,007 of OY743124.1, read as the reverse complement.
TATGACATATTGTTCTACACTTCAATCTTGTGGTTTGTCCCAAAATAAGTTGTGGTCAATGCTCAGGTAATTTTATTGACGTGTCCCATTTGTCAAAGTAATGAGCGCTGATGTTTATCAGTTCACCAAGTAGCGGTCAACATAAACTTTCTTCACTGCTGGATTCGCTATAGGCCTGTAGGGAAACTTCCCTACATCAGTATTTTATGTTTTAGACACACAGTCTTTTAGTATTTTGTTCGTTCATGCATGGCCATGCCTACCCTCATAAACACAATTTTTTTAGTCCTTGTCACTAGATGGCGTTATAAATTAATAATAAAAATCTTTTATTACTATTATTTAAATAAAGTAGTACTCGAGAAAAGAAATTAATGAAAGAAAGAAAAGAAATTAATCAAATAATTGAAATGCTCTGTCACTTTTTTTGCTAGTCGTGTGTGCTGTTTCACGTGGGTAAGGTGCCAAATCCGGTCTCACATTTGATTTATCGACTACCATACAATGATGACAGCCGGGACCAACAGCTCAACGTGCCTTTCGAAGCACGGATTAGCTCGAGAATTTTTATACCCATCCAAAAGCGAACTCTTGCTAGGCCATAGAGCTCATCAACATTGCTATAGGTTCCCGCTACAAGTCTATGGTTTAGAACACACGTGCTCCTTGGAAGATATTGTAAAAGCGTGAACTTTTACAACCTGGCATACACCTGGTAATTATGCCTTTATGGCCTCTCCTAATGAATATAAACTTTATGCCATATGTGATGGTGTTTATATGACATATTGCCTTATTATCTTGCATGTAATTCGTTGAGGTAATAACCAAATCATCATCCGAGCGTATTCCCGGTTGCATCCTCAGCGGCGACGCTTCAGAGCCCGGGGTCCGCTACCTAACCTAGGTGATAAGACGAGGTTACTGGTTTTTACACAGAGCGACTGCCGTCTGACCTCCGCCACCCAAAGGGTAGACCAGAACCATTCCTTGGAAAGGTCTGAGCAAACGCTAGATGGCGTTCGAGACCCACAGTTTATACATACCTTCCGAAACACCGAATCATCTTTCTTTTAGATAATCAGGTGATTCAAGCCTGCAATACCCTAACCAGACTGGAAACAACTTTTCACAAAGTATGCTCTCCAGTAGGATTCGAACTCACTAATTTAAAGCATTACTACCCAATATTTTTTAAAAGATTGAATTGAGGGATGTGTTGCTATTACGTATTTTAAGGGTGAACTCAGTCCGTGATACTGAACAACTTTCCCCAAGAAACATTTGTCGAAATATAAAATAATTTTTTTGACTTTCTATACAAACTCGGATCATCTGATCGACAACTTGTATGGGAGGTCAAAAATTACTTTTTATATTTCGATACATGTTCCTTGGGGATAGTTGTTCAGAATCATAGACTGAATTCACCCTTTAAATAGTTTCAGTATATTTTTTCAGACCTTATATATGTTGCTCATTTCATATTTTGTAACTAACATTAGCTCCTTAAAATAAAAAATACCATACGCAATCAGTAAGTCTGTATTTACATACCTTCATATAATTTTTGGTCACAAAATACCTACTTCTTAAAATATCTTATTGCATCTATTTATCAAATTCTTTAATCCACAACGAGAAGTACTTTGACCTCTCTTGCATTACAAAATTGACCTCCAGTTTAAGACAATAAGGTCTACTTTACATTAGCAATGCTGTTTCTCTACAAAAGGGCAGGTATCCCGTTCCGACATATAAAGGGCCCTAATATGGTGGCCACGTGAGTTCTTGCCCATTCTTAGTGGTTTTTAATGCCCCATTTAAAATACCGCTATACTGTATTTATGCGGGAGGGACTGGTCAGCTTGGTTCCGCTTTTTAGGGTTCCGTACCCAAAGGGTACAATCGGGACCGTATTACTAAGACTCTACTGTCCGTTCGTCCGTCTGTCTGTCAGACTGTATCTCATGAAGCGTGATAGCTAGATAGTTCACATTTTGACTTCTAGGTATTTATGTTGCCGCTTTAATAAGAAAAACCGAGTAAAATATATATTTAAGTGGGTCTCCCATACAACAAACGAGTTTTTTATACATGGATTTAGTACGGAATCCATCGTGCGCCAGTCCGACTCGCACTTGACCGGTTATTTGACTTTTTAGTAGTGTTTTTTAACTCGTTCGCAAGTATTACAAGTTATAATGTATTAACATTGTAATATATAATAATAGTATTTATTAATTTAAAAATAAAATTATATGAAAAGGTCTAATTACAGTAGAGTAAATATTTGAATTCAACAGTTTTTGTATCGTTATAACATCAATATTTATAAATTACCAATAATAAAAATATAAAACGCCCAAAATAAAACTCAATCAAAAATTCAATTCACTAGGATGACAACGCTATAACTACTCCGGGACACAATTTAAAAAAGCAATATATTTTCGCCATAAAATGAATTGATGGCGCCATATCATCTGCCTATAAAGTGTTATCCGCATATGTTTTTCATAGTTTTTGCGACATGCGACACTTCCTAGAGGGTCGTAAAAAATATATTAATATTTATTTTTATGCGTGTAACTGTGATTGCGATAGTGATAGTATGCGATAAAATGAACAAACGCAATGATAACAAATATGCATAACAGATTAACTCAAAATTAAAATGCTTTCTGGCAGCCTGCATGTAATTATTAGCATTGGTGTGATAGGCACATGACAGTTTGTTCCATTTTATTTTGCCAATAGCTTGCTGCCTTGACAGTCATAAAACTATGGCGGAATTTACAATTTTGTGAATTGATCTTACGTAGTTAAAATGTGGTTATAAATTGTGGACACATAATGACTAGCTTGTAAATAAAAAAAAACGCTCTAAATACGCTAATAAAAAATACAGCAATATAAGCACTGTTTTCTTAGATAAATTGAGAAACTGATTTTATAGACGTTGCCTTTTAAAAGTTAATTTAATTTTGAATTTAATTACTTTTAAAATAAATTAGTAGGTAATTAAAAATAATGTTTATATTCATTGCGTACATAATCCTCATCTGAATTTGCACTGTGTGAAGCCAGCTCGACACTGTAATAGTGCTACTTTCCTAATACGCGTAAACTTCTGTTATCAGCCATTCCCATTTTACAATGCATAAATTGGTTGCTAGAAGTAATGAATAAGGAATTCTAACATTAAACAAGCAGTAAAGTCCATGTACAGAATATTTCCTAAACTCAAAATGTCACAGTAGACAATTAGATTCAGTATATATTTGCAAGACTTAATATGGGTCTGCTTATTGCCAACTTCATAAAATTAACATACAATATTGGATTATAATATAAATGTATTGCGTTTTTTTATATCAAAGTATCAGGAAATACATTTTATTACAGACGTTAATATACATGTTTTTTTTTTTGTTTAAGCTTAATTCCGAATAGATCTGGCTTTTTCTTCTGTGGCTATTTTTTAAAGAATAGATCTTGTAAATTTGATAACTACTGTGATGTGATTATTTAATTATGAAATTTTGTGTCATAATAATACCAATGCTTATACTGTTTTGTTTTTTTACAAACATTTTAGTATCTAAATTATAATGATAATTCAAATAATAAAACACAACTTGATAAAAGTTGTAAAATATTAAGAAGTCGCTGAATCGTAAAATTGTATACGCAAACTTCAATTTCACTTTCCATGAAAGCTCTTTGAAAATACCTTACTTTTTATGGCGATGTAAAACAAGAATGAAAATTACTGATAAAACAGAAAGATAAACTTATGTACTTTACTTATGAGGTTAGCTCTGCATTTGCTTGAAAAAATCTTTCAGGGTCACTCGAAGCTGACGAAATTCAGATGCATTTGCGTTTTTGGAAAGTTTGACAATGAAAACTTAAAAGTTTACAAAAAACATTATTAGCTTAAAAGTTTTACAACCGGCCACCCTCTTCAACCCTTCTTCATTGTAAATGCAGTTGTTACACAATATGTTTGCTTCAGATCTATAAAGTCGATCAAGGATTTTCTATAGGTATTTCATTTAGTTCATCACTGTTTTGATTTCCTTTTCCACCTTCATTTTCACTATCATGGGTTCTGTGGCTTGGGTTTTGTATACCCCATTAGGGATAAAGACGTAATAGCGATTATCATAGTATTTAGTATTTAACCCTTCAATGTGAATTCGAGGGAAAATGTTAGGTCATCTGATACGACACGACGACTTTATAAAACAACATCATTTAAGGACAAATAGGACCAGGTAGATCCAGGCATAGCTACATGAAACAAATAAAGATGAAAGTGAACGTCGTGTCGCACAGCGAAGTAAAACAGTTGGCGGATGAGAGAGACAAATGGAAGAAAATTCATACTCCACGACAAGAGCACAGCTCTTACATTATGTAGATAGATGTCAACAGAAAGTGATAAAGAGCTATTCTAGGCCGAAACCACACGGCACATTAGTTTCGTTACTATGTAGCTTTAATAATCCCACATTACATTACAAGCTTGTAATTTGGGTTAGGATTTACGACACGTTATTTGCCTAAGCCTGTTTTCAATCAGAAATAGCTTGTATATCAACATCCACCTAAATTCTGAATATGTTTGACCACAATATGTAATCAAATATATTGTAAACGATTGAGGTTGTTGCTAAATTTACACGTTTTGAAATTAATATTTGTGAATATTCATTTTGCTAATTAATAACACTTTGACTGAGGTATAATACTGGTAATTAAGGGCATCAAGATCATACATTTAGTTACATATATTAGGGTCTGTCTGCCAGTTAGGAACATAACAAACGAGTAAATATGTATTTAGACTTTTAAATTTATCAGTTGTGATTGTGGTCATTTCTAAAAAGATAGTCGTATGCCGTATGCACAATTGATCTGCATCATCAATGGTGCAGAATTTGTTACGTTTGCACCATATTTTTTTCTTTAATTACTTTATCTATATCTATATTATTTAAGAGCTATGCTCTTGTCGGTGGAGTATGATTTTTTTAATTTATTTAATTACTTTACTGGTACTAAACTTGCGATAAAGGTGTTCTCAAGAGGTTGAAGTTGAAAGTTTGATTGATTTAGTGGTTGGTAAACCGGTCCAACAATTATCTTAGACTGAAGTTGCTTTTACAGTAGGTATATTTAGTTGTTCCCATGCTGGTCAGGGAGAAATAAAAAACTTAGAATGTACCAGCTGCTTCTATTCCCACGCAGATCGTAAAAGCCGATCGAGGGAATGGGCAAAAATGCAAATCATGTTAACAGGCGGTGCGGCTAGCAACCCATCACTGTATTGATTGCTTTTCCATCTTCTCGCCCACCATGACGCTAAAAGTGGCTTTTGGGTCTTGCGGCCCTGGGCTCTGCATAGAACCGCAAGACCCAAAATGCTCTGTCTGCCCCATTAGGGATAAAGACGTGATAGTGTGTGTGTGCATATTTTGATGTAATTTAGCCGTTGATTTGAAATCAATTATTGTTAGTATTTCAAAGGAACTCTATAAGGTTGTCTTTAATTCCGCCATAAAAACGCCAATAAATCTGTCGTTCCAAATAAATCAGTTGTGCTTAGAACAGCTAAATCTCGGTAATCGACGTCATTATCGTCTCGTTATCTCAACTTTGCGGTTTCATCTAAATAAAATTAAATTTTTATTATCTTTTTTGTTGCAGGTAATGCTGGTTCAATTATTTTATGGCGAGTTGATTGAGTGGTAAATACTTGGTTCTTTATAAGACTGATCTTTAATTTATCAATTCTGATTTAAGGAATATTACTTTTCATTTTTTATTAACTACAAGGATTTTAAATAAACATGTAAGTGAAATAAGCAAGGACCTTGTTTTTGTAGTTTTAATTGAGAAAATTACGAAAATTGTCTTTTGGTTTATTACGATATTATGTGGTTAAGTAGTATTAGTTAATTCATTTAAAACAGTTAGGTTTCATTTATTTCTCACTTATATAAAAAAAAAAAAAAATCTATATTAATGCAGTTATTATATTACTATTAAGCTTTACCGAAATTGAACAACTTGCAAAAGGTTAATCAAAGTTCAAGACAAAACAACAAATGACAAAATAGCCTCAAGACAATACAAATGTTCTACATTAGACTCCGAATGCTACGGTCAAAGCTCTGCTGCGTCCATTAAGAGGGCATTATATGCAAATGAAAGTGTTCTTTGTGGACCTAAATTAGATTTGTCGGAGACTCAGACCCAGCCATTTAGAAAATGGACGTCTCGGCTCATTTTAATATTTGTAGATGAAAGACATCCGTTGTGTCTAGTTATAACAGTGTTAACGTTAATTCTGCATATTGTTTGGCGGTTCGATATTTTTTTTTTTGTTGTGACGTTGGTTTTACATGTTTTCTTTTATTTAAAGTTCTGAAATAAATAATGTACAGATTAAGTCATACAGATCAAGACAATAATGTCTTTTTTTATTTATTTCGTGCAATAAGATACAGCAATAAAGTTAGTGTTGGAAATGCAAAATTATTAAAAGTATTGCAGACTTACTTATTCTCAAAAATTTTATAAAAATGATCACACCTTAAATAAAGTGCACTTGACACATACTTCACCTCAGTGAAGATCTAGAAAAAGCGAATCATATTCGCCACTTCAAATATGTGTTGACAACAAATTACATACAATAACATAGTATTATATGTCTCTCCATGTAATATACCCATCAAAGTAACTGACAACGATTGTCCATCCTGTCAGTAAGCACCCTTCTCACAATATTTTGACATGTCAATTGTCAACAAATCTAAAGGGTAAGCGACATTATATACACGCTGACTTTTCATTGGTTTTGAAAAAGAAAATGTCGTATAGTAAATAAATCTGGGGGCACAGCAGTGCCCCCACCAAGTCGAGCAAAAAAGCGTCACGGCCGTACCATCCTTTTCTCGAAGCAATTCAGACCATTTTCGACCCCCTGTAACTTCGTTGTGGATAAAACTAGAAGACTGAAATTTTCAGTAACCATGCAGGCATTGTAAAGACACGGTATATTTCAAATTTCAATTTGAACCAGTATTTTAAGAATTATAACGGGTCAAATTTCTTAATTTTGTCACTCACTGACTCACCGATCATCAAAATTCTAAGGCACTTCTAGCAGACCTAGAAGCTTCAAATTTGGAATATAAGTAGTGTTTGGTGTATGAATCAAGGAAAAACTAAAAAATCTAGAAAAGACCGCAAAGAAAATTAAGCCCATACAGCCAAGTCTTCAGTTAAATTTTTCAATATTGGCTTTATTTGTAACGATGTTTTACGGCAGTTATTATCATTGCGTGCGAAGCCGCGGGTTTAAGCTAGTCCCATATAAATATAGGCGCATGGTAGTGCCCCTGCCAAATCGAGCAAAAAATGGGTATTCCCGTCATGAAAACACGTGTAAATTAAATTAAAGCCTCAAAGCCTCCCAGAAAAACGCATAGAGACAGGTAGTGGGCTCTTAGAAAAACTGTAGCTGAAGCTCAAGAAGTAGTACCGGAAAAGAGAAAACGGAAGGTTACCTACAAAAATAAGAAAAGTTCATAAGTCAGAGAGAGGGCTTTAAGAAAATTCGTTGCTGGTAGATATACATATATACAATAAGTAGAAGGTACCGAAAAGGAAAAAAGTAGAACTGTCTACAAAATACAAAAAGAAATGAGATCCCATCAAAAACAATATTTGTCAAAAAAACCAAGTCTCGCAACTCAGTTGTTCTGCGGTAAAAAGTTGTGAGATCCATGTAATACCAAGTCGGTTATTAATTTATTCAGTCTCTACTTAAGCGACTTTCTGTCTTAATACGTCCAGTCTCTAAGACCACGATCGTGGTCCATAACAATTGAAAATCAATTGTGTCTGGAATCTCCGTACTCGAAGCATTAAGTTGTTACGTAATAATTAACAGCATCTTATAGTGACGCATATCAATATTAAAATTCTTTAATGTTTTATATAAATATATTGAGACTTGGCCATCGCCTGAAAACACGTGTAAATTCAATCGCCTGAAAACACATGTAAATTCAATTATTTAGTGCGATGGCCAAGTCTCGATATATTTATATAAAACATTAAAGAATTTTAATATTGATATGCGTCACTATAAGATGCTGTTAATTATTACGTAACAACTTAATGCTTCGAGTACGGAGATTCCAGACACAATTGATTTTCAATTGTTATGCACCACGATCGTAGTCTTAGAGACTGGACGTATTAAGACAGAAAGTCGTTTAAGTAGAGACTGAATAAATTAATAACCGACTTGGTATTACATGGATCTCACAACTTTTTACCGCAGAACAACTGAGTTGCGAGACTTGGTTTTTTTGACAAGTATTGTTTTTGATGGGATTACTCTATCCATATACGTAATCTAAATTTGCGTATGACATAAGATAAAAAAGTTACCGCCGGCGAGGACGCCTGGCAGTGGAACTACTAATTGATCTCAAGATTTTACTTTCGAGTTTAATTCAAAATTTTTTGATTCTGAATTTTTATTTTGACTAGCTAATTAGGTCTTACTAACGATTCTTATGAAGTGGCCTTTGGCTCCAAAACCAATAAAAAATCACCGTGTATAGGTCAGATATAGGCATTTTAGTTCGGAATAGTTTTCTGTCAAAAATGCGCAGTATTGATAAATTAAGTTTTTTTGCATTATTAAGTATTTTTTATCTATGCTTATCTTGTCACTTTTCCATTTAATTTTTTATTTTATTTTTTACAATTAAATCAACTAATCACCCATTTGAAAATAAGTTAGTATACATACTATTCATTTAGTTTAAAAATTTTAATACTAGTATTTAAATTTTGAAATAATTACGTCAAAAGCATTTTCAGCGTGAAAAAAACATTTGTCAATGATATAAAAAAACTTAATAAGAACTGTCAAACGTGACTCTTATTTCGTTTATTCTTTAATCTTTCAACGCATAACATTTTTTATTAACTATAAGCGTACAATGCTCAAACGAATAAATTCTTACGTCTCAACAAAACATTTCCCTACAACTACGAACTGAATAACTTAAGCCCAGAGATTTTCACACCAACCTTTATGTAATTTACACCGGCACAAGTGGCAAAGACACCCTTCTCACAATATTTGAGTTGCGTACACAAACATGTCCCACTAACGCTCGTATAATGGACACCCTAACGTTGAAGTTTTGGGTTGCCCGTTTGAGTTGGCATCTGTTGTCGGATCGCAAGTAAATAACTTTTTCACTGTTCTTGCAGTTTGTGTTTCGTGAGTGACACCTATGTTGGCCACTTACACACATGAGAATTATCACAACGCCCGTCTACCTACATGCACTAACTCTAAATTTATGCATGAGTCTATTTTCTATCGTAGATAGTTTTTATACCCTTTTTATCCTTTTTTCAACCCACTTTCAAAAAAAGGAGGAGGTTATCAATGTTTCGCAATTTTTTTAATGTATGTTCGCCGATAATTTTGATGACGCCTGGACCGATTTGGATTTTTTTTAACCTACTCAAGGAGGTTCTCAATTCGTCGACATCTTTTTTTTTGTATGTTCACCGATTATTCGAAGTCACCTAGGCGCCTGCCCCTTTGGTCTTTTTTTTTTGTTTGTTTTAAAGGGCATACTAGTCAGTTGGTCCCTTAGAAAATTTATCAAAATCGGTTGTGTAGTTTGGGGGTAAAGTGGGTTGTTAGTTTAGTTTTTTTAATAGATAATACAACTTAACACCACGCCACGGACCACGCTCAAAGCTCAAAACACGCGTATCTAAATGCTCGACTTTAAGGCCCTATCGTCACGTTTGATCTCCTTAATGGATCTTATGGTCCGCGACCTTATTTAAAATGCACTCCAGATGCGGAAATGCACGTGCACGAAGTACTACTAATACACTATCAACATGACCTGACATTTTGTTTGATGATGCGGATAAGTGTCAGATTTTGATATTGGAAATGTCTTTTCTCTCGCTCCAGAGAAGGCTCCGACTTCACGAAAAAGTGCGATGCCCTTATATCTTGGAGAGTTGTGAAGATATGATATTTAGAAAGGCTCGAAGGTTAAAAAAAAATAGTTCGAAAAAGTAAAAAGCTAAGTTAATTACGACCGAAATAGTGAAAATAAAATTTTATTTTGCTAATTTTATTGCACAAAAAAAAATATTTACAGGACACAATAATTATTTGACTAAAAACTAAATAACCTACCTAAATTAAATAATAAAACTAAAAACTAAAATAATCTAATTAAAAATAAAACATGCTATTGCTGATTTTTGATTTAGGCGCTCGATATTCTGAAAATGAAGAATGTTATCAATAATTTAGGAAAAAATCCTCTGGATAATTTATTCAGATACAATTTACGCTCAAAATAAAGTCGATCGGGTTAAAAATATAAAAATTACACCTTAGAAAAAGTTGTTCAGCCTCATGAGTATCTTCCGGAGACATCGCGTGGGTGAGTCCACGCGAACGAAGTCGCGGGCTTCGGCTAGTATGCAATAAATGATTATAAACTACACACTTGCGCAGATTTTTTTTCTTTATTATACATATTTCAGTTTCACAATTCCCATATTGTAATACTAGCATGGAAATTAATAAATAACATATAAAAAATTTAAACAGATATCACTATTTCAAGAAGTAATAAATCTTAGCCAGGTCTGTTTCCTGTCTTCCTTATAATGTTGATTCCAAATAAATAAATATCATAACGGTACCGGTGGTCTAACAGATAAATAAGGTAAAGGTTATCATTTGTTTATGTTCCGGTGAATACAAGTTTTTAAAGTTAGGAAATTTCTGTATTTTTGTAATTGCTTTTAGTTTTCGTCGAATTTTACGCTCTTGTATATTATTATTGGACTTAAATTAGTTCAAACGGTAAGATGAGATTTTTTTAATTTAGCATAATTTAGTATAACGTTATTTTATAGCTTAGTTTAGGATAGTTTTATTTGTTGTTATTTATTTTTTCTCAATAAAAAAGTGATTTTCGACGGGTAAACGATTTATGCAGGTTTGGGATTAAAGAAAAAAACTTAGAATGTACCAGCTGCTACTCTTCCCGTGCAGATCGCGAGAATGTGCGAGTATCTGAATCATATAAAAAGGCAATGCGGCAAGCAACCCATCACCATGTTTATTCCCTTTTTCAGTATTTTGGCCACCATTACGCTAAACGTGGCTTTCGGGTCTTACGGCCTTGGGCTTTGTCTATACCGTTAGAGATAAAGACGTGATAATATTTTTGACACAGTTTTAATATGTAAACATATATTAGATAGTAACATCTCCTCTCACAGGCCTACTGGAATCTCTTTAGAGATAAGTAGTGGCTTTCTACAAGTTTTATTTAATGAATTCTCTGTAAACATTTTCCGTTTACATATATTGGTATATAAATAGAAAAATATCTGTACTCATAGAATCTAGAATGTACAATATGTGCTAGAAATGCTATCGCCACCGCAAGTCGCAACCCGGTCCGCCGGGTCCGGTTACCTGGGCATCGAACCGGTGACCGCGTGAACCGCTTCCTGACTGATTGAGGTTTGATTGGTGCCATATTCGCCAGACTGGGAAAGTAAAAATTTTTCATTATGGACCATTTAATACTGGCGCATTTTTATTTTTAAACTCCGTCAAAAAAGAGGGGTTTTATAAGTTTGACGCTGATGTCTGGACGAGAGATGGACCGATTTTAATGCGGTTTTTTTTGCTGAAAATGAACTTCCTTTGCGGTGCTTCTTAGCTATGTTTGATGAAAATCGGTTTAGCCGTTTAAAAGTTACTGGGGGTTAACGCTTGAAAGTCCGGCTTTTTAATTAACTTGGCAGAAAATAGATGGCGCGAAGGATATCGTACATACGGATATAACAAATAACTCTAGTCTTTATGCCTAATTTTGCTTGCACTATTTAGTGGTTTTTCTGTTGACTATTGCTCACGAATATTTTGTGTCTTTCTTTTTCGCGACACTAGTAACACACTCGATGGGCATTTGATTATGGGATACTAAGTCCTTTTGGCCGCCGTTTCATAATAAAAAGGAAAAGTATGAAAAAGTTTCCCAACATCCGTTTAATTCCGTTAGTATTTGGTGTTGACATGCCAGGTACTGAGCAGCCGGGAAGCAAACGAACAAACATCGTTAAATGTGCATCAAAACTTACACGGAACTAACGGTCAAAAAGTGGTTTAAAAATTTTCAAGCTAAATTGAGGTATGACGGTGCCCAAAATTTTCATAGCAGTCTAAAAGAAATAAATCAAGATTTATACATAAAAATGTATAATGATTATTCTATCCACCTACATATTACAAATTAAAAGTTTACAGAATAATCTTTATATGTGGAAACATTCTCTATGAAATAAAAATATTATATTAAAAGTATAAAGTGCTTATCAAGACAAACCAAAAGAGTTCTACTCATGAGGTTATGTTGTTTAATAAGAGTTCTGTCGAATATATCCCGGCTCCATCATCACAACAGCTCATTGACTTCATAATATTGTATTGTCATCCGATTCACACAGGTATGCAAAATTTCAGCTCAATCGGTTGAAGCCTGAAAGGAGGAAAGGTTAGAAAAACTCTATATCTATTGTTGAGGGTACCTGGTTGAAAATTGAGATGCAAGATTTAAGATTTGACCTAACCAAACACAATTACACATGTGTGTGTACTTAAATTCAATTCAATTCAATTCAAATTATTTATTGCATTTCATAATGTACATCAGTTCTAACTACTAAAAGTCACTGTCTTAAATTAGGTACACTATGAACCCTGTCGGGTAACGCAATCACGAATTGGAACGGCAAGAGAGTTTGATGACATGCAGTTAATTTAAAAATTTAAATGATAAAAATAGAATTAAATAGTAATTTTCTTTGTAGTTGTCAAACTTATTGATAATCGGGAGTCAGCTTAAATTAATAAGCGGTTACGTAAAGAAATATGTAGGACCATCTGTCAGTCAAGTTCCCATACATTCAATAATCTAAATCAGGCCTCGCCCAATAAGGTAAGCGTCCGCGTCGCTGGCAGCTGAATTGATGGGTGAGAATGAGGACACGTCGCTATGGAGCACAGTGATCAGGTTCCGTGAGCTTGAAATGTTTACTATATACTATCACGTCTTTATCCCTAATGGGGCAGACAGAGCATTTCGGACATCCCAAGGTATCCCAAGCCCGCAAGATTTAAACTTTCAGCGTGATGGTCTTCTTCTTCTTATCGTGCGTGTTAGTGACTAGTGTCAGAATTTTAAACCGCCTTAAAGGCCTCTGACATGGTTTTAGGTAACGACCAATGTCAAAGACAGTGACCGGGACCGACGCGGCTTAACGTGCCCTCCGAAGCACGAGCGTGATGGTGAGCGAGAAGGTGAAATAACCGGCCAAGTGCGAATCAGTTCCTTACCATTATCTATAAAAATCACGTTTGTTAGTATGCAAGCCCCACTTAAATATTTATTTAATTCTGTTTTTAGTACCTACTTTTTATAGCGGCAACAGACATACATCACCTGAGAAAATTTCAGCTGTCTAGCTATCACGGTTCATGAGATACAGCCTGGTGATAGACAGAGAGGCAGACGGCCAGTGGAATCCTAGTGATACGGTCCCATTTTTACCCTTGGGGTATGAAACCCTGTAATAAAATCAAAATAGTGATAGGTTGCTAGCCGCATCGCCTATTAACATGATTCATATATATCCCCCGGATCCGTCAATGCTTATCTACTGATTTTGATTATTTACTCTTTTATGCGCACATGCGTTCAGCGCATGCCCTGTTGCATCCTCAACTAGCGCTCTCCCGCTTCTTCTTCTCCAAATATAATGTGAATGTCAATGGTCACCCAAAGTTACCGAAGACCATGATCGGAAACAAATTGTCCAAAATTCATTGCCACTTGTAGGCAATTATCCAAAGAACGTCCTGAAATGTTGTTAGACGCCGCACCGTCTCTCCACATTCAACTTTGGTCTTACTATTGATACTGTTGAAAACAACATTTGAAAACGTGGCCATATTTCAATTAATGATATGCGGCACATTTGACAGAGAATAAAAGCCACATCACCTGTAATTGAAGCCTAACATTCATACCACTAAAAGCCGATATTAATTATGGCTGCCGAGCGAGTGATCAGTGATCACACAATAATTGCTCTTTTAGTGTTCGAGCGGGAAATCCAATTGCGCTGTTTGATGCGTAGTAAATGTTCCGACCGAATGAAGCTGTTGAAGTTATTGGTTTTAAGTGATTAGCTTGCTATACGTATAGTTGGGTAACTGTCTCCGTAGTGTAGTGTTTAGAGCGTTCGGCTCATACCCGGAGGTCGCGGGTTCCATTCCCGGCGGGGGCAACGAGTTGGTGTTGTTGTCCTAGTTTGGTTAGGACATTGTAGGCTGATCACCTTATTGTCTGATAAGTAAGATGATCCGTGTTTCGGAGAGCACGTTAAGTCGTCGGTTCCGGTCACTATCGTTGACATTGGTCGTTCGTTACCTAAAACCATGACAGAGGCCTTTAAGGCGGTTTAAAAACTCTGACACTAGTGTTAGTCACTACACACACGATAAGAAGAAGAAGATAGTATTTGGTAAGATATTGACTGAATGCCGAATGTCAAACCCCTGGTCGACTCAGAACCAGATGGTGTATATAGCACTGCCAATAGTGAACAAAAGCTATAGACAGACCTCAGTGGAGAAGGGAAAAAGAGGCCTTTGCCTAACATTGGGACAAAAACGGCTCGTTATAATAATAATATAGTACACATTTGAAAATTGAAAATAATAAAACTTTCGCACCTAATTTTGAACTAGCCACCACTTTTACTAAGCTCAGCTTTTATATGATGTGTTTTCACGATAAAGTAAACAAAATTGCAATCATACAATACAAATTTCAGCTAAAGTCTGAAAAAGAATTCGCAAACTTAGATAAGATCAGAGTTATGATGATTATTTCAGACGCAGTATCAAAAACGGTCCTAAATAAACAGAGAATCGAGAGCATTACTCTCAACACAACAGACGAGACAAAAAACGAATCGATACTATCGAAAAAATACTCTAGAACACAAAAGATACACCAAACTTGAACTTTAGTGTAAAGGCAATAGAGTTGCATTTTGTGTTGTTGGTGATATGAAAGTTATGCAGATTTCATATTCAATTTCCGATAGGAGAATTTATTGTGAGTGTGATGCGACCTAGGGTTGATTTGTTGTTATTTTGATAACGGCTTATTGCTTTTAAATATTCTCGCTTTTCTTATCTGAAAACTGTTTCGCTTTTAAAGCTTTGCAATTTGTATATAAACCTGTTTCTGTTCATTTTTATATCTTACTAGCTGTACCCGCGGGCTTCGCTCCCCGTAGGAATTTCGGGATATCTAAAGAGTATCCCATGTCCTTTCCCAAATCTCAAACTATATCCATACCAAATTCCATCCCAAAAGGGAAGCGTGAAGAGGTTACAAACAAACAAACAAATTTTCTTATATAACATATTAAATAGGGATAATCCGCCTTTGAACTATTGTGTTAATTGTATTTTTAATTGTGCTTATTATGTGCAAAAAAGAATACATACATACCAACCAATTAAGAAACATGTGTTAATATTAGTATCGTATGTAAATGTAGTTTGCACATACCTATGACGAAGATCATTCAATAGTCCCGACATCAATCATACATTCTACATAAGCAACCGGATTCCTAAACCGAATTCATAAGCAAATTCCCAGCTTGTCACACTAATCGCGCTCAGACAATGATAAATAGAAGGATAGAGCCTCCGTCTGTCTGTCTAGCGAGGTTCACATCGAGACAGTTGATATGTGCTGCATTAGATTAGTTTGGTCTCTTAATTCGTACTGAAGCAAAACGGATACTGTTGTTACGGGATTTACCGCGATTAATACCGTTTTTTGCCATTTCGACGGCCCTTCTGCCATCATGGTCGCTGGCCGAATAAGGAACTGCGATGGATGTTCGGCTGTCAAGGGTAAACATATCGGTCTACCCTCTTTCTTCGTTGTTTGTTGCCTAAGTCCTTACACACAACACTGACGGTGTAACGTTCGGGAATTGTTTTTAGTTATTTGCACACTCTAAAATCATATATAGCAAAACGGATGATGTAAATGGTAATAGGATCAGAGTAAAAAGGAATTGTAATAAATTTAGATTTTCATGATGTTTTAAAATGCAGTAAAATTATTAAACCTTTTTAAAAATAGTAACTCATAATTTTCTTGTCTTCACTGCAGGAGCACGACCCTCTCTGTACTACTAGAGCCATACTTGGCCAGAGCAGCCAGAGGTCTTGGCCCTACACTCTTCTCGCTGGCCAAACGGGTTAGAGAGATCTCATTGATGTTTAAAAGCTTTTCTAGCGTGTATTTCCTAAGTTCTAAGACATCTACGGAAAAACTTGGAGTGGTCCTATTCTACTCTGCCAGAAACCACACGGCGAATAATATACACGATATT
Organism: Acrobasis consociella; assembly: GCA_963555685.1. Classification (NCBI taxonomy): domain Eukaryota; kingdom Metazoa; phylum Arthropoda; class Insecta; order Lepidoptera; family Pyralidae; genus Acrobasis; species Acrobasis consociella. The sequence goes on along the minus strand of OY743124.1, from coordinate 16,791,414 downwards.
TAATAATACTCAGAAAGTATCTACGGGTTGTTCAATAAACAAGAAACTATACTTAACTAACAAATTTTACAGCTTTTTTTCAAATTGACAGAGGATAATAGTCAAAGAAAAGTTAATCAAAGAGAAAGATGAAAAGGAAAAAAGTAAAGTTTTATACCTACTCGCAAGGCGTGAACTATCACTTAGTTATGAGAATATGAATGTTCGTACAATATTAGACAGGGAGCAGTGACAACTGAGTTGATGAGATATGAGAACTGTATGGGGAAAGGGTATGCCTGTACGGGTGTCATAGTGTAGCCGGAAGGTGTCTGTCAGAGAATGTTATGATTTATCGGCGGAAGACAATTATTCGAATATCCGAATAATTTATTAGTTCATCCTGAACTGTAAGAGTCCTTACAACTCCAAATGTCAACAATTCTTGGATCGATTTAAGTCCTTTTTTGAAAAATATTGATGACATCTAATTTTTAGAAGTTTCGATTACAGATACTCTAGTTATAGTTGTAATTACATACATACATACGTTTTATATGAAACCGAAATCTTATAATAACATAATTCCAAAATAGTTGACAGGATTTTATTTTTTATTTTCAGTAAGAACATGACTCATATACGACTTCGCTACCGAATTTCGAAGTACGGAATTCTGCAGTTTGCAAGATCAAAAGTATGCGATTACCATGTACGTCAGTTCGAAAGTACACTGTCGCGAAGTACGAAATTCCGCAGTCATTACCAAATACGTTATACCACACCACAGCTTCCAGTACTTTGATCAATTCACCAAAAGTAAATGAATCAAACACGAAGACGCAATCAAAACATGATTAAAACCGTAACGAAATAATAAACCAATCTCCAAATTTGATCCAGAATCCGAGCGTAATAATTAATATATAATTACATTAGGGTTCCCCAAGGAATATGGCAAATAGCCGGGGGCAATTACAAAAATTAACGCGCTATCTCAATCTTGGGAGATGTTCCCGGGAGGCTGCGGGATTAAATGCGGTTGCTCTTTTTAGCACAGAATTTTGGGAAAATATTTTTGCCTGGGTAAGTTAAATTTTAACTCTTACCCCAAAAAGGTGTAGTTAGGCATGTTTATATATTCTTTTCCCAAATTTTAATGTTAAATATTATAGTTTAGTTCGATTTAGTGTCTAGTTTTATGGTTTAGTTTTTTTTTTTCTTTAAAATACTTTCTACTAAGCAACTATTTATAGTTATATTTCTAGCTATCACATTTATCAACTAACTACCTTGAGCTAGCTACAAATTAAATCTTTATTATTGTTAATAAAGAAAAAACTCAGCTGAAATTCAAAACTTTGTAATAGACATTTTAATAAAAATATCTAACCTATTCAAGAATTTAACTTAGTTCTATAAAAACAAGACGCTCATACGAACACAAACAAGATTTGCATGCAAGAAACTTAGCTTTATTACAATATTCCAAGACACATGCCGCCCGTCAACCGGTTCAAAATGGCGGATTTTGCATGTTCTTGCACATTGTACGTTGATTTAACAAAACACTGGCATCTGACATCCTGTATGCATAACTGTTTGTTTATTAGATTAATGCAGAACTGGTTATAAGTGTTAGATTCCCATTATTATTGAGGTGACTGGGTTTATTGAATAAGGTTATTACCAAGTTAATTCAGTTGAAAGCTGTCAGTTGTTTTATTTAGCCAACTGTATTATGAAGCAAAAAGAGAATTTCCTTCAAAGTACAGGCTCAAGAGACAATTATTTTCATGTGAATCCAATTCTGATTCTTCATAACTTTGTTAAATAAATATTTGATATTTACTAATGTACTCGTAATTTCGATATAATATATGTTTAATTGATTCCTAAATATTATTCCTACCTTTAAATGTGCATACATTTTTTCTGTTATAGCATAAATTATCCCAATTAGCTTAAGCTAATTAGTTCGAACATAACATTAAATTATTTAATTTTGATATTTGGATCATGCTACAGAGTATTACAAGTTTCGAATACAAAGTTTAATTAATCAAATGACCACTTCCGAACGATCACAGCTCGCAAAATCGAAATTATGTCAACATCTGGCCTTTTTATGTTCATACCGATTCCGAATTACTGCCTGCCACGGCTTGATGTGGCTATTACAAAGTTTGTTTATTTAGATGATGATATAAACATTTTACAATTTAACAAGTACTCAAAAATATAGAGACGTTCATCGTAATCAAATTTTTATGAGAATATAGGTTTGAACTAAAAGTATATTTCTCATTTTTGTTACTTTTTGTAGCCTTATCATTTATCTACTTTAAAACAATAACTTAATTATGTTTGTTTATTTTGTTTCAGGTATGTTCGCGATCTAAAATCACAACAAATATTAACATACATGAAAAGGTAGATATATAAGTATAGTCATAAAATAATTAAATACAATACCCGTCTAACCAAAAAGTATTCTTCGTAAAACCATATCATTATTTAAATTCTACCTGTATATAATAATAGGCTAATAGCACTACCTAGGCATAAAATAGCATTTTGCCTTTTTAACTATATATTTGTACGATCAATAAGTTCCCATTTCAAATTTACTTTAATCTGCATAAAGTCATTTAACATTTCTGCTAAATATATTTCTTATAGAAGAATTAAAAATTCTTCAATAGCTAAACAACCGAGAACAATAACCTATTATGAGAATCGGCTCATAATGATCTCAACTCAAGGCAGCACTTACCGGAATGCTCGCAAATCTCGGCGAATCTAAAATAGAGGAACTCGATTTAATTAAATTAATTAACGCAGGCGCTTACACCGACAAGGTTAAGGTAAGGATAGGGTATAAAGGTCAGGATGTAGCGGGTTTTAGTCTTTTATTTTTAACTCACGACGCAAAAAGAGGAGTAATTTGACGAAAAACGAATGGTCCGATTATGACGCAGTTTTCTGTTTGAAAGCTGACGTGATCTAGAAGGTTCTTAGCTTCAGTTGTGTCGAGGTTTACTTAATTTTGCCTCGATTTCTAAGTAGTCAGGGCATTGCAAGAATTTTTTAATTATTTAGCTCCTAATACTAAATGCTAAAAATCGACATCTAATCTAATTTAATTACAAAATTTTAGAAGATAAAAAGTTGGTTTACAACATATATTTTCCATAAAGAATGGTTGAAACTGATGTTGTTGTAAAAAGATATTTAGGTCTTTATAGTCCAATATGCGGTCACTTTTCCTTAATGTTAAGTATAAGTTTTGGTGTGTGGCCGGCAGAGTAGAATAAGGCCACTGCAACTACTGCAAGTCCTCCCGTGGATGTCGTAGAGGCGACTTAATACAAGCTAAACAAAGCATTTTAACATCAAAGAGACCTCTTCAACCCGTCTGACCAGCAAGGAGAGTGTAGGCCAAAGTCCTCTGGCCAAGTATGGCTCTGGTAGTACAGAAAAGGTCGTGCTTCTGCAGTGGAGACAAAAAGACCTGATGATGATAAGTTTTGGGGCCCCTTACTCGAAGGAACGATGGTAGGTGGAGTAAGATCTTCAAGAAATGGTAACTCGTTGAGTTTTAGTACTCTGGATCTGTTTACATCGATAGATAATATATTTCTTGATTTTGTTACTTTACTCAATTGCTACAAGAAGAATATATTCTTCTGACTTATCCCCCACACCCCACTCACCTAATCTCCAATTTATTACAGCGCTTGTTAATGCGTGTTTGCTGTTATAACCCCGGTTTACTCTAAGCTAAATATTTGTAGGCGCCAGATATTATGTAAACACGTTTTCTTATTATTTTACTTGTTTGACTTGCTTTTGTAATGTGTACTGTTAATTTTCTTATCTACATAAAAACGTAAATAATTTTTACTCTGTTCTTTATAATCTTTATAGTTCCGGCGCCTTTTTGACATACCTAGGTGCTTTTATCTTGTTAAGGTTAAAGAAGGCTGGCAAAAGAAGATTTTTTAATGCAATAGCCCAAGCCCGCGACTTCTTTCGCATGGACTTTATGACTCCGGAAAATGCTCATCAGGCTGAAAAACTTTTGCTAAGAAGTCATTTATTGGACCATTATGGTGCTGCATCATGCAGCTGTATCAGTTATACCTCTAAGTTTTCTAGGCTTAAATCTAAAAAATAAAAGTTTCATTCGAATTTATTTGACTTAAATTTTATTTTATTTTATTATTGATATTAAATTGTATAATGTTATTTAATTAACTATTCCACCTTTTATTGCCGTATTTTATTTTTACCTATTTTATTTTTTGCCTAGAAATTTGACATTATGTATCTTATTCTTTATTATGTATCTCCATCAAGGGCAGGTCACAGTACCTAGTACTTGTATAAATAATTTAAGACCTTTTTATAACCTGTGTTTCCACAATAAAGATAATTTGATTTGATTTGATTCGAACTCGTCCAGTATTTCCTAATAACGATACACACAAACAAACAGATAGCTACCAATTTAAAAAAATCTTACTCTTTATCCCTTTTAAAGTAGTAATAATGTATACATATAATAAAACAGTCAAAAAATGCGTTAATACTAGAATCACAAGTTTAAGCTTACTTTGAGGCAAGCTCAATCAGTGTTATTTGTCCATATACAATATCCTTTTTTATTAAGTACAAATATTTTAAGGGGTGATTCAGTCCATCATTTTGAACAACTTTTCCCAATAAATGTATATCGAAATACGAAAAATATTTTTTCGATTTTCATACAAATCGAAGTAGTCACGTGATATCATTACTATGGAAAATGAAAATTTTCTTTTCGTATTTCGATATACATTTATTGGGAAAAGTTGTTCCATATGATGGACTGAATCACCCCTTAAAATATTTGTACTTAATAAAAAAGGACAATGTATACATGCTTTTAAAAATAAATATTTTGATTCTGGAGAAAACCATTTATAGCTGAATGCAATCTGTGCTCCACTGATCAATTTATTTTAATAAGGCAGTGCATTGAAGACGCAATTTTTTAATTTTATGGTTATTTAAAAAGAAAGTAAAACGATTTTTCAGGGACTGCCTTTCAAAACCTACTAAACGATTTTTTAAAATAAATTACGGCTTGTAATTAACATTGTGTTTATTATTAGTTCCAAACTAAAATGCCTACCTAATCATCATTGATAATTCGAAATCCAAATTGAAATCCAATACCTCAAATTAGTAATTTGCATCAAAAATCGCATCAAACGCATTCGCCGCACCACCTGGCGATAATGCGAACGATTGACAAATAGCCAATTACGCTAAGCGTCAATTTACCGCTTTCCCGGTCATCCGTTTTACCGGTAAAGCAGTCATCAATTTTACCGGTAAAACGCGCGAGTGGACTTTACGCAAACATGGATTAAACTGGATTATGGCAGCTTTAACCGGTTTTAACGGGATTGAGTTGCGTGTAAGTTTGTGTGTTAACAAAATAGCAGATTATTGTTAACAAGTTGGCAATCGTTTGATTGCTTTTGTTTTTAATTGTTTGCGATGAACTTATTTTCTTTACAATGTTTTCGGATATAATGAAGATTAGTGATTATAAAATAAATTGAATAGATTAAGTAACTATCGCAACTAGCATGTGTTCTTATTATGAAAATATTTGAAACTCGTACAATAATAAAAAAAAACTTAATATTAAAATCTTTGTAAGTATTTTATTATGGTTTTATTTAGTGAACGGGTTATTCACGTATAGAGTCAGTATGTCGCGAGCCGGTGCGGTGTACGGGCCTGTAGTCACATTCGCCCTGATGAAGACCTCCGGATGAGGTCGAAACATGTCGGCAGTAGCTGACTCTATACGTGAGTAACCCGTCCACCAAATAAAACAATGATTGTATCTCACGTTAACTTTAACCAAAAAATATGTTATTATTATTATTATCATATTAAGTTTATTTTATTTCAGCAAAGACTTACATATGTTTGTTTAATTTTTTTAATAATCATTTATCGTTGTCATTCAATTGGCGATGTCGTTTTAATAAATAGTTTAATTACATATATTTGAGAGTCTTCCGATAATTGCAAAACACGTAAATAAATGCAATAAAATATTAATAGATATCATGATGCAAAAAAGGAATAACCATAATAATATATCATTATTGCTATTCAAACCGGTGATCATCTGACAATTATATCCTATCATATTATCCACTTACCGACAACTAGAGTAACCAGCAGCCAACCGGTAACAAGCGATTACCGGTAACAGATGTTAAACCGATTGAATCAGATGTCCAATTAGCACCGGAAACCGGTTCTTGAGGGAGGTAAGAAAAAGCGCTTTTACGGTAGTGCCGTTGTAGTAAAACATTATTGGCTAGAGGGTTTTATAGTTTTTCTTATTGCCAGTAAGATTTACATTTTATAATGTTTAGGCAAATACTAGTGTGTATTAAATTTAGTTAGTTACGTCGATTTCACTGAGTGTCACACCCTTATAAACTAAAAGTTAAGTGTATTTTTTGTCAAACATAACGCCTGAACATATTTTATATTTATAACTAGGTATTTTTAAATATATTTACAATTATGAAATTTTTAATAAATTCAGTTTAGTAAATTTCAGTAAATTGTTAAAAAACTTATCCATACTTATACTTATATATAAAGCTGAAGAGTTTGTTTGTTTGTTTGTTTGAACGCGCTAATCTCAGGAACCACTGGTCCGATTTAAAAAAATCATTCGGTATTAGATAGGTCGTTTATCGAGGAAGGCTTTAGGCTATATTGCATCACGCCCGCGACTTCACATGGGTGGATAACGCGGGCGAAGCCGCGCGCTGCCTCTAGTTTTAAAATATTCAGGCTTCTACTATACTTATGTTAAAAAAAATATTTTATAACAAATTTTTGTTACAGTTATCAATATTGAATTATAATCAAATTAGTTAAAATATTTAACAAAAACTCTGTTGGTTTATTGTTTTTTTTTTATTATTAAAATTACTAGCGTTCCTGACACAATGGAACGTGGACACAATGTTTAACTGACTTCCAAAAGGAGGAAGTTAAGGGTCCCCCGACCCTAGACCAAAATACAACTTTCCATACAAACGTAGTCTACGTTTTATTTCAAAACGACATGTCCGATTTGGGCAAAATTTTGTAATTTCAAAGATATTGCATTTATCTAGGTTTATATTCAGTTTCCGACAGTAAAAATATGAACTTGAAATAGAATATAGTGTTTTATATCATTTTTGACCATTAGTATGGGAAACTTCTAAATCGTTATATTTTCTTTCCAGTTCATAATTTTAGTATAGGAAACCCAATATAACCCTAGATAATTGCAATTTCTTTACAATTACCAATTTTTACCGGAATCTGACATGTAGTTTCAAAATTAAACGTGTACTACGTTTGTATGGAGAAGTATAGGGTCGCCGGACTCTTAACAATTAGTCGCGATCCTTTACCTTTTTTATGTTTGTTCGCCAATAATTTGAAGGCGTCTGGACCGATTTAAAAAAATATGTTTTTTTGTCAGGTGGTCCCATACAAATTTTGACAAAAACGGTTGTGTAGTTTTGTGGCGAAGTCAGTTTAAAAATATGTAGAATAAATTTATATCATTGAAATTTTCTTTTTATCTATCTTATTTAAAAAGAAAAATATTCGATCTAAATTATTTATTCACTTACAATATAAACTGTCGCTGGCGGATTGTTTGCAAACTATTAATTGAATAACACTAAACCAATTTAAAATAGAAATCGCCCCCATAAATAAATTTAATGGCATTTACTCAGTAATACGAGGTTACAGCGGCCAATAAATTTTGGCAATAGACAGGGGTTGAGCAGTTGTTATTTCCGGACAGAGGCCGGACACCGTCCGGCGTCCGGACGGCGGATTAACCTGTCCGCGACCGGGATTATCCCGGTCTGACGGCGGGAGCCCGGGATGAATGTTACAAGTGTACTGTTCCGGTGAGCGAATTTTGAGTTTTTTGGGTCTTAGGATATTGAGTTTTCAGATTTATGGGTTAGATTTTGACGCAATTGTTTTTAACGTCCTACAAAAAAGAGGGGTGTTATAATTTTTTTACAAGTGAAAATATGTTTCCTCGCGGTCTTGTTGTTGTCTTTCACGTAGGCCGTTTTTCGCAAAAATGCTAAGAAAGGTTAACGTTTTTACGTCAAGCTGCGAATTAATTCATAAAATAGTTTAATCTTAGAGTTTTACGTTGGCCGTTTTTCGTAAAAATGCTAGGAAAACTTCAAACAGTGAAGAAATTCATAAAATAGTTCTAGAGCCCCATGAGACAACATTTTAAATAATATGGCAGGCAGCAATGGAGCCCAAAAAATTGGTATACCCTAAAAAGGCAAGGTTCGCAAGAGGCTAGTAGAATTTCCACGCTGTATAGGCAAGCTAAGCCTTTCGCCGAAATGCGCACCAGCCAGCTCTTAACCCCAGAGACGTCGATCAAACTTGTAGAGATCTCTTTGAACAGTTGACGGCTTTCACACCTTAGGACCGGTGAAGGCTGCAAATGTTTAGTAGATACTTCTTAAATAATTGAGGAGCTCGGTGGGCCGAAGGGAGTGCGCGTTACTAGCGCTTTCGCAAGTAAAGAGCCACCGAGCGCAAACCCCACTTGGATGGGTGGCATACAAATTTGTTGAGCTCCTCCGTGCTTCGGAAGACACGTATAAGCCGTTGGTCCCAGCTGTCATCATTGTATGGCAGTCGGTATGCTTTTAGGCAGCTTGAAAATCTGACACCAGGCAGTGTTGGCCACTTCGAGACCAGATTATTTTTCTCTTAACGTAATAATCCTCATTGTCTTTAAATCCGCGCCACATTCCCGGCAACCCAGGAGATTAATGAAAAGCCTTAAATGGTGGAACGCAATGCATGCGGCTGCACTAATTGGCAGAGTTGGTAATTGCGATGGGAAAGTTTAATTATCTACTCCTTTTCTGGAGAAGAGGCATGCAGAAATGTTATTTATGGTCAGAGAATAAAAACAAAAGCCGTTTTTTACCATTCACCTATTTAATTCGTCTTCGTATTTAAATCGTGGATGGCGTAGAAGGCGAGTTAGGAAATATCAGCTAGACAAAGCTTATAAATATAAATGAGACCTCTCAAACCCGTCTGGCCAGTGAGGAGAGTGTAGGCCAAAGTGCTCTGGCTGCTCTGACCAAGTATGGCTCTGGTAGTACAGAGAGGGTCGTGCTGCTGCAGTGGAAACAAAAAGACCTGATGATGATGATAATGATGACCTATTTATTATTGGGCATGTAGAAAAGATGGATGAAAGAAGATTTACTAAAAGGGTTCGCAAAGCGAATGTGAGTGTAATAGTGGGTTAGGTCCTCGACGAACGTACCACGACCAGATTGCAGACGTTCTTAAAAAAAGAAGAGGTCAGCAGAAGTACCCTTAACCGGCGGGCATATTATTATATGAAGAGAGTGATGAGGGTAGATGAAGCGAATTATGTCAGTTTTTTTTAAAATAACAAATCTAAAATCACTTTGAAAATGGATATGATCATCGAAAAGTGACACTATTTTGTGTCGTTTTATTCTATGAACTGTACCGGGTAATTTATTTTTGACCCAGTCATATACCCAATTTATTACCGATTAAGATAAAATCAGTATAATAATAAAATATCATTAATAGTAATAGTGCTAATATATTTCCTCATGACCGCAAAACCGGTTATCTCGTGATAAGGGTAAGGCTCCATTTCCCGCCTTTTCCTAATAAACGCCGCAATAAGTTCCCTCCTGTGCGGTAATGATATGAGCCGGTTATGAGCGAGCTTTAAAGGTCTGTTATTAACTTCCATACATACATACATATTATCACGTCTTTGTACCTAATGGGGCAGACAGAGCATTTTATATCTTGCGGCTCTAAGACAGAGCCCAAAAAAGCAACAAAACAGTCACTTTTAGCCCCTAATAATCAATTGTTAAATAGATCCCACATAAAATTTAAGTTTATGCCTTTGAAATAATGTTTAAAACCAATGAAAAATGTATACTTACCTACGATGCCCTATTAAGGGTGTGATGGTGGGCATGAAGATTAACTTCCATACTGGAAGAAATTCGTTGTGGTTCTTTCATATGGTTTCCGGCTTAGAATAGAAGCACTTTTCCTTCTGTGATGTCGTAAAAGGCGACTAAAGGATATTTCTGTCACTGAACAAGAACATATGTTCATCACCAGCGTCGGAAGTACGATAGTAATATAATAAATAAGTCTTTTATTTTCAGACTAATGTTAAATGTCCATACAGTGTTAAATTTACATTACATTACATTTACAGTACATTTGATTACAATAATTAAATAAGTTACTCATACGAGTAGTGACTCCCTCTGACTCGCTTAGCCTACACTCATGAGGACGGGTTGAAAAGCTGCTCTCATAGATGTTTATAATTTTTGTTTAGTTTGTATTTCGTCGCCTTCTACGACATCCACGGGAGGACTTGGAATGGCCGTATTCTACTCTGCCTTTAGAACGATTATTCTAGAAGAAGATTTTAATTCTCAATAAAATTAGCGGTTAAACTCATTTAATCGGCACCGGTAATCGCAAATTACCGATTTCAATTACCGATGAAAGCGGTCAGGGACGATCGGTTCGTTTTCACAGGATAAAGTTCGGTCGTTTTCGTAAGCTTTTAATGAGCTTTTGCTATCCTTTAAACAATCATGGTTTACTGTGTTGGTATGGTATGAAAATGTACTGTTAACTACTTAACAAGTGATTCAGTTAGTATGTGAATGGTTACATTTTTTAAAGTAATTTATAACTTATTATATATAAACTTTAAGTGTTTGTTAAACAATTTGCATTACTATGCATTTAACACACTGCAACGCGCCCCGCTAGGTGGTGCGGGCCGCACTGTATGCAAGTTACTCCACTTATATAGAAAACACGCATAGTACAACACACTAACACCGCGTCGTTTTTGTATGGCGGCCCCGCACTATGCAGCGGGGCGCGGTGCAGTGTGTTCATCGCCTTATTGGTACATTTATAGTTTTTTAAACATTCTATAATTTGCAAACTATTAAAAGAGCAGCAATTTTAACTCAAAACAAAATACTAAATGAAACTATTTTAAACCCCGACAAAACATAAAAGAGTTATAATTTTGACGCTAATATCTGTCTATCAGTCTGTCTGTAGTAGCGCTCGAACGGATCCACTATTCGATGAGTTGTTTTAACGTAAAAGGAAGTTTCCTTGCGGTGGTTCTTAGCTATGTTTGGTGAAAATCGGTTTGGCCGTTTATAAGTTATTGGGGTTTAACGGTTGAATCGGGGTATTTGTAGTTTGTCTGACAAATAATAGATGGCGCTACGGATATTAGTTCTACTATTTAGTTCCTCCGCTCATCACTAGATGGGGTTTACATATGAAACTATTAAAAGTCGCGGTTATTTAATTTGCCTGTCAAAAAAACTGGTTGAACCTTCAACTTGGCTATCAAGTAGGCTAGGCACCTATACCTATAGGTAATATAGGTATACTGTACATACTTCCGCGCGCGGCCGTGCTTTATCTTCGTCACATCTCAGGTGGCTTGAAATATAATAATATTGTCGGGTTTACCTAATGGACCTCCGACATTTTGCGTACAATGTCCGCTCAAGGTTTTACGAACCTTTTTTCCATTTATCATAGATACATTTTCACGTCTATATCCCTGACGGGGCAGGCAGAGCCCAGGGCCGTAAGACCCAAAGGCCACGCTTAGCGTGATGATGGGCGTTAAGATGGAAAAGGAATCAAAATAGTGACGGGTTGCTAGCCGCATCGTCTATTATCATGATTCAAATCTCGCCCATTCCCTCAATCGGCTTATACGATCTGCCCGGGAAGAGAAGCAGCTGGTACATTCTAAGTTTTTTCATTTCTCCCAGACCAGCATGGAAGAATTTTTTCCGTTTATTATAAAATAAATAACTCAAATTTCCAAAGTGTAAATTGGTACATTAGCTATAATAGTTTTCATTGCCTTGTTTGTAAAGTGAACAAATTAAAAACAGTGTTTATGGGATTTATCTGTCACTGTAATGTATTAGATATATAAGAAATGATCCTCTGTGTGATGTGTTGGTATCGATTTTTATAAAACCGATATTGCACCTAGCAGAGTCTATGAAATGATACGATGAGATTGATGAAGATTCCCATAGTTAAATAAAGAATCTATATATAGTCGTAGATTTTTGTAAGTCACTAAAGGGGTAACTGATAATAACATACATAGGAACTAATCACACACATTGAGTTAACCAAAGAAGGTTCGAGACTTGTATTTTGGGTTATGAAATACAAACTCAACTACTTATTTTATAACAAATACATATATGGATTAACAAAACCCAACCAAAACCCAGGCCATGATTTTCCGTCTTGACCTAACCGGGAATCGAACCCGGTGTCTCTTAGCAGCGGACGCCAAGAAGATTGTCTCATCCTAGTTAGAAATATTTAAGGTCTATGATGGAGAATTGGTGGCAGACCTATAGGTACTGGGAAAAGTTTTCAACTCCACTCACATTCTTACGCCACAGTTTCAATATATAAGATAAATGCATACATATTACATATAGTCAGTTCCGTTGCTATCGACGTGATAAAAAGCGAGGAAAAACGAATAAACAGTTCTTTAGACATTTTTTCCCAAACACAGATATAAGAGTCTTTTCACAATTTGTTCCCAACTTCCTTTCAAAATGCAGCCGCCATTTTGAAAGGGAAGTCGAGAATGTTTCCGAATAGGAACCGGAAATAAAACCCGCGACTAATCCAGACTTAAGTCCCTAAACCGGAGTTTATAAAATTGGTCTCGTACCCATTTGCCTCCTGTGTATGCCGGTTTTGAATAAAGGTCTATATCTTATTAAAAAAAACCGTTTTTTAGGTATAATCTTCCATGCTGGTCTGGGAGAAAAAATTAAACTCGTAATGTACCAGCTGCTACTATTCTCGCGCAGATCTTAGAAGAGTTCTGGCGAAAATGCGAATCATGTTAATTTCTTTCCAATTAACCTTTTAGCTGTAATCATGACTTTTTTTGGTAAATCTAACGTTACTATTGACTCTCTACTAGAGACTCCTCATTATTAGAGTCGCGCGTACGGCATTGTCCCGACCAACGCCTCCGGATGAGTCCGTAACATGTCAGCCAGTAGCTGACTTTGTACGTGAGTAACTTATTTATAGGTATTTGTTCATGCAATGCAAAGCAACCTATCACAATTTTTGCTATTGTGGAGGCAAACAGACATTGGTCCACCTGTCAAGAGTATATTCACATATCCTATGGACGCAATGCGAATATCTTTATATATAAAAATGAATCCCTATTTCCCTTGGTTACATCATCACGCGTGGACGGCTTTAATGAACCGATTTAAATGGTATTGATATCGTTTGAGACGCAGGAAGGACATAATATAGTTTTTTATCCCACGGGGAGCGAAGCCCGCGGGCACAGCTTTTTTTAGACACTGATACAAGAGCTGATTGGGTCTGCTCTTACAAAATGGAGCATCTAAGTATAATGCGCATTATTGGTCCCACCGGGGCTTAGCAAGACTTATTTGAGGGATTCAGTATTAAAGGATAAATAACGAATTTCTTATTGGAAAGCGATATTTTGGTAATAAAATAAAGCCGCTGAAATAATTATAATAAGTTTTTGAAGTCCACGATATATTTCCAGGAATTAAGGGCAGTGGAATTCGACTTCGACATTTTCATTCCGACGCAAAAAAAGGGATGTGGAAGTTTGACGTGTCTTTGTGTTTGTTTGTCATCGTAGCTCTTAAAGAAATAGACCGATTTCAATGCATTATTTTTTAATCAGCAAAAGTCAAGTTAGTGTCTTAGTTGTTTGATGAAAATTGTTTAAGTCATTCAAAAGTTATTGGAAGTGATCGCTTAAAAGTCAGGGGTTTTTACAAACTTTTTTTAGTTTCATCAGTCCCGTTGTCCGTCTGTCTGGATGTAATTAAATTTTGCAAGTTAAATTTGATCCACTTCCCGGTATCCGATTGAACTGATTTTATCCTATATGTTAATTGTGCCTTAACTGCCTCCGTGGTGTAATGGTTGGAGCGTTTGGCTCGTACCCGGAGGTCGCGGGTTCGATTCCCAGCGAGGGCAACGACTTTGTGTTGTTGTCCTAGTTTGGTTAGGACATTGCAGGCTGATCACCTGATTGTCTGATAAGTAAGATGATCCGTGCTTCGGAGGGCACGTTAAGCCGTCGGTCCCGGTCACTGTCTTTGACATTGGTCGTTACCTAAAACCATGTCTGAAGCTTTTAAGGCGGTTTAAAAACTCTGACACTAGTGTTAGTCACTAACACACACGATAAGAAGAAGATTGTCCAGGCTTAACAGCTATTTAGGACTATAGTTTTGTTTATCCAAGGCTTAAAAATTTTTCTTGTTGTGTATTGTCTGTAATCTTTTTACGGATTATAATAAAAAAAATCACGTGCGAGCGAAGCTGAGGGCAAAAGTTATTGCTTTTATACCAACATTAACCCCAAAAAAGGAGAGGTAAAAAGTACCCGTAACCGAAGGGCATGTATGAAGAGATTAATGAGTTTAGATGAAGCAAAAGAGGTTTGTCAGGATCGTAGCAAGTGGAGGTCTATAGTCTCTGCCTACCCCTGTGGGAAACAGGCGTGATATTATGTATGTATATGTAGATGTATTAATTCCAAAGATAAGATAAGAGTCTGATAATAGTAATACAATATCGGAACCACGAAACACTAAACCCGTTACATCCCGTCGGCAAAGTTTCGGGGAATCGAACCGAAAGGCTTACTCTGCGGGTGCTTCTAAGTGATAAACTTATCTCTCCGCCTTATTTAACTATTTAACTTCATAAAATAAATAAATAAATAACCTTATTTCCTTTATAAACAAATAAAATATTAACACATTTTTTTTACTATAATGAACCGACTTCCAAAAAGGAGGAACTTATCAATTCGTCGCGATCTTTTTTTAAAGTATGTTCACCCAAAAAAGGAGAGGTAAAAAGTACCCGTAACCGAAGGGCATGTATGAAGAGATTAATGAGTTTAGATGAAGCAAAAGAGGTTTGTCAGGATCGTAGCAAGTGGAGGTCTATAGTCTCTGCCTACCCCTGTGGGAAACAGGCGTGATATTATGTATGTATAGATGTATTAATTCCAAAGATAAGATAAGAGTCTGATAATAGTAATACAATATCGGAACCACGAAACACTAAACCCGTTACATCCCGTCGGCAAAGTTTCGGGGAATCGAACCGAAAGGCTTACTCTGCGGGTGCTTCTAAGTGATAAACTTATCTCTCCGCCTTATTTAACTATTTAACTTCATAAAATAAATAACCTTATTTCCTTTATAAACAAATAAAATATTAACACATTTTTTTTACTATAATGAACCGACTTCCAAAAAGGAGGAACTTATCAATTGTCGCGATCTTTCTTTAAAGTATGTTCACCGATTTTTTGAAGACGTCTAGACCGATTTGGAAAATTCTTTTTCTGTTTAACATGAAATACTTGTCAGGTTGTCCCATAGAAATTTGATCAAAATCGATTTTGTAGTTTAGGGGTGAAGTCGGTTTATAGCTTTGAAAAATTAGTTTTATTAGGGTATTTACATTTCCAAAGATAAGTGAAGATTAAATCCATACCTTATTCAACGATTTGACTGACATCTTAATTCGTTGAGAACGCGCCTGCGAAATGTTTTACAACCAGCTTAGGAGGATGGCCAGTTAGTAAACCACAACCAAGTTACTATTTATTGAAATATACACTTTATACATCAATAAATTTGCTTCAATAAATTACAAAGTAAAGTTACTATTGAAATCTGAAATCTGAGTCGTAATCAGGAATCCTTTGGGAGCGTAAGTTCGGGTCCTACCGACTGCGCCATTTTATTATGTTATGTGTAGAGGGATATGGGCAAGTCATTGAATAAAGACTTCCAGATACGAACTGTTTAATAATGTGCAAAACATAATCATCATCATCATTTATTAGCCAAAGGAGGTCCACTGCTGGACATAGACCTCCCCAAAGATTTACAAAACGATCGATCGGAAGCGGCCTGCATATGGCGCCTTTCTGTTACCTTGCACATGTCGTCTGGCCATCTAGCAGGTGGGTGTCTTATGCTGGTAAGGGTACAAAAGTGCGTAACACCTACCCCCAAAACTCAAAAAGCATACCGACAGAAATCGCTATCAGCTTATGCCCTGAGTCCCCTGAGCCGACCGTCCTGAGCGAAGATTAAGAAGTCACCAGGAACACGCTTCCTTACTCCAACTCCCATCGCGCGGCTTAGGGTTGTCACTACGTTACCGAACTTGCAAAAAGATACCATCAATCGGAATTACGATGGTGACCTACTTCACTTTATTATCTTCATGTTTTTGCGCGACTACGACCAAGGAAGGGTAATGATTTTAGCAGTCTTTGTATGTATGTGGATATCTATATGAGTTCCATTCCACCGTAGCATTCGAACTGCTTGCTGCTGCTAGACGTTATTGTCCGGGTGATATAGGCTACAATTAGTATGCAATAAATGTATAAAATGTTACATACAAAAAAGTGGGAATAAAAAAAATTGTTTCGATATTGAATGGAGTATCAAATGAAAGGTATCAACTAGCACCTTTTAAAATTATATACATTGTTAACTGTAAATAGCTCCCTAAGTCTGGTATTCGTTTTTTAAAGGTAAATCTTGTTATCATCTTCTAGTGTATATTTTAGTAGCACCTTGATTTACCATGCTGGTCTGGGAGATAAGATTAAGGAATGTACCTGCTGTTTCTCTTCTCGCGTAGATTGTAGCATCTGAATAATGTCAATAAGTGATGAGACTAGGAATCCATCACTACATCATCTCACCCACCAACACGCTATTAGTGGCATTTCTGCCTTGCAGCGCAGGGCTCTGACTAGGATAAAGACGTGTGTACAGTGTATCTCATTAATTAAATTTTTTGCAAAAAAAAACAACCGACTTCAATTTATTTCAGGAGTTTCTTCCATATCTCCAAAGTTCTTTATCATGTTTTCACCAAATTGATATGAGACCAACTTGGGAATAAGGGCTTTCAAATAAAAAAAGAATCATCAAAATTGGTCCACGGTTGACGAAGATATCGCGTATCATACATGCAAAAAAACATACAGTCGAATTGATAACCTCCTTTTTGAAGTAGGTTAAAGACATCGGGCATATATTATTTATAAAAATAAATAGAAAATTTCACGGAACTATTTATTCTTTTCTAAGCGTTACAATAGATTAACTGAGAATAACTATTACGTTCCGCAACAATAGTTCCAACAAAATAAAACTTCCATCACAGCCGAGGAGGCAGCCCTGACAAGCACGATCAATCAGGCCCTAGCCTAATGTTATATTAGCGGGTAATCAAATAAACCGCTGGGGTTTCTTGCGGATATGATTGTTGCTGTTAATTGCATACTGGGGAAATATACGCTGACTGGTAAATCACGACAAAGACATTAGAAAACCATGTTGTACCCGAAGTCCCACCGATTTGTCCCACTGGTGGGAACACGGGGTATCTTCATCTCATGTTGTACCCGTGGTCCTACAATCATGATAGATAGATAACTCTTTATTGTACACCAAAAGAATAACAAAGAAATAAATTTTACATTAAATAAGTTCAATAGGCGGTCTTATCGCTTAAAGCGATCTCTTCCATCATGATCACACGTAACGTCAAAAAAATTTAAAACCAACAAAATACTTATTAGTTATAAAGAAAAATTTAATCAAATTAGTGCGCAAAGGCTCGGAAAGTTTGGCAAATCAATCATCTAAGATCCAGGTCAATCTAAAAAGATCATTTTCCATCTTGACCTGACTGGGGATCGCACCTCGTGTAACAGCGTGGCATGATGACCACTCAGCCCAGAGGTCGTCGTCAAATTTGTAAGAAAGATCCAGATGAATGTAAGTCCAGAGAAATGTCTGAGTAGAAAGGAACGCTGAAACGCGCGAGAAACTCTTGAGTAACATTATAACATAATCCGCAGCACGTCCCGCGTTTCAATTGAGGACTCCATAAACTTGGGACGTAAAACGTACGTCCTGAGAGGCTGGGATCCATATTGCGATCTGAGTACATATCTGGAGACTAGAAGTGAAACTTTCTGCTTTTTCTAAGCGACCTGTGACATTCCCAGTGGCACAGTCAAAGCCAAAAAGTCAAAAGATATTTATTTATCTTTAAATATATATTTTTTTTTTTATAAGACTAAGAAAGACTTTATTGCACAAAATAAACAAATACAGGACATAATAATATCTAATAATAATATAATTATGTTCAACTAAAAGCTATTCTACAAATTAAAACTATTACTAAAAATAAAAACATCAATTTTAAATATTTGCATTTTTTTTTATTATCCTTTATAATCGACTTCCAAAAAAAGGAGGAGGTTATCAATTCTTCGGTTTTTTAATGTATATTCACTGATTATTCGTAAACGCCATCTCGTTTTTGAGCAGACCGGAATCCGGTCGACGTGCATAGTTTTACTATTGTGTCTGGTGTTTTGCACTAACAACAGATTTACCGATTTGGAAAATTTTATTTTTTGCTTGAAAGAGTATACTTTTTAAATGATCCTAGATAGAAATTTTATCAAAATCGGTTGTTCTGTTTAGGGGTGAAGTCGGCTTTTTAGATTAAAAAAACATATCTTCAATCGTAATTTAAATATACCTACTTGAATTTTGCTACAGTATCTTGAGTTTTAAATTCCACAAACATCATATTTATTTGACGTGTTTCCGCTAAATCTTTGTCGTTGAGGCTTTGTGACGTCACGGGCAAATTTCTTTCGCCATAAGGGTAGCACGGCTCAGGAATTTTGATAGTCGCATTAATAGCAATGGAGGCAACCCTAGGAATGACGTCTGCGAGCATTTTCGTACCGATGGTGTACTTAATGGGGGCGATGTGTTTGTTTTATGAAGCGTGAGAGTAATTATCATTTTCGAGAGGGATCAAGAGAATGGGGGAATACGAATCACGGAAATAGGTGATGCGGCTAGCAACCCATCACTGTTTGTTTAGATTTCTTTCAAGAGTTCCGTAATAAACAGGGAACCCTTATAATTTTGCCATGTTTGTCTGTTTGCGGTTCTACTCAGAGACTTTAATTACTAAAGAGATGTTATTTGGCATGGGTACGTATATTCATCATGTCGACATATCAAATAAAAAGCGACGGTAAAATAAAATCATAATTTTCTTTAGGGATAGTATAATAAAGAGAAATTAAAAGTCAAAAACGAAAAAAAAAACACATTCCCATTCCATACAAATATCCCGGGCGGCTACACACTGTCGTAGAGAAAAGTTATTTTAATTTCATTATTCTATAGTGATCTAGTAAATCCCGTGGTTCGATTTATTACGGGTACTTCCCTTCCATATTGTATGTAAAGTGGGAGTACATTTTCTTTTGTCTGCTAAGAGCCGCAAGATCGAATATGCCAGATCCAAAGACACTTTTGCGTAATGGTGGACGTGAAGATAAAAAAAGAAATCAAAATAGTGATTGTTTGCTAGCCTGAACCTGATTCGCATTTTCGCCCATTCATTTAATCGGATTTTACTATCAGACTTGGTAGATTTTTTGTAACGAAAAAGATTAGTTAGTACCCTTATTACAAGTCTCTAACTTACTTTAGTCTCTCTACTTTGGGGCTAACTCAGTCAGTGTAATTTGTTCCTATATATATTTATATCTTCGCTCAACAATGCTACTTACTAAATCGTGCAAGACTACAATTCCTAGAAATCCCAACCCCGTTCATCCCCATAATGTGGTCCAAAAACAAGCCACCTGCCCCATACATCTCCCTAATCCAAACCAGTGCAGTTTGGATTGCCTCAGCTATAAACTCATTTGTCTGGATTACGAAATATACGAGTATAATAATATTATCTTTGTATTGTCTTTTAGGAATATTTATTAACTATCGCGCGACTTTTCTTATGTTCTTCTTCTTCTTATCGTGTGTGTTACTGACTAACACTAGTGTCAGAGTTTTTAAACCGCCATAAAGACCTCTGATATGGTTTTAGGTAACGACCAATGTCAAAGACAGTGACCGGGACCAACGGACGGGTTCTTATGTTTATTCGACGACCTTCGTGGCCTAGTGGTTATTTTGTCACACCGGAAGTCGCGGGTTCGATTCCCAGTCAACTCAAGCTGGAATATGACCTTTTTCATATTGACCAGGGTCTTTGATGTTTATCTATATATTTGTTATAAAATATAGTATCGTTAAGTTAGTATCTCATAACACAAGTCCCGAACTTACTTAGTAGCTAGCTCAATCTGTGTGATTTGTCAATCCTAACACCAGAGTTGCCAACTTACGCACGTTTTGAAATACAAAACAAATTAATAATAATATATATATATATATATATATATATATATATATATAGATATACCCGTGGGCACTTTGCAGATCCATCGTGCCGTACGACTAGTATTTGTTGGTTCCGTTTACATAGTTGGCTCCGGGTGCCTTTTCTAGATCCAATGCTAGTCAGCCATGCGCGTGTTGTTCCGACTGGAGCCAAAAGTGTCAACGAGAGTAATAATAATAATTACGTCAATTTTATACAAATCCACCTTTTTGGCATTCAACACTGTTACTTCCGATTCAAATCAACCAATCAGAGAGCACCGTTGACCTCATTGGCTACAATCTGCTAGTAATAATATTATTACAAGCTTCTGTTCAACTTGCAATGTTTATGCAATCAATGTAGTGTTGCCAAACAATAGATATCATTTTTCAATTGAAAAATGACAAACTATCGACAGTGGTTTATCAGTATGGATATCTGTTTTAGAGCAATACTATTGATAACCAACAATACCATATTGGTATTTATAGTATCGATCCGACGAAAATCAAACTATCATGAGTATCGATAGTATGCGTTTCATAAAATATCGACACTATCGATATTTTTTGTAATATCGATAGTTTATGTATTATTAAAAGCAATACTATCGATAGTTTGTTCGTCATCAGAATCGATAGTATCGATACTATCAGCAGTATCGATAAACAATCAAAAGTATCTCAAGACTCACTGTCGGTTTTATTAAAAATACCGATAGTGAGTCAATTGACTGTCAATAATAGACTATCGAGCGGCAACACTTATCCAATGCTTATGGAGTAAATGAGCCGTTCTGATGATGGAACCGGAACGAATTCAACAACCCTCAGTAAATAAAATAACATAGCCCTTAGATCATTTATTACAGATTAGCCTTACCTGCGTGTTTCCCTCTGCCAAGGTATAAAATCAACTAATCTAATACATTTATAATGTAAGTTGCGTAATCGATTATGATCATTACGTAAATCTGTAAAGTATCGAAAGGACGGTGCAAGTGCTCCGTTAGAATTGCTATGTTAAACAGTTTCCTTGTGTGATAAGTTTTTTATTCTGAGGCCAAACTACTTATTGAAACGAATGAAATAAGCCGAAACTCGATGGAGTTGCGTCGTTTAATTACTGAATTGCATCGACCACCTTCCGTCCTCCGAGATCAGACCCTTGGCATCGTCTGCACTAATGTGCTCATTAAGACAATTCAAACGAGTCCTGCTCCATGAGGTTATATTGTTTTATAACTCAGTCCTAGTGAATACCTCCCGGTTCCATCATCAGAACAGCTCATTAACTTCATTATATTGTATTGACAAGTATGCAAAATTTCAGCGAAATCGATTGAGAATAGCTGGTTGGAAATTGAGCTACAAGATTTGACCCAAACCAATATTCGTACGTAGATATCTGATACATTGCAAGTTAGTAACTAAAAACAAAAAAATACATATAACCTTCTTAAAGATTGCATAACCTTTCACGGGCAATGTTTTTTATTTTATTAACGTTGTTTTGTATTAAGAAGTAATTCTGAAAAATGGTATCAATGAGTTTATCTTCTAGTATCGATTACGTAAAAAGAATACAGTCTAGTTTGCGACTAATTTCCATGCCAAACGATTTTCTCGCTTGTTTACTGCCAAACTACAGTAAAAATATTAATAATGGCATGACACAAACTTGCCAAACTAATTTCATTTTTCGATATTATTTTTTCACTATCCTTTGAGCCGAGACTAAATGTATCAATTACATTAGCAAGGTTCGATAATTAAGTTCAAATTTGAAATACAATTAGTCGATGACGAAGGCGCACACGCTACGAAACTGCGCACTTCCCGCGAGACTACCATTTTATGATTTACAACCTTCCTATTTAATTCCTGTGCTTTAGATTTGAATATAGATTAGCCACTCAACTGTCCTAAGAAGTGTTTAAATTTTTTGAAAGACGTGTTAATTTGTGACTATCTGATGCCTTTGACCTCGTTTTCGTGGACAAAAATGCTCGTTACCATTAAAAATAAAAAAAATATTACATTTGAATTTGGAATCCGTTACTTTTATATGATTTTTCATTGTCTTTTCTTCTTTTGGCGCTAATATATTGAACAATATTTTGCGTGATATAGAGAACCGAATCGCTGTGATTGCATTACACAAAGTAGGTTTGAGTCAAATGCAGTTTTTAAAATTCTCCATACGCTTGGTATTAGTCAAATGTTTGTGTACCGACACAGGTATGACACTTCATAGAAACGGAGCAGCATAAATACCTAGTACTACTACAAACGAAACAATCCGTCCGTGCACACGTCAAATGTGTGAGTTGAACAATCAGGGTCGCTACCACAGAATTTGTTGCTTTGCTTACCTGTTTTCACCACTCGGAAATCTATACGATTATCTGTTGCTATACAAGGAACAACTATTGAACAGGTGGATGACATTACCTTCTTGGGAATACAACTGGATAGTGCCCTTACCTGGGAAACACAGGTTGATAAAGTGTGCGGTAAATTGGCAAGCACTAGCTTCGCGCTCAGACGACTATCGGATGTGGTACCTAGAGAGGTGGTGAGGTCTACCTACTTTGCGATAGTGCAGTCTGTCCTGCAGTATGGCCTAGAGGTCTGGGGGTGCGCCGCGGAATGGCAACGAGCGTTTCGTATGCAAAAGCGAGCAGTCCGCGCGATAGTCCACGTATCAGGGCGAACAACCGTCAGACCATACTTTAAAACCCTTGGAATCCTCACGCTGCCATCCCTTTTCATCTTACAGGTAGCCACATATGTCTTTAGTAACCAACACGTGTACCAAAGACCGAGAGATGTGCACGACATTGCGCTCCGCGATGTTGACCGACTGCACCTGATACCACACAGACTAGCTAAGACTGACAGACTGCCTCATGTAATGGGGCCGTCTGTCTTTAATAAGTTGCCACCTGATATAAAACAGGCGACTACATTGACAAGCTTTAAAGTCAAGCTAAAAAAGTGGCTTCTTGAGCGTACATTCTACAGTATAGAAGAATTTTATGAATGTCGCTTATAATTCCAATTTGATATGTTAATTTTCATTCGATTATTCTGTAATTATATGATTATTATTAGTTATGTATGTGTATGCGTAATATATTTATTTGTATGTTTAATTTATTTTATTTTATTATTCAATTTTATTTTTGTATGACGTGTAAATACTTTTTATGAATAAATATGATTATGATTATGATTTTAAAATTTACGTTTTTTATTGTTATCCGTGGATAAACAACGATAATGTGCGCAGTTTCTCACCATTATAATTCAATAATCCTAAGTGACTCGCGTAATGTCAACTTGCGACTACCAATAACCCTGTTTTTCTGGCTCTTACACGTCCCAATAACAGGGGAAAGGTTGCGGGGACACCAGATTGCGGGGGACGGTGCGAGTTTCCGTTCTGTATGTAACACTATTATTAATTCTGTGGTACCGGACTATAATAGGTACAATGAGACCTCCTCTTTGTGACAGTAAAAGATCTGGCCGTCCACGTAGTGTTCATATGAAAAAGGTGGTCAAAGCAGTAAGGGAAAGAATTCGAAGAAATCCTGTCCGAAAGCAAAAGATTTTAACACAGGAGATGAAAATAGCACCTAGAACCATGTCGCTTATTTTAAAACATGACTTAGGACTTGCTGCCTATAAAAGAGGAACTGGTAATTTTACAACTGATAATTTAAAAAAGAATAGAGTAGTAAAATCGAAAAATCTACTGAAGCGGTACGCAATGGGTGGTCGCAGAAAAAAATTGTTTACGGATGACCATTTTTTTACCATTGAGCAACATTTTAACAAATAAAATGACTGTAGGTATTTATGCCCCAAGCTCTAAGAAAGCTTCCCAATAAGTCGACAGAGTGCAGCGTGGCATTAGCCGACTTTAGTGATGGTTTGGTGGGGTGTTAGCTATGAAGGAGTGACTGAGCCATGCTTTTGTGAAAAAAGTATCGAAACATCGGCATAAGTTTATCAAGATACCATTCTTGAGAAGGTATTTAAGCCCCTTAACAACACTATGTTCAATAACCAAAAATGGTTCTTCCAGCAAGACTCGGCACCGGGTCACAAAGCTCGGTCAACGCAGTCTTAGTTGGAATCAAACGTTTCCGACTTCATCAGAGCTGAAAACTGGCCGTCGTCTAATCCCAATCTTAATCCGCTGGATTATGTTTTATGGTCAGTTTTAGAGAGTACGGCTTGCTCTAAACGCCATGATAATTTGGAGTCCCCAAAACAATCCATAATATTGGCAGTGAAGAATTTTCCCATGGAAAGAGTGCATGCTTCTATTGGTAACTGACCTCAACGTGTAAAGGGCTGTATTGCAGCCAATGGAAACCATTTCGTATAAGCTTTTTATATTTTAAATTGTTTTATATTTATGTATTAAAAGCGAACAATTTAAGCTTAAGCCGAAAGTAACACAGACACAAAAACAACTTTGTTGCGGATTGTAGGTTAGGTTCATTAGGTTTCCTGTGACCAACACACGAGCGAGCGACTGAAGCTTAGGGCGAAAGTAACACAAACACAAACAACTTTGTCGTGGGTTGTGGGTTAAGTTTGTTAGGTTTCCTGTGGCCAACACACGAGCGAGCGAACGACTCAAGCTTAGGACGAAATTAACACAGACACAAAATCAACTTTGTCGTGGAGTGTAGGTTAAGTTATATAACATCCACCCATCTATCCATCCATTTCAGCCACACAACGTCTACTACTGGACATAGGCCTCTCCCAAAGATTTTCAAAATGACCGATCTAGAGCGAAGTTATATAACAATATAAGTATAAAAGAAGACTAAATATATTGAGAATTGAAAAAATTTGATTTGATATTATGATATTATTAACATCGAAAAAATTAATGTTATTTGTAAAAAAAAATGTTTTGTTACTATAAAATTCTTCATAATAAATATTGTGAGTATAGAATAAATATTCCGTATAACGAAAATCTATAAAACTTTTGTCTGTAAAAGAATGCACACCCAAACTATGCACACTTCCCACAAGACTACCATTTTATGATTTACAACCTTCGTCCTCATTCCCTGTGCATTAGATTTGAACATAGATTAGTCACTCAACTGTCCTAAGAATTTTTAATTCTTTTAATGATGTATTTATACTAATTAATGCCTGTGACTTCGTTCGCGTGCACAAAAATGCTTATCAGACTAAACAACTTTTGCTGTGGCGTCATTTTATTATTTCTCATAGTTTAGCTGAAAATTTATAGTTCTGCATCAGGTGTTGCATTTACCGAAATCAATTATACCCTGTATGTTGCCCAGATTTATACCAATAAAGTTTCATTCAAATCTGTCCAGAATTTCCGGAGATTAGTGTGTACAAAAAGGACAAACAAACAGAGAGACATTCTCTTTAAAATTTTACTCTTTCACTGGGTATCTATCTGCTTGTTGTTTCTTTTTGGAAATTTAGTCAATATACAGACAATTTTTTTACTATTATATGTATTGCATAATTTAAATATCGTTGTGTGCGTTTATTTTTCATATTCATAATAGAATTAGGGCTCCATATCTAAACGATATCAATCTCATCAGAGCCGGTATTTTCTTTTCAAGTTTCAAAAAAATATTCATCCTCCATACAAATGCCACCACCAAGCTACTCAACGTAGCCATGTCGTACTGAAGCCCAAGCCATTCCCCTTCTTCTACTGTTTGTTACCGCTCCCCCTAAGCAATTTTTACGAGGCCACATCACAGGTCAAGTGATGTAAGCCCACAGGGCGAACTGCGTGGCGAGGGCAAACCCCAAGTCATCCACACCAAGTGTTTCTTTTAATTTTTAGAAATCAAAGATTGCTGCCGAAAGTTACTAACTGCTTGCGATTTGGCTGTAAATCTATATTTTTTGGGCGTAATCCGAATTTGATTTTTTTAATGTCCAAAATCTGGATCTGGCTTCTGGATGAAAAAAAATCATAGTCAATCATTACGTCTCGCTGGCACTTCGCAGAGATCTGAAATTTTGTATGTGGAGGTGAAGCACTCCGCTAAACTCGAAATGCAATTATATTTCGTAAACAAAGCGTCTGGACTTCTGAATTTGGAATTTACTGACTCTAAAGAAATTGGTAGGCTTGTATGTTGTGTTTAAATTATTTGCATAATTGCTTTTGTTGTAAAGTACTTTTTCAATCGTACTATATACCATTAGTACCATTACGCAAGAGCGTAAGGCAAGATAGCAAGTTTCTTTGTGTGCATTAAGTCATAAACATGTTTAAATGTATAAATAATGCGAAACAATAAGGTTATCATATTCAGTATAAAAATATGAGTTTTTATTATTGTTATGATTTTTTAGACTTATTACTTGCATTAAAAAGCAAGGTAATTCTAAAATATTTCATAAAATTTTTTTAGAAAAAAATTACTGTAGTTTTTTAACAATCACCCAATAGGTTTCAAAGTTGGCAACACTTTTGGAGCTTACAAGGCATAAGATTTAAAAATATATATTGCCATGCCTAAGCTAACCGTTATATTAAATATATACGAAATGGAACCACACAAGCATTGGTTTTAAATAAAATTCGGAGCTATAAAGTATCGATGAGTTCATAAAAGTATATAGGAGCTTAAAACGCACAAGTTTAGTGAATATAAAATCTGCTGGATCAAACCAAGCATTCAAATTTCAGCTATGGCTTAACTCACCGTCAATCACTATATATATATAAAATGGAACAACATACGTATTGGTTTTGAGTAAAATCGGAGGCAGAAAGTACCAAAGAGTTCATACAAAAACATATGATATATATATAAAAAGGAACAACACAAGCATGGGTTTTGAATAAAATGTGGACGCAGTAAGTGCGAATTAGTTCGCAAAAAAATAACCGTTACGGATCCAAGTTTTCTCGGAGGTTGAATACAAAAAATGACGAGTAGAACTTTATTTCTACGAATATGTTGGACAGAATCCATTACTAGAATGCGACGTTGCTACACCGCTCGAAGAATATGCGAAGGGAGCCAAGATATCGGCCGCCAAAGGTGGAGTCTACTAAGTTCAGGCTCACTGCTGGATCTACGTAGTGCCCGAACGTCTGTTTATATATATACCAACTTACGCACGTTTTGAAATACAAAACAAATTAATAATAATATATATATATATATATATATTATTATTAATTTGTTTTGTATTTCAAAACGTGCGTAAGTTGGCAACTCTGGTGTTAGGATTTTCTAATAAAGAAGACTGCCATATAGGTATGACAGCGGGGACTCACGTCTTAACGAGCCTTCTGAAGCACGGAGGAGGAAGACTTATAGTCACCTATTCAAGTGCGGATCACGCTCGAGTTGTTTAACCTGCGTAAGCGCTTCCAGCAACAGTCCGTAATATAAACAAACATTTGACTCTTGATACTAACATTATTCGTTTTAAAAATCACAGCTTCCGAATATAACTATAATGGGTGGAGTTGTGAGTGTTGTGACCATTATCGATAACATTCAACGGGAAATGAGCGTTGAATCGATGGCGGAATGGCCGTCAAATAGCGCCGTTACAAAATGAAGACGGCGTAGAAGAGAAACTTATTATTATTATTATTTTGTATCTCCTTTGAGAATCACGGGTCCCGGTCCTTTGAGAGGCTTGCGTGGGGATACAGATCCAACACGTAGAGGCCCTTTGGAGAAGTTGTTGTCATGTGGCGCTCCCGCCAAAACCTATTCCTGGATATACCTATGAAAGGTGTACCCTTGAATAGGTTTTAGCAGAAGAAAAATTTATAGCATGTAAAAGGAAAAAGTTTAAGGGTTATGGAATGAATTTGGGATGGACTGATACTGGGTTATTGCAACAGAAACGTCACCTGCCATAATCATGATTATTATTATTATTATTACGCACGCGCACTCAAAATTCAAAATTCAAATGTTTATTCAGTAAATAAACCTTAACGGGCACGTTTACACATCAATAAGTATAATTCACATTCCATGAAGGGTATATTATTTTTTTTTTAAAGAAAATCTACATATTGCTATCGCTGCTACCGACTATGACTGTCGTTTACTCATTATCATCATTTCAGCCGCATAACGTCCACTGCTGGACATGGGCCCCTCCCAAGGACTTTCAAAATGACCCATCTAGAGCGGCTTGCATCCAGCGCTGTACTCAATACTTAATATTTTATTGCAAACTATAAAGTACATAATTTAAGATGGTAACCAGAAGTCTTCAGGCACAAAAGGCGGTCGCACTCAAACATAAAGAATAATAAGGTTAGCACTATCTCATTTTTTTAATAGTTTGAAGATTTCAGTTATATTATAACATTATATTCAATGTATTATGACTATAAAGAGATGGGCGGACGACCTTACATAGTTCGGAAAAAAATGGCAGATCCCGTATAAGGACCGCGATAGATGGAAAAAGATGGAGGAGGCTTTTGCCCAACGACGGGACCTATTATAGCTAACAAAAAAATAATTGTGACCGCGAGCCTCTAAAATCATATACTTATCGTACACTTCTAAATTATTTATTTTGTCAAGCGATCTTTCTGTACCAATAATAGTTGGTAACACTGTCCAGTGGTAACTTATGTGCCAATTTTGCTGCTTGTAAATCAAGCCCGCGAGAATGCAATCGCCAGGGGAATGTGGCGGGTGATTGTGTGTACTTATAGCTTGCATTTCGATGTGTATAAAACAAATTCTTCGTTTTTGTCAATATGTCATGACGAATCACGTCAGTTTTCAATCAATCTTTGGGAGAGGTTTTTGTTCAGCAGTGGACTGGACATTAAGCGGCTGAAAGGATGATGATGAATCACGTCAGTTCATTTAAGATCGTTTTATTTCTAAAGGCTCTAAAAACAAGCGACAGTAAGCAAAATTGGAAATTCAAATGTTTATTCAGTTAGGCTATTTTACTGTGTATCTTTTTGAATAATATTTTCTGTAAAACAAGAAATAAGTACAGCTGTTTAGACTGAATTTTAAATCATTGTCTAACCACTTTATTTGCTTGGCAAATAAAAAAAACCCTCTGACAACTTTAAATACGTAGCGCCATCTAATAACTTTTAAACATCTATACCTATTTTCATCAAACATGTCTACGAAGTACAGCAAGGGCGCTTTCTCGTTAAAATTCGCATCGAAATCCGTTTAGACAGACAGACCGACATAAGTTAGCGTCAAACTGATATACTTAATATCCCTCTTTTTTTGTCGAAAAAAAATAGAATTCATATAGGAACCCATCATAAGGGCTCTTACAGACATTTTACTCGCGGTATTCTTAGCTCAGTTGATCGGAATCGGTTTTCTTTTAACCAAATCCCAAAAAAGAAGAAAATTATCAATTCGTCACCATCTTTTGCTTTTTTATGTATGTTCACCGATTATTCGAAGACGCCTGGACCGATTTGGAAAAGTTTATCAAAATCAGTTGTATGGTTTGGGGGTGAAGTCGGTTTTTAGGTTTTAAAAATTATTTTATAGGCCTGACGTTTTGAATTTAACCTAATATTGGTAAAAACTTGAGAGGTGTCAAGGGACACCCGGATGGAACGAAGTTCCTTTCGATTAATTAGTGAAGGAATTGTAATAAAATGTTATATTAACTGACTGGCTTGCTTTCTATGAGAGAGAGAGAGAGAGACACAGACAGAGAAACACGCGCACGCCGCACGGCTTACAACTATAGCAAAAAGCGTCGTTATGTTTTGGTCAGCCCCATCGCACCGCGCGATAAGGAACTCCGTTCCAAAAAAAGCATAGCATGAAATATTAAGAAACATTCTCTAACAACTTTTAGTATGAAAATAGTGATGTGAAATGGGAGAAACACCGAAAAATCGATAGTCAATAACGAGAAAACGAAGTGGGTCAATCGCCGGTAATAGCTTTTGAGCGTCTTCATTTATCGTTTGTTTGTGCATGCATGCATGATCAAATAGGAGATCGTGAGATAGCAAAATATTAGTTTTCTTGAATCTGTCAACTTGGTAATAGTATTTTCTTTTAGTTAAATGTATTTTCCGGTTAAGAGAAATGGCTTTTCTATTGAAGAAAAATAATTGCATATTATTTTAAAAATCAACTATCGTTTTTTGTTACCCGCGACTCCGTCTGCGTAAGTTTAGTATTTTTTTAAAAAGTCTTTTTTGTATAGCATAATAGGAGTCCCCATACAAAGTTCCACTCTACGTTTATTCCTTTAATAGATCATTTTTGGTATAACAACTATCCTATATCCCCGGGTCTCAAATGTTCATAGCAAATTTCATCTAAACTGGTACAACTATCCTAATATATCCCCGGGTCTCAAACTTTATTCATAGCAAATTTCATCTAAATCGGTTTAATAGTTATAGCGTGAAAAGATAAAAGACAGACAATTACTTGCAGATTCATTATTTAGGGTCATACTAAACGGTAAAATTCAAAAATTTATTCAGTAATTAGACCTTAACAGGCACTTTTACACGTCAGTAAGTATAATTTACATTACGTGTAGGGCATAATACAAATTACTATTAAAAAACAAAAAGACTGCCAGAAACACCGAAAGATGGGTATTCCTATGGATGGACTAAACAAGCGCTTAAAATATTAATTTTTTTTAAACTTTATTGCACACTAAAAAACGTACAAGTGGCGGACCTAATGCCATATGGCATTCTCTCCCGGTCAACCATTAGACCAAGCGGAAAACATGTCTCATGATCAATATTAAACGCTGTTAAATAAATGTTGGTTTATTGAAATATAAGTTGGCTGTAACTAAAATATCGCAGACAATCTATTAAGGCTTGGCTCTACGTTTTTATTTTTCAAAATCTGTCAAAATTGATTCAAAAGTTGTCCGTTCTTTTCCGCTAGGTTTGTAGTAATGTCTAAATGCAATGCAGATAGAGTTAAAAATATATAGAGGTTACGGTATGAAAACCATGACGTAATAAAAAGTATCTCTAGTATGTTTACTTTTTTTGTAACATGTTATGTTTTGTAAAGAATTGAAAAAGGTCATGTGACGTAATCTATTAGTTACGTTATGTTTTTGAAACTGAGACTTATCAAGCCTACTAGTTCAATGAACCAGAGGTATTAGCTTTCAATAAGAAATTTGAGCAATGACTAACATTCTGGAGGAAAGTCTAGAATGTTCGAACTTCATAATGAAAGATCAATATTTATTAGTTTGAGCCAACGACACGTGCAGAAAAAAATCGCGATCGGTTTTTTTCTAATATATTTTTTTATTATCATAAGATATTCATAATATCTCTTAATAATCGTCATTGTTTTGTTGCACAATTGTTGACGTCAAATGGTTACTTACAGCTAAGTTTACTACCGCTTCCAAAGCGCTAGTGCAGAAGAAGCGGTAACAAACTGCACTGCAGCATTTTCTTCAAGGACGTCAACTCACAAATAAATTAATACTTAAAGTTAATATGGACAGAGAATACATTGTTTGTTATGTCATATCATAATTTAAACTAGTAGTTCGCCACGAACTTAGACCTCGCGATTATTATTTCAAAATAATGTACCTGATTTGGATGAAGTGTAGGTTTACCGATATGCGGATTCATGGTTGTGACCTAATTTCCAAAATAGTTGCCAATAATGACTTTCGATCCAGCTCTGAAATGTCAGGAGCATTCCAACAATACAATCCTATGGATATGAAGTCTACCGTGATTCTGAAATTCAGTTCTGTACCAGTAGTAGCCTTTCACCGAAAAACGACCCATCATTTTTTAAATGACAAAGTCAGCTCGTTGTTGGAAAAACCATAAAACTATTAATGGGTTTTCGTTTAAATGTTTATTTGTATTGCCATGGCTCTACGCTGCTTATTGGTTTCTTACTCTCTTCGTAAAGCTACTTTCCGGGCTTTGGTTGATGTTGATCTCTTGTTAGTTCGTAGCATAATTACTAATACTACTACAGAAGCACAGACAAGCAGCGATAGCGATTGAAAGAAAGTTCGCTCAACAAAATTGCTAAATTTAATAAACAAGCCAAGAATCAATCAAAGTAAGCAAAAACTGAAAAAAAAAACGAATCATAAAATAAGCAAAACTCTTTCATTTTAAGTCGGTTAAATACGATAAAATTTATAGAACTACTTAAGAAACTCAAAATAATAACCATAATAGTTATTCAGAGAAATTACTTCGTGGACCCCAGGGGGCAAATGTATTTTTAAGAAAGTTGATAAGTAACCCGGACTGAATTCACCCTTAAATAATTTCAGTATATATTGTAAGAAGGCTTAGTCAGCTAGACTTTGCGAGTAATCCTAAACCCGTAAGTATAACATATAAAAAAGTTGTTCAGGTAAAAAAGTTGTTCAAATAAAAAAAAATAGTTTTCATAATGGCAACAAAAAAGTCTAATGACATTTTTGAAAATATTTTGATGGCGAATTTATGACAGTTTTAAAATTTTAAACCCCCATATTTCCGCCATTATGAAAAAAATCGAAAAACTGGCTCGACAAAAACTTCTATTAGGTTGCTGAACCTGCTTACAAAATTTCATGAGAATCGGTTAAGAAATGCGACCTGTAGGCGAGAACAGACAGACCGATAGACAGACAGACAGACAGACAGACGGACAAAAGAATTTTTGGCTAATCTCGAAACTGAGACGCTTCGCTCGCTTCGCTCGCTCGGTTAATTAAATTTTTAGAATTTCAAAATTTTAAAATAATGTCAAGTTGTAGATTTAGTTTGTACAAAATGTACCAAATTATGAACATTTGCGTGTACCGATATAACAAACCTTTAAGAGGGACCCGCGCCAAGCTCAAGCCAGACTTTTTTGTCTTTAAGGTAGTCATCGGTCCTATAATAAGCCTTCTCACAAAGTACTTTCTTTACATAAGTTTTGAATTTTTTGTCTGGCATATCAAGGACCGATTGTGGCAATTTATTATAAAAAAGTATACAGTTCCCCATGAACGTCTTACTAACTGTTTTGAGCCTATAAAACGGTGCAAATAATTCATTGTTATTACGTAAGTTTCTATCGGTCATATCGCTTACTTTATTGTATAAGGAAATATTTTTCCTTACAAACATTATGTTTTCAAATACATACTGCGATGCCAATGTAAGTATATCAATTTTCTTAAATAATTCTCTAAGTGAGTCCTTTGGTCCTAACCCATAAATAGCACGAATTGCCCGTTTTTGTAAAATAAAAATAGTCTGAATACCGGCTGCACTCCCCCACAATAGTATGCCGTAAGACATTACACTATGAAAATAACTAAAGTACACTAGTCTAGCAATTGCTACATCAGTCAATTGTCTTATTCTCCTAACAGCATAAGCCGCAGAGCTAAGCCTATTAGAAAGTTTAGTTTTATGAGCACTCCATTGAAGTTTTGAGTCTATTGTAATTTCTAAGAAGGTAGTACTTTCAACAAGATCGAGTATTTCACCATCTAGCATTATGTCAACGCAGGCCTGCCTTTAGCATTGGCAGAAAACCAATCAGAAATGGAAGACAAGGTGCTGTTCACTGCGCTGGCGTTTGTGCTATGTCGATTTATTTTAAATATTAGTGAGGTGTCATCAGCAAGCAGCACTATGCCAGCCTGTTTTTCAACCATATAAGGCAAGTCATTGACATAAACCAAGAAAGGAAAAGGTCCAAGAATAGAACCTTGCGGTACGCCTATTTAAACATTAGATCCGTGCAATTTTATGCCATTTAAATCAACAGTTTGATGCCTATCTGTTAAATAAGATTCTATTAGTTTAATTGAATTATCATCAAAACTGTATTGACAAAATTTAAGCAAAAGTGTCGGATGATCTACGCAATCAAATGCTTTGGAGAGATCATGAAATGATCCAATTCTATCATTTTTGTTCTCCCATGCATCGTATATATGTGTAACGAGTGCTACTCCCGCATCGGTGGTCGATTTCCCGCCAGTAAAACCGAATTGTTGGCTATGGAACAGGTTGTAGGTTTTGAAGTGAAGCAGCATTTGATTGAGCATTATATTCACTTTAAAGCTAAATATTTCAAACACGGATCCCTAAATCGAAAAATGGTGTTTCCAAGCTCATAATATTTTTAAAAGACCTATTCAACGATACCCCACATAATGTGTTTGTAGTGAAAAAAATATTGACTTCCTCTTTACAAGTATGGCAGCTACCCTAAAAAAAATTATTTCCATATTTTATTTTACGACTTTTTTGCCATGATTAATATACATATCCATGCCAAATTACAGCTTTCTAGTACTTAAAATTTCTGAGTAGGACCGCGGACGGACAGACAGACAGACAGACAGACATGGCGAAACTATAAGGGTTCCTTGTTTACTAGGGAACCCTCAAAACCTAACCAAACCATATCAATCAGTCAGCCAGTCAGTCAGTGGTAAAATATGTACTGTACGTGTATATTTCTCGAAATCTAAAAGTAAATAAATCCGAAAAGTATTATCTATAGATAAGTTTATTTGGCTATTATAAAATTAATTTATTGCCACAAAACTGGTAATTAAATAAAAAAAATTATTATTAATTGATACTGTATGTACATTACTTATATAAAAAAAATCTATGCCGACCATGTCTGTCACGTAATCAATCTATGCCACGCTATACTTTGACACTTCCTTTGACATTATGACAAGTGACACAGTGTAAGAAAGTTACTCGCACGTTTGTTTACAGACTGTTCGACCCATATATATTCGTGATATTATTCTACACTGTGACAATAATTTTACGAAATCAAATGTCATTTTTTTTGTGAAGAGCGACGCGTCCTTGCTTCGTGAGGCCCAACGGCCATCTGACAATTTGGTGTATAACTGTCAAAAATCTGTGCAACAAGAACAGTTTATTTAAATACACTCGCGAAAAAGCGAGACGGCAAGTACAATATTTTTCAGGAAGGCAAAAGGGCTTATAAGACTGAAATCTAAAGCCACGCAAAACTGAT
This sequence comes from Acrobasis consociella, assembly GCA_963555685.1. Taxonomy (NCBI): domain Eukaryota; kingdom Metazoa; phylum Arthropoda; class Insecta; order Lepidoptera; family Pyralidae; genus Acrobasis; species Acrobasis consociella. The sequence continues at coordinate 16,755,809 of OY743124.1, read as the reverse complement.
CAATTATAGAAAAATGGCTCTAAAATCAAAACTAAAGCAATAAAAAAAAATTTGTACCACAATTTTAAAGATTACATAATTACTAATCTGCATAAAAAGTTTCAAAGCTGAAGTCCCTCTCGTTTGTGAGAAATTAGACCGTATATGTTTTGGTAGAGGTGTTTTTGATGAGCAAGTTTGTGTTACAAAAATTAAATAATCGTGTATCCACAACCACAATTATGCTAGAAAAGCGTTCTAGTATGCTATTAGCAAGTATCAGTTCTAAATTTCTGTTATTCGCTGAGAAATAAGAAATAGATAATGCCCATTTTCACGGTGCGTCCCCTTAACCGGGTGTCACAGCGTAATCGATATTGACTCAGCTACGTGCGGTCGATTCCGATGTAACTCGATTATCGATAGTCGATAGACGGTGCGACGTTACGACTAATCCTATCGACTTGCAATGCGTTCACCATAACGATGGGGTTATGGCGCAGAAATAAAGGTTATGTTAGGTAGATATGATCGGGTAGATAAAACTAATAGGTGTAAGACGAGATGCAATTCCTTTTTATGTGTGAAGCATGATTATACAAAAATCGTATTCTTTGACAGTTTTTACAATAATAGGTATTTAATTTCTCTCTAAAACCTGACACCGTTAAATGTATGATGATATGAAGTTGTTATTCGTTATTAAAAAGCAAAAACGAGCAAATTTTTTTAAGTCTTTTTATAAAATACGTTATAACGTTAATCTTTATCTGCCCAAATCAAGTTGACATCTGGTAGAATGACACTATCTCAGCTGTGTCAACTAAATTCGGGCAGCTATTTGTTCAAACCTAGTATAAACTCCGTGTTTTATAACATGACGGTTGGAATCTAGTTGGACAATCTGTCATTTGAATGTACATGTGTTTATCGGATATTTATAGCATATTATAATATCCAAATTAAAACATCTGATGAAATGTTTTGCCACGAGTGGAATTCGAATCCACATCCCTCACGTTAACGCCTTGAGTGCACTACCAATTGTACCATAGTACACAGGCATTGGAAGCATGCGTTATTTTTTATAACTACCCACTAGTTAGAAGTGTATTAGGCCGATGTCCATCGGTGGACTTCCTGTGGCTAATATGATGATGATGATATAGAAGTGTGGTATCCAACTGATATCAATGTTTGGATAATAATTCGAGCATTGTGCTGTTAAAAATCAATAATTTTTTTGCATTTTGTGGGAGAGTAGATAACAATCGAATTTATTAAAAAAAAAGCTATGCGTATATACTATATTTTTAAAATGGGTCGCAAAGATATAAAGACGACTACGACTGATTGACATTGTTTTTGTGTACATTTATATGTGTGTGCCGTAGTGAGACAAATAAAAAGTTTATCTATCTATATAAATAGCCTGCTCACAGCTTAGAGCGAAGTACTGAAAGGTCTAATCGCTAAATAAACATTTGAATTTAGAATTTGAATTTCGAAGTAACAATTGAAAACGTCGATACCGTCCCCTCTCTAGTCCCCAGGTGTGTCTGCGATCAATTAGTCGATAAGCGCTGTGTTCGCAGCTCGCTGAGGATTTGGCTGTTTGTGTACAGTTGCAGTCCGTAAACAGGCTCGCTTCGATACAACTTGTGTGTACTTAATTTGTAGACTCGTGGCATAAGCTATTGTGTGATTTATAAGGCCTTAAACTCATGTTTAACTTTAACTTTAAACTTGAAACCTTAGGGGGCCTATGTCCAGCTGTGGACGTCCTGTGGCATTTTACACTGATTGAGCTAGCCCCAAAGTAAGTTCGAGACTTGTGTTATGGGATACTTGTGTTTAGTATACTTACATAAATTAACATCCAAGACCCAGGACAATTTGAAAAAGGCCTTTTCCAACTTGCCCTGACTGTGAATCGAACCCGGTACCTCTGGGTAGCGGACTAGCATGGTGACCACTACTACGCCACGGAGGTCGCCAAATATGATGATATGATGATGAAACTTATGTATAACTGTTTTACAAGGCAACAGGCACGGGACCTAACAAAAAATAACCGTTTCCAATCCCCAGGTCCCTTTTTAACCTACTTTCAAAAAAAGAAGTAGGTTTCAATTCGTCACGATCTATTTTTTATGTATGTTGACCGATTATTCGAAGACGCTCGGACCGATTTGGAAAATTCTTTTTTTGTTTGAAAAGGCATACATGCGAGGTCCAATAGAAATTATATCAAAATTGATTGTATATTCTGGGGGTGAGTCGGTTTTTAGTTTTGAAAAATTATTGCATCACCATTCACATATGACTATGACTGTACAATAGACTAGTGTTGTGCTGTACTCTTAAGCTGTGATATCGACAATATTAGGTGTTCCAGACTCCTAGAACATCGTATAGAAATGCAGTAATTAACCTCGATTTAGCGGTGATATTATAGCGTCTTGTCATCTCAGTTTATGTAGAACATCTGGAAACGTTGTCGACTCATACTTTAAGATGCTATTTATTCCATAATTTTAAGTTTTCCTATGCAAAGGGAATCAGAATAGTGACGAGTTGCTAGTCGCATAACCTATAGGTACATACACCAAATACTCGCCCTTGACTTTGACTTAAAATTCAACATTCAAATGTTTAATTAACTCTTAGGCAAGGCAATGGCATCGCTTGGTTTTAATCCATAAATCGACCGAATTGCTCTCTTTTGTAGCACAAAAATAGTTTTTGTGTTAGCCGCTTTATCCCTTAAAACTAATCCATACCAAATTATACCGTGTGGTTTGCACTCTAAGTCCTCCCGTGGATGTCGAAAAAGGCGACTTAGGAAATAAATACATACATACATACATACTATCACGTCTTTATCCCTAATGGGGCAGACAGAGCATTTTGGGTCTTGCGGTTCTATGCAGAGCCCAGGGCCGCAAAACCCAAAAGCCACTTTTAGCGTCATGGTGGGCGAGAAGATGGAAAAGCAATCAATACAGTGATGGGTTGCTAGCCGCATCGCCTGTTAACATGATTTGCATTTTTGCCCATTCCCTCGATCGGCTTTTACGATCTGCGTGGGAAGAGAAGCAGCTGGTACATTCTAAGTTTTTTTTATTTCTCCCAGACCAGCATGGGAGTTAGGAAATACAAGCTGACCAAAGCTTATAAACATCAATGAGACCACGCGAACACGTCTGACCAACGAGGAGAGTGTAGGCCAAGTCCTTTGGCTGCTCTGGCCAAGGCTCTTGTAGTACAGAGGGGGTTGTGGTCATGCAGAGGAGACAAAAAAACCTGATTATGATGATGATACCAAATTATGCTATGAAAGTAACTAACTGCTAGGGTATACCGTAAGCAGTTTCAACGTTAGTATACCGTCTGAGTCTCCTCAGCATATGCTGCCGGACCTTTCTTACCAGAAACTGATTTCTTTTTACCTGCGCGGGAAGAAAAGCAGCTGTTCGACGTTTTTTTTATCTCCCAGAACAGCTTAAAGGCCCATTTAGACGGTGCAAGTTTCTTGCCCGTTGCATGCCATTTTATTGCAGCAATAGACAACTTGCATGGTCTAAACGAAATGTCAGCCATACAAATCATTTATTGCTTCAATAAAATTGTATGCAACACGCAAGAAACTTTCACCGTCTAAATGGGCCTTAAAAGTACTTTGAAAACATTCCCTGATACACAATGTCTATAAAAAGTATTTTGCTTACTCGAATACGAAGAGGCTGTGAATAACCGTCGAGATGGAGTGGTCATCGGTAATGAGCCACTCGGGCCTGCATTAGGACTAATGGCGACCATCTGTATTTGGGCGGCTAATGTCTTGCGATTTGGATGCCGATTTGGGATGCCTTTAGGATTTAAGAAGACAATATAGATATACATTATATGACGACGTCTGTGGCCTACTGGTCATCATGCTACGCTGTCACACCGGAGGTCCCGGGATCGATCCCCGGTCAGGTCAAGATGGAAAATGATCTTTTCCAGATTGAACTGGGTCTATGTAATACTTTTATTAATTATGTACTGGCTCTTAAATGCTTATCTATATATGTGTTTGTTATAAAATATAGTATCGTGGAGTTCGTATCCCACACACCACCTACAAGGTGGTCTGACGACCTGACCATGGTCGCTGGAAGGCGCTTAATGCAAGCCGCTCTAAATCGGTCATTTTGGAAGTACTTGAGATTCCAGAAATACATATTTTGTGAAAATTTATACTGTCTAGATATTAAGGTTCATGAGATAGTCTGGTGACAGACAAACAGACAGTGGAGTCTTAGTGAAAGGGTCCTGTTTTTATCCTTTGGGCGCGAAACCCAAAAAACCGTTGGAATAAAAAAAACGTGTACATTAGCACCTTGTTTATTATGTATCAGGTCTAGGCTTTTCTCTATCAGGTCGTATAACAAAATGTAAGGAAGACTCAATAACTTACATAGTAAAAGCAATTGCAATTTGCAATAGATCGTAAATTAGCAATTTTATGCATTTGTTCTCAGTTAAAACAACATTGTAATGAATTTAAAAGTTAATTGGTTTGGGGGACTAGAAAAACCTTAGACCTCTCCAACCCGACTGGCCAGCGAGGAGAGTGTAGGCCAAAGTCCTCTGTCTGCTTTAGCCAAGTATGGCTCTGGTAGTACAGAGAGGGTTGTGCTCCTGTAGTGGAGACAAAAAGACCTGATGTTGATTGTTGTTTTGTTGTTACATTACATTGCAAGTTAAATAAAAGCTTGTAAAAACGTTTTTAAACTTCAGTAACCCTTCTAGATTTAATACCAAACTAAGCCAAACAACTTAATTCTCAAAATCCAAAGCAGATAACCCGAAATCAACGTCCAATCTTGCCTTATAGCAATCTAAACATTTCCTCCATACCTTCCCCGGGGGCCGAGGGTACGTGGACATCAATCAGGACCTCAACCCTCTCCCCCCCTCGGATCCCCGCTGACAGGCCGTGATTTGTCAAACTACATGTTTGTTTAATGGTTCGCCTGTGGAATGGTCAGGATTTCTATCGCTTATTTGGTACTATACATACATACATACATACTATCACGTCTTTATCCCTAATGGGGCAGACAGAGCATTTTGGGTCTTGCGGTTCTATGCAGAGCCCAGGGCCGCAAGACCCAAAAGCCACTTTTAGCGTCATGGTGGGCGAGAAGATGGAAAAGCAATCAATACAGTGATGGGTTGCTAGCCGCATCGCCTGTTAACATGATTTGCATTTTTGCCCATTCCCTCGATCGGCTTTTACGATCTGCGTGGGAAGAGAAGCAGCTGGTACATTCTAAGTTTATTTTTATTTTTTATTTCTCCCAGACCAGCATGGGAATTTGGTACTATTAGATGAAATAATTCATTATGTCAAAAATTTATTTATGCTAGCCGCAGCTTTTTTGATTTGCCGTTTATTTCACACTGTCCATTATTTCTCACTAGCTGTACCCGCGGGCTTTGCTCTCCGTGGGAATTCCGATATAAAGAGTACCCTACGTCGTTTTTCGAGTCTCAAACTATATACATACCAAATTTCATCCAAATAGGTTCAGTATTTTATGCGTGAAGAGGTAACAAACAAACAAACAAATATACAAACTTACTTTCGCATTTATAATATTAGTAGGAAGTAGGATAGTAGGATTGAGGAGCGCGGTGGCGGTGGCGCTTTCGCAAGTAAAGCGTGTGGTGACCACAAGTGGCATAAAAACTTCTCGAGCTCCTCCGTGCTTCGGAAGGCACGTATAAGCCGTTGGTCCGGGCTGTCATCATTGTATGTCAGTCGCTAAGCTACGTCAGATTCTTTCAGGCAGCCTGAAAAATCTGACAACATTGTTGGCCACTTACACACGAAAAAGAAAACAAAAAAAACATATTTCCCATTGTTGGGCAAAGGCCTCTCCTTATTGTTTCCAGCTATTTCGATCTTTAGCTACTTCATTCCAATCCTTTTAAACACAATTAGTACAATATTTTTTTTAATATTCATTAATCGAATTTGTTTAAATAAACAATTAATATGTAAAATGTATTTTCATAAAAACATTAATTAATTAATAAAAAATTCAATACGCTTAAAAACACGTATTTATCTAAAATCATTTTATTGCCAACTGCAAATTGGATTCTCGCCAGTTTATAAACTTAAAATATTTAAGTACCATATTTGAAATGCTAAGTACAAATATAATATTTTAATGACTTTTCCAGCAATTTAAATTTTCTAACTAGGTAAGTATTTATAGGTACTAAATTCAACTTACCATGTCGAAATTACTATTGGTAGGTAATGAAAACTTCCACACTTAACACTTATTTAATCAATAAAAACTTAATGAAACCTAAAACTTCTTAGCTATTTAAGTATTTTTTCCTTATTTCTTTTTAAAGTTATGTGTAACATAATAAATCCAAAGAAACAATTTTATTCCGTTACGCCTGCCAAAATGCTCTGAGCAATAACACTGCGCGTCGATTTGTCGAATAACCATTAAGGCCGTCCCTTTCAGGCGCTAAAGTCGTTTATATGTGACAAGTTTTTAGGACCAGGCATTTCAGGCTCCAAGGCTAGGTAGGCTGCAAATGGACATTTGTCTTTGTAACCTAGAACTTTAGTGAGACAAAGAGGGTCTCAACTTTGTTTTTTATGCGTTGTCCCGACTAAATGAGTTTTGCTTTTATTTTGAAACTCATGTGGTGGTATTCTTTTGCAATGTGGTTGGTTATTTTTCAACTTAGCCTAATAGAAAAGTGTTTGATTTAGCATTAAAGTAGGTTGGTTAGTTTAAAGAAGCACAAATCAGATATGTATTGACGATTATTAAAGTGATCTTGCTTAAACAAATAATTATATTTTTATCTTTGTAGCTGAGCGAGTGTGCTTTGATTTTTGTTTGATAAACCGGAAAAGAGATATGAAGGTAATAGTGATATCGGAATTTTAATGATTGTCAAAACAGAAGTATATCCACGCTAAACTTCAATGGTGCCTCGACCTCAAGATGTTATCTTAAGTAGTTATGAATTAAAATTTAAAAAAAAAAGATAGTATTGTTCAAATCAAATCATATTATCTTTATTGTGGAAACAGAGGTTACAAAAAGATCTTAAAATATTTATACAAGTACCACTGTGACATACCCTTGACGGAAAGTCAAATTTCTAGGCAAAAAAATACAGTTATAAATAAGATGAAATAATTAATTAAATAACATTATTGAATATCAATAATAAAATAAAAATTTACATTAAAAAAAGTAAAGTTATCAAGTAGTCTTTTACAGTATAATTTTTTTTTGTCAAAAGTAATTTTAATTTATTTCTTGTAAATGTTCAATAATCTTTCCTAATTTTGAAAAAAGTCAGTTCTTATTTCGTTCCCCATTGTGAAAGGAACAAGAGAAAAGTCGCACAAACTGTATCTTCCAGGCATTTATCGGATCGCTCCGCTCGTTGACAAATCGTCTATTTGCTGCGGAGAGACTGTGATCAGCGATTCGCTTTCCTTATCTTCGTTCATTGTTTTGTGGGATGGGTTGTTTGTAGGCACTTCGTCCTCATTAGTCTGGGGTTCATTGAATGAGAGAACGAATGCAGAAAATGCTACAGGATAAACAGTCAGTGTCATAGTCTTTGTATCACTTGATACATTATGTGAAACTATTTTAAGGATATAGATGGTAATTTCGTGCTTACATTATTCTACACAGAACATACCTTTCCCAAAAGTACCTAGGTAACTGTTCCTAAACCTATTCTTTTAATCAATTACCTAACGGTAGGTAACGATATAATAAATGCGAAAATTTGTATAAATGTGTACGGATTATGGATGATTGTTCCATATCACGCCAAGACAGATTGAAATAAAGCTTAGCATGTAGTTAACTTATTGCCTTCATTAATACAAAGGATACTTTTTCATAAACTATATTTTAAAGCTATGCTCTTGTCGGTGGAGTATGAATTTCGTTCCATTAGTCCCGAGAAACTATAAGGTTCCCAAGGGGTTGTCAAATATTTAACCTCGAGAAAGTCATCAAATCTGCTAATCGGTCAACCTTTGCGATAAACCAAAATAAGAAAGTTCAATGGGGGACGTATATCTTAAGATATAACCTTAATTCGATGCAGCTAAACAAATCACTCGTGAACGTTTCGTACTTTTCACACATGCTACATTAGGGAGATCATTTGAGATACACGGCGACAAAAATATACTTGTTTGTGTTCTCCTCTATAATTTTTTCTTGAATCTATATCGTCCCACTGTTTAATATCACTAAATTTATTATTCTCTTCATCGCACTATGTTTTATTTTTCAACACAATTCCTGTCACTCAAAGGTAAGCTTATAAGAGATTGTCTTGGCGATTAGGCCGCCTATTGTATACCTGTACTGGTTATATTAAATAAATGTAATTATATGTTGGTTGATATCAGGCAGAGTGACCGGGATTGGCTATTTTTTCTTCATTTCGTAAGGTTTTTCGCATCCTTGGATCCTTGGATGACTAAACGGGAAAGGACACTCCGTGCTTCGAAGCTGCACGACTTAGAATGCAACCAGGAAAGATCCTGTCTTGATCTTTTGACGACCTCTGTGGTCTAGTGGTTATCATGCCACGCTGTCACACCCGGTCCCGAGCCGGGTTCGATCCTCGGTCAGGTCAAGATGGAAAATAACCTTTTTAAATTGATCTGGGTCTTGGATGTTTATCTCTTATCAATACATATTTTGTTTTTAAAATATATTATCGTTCAGTTAGTATACCATAACACAAGTCTCGAACTTACCTTGGGACTAGCTCAATCTGTGTGATTTGTCCTTATATTATTTGCTAGCTGTGTCCGTGGGCTTCGCTCCCCGTGAGAATTTCGGGATAAAAACTATCCTATGTCCTTTCCTGGGTATCAAACTATATCCATATCAAACATCTCAATAGGTTCAGTGGTTGAAGCGTTCTAATAAACAAACAAATATACAAACTCACTTTCGCATTTATATCCTATCCTACTAATATTAGAAATGCGAAAGTGAGTTTGTATATTTGTTACCACTTCCCGCTTTAACCACTGAACCTACTCAGATGAAATTTGATATGAATATACTTTGATACCCAGAAGGACATAGGATAATTTTTATCCCGAAATTCCTCGGAGAAAGAAGCCCACGGGCACAGCTAGTTATTAGTAAGGATTTATCTTAAAAGTCCAATTGACATCCGCAATATCCGTGTGTCCCACTGCAAATGGGTATCTCAGAAACATGGAGCTTGAAAGCAATCGACTGTGAATTATACGAATGCGATATTCTTTCAGATCCCGATTATGACGACGTTCGCTGAGATGTGACGGGTTTCGATATTGCCAGTGAAATGTGATAGCTTGATGAAAACCAATAACATTCTTCAGCTTTGCTATCTTACTGTATCTGTAGTCAAAGTGTCAACAGAGGTAGCTTAAGTTTGTTTCTTATGAGTAGTTTTACTGATGAAGCTTTGGTAACAATTTGCTTGATGAAAACCAACAAAATTCTTCAACTTTGATATCTTTCTTTATCTGTAGTCAAAGTGTCAACAGAGCTTACCAAAGTCGTCTCATTTATAGAGGTCTGGGCCTATACGTTTTCATAAGAGTGGACCAGGCTAAAATATAGTATGTAGAAAGGGGAAGGGGGAGACCCCCATTTCAACTTCCCCTTCCCCCCCTCGGGGACGCTTAGTTTTCGAGTAATTGAAGTTCAAAGTTTGAGGTTATGCCAGTGTTTTTACCATATTTGGGTAGGAGACCTCACATTCGTTTCATTTGTGTTTGCAATACCATTTGAAGTAAACTATGTTTTTGCAACAATTAATTCGCACCATGAACTGATTAACTCATCATTCAAACTTACTTCAATTAAGATATTCGGCATGATAGTTTTTAGATTTCTTTCTTAATAATACTCCTATAAACGTTAATCTCTAACAGAAGCACGTGAATTCTACATTGAGAAACATAGTAATATTAGAGTTATCTAAAAGGACGTAACGACGTCGGTACATCACCGACTCTGAAAGCTTATTTCCTGAGATCGTCTCGATCGCTCCGAGCAAATCATTCGGAAAGCTCCGAACCAATACTGCTGAAATTCGTGTAGGTTTGGATAAAAGTTTGATCTTTGTACTTTGTGATCTGACAATAACTAGAGTAGGAATAATGGTATCCTTGATCACAATACACTAGTCCACAACGGTATGAAAAAGTCTTGCCGACTCGGTAAGAAGAACATTTCAACAAATTGAGAAGTTTTAATTGTCAAATCGTCGAAAAAAATTTTTTTTTGTATATTTCTGAAATTACTGAACAAGGCCTAGACCGATTTAGAAATTTGGAAAATTCTTTTTTTGTTTGAAAAGGTCCTAGATCATTTAATACGGGTATACCGTCAAAGTGGTTTCATATAAATTTTACTAAAATCGGTTCGGAAGTTTGATTTTTAAAGGAAAATAACTGAAAAAAATGCTTTTCTGTGACTGTACCAGTAGATAAAAGTCTGTGTTTTGTTTAAAAAAAATATATATCTGGGGTCTGGGGGCACGGCAGTGCCCCCACCAAGTCGAGCAAAAAAGCGTCACGGCCGTACCATCCTTTTCTCGAAGCAATTCAGACCATTTTCGACCCCCTGTAACTTCGTTGTGGATAAAACTAGAAGATTGAAATTTTCAGTAACCATGCAGGCATTGTAAAGACACGGTATATTTCAAATTTCATTCAATTTGAACCAGTATTTTAAGAATTATAACGGGTCAAATTTCTTAATTTTGTCACTCACTGACTCACCGATCATCAAAATTCTAAGGCACTTCTAGCAGACCTAGAAGCTTCAAATTTGGAATATAAGTAGTGTTTGGTGTATGAATCAAGGAAAAACTAAAAAATCTAGAAAAGACCGCAAAGAAAATTAAGCCCATACAGCCAAGTCTTCAGTTAAATTTTTCAATATTGGCTTTATTCGTAACGATGTTTTAAGGCAGTTATTATTATTGCGTGCGAAGCCGCGGGTTTAAGCTAGTCCCATATAAATATAGGCGCATGGTAGTGCCCCTGCCAAATCGAGCAAAAAATGGGTATTCCCGTCATGAAAACACGTGTAAATTAAATTATTTAATGCAAAAAACGTACCTACGTGCGTATTCGTACTTATTACGAGTGCGTAAGGTTGTAAATTAATTATTATACCACGCGCTGCGATGCTAGCGAGTGAGCGCGGGCCGTTACTACGCGCTGCGAGGTGCGATATACATATATACAATAAGTAGAAGGTACCGAAAAGGAAAAAAGTAGAACTGTCTACAAAATACAAAAAAAAATGAGATCCCATCAAAAACAATACTTGTCAAAAAAACCAAGTCTCGCAACTCAGTTGTTCTGCGGTAAAAAGTTGTGAGATCCATGTAATACCAAGTCGGTTATTAATTTATTCAGTTTCTACTTAAGCGACTTTCTGTCTTAATACGTCCAGTCTCTAAGACCACGATCGTGGTCCATAACAATTGAAAAGCAATTGTGTCTGGAATCTCCGTACTCAAAGCATTAAGTTGTTACGTAATAATTAACAGCATCATATCAATATTACAATTCTTTAATGTTTTATATAAATATATCGAGACTTGGCCATCGCACTAAATAATTGAAATTTACTTGTATGGCAGCTAACCTAAAAAAAAAATATTTTTCCAGATTTTATTTTACGACTTTTTCGCCATGATTAATATACATATCTATGCCAAATTACAGCTGTCTAGTACTTGTAGTTTCTAAGTAGGACCGCGGACAGACAGACAGACAGACAGACAGACATGGCGAAACTATAAGGGTTCCTTGTTTACTACGGAACCCTAAAAAGATTAGACTCTGGCTCCAAAATAAGGATGCATCTAGAAATGCGCTAAGATGAGAATACTAAAAAAACATTTTAAGTTAGTCCATCATTTTAAACAACTATTCTTAATCAATGCACCGCTAAATACCGATAATGTGAAATGATAAAAAATTGGTGTCACACAAATTGAACGAATTTTGTTAATACTTTCCACTCCTAACAGGCAAAACCCAGTTAAGACTAGAACGAACTAATCAAAAAAAGCGACGTCATAAACGCAATTTGCTACCCTATCGTCGACAGTTGCAAAAAGGCTGAAATGGAAGCTGAAGGCTGAAACAGAAACCCGCTGTGAATTGCGGAGTCGTATCCAAATGGTGAATAAAACAAATCTGTCTTCGTAGCATTTAGCTCTATTCGCATCCTTCCCACTGGAGGTTCCCAGTTTGCCACTTTACTTGTGGCGCAAAATACAGAATATCTGATTATATTGAAAGTTCTGTTCGATTTTGGATATGATTTAAATGTGGTTTTACTTATTTACGTATCTTGATAAAAAATACGTGATAGTTTACTTTTCGATAGTATTACTATGTATCAATGTTATATTTGTTTTATTAATAAGTAGCTATACCCGCGGGCTTCGCTCCCCTTGGGATTTCGGGATAAAGAGTACCCTATGTCCTTTCCCGAGTCTTAAACTATATCCATACCAAATTTCATCCAAATCGGTTCAGTAGTTTAAGCGTGAAGAGGTAACAAATAAACAAACTCACTGTCGCATTTATAATATTAGTAGGAAGTAGGATTCATGTAAGAACTGCTCTGCCTACTCCTTTAGCAATAAAAATGTATGTGTGTATATCAGAAATTTTAGATTGATACAAAAATAAAACCTCTACACACTGGTAATTAGACAATGCTTAGCATTTCTCCTAGTATTATTATCAGTTATTCTCTATAATTAACATCTTCATAAATGATTTTGATATGCTACATTGTGTTAGAAATATTTTCTTTATTACATCAACAAAAGCTTTCAAATTACGACAGACACATAAAGCACATACAAATGTGTTTAATCTTTATCATATTCTTGGATTATGTCTTAACACTGTCTTAAGGAATCTGAAATCTCATCGCTTGCATCGCTGGAAGCCATTTCCGCTCAGTGTCATCCGGTAAGACACGATGGCTGTTTCAACTATTCCCACATTCTTTAGTATGTGTACGCTGGAATATCGCTACAATTTATTTGAACATTTTATTATCAAACAACATTTGAAATAAGACTAAATAAAACATTCTCTTATTAATATTATATAATGCCATTTGAGATAACAACATACTAATGGTTCCAAATGGTACTAATAGAAAATGAAATTCAAATATCATCCTAATAAGCGAGAAACCATTGTCAAGAATTTATTGAAATCCATTGTTAAAATCAATAGAACTTAAGCATGTTCTTTATATCTAATCCAAACGAAACTTGCAAACAAAAAAGACAGACATGCAATCAAATAATAAAACAACTAAACGATCTTAACAGTAAAAATCTATTTGATTATACGCTTTTACTGAATCTAATATGAAAAAGTCGGATACTAAGACTTCCAGCGAAACAAACATCAAAAAAGTCATTATCTCCGGCGAAAATCTGTACTGCCATTTGACAGGAACCTTCCTCAACCAAGTCAATGGTAATTAATGGCTTGTAAGTCAAACATGGCGGTGGCTCGATCAGCAGGTAATGTTGGTTTAGGATCTGGCGCAAACTAACTTTAATATCCGTTCGCAAACGGTAAACATAGGATATCCTGTATAGGTATTGGATTTATGAGATTCCCAGAGTAGGATATTGTAGCCGCACACTTGTAATAGGGGTATAGGGTTGAATTATATGTGTAAAGTAGATGTTGTGATAGTGATTTCTGATTTAGCTTGCATTTTAGAACTTTTCTAAGATACGATATTGCCTCTATATTTTTAAATTTCAAACTATTTTTTCTGTTATTCCATGCACATAAAGCATATTATAATACGCTCATTAATGACGTATATTTATTATTCATTTGAAACTCAAACTATTTGATGTTTAGTGATGTTAGTGACTTTCGATTTACCGAGCAGGAAACATTTTCAGAAACTGCGGAAAAATCATTACAAAAATGCTTTTCTTTCAACGTTTTTTTTATGATTTAATGTATTTTCAGAGTGTCAACGTCAGAAAAAACATCATCTTTCGTATTTTTGTTCCGAAGCCTTCCATTTTTCGATGACATTCTAATTATTCCTTTCGATTTGAGTGCTTCGTGTTTCCCGCTACGCCATTGGCGGCTGTGAATTATTTACGGGCCTGAAACGACGCTGTAAAAACTTAAGTGATCACGCTTTTACGAGCGCGGTTCGATTTCAGATAAATGACACTCTATACCGGTTTATAATCTGCAAGTTTTAGCACTTACTGAGATGTTTCAGTGGCGATAAGATTTTAACTTCATTTGTATGATCTTGTACTAAAATCAATGTCGTTTGATCAGAACATTTACATCAAATTAAGGATACAAGATTTGATATCATATCCTACTTTCGATTTTACTACAATTTTTAGAATATGAATGATTTTACAGAAAATACAAAAGAATAATCCGACAATCATTCACAATCCCACCGGATCTTAGGCACAATGCCTTTAGAGTCGCAAATAACGTCAAATCAGTACTTAATAACGAAGCAGCATGAATATTTAAAATTACAAGAAATCTGGCTAAGCTTTAATCTCAAAGAAATTCCGACATTCGGCGGGCGTCCCTCAGAGCTCGCAAATTAAACGGGGACCGCGGAATTTGCGAATATTTCTAAGGCGCTGGCTTTTTATGGAAGTTGATTTGTGTATTGAGCTGGGATTTCTGGGATTACTTAGTGTTATTTAATTAAGAATTTTGTTGTGTTCGGTTAGCATAATTAATTTTTAGTTTTATTTTGTATTTCTTAGTTATAACCCTGCTCTTCTTGATCTATATTATAAAGCACAATCTATTTCCACAATTATTTAACAAGACTTATATGATTGACTCTAAGTTTACATTGCAATACATAGATTTTTTTAAAGTACATATTCTGTCAACGGGAGTGTATACATGCGTCCAATTTTGGTTGTTTTACTATTGTTTTATATTCATGTTTGTCTGTGTTCCGGTTTATTCTGTTATTGATTTGAGTTCGTCCACTACTCCATTTCTGTGAAGACGTAACATGTATATGTGTTAATACTTAAAACTATGTCATTTTTGCTTTATAATCTAGTATGGCAATGGTATATAAATTTACTCTTTATAAGAACCAACTTAGATCCTCATCATTATCATCAACATCATATTTTATAATAAATTTTAATTTTAATACTATTTTCTTTTCACTAAATGCCAAATATTTTCAAACCCATCAAAAGTCAAAAAGTCAATATCACTAATAGAAATTGTTTTCCTTGTTCCAGGTACTTGGCAATCGAACGGTGGTCGACAAACAAACGCCCGCTAGCCCCAAGGTCTTGATTGAATCTTGATATTGTTTGGGGACTTGGGTCATGAAAACAGTACGCCTAATTAGGTTTTAGGTTTGATGAGATTTGGGAATCAACTTCGCTGGATACAGAGGTGTAAATTTTTGATAGTAATTATTTCAAACTTTATATTTTATTTTAAGGGAATTATGACTATTGACATGATGGATGTAAACAAAAAAGACGAACAAAGAAAAGTTGGAAGGAATGCGTGATAAATAATATGAAAGTTTTGAGAGTATATAGATGAAGGTATGACTTGAAATAGAAAAAATTAAGAAGAAAAAACATTTTAAGCCAATCCCATAAGAATTAATAAGGTATGGTAAGAAATAAATACAATGACTAATAAACCTGTTACCTATGGGGGATGTTCTATACCAGAAAAACTGTTTATTTTTTTTATAAAGCATAAGTACTCGCTCATAAAATATTAGTGTTAGTATGTTCATAGTATGATTTTGAAAGTTTCTCGCAAAGTTCAAAATATGCAACTGACTGATAGACTGATGAGATAAATAAATTTTTGATATAAGGGCAGTAATTGGACAAGTTAAACTAAAGATATTCTGGCTGAAATAGCTTAAGAGCTGAAGTAACATCTTAATTCAAAGCCTGCAAGTTGAAAATCCAGAGACAATCTGAAGATTAAAAGGCGTGGCGTCACCTACCATAAACTAGGACATATGGTGCATTCCGCCATTTTCCCGCCCGACTTGTTTTATGACCGTAATACCTATAAAGTGGTGGTCCGCAGAGGAAGACTTTCTGTAGGTTATATATTTCAACAGATTTTCAGATTATTGCTGTTTTGGAAATTATACTTTAGATAGAAACATGACAAATTTATTGGCCAGTCAAATTGATAAAACCAAAATAAAGCTTTTTTAAACACCCAATGAAAAAACAGTTGAGGGTAAGTAGGCAAAACTGGGCTGCGGGTAGGCATACAGAGATGGCAGCACACACGACTAGCAAATAAGTGTTGAATATGCTTTCAAGGAAGTGTTGAATAAACTAAATTATTATTACTACTAATTATAATTAATAATTAAAAAATATTTATTGCATTTCATATGTCATGTTCATTAATTAGAGTTCTACTTTATTTACATTATAGTAATAAAAGATTTTAATGTTTAAATTATTACTTATGAAGCCATCTAGTGACAAGGAACAGAAATAATCTTATACCTTTAAACGAGCAATTCTTGTTTATTTATTTATATATTTCTGTGATCCCGAAAACGGCTCTAACGATTTCGCTGAAAATTTGTATAAGGGGTTTTCGGGGGTAAACAATCGATCTAGATTAGTTTTATGTTTGGGAAAACGCGTGTTTTCGAGTTTTCATGCGTTTTTCTTTCCACGCAGAATATGGTCGCTAATTTCGTCGCGCCGCGATCGCCTTGATTTAGCTCAGCGGTTAAGGATAGCGACCGCTAGAAAGAGTGTTACGGGTTCAAATCCCACCCGGTGACTTACTTTTTTTTTATGTTTAAGTTTATATTTTTTTTTATTTTGCATTGTTTTTAGACAAGTTTAAAAAAAAATAGTTAATATTTGAGATGTAACCGAGCAAAGCTCGGTCGCCCAGGTACTAATGTTTATAAGGCGAAGTATAGGCATGCTAATACGAAGAAATCCTACTACTATCATAAATGCGAAAGTGAACCAATTTAGATGAAATGTGATATGGATATAGTTTGATACCCAGGGTAGAACATAGGATAGTTTTTATTCCGAAATTCCCACAGTGAGCGAAGCCTACGGGCACAGCTAGTATTATAAATGCGAATCTGAGTTTGTATATTTGTTTCTTTGTTTATTACCTCTTCACGCTTCAACTACTGAACCGATTTGGATGAAATTTGGTATGGATGTAGTTTGATACCCAGGAAAGGTTATAGGATAGTTTTTTTAAGCGAAGCCCACGGGTAGGTATTTATAAAGCCAGCTAGTGACAAGAAACAGAAATAATTATATTTATAAGGCGAAGGATAGGCATGGTAAGACGAAGAAATAACTTTTAATTTCACATACACATATACATACATACTATCACGTCTTTATCCCTAATGGGGCAGACAGAGCATTTTGGGTCTTGCGGCTCTATGCAGAGCCTAGGGCCGCAAGACTCAAAAGCCACTTTTAGCGTCATGGTGGGCGAGAAGATGGAAAAGCAATCAATACAGTGACGGGTTGCTAGCCGCATCGCCTGTTAAAATGATTCGCATTTTGGCCCATTCCCTCGATCGGATTTTACGATCCGCGCGGGAAGAGAAGCAGCTGGTATATTCTAAGTTTTTTCTTTTCTCCCAGACCAGCATGGGAGAGTTTTAATTACACAGTACAAGATAATCCTTTAAACAAACTAGAACTGAACCGTCTCGAAGCGTCTGCAACAATCTCAAACAGCCGACGTCGCGGTCTAAAGCCGATAAGCGATAAGCCATGGACCTCGATCTGGTTTAAACTTTACCTTGTAATTCTACGTGTACTTTACAGTAACAGTTGTATTTGAAGTTTCTATTTCAATTCGAGCTTAGGAACGTAACTGCCACTAGCTGGTGTCCGCGACTTCGTCTGCGCGGTATATTTATAAATTGTAGCGTATGTGTTATTCTGATGTAAAAGCTATATTATTGTAAAGTTTCATTAAAATCCATTCAGTAGTTTTTACGTAAAAGAGTAAGAAACATCCATCCATCCATCCATACTTACAAACTTTCGCGTTTATAATATTAGTAGGATAACACTACTACATGAAACGAAAGGAGACGAGACGAGACGAGACAAAACAAAATGGTTGCCTGGCAAAGAGTGTTAAGTCTGCCATTTGTACATATTTTTACAAAGTTTGAATAAATCAATACATACACTATCACGTCTTTATCCCCAATGAGGCAGACAGAGCATTATGCCATCAATTATTTGCAAGAACGGCTCAACCGATTTTAATCTAGCATAGCTAAGAAACCGCAAGGGAACTTGCTTTCTCGTAAAAAACACCGCCTCGATATCGATCCATCCGTTTTAACACTACGAGGCCGCACAGAGAGACATACATTAGCGTCAAACTTAAAACACTCCTCTTTTTATGAGGGATTAAAAAATTCCATTAAAGCTAATCTAAAAAATGTTAACATTTTCCGCATAAAACTGATTATTAAAACATTAGCTTAATTCCCTCGTAAAACAATTCAGAAATCGGTCGTGGGATTGTTCCCGAACAATTTAACTCCCAGCCCGGAAACAGTGAATTTAAAATATTAACAAGGGATCCTCAAATATTTATCGTTTATATTGTAGAGGTAATTTTACGGTATAGAGATTTGACACTGCTACTTTTGTTACTCAATGGCTGCTGCTGAGAAGAAACAACGAAATGTACTCATATTCACAGTATCGGTCGCCTAATCACCGGAAGGGCTTTGTCACATTATTATTATGTGTTTTTAACCGCCTAAAAAAGAAGGAGGTTATCAATTCGATTGTATGTTTTTCATATTTTTTTATTTTTTTGTATATTTGTGACGCGATATCTTCGGCAACCGGGGCCCGATTTTGATGATTTTTTTATTATTTGAAAGCCCTTACTCCCAAATTGGTCCCATATTAATTTGGTGAAGACACGATGAAGAACTTTGAAGATATGGAAGAAACTCCTGAAAAAAATTGAAGTCGTTTTTTTTTTTGTTAAAAATTTAATTATGCTTAATAAATACTTATAATGAGTCAATTTAATGCTTCCGAACGAGTTGACAAACATAAATGATGTCCTCGAGGCAGATTTTTTATAAAAGACAAGTTGCGCGCCGCGGCGTTTCCCGCGTCTAAAGTAGCATATGTGTTAATCCAAGGTGTCAGCTTCTTGCATAACAAATTTCATCAAAATTGATTCAGCCGTTTGCGCGTGAAGAAGTAACAAACATACAAACACACACACACACACACACACACACAAACTTTTGCCTTTATAATATTACTAGCTGTGCCCATGGGCTTCGCTTCCCATGGGAATTTCAGGATAAAAACTATCTTATGTCCTTCCGTGGATATCAAACTATATCCATATCAAATTTCATCTAATAGGTTCAGTGGTTGAAGCGTGAAGTGGTAACAAACATACAAACTCACTTTATAATATTAGTAGGATAGGATTAGTGTGATATGATCCGTGATCTGCTTTTACGATCTGTACGAGAAGAGAAGCGTGTACATTCTCTTTCTCTCCCACTCTCCCAAAACAGCAAGAAACGGAGTTATTAAGACTTAAACATTTTTTTACTTATAACTTCATTAAACTTTCTAAAGAAAACTTAGAGCCCAAAATGCAGCTTCATCATCAGGTCTTTTTGTCTCCACTGCAGGAGCACGATCCTCTCTGTACTACCAGAGCTATACTTGGCCAGAGCAGCCAGAAAACTTGGCCTCGACTCTCCTCGCTGGCCATAGAGGGGTTAGAGAGATCTCATTGATGTTTATAAGCTTTGTTTAGCTTGTATTTCCTAAGTCGTCTTCTACGATCCAGGGGAAGACTTGAAGTGGTCCTATTCAAAAAGTGACGATTATTAAGAGAAAAACCTATAACAATAAAGATATATTTGACTTGAGGACGAACTGAGTTTCCAAACCCTAAATATTTTTAACTAATAACTTCACTAAACTTTGTAAAGAGAACTTAGAGCCCAAAATGCAGCTTAAGGCTCGCTTAATTGAGCTTGCAAGTTCGAGCAACCTCAGCGGAGCCGTTCAATAATTCAAGGAATCAATTGGACGGAACCGCCAGCTTTTAGATAACAGGGATGCTGGATGTTCGGCTGGGTTATTATTATAGCTCACCGGGGCTTGAACTAGTAATAACGTAGTAAAGCTTGGGTTAGTAATAACTGGCAAAGCGCGAGTCGGTTACGTACCTTTTTATATATAATTTTTTTTTTTTCTGTTTTTAGTATTTGTTCTTATTGACGGTCATACGGACAGATGGACAGACGGACAGACAGACAGGCGGACAGACGGACAGATGGTCAGCGGAGTAATAGGGTCTCGTTTTTACCTTTTGGTAATGGAACCCTAAAAAATAGAAGATCGCGACGAATTGCTTACCTTCTCCTTTTTGGGAGTCAGTTTATAAATAAACTCATAAAAATCAACAGCAACAAATATACTTACATACAAACTTACCTTCATAAAACAAACACTTAACGAGTTACCTACATAAATAGCCCCAACATTTCTACTTCTGCAGTATTTCCAGCGCCAGTTCTCACGTCTAGTATTTTCGTTTGCAGCTCACTGAGTCCTGAGTCAGGAAGTTTATTTTTATTTACGACACCTCCTAAATCATATTTTAGTTTGCTGGACCATTACCGCTTAAAATAGGGTTGTCACTTAAAGCCAGCGTCTACCCGGGGTACGAAAGAGTTTGCTGAACCTGTTTTAGAAAATATGTATTGTCTCGTCCTTTCTATGTCAAATATTCAAAAGATGAAAAAAAACATGTTTTGTTATATGTTTACTTTTCTGATTGGTATCTGTGTTCTTTCTTATGTACAGTAAAGCTTTATAAACAAACAAACAAACAAACGGATCTCAGGGCCTTAAGACCCATTTGCATATTTAGCGTGAAGATACAAAAGAGAAGCCAATTAGTGATGAGTTGCTAGCCTCATCGCCTATTAATAAAATTCTAAAAAACCTTAAATAATGAATTTACCTACTCTATAAAAAATTTCGAAAAGAGCACAGTTTGTGAAAATTGTACCCATAGATTCAAAAACGCTGGCTGCATTGCTACAGTTTATTATAACAATGAGTTAACGGGTTATGCACGTATAAAGTCAGCTAATGGCCGACATGTTTCGACCTCTAATAATGTTTGTGTCTCGCGTTAGTTTTAATCAAAAAATTCTACAGTTTATTTCACCAAAATTATAATATTGTCAATATTTATATTCAATTTTACAATTTGGTGAAGTATTTTGGTAGAATTGTTTAAAGTGGGTTCCCTCTATCTGGCAGAATCTTGACGCTCCGAATTTCGTTTGGCATAACACACTTGGCAGAATCTTATTTAAAAGAACATTTCAAATGCATAAAAAACATTTAATATAATTATTGTTTTTATATGTCCGAATGTACAATAGCATACTTTTAATATGTCAATCCAAACTTTAAAGGAAATTGATCGTGTATTTAAGCCAACCGGAAGTGCGGCAGCCCTAGAATCATCTCGCTGACGTCACCTCTATAAATATCGCGCAGACTACCCGAAGGCAGTTTGCTTGCCCCTCGGAAATGAAGACATCCGGTCCGAAGGACCAGCACTAATGGAATTTGTTCCAGGCGTTATGAAAATATTCTGAAGTTAACTGCAGCCTTGGGATTAAGAAGTGATCTTAACACCAAGAATAAGATCACTACATAATCCCAAGACCGTAAATGTCCTAAGAAATTCTTCATTGCGCTGTCATATTTCAAAAAACAAGTTGTAATGTAATAACTTCTTATCACTTCAAAGATTATTCTATGATATCGTTTACCGAATATGCATCTTTCTATAAAATCTATTCTTAAAGCTTTAATGACTTTAAAGCTTCTCCTACAAATTCACCTCTTTCAAGCATGAGGTTCATATTGACCAAACAGATGGTAAACAATCCAGATTTCGTTCATATTCGGTAAACAATATCACGGAACAATCATTGAAGTGATATAAGAGGTTGAGGGGTTTCTTTGTCACATCTATTTCTAAGATTTAAACATTTATTTGCCACCAAATCTGTATGATGATATATTCAGATCTTAGGTATAATAATGTTCTAATCATAGCAACTCACAGATTACACAGATACAATGGTTAGATATCCATCAATTAATCAGATTCCGCAATCGTTCTTCTATGACAGATTTGTCATCACTGTTTGTCGACAGGATGTTTGATAAACTAAAACCATACATACATATACAAATTTCACACCTGTTTCCTATTGGCGTATACAGAGACTATAAATTTCCACTTACTACGATCATTGCAAACCTATTTTGCTTCGTCATCACTCATAACTCTTTTCATGCGTGCTCTCTGGATATGGGTACTCCTTACATCTGCTATTTGGTCGCAGAACGTTCGTAACTAAAACCAATTAAAATAATATTATTAATAAAATTTCATACATTAGTCAATGTAAAAAAAATTGGTTGTTTGTAAAGTAGGTTTACGATCGAGATGTTTACGTGATAACGTCGTTTCACGGAATGACTGGCAGCGCTCGAGATGAGACGGGAGATCGGTCCGTCTCTCTCTCGTTATACCTGCGATCGCGCTCGTGAGGTTTTGGTGTGACACAAGTTTCTGAACATGTCACCCGACTAAAACGATTTTAAAGACGTTATCACGTCAAAAATCAAATCAAAGTAATGTGTACTCCTAACAAGCTCTAAGTTAATATAGTTAACATCGGTTGGTAATACTCTTAATCCTCCAGTTGAAATACTGATGTCACCGAACAAAATCAGACTTACAAGCTGAAAATAGAAAAAGTATCAGTTAAAAGCGAGCTGGCCGTAGTAAAACGTAGTTCTGTCTGGAACGGTCGAAGATTTCTCTAGAAATCTTTTTCGCGAAAACAAATTTCCTGATAGCCACTCGACGACGAGAAAGATGGAGCGATGTTAAAGATGGGATAGTTTCGTGAAATGTTTACCAAGAAGGAATGACCCTTCTAATGCATTTAAGTTAAGTACTTATTTAATTTTTAGATTAACGTCATTTCCGATTCTATGAAAATAAAATTGAACAGCCGTAAATGTTTGGATTGTAGGACCGTTCCGACATTCATTTGTCCGCCTAATTCTCCACCGTCTTAACATTTCGCATTACGCTTTGTCTCTGTACAATTGGCTGACACATCATTACGACCTGGTCGACCGTACTTAAATTTTCTCATGAATTTGACCTACATTAAAATGGAATCATGATACTTAAATGCAATACATGAATGAAGTATTTTGTAGACCTTTTTGGCAAAAATGAAGAAAAATTAGAAAAGTGCGCCCCGGGGTACAAATCAGTACTTACAGCGGAGGATGCAACAAAGACCGCGCTCAAATGAAGAAGGCTTGAAAGTAAAACTAATGGACGACAAAATACAAGATACAAACCAAGACAAAACGAGGAAACCCATTACTGCGACCGAGTGCAAGCAGCAAGCTAATTAAAAATTCGCCCAAACTAATTTAAATACTAGTAACAACTGAGCACCAGTACATTTAAGACACTGGAGAGATGCCAGAGAGTCTCCGTAATGAGCAATTTTTCATTGCCCTTTGTTTAATTTAAATATTGTAATAGACTAATATTAAATATTGTATTTATAACTTTGCGCGTATCAAGATTCTAAACTCTAATAAAGGTGCGTTCAGACTACACGCCCACGCCGCACCCCTAACCCTCGCTAGCGTCTAGTGTTGAAATTTGTTGCATCATAATTTGAGTCCTATCAATACAACCCAAATTGCATTTATCGAAGTCCAGTCGGGGCGAGCCCTGGGCGAGTGAGGCGTGAGCGTATAGAATTAGATTTTTTTTCTGTTTTCCTACAGGTTGACGGGTAGAGATTGAATGAACATCATTAAGTTTACCTTTTGTCCTATTGTGGTCTATATGTCAATAAAGATTATAATAAATAAATAATAAATAATTTTATTAGTACTTGTAAGATAAAAAATTATGTTGCATAACAGATTAGATCTTTTCCATATTTTATTCCCAAATTTAATTTCGAATTTCCAAATTCAATTTTATTAAATTCGGCCAAATTGGTTTCTTCCGTCACTTGGTCGACGCTCGCTCCTTCGATGGTCACTGACCAACCCTACCTTCTGTGACTAACTCGGGGTAAATAAAAAAAAATCTAGGTCTTTGGTTAATTAATAGGTTACCATAGCAACGTGTTCATTTTTATACATTTTCGATCGCAATTTCGGAAATGTATACATTTCTTAGGAATTGTAACTTATACATTAATTTCAGCCTTGTTTTGCTCTCAAATGATGGCAAGATGATTTGTGGCATCCATCCTTCAGTGCACAATGGCGGATTAATACTGTACAGGGTTTGAGTATTAAATTCTCATCTTGAGGACTAGGAACTCATTTTGCGGTTAATTGGATACGGTAGTCTCGTTTATTTCCGCAACATCGTTGAAGATAAATTTTTGTTATGACTTCCAATTTTGATGTAACAAACCCATAATGTTACTCAAAAACATCATTAGCTATTATTTCTTTATCCTTCATGTGACAGACTAGACCATTTTGGGTCTAGCAATTCTTAGGAGACAGAGCCCAGGTCCTCATGATCCAAAGGTCACTTTTAGCGTAAAGGTGGGCGAGGAGGAAAGAGGAATCAAAATATTAATGACTACCTTGCCGCATCGCCTATTAACATGCTTCGAATATTTGCTCATGTTCTCGTTCGGCTTCTAAAGCCGAAACAACTGGTAAATTGTTTTCCTTTTCTCCCAGACCAGCATGGAAGAAATCTTTTTAATCTTAAAGTCCTGATCAGGCTATTAAATTCCCGTCTTCGAGACCAGGACTCGTTTCACGGGAAGGCGGATGCGGCACCTACTTATTCAAATTTATTTGCGGATAAGATAGGATTAGACATTTGAAGTAATTTGTTGGATTTGAAGAATTTTTTTTTCGTCCGATTTTTTCTGTAAAGATGGAGTTTGAAGAGATCGATGAAGCATTTTGAATTACTGCACAAAGTTTTACAAAGATAGTGGTTATATTCCTCAAAAAAAATATTTCGAGATACAAAATTTGTTTGATGCATACAATATTTGATCAGTCAAAAAGATTTCTTTACAAATCGCACACAAACCGCTTCTAGCATGTAGAAGAGGACTTTAACCATTAGGAAAAAGAGGTATACCGAATAAGAGTTTTAAACAAAACAATAGATTTTTTTACTACAACACGTCCTGTCTTTAATTATTATAATATCCATGAGTAAAGTTTTCTGAAAAAATAACCAGTCGGCCATTCATATTGGCTTGAAACCTAGATCACGAAGCACGTGATAAGTTATGAGTCTTCCGATATTCTAAGATATAGCACCTCTAAAGAGTGCTGTTTCTTACATCTCCCAACGCGCTCCTTAATTTTAGCGATTTCGGCCTAATTGCTGATTTTGTAATTAATCACAAGAGAGTTATTTGATTAATAGGCCTCCGATGGCTCGAGAGAGGGGGATTAAAGGGGGGGGGGGGGGGGGTAAGGAGACGATGATTTAGGGTTTCCGATGAAAGAGTCTCCTTTCAGCGGCTCTAATTAATAAGTAAGCGTCAAGTTATAAAAGTTGTTGTTTTGTTTCGTATTTTTAGCTGTTTCCGCGTTAGCAGCGTTTGGAAAATAAGTTTCTGGTGTTTCTCACTTCTTTGATACGATCTTCTCAAAGGGTGAAGTTATCGACTGAAATTTAGTCAATTATAATTATACAGGGTCATCTTTGTCTATACTTCTTACTGAATCTTTCTTGTATCGTTCTTTATTTTCTACTAGCTAAAGCCCGCGACTTCGTTCGCGTGGACTTTATGTCTCTGGAAAATGCTCATCAGGCTGAACAACTTTTACCAAGGCGGCATTTTTATATCTCTTATAGTTTAGCTGGACCATTAGGGTTCTGCATCAGGCGTTCCATTTTCCAAAATCATTTATACCCTATATGTTGCCCAAGCTTAACAGCTATATAACAAAAAAATTTCATTCGAATCCGTCCAGTATTTCCGGAGATTAGCGTGTACAAACAGACAAACAGACAAACAGACAAACAGACATACAGACAAACAGACAAACAGACAGACATTTTTTTTTAAATTCTTACTCTATTACTACGTCTCCATCGCCCCCAATATTTTTTTTGGAAATATATTTAATGTACAGACACAGTTTTTTTACTATTTTATTATATGTATAGATTTAAGTTGAAGATTGGAGTCTTATGAATTATGTTATAGTGCCCTCGTCTAAAATTATTCTATTCGATGTGCAAAATTGCATGTATTGCTTAATTTATTAATTAAATACAATTATTTCTTCCAACTTGGCCTGGCTGGCAAAAGAAAAAACTTAGAATATTATTTTATAGATAAATGACTAATAATGACTCGCTCTTGCCCGGTTATTTTATAATAAGTAACAAGTTATTGTCGACAATTTTCAATAAGAAATCCATTGACACAACTCTTCCAAAAGACGTTTTAAGCAACCTCAAAAACAACCTCGTTTACAGTGTCAGATGCATGTGAAAATCCAAAACCGAACTAACCCCCAAATGCGCCGGACTTACTGAAGACACTCTCCAAGAAGAATTATTCGTGATATCAAAATGGCGTTGGAAGCCGCCAGCTGATGTAAATACCACAGATTGGAAGCTGAAAAGGCCTTCACCAGGGTTTAGGACTTCAGAAAGGACTGGAACATGGCCCGGCCGCCCCCAATCTGGCAAATTGGGGGCGAGCCAGGACTATTTTTACCAGAAAAAACCCCAAAAGACTTCGTCGTTAGACTGGGAAAGATTCTTAACCAAAGGCTTGTGTTACGGATGTGGGGGAGACTGGGACTTTAAAGGAGCCCTCAAAGTGCATATAGACAGTTCGGAGTATACGGGTTATAGGTATTATTTTAAGAAACCAGGAGTGCGTGTGAAGTCAAGGTCGTGTGAAGATGCCAGGTTTATACATATCAACTACGTGCTGTTGGCTGAAGTCAGGCATTTTGAAAAGGTAAGTGTTTGAATATTTATAAATGACTAGCGGGGTTGTTCCCTTGTAGTTTTTTTGGTTCCATACGCAAAGGATAAAAACGGGACCCTATTACTACGACTCCACTGTCCGTCTGTCCGTCTATCTGCCATCAGGCTGTCTCATGAAACGTGATAGCTAGACAGTGGAAATTTTCACAGATGAATGTATCTCGGTTGCCGCTATAACAATAAATATTAATAAGAGGCCAAGCGCGAGTCGGACTCGCGCACGAAGGGTTCCGTACCATTATCTATAAAAGTCAAGTTTGTTGTATGTAAGCCCCCCTTAAATATTTATTTTATTTTGTTTTTAGTATTTGTTGTTATAGCGGCAACAGAAATACATTCCTGTGTGAAAATTTCAACTGTCTACATATCGCGGTTCTTGAGATACAGCCTGGTGACAGACAGACGGACAAACGGATAGACAGCGAAGACTTAGTAATAGGGTCCCGTTTTTATCCTTTGGGTACGAAACCCTAAAAACAGAATAAAATAAATATTTAAGGGGGGCTCCCATACAACAAACTTGACTTTTATAGATAATGGTACGGAACCCTTCGTGGGCGAGTCCGACTCGCATTTGGCCGGTTATTGACAACCCCACAGGAAGCTCACATTTTCCCGGGATGAAAAGTATCCTTGTGTTCATTCAATTTATAAGCTATCTACAAGCCAGATTTCATTCAATCCGTTCTAGCTAGCAAGAACTGATACATTTCCTTCTACTTCTACCATAGATTTTTACATTTAGTTTTACAGAAATATTCATTTCATGTTCTGAACTGGATGCCAGTCATGTAATTTCCGAATTCAATTAACATTTAGCGAAATACTTTTACGATTAAAATTAAATAAAACATATTTTATTTTAAGAATTATATTTAAAGACTGGATTTTCGTTCTAATTAAGTAAAGAACAGCCCAGTTGATTTTCAATCTACCCGCCCAATTTATAGAACGTTGAACTTTATTTCGTTGCATTAAAACTTTATTTCGAATGTATTTTCAGTAGCAATTACTGCAATATCTTGACATAGTTTTAGGGTTAAAAATATTTTAATGCTGAGAATTTATTAACTGGTTTTATAATTTTTTTATTAACTTTGATTGTAGGGTTCTCCTTAACATTTAATCAAAGAAAATCTCAAAAATATCTTTATAGTCAGGTACATTCTAAGTTTTTTCTTTTCTCCCAGACCAGCATGAAAGAGGTCATATTACAGCTCAAAAATCATATAAATCTGGCCTAGGTACCTAACCTACTAAATAGACGTTTCGAACAAAGATTCTCGATATGTCTTCTAACATTACATACAAACACCACGCACGGAGATTTTCAAGTAGACATAGAAAACTTCCTTCGCTTCAATTATTTGCACCCAGAAATGTCAAATTTATTATCTTTCCCCAAAATTGGGTCAAAATAACAAATCCAGGTGAAGTCAAGTTCGAACCGTTTTAACTCAAGATTACAATAATATTAATTACGCTTAAAGATAATTATTTGCATAAATCAAACGCAAAGGTTAAATTATGGACCCCTAAATTAAATGGGGAGATCTTATTTTATCTAAGGCTCTCTACACACCCAGACCAGCATGAAAAAATGCATGCTTCCATGCATGTCTGGCAGAAAAAAAAACATAGAATGAACCAGCTGTTTCCCTTCCCGTGAAAATCATATAAGCCGATCGAGGGAATGGGCAGAAATGTAAATCATTTCGTATTTTGATTCCTTAGACTTCTTGCTAATCATCACGCTTAAGTGGCCTTTGAGTCTTGCGGTTCGTCTGCTTGCTCTATATAACTTTACTAGATGCGCCTGCGGTGTAACCCGCGGGTATTCGTATCCTATATGTCAATCCAGTTTGTCAGCTTCCTACAAACCAAATTTTATCAAAATTGGTCTACCCGTTTGCGCTTCAAGAAGTAACAAGCATACACACACACTAACAAACTTTCGTCTTTTCTTACTTTTCTCTTAACGCTTTTATAAGTTCAGCAGCCCCGTGCGTGGTCCGCGATTAAATGAGTAACCAAAGTGGTATAAAAAAATTTCAAGATCGTTCGTCTCAAAACTGTTCGTTGGTATTGCTTTGGTCGTTGAATAACAATCGTCAAGCTGTTTCAGATGCCTTTAGCAGCTTGGAAAATCTAACAACAGTGTTAGCCACTTACTCACTTGATACACAAGTGTTAAATTATTTATCTTTGGATATTAATTTGTACCACTTGATAATTGTCAAAATTTTCTACACTAAAATTCTCAACACAGACCTAACAGTAGGTGTGGCGAGACCCTAAGACTCGGATATGCCCCATTGCCTATCTTTTGTTTGACACAGGGCTACCCTTCCTTTTAACATTATATCTTTTATCGTTGCAATGTGGCAGTTATGAGCGTATTAGATTATGGTAGGAGCTCGATAAAGCGGTGTTAGTACCCATTGTAGATCTTCTTCTTATCGTGTGTGTTAGTGACTAACACTAGTGTCAGACTTTCTAAACCGCTTTAAAGGCGTCTGACATGGTTTTAGGTCACACCAATGTCAAAGACAGTGACCGGGACCGAGGGTTAACGTGCCCTCCGAAGCACGGATCTTACTTATCAGACAATCAGGTGATCAGCCTACAATGTCTTAACCAAACTAGGACTACAACACAAAGTCGTTGCCCCCGCCGGGAATCGAACTCGCGACCTCCGGGAGGACCTCCGCTACACCACGGAGGCAGTTTAGATTATACATGTTAAGCAATCCTAGGCGTAGTCAGCACTTGGATTAGTGATCACAGGTATCATACCCAATTAGCAAAACTTCATTTACACTTTTGGTCCCGTTTTAACCCTTTTTAGGGTTCCGTAGTAAACAAGGAACCCTTATAGTTTCGCCATGTCTGTCTGTCTGTCTGTCTGTCCACGGCCCTACAGAGAAACTATAAGAAAGCTGTAATTTGGCATGGATATGTATATTAATTATGGCGAAAAAGTCGTAAAATAAAAAATGGAAAAAAAATTTTTTCAGTGTAGCTTCCGTACAAGTAAAGACGTAGTCAATATTTTTTTTCTCGACAAACACATTGAGTGGGATATCGTTGAATAGATCTTTCAAAAATATTGTTAGCTTGTGAACACCATTTTTCGATTTAGGGATCCGTTTCTGAAATATTTGGGTTTAAAGTTCAAATTTTTGTTCGAGTCAAGTGTCCCCCCCCTCTATCTGCTAAACGGTTATATATGGCCACGTGAAAAAAATCACAATTATAGCATATATAATGTAGTTTGAAGGAAAACTATCAGAGCCAAGTAGGGTACAAATTAATAAGTTATAGGCAATTAACTTATATAATGTACTTGAAGAAAGACATTTTCATACAAATTCAATAGAAATTAGTTTTTAGACGTTTTTAGTGGCAAGAACTCAAAGTTGGCATTCGTAACTATGGAATCCTACACTGCGCGTGGCCCGACACGCACTTGCCCAATTATTTATATAGGGACAAATTACACTGATTGAGCTAGCCCCAAAGTAAGTTCGAGACTTGTGTCATGGGATACTAACTCAACGATACTATATTTTATAACAAATACATGTATACATAAACATCCAAGACCCAGGGACACTTTTAAAAGGCCATTTTCCAACTTGACCTGACCGGGGATCGAACCCGGAACCTCTGGGTAGCGGACTAGCATGGTGACCACTAACTACGCGACGGAGGTCTACAAATTGGGTACGGAACCCTAAAAAAAAAAAACAAAAACTACTAGCTAAAGTCCAAACCCAGAAAACAAAAAAAGAGATAAATTGTGTAAAATAATTAAGTAAAGTAATTAGGAACTCTAATGCAAGTAAAACAATTTCCAGCTGTTCCCACAATATACCTACAGGGTGCTCTACGTGCTGTATTTTAATTACTATCATCGTACTAAATACCGGCTATAATGCGTCTGGTCTCTTGCGTTGTAAAGTTAAGAGAATGAAAATGTGACGCAAGTAAATAAATAAATATATAGGGAAAATTACACTGATTGTGCTAGTAGTACAGTCAACGAATAATTATGTATGGAAAAGTCGAAAGCAGAAATTTTGACTTGGCAACTTTGTTAGGACTAGTTAGGACATAAACATACTAAAAGTCCTTACCCCTCCGAGGTGAGCCCGCGGGGGAGGGCACAAATAAGGTCCCGTTTTTTGGTTTTTTGCTTACATCTCGAAAACGGTGCGTTGTACGAAATTTAGTCGTACTACATTATGAAACCTAATACAATTTTCTACAACTATGGCTTTCACTTTTTTATCTATCTACAATCATTGCCTAGCTATAAGCTTCAAAAAATCGCCGATTTTTAAAAATGTATTAAATTCTCTGTAGCACATTGTAACAATACGAATTTACGAAAATCATTTTTTATTGCTCACCTACTACGAAAAGCACCCACACACTATTAAAAAATAACATTGCTAGTAGTATCTTCACGCAGCAAAGGCGGAAACAGGTAAATTGTTTCCGCCTTTGCCTTGCTTTTTAAACTGGCTAAAACCCCAAATAATAACAATCAAGATGGTTCGGGCTTATGCTGTTGCTTACCATCAGGTCCAAGCTTGGCTTGGACACCTTTCTCCTGAACTATGGGGATACAAACGGAATGAAAGGCATGCATTGAACGTGGGCTTGGCGTGCGCTTTTCGTCCGAATACGCCCAGAACGTTATAGCTAGGTAAAAATTGGAGATAGGTAAAAACTGTGAAAGCCAAAGTTGCAATTTTATCAGCTTTCATTATGTAGTACAACAAAATTCCGTACAACACACCGTTTTCGAGATGTAAGCAAAATACCAAAAAACGGGACCTTTTTTGTGCTCGAGAGCACTTTTAGTATAGGGTAAGGACTTTTAGTATGTTTATGTCCTAACTAGTCCTAACAAAGTTGCCGAGTCAAACTTACTGCTTTCGACTTTTCCATCCACATGCCACCTTTGAGCACTCGTTGACCGAACTATAGCCCCAAAGTAAGTTTGAGACTTGTGTTGTGGGATACTAACTCAACGATACTATATTTTATAACAAATACATTTTTATATAAATATCCAAGACCGAAGAAAATTTGAATAAAGCCATTTTCCAACTTGCCCTGACCGGGGACCGAACCAGGAACCTCTGGGTGGCAGACTAGCATGGTGGCCAATATAGAAGAAGAACTAAAGGAAGACTTTTCAAACACCAGCAACAATTTTGAAATTCAGAATTAAAAATTAAAATGTTTATTCAGTACATAATTAGAGCTTTAAAGGCACATTTTAACTGACTTCCTAATAAGGAAGAGGTTATCGATTCGTCGCGATCTTTAATTTTTTTAAATATATTTTCACTGATTATTCTGAGACGCTACGCGGACCTATTTGGAATATTCTTTCTTTGTTTAAAAGGGTTTACTTGCATGGTGGTTTCATAGAAATTTCATTCTGTTTTTAGTGTTTTTTGTTATAGCCACAACAGACATACATCATCTGTGATTTTAACTGTCTAGTAATCTAATCTATCTAAAATAATAATCTGTCTAACCGTCTGATAGCTTCTAGCTATCACGGTTAATGAGATACAGCCTGCAGACGGACATTGCGAACCTAAATATAGTGAATTAGTATCTGCACTGACATTAGTTTGTACTTGCATTACAAATGCAAGAAGCGTGCTTGCAAAACGGGCGTCATAGTCACGTTCACGCACGTGACTGGTTATATCCAGAATGGAGCGGTTTGCAGCGGATGGAACCGGATCAAATCAACGTCATACCCACATTTATATTTATGACATGCCATATTTCAAGAAACGTACTTAATGTTCTTAAACGATATTACGTTAAATATTACATTGATTTTATTTAAAGGATTTTTACAGCAATATACATGTATATTTACACCATCACACTTCCCAAAAATCTAAGGGGGAAACTAAGAAAAATTCACTTGCCATACTTGCTGCTACTTGCAAACTGGTGAAGCATTTTTATCCGCCTTCTGAAAAAAGACGCTTGGACCGATTTGGTAAATTCTATTTTTGTTTTAAAGCGCATAGGTACTTGTCAAGTAGAAATTTTATCAAAATCAGTGGTGTAGTTTGGGGCTTAAAGTCTTTTTATAGTTTTGAAAAATTGTAGCAGAATATTCTAAATTTTAGTATGAGAGGTTGTTTTTTAAGTACTTTTCCTTCAAAGTAATCAGTATCATGGCTCTCTGTTAATGCGTACACTACTCGTATAACTACTATTTCCTGAAAAAGCACAGTTTTTTTTAATGACATAGAATATAAATCGAATTAGAACTTCGAACTTTTTAGACACTATAAAACAACAAATCGATGAATTTGAATTGGTAATACGCTACAATCGGCAGCCATTGCAGACAGCCACGCAGCGTGACAATCTGTCGCAGTAACGGCTGGAACGCCCGCCTTTATCTGGTTCTGCCGAGAACCGGTCTGGGCCGGATATAACCGCCACGTGCTGGTTAAAACGTGACTACGGTTCGTGGGGTTTAAGTGAATATTGCTGATGAATATTAATCAGTGAGATTGGGTTATAAAATTAGAGGTACTTATTTGTGGGATGTGTGCAAAATTAATGGGACATACAGTCACTGTTGAGTAGTCTGGATTTGTGTTAATTGGATATAGGGCCGCATCACAGAACTGATAAAAGTATTACATACAGAATGAAGACTCGTAGGGTCGCGCGCAATATGAGTCCCCGTTCCCTTTCCCCGCACCTCTCCCCCGTTCTCGCCTTGTCGAGTGTGTTGAGGGGCAAGCACACACACTTAAGTGTGCATAGATGTTTAGTTTCATTTGTAGTAGTAGTAGTAGGCATAAATGATGCCACGCTTCTATGAAGTGCCATACCTGGGGTATAATAATGGGAGCATCTTTGGATGATGCTTCACATTCTTGACAGATTATATTAGTCCAATGCAACAAAAGAAGGATTTGTCCATAATCACCACATCAGGTTCACGGATTGATGATCACAGAAGACGGATTGTAATCTACATCTTCATTAGTCTTCCCATAAGACATCCGTGGGAGATAGGAGTTACAAACAAATATTACTCTACTCTGCCGTCTCCTCATTACCACGTTGTTCGATTGGGGTATTTAAAACGATGATTATACCCAACATTGAACTAGCAGCTGCTACTGCTTTTTAACTATTAAGGAATAGTGGTAGGCAGAGTAAAACAGAACTTAAATAGGGACAGATTGCTATGAAAAAGTATTCTCAGGTTGACGTGCAATCTTCTTTCTCTCGTCTCAGCGTATTCCCAGTTGCATCCTCAGCTGTAATGCTGTAAATTCTTTAACTGTGATGCTGTAATGCTGTACTCCATTTCGTAGAGTTTTCATTGCATGAGGATCCTTAGTGGTTGTAGCACCGTTTTAAGACATACTCGTATATTTGTCCATTGAATTATCCACCGACTTAACATTTCGCATTTCGACCACACCTGGCCGATAGTACGTATACATACGATTGTCCAACACAACATGCCAATCTACGACACCTGTCAGATTGAATTTGTAGAAAGAGCCTTCGCTGACATCCAATCTTCTAGCTCGTAAACTAGTTCCCCGATATAAAGGACGTAACTAGATTTTGTCCCTCGCTTGAATCCTTTACCGCGTTTAAAGCAGTTAGCTGCTCGGAATTGCATTAATTCTCCTCACAAGTAATAAAATTTATGGCTTACTGTGTTGCAAACCAACGACATTTTATTTTCAAACTCTCAATAAAAATTGTTTACATTTAAATATCATCAATATGTATATGATAATTTTGAAATTTTAGACCGCTTTCATATCAAGCACTAGATCCTGTCTGTAAAGGAAAATCTTATAATGTATCAGCTGTTTTTATTTGAGGGTAATGTTTTCTCATTTTTCACTTTTACACACTGAAGTCGGAATATAGGTCTTATAACTCTTGTCATTACATCTTAAGAGATAAAGCTGTAGTATTAAATATCACTGCTTCAAAAAGAAGATTTCAATCTTTATCTGCATTTTCAGTGAGACGTACAAAAAGACAAATCGTTTCGATTAAAAATCAATGGCTCCTCGTCGCTCAGTAACGTTGTTACGTTGGCCACTCTTAATACCGGTAATTGTCCTCAATGAAAGGTATTAGCACTTCGATTTCAATCCCACTGCATGCAGATTCTGATACGGTTACTTTGAGAATGATTCGCATTTGACGGCGTGCGCTTTTTGCTTTTTCTTGCTGTCATTAAGAACTCAGTAGAACGTTAGGTGTACGCATTCTTAACACAAATGAATAATACTGATATCATTGTTTCAGTCCTTTAGGCAGGTTGAAGAATCTGGCACAAGTCACTAACTTGCAAAATGAATCAAATGACGATGCGTCCAAAAGGCACGAAAAGAAGACGCACAAAATATTTACAGACATATTGCGCTTCCATTATCAATAGCTAAAAGCAATAACAAAACTGAAAATTATTATCAGGTGATCCAAAGATGCTTATTTCTTCTTCTGCTAAACCTTGTCCCGTTTATTTGGGGTCGGCCCTTCTCAGTAATTGTCCAATGATTAATATAAAGACATATTTAAGATCCCTGCACTTCTGGCTTCTTTTGCCAAGTACGAGACGCAGAGGGTCGTGCTCTTGAAGTGGAAACAAAAAAGACCTGATGATAATGATGACGATGATAAAGATATCTACAAGAAAAATACAACCTTTTTTAACGCTGTGAACAGCACAACCTCCAAAGAGCTGTTGACCAACTTAGCATGGAGGCCATGGTATATTCCCAAATAACTACAAACATTGAAGCCAAAATATTTCACCGAGGCTCTCAAGACCGCGCTATCGCAGGTGTCCGACCCGGGTATATCCAGTTAAATCCGGCAGCGGCTACCCGGGTATTACCGCCCTGATCCGGTTCACTCGTTTGCAACTTGATTTATTCACTCCAACCTTTTTTAGCGGAAAATAACAAATGTTTTGATATTGTGCCGTTCAACGCTGATTTATTGCCTTTATAAATTGTGGATAAGTTGACGGTTATTTGAATTCTTATTTACAAGGTTTTTTTTCATTAACTTCCGTTTTTGCGAGGTAGACATAGTCTAGAATTACGACTTTCAAAGCCACATAATAAAAACAATGGATCATGGCATTACTTATTTTTATAATTTCCAAACTTGACCAGGTCACCACCAATTCAAGTTTTTTTATCCGTTTTTATTTCTGTTGCCTAGTTAATATTGTGATTATAGAAAAGAAAATAAATGCTCATTTTTGTGATTTAAGAAAAGGGCCTAACATTGTTTTTTTTTTTTGGCATAAGTTTAACTGAATTCATTAATAAATATATTCCAAGAACATGTACATTTATTTGATAATCATAGATCTAAACATTTTCTTCTAAAAATATGACACCCCTAAATCACTAATAGAATAACAACCAAACAAAAAAGTGAAACGTCAACTTCGTCATTACAAATTAATCCCTATTAAAACATCACCACAAAACGTCAAAACCCTGTCAGCCATTTTGCCCGTAACCGGTTATAACCCGTGTAATCCAGTTTATTGCCGATTTTGGTCACGGGCCGATAGCAAAATAATAAGATTACAGAAGAAAGAACTTAGTCGTACCTACTAGAAGCTTCGCAAACTATAATTTCAAATATAATGTGTAGAATAACACTGTTCACACAATTATATAAAATCCAACTTAAAACAATAAAATAGCAATAAAATCAGAAAACTACTATCGCATAGTATGGGGTCATCCACAATTCTGACTTTTAAAACGCGTGGTGGCATGGCAGGGAATGTAACAATAAAGTAACAATTGAACTAAAAAATCTTAAGTAAAATTAGTTTTTTGGTTACACACATCCTTTTATCGGATGTGTTAGTCCAACATGCTAATGTAATCGAATATATTCAAATGTAACGTGTTTATTCTGTACCTTCCGTAGTGTTGCGGTCGATCCTGGCCTACCACTAATTCCTTGTTAATTTTCGACTCCTTAACGCCTGTCCGTCTTTATTTACATAATTTGCGAGTATGTGACGTGTTTACGTGAGTTTTGCGGTTGACTGGAATTTTCAGTTCACAACTTGAGCTTCAGAATTTGCTTTGTGGCTTCCCTCGCTTTATCTAAGTATATTACATTTTGTTTTGATGAATTTTGCTTCGATAAAATTTTATTAGCAGATTTGTTGATTGAACTCGTTTTTTGGCATCCTTGTCAGCTTTTGATCAAAATTGTTTATTTATGAGTATTGTAAGTCTTTGAAGATACTAAGTTTAATTTTAAGTGTTCGTCATTTTTAAGTATTTTTATTTTATGGACTGATTGCATTCTTGTTTTATATCAACATAAGACTATGTCTAATATATTATGTTAGTATAAACTAAATAACTATAGTAAGTAAATAAATGTACCATGTTTCTCACAGTTAACCATTTTGCCCATTACTTTAGGGAGAATATGTTCTTTTTAATATTGAGTATCCTATTTTTGACTAAAAACTCATTTTCACCACAGCAGTTTAAAATAAAAACTCATCTGTGTGATATTCAAAATGCTCAAAACCCTCATAAAACATGTTTACAGAGTACATCCTAACTGCAACCGCGAGTTGTGTGCAAATGTACTAATAACTTGTTTCAGAAACTTTGTGCATATGTCAGTAATACGAGTAGTGTAAGTTTATGTTACTGTGTTGTATTTAGTGGCAACGCTTGTGAAATAAATGGTAAATGCTGTTTCGTCTAACGCTCTATATTTAGACTCACTATTGAGTTTTAGATTACGCAAATGAATACTACCAAATTTAACAAACAAATTATTATCGGATGCGCTTCTGCGGAGAAATTTTTACCTCAAATATCACACTAAAGGAGTATAAAACGGGAGATTAAAAACTACAAGATGCCTATTAAATGTGAAGGGTGTTTCCAAAGAATTACAAACAAGGAATATCTTACTTGTTCACACTGCAAAAGCCATTACGATCTACCTTGCGCAAACGTATCGACACAACGTTTCTACAATACAATGGACACAGACCATAGGAAAACATGGAAATGCCAAGCCTGTCTCTGCAAGGTTCCAAAAGGCGATAACTCCAATACTCCTGTGCGCCAACAACATACATGCCTCGAACATACACAATCGGCCTCGGCAGCCTCAACAAATGTGGTGGATTTGGAAAGAAGCACCGAGCAACAGAGCAACATCACTGTAAGAAAACAAAACCGCAACAACCATGACATAACACTGCCATCTGATGATGACTCAAGCATACTGGGAGATACATACTTGCCATACAAAAAAAGCTCAATCCAACGAAATGGGGACGACACCCAAACAACTATAACAATAGACCAGTTTGAGAAAATTTTGGACAATAAACTGGAAATTAACAAACAAGCTTTGCTAAAAGAATTAAAAACTAGTATATTCTCGGACTTCAAAAATGCAATAACTAATTTACAGCAGGAAATAAAAGAAAACACTACAGAACAAAAAACTCAAAAAAGTGAAATTACTAAAATAAATAATAACATAGAAAATTTAACAAAGGATTATAACAAATTAAATCAAGAAATAAAAGATCTACAGTCTCGCCTGGCTTCTGCGAATCTAGGGAAGAGAGAGCAAATATCCTGCATGCCACCAGAAAATTCCAAAACAATTGTCTTGTATGGCATACAAGAACATCATCAAGAAACAGAATCAGATCTATGTAACCAAATAGTTTATGCCTTCCAAGACATCATGAATGTAAATCTACATGGATACATTGAGGGCTTGGCTAGATTGGGTAGAAGAGGGTCGAAAAGGCCACTGATGATTGAACTGCTGTCTAAAAGGATGACAAATTATTTACTTGAAAATAGATACCTCTTAAGAAATACAGGACTAGCTATATCTGAATATTTGGATCGGACAACACTACTAGCTCGAAGAAAACAAAGGGAAATTTTATTAGAGGAAAGACGTAATGGAAATCACGCGGTCATCAGGAATAATACCTTAATAATAAATGGAAAAGCGTACAAAGATATACCAAGAGCATGTCAAGACATTCCAAATGCTACACTAACTACTATGCCAGATAAAACGTGCACCAATGAAAACAACAACTTCTCATATAGAGAGAGACATAGTTCTCTTGGACTTCAATCTCAGTCATCGTCAAGTAGTACCCACCACAACATTTGTTCCTTTCGTAAATGATATAAAAATATTATTCCAAAACATAAAGAGCTTTGATAGAAAAAAGCACATCTTAGAATATATTACAGATAAGGACAAGGACTTAAAAGTGTTGTGTTGTACTGAGACATGGATATCGGAAAGGAAAAAGGACTTGTTACAACTTCATGGATTTACTTGTGCAGCATCCTTTTGTCGACGAATTTACGAGGGTGGAGGCGTTTGTATCCTGCTAAAGGACAACATAGAATATAAGCTAAGAAAGGACCTTATGGAGATT
The DNA here is from genome assembly GCA_963555685.1 of Acrobasis consociella. Classification (NCBI taxonomy): domain Eukaryota; kingdom Metazoa; phylum Arthropoda; class Insecta; order Lepidoptera; family Pyralidae; genus Acrobasis; species Acrobasis consociella. The sequence continues at coordinate 16,716,009 of OY743124.1, read as the reverse complement.
AATACAGAATTTTTCTTTGAAATCTGTGCAGTCGAGATACCAAAAATGAATCTACTTGTAATTGTGCTATATTGGCCAAAAAGATATAGAAACACTGAACTCTTTTTTAACTCTATTAACAAAATTCTACATATAGTATCCTTGGAAAACACAAAAAATGTAATTATTGGAGGAGATTTTAACGTTGATAACTTAAAAAATTGTTCACTAACAAAAAACCTTTTAAATGTAATGAATAGAAATAATTTCCTACAATTTGTTCAAGAGCCAACTAGAATAACAAAAAATGGTTCCTCCTGTATTGATCTATTATTTACAAACTTTCAAAAAGAGAATTTTAGAGAAAATGTAAGCGTTGAGGAGTTAGGATTTTCAGACCATAAAGGTATTCTAGCTAAAATTCCTACAAATAAAAATGCTACTCAAAATTCGAAATGGTACATAACAAAAAGATTCTATAATAGTAAGAATATACAAAATTTTAAAAATCACTTACAAAACATAGACTGGACATCAATTATTACAAGTGAAAAAAATGTTAATGAAAATTTTGATCTATTTCTTGAAAATCTCACTCTACTCTTAAACACTTGCATACCGAAGGTAAAGACTCGTCTCAAATCAAATAACAAAAATACTTGGCTAACAAAAGGTCTAAGAGTTTCATGTAAACATAAACGTTTATTAAAAATATTAAATGCGCAAATAGAAAATCCAATTTTACAAAAAAACTATAAACAATATGAAAAACTCCTTAAACGTGCTGTCTTGAAAGCAAAAAAGTTAAATTATATGAGAAAAATAAAAAATTCTGATAATATTACAAAAACAATGTGGCATATAGTAAAAGAGCGTACTAACAAGTTAAATAAAAAACCTAGGCAAAATATAAAACTAAATATAGGTAATAAACTTATTGAAGATCCTACAGAGGTTGCAAATACATTTAACAACTTTTTCATTGAAGTCGGTACTGACACTGAAACAAACAAAAACGGCTCTGCTACAAAAATAAGCCAGCCCTCAGGCAGACCAGTGGTCTCACCTACAGAAAACTCAATGTATTTGCAGCCAGTCGATAAACAGGAGATTCTGAGTATATTAAGTAGCTTAAAGAATAAAAAAAGTCATGGATTCGATGAATTTCCCCCTATCCTAATTAAACAATGTGCGGAAGAATTAGTTGGTCCATTAGAGCTACTGATAAACCAATCTTTCTCTCAAGGCGTCGTACCAGAAAAATTGAAAATCTCTGTAATTAAACCTATACACAAAAACGATGATCCAACCAATTGTAATAATTTCCGCCCTATAGCTTTACCATCTACATTTGCCAAAATTTTCGAAACTGCAATGTCAAGGCGTCTAACCTCCTTTTGTGAAAAGTTTAACATCTTGGATGAAAGCCAAAATGGTTTCAGAAAAAAAAGATCTACGACCCTAGCAGTTTACAAATATATACAACGAATCCTCAACATCATAAATGACAAATATTATGCTGTGGGGGCTCTGCTTGATATGAGTAAAGCATATGATAGGGTGCTATATAAAATATTACTGCAAAAATTATATGCCATAGGTGTCAGGGGAATAGCGTATAACTGGTTTAAATCCTACCTTAGAAATCGTGTCCAATATGTTGAGATAGAATATTATAATCATAGGACAAACACAATAAGTAAAGTAAAATCAAAAACAGTGAACGTAGAGAAATCTATACCCCAAGGCAGCGTGCTTGGGTGTATATTGTTCCTTATATATATCAATGACTTGCCTAAAAATATAGACTGCACTAGCGTCCTATTCGCAGATGATCTATCTATCGTATTTCCATGTAGAAAAGAGACTGACGTAGAAACAAATTTATGTGAGATTTTATCCAATATAGTGTCATGGCTAGAGGATCATAACTTAAAAGTAAATTACAAAAAAACTAAAATAATGCAATTCGGACCATACCAAAGAAAGCCACTAAATATAAATATAAACTTTAAAAATGAACACATAGAGTGTGTAGATACATTTAATCTGTTAGGAATAAATATAGATACCAACATAAATTGGAAAAAACATATAGATAGCTTATCGAGTAAACTAAATAGATTCACATATGCATTGCGCCATCTTAAAAAAACTACAGATTTCAAAACAGCGCTTAGCGCTTATTATGCATATGCATATGCATGGCTAAGTTATGGTATAATACTATGGGGAAATAGCACAGAAATAGATAAAGTATTAACAATTCAAAAAAAATGTATAAGGATTCTTGTAAACATAAAAAAATATGACAGCTGTAAGCCGCATTTTGCTCAACATAAAATATTAACAGTCACATCAATATATATCTTAGAAATATGTAAGTTTGTTAAGAAAAATCAACATCTATTCTGGCTTACGAAGGAACGACATACTCGTCCTTTTAACTTAAGAAATCAAAACAGACTAGACTTGCCAAATTCTAAACTGAAAATGCACTCCTCAAGCACCTATGTAAAATCAATTAATATATATAACAGTTTGCCAGCGCATATACAGGCAGAGGAAAAGTTTAACGGTTTTGTAAAGAGATTGAAGGAGTATTTAGCGGAAAGACCTTTCTATAGTATTAAAGAATTCTTAAAAAATTGACAGTGTTTGACAAATATATAATTAAAATAGAATAAGTTGACATGTATGTAATTTATAAATTAATATATTTCCTTGTGTGCAATAATGTTTGCTGTGCCCTGACAGGGTTCATGTACAGAGCCTAAAAATATGTACCATCCACTGTACTTACATGAAATGCAAATAAATTGATTTGATTTGATTTGATTTGATTAAATTGTAAAATATATCTACTTCTCAGGTTAACAAAGCTAATTTTATTCTGGTTCAAAATTAACGGCATGGAAGAGGCTTTAAGAGTTGCAATCATTAGATTGAACACATATTTGATAACTAAATTGTAATAAAAAATAAAGATCCTTCTTGCTTATCTTGACGATAAAACAACTGCTTTAGATTACTTAGATAATGAAAACCGTATTAACAAAAAAGCTTCAACTTTGTTTATAATCACTTTGCGTAATATGCAAAATACTTCTCACTACATAATAATACTGTGTAGGTATTGTACATACATTATAAAAGTAAAAGGGGTATGGCTGATAGAACTATATAGCGCACTCTCTTTACTATCATAGTTTTAAGTAAATATAACATTTAGAACGTGCATTATAAAATATATCTGTGAGTACCTGCAAAAAATAAAAATATAAGCACAATATAAGAGGTCATAAGCACCTGTCCATAACACAGGTACCTTTAAAACAATACCGTTATTACCTCCCGGCGATTCATCTTCCTGTCTAAGATAGTCTTTCAGGAGATTTATTATGTCGCAGATTTACCGGAGTACTTTTATATAGAGCAATTTCGTCAAAGACTAAGTTATTCTATTTACGTTAGTAACTGTAAAATAAATATAAATTATTATGATAAAAATCACCCAATTAAAGTCTCATACTTTCAAGGTACGAGTCAATTAAGTACATCATGGAACTTGTACATTTGTAAATCCTTTACACAATTAATTCGTAAAGTTTCTTCTTCTTTAAATACTAACTTTTTATTTTTCTAAAGACAGCAGACATCTTAACACTCAACACGTTCGAGATATTTTTCACTAATGCACGAGATGAAGGAGACATTTTTGTTCGCTGTACTTTTTTCTGTTTAGTGTGTGGTAATTTTTTTCAATAAAGAAAATTCTATTCTATTTATCCATATTTAATCTAACATGAAGTCTCTCAGTATGTATGTTTATTGTAAGCTCTAAAACGAATTGACCGGTTTTGACAAAGTTCTTACATACACGTAGTACGTAGACCCGTGTGATACCTGCTTGGGCCGCTAGTTTCACTATGTAATTCACCACAGTTCAGCACGATTGATCTATCTGTCATATCTATACCTTTCCCACTAATCTTTGAGCGATCACAGGTGTGCGTAACCCGGTAGCCGCACAAATTGGCAGGCCGGCTTAGGAGGAAAGTATGCTCCATGATTTACATCACACCTTTTTGCGTTTGAAAGTTTTATTAACGCTACACATGTACTTAGTGTTATATAGTTACATATGTTTATCTTAAGTTGGCAGGGTGGTTTTGGTGAAAAGTTGGTATGAAGTATGAAGCTGTTATAATATTAACAGAAGTTGACTAACATAAGTTTAGTTGCGGTAGTAAAAAAATTGCCTTCAATTAGAGATAAAATTGTTTTTTTTTTTTACTTTGACTTTATTTCGAAAGGTCTCAGACTTTAGAATTTATAATGTTATGAATTTGCATTTCATGATTTACATTACAGAGTTAGTAAAGCAAATGTTATTTCTCTGAAACTTAACCATTTCACTGGAAGACTTCAAGCATTTTTGTTTTTTGTAAGGCTATACATGCTTATTACTATGAAAACTTTACAAATTACAATTCATTTTAAATTGAAGTATACAGATAAATAGCTAAAACTAAATTATCCTTCCTTACCACGGTGATTGAACCTGAGCATAATCGATAGAAAAGAGTGTTGAAACTATGCCATGAAGATCGCTATGTATAAATCAGGGATTGACCTATATATACGTGTAAAATAAACGTATGATGATTGCAGCCGCTAACGAACCTAGCTCGAGCAAACAGAGCTTTCGGGCTTTAGTGCTAATTTAGACAGAATTTACCTCCGTAACTACGTCGGTAAATTTGGACTTTCGGTAAAACCAAAACTGATAAATTTTGCACCTAAAGTTAAGACGCCAATAATAATTTAGTTCAAATAAGGACAATTTAAAAATTTGCACAGTTGACAGTGAAAAATAATTAAACACTAAATACTTGACCTCAAACTGAAAAATAAAGTAGATAAGACTGGACAAATAAATAAAAATGCTATTCGAAAAATCGCATTAAATGTGTCAATCTACGATCTTTATAATTTTCATAAAATTTCACAAGTTACACGAAAGAAGCAGCTTAAAAATTCTCCTTTTCTTTTCTCCAGCCACGCATGGATTTTTAAATGATTTATTACATAAAAAACTTCAATGATCAAACGAAAAATCATACACGATACATCAACAGTACACAGATACGGGGAAGATTAATTAAAAATACGTGAAATAAAACCCGAAACACGGGAATTCGATTCGGGAAATGGGACGGGTTATTAATTCTACCAATTCTGCCGTTCGTTTATTGCTTTACGAATGATTTTGTTTATATTGTGAGGTTTTGTTGTTTCGCCGGGGTTGGAGCCTATTTGTACATGCGCCAGTATATCCGACGGATAGTCAGTCTTTAGTATATAGATGGATTAAACTGCAGCTTACTTTATTTTAAATGTAGATAGCTTATTTACTTGAATCAAAATATCGCCTTGTGGTTTTCGGCAGAGTAGAATAGGACCACTACAAGTCTTCCCGTGGATGTCGTAGAAGGCGACTTTGGAAATACGCTCAACAAAGCTTACAAAGATCATGGGACCTCTCCAACCCGTCTGGCCAACGTGGAGAGTGTAGGCCAAATCCTTTGGCTACTCTGAACAAACATGGCTCTAGTAGTACAAAGAGGGTTGGGCTCCTGCAGTGGAGACTAAAAACACCTGATAATCATAATGAAAATTAGAATTCTTTTTATCTGAAAAAATTATGTAACGTTTACAGGCCATACCCAAATTTTCCGGAGTCCAGTGGCGCCCTCATTTAAAATAAATCATATACCTCTTCAAGCTGCGCCAATACCAGACACAATTAATAGTCAAACAATTGAAGTCGGGAGGAATTCGTCGAAGTGCCGGCTTAGAGGTTAAGAGAAAACTGAGATATGAATTAAAATTGTGTCTTGACCAAGCCTTAGATACCCATTCAAAGTATTTTTTAAACTACTTTTTATAGTTTCAAGTGAGAACGTATAGCTTTTCTACGCACATTTGCGAAAAACGGCCACTTTTGGCTAATGTGCGTAGAAAAGCTTCACGTTTTCACTTTAAACTATAAACAGTAGTTCATAAAATAGTTTTAAGGGTTATCTAGGGCTTGATCAAGACACATTTTTAAATGGTATCTCCGTTTCCTTTCAAATGATTTATTTTAGCCTTAAGGGGATCCTAGTTTACTTCACGATTCCCGTGGTTTATTGGTATTCACGCTAGTCCGCCACTCGGAGGTTCTGAGTTCGATTCCCAGCCAGGCAAAGTTGGAATATGGCCTTTTTGAACTTGTTTCAGATCTTAGTTATTGTATCTTTGAATAAGTATCCCATAACACAATTTTAAGACTTACTTTGGGATGGGACTAGCTCAATCTATGTCATTTGTACTTATTTTATTTTATATTTGTTTATAATGCAAACTTGTTTGGTTAAAATTACGTTTCCGCTATAGCAGTTACAAGAGGGACGGACAACTGAGTTCAATTCAACTCTGTTACCCCGAGGGCTCAAACTTCCAACCATCAGGGTTGGCACAAATAAAATACAAAATGTTAATTATTAAAATAAGAGAAGAGACCCTTTTATCCGTAAAAATTAAAATCCTGTCGACTTGACATACGCTGGGTAAATCCCGTAAATCTATTTTAGTTCTAGATTTAACACCAAGGTCAAATAACCATTTTTTGTTTCTTACTCTCAATATTTACTAATCTAAATTTGACAATCTGAATTTGACAGAGTGTATATAAATTCACTTTCCTCTTGCCTCACTTTCTCGTAGGTACACCTTAAGGCAACCCTGTCATCAAATTTTCCCCAAACTTTTTAATTAAATCTTGTAACGTGTCCAGGACTGTCGTCGGTTCATTTTCGGTCGCGTGGTAAATATGATAATCTGTTTTGACAACTTGCAATTGATTTACATCGTTCTGGGGCATTATTGTTGCTTTTGAGGGTAATCGTCTTATGAAATTTTCAATTTTGATTATTTAGAGTGACGTGAAAGTCAGGGAATAACAGAAAGATAGTATAATATCTTTGCAAATGTCTTCCCTTATTTTCTCCATCTGTTTTCAACCCGAAAGTAAGTGTTTTTTTATCCTAAATGGTAGTCGTAAAGTTACAGGACGAAATGTTTAAGGAATGAAAATTTTTATTGTCGAAGACCCGGAACATAAGGCCGTGAAATTAAAAATCGGCAGAGTTGAAATTTTAAATGATATTAGATTAACGCTTATTTTCATAATAATATTCAAGTATTTAGAATACATATCTGAAAATACAAGTCTGAAAGTGAATTTCATACTTTTTGTTGTTAAAGTCACCCACCCATCATTTTATTTGCTAGTCATTATAAATAAATGTTTATATTTTGTAAGAAACTGACCTAAAAACCTTTTCTTCCAAAGTACTTAACTTTTTATTTCCGCCGAAGTAACTTTGCTCTAAAAGCACCTCTTTATAAGTAGTTTTGAAATACATCAAAGCAACGAGTCCCGCAAAATCGAAGGTGGCATTTTGTGAGGCCATAAAACGCTAATTTTATTAAGGTCCGGCCGGCGCGATAGCGGGTGTAAACAACATCAATATGGCTGTGTCAACCCTGCTACGGTAGGGTTGGGGTAAGAAAACATCGATTTTAAAACTGGTCACTGCTTGAATCGCGGCGTGACTTATGACGTAATCTCGAGTTTGGACTCCTGGGGCCCTACTCCAAAAACATACACCGTATTTACGGGCGTACTAAAGGCACGGGTCGACATCGGTGCCTTCGTTTACACTCCATAAACTCGGGCCGTACAACACGGATCCCATACGAGCCCGTAAACGACGCGCATCGACACCAGTGATGTAACTTTTTGCTAAAGTTACCGGTATTGTATCGGTACTTTCGAAAAGAATACATTTATCTTAATTATATAATAAACATGAGAATCTTACTTTTTTTCTTACAAAAGAAGCCAATCTGCACCTAAAAGTGTTATTATAATAAGAAAAGGTAATTGATTTCACTATTGTCAGATCGTTAAGACTCGATATCCCAGACGCCATGAATGCCATGATCATTAAAAGTCAAGTTCCACAGACATGTCAACTTCAAAAATGACATTTGTGTATAATTGACATCAAACAACAAATAAATAAATATCCCTATTTGTTTATTATATTTCTATCAGTTTTATAAAAACTTCTCCAGTTTTATTTCGAAAAGCAGCTATTGGTACCAAATCAAAAAGCAAATTTTGAGCCACAAGGATGAGAATGTCGCGAGAACCAGGCCGAAAACCCAGTAAATGAGCGCTACGACAAAACGTTTGTGTTAGATGGATAGCTGCTCCGATTGCTTTCTATAAAAACGACGGCAAGGCTTCTATAGACCAAGACTCGAGACGTGAAAAGCCGAAATAACTTGTTTAGATAGCCTGGAGAAATGAAGAATGAAAATAAAGAATGTATTTCATATGCAACATTTTATTGTACTTATACAAATATATAATTATTGTGGAAGTGTTGTGTATTTTTATAAAGCAAATTAAGTTTCAATGCCTGAATTTCTTGTAAGTTACATACTCTAAATTGTAACAATAACCTACCAAAGCACCTAATAAAAACACAATCATGTGCAATTGGATGCATTGCTTACATAATAATAATTATAAGAAGTGCACTTAGTTTAAATTTGTGTGAGTGGTGTATGGTGTTCAATGTTTTGAGTATTTCTTTGTAGAGGTTCTTTTTAGTTTTTTGTAAAAGTTTGCTCCTCCATGCTGGTCGAAGAAAGGAAAAAAACTAGGAATGTACCAGCTACTTCTTTTCTAGCTAAGACCATAAAAACCAATCAATAGAATGGTAGAAACTGAATCAGTTTACATTCAATGTGCCTATGTATATTACTATTTTGATTCCTTTTGCCACCTTCTCGCCCACCACAATGCTAAAAGTGGCCTTTGAGTTTTGTGACATTAGGCTCTGTCTACTTTCGAGCCACAAAGACAAAATGCTTTGTCTGTACATAATGTTATGTAGGTAGCTGCAGAACAATGTAGGCTGTTGAATAATGATTCTCTTTTATTTTATTTATAAACATTTATATATAGTTTTAAACCTAGCAGTGAAATAACTAATCATGAACAACATGGACAATTGTGTTAAAAGTGGCTTCTTTGATGAATGAAAAACAAAACTATAAATATATTGTTTAATTTAATCTATCAAACCCCGACGGTTCACATGTGAACCCGTTAACAATAGAAATCTATTGTGTCTGCGATTCCGGTCGTTGACGGGTTAATGTCCATAATTTGAAATGGTAAAAACCAGTAAGTAGATAATAAATAAGCTACAATATAATCAAAAAGAATGAATCACTGTATGGATGATATCAGTCAGATCTTGGCTGGTTGTTGCTCTTCCGCAGTTGATTCTGTTACCTATATAATACTTCCTGTAGAGAAATGAGGTGGTATTAAGATCTTCGCACCGGGCATGGTACCATTCATTATTTTAGACAAATTGTTATAACACTATATCATCACTACATGTCTCTTCTTGAATACCTGAAATAATTTTATACCATTATATAACATTATCCTGCTATATCTGACGACCTAACCAAGGTCGCTGGAAGGCTCTGGATGCAAGCCGCTCTAGATTGGTCATTTTGGAAATCTTTGGGAGAGGCCTATGTCCAGCTGTGGACATTATGCGGCTGAGATAATGATGATCCTGCGATGAGCGTAGGGGTTAAGAGAGTAAAATCTGCTGGAGGGCACTAAGTGTAAAGTACTAATAGTTCAACTGAGAATAACGAGGTACCGGATGATTTATATGCTTTTGACGACCTCCGTGGCGTAGTGGTCTCCATGCTAGTCCGCCACCCAGAGGTCCCGGGTTTGATCCCCGGTCAGGGCAAATTGGAAAATGGTTTTTTTTCAAATCGTCCTGGGTCTTGGATGTTTATCTATATATGTACTTGTTATAAAATATAGTATCATTGATTTAGTATCCTGTAACACAAGTCTAGAACTTACTTTGGGGCTAGCTCAAAAAAATAAAAAATTGGCTCGAAATTATTGTTTGTCGAATTCGTTATATTTATTGCATACTAATTGTAGACTTTGTCACCCGGACAGAAACAAGAATCGATAGACATCTCATTTGTCAAAATTGGATAATTGGTTCGGATGTTACGGTGGAACACTTTTAGATATCCACAATAAAATATACCTAATGAAATAATAATTTATAAAAAGTAAGTAGACCTCGATCAATGAACGAGGGGAGGGATACTTTCGTAGCGCCCTTTTATATCCGGCGCCCTGGGCGGTCGCCCAACCGCGTCCTACCCTAAAACCTCTACTGCCGACTAGGTACCTATAGATCTATAGATATACGATTAGACCTCCGAAACTCCGAACTAGCCAATAAGAGCCCAAAGCCGTATCGCCGCGACGGCCCCTCTCTAAAAACATACGCCGTATCTACGGGCGTACTAAAGACACGGATCGACACCGGTATGGCATGCTACTCCGTACAGTCGTTCCGTACAATACGGATACGCATCGAGACTATTCGAGACCGGTGGTGTGAAACTTTTTGCTAAATTTATCGGTACTATATCGGTACTTTCGAAAACAATAAATTTATCTTGATTGGCTAATATATATGAGAATCTTACTTTTTTTTCTTACAAGTGAAGCCAATCTGAACCTAAAAGTGTTATTATAATAAGAAAATATAATTGATTTTATTATTGTAAAATCAGTACGACTCAATATCCCAGACGCCATAATCATTAAAAGTAAAGTTCCACAGACATGTCAACTTCAAACATGACATTCATGTGTAAATAACATCAAACAACAAATACCTAACCTAACTCAAATTGTTTATTAAATTTCTATCTGTTCTGTAAAAAGTTCTCCAGTTTAATCAGTTTTTTTTCGAAAGGCAGCTGTTACCAAACCAAAAACCAAATTTTGAGCCCCAAGAATGGGAATGTCGCAAGAACCAGGCCGAAAACCCAGTAAATGAGCTACCTACGACAAAACTGAGCAGCTCTGTTAATTTTGGTGTCTCCAAAGCTTTACTTCGTTTGTTCGATGGATACAACGACGGCAATATAGACCGAGACTCGATTTGATTCTTTTTGCCACCTTCTCGCCCACCACAATGCTAAAAGTGGTCTTTAAGTTTTTTGGCATTGGGCTCGGTCTACTTTCAAGCCACAAAACACATAATGCTTTGTCTGTACATAATGTTTACTTAACATTACCTACTAACCTAGGTACTTAGGTTTATTGTATGGTTCTTTCTGTCAGATCTGCAGAACGATGTAGCCCGTTGATTAATGATTCTTTTTTATTTAATGTATATACATTTTTAAATAGTTTCAAACCTAGCAGAGAAATAACTTATCATGAACAAAATGTACTTTGATGTTAAAAGTGGTTTCTTTGGTAAATGAAAAACAAAACTATTTTATAATATATTGTTTTATTTAAAGTCCATAATATGAAATGGTAAAAACCAGTAAGAAGATAATAAATAAGGCACAATGTAATCAAAAAGGATGGATTATGGATGATAACAGTCAGATTCTGGCTGGTTGTTGCTCTTCTTCCTGTTCATTCTGTTACCTATATTCTTCCTGTAGAGGAATGAGGTGGAATAAATATCTTCACACCGGGCATGGTACTATTCATCATTTTAGACAAATTGTTGTACACTGTGTCATCACCACGTGTCTCTTCTTGAAAACCTGAAATAATTGTATACCAATATATTAGATTATCCTGTTTTAGAAAGTAAATTCTTTAAGATTTAAATGTGATGTACTTTGTCATATTTACAGCTCCGCACATCTCATTTAGTTCAAAATGCTCAATTTAACCATAATTACAAGTAAAGTGCAGCATCAGTGCAGAAATATGCCATGGAACCCGCTGAAATAACAGGGGTGACAGAGCCATAGGGCTATTATAAAAGCCAAAGGCCACTTTTTGCCTTTTGGTGAAGTGGTGGTGAAAAAAGTCATTCAAAATGATTATAATAATGTTTATTAGAATTAACCCCTAGTCAGTGAATATTTTTGTACCACTAGCTAGATAGCAAACAGTACATGTATTCATCAATTTAAATATTTTTGACATTGGATCCAACTTCACATCCGGAATATCAGCTACAGCCATGATGGCTCATGCCCATTCGAAGTGTGATGTAAACAAAGTCAGTATGTAGTGATAAAAAGCATAGTGCTTACATACCTAGTAATATTCTCGGTGCAGATGATTTATATCCTCCATATTAATGCCAAATAAAAGCATGGCTATTTTCGCCATAGCGTGCTTGCTGACTGCTGCGCCATGATGGCAACCTGGGCCACATCCACATCCTTCTGGTAACGGCCCTTGCATAAAATGCAAGAGCAATAATTAATATCTGTAAAAATATAGAAAATTTTATGAGGCAATTTAGGTATGAGGCTAAGTAGGCATATATATATACTTTTTTTAATAAACAAAATTCACAAATTGCTTACCTTTGAGACCTCTTGAAGTTCCGGAGCATTAGCGATGTGTAACTCATACTTTTTAAATGAAAACGAGGGAGGACCTCATTTTCCCTCGCGAGGTACTCGCGACGAGCCTCTCGTTTGAGGCGAGGTGAAGCGCTCGCTCGCAAAGCGGCAACGTCGCGTTGGTTTGGTTCGCGGCCGGCGCGCGCGGCCGCCTCGCGACGAGGAACTCAAACGAGGTGCATCACGAGTGAGGGGCTCATTGCCAAGCTGTTACATTGCTTTGCTATGCAGTCGTATGAAAATGGCGGAGCGCGTGCACATTTTACTCGCCACGAGTATTTTCTCACTGATGCAATCATATTCATTGTATAGTGTCTGGCTGCCAACGATACCTCACTCACACACCTCACGCGTGGCGTGTGCGTGCATCAGTGAGAAAGCAGTGAGTAAAATACGCACGCGCCTCGCCCTCGACTAGGCCCTCAACGAAAATGAAATGGTTCAAGTTTGAAAAACGAGTACTCCCTCAATTCGACGCAACGAGGAACTCAAACGAGGTGCATCACGAGTGAGGGGCTCATCACTACGGAGCATCCTTTAGGTTAGGTTATGTTTATGTCCTCGAACAATTATTATTGTTCGATAAAGATACAATCATTTAAGTAACTGCTACTTAGGTGAATAGTTACATAATAATAAATCACACTGATTGAGCTAGGTAGGACCATTAAACTTGTGCTAAGGGATACTAAATATAGCCACAGCTCAAAGAGAATATAAATAATCACTACGAGTACGTTCACAGCTTTTCGATGGATATGCCGACTAGATATAATTATCTGTCTAATCTGTGATATAATTAGACCTCCGAACTAGCCAATAAGAGCCCAAAGCCATATCGGCGCGACGAGGTCCGTAACTAAAAGAGTTGACGTTGGCGGGGTATGATGCGGGGTGGGACGGGGGGCATTTTCAGTCGACTTACGTGCTGTCAAGTTGACATTTTGACACTTATCGAGTACCGTTTACGCTATTAATCTGTCAAAGTAGTTTAGTCCCGTCTTTAGTCCGTTCGAAAGCGTCGCGACGACATCATCGCGTTCTAACTAGCCAATAAGAGCCCAAAGCCGTATCGCCGTGACGACGGAGTTGACATTGGCGGGGTATGATGCGGGGTGGGAGGGGGGGCATTTTCGGTCGACTCACGTGCTGTCAAGTTGACATTTTGACTCTATAGAGTACCGTTTAAGCTATTTATCTGTCAAAGTAGTTTAGTCCCGTCTTTAGTCCGTTCTAAAGCGATCGACGACGTCATCGCGTATGTGTTATGGATTGCCTTGAACTGCTCGTATGACGGACGACTTTCGTCGATAACATTATGGAGTAAGGCCCCTGCCGTGGCAATTTCAGTTTCTATCACTTGATTTTAGTTAAGAATTTATCGTAAAGAAATCCTGGACAAAAGTTTACTTATCTATCTATACATATAATAAGCGGCCAAGTGCGAGTCGGACTCGCCCATGAAGGGTTCCGTAGTAGCAAATAACATAATATAAAAGTCTTGTAGTATTTTTTTTTAAATTTTTATATTTGAGTTGATTGAATGAAAGGTAAATTGCAGTTTATGACATATTAAAAAAAAAACCACTTACTAGATCTTGTTCAAACCAATTTTCGCTGGAAGTTTTTATGGTAATGAACATCATATATTTTTTTTAGTTTTATCATTCTCTTATTTTAGAAGTTACGGGGGGGGGGGGGGGGCACACTTTTTTCCACTTTGGAAGTGTCTCTCGCGCAAAGTATTCGGTTTAGAATAAAATGATATTAGAAACCTCAATATCATTTCTGAAGACCTATCCATAGATACCCCACACGTATGGGTTTGATGAAAAATATTTTTTTGAGTTTCAGTTCTATGTATGGAAAACCCCCAAAATTTATTGTTTTTTTTTCTATTTTTGTGTCAAAACCTTAATGCGGTTCACATAATACATCTACTTACCAAGTTTCAACAGTATAGGTCTTATAGTTTCGGAAAAAAGTGGCTGTGACATACGGACGGACAGACAGACAGACAGACATGACGAATCTATAAGGGTTCCGTTTTTGCCATTTGGCTACGGAACCCTAATAAAACAGTAAAAAAAGTGTGTCTGTACATTAAATATATTTCCAAAAAAAATATTGGGGGCGATGGAGGCGTAGTAATAGAGTAAGAATTTAAAAAAAATTCTGTCTGTTTGTCTGTTTGTCTGTTTGTCTGTTTGTCTGTTTGTCTGTTTGTCTGTTTGTATGTTTGTATGTTTGTCTGTTTGTCTGTTTGTCTGTATGTCTGTTTGTCTGTTTGTACACGCTAATCTCGGGAAATACTGGACGGATTCGAATGAAACTTTTTTTGTTATATAGCTATTAAGCCTGGGCAACATATAGGGTATAAATGATTTTGGAAAATAGAACGCCTGATGCAGAACCATAATGGTCCAGCTAAACTTTATGAGATATAAAAATGTCGCCTTAGTAAAAGTTGTTCAGCCTGATGAGCATTTTCCAGAGACATAAAGTCCACGCGAACGAAGTCGCGGGCTTCGGCTAGTCTGCAATAACTGTTGTCACTAGATAACAGTCTTTGCGTATGAGTAGCCGTAACACTCTTGATAAGAAAGAAAGATTACCTTGTACTTCTTTTTGGTCGAAATTCTCATGTGCATCATTGAATCTATGCATTGAGTTATGTTATGTCATTGGTAGTTACCTATTTTCTTCTTGTTTATAATGCTACAAATATCTGTAACTATTTTGGTAATTTTCTTTGTCTGCCTTGCATCTTAAGATCTATTCTTTTCCATTTCCGGAGATGTCTGACTATTTCTCTGCATTATTTTCTGGGTATATACCTATTTTCTTACTTACTAAATTTGCTTTGTGGAGGTAAGCTAATACTAATTATATCTCGGTCATTTTCAAATAAATTCAATCTATACAAAAGTTAAATTATTATCGATAACTTTACCGTAAGTATCGAGCGCATCACTAGTTAACCCTTTACCGCAGATGGCACGTTGTGTACAGAACCCTCGGCCGCTGATAGCGGGACTCATTATAATGCTCAAATGAGGTAACGTTAATAGAAGAGACGGTCCTTGACTAATATGGAAGTTGTAATACCTTTAGCATATGGCTTTGCGTAGATTTCGAGGTCTAGTGTTTTCCAAAAATATGAAAAAAAAATTTTTTTTTTTTATTATCATTATTTCAACCGCATAGTCTGCTAGACAGATAGGCCTCTGACGGTTTTGTTTTATGCATAATGTATTTATTTCACGTTTGCTTAATTTCATAAAGTTTTGAAGAGACTGACCCCAGTTTTCGGCTAGAAACTATTATACTTTTCGAGATAGGTATATTTTGTTATTGGAACTAAGTTCCTTTTAGGTGTTACGGACTAGGCGCATGGGGGCTAGGCGAATAAAATGTACCATCTGCTTCTCTTCCTGCGCAGATCTTAGAGGCCGATCGAGGGACTGGGCAAAAAAGCTAATCATTTTAATAGGCGATGCGGCTAGCAACCCATCACTATTTTTATTCCATTTTCCACCTTCTCGCAAACCGTCACGCTAAAAGTGACCTTTGAGTCTTGCAGTCCCTGGGCTCTGTCTGCTTAGAGCTGCAAGACCCAAAGCGCTCTGACTGCCCTGATAGGGATAAAGACGAGATAGTATGTATGTTTTAAAATTAAAAAGAAATGGTTTTTGGCCAGTCTTATACCATCATCATTAGGTCTTTTTGCCTCCACTGCAGGAGCTCGACCCTCTCTGTACTAACAGAGCCTTGGCCAGAAGCAGCCAGAGGACTTGGCCTGCACTGTTGCCATCATCTCCAACAAATCTCTATCCACGTCTATGTTTAAACCGCACTGCAAACATCCTTTTGCTTTATAACCGCATTATTCGCGACTCGTCCGCAATAAGTTGCCAACATAAGGGGCCGATTTGTCCCCGTCCGGTCGCCGCGACTCGCAACTAATGTCATTCTTAACTGGAGACGATCCCGACCGAATGCAAGAAGTATTATTCTTCTCGGCTTTAAATGTGGGAGATTTAACTCGGAAACAACTGTCGTTCTTAGATGTTCGCGTTTATCATGTTATACATATCTACATTTGTACAATTACGTTTTATTTTTCATTTTGTTTATTGTTTTCAACCCACGACAAAAAGATATTGTATGTCTGTCTCTCTGTGGCATTGCGTACGGATGGATCGATTTCGTTGTTTTTTTTTACGCAAAAGTAAGTTCTCTTATGGTGGTTGTGGGCTATGTTTGATGAAAATCAGTTCAGCCATATTGGAAAATAACTTTTCAGTATGCTTCCCAGTGCTTTGCTTCATAAGGCGAATGCCTTGACTATTATACTAGACCATAGAGGCAATCAAAATCAAAGTCTAACTACATCACTTTGACGATCTCCGTGGCGCAGTGGTCACCATGCTAGTCCGCCACCCAGAGGTTCCGGGTCCAATCCCCGGTCAGGGCAAGTTGGAAAACGGCCTTTTTCAAATTGTTCTGGGTCTTGAATGTTTATCTATATGTTTTTGTTATAAAATATAGTATCGTTGAGTTAGTATCCCATAACACAAGTCTCAAACTTACCTTGGGGCTAGCTCAATCCGTGTGATTTGTCCCTATATATTTATTATTATCACATTTTATTGTATTTTGTCATTAAAATTATTTGTGAAATTGAAATTCAGACAAACGATGTTTCGTTTGGCTGAATTTCAAAAATGTGAATTTCAGAAGCGAACGAATGTGACATGTACAAAGTTACATGTATGGTCACTCCCAAGCCCGTACATTTTGCATGTCCGCGTGCAAATCTCCGAAGGGCCTGATAGATACCCCCATTTGTCTTCGTTAGGGCTCGCCTTTCGTCGGCAAAAAATGTACCACTATCCATTTTGTCAGGATGTTATTCCGTTGCCGGATCCTTTTCTGCTGTTTAAACTTGCTTTTTTGGATTTGTAAGGGTCATAAGGAAATTATCTGTTCCATGCTTGTTTGGGAGTAAATAAAATACTTAATGCTTCTGCGAGTCATCAAAACCAAATTAAGGGAATAGACGTCAAAACCCGATAAAGGGTATGGACGAAAACGCAAATCATATTAATAGGCGATGCAGCTAGCAACCCATAACCATTTTGATTGCTTTTCTTCCCGTGTAGATCGAAGAAAAATTAGAAGCCGATCCTAATGACCGAAAATTCGAATCATGTAATGGGCGATGCAGTTGGCAACCCAACTATTTTGATTATTTTTTCCGACTTCTAGCTAAAAATGGCCTTTGAGTCTTGCGGCCTAGGGCTCAGTCGGCTTATAGCTGGAATCCTCAAAATGCAATGTCTGCCCTATTTGGAATATAAGGAAATGACGCCGTAAAGACGGAAAGTTGGAACATGGATGAATTTACGAATATTATTAGTTTCTGGCCAGTTGGATACAAGATCTAAACAAAATGTCAACCATACAAATCACTAATATTGATTCAATTAATTTGCAAGCAACAGGCTAGAAACTCGCACTGTGTAGGGCCTAGACATGAAATCAAATATTTCCGTATCTGTTTTGGATTTGCTCCAAATAAAAAACGAAAATTTGAAAGTTTCCTGGGTCAAAACTAAAGTATATGTTACTGTTAATAGAATCAAACACAAAATAATGTCACTTGTCATTAATCATATCCATTTTCAATTTGATTTTAGATTTATTATTGCGGAAAAACTGATGTTTAGAGCGTTACCCGTGGCGTTACAGAGATGTGGGACTCATGGAGCGCTATGTGACTCCAAGAAAGTATGACGTCTATGATGAAAATGTTTGTTTTGTCGTTTAGAAAAAGTGACTGGTTTGAGTTATTAGAGACTTCTTCATTAACTGTGTATCTCTTGTCCACAGGACCTACAATCGGAAATCGAGACCCACCGCGATGTGTACGCCAGCCTCACGGGAACGGGCCGCCGGCTGCTGGGGTCATTGTCCTCGCAAGAAGACGCTGTCATGCTGCAGCGGAGACTGGATGAGATGAACCAGCGATGGCACCATCTCAAGGCCAAGAGCATGGCTATCAGGTAAGGAACTGTCCTTTTTAATCCCCGTCACAAAAGAGGAGAGTTAATGATTTCACAGATAGACAAGCATTAGCCTGTCTGTCTGTCAAAGTCAAAAATGATTTTATTTAATGTAGGATAAATCTACTCTTATTGAAGGCCATTTTTGTAAATGTTATTTTAGTGCAAAAGCTAAAAACTACTCCAGCGTTTCAGAACGACCTGCGAAGATTACGCCTGTAGCGTCGTAGCGCTAGAATGGATGGACAGATTTCAATGCGGTTTTTTACGTGAAATCAACTTTCCTTGCGGTGGTTCTTAGCTATGTTTGATAAAAATCGGTTCAACCTTTTAAAAGTTATTGGGGGTTAACGCTTCAAAGTCGGGGTCTTTAGTTTACCTGGCAAATAATAGAAAGCGCCATAGATATCAATTCCACTGGAATATGCAGTATTTCCGCCACTGATCGCTAGATAGTGTCGGTTATTTTTATTTGCGTGGCACATAAACTTATTGTAGTTTCTTACTTACTGCAGCCCCTCTTGCTTCCCCTGCTTTTCTGTTATGACTGCTGATGTTGATCAACTCACCCAAGGCCCCCCGCTGCTGTCTCCATACTAATCTGATCTTGTAGGATTTTTATTTATTTATTTATTTAAACTTTATTGCACAATAAAAAAAGTACAAGTGGCGGACCTAATGCCGTATGGCATTCTCTCCCGGTCAACCATTTGGACAAGCAGAAAATATGTGAGGCTGGCGTGATAAAATACGTGAAAAAGTAAACTAAATGTATATCGTACATAAATATGTATATTTAAAGATACATAAACATTCAAAGAATAAACTATCAAACATATTTATACGTTTTATGGTTTTATGGTTTTTCTATGTTTTTTAGCGATTGCATTCTTATGTTAGCATTCGCAAAATCAGCCATAATTATATTAATACTAGCATCCCAAAATATGAGAAAAATGGTAACACCGGCCACATTGTCAAATTTGACATAAAAAACGATGCCACGTTTATCATGTACTAGCGGAATAAATGATTGGAAAAAGTGCAAAAGAAGACCATACAAGATTCAAAGAGAGCTCCTGGGCTTTATGTAGAAGTGTCCTAATGAAGAAGTAAATGATACCCAGGCGATCAGGAGATCGTGACACTTGGTTGGGCATGCTGCAGATTCTAGCCCTCTAAGGCCGCTCTTGATCGGTCATTTTGGAAATCTTTGGGTGAGGCCTATGTTCAGGAGTGAACGTTATGCGGCTGAAATGATGAGAGCATATCATGGCGACAGCGTTTATCCTGCAGCTCCTTCCTCCTCTAAGTCCAAGCAAATTTTTTTATTCAATGTAGATACATTTTTCTCTTATCGAATTATTCTATCTGAGCTGGAAAACACACAGCAAAGTCTCATCATAATGTGATTTTTATGCAGCTGACTTGAATTGAAAAGATGTATTAAACTATGAAAGTACTCCTTGTTTTCGCTAGGTCAGGCTCAGATAGAACCAGTGTCGCGAACTGTCGTGTGACTTTCGCTGGTGGTTGCCAATGGTTATGACCAAAACAATGCTGATAAACATCAGTGTGACCACTCCAACCCGTCTGGCCAGCGAGGAGAGTGTAGGCCAAGTTCACTGGCTGCTCTGACCAAGTATGGCTCTGGTAGTACAGAGAAGGTCGTGCTGCAGTGGAGACAAAAAGACCTGATGGTAATAAAGATGATGACTGTCACCAACGGTCTTACCAGTGTCGTGAACTATCGATGACATACGGTTGCCCGTCTATAAGAACCCAGTACATGTCTATTGTTTTCCTAAAGTTGTAAAACGAAATTTTATTTATCCCACATTACTCCTGAATAAAATTTACATAAAGTTCGGCAGCGAAGTGAACGAGTCTAAAACTTTTGGCACACCTTAGCCGACTGAATTAATTCTCTGTTGCCTTAATCATAAAATAAAAAGTGATCGGAAGCAACTCGTGTGAGTTTGCAACGCACGAAACAATCTTCAGTTTTTCTCAATAAGCATACCGTTGGAAAGGTTAAGGACTCAATCTAATCTTATTGTAAAAAAAGTTGTTCTTAAGATAACACGAACTTTGCATAATCCGCTAGTTTTCAACAAATCATATCAGAAGCTTTTTTCTTAACATGAAAACAAATATTTCTTTGGATAAATAAATAATTTTCTGTAAAGTGCCAAATAGTGACGTCATAGTTTCTTGGAAACTTTTCAGCACTATTGATTCCACCTGTAAAATCACTTCAAAATTGGTTTATCCAATTTCATATTTAATAAAAAATGAGCTTGTTTGAAGTGCCAAATAGACAAGAAACTATTTGGCAGTTCATACAAATTTATTTATTGAATATGATCCACACCAAGTGACATTATTTTGTGACATTTTATTTTCTTGTTACTACTAACAAATACAAAATATATATATTTTTTTTTTAGTTACTCATAAGTTAGATAGAATATAACTGCTATTTCTACATACTTTTTAGTTTGCGCTTGAACCGCCGCGAGCAAGATTTGTATTCCGCTTTATTAAACATGCCCCTTGTTTTTAGGATTGTGGAATTTGGGTTTGTTTAAGAATTTTATTGTTCGGCGGTGTAGGAGGATTGGGAAAAATTGAAATTTAATTTCGGTATGTTTTGCCTTGATTTACTTTATGTAGGAAGTTTTTTTTTTAATCTTTAATGCTCTAAAATAAATAAATAAAATATTACTAGATATAAAAATCAAAGTATTCTGGCCTTTTTCCTAGGAAAAACAGCTTTAATTATAGACAGAGGTATTTATAATACTACAAAAAAATTAAAAACTTAAAACTTTCAGGAATAATTCCATTGTTATAAGTACCTTTAGCCGTTGGTCATCATCATCATTATTTTAGCCAAATAACATCCACTGGACATACGTTTCTCAAAGATTTCTAAAACGACCGATCTAGAGCAGCGTTGGTCTATTTGGGAATTTCTAAGAAGCCTATAGTATGGTGTAGAGACTTTCAAAGTTTTTTGTTTTGTTTATTTTTCATGCTTATACGTAGCTAACATTACACCGGTGTCAGATTTCTCAAGCTGCCTACAAACATCTGACATAGCTTGACGACTGTACAGCACAATGATGATAGCAGGGATCAACGTCCAAAGTTAAAGTATCATTCCAGCTCCAAATTGATCTATCTACATACTGTTTGGTAAAAAGTTACACCATTTTTAGCATCAGGTTTGAGGGAGAAGCTGTGTTTTATAAGTTTTATATGTCTGATAGCTGAAACAATTTAATAATGACAAACTATTGCATTGAACACATTCAAAAGCGATTAAATGTCATTTGACAAAACTCTTCAAACTTCAAAATGCGCCGTTCCCAACAGTTTTTAATATCCAACGAGGAAATTAAACCGATTGTAGTCTCAAAGCCATCACGCGGCGGAAATTCGAAAGATTCTCTTGTGCGGCTAATGCCCTTAAGGTCTTGACGTTTATGGGAGTACAGGAAGACGAGTCATTAGGTATAGTGTCGTTTTTAGTACAGTGGGAAACACATGAAATAACCCAAATGATGTGAACAAGATTGAAAGATTTTCTTGTATGGCAAATGCCTTTAGGGGCTGACGTATGTTTAGATAAAAGCCTTTTAAAAAAAGAATTAAATTATGGTTGTAGCGTTTTGTCTTTTACGGAAAAACTAGAAGCCGAGTTATAAGGTTATAGTTTCGTTGTTAGTACAGTGGGAAAGACATGAAACAATACCCAAATTATGTGAAGAAGATTGAAAGATTTTCTCGTGTGGCAAATGCGTTTCGACATTTATGGGAAAGTAGAAAGTGGGGTCATTAGGAATAGTGTCGTTTTGGCACAGTGAGTACACATGAAACATAACACAAATGATTTAGAGAAGATTCTATTTTCGACAGTCATGGGAACACAGTAAGTAAAGCTGTTAAGTATAGTCACATAATAAATACTAGTGTATAGTGTCGTTTTGGTACAGTGGGGCACACATTAAACATTACACAAATTATGTGGAGAAGATTTTATCGTCGACATTTATGGGAACACAGGAAATGGATTCATTAGGTATTGTGTCATTTTAGTACAGTGGAGCAAACATCAAACGTAACAAAGCATAATAAAATATCTTATTACATATCTAAAAACTGGGACACACATTCAATGGGCTTCAGCGTTAGCTACTTACACACCTAACTACAATAACAGCAACAAACAGCAACTCGTAACATTATAAACCAAATCAACTGAACTGGGTTGATAATAATATGTTAATCTTACATCTAATTTGGAGAAACTGGGTCAGATATCAACAAATTAGTGAGGCAGGTATGCAGGCTTACCTAATATCCAATCTAGTGTTTACGCTGTCTGATTAGTTGTGTGCTAATCCGTACTAAGCATTTCGAAATCCTGTGGGATATAGAAACAGATTCGCGTTGTGTTTATCATCTTAAAATGTTTTCGGATTCTTCCTTAGGGTTTAGACAGACGAGCGAGCCAGCGACAGCTTGAAAACTGTCGCGCGACGATCGCTGACTGTCACTGAGATAGTTACACAACCATTCGCACTAACATCACCATTTAAACATAATTATTGTTCTTGTCACTAGATGGCGCTATATGGTAATAATTAATACATTAAAATCTCTTATTTCTATTATTTAAATAAAGTAGTACTCGAATTGTTTCATCATCATCACCAGGCCTTTTTGTCTCCACTGCAGGAGCACGACCCAATCTGTACTACCAGACCATACTTGGCCCGAGCAGTCAGAGGAACTGGCCTACACTCTCCACGCTAGCCAGACGGTTTGGAGAAGTCTCATCGATGTTTAATACGCTTTGTTTAGCTTGTATATTTCTTAATATGAAAAGCAATAATTTTTTAAAAGAGTATTTTACATTATTAAATTATGTAAACGGGTTACTCACGTATAGAGTCAGCTACTGCCAACATGTTTCGACCTCATCCGGAGGTCTTCATCAGGGCGAATGTGACGAGAGGCCCGTACACCGCACCGGCTCGCGACACACTCGGACTTTACTTAATTTTTAATTTACTGAATTTAATAATAATTGCATCTCAAGTTAGTTTTAATCAAAAAAGAGTATTTTACACTTCCTTGGTCACTTTTTTGCTAGTCGTGTGTGCTGCTTATCTGTGTGCCTACTCCGCAACTCCAATTTTGCCCTCAAATATTTTCTATTTTGTGTTTCTGTTACGTCAGTCATTATATTACCTTTGGCGCTATTGACCGCAAAGCCGGGGGCTTCAGCTAGTGTTTCAGGGTTCCTTACAAAAATGCAAAAATTAACCCCTTAAAAGTAGGTAGAAAAGGCCCTGGGCCTTAAGGCCGCCTGTTACAATTTTTGTAATAAAGTTAAATAAATAAATAACCCCTTATAGAACAGCTCATGCGTCTGGCTGTCTTCCGTTCATCTGTCACAGCCAATTTGCTCTAAACCACTTTATTAAGATACTTGTACTATTATGTATTCTGTGATTAAGATTAGATATAGAAATATTTGAGCAAATTCAATTATTTGACTACGCAGTCTAGTATTACCAGTGTAAATCTAACCTCGATGAGGAGGATCCCGTTGCCAAGTGATTTGTGATTACAAAGGTTCGCCATTTTATCCCTCTTAGGGTATAATGGGGTTTCAATTTGTAAAGTGCTGTCAATCGACTCGTTCTAGGTATAATTACGTCTTGGGATAATCTGCTTGCTTGATTGCGACAGATAGTGTTCTGGTTAATGGTATTTTCAACCTAACGCAGGACTTTCGCAATAGACATAAGAGCCTGAAGACTAATCTTCGTAGGCACTTGTTGGTATCATTGTATGGAAATAAAAGCACACAATTGGTTATTTTTCGTCATCATCATCATCAATTTCAGCCGCATAACGTCCACTGCTGCAGGACATAGGGATCTCCCAAAGATTTCCAAAATGACCGATCTAGAGCAGCTTGCACCCAGCGCCTCCCACTCCCACTCCCAGCGCCTCCCACCTTGGTCAGGTCGTCAGACCACCTTATGGGTGGGTGCCCTACTCTTCGCTTGACTGTACGTGGTCGCGCTACGTGTCCCGCTTACTGCCATTTCAACGATCAAGTAATTTTAATAAATTATTTTTATTCATATTAATTAGTAGCATAATCCGAAACCGAAAACACATTGAATTTTTTTAACCTGTTAAAAAATAAGTAATTTGTAAGCTTTTAAAATCTAAAGAAACGGAAACTGTCAAGTAACGGGAAAAGGATGCACGTACGGCGCTCTCAACGTCACTGCTATTAGGTCTCGCGTGTGCGAAAGAGATAGTGAAAAGTCCCCACCACGCTAACTCTTATATTTAAAATGCAAATTGCTGCTAGATTAATAAATAAATTTTTTTGCTGTTTTAAAAAAAAAAATTCGGTGGTGTGATATATTAACCAAAAAAGAGAGTGCCTCCGATGCCGGCGCTGCTGGTTGCCGAGATGGCTGCCGGCGCTTGTATAACACGATCTGTGTCTGTGTTACTTTCGTCCTTAGCTTGAGTCGCTCGCTCGCTAGTATTTTGGTCACAGAAAACCTAACGAACCTAACCTACACTTCACGGCAAATTTTGAGTGCTGGCGCCGGCAGCTGGTGTTTTAATCTCGGCTGCCGGCTGTACTAACCGCCAGTTCCCAATAGTGATATTTTTAGGAGCCGGCGCCGGCAGCGGAGGCACTTTCTAACCAAAAACATACACAGTAAATACGAATTACGGAAATGATAAAAGAGTAACAATACTTGAATCTAAACAGGTACTTATGTCTTGATATGTCAAAAGTATTACCTAAAAGCATAGAAGTAGAATTTTTTTTACTGCGTAAAAAGAACACACTAGCCGAGTGCGACAGATAATATGATAAGTGTCATCTTTATAAGAGCAAAAGAGATAGCATCAATTTGACAATGAGACAAGTTTTCATACAAAACATGTCAGCCTTTGTCACCCTGGCTCGAACATCGTTACACGAAAATTTGATTTTTCAAATTGTAAACTGTGTTAATTTATAAGGAATCTTATACTGGAAAGATGGTATCGTACTGCTTTACCCATAGTTTGTGTATTAGGTACAAATACAACCCATAAAAAGTTACACAGAAATATTTCGTTTCTGGTCACATTTTACAATGCTCTATATCCATCTTATACCTTCTAAATCTATGCCTAAAAGAATACAACATAAATATGTATAGAAAAAACCCAGATGTTTTCGCGCCAATCGGCGATCTGTCATCTCGGGAGTGACATTTAAAAATGCGTTCGGATACGCGCAGCAGTGTGTCATGTGTAATTTGGACATGTCAGAGAAAAACGAAACGTTTTATTACGGCACGCGTAATGGAATTGCGTTGTTGCAAAGCGTGTTTTATTTTAAATGGTTTTCTGAATGCTTTGTTTATTGAATTTGCACGGTGGTTCCTCCCACGGTGGTAGCGTGGAAGAAGATTTCGTTTAAAAAGGTGTTTTTTATCTCGTCAATCTTTAAATCGTGGAAATATGTGGTAAAAAAAGATATCAATCGCGGTAACTCCCGTAATACTGATAACAGTGGTTTTATCTTTTCGTACTCGAAGGTTCAAAACCTTATTTCTCCGCTGTCCGTCTGTGTGCTGTCTGTCATCAGGCGATATCTCAATAATGTTGATAGGTTAAAAGTTGAAATTTTCACAAATTATGTGTTTCTGTTGACGCTATAACAACAAATACTAAAATTTAATAAAATATGTAACTTCGGCAGAGTAGAATAGGGCCAATCCAAGTCCTTCCGTGGATGTCGTAGAAGGCGACTTAGGAAATGCGAGCTAAACAAAGCTTGTAAACATCAATGAGACCTCTCCAACCCGTCCGGCCAGCGAGGAGAGTGTAGGCCAAAGTCATCTGCTCTGGGCAAGTATGACTTAGATAGTACAAAGAACGTCGTGCTCCCGCAGTAGAGACAAAAAGACCTGATGATGATGATGATGATGATATTGCGCGGGATATTCCGTTCAGTACCTATGTAATTCTTTTATTGAATCTGTGCCTTAAGCTCTAAACACTTCTTCTTATCGTGTGTGTTAGTGACTAACACTAGTGTCAGAGATTTTAAACCGCCTTAAAGGCCTCTGACATGGTTTTAGGTAACGACCAATGTCAAAGACAGTGACCGGGACCGACGGCTTAACGTGCCCTTCGAAGCACGGATCATCTTATTTATCAGACAATGAAGTTATCAGCCTACAATGTCCTAACCAAACTAGGACAAACAACACAAAGTCGTTGCCCCCGCCGGGAATCGAACCCGCGACCTCCGGGTGTGAGCCGGACGCTCTAACCACTACACCACGGAGGCAGTCAGCTCTAATCACTAATAGCCACCTAGTGCATAACTAACTGTTAAACGATTACTAGCTATATCAGGCAGCCAGATTACCGTACCAGCTGACCGCAGACCTGTTAGGACCGTAACTAAGTTAGGTTATGGATAGCGTTGCCAGGCGTCCGGATAAAGCCGGACACAGTCAGGCTTTTTGGTTGCGTGTCCGGCCAAATTAGAGCGTGTCCGGCCTGTCCGGCTTTTGTTAGGCTTTTTACATTTCATGAACGACCAAGTGCTGAGCGCGGCCGAGCGCAGGCGACGAGAGTTGAATAATAATCAAAAAAGCTTTGTTTTAAATAATTTTTTTTTGTTGTACCTAATGCTGAGACAAAATCCTCAATAATGTAGGGTGTCCGGCTTTTCTACCCAAATGTCCGGCCAAACTGGCTGGTCTGTCCGGCTTTTAGGTTTGGCGACCTGGCAACCCTAGTTATGGACATTGATTGATATTTCCCCACAACTTTCATAGGAGTTTATCGGAGACTAGAATTCAATCCTGTTGCACCTACGTTTGAAATAAAGGTTAATTAATAAATTAATAACAATCAATGAATATCTATGGTCAAAATATACTGAAACTATTTTAAGGGTGAATTCACTTCATAATACTGAACAACTTTCCCAAGGATGCATTCCGAATATGAAAGTAATTTTTGGCCTCCCATACAAGATGACGTCAGCTAATGCGAGTTTGTATGGGAAGCCAAATATTATTTTTCATATTTCAATATATGTTTCTTGGAAAAAGTTGTTCAGTATCACAGACTGAATTCATCCTTAAAATAGTTTCAGTATATTTTGTTAGACCTTATATACAATGCCCTTTTTTATTGAGAACAAATCTTAAAGGATGATTCAGTCCATCATTTCGAACAACTTTTCCTGATAAATGTATATCGAAGTACGATTTTTTTTTTCATTTTCCCTAATATTAATGATATCAAGTTACTATTTTGATTTGTATGAGGAACTAAAAGTTACTGCGTAACCTGCGTGCGCCACTTGCATTTTTTGACCCTCCCTATACAACTGTTACATTGCATATACAATGTCCTTTTTAATTAAGTACAAATATTTTAAGGGGTGGTTCAGTCCATCATTTTGAACAAATCTTGCTAATGAATGTATATCGAAATACGAAAAAAAAAATTAAGTTTTCATACAAATCGAAGTAGTCACGTGATATCATTACTATGGAAAATGTTTTATTTTTTATTTCGATACACATTTATTGGGAAAGTTGGACTGAATCACCTCTTAAAATATTTGTACATAATTAAAAAGGACATTGTATTTGTTAAATAAAATCCTCATAAAATATTGAAATAGGTACCTGTAACTTGTAGTTACCACGGTTTTCGCGACAAATAGTCACTTACATACATACATACTATCACGTCTTTATCCCTAATGGGGCAGACAGAGCATTTTGGGTCTTGCGGTTCTATGCAGAGCCCAGGGCCGCAAAACCCAAAAGCCACTTTTAACGTAATGGTGGGCGAGAAGATGGAAAAGCAATCAATACAGTGATGGGTTGCTAGCCGCATCGCCTGTTAACATGATTTGCATATTTTGCCCATTCCCTCGATCGCCTTTTACGATCTGCGTGGGAAGCACTAAGCAATAGTCACTTGTTTTCTGTTTTTGGGATTTATATTCTCCTAGATAAATCCAACACTTAATGTACACACAAAAAGTGTAATACCCTTTATCAAAAGTCAAAACCGTTGTAACCCTAACTAAAAAGGCACTTTAAACCCTCGACATCAGAGGTCACTAACAAGCGTGTCCTGAAGGGTCCTCACCGTAACGAGTCAATACGGAACACTGGTTTGAGAGTATCGTCCCAGGGTACCTTGCGCCGGGAATCCTACTGAAAATGTTAATAACTATGCTTTTGAGTATCTTATAAATTGTTTTTATGCTAACATTGGTTGTATAAATATTGCCCTATTTAAAGGTCTATCTACAAACTGTTTGAAGTAAACATTTTAATTATCACCATATTTACTTTTAAACAATTTATTTCAAATTATGGCGCCACTTCTACTACCATTTCGCCTTAAGTTGCATAAAAGTATTACTTTACAACTGTCTAATAATGAGAGCCAGCCGAGATCAATGGCTTTATGTGACATAATCATCATCACCAGGTCTTTTTGTCTCCACTGCAGGAGCACGACCCTCTCTGTACTACCAGCGCCATACTTGGCCAGAGCAGCCTGATGACTTGGCCTACACTCTCCACGCTGGCCAGACGGGTTGGAGAGGTCTCATTTATGTTTATAAGATTTTGTTTAGCTTGTATTTCCTAAGTCGCCTTCTATGACATCCACGGGAAGACTAAGCGTGGTCCTATTCTACTCTGCCGGAAACCACACGGCATTGTGGCATAATGAGCTTCTCAAAACACGGGGGAGCTCAACATTTTATAACACTTTTGTTGTAAGATAAGAGAGTAATACGTACGATTCGAAAACTATAAACAGGCTTCTAAAATGTTGTCTGATAAGTACAGTGGGCATAAAATCTACTTTATTGCTACTTTGCGAGTGATAGTAGTGTTGCTACAATAATATAAAGATAGTGGAGACGTAACGACTACATTGTGTAGATATAGAAACGCGTCACTATGTTTAGGGATACTCATATACCTAGGTACCTGTTTTTATAAATAATACTTTTTCTACTCCTGTATTTTTATCTGTCATTTTCATATTCACGAACACTATTATAACTTGATAATATCGCAGTGATTATAATTTTATAATGGGAACCCATCACTTTATCGCAATTAACTTCAACGATTTTCATTCCCCATAAAACTATTCGCAAATCTTTTAATACAATATTTAACAAATCCTAAAATCTCTTGACATCGAAATTTCATTTACTCGATTATTCGTTATTGACAAACTCAGTCTATCGTTATTTCTTTTCATATTTTATGTATTTTATCGAAATAACGTAACATCAAAGTTTTGTTACCCATAATTTTGTTTCCACGTAAGTTTCAGTTTGCAAAATAATTGAAACATTTAAAACGAGTGCTAAGACACTTCTATCCATTTTCCTAGGTTAGGGCAATCATATAGGTTAAGTTATGTTAGAACTGCGACCAACACACGCACGAGCCGAGCGAGCGAAACGAGCGTGCCGCGGCAGCGGCCGGCGAGTGCTAAGATACTTCTATCCATTTTCCTAGGTTAGGGCAATCCTATAGGTTAGGTTATGTTTGAACTGCGACCAACACACGCACGAGCCGAGCGAGCGAAGCGAGCGTGCCGCGGTAGCGGCCGGCGAGTGCTAAGACACTTCTATCCATTTTCCTAGGTTAGGGCAATCCTATAGGTTAGGTTAAGTTAGAACTGCGACCAACACATGCACGAGCCCAGCGAGCGAAGTGAGCGTGCCGCGGCAGCGGCCGGCGAGTGCTAAGACACTTCTATCCATTTTCCTAGGTTAGGTTATGTTAGAACTGCGACCAACACACGCACAAGCCGAGCGTGCGAAGCGATCGTGCCGCGGCAGCGGCCGGCGAGTGCTAAGACACTTCTATCCATTTTCCTAGGTTAGGGCAATCCTATAAGATATGTTATGTTAGAACTGCGACCAAGACACGCACGAACCGAGCGAGCGAAGCGAGTTATTATGTGTACCGTTACATATTGAAACATGTTTTTATGAACAGTTTTATCGATAACTTAATATTTTATATGAAATGTTAGTTCGATATAACGTCTTTCTTTATAAGAAAACCATTTTAAAATACATATTTTTAAAAATGTTGTTATTGTAATATGAAACTGAGATGATAAACTATTCGTTTTATTAAGAAAAAAATGTATTGAAAATCGTGGAATAGTTTTCTGGGAAATGAAATTCGATGTCAAAAAAATCTGTATTCTAATAGACACCCTTTTATAATACTCTTTGAATATGACTTAAGAAAAATCTATACTCTATTCCCCAAAAACGCCCCTATTATGTTACCAAAAAGATGCGCCTAGCTGACACAGTTAAACTAAAAGTAAGTTGATTATCGCTAATTTAACAAAAAGCACACGTACCTACCTATTTAAGAAGTACTTCAATGAAATAGTATGGTTTTTATAAAAATTAAAGATTATCGTCAACGGAAGTTAAAAAACATTACAAATTGGTATTCTCTCAATAGTATAGGCTGTTCGGGCGCGCGCACATGTATTAGTCATCGACACGACTCTTTGGAAAATTTGACGAAAAAAACAGTAAAAGCAGTCGATTATTTTTGTTTTAATTCAATACCTACGGCTAACGATGTAATGAATTTAACATTTTCGGAATAAATCAAGTTTCACACGAGAGTGGATTAAAACAGGAAAAATTCAAATTCCAATTGAAGCGCTTGAAAAAAATTGAGGAATTAATTGAACAGAAATATAAGGGTGACTGCGTTGGTAACGGAATTTCGACTGTGTTCCGTTCGATTAGAGTCGAATTTTCAATGAGACGAAAAGAAAAAAGATTTATGACACGTCGTTAAGTTGGAATGATTAATTCACTGCGCTGTGGGGCCACGAATCCTGCGAAAAGGTTATCTCTTCTTTAGAATCCCTGTAAAATAATTTGGAATGTTTGATAACTAGTAAATAAATAAAACATTTTCTATATCAGATATATATCTTTTTAAATTAATGTACTACATACCTACTTCATGACATTTAAAATTTTAGGAAATTTTAATGAAAAGCTCGATTATACGTAATATTGGATTGTATAAGTATATTTAACTATGGCTGAAACCACAGTGGCTGAAACAAACCTAAATATGGAAAATGGGTCATATCATCATCGGATTAGTTTTGTAAAAACATTTTGAGTTTGTTTTTTAATAACAGTTCTAATAACGTTCTAATGCCTTTTCTATATGGTATCTGCTTACAGCTTCTACATAAAAGTTATTATCTTTCTTTCAACGTTTTCAAGATTTTCTCAGCGGTGGCTAATTTTGTGGCCACACTCTTAAAAATGGCTACCTACATTAAGAATGACCGTTACAGCGCGAAAATTAAATTTCGCAGATATTTATGGCGCTGTCGATTGCTCCGATATTAATCGGGCGTTAATCTGTTAATTGAAATATGGAGTCAATGATGAGGATGAAAATTAAACAACACAAATAAAGTGTGTGAGAACTCCACTTGTCCCAGCTATTAAAGGCGTGACATGAAATTTCTAGAGGTCGTAGAGCAAGAGAATAAATATATTTATTATACAATAGAACGGTTACAAGAAATTAAAAGTGATGAGATGTTATTATTATCTGTAGTGAAGGTGGAACGAGTCAAAAATGATGAGCAAAGAATGTCTGAAATGTAAAAATTGAATTTAGGAATGAAATTTGAAAATAATGAAATGATAGAAAGGGGGTGGGCAAGAACTGAAGGATGGTACTTATTGCAACATCGATACAAGTGGATGACGTTAGATGGGGAAACATAGAAATATCCTGCGTCCTTATGTGTAATATTGCAAAACATGGGTTAACCAAAAATAGCCTCAATTCCGAAACCAAAAAATAATGACTGTATAGTGCGAAAAATAAGATAAATATAAAATTAGTTCTTCAACTTATTCTACTCTGCTGGAAACCGTACCTATGGCTTACACTACCTTTGTTGATCACTAACCTATACAAAAACAAACAAAAAAACATCTTAAAGTATAGAAAGACAGCGCTATAAAGAATAAAACTGCAGTAAGCTATCAAATGCCAATAAAATCCAATCTGCATGCGTGGCGACATAAACTGACAGATACGATAACCAAGATGGCGGCTGAAACTAAGATGGCGGCGTCATTTTAACGGCGCTGTAAAAATATCGTGGCTCTTCGTTTGGTTTATTGTTTTTGGATATCTCACTTAGCTTGAGAATAATGGTGTAAAATTTAAGAATAAAATATTATATTACTAGTTACTGCATTGGTTCAGTAGTTACGAAGCAAAGTGGCTGAGACAGATGGACAGACAGACACGCGAGTGATCCTTTATTGGTTTCGCTTTTTATACCCCCGACAAAAATAGTGGTGTTACAAGTTTGACGCTAATGTGACGAACATGTACCGATATCGATGCGTTTTTTTTACATGCAAGTTTTTTGCATTACTTCTTGGCTGTATTTGATGAAAATCGTTTCAGTTATTTAAAAGTTATTGGGGATTAATGCTTGAAAGTTGGGGATTTTTAGTTTGCCAAGCAAATAAGAGATGGAGCTACAGATATCAATTGAAATATGTAGTTCCGCTCATCACTAAATGGCGTTTTTAAAATCCGCTACTCATCGTTTTTGAAAGACGGGGTTTTTAAATTGGTCTGGAAAATAAACTTGTTCTTTATAAATTAGGGTACGTAACTACTTAAAAACGTATACTATGCCATCTGCACCTGTTCCCACTCAGATTGCAGCTAGCAACCCATCACTACTTGATTTATTTTTTCCACCTTCTCGCCCACCATCAATCTGAACGTGGCTTTTGGATTTACAGCCCCAGGCTTTGTCTATTCCATTGGGTATATACAAAACTATGATATAATGTTACTAACGAAATACTCACCTCTAACTACTACGTTCTCTTCATAAAGAAGTATAAATAATAATAGTATCTAGTAGTATATCTGTATGTTTGTTTGTTTTGGAGGTAGGGTCGGTGGGGTTGTGTGGGGTCGCGGTCAGTCCTTTGACGAATTCCTCGTCCTTTGATCTCTGTGAGCTGCACCTACTGTATGGTAACGCAGCAAAACTTTTTGACGAAATATTTTTGTGTGAAACATTCCTTTCATTTTATAAATGTGGTAGAAAATTATTATTTATGGAATTGAAGTTATCTCTTTCCTCATCATCATCATTTCAGCCGCATGACGTCCACTGCTGGACATAGGCCTCACCCAAATATTTCCAAAATTATTAAATTAATCTCTTTATTCAATGTAAATCAAGTTAGGATTTTCTAAGTCACACTGTCAATATTAAAAAGGCAAAAGTTTGTGAGAATGTGTGTTTATGTTTGTTATTTCTTCATGCGCAAACGGCTAGACCCATTTTGAAAAAATTTGGTATGCAGGAAGCTTTCACCCTGGATTAACACATAGGCTACTTCTGTACTGCCAGTGAAAAGGGATCTAAGTCGAGTTAAATCGCTTTTGAGATCTTTGCATATTCTGAATCAGAAAAAAATTAGCTATTTTTCTGTCTTATTCCCATAGTCCTAGGGCTTAAAATGCCAAAGTTAGCGTTGGTGCACAGTAATCTAAGTAGGTGTTTTTCAGGGTTTCGTTAATTTATTTTTGTGTATTATAATACAAATGCGTTTACAACAAAATGAACCGAAGTATTTTTTCAGTTTTAAAAGTGTAAATTAATTTAACTTTAATTATCACACTTTACACAACGGAAAATTAAAACGTCGATATTCGTACATATTGATTTAAGTTTGCTTATTTCTATAAACACGTAAAATGTTTGTAGGATTCCTTGGTGAAAAACGCTTCATCTGTAGTAGAAACACTCAACTTGCGACATAAGTAAGACAAAATAGGTGTTTAGTGATACAACTTTATATAAATCAATTGACACTAGTCATAATTACAGCTTTGATTATTGTGGAAATTGATATAAGTTGAATTCAATCAAATACATATTACAAGTTCAAGAGTTACTAAATTTGCTAGATGGTGTATAATAATATAAGTTAGCGAAAATACGTAAGTGTTTTACCATCAGTTTAGTTATAAAATAAGTATCTATCTACTTACGAGTATATTTATCTGAAATACTACAAGAAATAGTAATACCCGAGCAAAGCTCAGTCACCTAGGTACTATATATCTAATTTCTTATCAAAACAAATAATTTTACGAAAATAATGCAAACAAAATCTTTAATATTGACTAGCCGAAGTCCGCGATTTCGTTCGCGTGGACTTTATATCTCTAGAAAATGCTCATCAGTCTATTATATATATTTCTTATAGTTAAGCTGGACCATTATAGTTCTACATCAGGTGTTCCATTTTTTAAAATCATTTATACCCTGTATGTTGCTCAGGCTTAACAGCTATATAACAAAAAAAGGGTAACATTCGAATCCGTCCAGTATTTCCGGAGATTAGCGTGTACCAACAGACACACGGACAAACAGACAGACATTTTTTTAAAATTCTTTCTCTATTACCACAGAGTAATAATATACCTATTTATATGTCTCCATCGCCCCCAATATTTTTTTTGGAAAAAATTTTAATGTACAGACATACTTTTTTTACTGTCTTATTATATGTATAAACTTCAAAATGCTCGAAATGTATATATTTCAGTTCATATAGTCATAACTATATGAACAAATCTATGGTATTACTATTATTCTTTATTTACGGACAGCGAAGTAAAAAATGCTGATGATTGTAACGTTAGTAAATAAAGACATTATTTGAACATTAAAAAAACAGATCATAAGTATATATTCCAATTAGGTATTTATTAAAAAATATGTTTAAAATATAATGCATTATATATGTTTGTAGGATTCCTTGGTGAAAAACGCTTCATCTGTAGTAGAAACACTCAACTTGCGACATAAGTAAGACAAAATAGGTGTTTAGTGATACAACTTTATATAAATCAATTGACACTAGTCATAATTACAGCTTTGATTATTGTGGAAATTGATATAAGTTGAATTCAATCAAATACATATTACAAGTTCAAGAGTTACTAAATTTGCTAGATGGTGTATAATAATATAAGTTAGCGAAAATACGTAAGTGTTTTACCATCAGTTTAGTTATAAAATAAGTATCTATCTACTTACGAGTATATTTATCTGAAATACTACAAGAAATAGTAATACCCGAGCAAAGCTCAGTCACCTAGGTACTATATATCTAATTTCTTATCAAAACAAATAATTTTACGAAAATAATGCAAACAAAATCTTTAATATTGACTAGCCGAAGTCCGCGATTTCGTTCGCGTGGACTTTATATCTCTAGAAAATGCTCATCAGTCTATTATATATATTTCTTATAGTTAAGCTGGACCATTATAGTTCTACATCAGGTGTTCCATTTTTTAAAATCATTTATACCCTGTATGTTGCTCAGGCTTAACAGCTATATAACAAAAAAAGGGTAACATTCGAATCCGTCCAGTATTTCCGGAGATTAGCGTGTACCAACAGACACACGGACAAACAGACAGACATTTTTTTAAAATTCTTTCTCTATTACCACAGAGTAATAAAATACCTATTTATATGTCTCCATCGCCCCCAATATTTTTTTTGGAAAAAATTTTAATGTACATACATACTTTTTTTACTGTCTTATTATATGTATAAACTTCAAAATGCTCGAAATGTATATATTTCAGTTCATATAGTCATAACTATATGAACAAATCTATGGTATTACTATTATTCTTTATTTACGGACAGCGAAGTAAAAAATGCTGATGATTGTAACGTTAGTAAATAAAGACATTATTTGAACATTAAAAAAACAGATCATAAGTATATATTCCAATTAGGTATTTATTAAAAAATATGTTTAAAATATAATGCATTATATATATCTACCAATACAAATCCATAAACACAGTGTGAATTTGTTCCAGTTGTCAGTGTAACTGGTGTGTCTATATTTACAAATTGAAAAAAACTAACATTTATCATCATTATCATCATCATCACCTAGGCTATTTGTATAAAACATGATTATAATAAGTTACAAGCAACACGTGATATGGACATTTTTATACTTATTTTATTTTCGTGTACCTAATATCTTTGATCCTTTAAATTTGTTTAAAATTAGTAACAGATATCCATGTATTTTGCTGATCATCGTAAGTTAGCTTTGTTAAGGCCATACCCAAATTTTCCGGGGTCCAGTGGCGCCGCCATTTAAAATAAATCATTTAAAAGGAAACGGAGATATCATTCAAAATTGTGTCTTGGTCAAGCCCTAGATAACCCTTAAAACTATTTTATGAACTACTGTTTATAATTTAAAGTGCGAACGTGAAGCTTTTCTACGCACATTAGCTAAAAGTGGCCGTTTTTCGCAAATGTGCGTAGAAAAGCTTCACGTTCTAACTTTAAACTACAAAAAGTAGTTTAAAAAATACTTTGAATGGGTATCTAGAACTTGACCAAGACACAATTTTGAATGATATCTCCGTTTCTTTTTAAATGATTTATTTTAAATGGCGGCGCCACTGGACCCCGGAAAATTTGGGTATGGCCTTAATAAGATGGTTAGTTGTTGTTGGTTACCTATATCACTATTATGTCTGGTCATTATTTACCAACACACTGCAATTCTTTTTCGAGTCTATAAATTCAATTGTGTTATATTTTTAATAATTTTTACTAGCGACGATAAATTCTACCTCATATTTTCCTTTTTCCCTCTCACTCCATTTCATCTCAGCATACTAGTTGCATCATCAGCTCTAATGCTGTGGAGTCTGTTTTAATTTTTTATGGATTTTGCTTTATTTTATAACCAGCTGCTTGCCAAACGTCAACTCCTTGAGAATGCTATTGTATTTCGTGTTACAAAGGTCGTGCTTTTATTGCTATTTTTTTTTAGTTCTATTACGAATTACGATGCCTAGTAAAACATCCACAGGAAGAGGTGGAGTGGTCCTGTTCTAACCCGGAGTCACACGGGGTCTTTCCCGTATTCTCCTTGTTGTAAAATAAATATTCTATCTTTTTTTCCCCCAGTCTATTCTCCTGTCTTGCTTACTTCTGCTAAACGCAAAAAAACTTCTATCTCTGCAAAATCTTTTTTCTATTCTTAGCATATTGCACATTAAAATGTCATGAATTCATATATTTAGCAGATTTGTATCTGGTGTGGACAATTGACGATTAAACAGTTTTTCTCGGGAATTCTGAGCTCTTCTGACCTCTGGTCGTCTTGGTCCCTTCTCTATTCTGGAATCTCTTAGGGACTTTTTAGGCTTCCATAGTAAACAAATTCTGTCTGCTAATCCGCGGTTCTACTCAGAGACTACAAGGACTAGTAAGCTGTAATTCGGCATGAGGCATGAGTATGAAAAAGTGGTAAAATTAAAGCTTGTTAAGTGTTTTTTCAATGAAAGCTTAGTAGGGTTTACAAATCAAAAAGTTATAGGTTACCAACTTATAAATGTACTCAAAAAGGAACATTGTATACAAATTCAATAGATAGTTTTTTAGACATTTTAGTCGCGTGAATGTCATTCGTAACTACGGAACACTACACTGCGCGTAGCCAGACACGTACTTGGCCAATTGTTTGCAACTAATTTAGTAATCAAGAGTGGAAAGACTTCGACCAGATCCCTCCGCGCGCGAGTTGATATCACCACAACCACGTCCATTTTGCTTATCAGGATGCACCAGAGATATAAGTAAGGTTTGCTTAGGATTCGAATACCTTAAGGTAGACGTCGGTTGGACCCTGTATCACAGGCATTACTTTTACATAATAATATGTTTATACTTATATCATTTTACACCTTAACATTTCATAGTTAGATCGCTTAAATATCTGATATATATCACAATACACAAAAATATTAAGGTATACTAAAATGTGTAAACTGATGTAAGTAATATTTTTATGACTTTTGGACAAAATAAAATTGACGTAAAAATAGCTGATCATGAAACAAGTTAATTTTGTTTTGGGACTTCCTGATTATCTTCTTATACACTTCAAAACACTATAAAAATAAAGATGATGTATTATTTGACACCAACGAAATACAAAATGTGTAAATAGTTGCATGTCATTTTATAGCATTTTACACGAATATTTTTTCGTGTCAAGTGATATAACTTGTAATTTTTTTCGATTATCTCTAATATCAATTTATTTTAAATTGTTTTAGTCATAGAGACTTCTTTTATTTTGAATTATCTATCAATATCACTAATCAAAAATTTTCTAGCTGATGTATAGAACGTGCAGGAATTTTTTGGAACTTTGAACTCGATTTTTTCAAAACCACATTTTTTGACTTAGATCCCTTTTCACTGGCAGTACAGACTTTTTCCACGACTAACACGGCGGGGTGCAGCTTACAAAAATGCTTGTAATTCCACATTAACGCGAAAAAACAATGCTGCAATAACATTAATAATATTTACATTTAAGAAAATAAAAAAATTAAATCAAAAACTATTTTCATTGTTAATACGACAAAACGTTCATTGAAGTATAAAATAAATAGTGTACAGATTCATGACACTTTTTTCATTGATCTTTACTAGATTTATTTTGTAAAGGTTATACTTACGTCCCTTCAATAATTTACAATAGAATCTTCAGCTTTTACGCCAAGGAATGAAACTGCAGCTTTCAGAATCTGTGTTAATTTAAATAATATTAAGTGGAATGAGAAAGTGTAAAACTCAGTGCAATTGGCTCAGATGTGGGGGCGAGATTTATGCTGTAGGGAAGAGCTGTTTTATCGATATCGACATTTAAACAGGACACATTGTAGTATCTAAATTAAGTATGGATAATTAAAATTTAGGGGCGAGATTTATGCTGTGGGGAAAGCTGTTTTAATAATAAGAGGAAGAAATTGTAGTATCGAAGAATTATGGATGATTTTAAGTAGAGAAGGAGTGACTTTTATTGTGGGAAAGAGTTGTTTTATCGATATCGATATTTAAACGGGCGACGTTGTTGTATTTAAGAATATTATGGATAATTGAAATGTACGTGCGAGATTCGTTGTAGAGAAGAGCAATTTTATTGGTATCGACATTTAAACAGGAGACATTTTAGTATCGAAGAATTAGAGAATATCATGTGGAATGAGAAAGTGTAAAACTGAGCGCCATTCGCTATTCTATTCTATTCTTAGATGTAAGAATGAGATTTATGCTATATGGGAGAGTCATTATGCCGAAATTTACGAAATATTGTAGTCAATTTTAATATTTGCTGTAAAACGTTGTATCTATATGCATAAAATTTTTCAGTCTACAGCATAGACGCTCACAAGACTCAAAGGCCTCGGTCAGCGAAAATTGATAGGTGAATAGATGGAAATACAGTCCTGTCAAATCCGGAGTTCTAATATCTTAGCGGGAAGGGGAAAAGAAATGGTTGGATTAGTACAATGCTACCCATTTGGGAGCCATGATTTTTAGTCAAATTTATCATGACTGGGCTTCATAATTTGGTAAATTTCTTACTATGATTATTAACTTATTTATGACAGCAGATTGTTTTATGAATATCATGCCTCGTTAGACAAAAGTTAAGTTCAAGAAATTTACACATCTAAAGTAAATTGCAACAAAAGGCTGCGATAAAATCTTAGATTCCGCCAACACTAGTCGAGTTAAACACATAACACTCGGTCGCCAAAATTTCAACAATTGCGTCTCCGCGCCAAGTTTTGAGTTATATCCGCAGAAGCCTCCTTGATTCCAGATAAGTCTGCAATCTCTTCTACCGTGTAAGGAGTTAAAGACTTGAGTTGTAATAGTTATTTTTACCGAGTTTATAAATGAGAGAAGTTTTCGGGCATGGAAGTGCACGGCTCTGAAGCAGAACAGCTAAGGAAGCATAATTAAAGGAAACTTACTCAAATGAGAAATACAAACGCTAATATGTAGCTTTTGCACTAAAATGATATAAAAAATGATTTTCAATGAGAGATAAATTCATCTTACATTACATAAAATTAAAAAATAAATCATTTTTTGACAAGTTTTCTTTTCAGTAAGATATTTCAGCCAAATCTAAAACAGAAAATCTTTCAGAATTTTATTAATTTTTAATGTGAAACAGAAAGTATAACGATTATATTATATTGTCAGAAAATTAAAACCAAATTCAAGCTAGTGGCAACCCGAACTGCCTTTTTTAATCGCGGCAGTAGCTCTCTTGGTTGCAAGTGTTCGACTCGTTGAGACGTTATTTTGATGATATCATTCTATGCCTATTCAGTTTGAT
Source organism: Acrobasis consociella (assembly GCA_963555685.1). Lineage (NCBI taxonomy): Eukaryota > Metazoa > Arthropoda > Insecta > Lepidoptera > Pyralidae > Acrobasis > Acrobasis consociella. Next base: position 16,674,960 of record OY743124.1, on the reverse strand, counting down.
GTAAATATTCATTTTCGTTCCTCTTGTTTATTAATTGTGCGTTATTTAATTTGTTTAAATTAGGTAAAACTGTTGTGATTTTGTCAACTGATTTTTTTTAAAATAAAATTTCGCTTGAGTTTTTAAAAATATTTTATCATTTTCCTCAGAAACCGGCTAGAGAGCAACGCGGAACACTGGTCAGCGCTGCTGCTGTCTCTGCGGGAGCTGACAGAGTGGGTCATCCGCAAGGAGACCGAACTCAACGCGCTAGCGCCGCCACGCGGAGACCTTCCTGCGTTAATCAAACAACAGGTATGCACCTATGTATGATACTCTCTTCTTCTCCTTAGCACCTCTCTGTCTCTCTCTCTCTCACTCTTTCTACGGGAGCTAACAGAGTAGGTAATCCACAAGAAGGCCGAACTCCACGCGCTAGCGACGCCTTGCGGAGACCTACCGTCACTAGTCAAACAACAGGTATGTACCTATGTGTGATACTCTTTTCTTCTACTTATTAACTCTCTCTCTCCATGGCCGAACTCTACTCGCTAGCGAGACCTACCTACAGTAGTCAAACAACAGGTATGTGCAATAAGCCCAGATGTTCCAGTCCTTACTTTTTCTTACTAACCATCTATACCATGACCCAGTCATCAAGCGATGTCAAATCATGTTTGGTCGAATCATTATCATCGCCAAATCATTATTATAATACCTTTTGGTAATAAAATCAGTAAGTATAATGCTTTTGCACAAATCTGCGCACTGCGAAAGCTTTCCATTACCTATTATTTAAATTTCAATGTAATAACAATTTCGGCTCAACCCAAAGCTACGCCAACGGCACTTAATGTATTTCCGAATATAACATACTGATTACAAATCGAATATTCCATAATTTGGCTCATATCTAGAACATGCAATATGTCGAATATTACATTTCTGCATGCACTAAAACGGGATACCATCAGCGATAAATAATTTGGGCTAATTTCGTGACGCGTCAAATTGTTAACCGAACGGGCGGCCATTTTGAGTCCGCCATTTTGTGTTATATGACACCGCAAATGGTTAAATGGCGCCTATCATTCTTTGCATTTTTTAATGTGTTATTTTTTGGTAATGTGTACGTTACGGATAAAGATTTGAAAGCTAAAACTTAAGTTAAAATTGGTGTGAATGGATACAATTCTATTAAAAACAAATTAACATATAGGATAAACTAGTAGTACCAAGTAATTAGTAAATTTGCCTATTTATTTCTAGTATTATTCTGGAAGCCTTGTAGTATGGCTTTCATATCTTCAATTTAATCAAATAGAGGCCAGAGTGTTGTTTGGGAAAAGGTTGCGGCGATATTTCAGCACTCGCTTCATTTGACATAAATTCGCTCATACTGAGTGGAAAATGAAAAATAACGACCCCCTTTTATACCCGATATAATATGTTATTCTTCGTAATATGTGAGTACTAGGAGCGTAAATGTCATCTTTCTTTTATGTTTTACTTTTACGTTGTACGTGTAAAGTTGCTAAGTAAAATATTAAATAGTACCTGTTTAATATTTTCCAATGTCTCCGGGATAGAAAAAAAAACACAGAAATCCGTAGAAGGACAAGACTCACCGACAGGGCCAAGGTAGCTCAAAGGAAGTGGCGTTGGACGGGCCATATATGCCGAACAAGAGACGAACGTTGGAGAAAAGAAGCACTGGAGTGGAGACCGCTAGTAGACCAGTTACTAGATGGACAGACGATCTGGTCAAAGGTCGAACGGAATTGCGTGTTGCTAAAGGTCTACACTTAGCATTGGGTTATAATGGGCTGAAAAATTGCCGAAAAGGTGGGAGGGTGCGATTGGCACCTTAATTTGCCGCCCCTAAAATACGCCGCCTTAGGCTTTAGCCTACTAAGCCTATTGATAAATTCGCCGCAGCAACTGTGTTTGGAGGTGCATAGTCTCTGCCTACCCCTATGGAAAACAGATATAAATACATATTTTTACGCCTATTTTCGTGGGGTTTGGCAGAAACTATGAATATCCACTTACTGCAATCCTTGCAAAACTTTTTTTAGCATGCTCTCCGGTTATGGGTACGCCTTACATGTTTTAAATTAATGTATAATGTAACTAAAGCATTGCTAATGCCGTTAAATAGATCACTCACAGAATTATGTCGTTTGCTCTTCTAGGATGACCACCGCGCCTTCAGGAGGCAGCTGGAAGACAAGCGGCCAGTGGTGGAGAGCAACCTCCTCAGTGGTAGACAGTACATCGCCAACGAACCGCCGCTGTCCGACACCAGTGATACTGAAGGTATGTTTTACACTTGCTATATTTTATATTATTTTTACGACCTCCGTGGCGTTGTCGTCACCATGCTAGTTCGCCACGCGGGCCCGGGTTCGATCCCCGGTCAGGGTAATTTAGAAAATAACCTTTTTCAAATTGTCCTGGGTCGTGGATGTTTATCTGTATAAATATTTGTAATATATAGTATCGTTGAGTTAGTATCCCATAACACAAGTCTCGAACTTACTTTAGGGCTAGCTCAATCAGCGTAATTTGTCCCTATATATTTATTTATCATATTCCATATTTTTATTTTCCACTTAGCATGGTCTTCAGCATCGTTTTAACGTCCAGAATAAGTGATTTTACGAAATAACCGATTGTACAAGTATGTCAAGGAACAGAAGGCTCGGGAATAACAGTTATCCAGTATTAGTTTCAGCGGGGACGCCATTATTACCACGTGTGGCGACTAGCAACAGATTTCGGACGGCCTTTCGAAAAACGGAATATTGCTGCCGTTCGCAGTTATCGCAACTAGCGTCCCGAGATGTTACCCGCACCTAAAGTAGCCTATGTAGTAATCTAGGTTGTCAGCTTCCTGCATACGAAATTTTATCAAAATTGGTCTAGTCGTTTGCGCCTGAAGAAGTAACATACACACACACTTACAAACTTTCGGCTTTTTAATATTAGTGTGATATGATAAGCTTCCAACATGATACACGTTTAAAAGACTTACACGACTAAAAAACCTACGCATATTAGATCACTATAGCATAATAAAATTAAAATAACAGTCAAGAAACCAAAAAAGAACTCGAAGTTTCCATACAAATTGTCCGGGCGGCTGCTCAGTTTGGTTTGGAAATGCCGTTTTTTTTTTTGTTGTTTTACTGTTATTTTAGCACAGGTATGGCACTTCATACAAACGGAGCAGCATATATACCTAGTACTACTACAAACGAAACAATCCGTCCGTGCACACGTCAAATGTGTGAGTTAAACAATCAGGGTCGCCACCACAGAATTTGTTGCTTAGCTTACCTGTTTTTATCACTCGGAAATCTATAAAATTTTCGTTATTTATTGTTTTCCGTGGATAAACAATAATAAAGTGCGCAGTTTCTCACCATTATAATTCAATAATCCTAAGTGACTCGCGTAATGTTAACGTGCAACTACCAATAACCCTGTTTTACTGCCACCTACACCTCACAATAACGGGGGAAGGGTTGCGGGGACACCAGATTGCGGGGGACGGTGCGAGTTTCCGTTCTGTATGTAATACTATTATTAATTCTGTGATTTTAGTACCATTATACTGTAGTGATCTAATTTAACCCGTGGATCGATTTTCTACGGGTATGTCCCTTCCTCGTTGTATAAACGTTTAACCATGACAAAATACGCTGTCTCGAGATCGCGCCTTGCATTATATGAACATACTTTAAAGTTTATTTCCATAAAAACACCCTCTCCGATGCGCAAGGGCACTTATGGTCTGTTCACCAATCCGCTTAGGGTCAGTTCCGACAGAGTCCTCTCTGCACTGACCGTAAGTCAGGCCTGTGTCACTCCCCGTTTAGGTATCGAAAATATACCTACATTATTACTGTGCGCGCGGCGACCACTACGAAGTGGCATATTCAGTGACGTGAATTGTACCTATGTCTAGAGTTAAGTATAAGAATGAAATTGGCTTGCAATGTACTTTTAGGTATCTCAACGAAGAGGTTTTGAGTTCTGAAGCGACCATATCGCTAACGACATTGAGTAGATATTTCTTTTAATTCCTTGGCTGAGTAAGACTTCTGTAACGTAAGTACTGGTACTTATTCTGACCCTAAGTAGTAACTTATAAGTAGTCTGTGCCCTAAGTGTCCTAATTGCACGCGGATTGGCGATCAATCTGCGCTTGATATTCACGAGGCATCCAATCAGTTTTCATTACTGTTTCAACGGCACACAAAGGGAATAAGGAATAAAGGCTTTTACTCTGCAAGACTAATTAATTTACACTACATAGGCTTTACCTACAGATAAATAATTATAACACAAACAGCGCAAACAAACCGGTACGAGCACGACCTTGGAAAAACCTTTCTTATTAAGTTTAAAAAACAAAGTTTGACAGTTTGTATGGATGTGTGGATATTTGTATCATTTTCTTGCCAAATCGGCTAAACGGACTGGAAATTAGAATTAAATTTAGCATGCTATTTTTTTAACACTCGCATTGTGTAGTCGGAAAGCCCCGCTATTTACGGATATAGATCGGTTAAGACGATCATCTTCAGGACAGTGTTAGGACGAGCGGCGACCTGACGGTTTACATATTTTATCTCGGAAAAGTGTAAGGTTCCCGTGCGATTGATAAACATTTTCTACAATCTGGAAAACTAGGTACTTAAATAAATAAATACAGACAATTCACACAGATTGAGCTAGCCCCAAAGTAAGTTAGAGACTTGTGTTAAAGGATACTAACTCAACGATACTATATTTTATAACAAATACATATATAGTTATAAATAAATATCCAAGACCCTGGTCGATTTGAAAAAGATCATTTTCCATCTTGACCTGACCGGGGATCGAACCCGGGACCTCCGGAGTGGCAGCCTGGCATGGTGACCATTAGGCCACAGAAGTCGTTAACATGCTTACCACGTCCCCTTTTAGGCCAGTTCAGTTATCATTTTGTCCGATTTTTAGACAATAGCAAAAATCTTTTCAAACCTACAGACCACAAAAAAGTTATACACCATTGCACACAAAATATCGTACGTAAACATATCCTAACGACAAGGCCAGCGGGAATGGCCCCATTGGCCTCAAAGGCCTTCAATGGCCTTCAATGGAGTCCATTCGACGTCGTCAAGTCCGCCATTTTGGCAGTTTATCCGAAATGACGGTTGGAGCGCGTTCGAATTCTCGCTCGCTATTGGCCCATATAGCGTTCCATTTTTGAATTTACTGCTCGTTAGGATTATGGAATGTCTTTATTCGGTTTTTGTGTAAAATATTAATGACAAGTTGGTGCCCGCAACTTCGTTTACGTGAAATTGAAACATGTCTTTATTTACTGATATCAAATGTTAATGAAACAAAGCCTAGTCCTCCCGTGGATGTCGTAGAAGGCGACTTATGAAATACAAGCTAACAAAGCTTATGAACATCAATGAGACCTCTCCAATCTGGTCAGCGTGGGCAGTGTAGGCAAAGTCAGTCCTCTGGCTGCTCTGGCCAAGCATGGTTATGGTAGTACAGAGAGGGTCGTGCTTCTGCAGTGAAGACAAAAAAACCTGATGATGATGATGAAAGACTTTTTTTTTGTTTTAAGATCTCCAATCAACCTTTAGGAAAAACATATATAACATTGGCGGTAGGCGCTGTAAGATTTACATTATTATAAACATACATGTACAATATACATACATACATAAATACCTATTATCATGCATGCCAAACACCCTGAGACACGATACGGTAGGTAAACCAGATATCCTAGGTGCCGTATTTAACAATGCATATTCGGTCTGCCAGTAGCTCTGATCTAAGCCTAGTTTAGATTGCGCTAGTTATTGAACGAGCAAAAAGTCGAACAGATTTTATTTGGCAAGTATTGTTTTATTTTTTACTAGCCGAAGTCCGCGACTTCGTTCGCGTGGACTTTATGACTCCGGGAAATGCTCATCAAGCTGAACCACTTTTCCTAAGGCGTAATTTTATATTTCTTATAGTTTAGCTGTACCATAATGTTTCTGCATCTGGTGTTCCATTTTCCAAAATCAATTATACCCTATATGTTGCCCAGGCTTATAGTTTCATTTGAATCCGTCCAGTATTTCCGGAGATTAGTGTGTACAAACAGACATACAGGCAAACATACAGCCATTATTTAATTCTTACTCTATTACTATGTCTCCATCGCCCCAATTATATTTCTTTGGAAATATATTCAATGTACAGACACACTATTTTTAAAAGTTCTTTTTTATTTTTACATACATGTGAATGGCGGACTTAAGGCCTTTTTACCAGTCAACCAACAGTTTTTTAATAACTAAGAGTATACATAGACAGAGAGGAGCTTACTTCATAAAATAATACGACAGCCATCCGATAGTGTCGTCCTATTTCTATGTCAAACCAAATTAGACTTTATTTATTTATTTTATTTTATTGGTTCATGTACACTTGAAAAATTACCATCATCATGCTCAATATTGTATAACACTGAAACGCGGATACGCATTACGCAGTAATGTTCGTATTGCGTATCTACCGCTTTTGGAGTAATTCCCAATCCTGCAAAACTATTCGATTTTAAGGTTTATTTCGCTGAAGGATTTCTGATGTACTGAACCTTCCAGTATTTTTTTTACGCACTCGACTTATTTCATACAATGTCCATTAGGTGATTATTTATTGAAATAAGAAAGAAAAAAGAAAAAAATTACATATTTACAAATATTGACACAGAAAAAAGTTAACTATCAGTTTAGTCTAAAAAATCGTCCATTCGACTTTATTTCGAACATATGGATCTCTAGTTCTCGACCAATGTAAACACAACCGAGTCAGAGCGTTAACGAAGCGGCTGTTTCTATGAAATGGACGGTACCTGCGTATTTTGGCTCAATTTGAATTTCTATGTCAGCAGAAACGTAACTCTATAACTTATAGACAAGCCTGCCAATTTAAATGGATATGTAACACTGCTTTCGAGAAAATAATTTATGTTAAAAGAGGGTTCGAAATGCCCTAATTTATTGTTGAAACTGTAGACTATTAGGAAATAATAGTTATTAGTTCATTATTAAAAAACTTAGGATTTTCCTAAGTTGAGTACAAAGTTATTTAATAGAATATTTTGGCAAAAGAAGGGTAAGCACTTATGTTAAATATACTGTGTCAAAAAATCTTACAATTTTTTTTCTATGACGCCTGGACCGATTTAGGAAAGTCTTTTTTTGTTTCAAAGGGGTACTCGTCAAGCGGTCCCATAGAAATGTCATCAAAATCGGTTGTGTAGTTTGAGAGATAAGTCGGTTTTTTTTTTTATATTAAATAATCTACTTAATTGTCAATAAGTTAACTAACGTATTTAGGCATGGCACCAGTGATTAACAATAATTTACCAGATACATTTAAGGAGTTGAATACGAAATGATTTATATATCAATTAAAATTATTTTTGACGGAAAAATGTTATTACTCTCTTGACCATTTTTTCAATGATAATGTTTTGATGACTAAAGTACCTAACTTATGATTTTTAATTGCCTATTTAATCTTCTTCTTATTATTAAAGAGCTAAGCTCTTGTCTGTGGAGCAACCAATGCCTTCCATCTCTCTCTGTCTAAAGTCAACTCCTTAATATCCTTGTATGTTGAAACATTAATCTGATTCTTTAGTTGTTTTATAAAACTATCTCTAGGTCTTCCTTTGCCTCTTCTTCCCTCGATTTTCCCCTCCAATATTTAATATACTATTATTTTATGTCCAGTATGGGCCGAGCATGGTGGACTTTATGTAACCAGAAACCCCGTATTTACTTGTGTTCTACAATAAAGAGGTTTTGTATTTGTATTCTAACTAAGATATTCTTTCTTCCCTAACAGCAAGCCGCGACAACGAAGGTGACTCCCGAGGGTACCGCTCGGCGGAGGAGCAGGCTCGGGAGCTCGCCAGGTCCATCAGACGGGAGGTGGCCAAGTTGGCCGACAAGTGGAACAGCCTGATTGACCGCAGCGACACCTGGGGACGGCTGCTGGACGATGCTGTACAGGTATGTACAATTTTTCACATTTTATTATGTCTCCCATGCTGGTCTGGGAGAAAAGAAAAAACTTAGAATGTACCAGCTGCTCTCTTCCCGCGCAGATCGTAAAAGCCGATCGAGGAAATGGGCAAAAATGCGAATCATGTTAACAGGCGATGCGGCTAGCAACCCATTACTGTATTGATTGCTTTTCCATCTTTTCGCCCACCATGACGCTAAAAGTGGCTTTTGGGTCTTGCGGCCCTGGGTTCTGCATAGAGCTGCAAGACCCAAAATGCTCTGTCTGCCCCATTAGGGATAAAGACGTGATAGTATGTATGTATGTATTAGGTACAGCTGTCACGTGACGTAGGCAATCGTCCAATATCATGGTTGCCCTTAGAATATTTAGTTTAACCGCTCTTTTACCGTCAATATAATATAAATAGTATTATAGATAGTGCGGAAAAAGGTCGCCTCTTTATTGCAGCGTGTACGTAACAGACACAACAGCATCCTAAGGATGATATCCTCGCGTCTCGACTGCCCCATGCTGAAAAATTGCATTCGAGTGGCCATAGGGGGTCGCATCTAATTATTTATTACTTTATTCATTAATTATTGTACTTGTGTCATTATGGTATTGTACATGTGTCATTATGGAGAAATCCGAAATAAAGATTTTATTATTATCTCTTAATTTATTTTTAAACATATATTAGGTTTTTTTATAACATATCCATAAAAAGTAAAATATATAAAATACACTACTTATTATTATCTCTTTATTTATTTTTAAACATATATTGGGTTTTTTTATAACATATCTATAAAAAGTAAAATATATAAAATACACTACAAAATATAAACACATTATAAAAAACCTAATATAGCTGCCCACTGACAGCGGGGGTAAGGCCCAAGCTACCGGTGGTTAGGGCCCCAGAGAGAGAAACCTCCTGACAATGCGTGTCGTGTCCAGGAGTACTGCCTTCTGAATCTGACCCTTGACCCAGCTATCTAGCGAGAGAGTCTTAAGATGTTGGTCAAGACTCTTCGCTATTAGACCGTTCGCCGATACGACTATCGGGACAATGATCGTCGAATCCACATCCCACATGGCGGTCACCTCGTGGGCCAAATCAAGGTACTTGCTAAGCTTGTCCTTATTATTATTATTATTAAATACCAGATACAATAGTAAGACAATGAACGTGGACATTTATTAATGTCGTGCGGGTCTTACCGGTTAAAATGGACTTTGAAATTGTAAGTAAACACAGCACGTGCATTTCATACAGACACATAGAATTGGGACTTTCCTGGGTCAAAAATAAATTATTTGATAATGATGAAAATATTATATACTTAGCTATTATATAGGGACTGCCTCCGACTGACTGGATATTATATAACTGCCTCCGTGGTGTAGTGGTTAGAGCGTTCGGCTCAAACCCGGAGGTCGCGGGTTCGATTCCCAGCGAGGGCAACGACTTTGTGTTGCTGTCCTAGTTTGGTAAGGACATTGCAGGCTGATCACCTGATTGTCTGATAAGTAAGATGATCCGTGCTTCGGAGGGCACGTTAAGCCATCGGTCCCGGTCACTGTCCTTGACATTGGTCGTTACCTAAAAACCATGTCAGAGGCCTTTAAGGCGGTTTAAAAACTCTGACACTAGTGTCACTAACACACACGATAAGAAGAAGATAATATAGGGATAGCTAAAATACTAATACACGTACATGAAACCGGCGTGTCTGTAACATTTTACTAGTGGTAAATAAACATCAACATAAAATTACGAATAATACTGCTAGCGCCATCTGTGCCGGACGCTGGACAATTGAAGAAATTTATCCGAAACATCATTGCGTTTGGTTTGTAGTTCTCGCTCGAACATGTAGATGGCGCTGCTTGTATAACTTACGATTTCATAGTTTTACTAGATTCTCATTCTTGCAAGAGAATATTTGTTTTACTTTTATAAAAAGTCAACAATAGTTTAGGTATTTATGAATATGAATTAATTTATTTTTATATGACTTATTACTAAGGTAGTTTGTTAGTTACCGCGTATTTCGCCTAATTGAATTTTCCTATTAGTGAGAAGTGGGCAAAATATAACATTATTTTGAAAATGCTGACAAAATATCAGTACTTACATAATTACATACTTACACTATTACGTCTTTTAACATAATGGAGCAGACAAAAGTAGTTATACAATCCAAATAATTTGTGGCAAAGAGAGAGACAGAATTTTATAAGCTTTTGCAGCTATAAACAGATAGAGACCAGAGAAAAAACTAAAATAGTGATCTACATGGAAAGAGAAGCATTTGCCACATTCTAAGATTTTTCTTTTCTCCCAGACTAGCATGAAAGATCTCGATGTATACCCGATACCGATGTGAATAGACACAATGAAGAGCATTCGAATGCATCTCGTAAACTAAACATGACAGGACGTCCGGCATTTTGTTATTTAGTTGTTTGAGGTACTAACTTCATAATTCTATAACATTAATGTCTGCTCACGCGCGTAGCTGTGTGAACTTCACAAGGTGTGTCTTTTTATTCTAGTAAAGCACCCGGATGACAGCTTTGCTCGAAGAAAAACACTTAAAATAAAAACGAGGTTCTAGTATAATAAATAAGTACCTGGGCAACCGAGCTTTGCTCGGTTACATCTCAAACAATAACTACATTTTTTTAAACTTGTCTAAAAACAATACATAATAAAAAATTGTATATAAATTTGAACATAAAAATACAAAAGTAAGTCACCGAGTGGGATTCGAACCCGTAACACTCTTTCTAGCGGTCCGCATCATAAACCGCTGAGCCAAAATGAAAGAAAAACGCATGAAATCTCGAAAACACGCGTTTTTCCAAACATAAGACTAATCTAGATCGATTGTTTACCCCCGAAGACCCACATTTACCAATTTTCAGCGAAATCGCTAGAGCTGTTTTCGAGATCACAGAAATTTATAAATATATAAATAAATATACAAGAATTGCTCGTTTAAAGGTATAAGATAAGGAAAACTAGCTAGATCGGTATTTCAGCCCCGTTACTCTTTATGAGAAGTGTGTTTGCTAGCAAATTAAAAATACCCCGACTGTCATAAAAGCCATCTAGTGATGAATAGTGGAACTATGAATACGACTTGATAACCGTAGCCCCATATATTTTTAGCTAGGAAAAGCCCTGTCTTTAAGCGTTAATCGACAATAACTTTTAAACGTCTCAATCAATTCTCTTAACCCACCGCAAAAGAATTTGCTTTCACGCGAAAAAACCGGATCGAAATCGGTCCATACGTTTGAGCGCTAGAATGCCGCAAACAGACAGACATAGGCGTCAAAATTATAACACCCCTCTTTTTTGTCGACAAAAAAGACGGCTAATGAAAACTAGCTATATCGATTTTTCAGCCCCGACACCCTTATAGGTATAGTAATTGTCATAATAATCGTTGGAGCCGATTTTATCTTGTTTGTTTTTCGTTTCGCTGCCAAAAGGCATCTGACATAGATATATATCATACAATGAACCTTCCGAAGCACGGAGGAGCTCAGGATTTTTTTATACCATTTCTGGTCACCCATCCAAGTGTGGACCACGCTCGTTATCGCTTTACTTGCGAAAGCGCTTGCAATGCACACTCCCGCCGAGCCACGAAATTCGAAATCTTGCTAGCTAAATATACTAGCATTTGTCTTAAGAAGAATAAACTGAGTGTCGTATAACACTCGGTTGGAACGAAGTTACGAAAATTGAAGCCTCTAAAAAACCCCCCAAATATTTCAGCCCTTATAAAGTTCGTGACGGTAACATCTTACATTTCTTTTCACCTACCCTTTATACGCCAAGTCCATATCATCCGAAAAAGAACTTCATTCCAAAAAATACCTTTGAATGCTGATTTTTTCATTTGGATCGTAAAAGTTGATCGATAGATTCAAATTCCAGGATACATACATACATACATACTATCACGTCTTTATCCCTAATGGGGCAGACAGAGCATTTTGGGTCTTGCGGTTCTATGCAGAGCCCAGGGCCGCAAGACCCAAAAGCCACTTTTAGCGTCATGGTGGGCGAGACGATGGAAAAGCAATCAATACAGTGATGGGCTGCTAGCCGCATCGCCTGTTAACATGATTTGCATTTTTGCCCATTCCCTCGATCGGCTTTTACGATCTGCGTGGGAAGAGAAGCAGCTGGTACATTCTAAGTTTTTTTATTTCTCCCAGACCAGCTTGGGATTCACCCTATTATTTCAGGATGCACCCTACTATTTCAGTGTAACTATTTTGTAGTCCTGAGAAAACAAAAGGGTAAAGCTACATAGACATAATATAGTCTAGAAGCGATGTAAGACAAGACGATAAACTTGAACAAAGGTCGGGATCGTTTAGCAGATCCGAACAATAGGCCGAATTAATTTGAATGGCCGTGTTTTGCGACTGTGGCGGCTAATGGAAACTTGTAATGGTTTTTGGTAGATTATGCTGCTATGTTAAAACTAACTTGAAATACATTTATTAAGAGTATTTTTAAGCTATTGCATAGCTTCTATCGCGGGCCTTAAGCGCGGGGACCGAATCCAAAAATTCCGTAACGAAAAACCCTCACGCTCTCCACTCCGCCTACCATGTAGGTTGCCGCTTCGTCTCCGTCGTCCGTTTGCGACGTTGCCGTCCTTCCTTGTTTGCAATAGCTTTACCGCGGCAGTCTCCGAGTGCCACACGTCTTTTTTTAAATTCCTATTTACCTAGCCTAGTCGACCGAACCCGGTTCGGTCTACTTAGACGATTATCAGCCGTGTAGTTTCCGGCAGAGTAGAATAGCGCCACTCCAAGTCCTAACGTGGTAGAAGGCGACTTAGGAAATACAAGCTTATAAACTTCAATGAGACCTCTCCAACTCGTCTGGTCAGCGAGGAGAGTGTAGGCCAAGTCCTCTGGCTACTCTGGCCAGGTATGGCTCTGGTAGTATAGAGAGGGTCATGCTCCTGCAGTGGAGACAAAAAGACCTGATAATGATGATGATGACGAGACGATTATCATATCAGAGCGACTAATAGGAACGGCCCGACGATTTCACTGAACTCTTTGCAGTTTGGTGTACATTTACTAACATTTCCTTACTAATATTCGATTAGATTTTCTATTATTCATTTGTTTTTTGATTTATTTATTTTATTTAAAAACTATATTGAGCCAAAAGCTACAATAGGTAGACTTAATTCTAAAGCATTCTCTTCCTGACAACTTTTAGGAAAATTACGGACTTTTACTAACTGCATTTGTTTTTGTACGTATAGCTTTTGTCACTCCTAGTTTAGTACATTTACCAGAAATACAAGCAGTTGTTTGACATATATAACACTAGCTGTACCCGTGGGAATTCCGGGATAAAGAGTACCCTATGCCCTTCCCCGAGTCTCAAACTATATCCATACCAAATGACATCCAAATCGCTTCTGTAGTTTAAGCGTGAAGAGTTAACTAACAAACAAACAAATATACAAACTCTTTTTCGCATTTATAATATTAGTAGGATATTAGTAGGATTACATGAAACTTGGAAACATTAAACTCTCGAAAACTTACAATAAACAGCCTCAGCAGACACATGTCATGCGTCATACACAGTTGCAGAGCGCTGTGCTGCATGCGCTTTTGTGTAGACGCAGCGAGTGTAAACGCTGCACTGACTCAGCCAATCTTGACGATTGTTCCGAGATCATCTGTAATCCTGCTAAGGCTGTGATTGTTCTAAACGTTCCGAGACGCTGAAGGTGTTATTTAGTGAAATTACTGGACGGGAAGGAATGTCTTGACGTCTTGAGTGACAATTACTATGCAGTCAGAGATCGTGTATGGATTGTTGTAGATAAAGCCCTATGATTTGCTGAATAGAATAGAACCATTTTTATGTAGGATGACATAAGATGCCGATTAAAGGAGTTAGTGCAAAAGTGTAATGTAGCTATTTGACGTCATTATTGTTAATTAAGTTCAGAATCCTTTAGGTAGTTTAAAAATTCTTACAACAGTGTTAACCAATAACGCAAATGAAAAGGAAAGAAAGACTTAAATGATGAAAAAACTGCAATTAAAATATACTTTACTATTGAACTCGAAAAAGGTGAAAAATTTAAAAAGCCATGACATTGTGTGTTTGTTTAAGATATAAATAAACAAGCCGTGCCTAATGGGCTTTGTTCCCCGCAGGATAAAAACTATCATATGTCCTTCCCTGGATCTGAAACTATATCCATGCTTATAATACATTTCATTAAAATAAGTTTAGTTGTTGAAGCGTGAAGAGGTAAGAAAAACAAAGAAATACCTATACAAACTCAAGTTGGCAATTATAATATTAGTTGAGATAGGATGCAATGTGATTGGGGTAATAGAAACGACACTATATGGTCATTATGATAAATCAGTTTAAAAATATTCTTGGCACGAACTTTGCTCAATCTCAAATTTTTCAGCCAACATTTAAACTTTGTTTGGTCTCTTGCTGAGTCTAGAGTATTAAAATGAGGCGCTGAAATATCGTGTCCCCAAGACTGCTGCATTGGCTCTTTGAGATAAAATGGGATGTTTTAGTCTATTAACTTTAGCAGGAAGAAGCTTAGGTTTTGGAATTTTGTCGAGGAATTGATTTTTAACAGCATCACAATACTTTGATTATTATACAAATTCCATGTGTGTATTGACGACCTCCGTGGCGTAGTGGTCACCATGCTAGTCCACCACCCAGAGGTCCCGGGTTCGATTCCCGGTCAGGGCAAGTTGGAAAATGGCCTTTTTCAAATTGTCCTGGGTCTTGGATGTTTATCTATATATGTATTTGTTATAAAATATGATATCGTTGAGTTAGTATCCCATAACACAAGTCTCGAACTTACTTTGGGGCTAGCTCAATCAGTGTAATTTGTCCCTATATATTTATTTATTTATTTATTTATTTATTATGAGAAAATTCATCCGAAATTCATCCGGGTGATTCGATGTCACGGCAACACAATTGGTAGTGCGCTCACGGCGATAACGTAAGGGTCGTGGGTTCGAATCCCACTTGTTGCGAAACTTTTCATCACATTTTTTAATTTGGAGGAATAAGAATAGTTGTTTAAATCTTTCTTACTCTCTACAAGTCCTTTACTAGAACAAATTGCGCAGTTTAATGGTGATTGTAGTCATTTAAATTCATATCTAGAAGTAAGTATTCTTTTTATTGAGTATGTTGTAAGTCAAAGTAATAAAAATAAGACAAGTAATATTTTAGTTAGATATAATGTTAGTTTTCTTTTATCCTGGACAAGTACGAACTTCTATACCCTTCTTGTAAGTAATTGTACTATCTTCTTATTCGCCGATTGACTGGAAGAGATTCCATTATGGGATAAGTCCGCCGTTGTCAATGTATTCTATTGTTATTGTATGTAATTGTGTTTTTTCATAGTACAATAAAGTTATTACAAACAAACAAACAATAATATGAAAGAGTAGTAATGTGATGGTAATGTGCCATTATTGAAAACCTCCCTCGTAGAGCAGAAACCAAAAATTAATGAACATCCAGATAATTTGCGTCCGGGATCTGATCTGACCGCATGGAGTAAGTAATTAAAATAGTTCACTGATACGTGGGGAGCTGGCGACGTGATTGTGGCTGCACATCCGCCATTTTGGATTCGCAAGTGTACTCCGAATGAAGTTGGAGATATGAGGTTTCGTTGAAGTTCACATCGAATTGCATGCAAGTCAGTGATCAGAAATTTAGTTTTGAATGTAATAAATTGAAGTAGGACTAGGTTGATGTCATGGATGATTTATTAGATGTGGTTTTTTAAACAAAATTGATTAAATCTTTAAACGCCATGATGGTCACTGATATCTGACAAATGAATAAAATTCTATCGTGTCCTACTAATGAAATGAATGAATGAAAATCGGTTTAATAATATAATATAATTTAGCCCGGTGGCGGTATATTGGCCAAACTGCAACACAGTGTCAATGTGATCATAACCACCAGACTGTGACACACCTCTCCTGCCCATCGTGCCCTACCAGCTGCACTAAGCGTGACCTAAATGAGGCCTTAGACAACGCCGTAAAAGTGGCAGCCTTCTTTAGATTCCTTCTTCTGATTTTATTTTGAGCCTTCGACACGAGAACGAAGACAGTAACAGTGAAGAATTTTTGATAAATTCACAAAGTAAAAGAGCCTACTCCTATTTTTAACAAACACAGCTTTGGAGATTCGTTATAAAACGGCCAAAGTTAATCCTGAATCAAACGTTGAAAGCTGCACTCAAAACTACAAATACATTTTGTTGCGGATAAAAAGCTCGGCTGGAGCTTTTGTGAAATCATTTCGTGCAGGGCGGACTTTCAAAGCGAGGAAGGTTCTGACAAAACATTATATAAAATGTTTTAAAAATAAAAAGGACGGGTTGCACTCTGGGAGTGCCGGCAGAAGTGAAAACTTGAATATTAACGTTGTGCATTTTTGATATTTTGGAATGGTTAGGGAATAATTTTGCACTTTCAATGAAACCTCTCCAACTCGTCTGGCCAGCGAGGAGAGTGTAGGCCATGTCCTCTGGCTGCTCTGGCCAGGTATGGCTCTGGTAGTATAGAGAGGGTCATGCTCCTGCAGTGGAGACTAAAAGACCTAATGATGATGATGATGACGAGACGATTATCATATCAGAGCGACTAATAGGAACGGCCCGACGATTTCACTGAACTCTTTGCAGTTTGGTGTACTTTTACTAACATTCCCTAACTAATATTTGATTAGATTTTCTATTATTCATTTGTTTTTTGATTTATTTATTTTATTTAAAAACTTTATTGAGCCAAAAGCTACAATAGGTGGACTTAATTCTAAAACATTCTCTCCCTGATAACCTTTAGAAAAATTACAGATTCTTTACACCTGCATTTGTTATTTACGTATAGCTTTTGTCACTCCTTGTTTAGTATACCAGAAATACAAGCAGTTATTTAACATAGAATAATATAACACTAGCTATACCCGCGGACTTCGCTCCCCTTGGGGATTCCGGGATAAAGAGTACCCTATGTCCTTCCCCGAGTCTCAAGCTATATCCATACCAAATAACATCCAAATCGGTTCAGTAGTTAAAGCGTAAAGAGGTAACAAACAAACAAATATACAAACTCACTTTTGCATTTATAATACTAGTAGGATTACATCAAAACTTGGAAACATTAAACTCTCGAAAACTTACAATAAACAGCCTCAGCAGACACATGTCATGCGTCATACACAGTTGCAGAGCGCTGTGCTGCATGCGCTTTTGTGTAGACGCAGCGAGTGTAAACGCTGCACTGACTCAGCCAATCTTGACGATTGTTCCGAGATCATCTGTAATCCTGCTAAGGCTGTGATTGTTCTAAACGTTCCGAGACGCTGAAGGTGTTATTTAGTGAAATTACTGGACGGGAAGGAATGTCTTGACGTCTTGAGTGACAATTACTATGCAGTCAGAGATCGTGTATGGATTGTTGAAGATAAAGCCCTATGATTTGCTGAATAGAATAGAACCAGACCATTTTTATTTGTGGATGTCATAAGACAACGATTAAAGGATTTAGTGAAAAGTATAATGTAGCCATTTAACGTCATTATCGTAAAATAAGTTCAGAATCTTTTAGGTAGTTTAAAAATTCTTACAACAGTGTTAACCAATAACGCAAATGAAAAGGAAAGAAAGAGTTAAATGATGAAAAAACTGCAATTAAAATAAACTTTACAATTGAACTTGAAAAAGGTGAAAATTTTAAAAAGCCATGACATTGTATGTTTGTTTAAGATATAAAAAAACAAGCCGTGCCTAATGGGCTCTGTTCCCCGTAGAATAAAAACTATCATATGTCCTTCCCTGGATCTGAAACTATATCCATGCTTATAATACATTTCATTAAAATAAGTTTAGTTGTTGAAGCGTGAAGAGGTAAGAAAAACAAAGAAATACCTATACAAACTCAAGTTGGCAATTATAATATTAGTTGAGATAGGATGCAATGTGATTGGGGTAATAGAAACGACACTATATGGTCATTATGATAAAACAGTTTAAAAATATTCTTGGCACGAACTTTGCTCAATCTCAAATTTTTCAGCCAACATTTAAACTTTGTTTGGTCTCTTGCTGAGTCTAGAGTATGAAAATGAGGCGCTGAAATATCGTGTCCCCAAGACTGCTGCATTGGCTCTTTGAGATAAAATGGGATGTTTTAGTCTATTAACTTTAGCAGGAAGAAGCTTAGATTTTGGAATTTTATTGAGGAATAAGTACCTTTATTTGATTTTTAACAGCATCACAATGCTTGAATTATTATCCACATTCTATACGTGTGTTATGAATTATGTAATGAGAAAATTCATCCGGGTGATTCGATTCAAAGTCAAAATCATTTATTTATCTTTGTATATTTGTATCACTTGATAATTGTCCGTTTTTTTCTTTCAATTTCTTATAAGGTAAATGTTGACGTCAGATCATTTACTTATAGCTAAGTTTACCGCCGCTTCCTAAGCGCAAGTACAGAAGAAACGGTAACAAACTGTACTGCAGCATTTTCTCCAATAACGTCAACTTACAATTATACTGATATTAAAATTAAATATGTGGACTGAGATTACATTGTTATGTCATAATTATTAATTAAGCATGATGTCAAGTTTGAAATTATTGTAAATTTGTAAATTTTGTACTATGATGTCACGGCAGCACAATTGGTAGTGCACTCACGGCGTCAACATGAGGGTCGTAGGTTCGAATCCCACTTGTTGGGAAAATTTTTATCACTGTTTTAATTTGTAGGAATAAGAATAGTAATTTTATTTAAATCTTACCTACTCTCTAAAAGTCCTTTACTAGAACAAATTACGCAATTAATTGGTGATTGTAGTCATTTCAATTCAGATCTAGATGTAAGTATTCTTTTTATTGAGTATGCTGAAAGTCAAAGTAATTAAAATAAAACAAGTAATATTTTATTTAGATATAATGTTAGTTTTCTTTTATCCTGGGCAAGTACGAACTTCTATACCCTTCTTGAAAGTAATTGTGCTATCTTCTTACTCGCCGGTTGACTGGAAGAGATTCCATTATGGGATAAGTCCGCCGTTGTCAATGTATTCTATTGTTATTGTATGTAATTGTGTTTTTTCATAGTACAATAGGGCACCCACCTGCTAGATGGTCAGACGACCTACGCAATGTTGCAGGAAGGCGCTGGATGCAGGCCGCTTCCGATCGGTCGTTTTGGAAATCCTTGGGGGAGGCCTATGTCCAGCAGTGGACTTCCTGTGGCTGATATGATGATGATGATGATGATAGTACAATAAAGTTATTACAAACAAACAAACAATAATATGAAAGAGTAGTAATGTGATGGTAATGTGCCATTATTGAAAACCTCCCATCGTAGAGCTGAAACCAAAAATTAATGAACATCCAGATAATTTGCGTCCGGGATCTGATCTGACCGCATGGAGTTAGTAATTAAAATAGTTCACTGATACGTGGGGAGCTGGCGACGTGATTGTGGCTGCACATCCGCCATTTTGGATTCGCAAGTGTACTCCGAATGAAGTTGGAGATATGAGGTTTCGTTGAAGTTCATATTGAATTGCATGCAAGTCAGTGATCAGAAATTTAGTTTTGAATGTAGTAAAGGGAAGCAGGACTAGGTTGATGTCATGGATGATATAATAGATATGGTTTGTGAAACAAAATTGATAAAATCTTTAAACGCCATGATGGTCACTGATATCTGACAAATGAATAAAATTCTATTGTGTCTAACTAATGAAATGAATAAATGAAAATCGGTTTAATAATATAATAATATAATTTAGCCCGGTGGCGGTATATTGACCAAACTGCAACACAGTGTCAATGTGATCATAACGACCAGACTATGACACACCTCTCCTGCCCATCGTGCCCTACCAGCTGCACTAAGCGTGACCTAAATGAGGCCTTAGACAACGCCGTAAAAGTGGCAACCTTCTTTAGATTCCTTCTTCTGATTTTATTTTGAGCCTTCGACACGAGAACGAAGACAGTAACAGTGAAGAATTTTTGATAAATTCACAAAGTTAAGAGCCTACTCGTATTTTTAACAAAAACAGCTTTTGGGATTAGTTATCAAACGGCCAAAGTTAATCCTGAATCAAACGTTGAAAGCTGCACTCAAAACTACAAATACATTTTGTTGCGGATAAAAAGCTCGGCTGGAGCTTTTGTGAAATCATTTCGTGCAGGGCGGACTTTCAAAGCGAGGAAGGTTCTCACAAAAAAATATATAAAATATTTTAAAAATTACGCACTAAAATACGAGTAATATTGGGAAATAAATGGGACTCCCAGAAACATACAGATTGTGACATTAAAAAAAAATCATTATCACAAAAATAGTATTTACAAACATAATTGTGAGGACTGTCTATTTAGCAAATAATGCTTGTAACAGACAGACCTGCTTTATCTTAACTTACATTAAACTTATACATTTGTAAATAGAAGAGTTTTACTTACACTTTTTTCAACTAAAATTAAAACAGTTTTATAACACTATAAGACTTTGACGGTACTTATTGAACTTGTTGCTTATGTCAATAAACAATGGTGTTGTACACACAATATTACGTCTTTATTTCTAATGCATTTGACAGAGCATTTTGAGTCTTGAAGCTCTAGTCGGAAAGAAGCCAGGACCTCAAGACCCGTAAAAAGTTGTTATCGAAATGGTGGGCGCAAAGACCTAGTTTATGGGTGAGCTTGAAAATAAATCATAATGTTACTATCAAACATTAAAATAACCAAAGTACAAATACTTTCAGGTTTTATAGAAAAAAAATCGGGCTTAGTATCGCACCCTGCGGAACGCCGAAATGGATTTCAGGGCGACTAACGAGTTCACTCTAACCGATGCGAATCTTTTATTTAGAGTAGGGGGTTTATCGATATTTTATAGGTCGATATTTTGTCCTTGTGTTTGAAATTTGTGAATGCATGTTTTTTTTTGACATTACTATTCGTTAGAATATCATCTTAATGCTTGATTATAGAATAATTACCTTTTAACAATTTTAACTAATGATAGAATCAGCATTGCTGCCAGCTTTTGGGCATGTTGCCGAGGGGCACATAAGTGGGACTACATAATTTGTATTTGTTTAAAAGTTGTAATTCTTATTTATTTTTATTTATATTTTAATAAGTATCGTTTTAATTTCATTTAAATTTTATTTTTTCCAATAATGTGACATAAACTGTTTGTTAAAAAAATTGTCACTAAAATTATAATAGGAAGATAATTTTGGCATAATTTTAAATAATGCAGTTGTCAAACTAATTAGAACACTCAGAGTGAATATGTAGTTTATTCACGTAGTATAGTCGGAATAGCTGACCAGGTTCAATTTAAACGGTCATCATCAGGGTGACTATTAGGAGCAACCCGATCGTTTACCTGCACGTGTTGCACTTAACAATTAAATTATAAAAAGTTATCAAGCAAAATCAAGGCTTGTTCACAATTCTCCAAGAAAAAGAGCTGATATAATTTACCAGAAGCCAAGGAAAGGTCCTCGAAATTAATCGTTGGGTCCAAAAGGGCTTCCTGTTTATAATAGCCCTCTTTAGGGCGCGGTCACGTTCTCAGAGGGAAAGGTTTTTTGGTCTCGAACAATTGGATTTGATGACAACCGTGATTTTCAATAATTTAGGTTTGTGGGATTGTGATAGATTTTTTAAAAGTTAATAAATACTAGCCAAAGCTCGCGACTTCGTTTGCATGGTCTTTATTTCTCTGGAAAATGCTCATCAGGCTGAACAACTTTTACTAAGGCGTCATTTTTATATTTCTTATAGTTTAGCTGGACCATTATGTTCTGCTTTAGGTGTTCTATTTTCGATAAATCATTTAACCCTATATGTTGGCCAGGCTTAACAGCTATAAAAAAGTTTCATTCGAATTCGTTTAGTATTTCCGGAGATTAGCGTGTACAAACAGACACACAGACAAACAGACGGATATTTTTTTTAATTCTTACTCTATTACTGTTTCTCCATCGCCCCAAATACTTTTTTGGAAATATATTTAATGTACAGACACACTTTTATTTACTGTCTTATTATAAACAGATTATTTCCTTTGATGTTACGGATTTTTATTTTTACCCCCGACAAAAAAGGGGTGTTTAAGTTTGACGCTAATGTACTTAGACGTACTGACATAGAGTGCTATTATATAACGCTAGTTTCTGTCTGTGGGTCTGTCGGTCCTTGGCATTTTTTTTTGTGAAAGCTTGTTCCCTTGCGGTGATTCTTAAATATGCTTGATGAAAATCGGTTAATAACACCCCTCTTTCTTTGTCAGGGGTAAAAAATATAAAACATCGGCTTGTCTTCGTGTTGGATATGTATTCAGCTGAGAACCACCGCAAGGAAACTTGCTTTCACAAAAAAAAAGAAACCGCTTCGAAATCGGTTCATTCATTTTGAGCGCCACGTTGCCACATGCACACAGACACACCCCACCTTTTCGACGGGGGTAAAAATATAAAAGTACAGCCTAAATTTTATTCAATTAATGAGAATACTTCTTTGTTTAAATATTAGTAACAGAAGATCTTAATGTTTTAATTATTATCTATATCTAGTGACAAGGGAGAGAAGTAATTATGTTATAAGGCGATGGTTAGGCATGCGTGCACACCTTTTTTTTTACTTGATAATATCGATAAAAGTGCACCAACCAGTATCGATAAACGTGTCATCCTCCCTATTCCAAATGGTGACATAACGAACCGCGCATTGTTATCGAGATGCAAACCAATAGGAGACACTCAGCGTTTTATATTCTGTTTACCAATACGATATATTTTATTGCATTTTGCATTTGTTCTGATAAGTGTTTTCCTACTCACAGTTGTTATTCTATCTATATTTATTTTTAGAGCTACGTTCTTGTCGTTGTAGTTTGTAATCCCCGACAAAAAAAAAAGGTTTTATAAGTTTGACGCAAGTGTCTGTCTGTATGTGTTTATCTTTGTCATCATAGCGCTCGAACGGATGGACCAATTTCGATGTAATTTTACGTAAAAGCAACTTCCCTAGCGGTGGTTGGAGGCTTGTGGCTTATGGCGTTAAAAGTTAGGGGTTTTGTAATTTAACTTACAACATTATAGATGGCGCTACTATATCACTATATTATGTAGTTCCGCCACTTATCACTAGTAATTTATCTGAGAAAAAATAGATTGCGTTACGATATCAATCTATTATTAAGTTCCACTTATCACAAGACAGAGTCGTCAGGGTTTAAAAAAAATTGACGGGTTTTTCAATAAATAATGTATTATGAAATCAAAGCGAAAAAAAAAATCAAAGGAAAGGTTGTTTACTAGTGTTTACTAGTAGGAATTTAAGGGGTTTTTTTCAAAGTCTATTGTGGGGGGCCCCTCTTTATTTGCCCAGTGGCCAAGCGGTTTAGGCACTGGCTGGGCGTCAGTTAGGCATAATTTTGATCCTCACTAAGCGCAACATGTACCTTACCTCAGTTTGCGCTAATGTACAGTAATTTTCAACTTTCACTGCCACTCACTACCAACTCGATTTCGGTAAAGAAAAACATCTAACATACGCAAAAACATAACCATTTTTTTACCACCCTTGGCAGTCGGGTAGTAAAAAATTACTAACGAAAAGTACTTGCGATGTAAACAAGACTGCGATCGTAGGACGGACAGACAGACGCGTGTATGCGCATACATTATGGTACGAAGCCGTGGTACGAAGGCTGGAGGACTACGGAGATCCCGGGTCGTATTCAATTTCATGCAGGGATATTGCACGTTTTGATTGAGCGCCTGCTTCGTGTGATGTTTGTTTTTAGTGGGTACTGGTGACAGATTTTGTAAGCTGCCTAAGGGCATCTGACATAGCTTGATTTCAAGAGCCGGGATTTAGGGCTGGACGTGCCTTTCGAAGCAGATAGGAACTTGAGAAGTCTTTAAGCTACGAGTTATTTAGTTTGATACGCTATAAAAAGAAAGAAAGAAAAACAGAAAAATTTGGAGCAAATTTACATGAATTAATTGAAACTAGTTTTAAAACAAAATGACAACACTCAGCACATGGCATTGATGTGTCTTTGCCTCAGACTAAAGAAAAACCCGTCCTAACATCGTGTTTAAAATAAATAAAAAAAAGCAAAAAAAAAATAGTGGTTAAAAGTACTACACTGTTTTAGTAATGCAAAACTTTAAACTAACTTAACAATTTGCTTTTAAATAAGCTTATAGAGTCCAATTGTTGGGTAAAAATCACCACTAACAACAAAAATAATCAACCCTACCAACCATTCAATGAATTGCAAATGGCCGCTCAACAAAATGGCGCCGACATCCAAGTTAATGAGTAGGGACGAGGTGCGGACAGTTTGCGGCCGATCAGTCGAACTCCAGCGGTCGTAAACGTTGAACGTGTGAACGGGGTGTGGTTTCATTTGCCTCCTGATATTATAAACCATTACTAAACAATATATGCAGTCAACAATTGTGCAACAAAGTGACAATTGTTATAGACTAAGAGGGGGCCGTATGCAACCCTACCTCATCAAGTAGCAAAATGTGACATATCTAGGTTGTTGCATATTAAAAAAAATATGTCTTAAAAATCTTAATGTACATGGTTGTTTGGGCATAACCTGGAGCATTGTTTACGAAAGATACATGAATATCCTAAGATTCCTAAGAAAATAAAATAATTTAATTGACTTTGGATAAAAAAAACGACGCTTTATTGGTTTCGGCTTTTGCTTCCACGTTATCCTTTAGTCAAAGTAAAAAAAAGTCAATGTAAGTTAAATTCATCTCTTGCGTGCAGCAAAAACAGCGACAGTTGTCTGTCTCGCGACCGTTTGGTAATAGTTTGCGACCGTCGCGCGACAATTCACGACACTAGTCGCTGAGTTCGCCAACCAAGTTGCGAGCTGTCGCCTGGACCTCGGCTGAACCGACCTTGCCTAAGATGAGAAATAGAAGTAAAAACATCAAACGACAACTACGCAAATAAACCCTGACGTTATAAGAATTTCTCTTCAGCAGTAACCACAATTAAACAGCGTCAATTAATTTCAAAAATTAATATTATTTAATACTGCGGTGAGCCGACTGTTTGCGTGTACACAATTAATATTTACACATCAAAATTTTCAACCTTAAACACTTCGAATAAAGTTCAAAGTCGCATGTAGAGACGCAGTTGTCATAACTCTTTTTTGCCGACCGTACGTTTCTCGGTCGAGTGTTATTAAAATAAATTGTTTTGCGGTCGTTCCCTACCTTTCCCTCGATTTTATACAAATGCGAATATGTTTTAGTTTTTTTTTGTGACGGTTTCGGGCGTGACTACCGGTCTGTAATTTTGACCCGTTTAGCGAGATTCGTATATATTTTCTTGTAAATCCGATTTATGTAGCAATGTATATTTCTGATAGCTATTAAAAGGATACATACATACCTATATACTACTAATACACACATTTATCAACTAGCCTTCCCCATATCCTTTCACACGTCTATATCTTCAGCGCTCTTCTGGAAGTTCGTACATAAATTTATCAAGGTCGTATCGCCATCTGGCCCCCGGTCTACCTCTACCCCTGCTTCCATCTGAAAGCCAGAATATATATAGATCTTCATCATCCGAGCGTATTTTCCCGGTTCCATCCTCAGCAGTAAAGCTTCAGAGCCCGAGGTCCGCTACCTAACCTAGGAGATTTGACGAGGTTACTGGTTTTTACACAGAGCGACTGCCGTCTGATCTCCGCAACCCAAAGGGTGAACCAGAACCAGTCCTTGGGTAGTTTGATGATCAAATGCTGGATGGCATTCGGGACCCACGTTTTCATAAGGAAAGGTTCTAAATAATCATACAATAAAATTTTATTTAAATAGTTAATGATAGTGATGTAATATCCCAATTAGGTACTGTCAGTGATCAGTAAATCAATTGAACTGGTCGGTAATGGGCGTTATGGTCGGTAAATAGGTAATTATGGTCAACCCAGCTATAATGGAGCGCGCGATGCTCGGCCAGATAGCGGAGACGTGATTCATGATAGTTTAATATCAGAGATTTAATTTTAGCTAATCGTTATTATAATAATTTGAAATCTTCCAATAGACCAAATCACGGGGGTTACTCCAAGAGAGGTTACTACAAGCAAAATTGAGCACTAACGTGTGACGATGATAATGTCTTTTTGGTTTGGCAAAGAAATAGGACGTCACTATCGTTCGACTAACGTATATACTATGTAGTATAAACCCCCGTGTACTTTTTTCTAAACTTAAAACGTCAAAACAAACAATGGATTTGTATGAATTAGAGACTTAAGACGTCATAGTTTCTTGGCGTCGAATAGCGCTCCTGCGATAGCAAATCTAAAATCACATTGAAGTTCAAGTCAAGTGACGTCATTTTGTGACGACGTTATTTTATGTATATTATGTATAATTTAGTTTTGATCCAGGAAAGTACCCAATAGTTAAGTATACATGGTTACTTTTAAACACTGGCAAATTTTTCTGGAGCATGTTTAGTCCATAATAATAAACTGTTTTCTATAAAAAATATATTGAAAATCTATATGCAATAGAAATCATATCATTCGACGACCTCCGAATCGAGGTCACCATGCTAGTCGCCACCCAGTGGTTCCGGGTTCGATCCCCGGTCAGGGCAAGTTGAACATAGGCCTTTTTCAAATTGTCCTTTGTCTTGGATGTTAATCTGTATATGTATTTGTTATAAAATATAGTATCGTTGAGTTAGTATCCCATAACATAATTCTCAAACTTACTTTGGGGCTAGCTCAATCAGTGTAATTTGTCCGTATATATTTATTTATTTTATTTTATGTTTATATGACGATATAGTATCCAATTATGAAGTATACAAGATTACTTTTTAAACATTGGCAACATTTTGGGAGCACGTTCATTATTGTTCAGTTCATATTAAAACAGTTT
Organism: Acrobasis consociella; assembly: GCA_963555685.1. Classification (NCBI taxonomy): domain Eukaryota; kingdom Metazoa; phylum Arthropoda; class Insecta; order Lepidoptera; family Pyralidae; genus Acrobasis; species Acrobasis consociella. The sequence goes on along the minus strand of OY743124.1, from coordinate 16,647,794 downwards.
TCACTTCTTCTTATCGTGTGTGTCAGTGACTAACACTAGTGTCAGAGTTTTTAAACCTCCTTAAAGGCCTCTAACATGGTTATAGGTAACGACCAATGTCAAAGACAGTGACCGGGACCGACGGCTTAACGTGTACTCCGAAGCACGGATCATCTTACTTATCAGACAATCAGGTGATCAGCCTGTAATGTCCTAACCAAACTAGGACAACAACACAAAGTCGTTGCCCCCGCTGGGAATCGAACCCGCGACCTCCGGGTATGAGCCGAACGCTCTAACCACTACACCACGAAGGCAGTTAGAAGACAGTTTTCACTAAAATTTATTGAAAATCGAAATCATATCATCATATTGATGTTTACATCTGTATCTGTTCAAATTTATCTAACTACATCCACAGATTATGTATAGTACTCACGAACTACATCGCTCCGCGGCGCCGGCGCCTGCGCACCCATATTTCAGCCACTTGCACACAATGCAGCTTCATTGCCCCCATTGAGAAGTTGAGATCAGATAAGAGCCGCAACGAACCAGGCGCGGCAGATCTGGCTGAGTTTACTCCTTAATTTGTTAGTAACCTAGTACTTGTTATCTGTTAGAAGGTATTTTTAACCCCCTAAAAAAAAGAGGGGTGTTATACGTTTAACTGTCTGTCTGTCTGTGGCATCGTAGTGCTCAAATGGATGGACAGTGACTTCCCTTGCAGTGGTTCTTAGCCATGTTTGATGAAATTTGGTTTAGTCGTTTAAAAGTTATTTGGTGTTAACGCTTAAATGTTGGGTCATGTGATTTACCTGACAAATAAAAGATGGCGCTACGGATATCAAATCCACGTAACATCGGTTAGAATATTATGTAATTCCGTCACGTATCACTAGATTTTTAATATTTTATCATCATTTGAAGGTGATATATTTCCTTTATATATTATTAGCGCATTGTTAAATTAAATGATTTTAATTGTGTTTTTTTTTTAATTACAGGTAAGACGCTGTTGAATTATTTGATTGGTGATTCTGACACTGGTGAGTGAACCATTTTGTGATATCATGTTACTAAGAACGATAATTAAACATGTAATTAAATAAGGAATACCTTTGCAGTAATACTCGTAAGAAATAGTACCTTAATGCATTTTGAATAATAAATAACCAAACTAAACAACGATGGTTGTGGAAGTTTAAACTGCACTCTCAAAGTATGTTATTTATATTATTATAATATGATTAAGTATGTATAATATAAACATAGAAAATATTATGTACTCTCTCAACGTATTCTTTTGTTAAACTGTGGTTAATGGTGTTGGTTTTGCATTTATTTACTTTTGTGTTTGTAACATTTTGTATCAAATTACAATGTAAAATTGTTTGTTGACCCAAATAAATGAAAAAAAAACCAGGCAGGTTATGAAAATGCATGTCAAAGGACATCGAAACAGATTGAGACCAAAGAAAAGTTGGATTGAATATGTCAGGACGTGTTGACTAGAGATAGAACAAAAACGGATCCCACATAAATAGTGGGATAATGTATAAAGCAAATAAATAACAATAAGAGGTAGTGCATCTTGAATAAATACGAGGAGTTAACCTGATGCAGGCCTAGATATGTCATTTTGGAATTATTTGATCGAGGCCTATGTCCATCAGTGGACATTATGCGGCTGAGATGATGATGAGTACCTATATAAGTATAACGTTAATTTTATGTATTCTCTAGGTATATAGATTTTCCGTGTACAAAATTGGTAAATAAACAGAATAACCGAGACCGTTACAGATTTAAGTACCTAATACCAGTACTAAGTACCCACAAATGATTACATTGTAATACGAAATCCTTCCGCCATGAGGTATATCATCGTAAATATCGTAATGTCTACTTAGCTGCGAGTAACGGGGTTCCATGATTTAGAGCTTGTTAAGCTTTGAACACACGCGATAAGCTTCACTGTAACTTTATCGAGGCTCGAACGTTATAATAACTCGTTATATCTTTCTTGAATGTGTTAGTAGCCAATACTGGTGTCAGATTTTTGAGAAAGCTCATAATAGCTTTTCGAATTTCTCTTCTTCACAAAACATGGCTTTTTGCAAAAATATAAATAATCTGTTCTTTACTGACGCTACAAGTTAATTTGCCTGGCAAAAAAATACCCGACGACTTCTTCTTCTTCTTCTTATCGTGTGTGTTAGTGACTAACACTAGTGTCAGAGTTTTTAAACCGCCTTAAAGGCCTCTGACATGGTTTTTAGGTAACGACCAATGTCAAAGACAGTGACCGGGACCGATGGCTTAACGTGCCCTCCGAAGCAGGGATCATCTTACTTATCAGACAATCAGGTGATCAGCCTACAATGTCCTAACCAAACTAGGACAACAACACAAATTTGTTGCCCCCGCTGGGAATCGAACCCGCGACCTCCGGGTATGAGCCAAACGCTCTAACCACTACACCACGGAGCTAACTACATATTCTAACCGATGTTAAGTGGAATTCATGTCCGTAGAGCCATCTTTTATTTGCCAGCTAAATTAAAAAAAACCTAGCTAAGAATCACCACAAGGAAACTTGCTTTCACGTAAAAACCGTATCGAAATGGGTTATTTCTTCGAGAGTTATGATAGCACAAACAGGCACACAGACAGGTAGATCGCCACACAGACAGACTTTAGCATAAAACTTATAACACCCCTTTTATTTCGGGGGTTAAAAATTAATTGGGGCTCTGTCTATAATATACTTGTAAGCGTAATCTCCATAGATTTAGAAGGTATAAGATGGATATAGAGTATTGTAAAATGTGACCAGAAACGAAATATTTCTGTGTAACTTTTTATGGGTTGTATTTGTAACTACTACACTAACTATGGGTAAAGCAGTACGATACCATCTTTCCAGTGTAAGATAACTTACAAATTGACACAGATTACAATTTGGAAAATCCAATTTTCGTGTAACGATGTTCGAGCCAGGGTGACAATGGGTGACATGTTTTGTATGAAAACTTGTCTCATTGTCAAATTGATCGCTATCTCTTTTGCTCTTATGAAGATGATACTTATCATATTATCTGTCACTCTAGGCTAGTGTGGTCTTTTTACGCAGTTAAAAAATTCTAGTTCTATGGTAATCTCACTCGTTGCCAATTTTTTATTTTACATATTATTAATTTAGACTGACAATGTATCTATGTTTCGTTATTGCCTCCATCTATTATTAGACGAACTCCGTGGCGTAGTAGTCACTATGCTAGTCCGCTACCCAGAGGTCACGGGTTCGATCCCCGGTCAGGGCAAGTTGGAAAATGGCCTTTTTCAAATTGTCCTGGGTCTTGGATGTTTATTTATTTATGTATTTGTTGTTCCAAAACACAAGTCTTGAACTTACTTTGGGGCTAGCTCAATCAGTGTAATTTGTCCCTATATATTTATTTTATTTTATTTTATTGATTTTATTGCATAAAACATATTGACTACTGAGTAAAATTAAAAACAAAAGTCAGGCTTGCGAACCTACACCAGAATTAATGATAATAACCGATTAAACGATAACTTACAAGATGAACAACTTTACCGGCCCGACCAGCCACAAGCAAACCGTTATAGCAAGATTTATCGCGGACTTAATGTCTTAACTTGTTATAAAACATGTTTGTATTAATGTGGCTAGTAGATTTATAGCGTTAGCTAAGAAATATAGCAAATAAAAAAGTGTTAGTAAAGTATTTTAAACTGCAGATATCATCGTACAAAATGTTTTTCTCAAGCACGCTCGGAAATGTAGGTATTATTGTAGTAAAAAGAAAACACTAAGTTTGTAATTCTCATTACTTTACTGACATAAAGCCCGGAAAAACATACATGGCCGCTGCGCAATACAAGTAGACAATTAAATATTTAACAATTAAAGAATTAAATAAAATGTGTGTCTGTTTGTACACACTAATCTCCTGAAATACTGGACGGGTTCAAGTAAAACTTTTTTTGATATATAGCTGCTGTTAAGCCTGGGCAACATATATAGTATAATTGATTTTGGAAAAAAGAACACCTGATGCTAAACATAAGAAATATGAAAATGACGCCTTAGCAAAAGTTGTTCAGCCTGATGAGCATTTTCCTAAATCATGAAGTCCACTCCCATGCTGGTCTGGGAGAAATAAAAAAAAACTTAGAATGTACCAGCTGCTTCTCTTCCCACGCAGATCGTAAAAGCCGATCGAGGGAATGGGCAAAAATGCAAACCATGTTAACAGGCGATGCGGCTAGCAACCCGTCACTGTATTGATTGCTTTTCCATTTTCTCGCCCACCATGACGCTAAAAGTGGCTTTTGGGTCTTGCGGCCTTGGGCTCTGCATAGAACCGCAAGACCCAAAATGCTCTGTCTGTCCCATTAGGGATGAAGACGTGATAGTATGTATGTATGTATGAAGTCCACGCGAACGAATTCGCGGACTTCGGCTAGTATAAGATAAACTTCCAAACTCGCTCCATACCATTCGCATCTCTGCACTTCAGCCCGTCCGTCTGCGACCACTGAGGATGTAACTCCTATTCGAAACGTTAGACATAAAAAAAAGGTTCGTGCTAAACCCCGTTTCTATATACATATAATGTGTTCAAAGCGTGATAGTTTAAAACCCAATACATTTTATATTTACTATAATTTTCTGTTTAACACGCATATTTGCTTCAGTTAAATAAAATCCTGTAAAATATAAATTAAAATGTTGTTTAAACGGTTAATAAAGCATTTTATCGTTTTGTATTTAAGTCAATATCTAGGTTGTATCAAATTTAATTGGATTCGTTTGGTCAAGCGATCAGTTTATTTTCGTATTGCAATTTAAATGCATTTTAAAACTGCCTGTTTTACACGTTTTACAAATCTATACATTCTATACATATAATAAATAAATAAATATTAATTATTAATATACTGATTAAGCTAGCCCCAAAGTAAGTTCGAGACTTGTGTTATGGGATACTAACTCAACGATACTATATTTTATAACAAATACATATATAGATAAACATCCAAGACCCAGGACAATTTGAAAATGGCCATTTTCCAACTTGCCCTGACCGGGAATCGAACCCGGGACCTCTGGGTGGCAGATAAAACAGTAAAATAATGTGTCTGTACGTTAAAAATATTCCCAAAAAAAATATTTGGGGCAACTTTAATTTAATTATAATAAAGGTATCTAGTATATAGTCTGTGGTTCGATTTCTTACGGGTATGTCCCTTCCACATTGTGTATTGATATATCTACTTTGTCAGGTTTTAAGAACTAAATGCACCAGGCCTGTAAAATATTTCATCCTATAATTATATCCAGACCCATCAACACTACACCTATATTCAATGCAGCCTTAGGGGATTCCTGGCAATCACAAATCTAATTCCATCAACCACCTTGTGCCCTTCAAATAAAGTTCAAAATCGAACAACAATTTACAAAACTTCACTAACGTAAAAGTTATTCTGTTTTCAACTTTATGTAAGAGTAGTTACAGTCGAAAGTGTATTGACGTGTTGTGACAGACTAGTTTTAGTTAGCATACCTAATCGGAACCAATCAGTTATGGGTAATAACGTATCGTATTAATATGTTAATGTCGTATGCACAGAGGGCCAACCGGGCGAAGCTGGACAAAAGCCAATATGGATATTTCTCGTTTTTATCTAAATTGACACTTTGGCAAGTGGTGAGAGGAAAGTGGCAGTTGGAACAAAGATCCGGTTTAAAAAGAATTGAATTTTATCGTCGTTTTACAGAACAATGCTATTTTTATTTCATTTATTGTGTGTTTCGTTGTGAGGACTGCGTTTACTTATAAACATGAAAATGCTTTTAAAATAACGATGAACATTATTGACGACGTAACTAAATAGTAATTGATTTACTCGACTGTATATTTTAATAAATAAATAGGGACAAATCACACCGATCGAGCTAGCCCCAAGGTAAGTTTAACACTTGTGTTATGGGATACTAACTCAACGATACTATATTTTATAAGAATTACGTATATAAATAAACATCCATTTTATATTTTTATGGTTACATTTTGTGATAGGCATGGAATAGGCATTCCATGGTGACAGTATAATTTAAAGGCAAAAAATTAAGACTAAACTTGCTACCAAGCTCACTTTTCTCTCAAATAATTTTAAACGTTTTTCTTTTATTTATTTCTTAGTTTCTCCTTTGTTTTAAATCTTAAAAGCTGCCTAAAACGTATATTTACCGTCTTCCTATCTTTCTTTTTTGCATTTCCCTGAGTTCATTCTTCTTAATCCCACTTACTCTCCTATTATCCCCACAATAAGTGAGTCGTAATACGTTTATAAGGCAGACGTCCCTCGGGAGCGTATCCATGGCAACTTTTATATCTCATGCGTAAATAATGTAATCTGGAAGAGATTATCTCGGAGACAAGCGAAATGTTTTTTTAATACGCCCAAATTGCGGCTGCGGTGCGTGAATTTTGTCCAGAATGTTAGCTTAAGCCACCACTGTAAAAACCTTTTTTTCCAAAAAGTTTTTTTAAGGGCCTTACTGAATTTTCCCTCGTCCAAACCCTAGACAACCCTTAGAATTATTTTTTGAACTACTGTTTATAGTTTAAAGTAGGAACGAGAAGCTCTTCTACGCACAATCACGAAAAACTTACTTTTGGCTAATGTGCGTAGAAAAGCTTTACGTTCTCACTTCCATGTTGGTCTGGGAGAAAAGAAAAAACTTAGAATGTACCAGCTGCTTCTCTTCGATCGTAAAAGCCGATCGAGAGAGTGGGTGAAAATGCAAATCATGTTAACAGGCGATGCGGCTAGCAACCCATCACTGTATTGATTGCTTTTCCATCTTCTCGCCTACCATGATGCTAAAAGTGGCTTTTGGGTCTTGCGGGCCCTGGGCTCTGTCTGCCTAGCACTGCTCCCAATATGCTCTGTCTGCCCTATTAGGGATAAAGACGTGATAGTATGTATGTATGTATTGCAAGTTATATTTGAGCCACTTCCCGGTTTTCGATTGAGATGAATTTTGTATGCTAATGTAAATCAGATGACAATGCAATAATTATTGTGACCAGAAGCTGATCTGATGATGGAGCCGGAAGGTCGCCATTGAAATCCTGTAATTAAACAATGCAACCCAATCGAGTTTCGGCTTCATTACATCTGTTTTAAACTTAGGTGTTACACAAAAGCTTGCACAAAAAATTGTTATTTTTTTCTCCAAAAACCTTATTTTGGCTTTTAATATTTTAAAGGAAGATGTATTACGAGATGTTTCCCGCCATTAATATTGCAGAAACTAATAGACTGGACGGCGGAGGAAAAATTAAATAAAATTTGTGCCGTAACGAGCAAAGCCGGTAGTTCGCTATTTAATTATGAATTTATGAGCAGCGGGAAATGCAAACCGAGATAGGAGCGGGCGCGGAGATGAGCGGAGCGGGTATTGGATACAAAGTTAGGTAGAGTTATGAACATAAAAGAGGCACAGCGTAAAAATATCTTCTATCTTTTCATATTTTTTAGAGGGGCAAAAGTTTATTGGCCCGATAATGGGCTTAAAATTAAATTTAGTCCATCCAGGGGAAGGGTTCTATACTAACTGGCCAAGTGCGAATCGGACTCGCGCACGAATGGTTTCGTACAATCACACTTCACACATAACTCTAATTACACTAATATTATAAAGACGAAAATTTGTGAGTGTGTGTGTGTGTATGTCTTCACGCGCAAACGACTGAACCAATTCTAATAAAAGGGGTCGTTCCAGAGATGTATGGGAGCGGGGCCAGGTCATTGTACACCTAACTAAAATTAGTAGATATATATGGTAAGCAATATGTTATCAATAATTTCCAAAAATTCATTTTATTTTTAATGTAGTTTTAGTTTGAAATGCCGTAATTAAGGTTATCTTTTTATTACTATCAACTTTGCGCTTGTCAAAGTGACTTTGACGTTTGAGTGACATTTAAAGTTTATAGTCACAAATGTCACAATCGTTCAAGGTGGTGTTTGTCAGTCAATCGTTGTTTGACTTTGACAGTTACTAAATATGACGTTATGTTACACATTGACGTTCAGAGGTGCCATTTTTGAAACGCGGTGTCACTAATGGAACGGTTCTTTTGTATAGAAAAACCATTAGTATAGGTGACTCCGCGTTTCAAAAATGGCACTTCATAGAGTGTGTTATAAATGGTGCCACAAGGTTTTGAATGCACCTTATGGGTAGCCGCCATGACAGTGTCGCCATTAAGTAATATTACACCCGATTTTTAAGTTAAAGTTACACTCAGATTACGACGAATACAAATACAATGTTAGCCTCATTACGTTCCTACTATTTTAACATATTTTTTGCACTAGTGTACAATGACCTGGCCGATTATGGAACAACCCCTTTGTTATCGGTAACGCCACGGGGCGCAGCTAGTTCTACAAATCTACAAAAAATCACGCCCCACTTAAATATGAATTTTCCACTTAAATTACATGTTCTGTATTTTTTGTTAAAGTGGGAACAGAAATACGTCATTTGTAAAAATTTCAGATGCACTAATAGGGTCCCGTTTCTACTCTTTGGGTAAAAATTCTAAAAATGAAACCTAGCTAGATCATACGCTGCTCTATCAAAGTTTTGTTTTTATAATCGTTCCCTCGATAATTCCGCTTCCGCTTATGAACAAGGCCACCGACTAAAGCTGCAACGTCTCTCAGTTCTGGTTAATTAAGACACTGTTTTGAGTGGCACTTACAGCGGGCTAAATAAATAATGCCCGTATACTGCTGACCCTAGCGAGAGCTTCTTTGGAAGCTTTGAATTTCGGCTTTTCAGATGGTAATGTAAAGAAAAACGTGTTCAAACAATTTAGAATGGTAAATATTAATCATGTAAATTTCAATTTTGGTTAAGTTTTTTGAGAGAATATATTAATACTAAATTAAAATCTGTTCACGTTTTAGAATTAATAAATTCAGGGCTTCGAAACCGATTACAAAGCCGCTAATTATTTAAAAGCTTATACAATTATAAACAATTATTAACCGTATGAAATAAAAAACAACACTGAAACAATCAAACCACTCTTTCCAGAACAAAATGTCATTGGCATCAACTGCGTGCCTCGAGTTGATGCCATATATTGACATTCTGTTACATTAAACAATTATTAACCGTATACAACAAAAAAACAAGACGGAAACACCCAAACGACTCATTCCGCGGGCCGCGGGCAGCGTTCGGGCCGCTGTTGACATCAACTGCGTGCCTTGTACCATGCTCACGGTGAAAGCAAAACTGTCATTTGCTAAAGCGAGAGAGAACGACGGAACACCGCGGAATCGGCAGTGCTGATGCGTTCCGTCGTAGCATAGAAAAGTTAACTGCCTCCGTGATGCAGTGGTTAGAGCGTTCGGCTCATACCCGGAGGTCGCGGGTTCGATTCCCGGCGAGGGCAACGACTTTGTGTTGTTGTCCTAGTTTGGTTAGGACATTGCGGGCTGATTACCTGATTGTCTGATAAATAAGATGATCCCTGCTTCGGAGGGCACGTTAAGCCGTCGGTCCCGGTCACTGTCTTTGACATTGGTCGTTACCTAAAACCATGTCAGGGGCCTTTAAGGCGGTTTAAAAACTCTGACACTAGTGTTAGTCACTAACACACACGATAAGAAGATAGAAAAGTTCTGTTCCGTGTATCGTAGAAGACAGTTAACGATAATTAAGACAGTCGCTAATCTAAATTATTTCTTAAAAACACACTATTACACACATTTTTTTAGATAATGGTACGGAACCTTCGCGCACGATTTCGACTCGTACTTGGCTTCGTCGATTAAAACATTTTACAATAACTTCTCCATACCTAATGTTGCTTAGTTCCTTCATTTAAACAAACTTTATGTATAAATTCGCGACTGCTAGAGAAGACAATTGTGTCACCAAGTTACCAAGTCAAATAACTGACAACTTGGAGCTAACTTCATTAACTTAAACTTCGAAGCTTAATTTGTACGCCGTGTTTAATCTAAGTAAATGATAGTTTTACTGTAATATGACATTACTAATGTATATTAGGTTAGAGAAATAAAAAATAATGCTATTAAAAACATAACTTGTAAAAAAGTCTTACAACTCAGTTCTTCTACCGTAAAAGGTTGTGAGATTTATGAAATACCAAGTCGGTTAATACATTCAGTCCCTACTTCTATATTCATAAAATACATAGTTTGAAGGTTTATCTAAGGCTCGGTCAAAACAAAAATTTAAATGATGTCAGCGTTTCTTTTCAAATGATTTATTTCAAATGGGGGTGCCACTGGATCCCTGAAAATTCAGGTAAATTTAAGTAGCTTCTTTCTTAAGTTATTACGTTTTATTTATTTATTTTATTAAATTAGAACGTAATCAGCCAACCTTATAACATTTTATAGTGACCATATCGATATTAAATATATTTTATGTATTAAATTAATATCAATTTGTACTTTTGTTTGTAAATAGTAGTAGGCCTCTAAATTAATCATACTCCGTTTCTATGAAGTGCCAGTAATTACTTAGTAACGGTCTGCGTGTATCCTAGTCTGAAGTTCTCTACAAAATATCCTATAACTAACACCTTACACCTTAGTCAAAATAGGTAAACAGACCGTTTCGTAAGAGTGACGGAGACTCTATATAGGTTTATGAACAGAAAGACATCGCAACGTTACGATATATTGATTTTATATATAAATTAAAGCTGTAATATGCATATTTAAGTCACACAAATGACATGCATTAATAGTAATGAGCCCGATCATTATCCCGGCGCGGAACCATAGAAGAAATTATACTCAGAGGCCAAGCGTCTACAGAGTCTACAAACGGCTTTAAAATAAAGAGTTTGTACATAATAATTTCAGATGAGTGTAAGTATTTTCTTGTTTCACACTTTTTAAAGCGTTATGAGTAGTAGTCGGTCGGGTTTTAGTTCTTTTACCCTATTTTTTATAATCCATTTTTAATCATGACGAACAGCTGCTAATGGTTCCGGCCTTACGTCATTATTGGTATCTAAGTATATTATAGTGCTTTCTGCAATGCGTTCTGTCGATAAAATACCAATTCGCCCAGATAAGCTTTCAGCGAATCGCCTTATCTGCAGATAATTGTATATGTGAAACATTTTTATTTTAAATTTTTTTTTGGCGAACCGAGGAGAAAATGTAGCGGTTTAAAATCTTTGTACCGATGAACGGTGAACAGTGATTTCTATGTACAATAAAATCGGTCAAGGGTAATTCTATAAATGATTCGGAGCTCCTTCTTTCGTATCTTAGTATCTGTCAAATAATTTCCTCTACGACCGGAGTCCGGAACACGGCCCGAGTCCCCGGAGAGGCATTGTGACTTCGATCTATTTAGCAACATCCTGCCACGCCTGCGGGGTCAACGACCGCCAAGATAAGATTGCTATTGGCAGTAATAACGATCATGACTGCTTATTGATCAAAATCGCTAAATCTCAATAATGAAATAAAATAACTTAAGAATCACCTTACCCTAGACTTTGCCATACAAACGTCCTTATTTTAAAAACCATTAATTGCAAACATTATTTGCAAATGGCAATTGTTTTGGGTTATATTTGGTTTCCTACACTAGCATTATGAACTGGAAAGAAAATATAAAGATGTACATTGTAGAAGTTTCCCATACTGATCGTCAAAAATGGTTCCAAGTTCATATTTCGACTGTGAAAACAGGTAATCTTTGAAATTACAAAATAGTAATATTTATAACCTCTCAACTGGCGCCCTCTGTTTTCTGAAACCGCAACCCGTGCGTCGTGTTTTACAAATTTAACAATATCTTAAAAACTAGAAGAGAGCAATGAATCATATATATATATATATCTTTGTGTTCAGAATAAAATATTCTGTCCATTTGTTTAAAAAAAAAAGTATGATCAGAGCTGAAATTTTATAAAATCACAGGTGAAAAGTAGGTACACCAGATATTTTCTGGTGTTAGGTATGAAATCCTTTATAATACAAATACGTAACATGAGTATCCAGTCAACTTGTACTTATTAGTTTATTACAACAAATAAATCATATTCAAACGACCTCTCTCTCAATAGCCGTAAAGCATTGACGAAATAAAACAATTAGCCATAATTAGACGAGTTTATTACCATTACGATTGTCGGTTGCGAAACCCATCGGCCGCGCCCTGCCATTCAATCTACGACAATGCTTCAAACAATGGACTTTCGTTTCACGCTCTGGCAACTTCGGACCAGTGTACTTGCATGAACTGTCCTTTCAATTCTTCTTTACTGCCTTAGTCCACTGCTGGACTTTATGCCTCCCCCGAATCCCCCAATAAAGGAAGGATTTGTTCGTAATCACCAAGCTTTGCACAAGGAAAGCTGTTGCCTGTTGATCGTTTTCCGTCTTCTAGAATCCACATGGTTGTTATGTGAGCCCGTCTATCCCGTACCATTCGACAAATGAGACCCGTCCATAATTTATCGAATAAAAGAAATCACTCATATCTTAGCAACTTCATGCTCGATTTAAAACTATTTTATCTCATATTATATTCTGCCAACTATAATGAAGTTCTGATCAAAGAAATTATCTACCCGTCTTTTGAAACTACTACACTTCTTATTTTTGAAGTGAAAACTTCTTTAGCGGCGTTGTGCACTTTTTTTGGAATGGGTAAAAAATGTTAAACTCGCGTCAGGACACGTGACCTGATCGAAAATTCGTAAGACGGATGGAGAGTAGACAGCTGGCGCGGCGTAGGAGAGGGAGTATCCCCCTCTCTTTCTACGGCGCGGCGAAAATGTATGCCTGCGCCTGCTGTTTCGTTTAGGCGGCGCAGGGCGCTTGCGCGAATGTTTGTGTGTGTTTATGTTACAGCGTGCTACGCGCATCCATGGATGGTGACAGCTGATGGCTCGACCGTCTGTGTAGTGGCCATACTGCTGTGTTTTCACTTCTGCCGGCACTCCCAGAGTGCAACCCGTCGTTTTTTTTAAATTAGACAATAATGTTAAGAAAATAAGTAGAAAATGTCTTGAATTTAATCTATCCTTAGAGCCTTACGAATTGTTGGATGAAACGGTTTCAATTTAGCAAAAGGCTACATTTGGCACGGGGTGTAAGCTGGGTAGTTTAATTTTAGTTTTCCGAAGTGCTGCTTTGTTTAAACTTGGGTAAGTTGACATGGGACCCTTTCGCAAAATGACTTGCACCAAAAACGTATCTATTTTTAAAGAGGTTTTAAAACACTTTACCCTTATAATAGGAACCCATTTTACTCATTAACATCTTCCGTGATTGATGATATTTGTAAGAAATACGGCAGAATTTAAATGGAAATAAAAATCAGTAATTAGTAATTAGGCCTTTGCAGGCACTTATCTCGTTAATAAGTTTTTAAGTATGTTCGTACATTACGTGTAACGTTTACTATTTATATATAACGTGGAACCCGAAATATTTCGAACCACGGGCTATTAAAGATCACTATACCATAATAAAACTAAAATAACAGTCAAAAATTTAAAAAAAATCGACATTTCCATACCTAAGTGTGCAGCCACCCGGGCAATTTTTGTTTAGAAATGTAATTTATTAGGGGTATGTCTCTTCTACGTTGTATATTATTATTAATTATTATAAAAAAAGCTTCCAATACAGTAAGGAATATCAAAATCAACAAAAGTTTAAAAAGATACGATATTTCTGTATCGTGTGACATTTCAGTAGCAATGTCATTTTACGGCAGGTCATTCTGCTCACATCTTAAATGTAAACAAAACCCTTTTTATTTAAACTTACCATTTATTTTAATGAAATCCGTGAATCCGTTTCAGTGTCTCTTTGATTTTGATTTTGCAAAAATATTTTTAGCGGGATATCTCGAGTTTGCAGTCTATGCAAATGCCGCTTCCTCCATATTTTTCGATTGTCACCGTTCCGTGGTTGTATTTTCTAGATTGTTATTGTTTCTTACTGCTGGTTGAATTTTATAAGTTTCTTAGCTATAGATATTAAAGTTTTGCTTGGTTATTTAAAGTAAACTAGATCGTCTATTTTTGTATTTTATAGATTGTTATTGTTTTTTGTTGCTGTTTGAATTTTGTAACTTTCTTAGCAATAGATACGTTTTATTTTTACGTTTTGCTTGGTTATTCAAAGAAAACTAGATCAAATATTTTTTTTTATACTAAACTGAAATTGTTAATAAGCGATGCGGCTAACAACCCATCACTATTTCAATTCCTTTTTCCACCTTAACGCCCACCATCACGCTAAGCGTGGCCTTTGGATCTTACGGTCCTGGGCTCTGTCTACCCCGTCAGGGATAAAGATGTGAAAATATGTCTGTATATAAATATGAATTTTACTTAGTCTCCTTTTCTGCTTTTATTATATTTAAGATACAGAGACACGCTCTTTTCGGAGTCATATTGTGTGAAATACATTTCCAAAACTAAAAACCTTTCTACGGGACCTGACAAATAAGTATGTATATCTTTCCAAATTAAAAAATATTTTTTTAAATTGGTCCACGGGTCTTGGAGTTCAGTGAAAGTACATAAAAAAATAAGCGTCTAGTATCAATGTGAAGCCAAATTAGCAGTTGATCCAGTCTGTGTCCATTTATACCACTCTTGCCCAATCTTGTCCATTGAGGGTGGAATTCGGAAAATACACAAAGCCGATAGCAACGCTGCTAAGTGGATTAATAGTGGAAGGCTGTTAATCTAGTAGAGTTGCTATTCTCCCTCTCACTTTTCTGCATATTTTGGACAATCATTCGCAAATAATAATTATAATAAAAAGTGAGAACAACCAAAACACGGATGAGCTCTAAAACATGTCTTTTCACTTATGCTAGTATTCTGTGCTTATGGTCAATTGGTTACATTCATAATCGAGCGTATTTTCGGTTGCATCCTCAGCAGTAACACTTCAAAGCCTGGAGTCCGCTACCTAACCTACTAGATGATTTGACGAGGTTACTAGTTTTTACACACAGTGACTGACCTCCGCAACCTAAAGGGTAGACCATAATCAATCCTTGGATAGGTTAAGGCTAACGCTAGATGGCGTTCAGGACCCACACTTTATACGTACCTTCCAAAATATGGAATCATCTTTCTCTTTGGAAGTTTGCAATATCATAACCAGACTGGAAACAACTTTTCACAAAGTATGCTTCCCAGTGGGATTCGAACTCACGACCTCCGGATCACAAGGCAAATGCCTTGACCACTGAACCACGGAGACAGTCACCTTGTCAATTGGTCATATTATTGTAATTCAAAGGCAATAATAAAGCAGACGCCGCTAGGCTATCGAGCTCCTCAAGAGTAATATAATCCATCTAACAATCCCTTGCTACAATTTAAAACACGTGCTCCGTTAAAGGTGATAAAAAGTAACGGTGAACGGTAATAAGACGATATCGCAGCAACCATAGATAATAATGATGGAACTGTACTCACAGACAAGAGAGCTTTGAAGAAAGATGTGTAAATTAGTCTTACAAGACACATTTTTTTTTTCTAAAGCTTGGTACAATTTGTAAATGAACCAATAATGTGTAAATGAATAAGTAATGTTTAATATTTGATGCAAAAAGAAATATAACATTACAAATATACATGCATAAGTACCTATATGAGTTTCACATATACCTACGATTGTATAAATGACGATTTTTAATAGTTATATGAAAAATTTTTTACTAATGTTTATTAGTGGAATCTTTAGGGAAACAATAGAGCCTTTGCCTTGCAATTTTGTTAATCTTTACAACATTACAACATGATATAACCCTTTTATAGAGCTTTATACCTTCAAAACATTGCTTCATAATTGCCTGTACTCGATGTTTTCAAGGCAAACTCACTTTTTGAACGGACAAGTATTACGTTTTGAAGGTTTATTACAAAGACATATCAATAAAAGTTCAGAAAGTAAATTCTTTTGTTGATACTTGTACTAATCAGAGTGGCTCAAAGTAGAATTAATTTATCTTTTAATTGAAATATATTCAAGCTCTTACTTGAGAATCTTGTAATCTACAACAACACAAATCGATTACTCGTAAAACCAATATTCCAGCTTTTATCTCAAATTCCAAGGTCTTTAATTTAAGAAACATCAAAGGAATCCTGAACCAGATTAAGTTAATGAGAAACATATACATATAATAATTATTACATCTCCACATGATACTGTAGCCACATAAAGCATGATATATACACGCACTATCACGTCTTTATCCGTAACGGGCCAGACAGAGCTCAGGGCCGCAAAACCCAAAGGTCATTTAGGGAATTGGTTTGCGTGCGGGGCATTTAGGTACCTACTTGTGTATGTTTTAAATGTTACTCTATTGTTTCTTTTGTTTGTTGTTTCAAAACAGTTTTTTTTTGTTTGCATCAGAGGCATATATTTTGATTTTTGATTTTGTAAAAGAAGTCGCGATAAAAAAATAAAAACATACCAGTATCATCCAATAAAGATCACTGATAACTAAAAACAATAATAAACGTCGCAGTATCAACAGTAATTGGTGCTCAAAATCTACATACTCTCTCGCTAAAACTTGAAAATGTAAACAGGAATTCTGTCGCTGAACGAGATACTTTTGTTCCAACTCGCATGACAGGACTATAGCATAATAATTATGTAAATGCATACATGCGCCAGGGCATTTTGACGCTGCCAGTGTCATGGCGGCCGGCTGCCAGGCGCACGCGCGTTCGCGCCCCGCGCCATCTTGAAAAAAGTGTCGGCATTTTTAAATTCGTTTGTGGAACCCTGTTTGGTTTTTTACGTGCGTGTTTTAATTTCGGTGCAGTTTTGTTCTCTTTTTTTATAAGTGGCCAGTGTTTTTTTTTTTCTTTTTTTGTGCTGGTGTGGATGAAGGTGTCATTGAGTTGCATCGGTGCAAGCAAAGGGATTAGTTTGTGTACAGCCGATCTGATTTCTAATAGGCTTATCTTGTTACGGTTATTGCTATCTGCAGTGAAGTACACCGTTTCAAGTGTCAAGTGTCTGTCAGATAGTTTTACGATTACTCCACAATTTCAGATGTTATTAACTTACTTATTTTGTTTTGAAATAGAAGCTCTACTTCTATTTTATTGGCCGGTTATATTTTGTTTCTTTTACTGTTATTTTAATTCCCTTATACTATAATAATCTAGGCCCATGGTTCGATTTATTACGGGTATGTCCATCTTACGTTGTATAGTAGTGCAGATTTTTTATCTAGAGGAAGAAAAGAAATTAGCTTTATAAAAGTAAACTTTAACATTGATTTTTTTTACTGTTTATTTAGATACCTCTTCATTAGGATTAAGTTAGATATCAGGAACTTTTATTAAGGTTTATAAATACTATTTTTAGACTCATTGGTTCTACTGTGACAGTATAGGTAAACAGAATTGTGGCTCTATTTTCTGCATTTAATAATAATTTTGTAAATAAACCACAAAAATATGAACTTTCCATCGTAAAGCCCACCATCACGCTAATCGTGGCCTCTGGGTCTTACGGCTCTGTCTACCCCTTTAGGGTAGACGTGATAATATAAATCAATAAATTAATAATATAAATAAATATATAGGGACAAATTACACTGATTGAGCTAGCCCTAAAGTAAGTTCGAGACTTGTGTTATGGGATACTAATTCAACGATACAATATTTTATAACAAATACATATATAAACATCCAAGACCTTGGACAATTTTAAAAAGGCCATTTTCCAACTTGCCCTGACCGAGGATCGAACCCGGGACCTCTGGGTGGCGGACTAGCATGGTGACCACTACGCCACGGAGATCGTCAAAATATGTCTAAATAAAATATATAAAAATATATCTGTATTTATAGAAATAAAAGCAATAATTGATTCTAATCCACACAGCGCGTGATCATTCAGCAAGCAGCCAGATAGCGGCTTATAAATTACAATAACAATTAAGTCACGAAGCACCATCCGTGTTTGACATAACATCATGTACGGCTGTTCATTCGGAATACTGATATCTTTTGATTGAGATATCATCACGTTTTGAGTATGGAGCCTATTAGTGTGCCTAATGAATTTAGCCATAATTGGCCAGTCTTCAATGCTGCTCTGGCCAAGTACGGCTCCGGTAGTACAGAGAGGGTCGTGCTCCTGCAGTGGAGACAAAAAGACCTGATGATGATAGTGTGACTAATGCCTACGATGCATCCTGGAAATCAAAATTATAGGAAATTTCGTGATATAGCTTGAATTACCATGGGAAACAGGAGTGATAAAATGTTTGTGACAACTTGAATTCAAAACTAAAAACCGACTTTAGCCTCTAACTACACACCCGATTTTGATAAAATTTCTATGGGACCACCAGTATGCCCTTTCAAACAAAAAAAGAATTTTCCTAATCGGTCCAGGCGTCTTCAAATAATCGGTGAACATCCATAAAAAAGATCACGACGAATTGAGAACCTCCTCCTTTTTTGAAGTCGTTTCAAAATATACTCATCATCTTCTCTCCGTTCTTTTATACAATTTACATCTTTATTCCGAGACGATATGCTGCCATGAGATTTGAAGACCGTTTAAGCTTAAAGGTGGGTGTAAAACTCCCATGCTGGTCTGGGAGAAATAAAAAAAACTTAGAATGTACCAGCTGCTTCTCTTCCCACGCAGATCGTAAAAGCCGATCGAGGGAATGGGCAAAAATGCAAATCATGTTAACAGGCGATGCGGCTAGCAACCCATCACTGTATTGATTGCTTTTCCATCTTCTCGCCCACCATGACGCTAAAAGTGGCTTTTGGGTCTTGCGGCCCTGGGCTCTGCATAGAACCGCAGGACCCAAAATGCTCTGTCTGCCTCATTAGGGATAAAGACGTGATAGTATGTATGTATGTATGTGGGTGTAAACTCGTAAGTGGAAAAGGGAATATAAATGTTATAGAGGCATTTGCAAATAAGGAATCCCATTTGCCCATTTCCATATAGTGATGGGTCGCTAGCTACATTACCTACTGAATTGATTCCTCAACTTTTCCGATTTAACTGATGACTTCTTTGACGATGCCAGGCTGTGATTCTGGAGGTCCCGGGTTCGATGTATTTTTTATTGAGTTTTTCAGATTGACCTGGTTCTTGTAAGTTTATGTACAAAAACGTATTTGTGATAAAAATACTACGTAAAAACGACATACCTACCCGTAATAATTCGAAACCACGGGCTATACTAGATCACTATAGTATAATAAAAGTAAACTAACAATCGAAAAAATTTTGTATGTCCATACAAAAGTGTCCAGCCGCTTGAGCAATTTGTATGGAAATGTGGAACTTTTTTTGGTATTTTCATTATACTTTATTTATAGATTTACTTTATAGATTTATTACGGGTATGTCCCTTACATTGTATAGTATCGTTGAGAATTCATAAAACATAACACAAGTCTTGAACTTACTTTGGGGTTAGCTCAATCTGTGTTGATTTGTCCGTGTTTATTTATTACTAGCTGTACCCGCTGGCTTCGCTCCCCGTGGGAATTTCGGGATAAAAAGTACCCTATGTCCTTTCCCGAGTCTCAAACTATATCTATACCAAATTTTATCCAAATCCGTTCAGTATTTTAAGCGTGAAGAGACAACAAACAAATATACAATCTCACTTTCGCATTTCTAATTATTGGTAGGATTTATTTAATTGATTAGCTAACAATCTACGCAGAACAAAAGTACGTTGCTTTATTTTTAATCAATCACCAAATTGGAAGTCACATTCACGGAAGCAATATATAGTTGTAGTCAAATCTCTCAACAGATAGTGAACAGATAGGCTTATCTTGTTGTCGATGACAAATAACAGTTTTGTGTCCATTCTCAGGCGTCGATGGTAATGTTGACAACTAACCAGGAATATTTGAGGATAGCTATAGAGATAGAGATATTACTTTCTGGTTTTAGTGCTGTAGAGATTAGATTTAAAAATTTGTTGCTGGCAATCCAGTCAGACGATTGGAAGAGGCCTAGTCCAGCAATGGAAGTTATGCGGCTGAGATGATGATGTAGATGAATCTAGTCAGACGATTTTGATCCCCTTTATATTACAAGTCTGGCTGTGGGGTATCGTTGAATAAGTCTTAAAATTTGCAGGACACTTACGACTGTGGACGTAATTCAATTGTTATTTCTTTTGTGTCGGGCCGAGCGTCTTTAAAAGACTTATTCAACGAAACTTCACACGATGGGTTAGTTTAAAAAAAAACAACTCCCGACTCCCGCATTACTTGTATGAGAGATACCTTAAAAATTTTCTTTTTTCTTTAAGATTTTTTTACCATGATAAATATACATACCCATAACAAATTACAGCTCTCTAGTACTTATATCCGCGGACAGACAGACAGAGATGGCGAATCTATAAGGGATCCTTGTTTACTACGGAAGCCTAAAAAGTATCAATTGTTCAAGCTAAAAAGTATATTCAGGCAAAAAATGGTGCGTCGTCGATTTAATGT
The DNA here is from genome assembly GCA_963555685.1 of Acrobasis consociella. NCBI lineage: Eukaryota > Metazoa > Arthropoda > Insecta > Lepidoptera > Pyralidae > Acrobasis > Acrobasis consociella. The sequence goes on along the minus strand of OY743124.1, from coordinate 16,627,197 downwards.
ATATCAAAAGAAAAAAAAATAAGAATCCGGCGAATCAGACCGTGGTCTTACCATCCTAGTGAGCTTTGGTTCCAGTCGCCGGAATCCTCAAAGTTTCATTTCCTTGAAGCAAACAAAATCTAATTCTAAATTAGCTGAATTCGGTAAAACTTTGGCGATCTGGTTACAGACATTGGAATGTGGGACAACACCAGATGTTGGACTGGCGAGACGTGTCGAAATACCATTAGTCATAACGCTGTGGCCATATTGATTTACTATTGTGAGGTTTTATTGAGTGGAAATCGTTTCGTTATGTCTATTTTCGTCAAAGGTTTAGAAAAAAAAGTACCTATCTAATTAATATAACACCTTGGAAAACTGTGACTTCCAATAAAAATCTGAATCTAAACAAGTAGTTTAGATTTGCCACCGAGCGACCGGGGGTAAAAGAAAGATATATTAATAATACTCATCATCATCATCATCATCATTTCAGCCGCATAGCGTCCACTGCTGGACATAGGCCTCTCCCAAAGATTTCCAAAATGACCGATCTAGAGCTGCTTGCATCCAGCGCCTTCCAGCGACCTTGGTTAGGTCGTCAGACCACCTTGCGGGTGGGTGCCCTACGCTTCGCTTGCCTATACGTGGTCGCCATTCGAGAACCTTTTTGCCCCATCGGCCATCGGTTCGTCGCGCTATGTGTCCCGCCCACTGCCATTTCAACGAGCTAATCCGCTGGGCTATGTCAGTGACTTTAGTTCTCCTACGAATCTCCTCATTTCTGATTCGATCACGTAAAGAAACACCGAGCATAGCCCTCTCCATAGCGCGTTGCACGACCTTGAGCCTTCTTATGAGACCCATAGTAAGGGACCATGTTTCAGAGCCATAAGTCATCACTGGTAACACACATTGGTTGTAAACTTTAGTCTTAAGACACTGAGGTATATTTGACGAGAAGACACTTCGTAGCTTCCCGAACGCTGCCCAGCCGAGTCGGATTCGTCTAGAGACCTCTTCCTCGAAGCTGGAACATCCTGCCTGGATCAATTGACCCAGGTAGATATACTGGTCTACAACTTCGAGGGTGGAGCTCCCAACACAAACAGGTAGGGGCGCAACATGGACATTCGACATTACTTTCGTTTTGTCCATGTTCATTTTAAGGCCCACTTGTTGGGAAACTCGATTTAGATCTCCGAGCATAGTACTTAGGTCTTCCATCGATTCTGCCATGACAACGATATCGTCGGCAAATCGAAGGTGAGTGATATACTCGCCATTGATGTTGATGCCAAATCCTTCCCATTCCAGAAGCTTGAAGGCATCTTCCAGTGCAACGGTGAACAGTTTCGGAGATATAACGTCTCCCTGTCTTACACCTCTATGCAGTGGAATTGCCCTCGTGCACTGCTCCTGTACTCGGACTGACATAGTGGCATTACTGTATAAGCACTTCAACACTTCGATATACCGATAGTCAATACGGCATCGCTGGAGAGACTGAAGTACGGCCCATGTTTCGATCGAATCGAAGGCTTTTTCATAGTCCACGAACCCCAAGCATAACGGCCGGTTATACTCCCTCGTCTTCTCTATAACCTGCCGCAGCGTTTGAATATGGTCCATGGTACTAAAACCTTTACGGAAACCGGCTTGTTCGGGAGGCTGGAAGGCATCGAACCTGTTTGCGAGACGATTCGTAATGACCCTCGAGAACAACTTATATACATGACTCAGAAGCGTGATAGGCCTGTAGTTCTTCAATAGGGTGCTATCTCCCTTTTTGAAGAACAAGACCACCACGCCCCTGCTCCACGCTTCCGGCGTTACGCCCTCGAGCAGAACGGAATTAAAGAGCCTCTGAAGGACTTTCAGTACCGGCGTTCCGCCCGCTTTCAGAAGCTCTGCTGTGATTCCATCCTCGCCCGGCGCCTTGTTGTTTTTAAGCTGTTTGAGGGCCATCCTAATCTCGTACAGGCTGATGTCCGGGATATCTTCGGTATAATGTCGGGTTAACTTGGCTCTTGGGTCTTCAGCCATTTGTCCGCTGGGTTGTGAAACTGAGGTATACAGCTGTCCATAAAACCTCTCGATCTCCGCCAGAACCCCTTCCTTTGTCGACACCACGCCGCCGTCCTCCGTCTTCAGCTTCATCAATCGGCTTTGCCCAACCGACATAGCTCTTGCGAACACTTTGGAGCCTTTATTCTGCTCTATCGTCTCCTTAATACGCTCAGTATTAAAGGAGCGGATGTCGTGTCGCAAGGACTTTTGTATACGTCTGTTGAGCTGCCGATATGATTCAGCATGTTCAGAGGTCTGCAGCGGCCTTGATCGTCGCTCTGCCATTAAGGTAAGGGTCGCAGCAGAGATTTTCTGAGGTCTTTGTTTGGGGCGGGACCTAAACACCTTTGATCCCACCGCTTGGACAGCTTGTATAAACCCTTGGTTTATCTCGTCCACTGTAACGCAATCCTGAAGGCCTTGAAAGCGATTTGATAGTTCAAGCTGGAAACCCTCGGAGTTTTCGATTTGGATCTGCGTATTAATAATACTACGTATATTTTTTTATGGTTGGACTCTAGGTACAATTTTAGTATTTGTTGTTATAGCAACAAAAGAAATACATAATTCTTTGAAAATTTTCTGTCTAGCTATCACAGTTCATGAAATATACAGCCTGGTGACAGACACCACTTAAATATTTTATTTTCCTGTTACTTATTAGTTTTTGTTGTTATAGCAGCAACAGAAATACGTCATTCTGTGAAAATTTTCACTGCCTAGCTATCACAGTTTATGAGATACAGCCTAGTGACACAGATGGACAGTTAGACGGATGGACAGTCAGACAGACGGACAGCGGAGTCTTAGTAATAGGGTCCCGTTTTTACTCTTTGTGTACGGAACCCTAACAACAAGAGTTAATATCTTATACCTTTAAACGAGCAATTCTTGTATGTATATTTATATATTTCTGTGATCTCAAAAACGGCTCTAACGATTTCGCTGAAAATTGGTATATGGGGGTTTTTGGGGGTAAACAATCGATCTAGATTAGTCTTATGTTTGGGAAAACGCGTGTTTTCGAGTTTTCGTGCGTTTTCCTTTCCACGCAAAATATGGTCGCTAATTTCGGCGCGCCGGCCGCCATCCGTTTTGGCTCAGAAGTTTAGGACGCGGACCACTAGAAAGAGTGTTACGAGTTCGAATCCCACTCGGTGACTTACTTTTGTTTCTTTTATGTTCAAGTTTATATATAATTTTTCATTTTGTATTGTTTTTAGACAAGTTTAAAAAATGTAGTTAATGTTTGATATGTAACCAAGCAAAGCTCGGTCGCCCAGGTACTTATGAATTATATTCAAGCTATAAAACAGCCCAGACCCAGATTTCTAGCAATCTGTTTAAGTCTAATCAGCTGGTAGGTCACACTTGATTTCGTTTCTCGCTTTTCCCGCGCAAAACGGTCTCAGTGGCGCCACCTGCATACCAACTACCATCACCCGGACGCCATATTTAATTCCAAACGCGCGTCTTCGATGTCAAACAATTTATTTTCACTGTTTTTTCGTGAATTCACTTTCTGCCGCGTTAACTCGGCACATTAAGCCATTTCTCAAAGTGACACGGAAATGGAGATTCGTAATGGGCGACGGAATTTTGAATTCCAATATTTTTGAGGAGGTTAATAAGAAGCTGCTTTGATAGTAAAGAGCATGCTCATTAACCTTGTCACATTGGCAAATTGATTGCTGTCTCTTTCGCTCTTGTGAGGTGAGGGTGACAGTTATTGTATTATTTATCGCACTTGGCTAGTGTGGTTTTTTTACTCAGTAAATAAATTCTAGGTTTATTTATTATTTTATTTTATTTTATCAAACTTTATTGTTCTAAAGTACAAATATACTTTTAACAGGCGGACTTAATGCTAAAAGCATTTTCTCCCAGTCAACCATAGGGATAAACAGAGAAAATTATGCGGCACAAAAAGCAATACAATATACTTATAATTAGAAAATAATACTATATAATATACAGTTACATTATATACCTATGACATATAAATATCAGAATAAATATCTACTTACAATACACACATATACATTTACTTATACTAACATATAAATAGTTAAGAAGAGAAGAACAAAATAATAATGACTTTATAGAGGAAGGGAGCTTAAGAGGTGGGCGTGAAATTTTCTTTTAAACGGGAATTTGGTAGAATTTTCTCTGATGTTAACGGGTATAAAGCATTCCAGAGCCATGAGGCTTGAAGAGAAAAAGAGTTAGACATCAAATTTGTACGGAAAAGGGTTTATGCCATGTACACACTGCAAGTCTCTTGCCTGTTGCATGTAATAAAGTAGTTTCATCTATAAGTAGGTCTTTTTGTGCTAAGTAATTTTCTACTTTCCAACAAATTTTATAAACATCAAAATAAACATTCTATGGGATTTGTATGAAATATAGATTAATTTAGTTTCTTGGTGTTAAATAGCGCTCTTAATGTCAAGTTTCTGCAATAATGAAACTAAAATCACGTGAAAAATGGATATGATCATAAGAAGTGACATTATTTTGTGAGGTTTTATTTCCATAACAGTACCAAATAATTTCTTTTTGACCCTGAAAATACCCAAATCTATGATTCAACAAAGATTGATTAAAGTTAAATAAATAAATAATAAATAAATATATAGGGACAAATTACACTGATTGAGCTAGCCCCAAAGTAAGTTCGAGACTTTTGTTATGGGATACTAACTCAACGATACTATATTTTATAACAAATACATATATAGATAAACATCCAAGACCCAGGACAATTAGTTAGTCTATCACTTGTTTATGGTTGTATGTATCCTGTTTAATATGGCACTATTTTACACAATAAACACAATCAGACTGTCGGCTCGTCATTTACTACAACTTTTGAAACTGAAGCTGAGATTTCAAAGTTTTTTTTTAAATGACTGTACCAAAAATACTTGTTTATATGTTAGTTAGAAGAACGTACGAAGCAACGTTATTCATTAAGTGTTTTGTTATCATTAAGCCCCTAAAAGACTACCAGAATAAACAGATGCTCAGAGCAACTAAAAGAAACATTTCTAACGGATACTTGAAGTCATTACTGTGGCTTACGTACAGGACGTAAAATTCGCTTTTAAGGACTCCCTAATGTATTTTTTATTGAGTTCACTGACCTCTGAAAAAAAGCACTGCAGTAATTAAGGGTTGCTTATTATTTTGGTTTTAGTTTTTTATTTTTATTTTCACTGGCAACACTCCATCGTTGCCAGCCTCAAAAGATAAATTAATATCTGCTGATGTGATTAATGAGATCGTATTGGAATTGATGAGTTATTGTTTTGAGTCGTTAAATTTGGAACGTGTTATTAATAATGACATATTAATGATATCCTATAAACTATTGTATGTTGCGGCTCTGCTTTTATGAAGGATTGTTAATATCTGAATGGCAAACTAGGGTTTTATTTTTGAAGCACATATATTTTTTTTTAAATTTTAACATACTCTACAGCTTTGGCTTGGCCATTCCGTCGATCTGCTTTTACAATTTGCGGGGAAAGAGAAGAAACTGGTACACTCTGACTTTTTATTTTCTTCCCTTCATCCCACCGTTCAAGAAGAATTTGCTCACTTCAATTGCAATTGCACTTACGTTTCGATTGAATTAGAAAGATTCTAAGCTGTATTATATCTCACATGTATTTTTATCCAATCTCCTCTTCCTCTCTAATAAAATCCACGCCTATGCAACATTCTAACTTTATCACTGTATCCAGCAATCTCTCATTCTAAAGCTAGCGCCTCGCGGATCATTTCCTTGGTTGAGTGACACAAACACACTCACAAAATCACTATCCTTAATATGGCCGAACATTTTGGTTTTTGCGGCTCTAAGTAGACAGAGCCTAGGGCCGCAAAACAAAGACACATAGACCAAGGAGAATCAGCTAACTTCAATGCTATTACGATTAAATTATTAAGATTTCAACTTTATTATTGAAGTATTAGCACAGATCCGGCACTTCATAGAAGCCGAGTATCATTTAAGCCTACTACTACTTCAAACGAAACTGTACATCCGTGCACCCGTTAATGTGTGTGTGTTCGAACGCTCAACACCCTTGCTTATATAAGGTGAGAATAGGGACGCAAATTTTATTGTGCGAACCTTAGGAGATTTCGTTTTAATCTGAGCGTTCTGTTCTATAATATGTAATACATAAATTTATTGTACTCCCATGCTGGTCTGGGAGAAATAAAAAAAAACTTAGAATGTACCAGCTGCTTCTCTTCCCACGCAGATCGTAAAAGCCGATCGAGGGAATGGGCAAAAATGCAAATCATGTTAACAGGCGATGCGGCTAGCAACCCATCACTGTATTGATTGCTTTTCCATCTTCTCGCCCACCATGACGCTAAAACTGGCTTTTATGTCTTGCGGCCCTGGGCTCTGCATAGAACCGCAAGACCCAAAATGCTTCGTCTGCCCCATTAGGGATAAAGACTTGATAGTATGTATGTATGTATAAATTTATTATGTGGTCTTACTTAGCTAACTTTAATCGTAATTACGATTAAATTATTAAGATTCCAAACTGTATCAAAACTTACATAATTTCTATCCAATCTCCTCTTCCTCTCTAATAAAATCCACGCCTATGCAACAATCTAACTTTATCACTGCACCCAGCAATCTCTCATGCTAAAGCTGGCTTGCAAATCATTTCCTTGTTTGAGCTTCCTGTTCTTAATGCCCGGCCCATTGGGCCTGCTTATGTGGGATGTCTGGGCTGAATACCGCGTTTATGTTCTGCTAATGCTTCATTCCTACTTTCAGATTTGAAGAGATTGTTTGTTTTTCATGTGTGCAAGTGACCAGCACTGGTGTTAGTGTTTTGAGCTGCGATGTGCGATAGGACAGTTAGATTTATAAAGCATCTAACATAGCTTGACGACAGCCATACTACAGAATTAATATGAGTATTACATACAGAACGGCGTCTTCTAAGGTCTTGCGCAATATGCATCGCCGTTCCCCGCCCCCGCACCTCTTCTCGTATCAAATTTTAAGTGGTTGAAACGTGAAGTGGTAACAAACAAACAAACAAATATACAAACTCACTTTCGCATGTATAATATTAGTAGGATTTGCTAGGTAAAATCCTGACTTTGAAGCGTTAACCCCTGATGACTTTTAAAGGGCTGCACTGATTTCTATTAAACTTAGTTAAGCACTACCCCAAGGGAACTTGTTTTCACGTAAAAGAAACATCCATGTCCATTATACCCATCCATCCATTAACATGATACGCATTTTCGCCAATCCCCTCGATTAGCTTTAACGACCTGCTCAGGAAGAGAAGCAGCTGATATATTCTTACATTTTTTCTTTTCTCCGAAACGAGCAACGAATAGATAGTCATATTCAGCCTACGCAATAGATATTTGGATAGCTCATTTAAAAGTCACCTATCCAGTACCTCGTATGTAGTACTTAAAACTTTTTCAATTACTGCTTACTCATTAACAAGCTCAGTTTAAGGTCACTAACCTTTGACAAAGATAACTGTCGTAAAAATGAAAACGTCATCTGTCCTCATACGGCTCGGACCCGTTAAAATTAGTCATTAGCTCCAAATCTCACACAAATCCAGATGACAGTCACGAATTCAAAGAAATGCTTGCTTAAGCCACAAAATAGAACATTCCAGAAGTAAAACCTTTTCTTTAGACGTCGTTATAGCTGGTACAAGCTGTACAGTAAATTATAAGAGCTTGTACGTATACAATGACATTTTTTGCAGATTATATATTTCAGATAGTATATTAAATGGTTTGCCATTCTTAATAGGCGATATATAAATAAATAGGGGCAAATCACAATGATTGAGTTAGCTCCAAAGTAAGTCTAAACTTGTATTATGGGATACTAACTCAATGATATCATATTTTATTATAAATATATAGTTAAGACCCAAGAAAGGCCATTTTTCAACTTGCCCCAGAACCTCCGGATTGGTGGACCGGGTGTAGCCTATTACGCCACCAAGGTCGTCATTTTTCGTCATCTATAATCGTTCACTGCAGTGTTATTATCGCACACGTAAATAAAATGTCATCTTTGTTTCTGTGTATTTGTTTGTTGACTTTGTACATTGTATACAAAACATACTAATTGTCTAGTTAGGTCGATAAAAATAAAACAAAAGTTAAACACTTCACATCGGCGCATAATAATAGCAGTTATAAGAGATTTAGAAGAATATGCTTTATTATACCTAATTGGCACTGGATGCATGCCGCTCTAGATCGGCCATTTTGGAAATCTTTGGGAGAGGCCTATGTCCAGCAGTGGACGTTGTGCAGCTGAAATGATGATGATGATGATACCTAATTAATTCTCAAGTTTTTAGTCAAGGAATGTAATGGATAATGAATTTACTTTTATCGTTCCTTTTATTAAAATATAAAAATCTTGCCAAATGTCGATTGTTTTGTGACTTTTTGTCATCTGATTCATGTAAATAAATATTGCGTTACTTATCAACTATAGGTGTACCTACATTTTATGTATTTTGGTTCCAACTTTAGAACATTTGTTAATATCGTAACAATCAGTTTGCGAACCAAACAAAAAAATATGACAACATTGCGATGGACAGATCATCTCCACTTCTATATTTTTTTGTTACGCTATTTGTAAATTTTTCTGTTTAAAATTCAAGATACAAAAGGTCTTCAATTCTGAACTGTAGTCACTTTGTACTTAAACATTCTTCAACAGTTTTAGAATTCGAGTGTAATTCTCACGTCGCGCCTCCATTAAGTAAATGCTATTGTAAACTTAACAAGCGGATAATGAAGTGGTTTGACGGTAATCGTTCTTTTATTGATGTTGTTTGCTGACTTTACAATGTGAATTGAGATACTAGTCCAAGATAACAATCCATGAATTGTAATTTTGTCTATTTTAGTTCTGGTTTGAAAGTAATTTGTTTGTTAAACGGAAAATCTATTGTTTTTAGGGTATTACTAAGACTTCCCTGTCTAGTGTCTCTCCGTTGCGTCCGTCTGTCTGTCTGTCTGTCACCAGGCTGTATCTCATGAACCGTGATAGCTAGACAGTTAATATTTTCATAGATAATGTATTTCTGTTACCGCTATAACAACCAATACTTCATAGAACAAACGTGATTTTTATAGAGTCCGGTATTTTCGTATTTAATGGGAATAAACATAGGCCTATAACAATGTTCAAATTGAATTATATCTAGCACAGACGGACCCCTACCGCCAAGACGAGGCATCGAAAGGGCAGGGCGCTGCCTTGTCCCGAAGCATTTCGTCTTATTTTTGAAACATTATAGATTTGGTCTGGTAAATATTGCCTGCTCTATTTAAATCAATATCATAAATAGTATCAAAGATTTCATTTGTTTCGGGTTTAAAATCAAAAGTTACATTAATACTCAAAAACTATCAAATTGGTCCACATAACAGATGCAAAATGAGTAATTAATAGTGAAAGGTTGCTTTATAATAGTTTATAGCATATTTATAGTAGTTCTCAGGTTACGTCCAATCATTTTGAAGAAGAAAAACAGTCGGAATACTCTACAATACTTAGGTCCCAAACCAACACGAAATCAAATAACTAAAAGGTAGGGAGAAGTGTAAACAGGGAAGTGGCTTGCAGTTAGCACGGAATTAGCAGCCGTAGATTACAAAGCAAGTGATAAACAAAGTTAGATTGTCGCGTTCGGCCTCGCTTCCAGGTACGCTATTTCTAGACCTGGATGTAAGGCCTGGATGTGGGAAAGGAACACGTACAATTGATGTTAATTTTAGTGTTGAAGGAAGGAAACTTGAGATTATTATTTTATTCATAAACGTTGAGTTAGTATCCCATAACACAAGTCTTGAACTTTCTTTGGGGCTAGGTCAATCTGCATAATAGGCAAGACGAATGGAAAAATATTTTTGGTCCATTGGTTAGATTATTAAAAATTATTGTACACGTATTTTTTCTTTTCTCTGAGAAACCAAAAATGACAAAGATACAACGCATTTAAATTTTGCATGACGTCACGTCTGTCTGGGTACGATTTTTACTTAGCGGTGACGTCGCAAGCCCCCACTCCAGAACTTTGATACTCCATATCTTTGTGAATTTTTACTTTTTTGATAAACTGGAAAATGTGGGTCCATTATTTTTTGATAATCTAAAAGACGGACTAATTACAATCATAATTTTCGGACCCTGTCGCCACCCCTATTTGTCCCTATATATTTATTTATTAATAATAACAAAGAAACAGGATTTCAACTTAAGATTTAATTGTTAAATTTATTGTATAATTTAATTGAAATGCTCTTGGCTCATTCAAATTGGCCTTGATGACTCTCGTGTCTGCAGATTCACAGCTGATGCAATGAAATTGGAAAGATAAATTCATTTGCATCAATTTCACCAGACGATGTGCAACGGTTATTTTTGGCTTGGCTCACGTCATCTTCATATTTATTAGGATTTTATTTAACATCGTAAGTTCTTCTTTGACATTATTTAGTAAACATCTTTTAGAAAATGAGCATTTAGACGAGTTGCTACTGAGATTATTTACGTTTGCGACCATTGGATTCTAACTCTGAACATTGCCAGTTTGTAACAAACTAGTTTATTCTTCACATTACATGTGTTGTCTTCTTTTTGGTTTTTGAAAAACAATTATGATTATGCTTTGCAAATTAAATACCTTTAATACGAAATCTTAAATTTACCTCTCTTCACTATGATATATTTTTCATTGTTTTTTATATAAGCTTCTGTAACTAATTTTAATATCAGTTTAATTGTAAGTTGACATTTTTTGAGAAAATGCCGCAGTACAGATTGTTACCGCTTTTTCGTAAATACTTGCGCTTAGGAAGCGGATATAAACTAACCTAAAGTTAATAATCTGATATCAAAAATTACTTATTATGAAATCAAATTAAACATTTACAATTATTGAGTGATATAAATATCCAAAGATAAATAAATGATTTTTACTTTTGACTTTGATTTTTAAACACCTAATTCTTTTTAATTCCTCTTTTCTGACCTGGCCTCTTTCTTTTTATTCCTTTCTATTGTAACAATATTATTGAATCTCGTACACTCAGATTAAATTTAAACTCCCTTGTCATCACAATCCGAAAATTGATTTTCTGTTTATGTTGCGAACTTCGCTTTCAACGGTTCCGCATCGAAAGTTTCGTAAATTTTCCAACATGAATTACAATAAATACACACTTAATCCCGAGGGTTTCAGAGGGTTTCACTGGCTTCTAAATCAGTCTTGGCACGAGCTCGGAAATATGCAAAAGGATCAGCTTGATCCTTGCCATAATTAGACGTACCTAACTAATTATTCTTGTTCATTTTATTTCGCTGCCCAATTTAAACTTAAGTCGTCGGCTTATGCTCAGTATTAATTGGAATTCGGGATTTTTTTGAAGTTTGTTAAGGAAGTCATTAATTTTGGGATTTTTGGCTAAGTCGGTAGTGAAAATCATTAATTTTGGGATTTTTAAGCTAAGTCCAAATTTTGAAGAAAACTGATTCACGCATCTCGAATAAACAAGAAAAAAATTGTCTAGCGAATTTAACTTTACGACACGCAACGATGTCATTTTACAAAATCTGAATATAAATTTTGTAGTATAATAATAAAGCTCTCGCTCCATAATAAGTCTTTCATGCTAATTTCCAGAATATTAAATCTTAAACGTTCTTATAGAAATTTCCAACTTAAATGGAGAGCCCAAGTGTTCGAAGCTATTTGTACCGCAAACTATTGAGCGAAACTTGGTCGGCGGGGCGGACTTTCAATATTCCATTCATGTGTTGTCGCTAAAGGTTTTTGGAGGGTCGCCAGCCTGCCCGACTGTGTTAACTAGAGATATTCTGGGTTTTACTCAAGTATGTTACATTTATAGATTCATAATGTACACTATTAGAGTGGACCTACTGAATTTTTTCGATATACCTTAAGGGAAAGACAAATTTAAGTGCACAACATACGAAGTTTACGCTTGCCTACTCATCGCCTTATAAACCAAATTATTTATCTTTCTTGTCACTAGATGGCACTATATGAAGTAATTAAAACACTAAATCTTTTTTACTTTTATTATAATAAAGTAGTACTCTAATTAATTAAGCTTCAAGCTTCTCCTTACGTAGAGGTATCTTGCCTTATTCATCAGCGTTTTATGCCCTAATTTAGAAAACAAAACACTGGCAAACTGCTTGAACCTAGAACAGAATTAATATAAGCTGATAGTTCATCGCCCATTTTTATGATTCAAAAAGAGAGAAAATTAATATGAATAATTCAACTATTTTCTTTGTAGCTGTCGTCTATTTGTCTGCTCTATCAACAAGTCGTCTCTGTAATTAGGAGGGTGACAAATTCATTTATTTACAGTCTCGGTTGTTAGTGGCTTAATTTCAAGTTCCTGTCGCCAGTGACGGCGGGGCGCGGAATCTCAAAACCGTAAATCTTGTGGAGTTATTTCTGCATTGAAATACATATACTGACCATACATTTTAGTATACATCTACACATTTATAGTTTTAATAGTCATATTCATATAGGCATTTCAAATTAGTTAAACACTACAATGCTACTCATATGCATTTCTTAAATTAGTTAAACATGCTACCGATTTTACGAGCGCAGATTTTTCTGGCAATTCATCAAAAGGCAGTCCTTAAACTGGTAGATTTTGCACTATACACTTGATTAAAAACAGCAGATTTTTATGAATATACTGGAAGGAACTTTACAATGAGTCTAATAAAATTAAAGTTGATTGTGGTTAAACAAAACTTAACCTTAACTTTAAGTGTAGAAAGAAAAGAATCAAAGCTTTTTTTCGAAAATCTAATAGAACGTTATAAATTCAAAAAGCTGTATTAATTTAAAACAGTTTATAAAACAACAGCAGCAAAGATATCAACCTTTTTTTAACTAAGTTTAAAACTTTTAAATTTAGTATCATAACAAAAATATTAATATGATTTTTTTTTAATAGCATAGACTATGGATATTTAATTAAAAAGCTGCTGTATAACACGTTATCCCGTTGATAGTATCACAAGAATTTAATATTTCTACAAAAGCATTCATAGCGTTCAAAACTGCACAGAAAATGAAGTGAATCCAGTTTGCCATAATCAAAAATACCAAAGATACGTTATAGTGATGTGAGTGATAGTGAAAGTGATATTTTAGTGAAACTAGTGATAGTTTAAAAGTTGAAGATGCATCTTCAAATGGATTTGGCGTGCGACATCTCGCATAAGAGCGAAGATGTGCAGATATCAAAGGAGGCGGAGATGTTATACTATGAGCTGATCTCTGCTATGGAGGAGGAAGAAGCGGTAAGTGTATCATCATCATTTCAGCCAAAGGAGGTTCACAAGTGGACATTAACCTCCTCCGAAGGATTCCAAAAGGACCATAAAAAGAGGGAAATATTGATTTATGTCGAGGTAACTGCTTATAGCTAAAGCGCGTTGAAATAGAGAACGGAAATTCCAAAAATTTGTTTAAATAGTGTATGTACAATCTGACATCTATTGGCGGCTAATCGAATCACACAATCACACAGCTGCTTCTAATCCCGCGCAGATCGTAAAACCTGATCGAGCACAAAAATGCGAACCATATTGAAGGCGATGCAGCTAGCAACGCATCACTATTTTGATTCCTTTTTCTACCTTTTTCCTCGCCGTATTAGTTAGTTAGTCCTGTAGGTAGAAAATGAACTTCGTAACAAAAATTCGCTAGATAGGTAGTTGGCACTCCGAGAGAGGTAATCTAACTGTTATTAATTATTACTCATACTCGCAACACTCAAAAATATACAGTTATTTTATCAATGATTTAGCGCTACATTTTTTCACGTTCCATAAATTAATACTAAATAGCTTTGCGAAGCTGGCGGTCGTTGACCCGCGAATACACTTAGTGGCACATTAAGTAAGTACATTCATATGAATTTTCACTTTAAAACAGTAACTATCGACTTGTACCGAATTATAAATAATAAATAAAAGAATTAACGTAACACAAATTTGATTTTTTAATTTACTTTTTTAAATAAGTTACATCACTTTATTAAAATAGAAAGTAAACATAAATAAAGTCCTCTTTTTGTAAAATTTTGGAACTTTACTCTGAGCTCTGACACTTCTCTCCAACCTGTCCGGCCGGCGTGGAGAGTGTTGGCCAAATCCTCTGGCAGCTCTGGCCAAGTATGGCTCTGGTGGTGCAGAGTGGTTCGTGCTCCTGCAGTGGAGACTAAAAAGACCTGATAATGACATTCCATATATTTCATCGTATATTTTACGCTCAAAAACTGAAAACGCTGAGCTAAAATTGGGATCAAAATAGTGATAAGTAAGCCGCAAAGTCTACTAACATGTTTCACCTAAAAAAACTGAAAGTGAAGATAATCCTTTGAGCTAGTTTCCCTGCCAATAATTGTACACTCGAGATCTGTTTGTTCAGATTTGCTAATATTTCGCGTTTTATCGTTTGTTTTGAATAACTCAGTATTGTTTACTTCTGTTTATTGTTACATCGTCAGTGGAAAGGATACCGGGTTCGGTGCTTGTTTTCTTTTGTCCGGGAGTTTGTTGAACAGCTAGTTTAGTTCCTCAATCACTTTACAGTTCTGCTTTTACCCAATGTGTAAAAATTAATAAAATGATTATATTTTTAAGTAGTTTCATCAACAAAGAAACTTGCTTTACTTTTTAAGCTATTTCCAAAAAGGAGGAGGTTATCAATTTGTTGTGATCTTTATTTATGTATGTTGTTATTCGCAGACGCCTGGGCCGATATAAATTTTTTGTTTGTTTAAAAGCGTATACATATACTTACTTCACAGGTGGTCAAATATTTTTTTTATTAAACTGGGATGTGTTATATTGGGGAGAGGTCGGTTTTTAGTTTTAAAAAAATATTAACCAACGTTTCATCAACAAAGAAATTTGCTTTTACTTTTCGAGTATTCATTAAATTTATCAATAATTTCGCGCCAAAATACACAGACCGGCGATAAATCAACCATAACCTATAATCAAGTTTCCGTCTGCCAGCCATGACGAGGTCGTTGAAGCGGCTCGCGCTTGGCTATCAGATCGGGTTTCCAGTTTTCGTCATATAAAGGACATCCTTATATCAAGTTACTCGATTTGTTCCCACGATGTTGACGCAAAAAACCACACCCCTGGTTTTTAAATTCTTATATTTTTTAATTTTTATTACTACGAAATCTTCCATGCCGATCTGGTAGAAAAGAAAAACTTAGAATTACCAGTTGCTTCTCTCGCAAAAATTCGAATTATGTCAATAAGTGATGCTAGCAAGCCATCACTATTTTGATTCCTTTATCCACCGTCCTACCCACATCAAGCTATTTGTAGCCGCCTCTCCTTGAGGTGCCACTTCTTCACTCTCAGGTATGCTTGCAGTAGGACCTGGTGTAGCAACGAATGGTGGTTTTCCAACTGCTTGGGGATATTGGTCTCGTGTCTTCTTTGTATGTACTGAATTAAACGCTGCTAAGATGCTAATTGAATTTAATTATTTCCTTTTTGTTAATTACAAGGTTTAATAGGTAATTAAGATAATAAAATATAGGTTTACGATATGATATGTCTCCTTTTCGTCGAAGAAAAAAAGAGTAAGTGTCAAAAAACAAAAGCGCGGCAAATATTACACACTGACATTGACATGACAGTTTACTTTTTTTAATAATACGAAATAGGGCGTAAACATCCTCCCGCGCGTTGAAAAATCCAGGATTTTTTTAAGAAAGTGGTAAAGGATACAAGTTGTTATAGGCTCTTCTTAATGTGCCACTTTAGTCTTGCGGTCCTAGACTTTCTCTGCTTAGAGCCCAAGACCTAAAATTCTCTGTCTGCCCCATTAGGGATAAAGAAATGATAGTACGTAGACAGAGCCTGGCTAGTAACAACCAGGCAAGTTAAAAACTCGATTCCCGCTTGACACCATCCAGTGATGAGTGGCGGACCTACATTTTACAACCGATGTTAAGTGGAATTGATATTCGTAGAGCCATCCAATATTTGCCAGGTTAATAAAAAACCCCGACTTTCAAGCGTTAACCCTCAACAGCCGAACCGATTTTAGATAGATAACCCTTATAAAAATAATCATAAGGGTTATCTAGGGCTCGATCAAGACTATTTTAATGGTATCTCAGTTTCCTTTCAAATGATTCACAAATTGGAAAAACTTTGTATGATTTTTCGCACTGAATTTTAGTAATTTGCTGCAGCTCAAAGAGAATTAACAATAACACAGCTGTTACTTCCTTACAATTCCATTTGCAGTTCTCCTTCAATCGGTATTTGTCGGTTGCTTATTTCATTTCTCAAAGTAGTTTTCATTTTCATATCTTCCATTTCCATTCTGGGGGAAAAGAAAAACTTAGAATGTTGCAATTGCTTCGCTGATCGTAACAACCGATCGAGGAAGTGGACAAGACTTTTTGAACATCTTCCCTTATTGTCACGCTTTTTTACTATCCCTTTCACACGTACTGTCACATTTGGCAAGATCCTCCCTCCCACCTCACTGTGACTCGCGATAAAGACGTGATAGTCTATGCATATATTGACGACCTCCGCGGCGTAGTGGTCACCATGCTAGTCCGCCACCCAGAGGTTCCGGGTTCGATCCCCGGTCAGAGCAAGTTGGAAGATGGCCTTTTTCAAATTGTCCTGGGTCTTGGATGTTTATCTATATATGTATTTGTTATAAATATAGTATCGTTGAGTTAGTATCCCATAACACAAGTCTCAAACTTACTTCGGGACTAGCTCAATCAGTGTAATTTGTCCCTATATATTTATTTATTTATATATATATATGTACATCATCAACATCATCATGGTCTTTTTAGTCTCTGCTATCTGTACTACCAGAGCCTTACTCGGCCAGAGCAGCCAGAGGACTTGGCCTGCACCCTTTACGCTGGCCGGACGGATTCGAGAGGTCTCATGACGTTTATAAGCTTTGTTTAGCTTGTATTTCCTTAGTCGCCTTCTGCGACATCCACGGGACATTCTACTCTGCCGAAAACCACACGGCGCACATAGGTACATTTATATGTACATATTGTACATGAACTTATCTATATGTATTATAATCGGAAACGCCGTGATATCGTTTCCGACTTGAAATGCCAATCATGTCTATAGGTATACCTTCATATGATGCAAGGCGCCTTCCGATAGCTGATCAGGCAATCGGATCTGACTGTCGGAAAGAAAACCCGGACGTTTATTTCCCATTTTTAGTCGCCTCTTACGACATTCACAGGAAGAGATGAAGCAGTTTTATGTTAAGCTAGAAACCAGCAGCAAGTGTTTGTTTGTGCAAGTACTGTCAGCCGTGTAGTGTAAGGCTGTGAATCTTTTTGCCAAATACATTGCGGGTTTTGTAAAAATACTATTTGTTATTTCATGACAAAACAGGCAATGTATCGTAAATTAGCATTTTAAATCCAGCATAGTGTATGCTTAGCCAAACAGGATATTCAAAAATTTTGTTATACCTAGAAAAAATTACAATTAATTAATAAAATAAATTTTATTAATTAATTGTATTTTTTGCACAAAAAATAAAATCAGGACGCGTAGCACAAAAGGCTCCTTATCGCTAAGCAATTTTTACATCACTTTTTTTTTATAAAGATATATCTGAATTTTTATTTTGACTAGCTAGATAGTTCTTACTAGCGATCCTTTTAAAGTGGCCTTCAGCTCCAAAGCCAATAAAAAATCACCGTGTATACATATAACCTCGATTTTATAGTTATGCACATACATTGTAATAACTTTACGTATACACACGCATAATGCCTAAGTACATAATCCTTCCTTCACTGGTTTCCGATTGACCACTTTTCCTAATCCGTTTTTACGGTAATAACTCTGCGTGACTCCAACCTTGCTATTTACATGATTAACTAATGTTTACGTCGAATATAAACACAGGAAACGTCTTGATAGTTCAATGATAAAGGCACGCTTTTCTTCGTGTGAAAATATACTTACTTAGCGATCTAAAAATTCTCAAAAAATGCTCAAAATGCTCGTTTATTCATATAAAATACAAGTAAATTTTTTACAAAATATTTGTCATTATGTATGTTCATGTATTTCAAAAATAAAAACACATAAAGCATCGAAGTGAGTCAGTACACACAATGTCAGTAGTCTGCCTCCGTGGTGTAGTGGTTAGAGCGTTCGGCTCATACCCGGAGGTCGCGGGTTCGATTCCCGGCGGGGACAACGACTTTGTGTTGTTTTCCTAGTTTGGTTAGGACATTGCAGGCTGATCACCTGATTGTCTGATAAGTAAGATGATCCGTGCTTCGGAGGGCACGTTAAGCCGTCGGTCCCGGTCACCTTGACCCGGCCTCTGACATGGTTACCTAAAACCATGTCAGAGGCCTTTAAGGCGGTTTAAAAACTCTGACACTAGTGTTAGTCACTAACACACTCGAATAATAATAAATATGTCAGTAGTCAGTAGTACACAAGTAGGTATGCAAGCAAAAAATAAATATTTATTATATAAAATCTATGAGTTATAGGTACAAATTAAAAAGCAATATAAAAAAGGAGAAGGTCATCGATCATGATTCATGACAAATTTGAAAAACCCATTGTCAGAGTAAAGTTCTTCCAAAGCACGCATGAACTCAGGTATTGTATGCCAGTTGTGGTCACCGATCCAAATGTCAACTGTGCATGGGGCTGCTTAAGGGTCCTACCCGCGCTAACGACCTTGAAAACACAAAAAAAAAATATTTCTGTTTCTGTAAGTGAGATTATCAGAAACCCTCGTACAACTTTTTAGCTAGTATCCTTAAGTTTCATTAGAACCTCGAAAGTCATTAAAATACAATACGCTGTAGTTTCCTTTGCAAAAAATACTAAAAACGGCCACTTTTTACTCTTTTTGTAAAGGTTTCTAAAGCGGATAGTATTTCAATAACTTTCAAGGTTCTAATGAAACTTAAGGATACTAGCTAAAAAGTTGTACGAGGGTTTCTGGTAATCTCACTTACAGAAAGATAAATTATTTTTTTTGTGTTTTCAAGGTCGTTAGCGCGGGTAGGAGCCTTAACATATGTTAACGTATGTTACGCACGGACCATCAAGCTCGAATTTTATAGCTATGTACTTTTCTATACATCATCTCTTTCATTTATTTTCGTAATCGTACAAAATTGTCGTAACTAAGTTACGTAACTTTCTGCTTTATAAAGGTAACTTTAATGAAAAAGACTGAGATCTTAATTTCCAAGTGTCTTAAACAGTTATACTTAATAATAATTATGGCAAAAATATTTCGTTTTTAAATATTTATGAACAATAAATAAAAGTCGTTGAGAACACAAATTAAAGATGGTAATAGATGTGGCTTTCCTGAATCTGTATCTACTTTTTGTGTTCTGAGATGTACCTTACTTAGACGTAGATGGGGCCTTTACAACTGTCAAATTAACTAGAGAAATAAGTAATAATTTTTATTGCACCATAAATAAAAAGAAAAAAAGATACAGGAGGATACAGATACCCGTTTACCCTATGGGTACGGTACCCTAAAAACGAAGTTTACTCATGAGTTATTCTTCTGTCATATATTTTCGTTTCATGTGGAGAACTCAAAGTGATATATTTATATTTTAAATCGCATGAGCGCGATATTTGAGCCTTTCGTTTATTTTTACTCGTTCCTGTCCGGGAGAATTATTGAGGGTTCGAGTTATGAGCGATAGCGGACAATAAAATCTTTAAAAGAGACGTAAAAAATTGGTAATTTCGTAAAAAAATACAGTTAGAGAACGTTTTTACAAAAAAAAATCTTTGATATTATAGCTGGATATTTCATATTAGCTGGGAATAAAGGCTATAAACAAACGTTTATTAGCTCACGATCTTTGCCTTTCTTGCTTTCAACAACTTGCTTTCTCAAAACTCTTAAGTTAATAACAAAAATAACGTATCTATAGAGGCCCTAAAACATGAAGCACTGTGGTTCAGTGCAGAAACTTTACTATAAAAACTGCATTGTATGTTTTTGTTCAACATACAAACAAAACTTCCATACCGCTACCTCTTAAGCCTTCCACCACAAAACACATGCAGGCTTGCAAAAGCAATTTAATGCAATTTTCCGAAACAACATGCAGCACGCAAATCGCACTACTAGTTGCGTCACGCGGACCGGCCCGACCCGTTTGCTATCGGTGTAGGAGGTATCCTTAGAAGCCTGATAAAGGCTCGATTTATGCATCCGGCGATTGTGGCGTATCCTGAGGGAGATCGTTGATAAACTTTGGTTTTGAGTATTAAGTTTATATCATCTATATTTTACTCTGTATGTATATGTAGAAGGCGACTTTAGAAATTCAATCAAGCTAAATAAAGCTTTTAAAAATCAATGCGACCTCTCCAACCCGTCTGGCCAGCGCGGAGAGTGTAGGTCAAATTATCTGTCTGTTCTGGCCAAGTATGGCTCTGGTAGTACAGAGAAGGTCGTGCTCCTGCAGTGGAGACAAAAAGACCTGATGATGATGATGTACTTAGCAGGTACTAATGTAACAAAAAGGTACTTAATATGGAAAGAAAAGCAAATATTATGATAAGCTCATACGATTAAATTACAAATGTTATAAAACCGCAAGACACAAAATGCTGTGTCCGTCCACCCCAGTATGAATTCAGCCGTAATTAATTCTTATTTTTTTAAGTTTGTGCGGACGATACGACCGAGACAGCAACTTGGCTAAAACCCTTTAATTTATTCGCTAGTTTTTGGAACGAAGTTCCTTTTCGGACGGTACATTTTTAGAGGCAGTATTTTTTTTTAGGATTTTTAAGGGCTTCCATTTTTGTGACGTCGTTCCAACCGAGGAGCCACGACACGCAGGTTTTACAGCAGTTGGGCAAGGACTCTATTTTAGACCCACCTTTTCTTTCACAAATTTCTGTCTGCTGTCATCTAGGCCATATCATCCTCAGTACTTGTTCTCCGACTATCAAACCAAACTTCGCTATCTTATAAACAGACAGAAAAAAAACTCTAACTTAGAAAACTACGATTCCCATCAAAATAACAATGAATTTCTCGAACTTCAAATGTTTTATTTCACCGCTGAAAAACTCCGGAGCCCCAATTGTTCCTTCAACTCGACTATCGCAAACCGTTTCATTTTCCCCTTTATTTTCCAGTGTTAAAATTCCCTCCTCAATAGGACAGTCACCTCGTCCATACCGTAAAACTCACAGTTTTGTTCATTGACTGCGGTGATGCAGATCCGCCCACCACAACTGCACAGATAGCACAAATTCACAAAAGTATAGATGTATCTCTAAGCGTAAAGATGACGTCCTGGAATTCAAGACCGAGAGTTTTTACAAAAAGTTTTAAAAACTGTGATAATTGTCACTTATTAAAAAACTAGCTGTGCCCGTGGACTTCACTCCCCGAGGGGATATTTTGGAATAAAAACTATCCTATGTACTTCCCTGGGTATCAAACTATATCCATATCGAATTTCATCTCAATAGGTTAAAGTGGTTGAAGCGTAAGTGGTAACAAATAAATTTATTAACTCACTTTCGCATTTATAATATTATTCAGGATAGTATAGCAATACTTTAGGAGTTATAGTGGTTTGTGGGTAGCTTGACGTCAAGCTAGCGTACAAATACTGTAGCTTTAAAACAGCTTGATGCATAGTTCTAATTTTACTTCTTCTTCTTATTGTGTGTGTTAGTGACTAACACTAGCGTCAGAGTTTTTAGACCGCCTTAAAGGCTTTCAACATGGTTTTAGTTAACGACCAATGTCAAAGACAATGACCGGGACCGACGGCTTAACGTGCCCTCCGAAGCACGGATCATCTTACTTATTAGACAATCAGGTGATCAGCCTGCAATGTCCTAACCAAACTAGGACAACAACACAAAGTCGTTGCCCCCGCCGGGAATCGAACCCGCGACCTCGGGGTATGAGCCGAACGCTCTAACCACTACACCACGGAGGCAGTTATTTTACTAAATAACTATGACTAAATAATTTCCTTAGTATTCCAATCCCTTTATGATCGCTCTAGTGGTTCCTCATAAGAACAAGTTTTGTAGCTGTCATTCGAGTCCACGTCAAGCTAGCACACCCATACTTCTCCCGTTGATTTTTCAGTAAATACGAAGTCTCTATTGATAAATCATACACAAAATAACTGAGACGGTAATTGTAACTCTAAAATAATACAAAATTCAGACAAATACTAAAAAGAAACACCAGAACAGAAGCAAGAATTGCATACAAAACATTAATGGGCTCTTCCTTTGTTTGTGCATCCACCAATTCCTACGGTAAGGTGTCACATCTGTACACCTCCTTTATTTCAGTCGGTAGTGCATTCCCAGACGACCATAATGCGTTTTGATGCATCGTAAGTGTTATAGTGCATGAGACGGGCTCAAATTGACACCGGGCGAAAGATGGGTTTCAGTGCTCGAAACTGCAAAAGTTTTAGGTATACTACTATTTCATGGAGGTACGATTTAATTTTACGTTTAAATAATTTAAAGGCCTATTGGCTATAAAATACTACAAGTAGTGACACGTAAGTTTAGCGCTGAGTGAAGTGTAGAGGATCCCCTCTACATTATACTATCTTCTTCTTATATTTAAGAGCTGGGCTCTTGACGGTGGAGAAATAGGACGATAAAAGAACAGACAAAAATACAAATGAGAAGGTACTAGAGGATGTGAGAGAGAAAAGACAAATAATACAAATTATAGAAAATAGAAGAGGGAAAATGTTCGGTCATCTACTACGCCACGATGCGTTCTTTAAAACAATAATGGAAGGAAAATAGAAGAAAAGAGAGGTGTAGGAAAACCCAGACGAAAATTTATAGACCAAATAAAAGAAAAATTAAACGTGAAAACATATGAAGAGGTTAAGAACTTAGCGGAAGAAAGAGAGACATGGAAAGCACTCCACTGACTTATACTATATCACGCCTATTTCCCACAGGGGTAGGCATAGGCTATGGATCTCCACTTGCTACGATCCTGACAAGCGTCTTTCGTTTATCAAATTTTATTAGTATGAAGTAAACGTTACTTACGTAGAGCTTCAACCAGCTACTGGCTGACATGTTTCAACCTCATTTGGAGGTCTTCATCAGGGCGAATGTGACTTAAGCGTCCCTTTACCCTAGACCAAACTACACCTTTCCATTAAAATTCAAAAAACGTTTTATTTCGAAACGACATGTCCGATTTCGGCAAAATTTTGAAATTTCAATGATATTGCAATGTTATATGGGGTTGCGACAGTAAAATATTAACTTGAAATAAAATAAAGTATTTTATATCATTTTGACCATCAGTATGGGAAACTTCTACATCCTTATATTTTCTTTCCAGTTCATTATTTTACTGAAACCAATTATAACCCTAGATAATTGCAATATCTTTAAAATTACAAAATTTTACCGACATCTAACATGTGGTTTCTAAATAAAACTTAGACTACGTTTGTATTGAAAAGTCTAAATTAATGGGATTCTTAAGGACGCGCACCCGATGTTGCCTCGAGCCGCACTAATATCAGCAATAATTCAACCAAAAAGTGACTGGATTTTGTTCTTGTCAACAAAATATCGATTGATATAGGAAGGATGCAGGCAGGAGCATGTAAGCATGCCTTGTTTGTCAACAAAGTAGTGAAACCGAAACAAAGGAGTGAGTCTATTTTCGTTGACGTTTATAGATTTGCAGGTTATTTATATATCCCACAACGTATTGTGTCGTTACTCATTCGTACAGCGCGTCAAACTGCTTAATAAACTAGTGGTATAGTGGTTTAAGAGCGCTGCCTATGACAAAAAGTGTCCAGGTTTGATCACTACCCGGCCCGACTTGTGAAACCTGCTCACTAGATTCACTAGTGTGTACAAATATTATGACTGTTGTCCCTAAATGATAGTTTTTGAGTTACATCAGATGCCTTTACATAGATAAATAAATTAAATATATAAATATTTACGGACAAATTACACTGATTGAGCTAGCGCCAAAGTAAGTTCGAGACTTGTGTTGTGGGATACTAACTCACGATACTATATTTTATAACAAATACATATATACATAAACATCAAAGACCCAGGACAATTTGGAAAACGCCATTTTTCAACTTGCCCTGACCGGGGCTCGAGCCCGGAACCACTGGTTGGCGGACTAGCATAGTGACCATTACGCCGCGGAGGAGGAGACAAACATACATTTATACATACATACAAACAATGTTTTTTACGAACTTAAATTGAAAACCTGGCTCGCTTTTAATGTACAATGCACATATATATAGGTAATACTATCTCGATGTTTATTGCCTAAATGCCGCATCCACTACGCTCTGCCGCTCTAAGCCAGGTCCTATGAGTCACCGAGCATTGTTCTTGAGACATCCACATTCAAATGTGAAGTTTCCTGCCGGTGACAAATCGGTATACAGCCATGTAGGCTTTGTCCATGATAGTGTACAGGAGACGGGGGGGGATAAGACAAATGATGATCTTACGTCATTCTATCTTATCATCAACGTCTGCCGTGTGTGGTTTCCGGCAGAGTAGAATGGGGCCACTCCAAGTCCTCCTGTGGATGTCGTTGAAGGCGACTTAGGAAATAAGCTAAACATAGCTTATACACATCAATGAGACCTCTCCAACCCGTCTGGCCAACGGGGAGAGTGTAGGCCGGGCTCTGGTTAAGTATGGCTCTGGTAGTACATAGAGGGTCGTGCTCCTGCTGTGGAGACTAAAAGTCTTCGTTACCATTTCTTATTTATTTATATGGGGTGGGCGCAAAAATTATTTTCTTTCCAATTTTCTCTGGTCTTGTATAAAGTAGCAACAATGCAAGTTATTATGTTGAAAACTGCATTCTAATCCATTTCTTTTGTCTTCCTTAAGGCCTAATCGTCACTAAGTATGCTTAATCTTAATACAACTGAACACCGGAAAGCAAAGTTATTTTGCAAGATTTTGGCCAAACATACATACATACTATCACGTCTTTATCCCTAATGGGGCAGACAGAGCATTTTGGGTCTTGCGGTTCTATGCAGAGCCCAGGGCCGCAAGACCCAAAAGCCACTTTTACCGTCATAGTGGACGAGAAGATGAAAAATCAATCAATACAGTGATGGGTTGCTAGCCGCATCGCCTGTTAACATGATTTGCATTTTTACCCATTCTCTCGATCGGCTTTTACGATCTGCGTGGGAAGAAAAGCAGCTGGTACATTCTAAGTTTGTTTTTTATTCCTCCCAGATAAGCATGGGAGTACAACATACATGATCCATGTAGATAGAAACGGGACTAAGCACGAACCTTGTTCGAAACGTTAGACCCAACATGTCTAACGTTTCGAATGAAATGAGTTTCTTTCGGCGTTTCTTCTCAGCAGTGGTCGTTGTGAAGCGCTGGTATCGGTAGCTTTTCTTTAAAAATAAACCAAATTGTAATATATATACTACAACGTCTCCCATGCTGGTCTGGGAGAAATAAAAAAACTTAGAATGTACCAGCTGCTTCTCTTCCCACGCAGATCGTAAAAGCCGATCGAGGGAATGGGCAAAAATGCAAATCATGTTAACAGGCGATGCGGCTAGCAACCCATCACTGTATTGATTGCTTTTCCATCTTCTCGCCCACAATGACGCTAAAAGTGGCTTTTGGGTCTTGCGGCCCTGGGCTCTGCATAGAACCGCAAGACAAAATGCTCTGTCTGCCCCATTAGGGATAAAGACGTGATAGTATGTATGTATGTATACTACAACGTAACGCTTGAAAAGGTCTAACTACTGAATTAACATTTGAATTTTGATTTTGAAAGACATCTTTCTTCAGTGTCAGACTGGCTTGTGCCCGACAATATTTTTTATGAAAATAAATGATTTCTAATCTTTAAAAATAAAGATTCTTCAAAATCTCACCAGAGTCATTTCATGTGTCAATGTCATTACGACCTTAGAGAGTTAGAGAGAGAAATATTATTTTCAGCAGCCGTGACAAGCTTCAAGTTGGTGACAAATGACGGGCGCTTTTTAAAGCTTTCGACGTTAATAAGCTTCGAATACTCCTACGGTTTTTACTGACTTCCGAAAAAGAAGAGGTTGTAAATTCTTCGCGTTATATTTTTTCTTTGTATGTATGTTCACTGATTTTTCGAAGACTAAATTCTTTTTTTGTTTAAAAGGGTTTGTAAAGCAGTCCTATGGAAATTTTATCAGAATCGGTTATATAGTTTGGTGGTGAAGTCGGTATTTAGTTTTGAAAAATTATGTTCTAATTTGGATCACTGGTATTTAAATATCTAAAGGAATTCTTAAGTCCGACAAGTTCTTTCCGGAACATAGCTTTTATGTATGAAATTCATACTTACATATATTAGAAATGAGTTTAAGTTTAGTTTATTTTAAGTGCCTATTTGAAAAATAAAGTTTATTGAAATAAGTAAGATAAAATAATTTACTAATTTACAATTAACTATAAGAAGTTAGCTACGAAATTACATTATATCGTAGTATAAAACAATCAAGAAAGGTTCATATTCCAGTGAGCAAATGTATCTAATTTATACTTTTTTTTTGTTTCAGGTAAGAGAAAGTAAAAGAATAAGATAAACAAGTACACGTAAGTTAAATCTATTACATATAATAATCGTATTATTATTATGTAATAATATGAATTATTATAATTCAAGGTAAGTATGAATAAAACTGCTTCACATTAATACTCATTAAGGTTTGAGCCTTTCTCTTTATTATATAACATTAATTAAAACTTTTTAAAGTCAGTTAAGTTTTGTCTTATCCGCGTAGTAAGGGCAAACAGGTAAAAAGGTAAACTGCGTCAAGGCAGACCACGTGGCTTGTTCAGTCTATCTCTGTCACAAACTATACGTGCAAAAGAGATAGCAGAACGTCACGTAGTCCGCTCAACGTTTATGGCCTTAGATTTCTAGGGCCACAGCCCTGATAGGTAGGTATTGCAGGCGTTCATACCTAACCTAAGCGGTTACCACTTACCATCAGGTTATCTCATCTCCTAGATGGGGTGGTGTAACAGATAGAGATGTAGGCCCTAGTGATATCAAACATAGCCCAAGTGGGTTAAAAATCAAAATTCTGCTTATTAAAACTGCGGACGGACAGACAGGCAGACATAGCGAAACTATAAGGGTTCCTTGTTGACTACGGAACCCTCAAAAAGAATGTAGCTAGCCGCATCGCCTGATTCACATTTTCGCCCATTGCCTCGATCGGCTTGATACAACTGCGCGGGAAGCCAAAACATTTGATACATTCTAAGTTCTTTCATTTCTTCCAGACTTTTATAACAGAACTTTAATAACATTTTAATTAACATCATTTAAACATATTAAACAGGCGATGCGGCTAGCAACCCATCACTGTGTTGATTGCTTTTCCATCTTCTCGCCCACCAAAAGTGGCTTTAAATCTTGCGGCCCTGGGCTCCGTCTGCTTAAAACCGCAAGACCCTAAATGCTCTGTCTGCCCCATTAGGGATAAAGACGTGATAGTATGTATGTATAATTTAAATTTACTCATTACCTAGTTTCCTAAACGATAATTTCTAATTTGGCGGACGGTCGACCACGAATTTCACACTCAATTTCAGTCAATTAAGGCTGGCCGCAGACTTGCCCTGGGGCGATGCGACTTGCGACAACGACTAGTCGCAGTAACGCAGTACATCGTTTGAGAGTGAGACATTTAATTTCTTTGTGTAAATCAAATTCAAAATTTCCTGGGTCAATAATAATAAATCATTCACTTCGATCATCTTTTGATCAAAATACATAGTCAAATGCACCATTTCAATTATAAATAATTATACATAAATTTAACCTACATGCTGTCTATAATAAATTATTTTGCTTTTTACATTATTTTTTGTCATTTTATTTTAATAACAGTATTAAAATAAAACGTCAAAAAATCTCCCATGCTGGTCTGGCACTCCCATGCTGGTCTGGGAGAAATAAAAAATACTTAGAATGTACCAGCTGCTTCTCTTCCCACGCAGATCGTAAAAGCCGATCGAGGGAATGGGCAAAAATGCAAATCATGTTAACAGGCGATGCGGCTAGCAACCCATCACTGTATTGATTGCTTTTTCAACTTCTCGCCCACCATGACGCTAAAAGTGGCTTTTGGGTCTTGCGGCCCTGGGCTCTGCATAGAACCGCAGGACCCAAAATGCTCTGTCTGCCCCATTTGGGATAAAGACGTGATAGTATGTATGTATGTATGTATGTCAATCACAAATCTAAAATCACAGCGTGATTTTAGATTTCTGATTGCGGAAAAAAAATATTAGAGCGCTGTTTGACTCCAAGAAACTATGACGTCAGTCTTCATTTCATATGAATCCCATAGAAAATTTTTGTTTTAATGTTTAGATAAGTAATCTGATGTGAGTTGTTGGAAACTTTCTTATTCAGCAATAGTAGTAGCACCAAATAAAGGTGCTATTGTTTATACCTAAGTACATATTGTAATACTTAAAATAAGTATAATAGTTTTATGACTAAGGATAAAAGACTGAACTTACCCCTAAAATATAAATAGTTGAAAAGGTCATCGTATGCAAAATAATTTATAATAACATTATTCTCTTCATGCCATTTAACCAAACTTAAATTTTTATCCAGCATTAAGCAACAGCATTTGCCTTGAACTCAAATGTTAGATTTCAACCGTGCCATCTCATTGCCCAATATGACATTTGCAGAAATGACAAGGATCATATCTGGGGCCATTGAGCTAACTGCTTCATAGAGACGACTGCAAAATAACTGGTGAAGTGCGAGGCGGACTCGCGCTCGAAGAGTTATGTACCATTTTCTATAAAAATCACTTTTGCCGTATGGATGCTTGCTATATATGCTCATGGGATAAATGCTCTTAAATATTTATTTTATTTTGTTTGTAGTATTTGTTGTTATAACGGCAACAGAAATACATCTGTAAAAAGTTAATGTCTAGCTATCACGGCACATGAGATACAACCTGGTGATAGACAGACAGACGGACGGACAAGCGTACAGCGAAGTCTTATTATAGGATCCCGTTGTTCAAGTTACGGACCTAATACCATTATGGTATAAGTTTAAACTACCTATTAGTTTAAAATGAAAACGAATGGACATTAGACTTGCATTTATAAACGTTAGGTATATCATAAATAGTTTCTTTATTTTAAACTGCTATTATAACTGCGAGTTTATTTTTTCTACTTTTTCCTTTTTCCCAGACCAGTATGGAAAGAGAAGATTTTAGAAACAACCTGACTGTTCAGAATTTTGGTCAAAACGACAGAAAACAAAGTTGTCTGTTCCATGGCCCTAATAAGTCAGCGCCCCGCAAGATCACAATCTGCAAATCCCGCATAAACCTCAAAGAACATTTTAATGTCAAATTCTTTGTGAGGGATTCAGCAGTTTTTCCCCTTTGCGAGATTATCTCCTACTCGTTGTCACATTGGACGAGTTGTTTAAGCGAGAAAAATTGTAAGTGAAACTGAAACTTAAAATCCTATAAGTACACATTTGATCAACTCTTCGCCTTTTGCGGCATCCACATAATCTTTTTCTAGACCGGACGCCATACCTGCCGATAATAACAAAGATATATATAAACATTATATATCTTACTGAAGGGTGTTGAGAGGTCGGCCATGGGCGCCTGTGCCGCCTGGAAAAGGCGAGAATGGGAGAGAGTTGCGATGCATTTTGCGCGGGACCTTTGGAGATCCCGTTATGTAGGTAATACATACATACTATCACGTCTTTATCCCTAATGGGTCAGACAGAGCATTTTGGGTCTTGCGGTTCTATGCAGAGCCCAGGGCCGCAAGACCCAAAAGCCACTTTTAGCGTCATGGTGGGCGAGAAGATGGAAAAGCAATCAATACAGTGATGGGTTGCTAGCCGCATCGCCTGTTAACATGATTTGCATTTTTGCCCATTTCCTCGATCGGCTTTTACGATCTGCGTGGGAAGAGAAGCAGCTGGTACATTCTACGTTTTTTTTATTTCTCCCAGAGTATGTAGGTATGTAGGTAATATTTACATTAACTCTGTGTCATGACGCAGCTTATTTATAATTTTCATAATGTCTGGCATTGGCAAGGTTTTAACCCTTTCACCGCGAGACTTTATATCAGTTGTCGTGCCCCCAGCGCGAGACATGGTAAATCTAACATACCTATCTACAACCAAAAACGTATATGGATACGTACCTAAGTTATGTGCCATGCGAGCATTTTTTTTTGTCGCAAATATGACAATGTTTGTCACATATATGCGACGCTCGCGGAGGGTTAATACAGGTATATCACGAGATAATCTCAAGGTTCTAGTTTCTTCTTACAAAGTTTTAAGAATCTAAGTACATACGATAGTTTTTCATTCCTCCTTTACTCGACCACTTTAAAAGTTATCTCTTAGATAATCCTCTGTTAGTCGCTAACGATGTCGAACTTAACTGCCTCCGTGGTGTAATGGTTGGAGCGTTTGGCCCATACCCGGAGGTCGCGGGTTCGATTCCCAGCGGTGGCAACGACTTTGTGTTGTTGTCCTAGTTTGGTTAGGACATTGCAGGCTGATCACCTGATTGTCTGATAAGTAAGATGATCCGTGCTTCGGAGGGCACGTTAAGCCGTCGGTCCCGGTCACTGTCTTTGACATTGGTCGTTACCTAAAACCATTTCAGAGGCCTTTAAGGCGTTTCAAAAACTCTGACACTAGTGTTAGTCACTAACACACACGATAAGAAGAAGAACAATGTCGAAGTCTGTGGTCGAAGTTTGAAATCATAATTAACGTTAAAAAGGTTAGTTGAAAACTAAACGCTATGAAAAATAACTAATCGAAGAGTTTTAAACGTTCTAGTTTACCTTATTTAAAATACTCAAATTATATTTAAGTACTTTTTGATTTGGATACAATTTTAAGAGGAAAGAAAATACAGAAACTACATAAACACTTATATAAATAAATAAATTAGGGAAAAATCAAATATATAAATATAGAAATCACAATGATTGAACTAACTCTAAATAGCCTCAAAGTAAGTTCAAACTTGTATGCTGGGATACTAACTCAACGTTACTATATTTTATGATAAATACAAATATAAATAAACACCGAAGAAACAGAACAAATTTTAAAAAGTGATGAGCATAAAGTGGCTTTTACTATCTGCGCAGGAAGAGAAGCAGCTTATACATTCCACGCTTATATTTTCTCACAGACCAGCTCGGAAGATAATAAAAGTAAATATTTGTGTAAGAAATTTTTTGGCAAGATATAAAGAAAAATAATCATTACATTTTTAACAAAAAAACAACCGACTTCAATTTCTTTCTAGAGTTTCTTCCATATCTCCAAAGTTCTTCACCATTTCTTCACCAATATGAAACTAACTTGGGAGTAAAGGCTTTCAAATAAAAAACGAATCATCGAAATCGGTCCACGGTTAGCGAAGATATCGCGAAACAAACATTAAAAAAAAACATACAGTCGAATTGATACTCTCCCCCTTTTTTGAAGTCGGTTAAAAAATAAGGACACTGAACTTTATCGCAATAAAATAAACACAGCTGAAACGAGGGTCCTAAATTATCGTAAATAGTCCTAAAGCAACGTAAACGGAACGTAAGTTACGCAAACCCCATAAAAGCTCCTAAAAGCTCATAATCGGGCATCGAGAAATCCTTTTTACGACAAAAAGAACAATACCCAACCTACAAAACACAATGGCGCATATAAAGAAAAAAAAACTATTTGTTAGTCAGAACCCCACTGTTGAACACTCCTGCAATTCTATTAAATCTACCAAAATCTCCTAAACCTACCATTGGACTTTCAAACTTATTTCTCTCGACATAAAGTTACATTTTCTTTAACAAATATCAGAATTTACGTCGTTTAGTATTAAACTTATGGCAATCTTACAAGAAAGGTAGCGGCTGCGTCTGTTATCAGTTTGTAAACCTTATTGTGAGTGAGATAAGGTTTGTTTCCGCTTAATGTCACGTTCTAGGGCCGGCGCCATGTGCTGGCTATGAGTCAGAGGTTGTATGGACTGGCCGGTGCTTTAAGTGTTGGGATTTCCTTTATTTGCAACGTTTCGCCTGCTTTTTAACTTCGAAAAGTAGGCGGTTATCAATTCCTCGCTATCTTTTTTTTATGTATGTTCACCGATTATTGGAAGACGCCTAGACAGATTTGGAAATTGTTCCAAAATAACTTGACACGTATTTTCTATCAAAAAAGTATTCTTTTTTTTATGATACGTGTCAGGTGATCCCATAGAAATTTTATCGAAATCGGTTGTGTAGTTTGGGGGTAAAGTTGGTTTTTAGCTTTGAAAAATTTTTTGGTTTTAGAATTGATATTACTGTTGTTATTTTTAGATGAAACTTGCTAACCTTTCTATCAATGTTCTTACCAGCTGCTTCTCTTCCCGCGCAGATCGTAGAACCCGGTCGAGGAAATGGGAATTGTGAATCATATTAATAGGCGATGCGGTTAGCAACCCATCACTATCTTTCCTTTTTCCATCTTCTCGCCCACCATCACGCTGTTGTTATTTCGTGTGTGGAAACACTAGTGTCAGATTTTTAAAGCTGTTAAAGGCATCTGAATTAACAGCATGACACAGTTGGGACCAACGGCTTATAAAGGCCTTTTGAAGCACGAAGTAGCTCAAAAAAATTTACCAACACGCTAAAAATGGATTTTAGCTTATTCCCTGCTGCAGAAGCATCTCGTAAGTTCATTTAAAGATTATTCCTT
Source organism: Acrobasis consociella (assembly GCA_963555685.1). Taxonomy (NCBI): domain Eukaryota; kingdom Metazoa; phylum Arthropoda; class Insecta; order Lepidoptera; family Pyralidae; genus Acrobasis; species Acrobasis consociella. Next base: position 16,594,159 of record OY743124.1, on the reverse strand, counting down.
TCTCTCAAAGAAGCAGAGTAGCATTAAATAAGTAGATTAAAACCCTAGAAAAAGTAAAGCGATTTAAATCGGCCTCATAGTCAAACCTATTTCGGCAACATGTTGAAAAAATGTGAAAATATTCTGCTCGTTTTCACTATCCCCTTTCGCTGTCTCAAAATACAAAATAAAAAAATACAGGAAAACGTCACGTTCTCACTTTAACCCATGGATTCCAGACAAAATAGTAAAACAATCAAGGTGTATCAAAAATTATACACATGGCGCTAAGCGTGTTTAACTTTGTAAACAGTAGTTTATATAATAGTTAAAAGGATTATCTAGGGCTTGGTCAAGACAAAATTTTAAATGATGTCTCCGTTTCCTTTCACATAATTTATTTCAAGTGGTTGCTGCACTGGAAACTGGAAAAATCTGCACAAAACGCGCTTAATGTACACTGAGAAAAAGAAATAGCTAAACCAGTTTTGTTACTTACAATTTGGTAAGTAAATACCAAAATTTTGTTCTAGTTTGAAGGTATATATAGAGAGTATATACAAAGAGTTTAAATTAAAACACATTTCATCTATAAGTAGCCCTGAGTTCAGCAGTCACTCGATTTTGGTAACGTGTAGCATAAATGTATGCTCCTAGCAACCATACTTTTTATTTTAGTGTATGAAATTCTTCTGTACTGTAATAATTTTATCCGGGCCATCATAACCAGCCCCGCCGGTAGTTACCGGATATTGCCGGATCCGTCAGCAAATGAAGCTATTCTGACGATTGTTCAGTAGTGACAATAAACTGTGAGTTGCTCTTCTGTACTGTTATGATTTTGGGTTCGAAATACGTGTTTTGGAATAGTAATGTTAGTTTCTTTCCTGCTGGTTTCGGAAAAAAAAACTTTGGATATATTATATGTACGTCTTCTAATTTTTATGAAAGACCTATAAAATAAAAGAATTTAAAAAAAGGCTAAAAACGTATATCTGCGAATGTATTCTCAAAAAAGATTTTTTAAATACAATTTGTCTACTTTTTTATTTTTTGCTTTTTTTCTTTAATTTTTTTCTTGTACTTAATCCTTTATTTTTTTTCTTTTTTTTCTTTCGTTTTCCACCTTGAACGTTGTTAATCGCAGGAGTAGACCTCGAAAGAGACGGCGGCAGACTGCTAACAAAAGATACGTATGGAAAGAACAAGGGAATGCCATTGAACAACAGTGGTACACCAGAACAGGCTAGAAAAAAACGTTAATCTATTTCCTCCCAATGATTATTTAATTAAAGCGCACGCAAAGAAAGGTCCGATCGGCTGTCAATCAACTAATTTCGTTTCCAAATGAACATAAAAAGAGCTTTTGATAATGTGAAAGGCCACTGTCCTTTTATTCCAATTTAATTTTAAAGGTATTTAAAATAAAAATGTTTTTGAGAGGTATAAAAAAGACTTTGTTTGGTTTCTGGATGCGGTTTCCGTCAGAGTAGAATAGGACCACTCCGAATCGTAAGTCTTAGAAGGTGACTTAGGAAATAAAAGCTTAGTAATACAGAGAGGGTTTTGCTCCTGCAGTGGAGACTAAAAGGACCTCATGATGATAATGATGATGACTCAAAAAAGAAAGTAAAAATATATCATAGCAGTTGGCAAGTGAAATTGTCCTTGAAAGCCTCGGAATGTGGCACAACTGCACAACAAACCTAACACCATTGCCACTGCCCACGTGATACAACGCTAACGAGTTAGAACCTAGATACATGCGGTCGTCTGCAGATCGTCCCACGCTAGACCACCGCGGTGAAAACTAGACTGTAAGTTACTTACTAAAATAAAACAGATTTATTATGAATACAGAGAAGGAAAATAGAAGATTGGAGCGGAAAATAGAATAAAGAAGAGACAAAGAAAGACCTAGAGATAGTTTTATAAAACAACTAAAGGATCCAATTAATGTTTTAACCAACAAGAATGTTAATGAGTTGACTTTAGACAGAGGGAGATGGAAGGCATTGGTTGCTCCACAGACAAGAGCTTAGCTCTTTAATAATAAGAAGAAGATGAATACAGAGAAGAGATGAATGGAACAATAAGTCTTTGCAAAAAACTCATTCTTTAATACCTACAATGCTTAAAAGCAACATACTAATACTTATTTTTATTCTAGCGCGTTCTTACTTGCTTCCTCATCAGTATTACTTCGAAGCGCGCTTCCCCATTTTTTTCCAATCGGCTAGATGACAAAAAGTCAAATTAGTCACTTTTTTTCTAAATGTCTAACAGACATTTTATATGTCATTTGTATGAAATACGAAAGTGTGACGTTATGCTTTTTGAAGTCAAACTCGGTTCCTAAGATTTTCGCCTCGATCGGCTATTTTAACATCTGCACGGGAAGAGAAGCTACTGGTATATATCTCCCAGACTAAAATAAAAGGCAAACTACCAATCAAATCAATCTTTATTTAAATAATTACTAACTAATTTTAGAATAGATAAAATAAATACTAACTAAAAATAAAACCGCATGCCGTTCCATTTTTTTCTATTGCAATGCCCTATCAGGGCTCAAGTTGTACCTAATAATTTAAGAAGTGACTATTTAGTAAAATATTATATACTAGCCGAAGCCCGCGACTTCGTTTGCGTGGACTTTATGTCTCTGGAAAATGCTCATCAGGCTGAACAACTTTTACTAAGGCGACATTTTTATATCTCTTATAGTTTAGCGTGACCATTATGGTTCTGCAGCAGACGTTCCATTTTCCAAAATCATTTATACCCCATATGTTGCCCAGGCTTAATAGCTATATAACAAAAAAAGTTTCATTCGAATCCGTCCAATATTTCCGGAGATTAGCGTGTACAAACAGACAAACAGACAGACATTTTTTTTTAAATTCTTACTCTATTACTACGTCTCCATCGCCCCTAATATTTTTTTTGGAAATATATTTAATGTACAGACACACTTTTTTTACTGTTTTATTATATGTATAGATGTACAATGTGAAAAGCAATAAATGAATTGAATTAAAACGTCTTCAAACGTAAAGCTAGTAAAAATGTTTATAACATACAAAAAACACCAGACTTACTAACAGTAGTTCTGCTAGTAACCGTCTCACCTCACAGCTTTTTCTACCTAATTTGCATACGGATTTAGATCTGTCATTAATGAGGACACAACGGGTTCCGGAGCTCGCAGGGTTTTGTCCTTATGTGTAGACTCCTTGGCCATGAGCTTGATCGAGTTCTAGTTGCTTAGAGTTCCTTGTCTTTAAAAGGAAAACGGATCCTTTACGGAGTGTAAGCCAAATCCTCTGGTTGCTCTAGAAGTTCAGAAAGGTTTCGTTCTCCTGCAGTGGAGACTAAAAAGACCTGATCTTCTTCTTATCGTGTGTGTTAGTGACTAACACTAGTGTCAGAGTTTTTAAACCGCCTTAAAGGCTTCTGACGTGGTAAAACCATGTCAGAGGCCTTTAAAACGGTTTAAAAACTTTAGCCTCTGACATGGTTTTAGGTAACGACCAATGTCAAGGACAGTGACCGGGACTGACGGCTTAACGTGTCCTCCGAAGAGAAAGACCTGATGATGATGAGGATGATGATAATCCTTTCAGCTATCTATACATCTGGTGAATTAACATTTACTTACCATTCGTTTTGAAAAAATCTTCGCAATATTTTTTCATAACTACAAACTGACTTCATCCCCAAAGTACACAACCGTTTTTGATTAACATTTATATCACACCACCTCAGAACGTACACCAACACACAAAAAGTACACCGTTTAAAATAAAAAATGATGTTTCCAAGTAGGTCCAGGCGTCTCGGAATAATCGCTGAAAATACATAAAAAATTATCCATCTTCTCGCCCACCATGACGCTAACAGTGGCTTCTGGGTCTTGCGGCCCTGGGCTCTGCATAGAGCCGCAAGACCCAAAATGCTCTGTCTGCCCCATTAGGGATAAAGACGTGATAGTATGTATGTATGTAAAAATTAAAGATCGTGACGAATTGATAACCTTTTCTTTTTTAAGTCTGTTTGAAACATGCGATGTTAAAATCAATCAAACCATATACCTACTGGTATCTATACATTTTACATGTTTTCTTAAGACAATAAGAGTTAAGACTTGTTTCTTCACAGTTTCATAACAAAAGTTAGTACGCACCACACTCGTCTTTCTAACTCATAAAACCTAACTGCATAGTGCAGATTGCTATTCAATTGTTATTGATCTTGAGACATTGACAGCCAGACAGACATAATATTGAAGGGGCCGTTCAATTGACGCCTATAATAGCTTGAATGCACTTCCGCATAGCTACATTCAGAGATGCTGACTTGGTGACGTATTGATGTTGCTAGATGGAGACATTGACCTATAGAAAGTTTATTTAACTTTGCAGATATAGAGGTCTAGAGGAGCCGGGTTCGATCCACGGTCAGGGCAAGTTGGAAAATGTTCTTTTTCCAATTGTCCTGGGTCTTGGATGTTTATCTATATATGTTTTTGGTTATAAAATATCAGTATCGTGGAGTTAGTATCCCACAACACAAGTCTCAAACTTACTTTGGGGCAAGCTCAATCAGTGTAATTTGTCCCTATATAGATATTATTTATTATAAACTTATTTTATAGGATATTAGAACAAATTGTACTCCCCACTAGCTTTTGCTTAGGCTTCGTCCACATGGACTGTATAGCATTTTTTTTATAAGTAAGTAAAATCTTTGATTTTTTGCCAAATTACTTATTAAGACAATCAACCTAAAGGAAAAGAAATAAGCCCAAACTTGATGGAGTTGTGACATTTTATTACTGTTCCATCAATCTCCTTCTATCCCGGTGATCAGACCCTAGACATCGTCTTCCATAAACTCGTCAAGACAAATCAAACGAGTCCTACTCAAAGAGATATAGCATTTTTATCCAAAAAAATTGTTCGATGTAAAATCTATGGGTATTTAGACTAGTTTTCGTTTAGACAATCTCATAATTGTGACGAAATTCTACTTTAGACCACCTCATTTTTGGACGAGATTAATCATAATACCACTTCCCATTATGACGACATGCGGTTTAGACAATCAGCGTTTTAGACGAGTTGCTACATAGGCTACGTCTTACGTTTAAGACCATTCGCGACTAACTCGTTTGTAAGACTTTTTGGTCTACAATATTGCGTAGGTTAGGTTCCTAACAAATGATTTTTATAATAAAATTTAAGTGAATAAGTATTTATGCTCTAAACCATACATATAAACTCACTAGCTGGTGCCTGCGACTTCGTCTGCGCAATATCTTTATAAATTATAACCTATGTGTTATTCTGATGTATTAACTATATTATTGTAAAGTTTCATTAAAATCCATTCAGTAGTTTTAACGTGAAAGAGTAACAAACATCCATCCATACTTACAAACTTTCGCGTTTATAATATTAGTAAGATTGTACCTACCATGATTCTTCATTCAGTAGATACGTCATTCACTGCATTCCCTGCACTCACTTCAAAGGTGTGCGACCTTGGGCTATTTTAGACTTGTTTCAACTAACTAATGTTGTTAGTCGGTCTGTTTGTGAATTTCTCGGAAATTACCGCCTCGTTACTAATGGACTCTTCCGGTCTTGGATGGAGTTAATTTTAGAAATTTAAAACCCCGCGAGTGTACTTTTGATAATAAATATAAAATTTACGAGAGGAAAAATATTATTTTTTAAAGTTTAAACTCCATATTTCCGCTTTCTCCTTGTAATTTAAGAGCTTGCTGTTGTCGGTGGAGTTAAGTGGACTAATTATATTTTCGCCATTAAAAAAAAAAGAACTAAGTCGATGAAAAAAATTGGTTGCCTGTAAAGTCGGTATACGGGCGAAAGTTTTACGTGACAACGACTTTTTATGTCTGTCTCTCTCGCTCATAGGCGGGCTAACCATGCCCGAGTGGAAGGGACGCGTGCCTCTCACTCGCTCTCATTGTGAGCGCATAACGTGAGCGGAGCGACGCAGTTTCTTGAAGTGTCACCCGGCAAACCAATTTATAAGACGTTGTCACGTCAAAATATTATACAAGGTGTAACGAAAACGGGTATCAACCCTAAAGGGAGTTAACGTACATATCAATGTGAACAACTTTTACTACGGAAGCATCTTTAACATCGCAAAAAAAAATCTGCAGCTCTACACATTTTGACACGGTAGTTATTTAATTTTGTATGCTGCCGAGATTTCTTTGCTATTTTAGGTATAGGCCCATTGTAAACGTAACTTAAATTTTTGTTACATGTTTTTTTTTTATATAGGGACAAATTACACTGATTGAGCTAGCCCCAAAGTAAGTTCGAGAGTTGTGTTATGGGATACTAACTCAACGATACTATATTTTATAACACATACATATATAGATAAACATCCAAGACCCAGGACAATTTGAAAAAGGCCATTTTTCAACTTGCCCTGACCGGGAATAGAACCCGGAACCTCTGGGTGGCGGACTAGCATGGTGACCACTACGCCACGGAGGTCGTTTGTAAGCGAGAACAGCCAACGATCATCTAGAATTAAGTAGTGTTAAATAAAAGATTCGCATAGATTCCATGACACGTGTTAATCTCCACCGTCAACGCCCAAGAGAGCTTGTTACAATTTTTCAACAAAGGCATTTAATTTCTACCTTCATTATTTATTCAGAATTAATTCTCACCAACCGGTCACTTAGTGTTGCCAATTTTTAACATATCCGTCTGCTCGTAACAACGTGCCACATATACCCGACCGTTCGAACGTAGCAAAGCAAGGATATAAAAAGATATTGCGCAGACGAAGTCGCGAGCATCAGCTAGTGAGTTTATATGTATGGTTTATAGCTTAAATACTTATTCACCTTTATTTATTATTATAAAAATAATTTGTTAGAGACCTAACCTACGCAATATTGTAGATCAAAAAGTCTTACAAACTATAGATTTTACATCGAACAATTTTTTTGGATAAAAATGCTATATCTCATTGTGTAGGACTCGTTTGATTTGTCTTGACGAGTTTATGGAAGACGATGTCTAGGGTCTGATCACCGGGGTAGAAGGAGATTGGTGGAACAGTAATAAAATGTCACAACTCCATCAAGTTTGGGCTTATTTCTTTTTCTTTAGGTTGATTGTCTTAATAAGTAATTTGGCAACGCTAATGACAACAGCCAATACTGTTTACAAATCGTGATACTTATTTGCTACAACAGATCTAAGAGTTTTGAATAGGAGTAAATGCATTGCATTAAAAGTAATATCTAATAGTAGATAACTAGGTCAATTATAAATTATTCTGTACAGTTCATAAAATAAAATTTCACAAAATATTGTCATTTTTGATTGGTCATACTCATATCCATTTTCAACATGATTTTAGATTTATTAATATTAATGAAGAAAAAAATTTACTTCAGAAAAGCATAACGGAGCGCTATCTTATTTTATACAATCCCATAAAAAACATCCCGTGGATATACTAGCCTGAAATGAAGCGCGTTGCTCAAGACAGAACGAGATGGAGAAGTACTGAAGCGGTTCTCTGCCCCACCTAGGGGACATAGGACAATAAATTAACTAAACTAACCATAGAAAATAATTGTTTGAGAAAAGTGTCTGATTTATTGTCGTCATCTAGTGGTAGCTCCCATGCTGGTCTGGGAGAAATAAAAAAAAAACTTAGAATGTACCAGCTGCTTCTCTTCCCACGCAGATCGTAAAAGCCGATCGAGGTAATGGGCAAAAATGCAAATCATGTTAACAGGCGATGCGGCTAGCAACCCATCACTGTATTGATTGCTTTTCCATTTTCTAGCCACGCTAAAAGTGGCTTTTGGGTCTTGCGGCCCTGGGCTCTGCATAGAACCGCAAGACCCAAAATGCTCTGTCTGCCCCATTAGGGATAAAGACGTGATAGTATGTATGTATGTATCTAGTGGATTTGGACACACGAAAGAATTTTTGCCGTAGTCAAAACGTAGATGCTTCGCTCGCTCGGTCAGTAAAAAATCTACCCTAGTTAGACGGTATTAAGCAAACCATCTAGAACTGTACAACGCAAGCAGGAAACAAATGAAAATATCACGTCAATGATTAATCCGCCTAGCCTAGTTCTACACCTGGCTTTGGCCGCGCCCGTGTCGACACTCTCAATAATTGTAGACACGATGTTGCAAGTTGGCAAATGCTAATGCAAATTCGTTTACACAATACAAAGCATTCTAGTTTTGTAGGTATAAATCTGTATAGGAATCTAACAAAAATAATTTATCTTTGGATACTTGTATCATAGAAGAAAGAAAGAAAAATAGATACTTAAACTTATAGTTTTTCTTATCCTCATAAATATGCACGTCAATGGTTACACAAAGGTTGTAGACCATGCGAAATCGAGTAAAACTGCAACAATTTTAAAGATACGAACGCAATAGAAGAGAGGAAAAGCTTGCGCCTAGTTTTCTCTTCATAATATTTCAGAAAAACCAATGTAAATTGTTAAAATTCCCTCAAGCATCATAAATCATGTTTTGAACGCTGTCCTTGTAAACAAATACCTAAGATAACTCAACAACACAACATAAAACGTATCTCTCATCAAAACCCCCATCCTTTATTCATAATCTCCGAAATAAGATAACAAAAAAATCCCTAGAGATCGTACCACATTTTTGTAAACAACTATCCTGCTAGGGAGTTTTTACACTAAGTCACAAAATGAATATAATATCATCATTTCAGCCGCACAACGTCCACTGCTGGACAGACCTCTCCCAAAGATTTCCAAAATTACCGATCTAGAGCGGCTTGCATCCAGCGCCTTCCAGCGATCTTGGTTAGGTCGTCATATAATATACAGAACTGGAACTCCTACGGACCCATACAATATACGTTCCCCGTCCCCGCATTTCTCCCCTGTTCTCGCGCTGTGGAGGGTGTTCAGCGGGTGACTACAGACGCCTGCAGTCGCCTCTACCAAGGAGTTTCTGTTCTTTATGTAATACTTACATTGATTCTGTGGCTAAGCCGTGCTTTGATAGTTTGTCGTGGTAAACCACAATAACTTTAGTTTCTTTAGTTAGGTGTCGAACAAATTCTGGTCATCGATCACCAATACGTCGTATGGTTGAGTCACATAATAAATTATTTAATAAAAATATAGATATATTTGCAGGCAAGCTATATGATTATAAGAAAACAATCTTTATTGTATTAAGGGAACAAGATATGAAGACTTGTAATTAATTATTCTTTCATCCGCATTTATTTTCCTGTCTTGTATAGTGTTTAGGTCTTATTGTATCTTTAAATGTTTTATTGATTATTCATTTAAATATTTTTTCTTATCGTTCACTCTATTTATATGTACCTCTAGTGGCAACTTCTTTTATAGTATGTATATAATTCAAGCTGTGAATAACGTCGTGGGTTATGTAATTAATAACACATAGTTGTTCAATATTGTATCTGTATGATAACTAATACATTATTATGTAACTGTTTGTTATTCCGTAATAAAATAAAAAAAAAGACGTGTGGCACTCGGGGACTGCCGCGGTAAAGCTATTGCAAACAAGGAATTACGGCAACGTCGCAAACGGACGACGGAGACGAAGCGGCAACCTACATGGTAGGCGGAGTGGGGAGAGCGTGAGGTTTTTTCGTTACGGAATTTTTGGATTCGGTCCCCGCGCTCAAGGCCCGCGATAGAAGCTATGCAATAGCTTAATAAAACTTTTAAACAGCTGACATTTTTTCATCAAACATAGCTAACAACAATTTCGATTAAGTCAGCTTCCAGACTGTATCAAAATTGGCTTATTTGTTTAGGCACTACGATGGCACAAACAGCCACCCAAATACGCAGACACATAGACACGTCACACGTCAAACTTCTTATCATCATCATCATCATCATCAGGTCTTTTGGTCTCCACTGCAAGAGCACGACCCACTCTCTCTATACTACCAAAGCCATACTTGGCCAGAGAGGTCTCATTGAAGTTTATAAGATTTGTTTAGCTTATATTTTCAAAGTCGCCTTCTACGACATCCACAAGAGGACTTGGAGTGGACCTATTCTACTCTGCCGGAAACCACACGGCATGAAAATCAAACTTCTTATAACACCCCTCTTTTTCGTCGAGGATAAAGAAAAGGGACGCCTCTTCACGATATAGTGTAAAGAACCTTTAGATAAGCCACTATAAAATAAACTATTCCGTATAAGATCAGCGGTAATGTGGCAGTCGTCCCAGCGGACTGTGTGTTTGCTAAAAATGTTTCCATATAATAACACGGTTGGTTAGGATGGGACGGACAGATGTAGGGAATGGTTAGATGGGATTCTCATATGTTTGGGTGATAAGCGGTAAAAATAACCTTTAGGCTAGTAAACATAAGAATGCTCAAAGGTTATGTATTTAGTTCATCATTGTTACATAACTATATCAGTTAGAAATACTGTTGTTGCGACTCTTTTAGGGTTCCGTAGTTAACAAGGAACCCTTATAGTTTCGCCATGTCTGTCTATCCGCGGTTTTACTCAGAGACTATAGGTACTAGAAAACTATAATTTGGCATAAAATTGGTAAATTAAAATCTTAAAAAAAATTGGTTTGCTCCAATACAAGTAAGTAAATTGGAAGTCAAATTTTTATTTTTCGAAAACGACAAATTGTTCTATGTTTGTAAATTGTTTATGTATAGTAAAGATATATACAACAACAACAAATTTAGACACTGTACTTTTTCTTGCGGTTTTGCATTCTATTAGTTAGTTTGATTCCAAGATTTCAATAGGGAGCTAGAGGGGAACTAAATCAACCCGTATATTTCTATCAGAGTTATCGAGTTAGATATTAATTCATGTGAATTATGTTTCATGTAATATCCATTTTGCAAATGCTGTAATATCAACCAGATGTGGTATCAGTCAGCGAATGCGGGCTCAATCGCAGATGGCCATCTCATTCAACAAGTCTATCCGCTAAAGTATACATTACCTGTTACAATTTGTGGCTTACAAAGTTTCTAGATTGTTAACACAGAAATGTCTATATTTTCTGGCACGCACATTTCATGAACATTTTTAATTATGATTGAAATGCATTTGAAATAAAAACATAGTAAGGGTGATGAGTACCTTATTAACCGACAGCAAAAAAGGAGGAGGTTATCTCGTATATATTTTTTTTATTTACCTATGTGTATTTGGTTTTTTAGAAGTCGGTTTTTTAATTTAATTAATAATTTAATAGCTTTTTCTACCTGTTGGTCTCACATTAATTTGGTAGAGATATTATTATGATAAAGAAAATCTTTGACGAAAAAGAAGATTTATTTAGGCACACCCCACCATTTTATTAGCTTCGACTTTATCCCCTTATAAGGTTAAAGTCATGACTCATGATATATACATATTATATACCTATAGTGTATCATTACCTCTATAGATAATTCATGAAAAACATCATTGCTTTCATAGCCACATATCCCAGAAACCTACAAATCTGTCCGGCCCTACGTCAGTGAGTTAATCATGCCATGAAACTACCCGGGTACCGCTGATCGGACGCGCGATACCCGGCCGATAACCGGGCATAGCCCGCACGATAACCGGGTATAAACTCTACGGTGAAAACGGGTGCGCCTGGTTTCGAAATGTTTCAAGTTTATAACTTCCCGGTGTATTTTTTGGCATTTATAAATATTTAGAATGTCCCCTAGAAATATTTAAAATATCCCCTAGGTATATTTTTAATGTCTCAAAATGCTTCTTTAAACGACAATATTAGTAAACTAGCTGATGATTGCGACTTCGTTCGCGTGGACAAACATGCTTCTTAGGCTCCGATTTTAATGAAACTCTATGAGATCAGCTGTCAAGCATGCCTTTAAAAAAAAAAACCAAATCGACCCAGACGTCTTCGAATAATCGGAGAACGTACATAAAAAAATATCGCGACGAATTGACAACTTTCTCCTTTTTGGAAATCGGTAAATAATTTAAAGAGTTTTTTACAGTCAAAATAAAAACACGCAATCGCATAATAAGCCGCCTTGCTGTCAATATTTTTCATCCGTGTGTATATCCGGATATCCGGGTACTTGAATTATGAACTAAACACTTATACAGTGTGTCCGGCCGGGTATCTCTGATCCCGCGATAGAGACCCGCATAGAAGGGATACGTAAATGATGTGATAAATTTGAATAAAAGAATGAAAGTATAAAAGTAATGACTTTCATACCACATAAAAAACATTCCATTTTGTGTGATATACCTAAAATACCTACTCTATTCTGGGATCTCTTCCCGCGCAAATCGTAAAAGCCGATCAAGAAGAAAAGGCAAAATGCGAATCATTTAGTAGGCGATACGGATAGCAATAGCAACCCATTTTTATTTAATGATTTATCTTATAAATTATAAACAATTACCGGGCCTTTTTTATTTGTAAATATTAGTTTGTAGTGTATTGTAGTGAGTAGTTTTATAATCTTTATTTTAGTTTTTAAGAAATTTTAATGTGTATTATCTATATATAATTATTTTTCGTCGTAATAAATGAGTATCTCTTATACACAAATACAAGTCTAATGGCGGACTTAAAGCGCCTTATCTACTAGCCAACCAAACGGGTGATGTTGAGAATGACAGGACAACGACCCATCACTATTTTGATTCATTTTTTCTCCGTGCTCACCATTACGATAAAAGCAAAGATAATATAATTACTAACGTAACAGATACCCAACGCCATACAAACTATTGGAGAGCCCGTAAGTAGGCAATACTGGAGTTGCGGGGTAAGCACACAGAGATGGCAGCACACACGACTAGCAAAAAAGTGACAAAGGAAGTGTTTGAATATGCTTTAAAAATATTTATTGCATTTGCACTTCATATAACTCACATTTAATCAATTAGACTACTAATTTATTTAAATAATAGTTATAAAATATTTTAATGTTTTAATTATTACCTTATAGCGCCATCTAGTGAATAGAAACAGAAATACTTATGTTTACATGGCAATGGATAGGGATGATAAGAGTCATGGTATAATAAAACAGGTATTCTCTTCCCGAGATGGAACTTGACTACGTCACAAATTGTTGCCACTGATTGTTCTTTTCAGTAAATTTAAGGACTTTCTTAATTAGTTCATGAATATTAAATAAAATATTAAGTAACTTAGCTATGTAGTATCTCGCGATTCTCGCGTGATTCATTAATTAAATAATTTATAAATTGATCTAATGGATTATTAATTCGAAATTGGTATGTAATGTTCAAAAATGCATTACGCTCGGGTAATTCAATTTAACACAGTGGCAACATATCAAACTGATGACGTAGTCAAGTTTCACCTACGTCATCAGCTGTCACGGGAAGAGAAAACCTTATTTTATTTTACCACCTTTGGTCCTGAGCTCTATCTGCTTAAAGCCGCAAGACCCAAAATGCTGTCAGATCAAGACGTGGTTGTGTAGTTAAATAACTGCTGATGTGTCTAATAAAGGGCCTCTCCGAAGGGCAATCATCCAGTTGACTTAATTCAATGATGGATGTCTTAATTGCAGAGCTCGATCAATTGTTAATAGCTGTATGCTCTTGCGGCTCCTATATATTTATTTCTGGGACCTTTTTTTTTTTGCATAATTTTTTTGTCCTTATATGCTTTGGCATACTGGGTTTGGCATAAAATATTTTGTCATAATAGTTTTTAGGCATAAGTTGTTTTTTGGCATACTGGTAGTTGGGCATAATTATATTTTAGGCTAATTTGTTACGGCATAATGTTAATTGGCATAATCTCCATAGGCATAACTATAAGTTTAATAATAAGGAAATTTATTAAATATTGTTTCAAAGATTATGTAATACACACATATTCTAGGTTAGGGCTAAATAATGATTATGCTTAGGTACATTATGCTTAAAATTATTATGCATACTCCATTATGCGAAAGGACGTTATGCTTAAAAACGATTGTGCATTAAACCAGTATGCTATGTGATATTATAGCTTAAATTTGTATGCATATAAATAGTGATCCTTTATTTCTCTATATTTTTAAGAGTTATTGGTGGTGAACCCTCTGAAGTCGGGGTTTATGTATTTTTACATATAATTAATGTGTATTTTATTTTTACTTTTTTACCTTTATACAAATGTCATAGGTGGACTAAAAGCCATACGCTTAATCTATCAGTCAACTCACTGGTGATGCCGAGAAAAGGAAACCTTTAGGAGAAGGCATCTCGCCGTCTCAGAACTACTACCGAAAAGTACAACTGGTAGTACAAATGATACAAAAAATGCATCACAGCATTTTACGTTCCTGTTACTTTCTTCTTCTTTCTATTATGTATGTTATGTGTGGTGATGAAAGAGACATCTTCCATGCTGGTCTGGGACAAAAGGGAAAAGAAAGAAATGAAAGTAAATGACTGACTTTCCCGATAAAGGGAAAACTTTAGGGTGTACTAGCTACTTCTCTTCCCGTGCAGTAAGCAAAAGTAGACCATGGAATTGGACAAAAATGTGAATCCATATGCGATGTGGTTAGCAAAGTTGATAGTTTGCTAACCACATCGCATATTTTTATTCAATTTTCCACCTTCTGGATTATTGTCACGCTAAAAGTGGCATTTAGGTCTTACGGTCCTGGGCTGTGTCTACACCATTAGGTGTAAAGACGTGATAGGTGTAACTATGTAAAGATTTACAATGTCAGTAACACCATCGAATGATAAACAAATGAGATGAAAACTCGACTCCCAATCGTTTCCGTGTGTAAGTGTAGTCAGTGGTTCCCAAACTTATTTTGTCTACTGCCCACTTTGAGAATAAATATTTTTTTAGCGCCCCCATTTTTTCACCTATTTAAAAACCAGCCAACTGATACAGGAATGCACAATTCGGGTTATTTAACAAAAACTTGTTAAAACATGATAGATATCTACGAGTACTAATAACTATTAAAATGCGAAAGTGTGTCTGTTGACTTTTTATTTGTTTGTTTGTGTCTACTTTCATTACGAAACGGAGCGACCGATTGACATGATTTTCATTTTTTCTATATTCAATAAAATAGGACAGATATATGAACTACGCGGAGAGAAATATAGAACCGAGTTTGAACAATCTTTTAATTCATATTAGTTGATGTTCACAAGTTGTTGTTGAGAGTCGAGAGCTCTTGCAGTCGTTGTTTAAGAGGCCTCCTAGCTAAATAAAGCTTCTAGCAAAAAAAAAAAAACATTTTCTTTCTGGGTCTCTTACCCTTGAGACCTGCAGCGCCCACAAGGGGGCGTTATCGCCCACTTTGGGAACCACTGGTGTAGATAAACTGGCTCATTGCAGTTACACTGTTCGTGAGATGAACAGAAAGATACGGAGACACACGTCGTTAGACCAGACTGCAGTCACGACACTAGTTTCCTATCTCGGGCACCTACAATTTACATGCATTTGGTGTGTTAGAGCTTTTACGTAGGTGCCAAACAAGCTAAGTAACGTCTTAATACTCTTTTCATCATCATCAGGTCTTTTTTAGTCTCCACTGCAGGAGCATGACCGTCTCTGTACTGCCAGAGCCATACTTTGACAGAGCAGCCAGAGGACTTGGCCCACACTTTCCACGCTGGTCAGACGGGTTGAAAATAATTTCAGTTTATAATATTTCTTAAAATCTTAAGAACTCGCGCATTAAGAGTTCCTTAGCAATATCTATCAGTAAAATTATGTGTGTTGCATAAGAGCCCCACTTAAATATTTATTTTATTCTTTTTTCTATAGTATTTTTGTTACAGCGGAAACAGAAATACATCATCTGTGAAAATTTCAATTGTCTAGCTATCACGGTTTATGAGATACAGCCTGGTGACAAACAGACGGACGGACAGTGGAGTCTTAGTTATGGGTCCTGTTTAATTAGCCCTTTGGGTACAGGACCCTAAAAACCGACTTCAGTGATAGTTAGTTATGGAAAAGCTAATTATGCAACAATTTTGTGATACCGATTTTGAAAAAATTATAATGGGACTAATCTCCACTACTATAGACACAAATTGTTGTCTATACACGGTGTTTTTTCATTGGTTTTGGAGCCGAAGGCCACTTCATAAGAATCGTTAGTGAGACCTAATTAGCTAGTCAAAATAAAAATTCAAAACCAAAAAATTTTGACTAAAACTCGAAAGTAAAATCGTGAGATCAATTAGTACTTTCACCGCCAGGCGTCGTCGCCGGCCAGCCGCCTAAATTTCATGGAGTCACGTAAGTTCACGCGACAGTTTTGGACGAGTACTACGTGGTCTCGATCGAAAATAATTTTCGTAACTTTTTTATCTTATGTCATACACAAATTTGGATGACGTATATGGATAGAGTAATTTATTTACTATACGACATTTTCTTCTCCAAAACCAATGAAAAGTCAGCGTGTATATAAGTATTAATAACATTTTGTTATACATAGATTTAAGAGCATTAGCTTTGGCATTAGCCCAATAAAGAATCATCATCATCATCATATTAACCGCAGGAAGTCCACTGCTGGGCTTCGGCTAAGACATACAGTCAAAAAAAATCTCAAAAATCTCCCTACATTTGAATTTATTCAATTACCTACGAAAAATTTAAGTCTGAAGTAAAAATAAGCGCAGAATTAAAAACATAATCTAGAAATCGTCGCAGAATCCAATACTCATTTAAATTTAAAGTCTAAATCCTGTCTAGTGACCTTGCAGGGCGGCCGAGCCGGCCTTGTCCGCCGGGTAAGGTTACAGCGACCTAACCACAGGACTCAGGACTCCCTTTAGCATTTGTTTAGATAAACTTAGTTCGTACTTACCTAACTAAACCTTCCGTAGGTGAAGAATTTACGAGACATTTTGTATTTACGTCATCATCACCAGGTATTTGCCATTATCACCAAGCCAGGCGGTTTGGAGAGGTCTTATGATGTTTATAAGCGTATTTCCTAAGTCGCCTTCTACGATATCCACGGGAAGACTTGTAGTAGCTCTATTCTACTCTGCGTGAAACAACCTTTCTTTTTTTTGTTACATGACAAATTTATTAAACTTTAAATTTAATTATTTATATAATTGTAAAACTCAAAGAAATATTATCAATATTTAACGATTACTTATATTAATTAATATTTATAATGTTTACACATGTTTGTATTGCCACACCCTAAACGGGTACATGTATTACTGCACCAATATTTGTCATCTTATGCAACATGTTAGCGATTAATAAATGAAATTAAATAAACCACACGGCATATTAACTGCATGATGGATTTAAATTGTTACTCTAAGTCCTTCTTCTTTCCTTTACTTGCCCATATCTGTGAATGACCTTACCGATAAAGGGATAATTTTCCCATAATCACCACACTTTGCAGGCAGATTGTTGATCGTAGAGACAAGTGGTGACAAATTTCTATTCTGCAGCCACCGCATAGCTTGCAATCTTGCATACCGTAATGTTATTAGCTGTGAATATACTAAGTCCGTGTAAAGTAAGCCTTATTAACAAATCTTTTGCGTCTATTTTTCAGTCTCGGAATAGAGCTTTGTTAACCACATGTTGCCGGAGCCGGGCTTAAAAAGGCTTTATCAGCTTTTTTGCTAGTTGTGGTTTTCCGCCAACGTATTGTAGAGGGAATTGTATTTCATTTGAAAAGAATTGTAAATAAAAACATGAAATAAATTTTTAAAAAAAGTAACAATAGACTGTTTTGTATGTATACACAGTAGTGTATGTTTTTGGTTCATATTTTATATAAAACAAAAAAATACTACTGAAAAGAAATATTTTTTTAAAACGGCAAGAATATTGATTTATGAAGCAACCAGATCCATTATGGATTTAGTGCGATTTTTATTTATTGATCTAATCTTTGAATAAAATCCATTTCTATAAAAATGCAAAACTATTTCTACACATCAACATCGAATAATTGCCTAGTTACCACAGGTTTCATTAGTAAAATTTCTAGACATTCCGGTGTTTCTACAAATAAACCTACTTTATACCTATGTATACGATAGAACTTAACATTTCTCCACAAAACATTCGACCTATTTCCGAATACAAAACCACTCGCCTTAAACCATCGTCAGAAAATACATTTATGTACAATGCATTCGTTTCCCAGTCGTTCCGAACATTTGGCAATTTCCTTAACAATATTAAGAGCGTATCGGTTTCGTGGATGCGATCCGTCAGCCCTCGACATGTTGAATTTTAAGGAGGTTCGAGATGGCGACTGAATGGATGTGGCCGGTAACTTCTTAATTTTTTTCTTTGCAAGCTTATATCAGTTACTGATCTTTCTGTATAGATCTGTAGGTAGTTATCTCTGAACGTTGATACTGTCTGTGTCTAATTTCTAGTTATCTCTGAAAGTTGAGTCTGAACTAGTTTGTAGATTTTGTACTTAAAATAATCAAAAAAGACCTTTTAGGAGATACATTTATCCTATATTGATTAAAAAGAAAAATGATTTTGAACTTTAAATTCGCAAACCCCATATCGTA
The DNA here is from genome assembly GCA_963555685.1 of Acrobasis consociella. Lineage (NCBI taxonomy): Eukaryota > Metazoa > Arthropoda > Insecta > Lepidoptera > Pyralidae > Acrobasis > Acrobasis consociella. The sequence goes on along the minus strand of OY743124.1, from coordinate 16,575,574 downwards.
GAAACCCTTTGACCGATTTGGCTCAAGATCGACCTTAAAAGTATTATCTAGCAAATTTCATGAAGCTCCGGTCAAAGATAGGTACTTGATTCATCATTAAGTTAACATGTTAGTTAACCGCATACAAATTACATACTAGTTTAAAGATTTCTCTGTAAGCAAAATGTAATATTTTCTTTGAGAAATAAAGATTCTTTAACCACAAACACCAAATATGACCACAATGAGCAAGTTGTTTACAATCTTATACTTAAGTACGCCTAAAACATTATAACAATCGCATAGGTATTTGGCTACTACAATAAGATCATCCAAATACACACGAATCAGCGGAGATAAAAACAATGGAAGATCTAGCTGCCCGACATCCCTGTGTCCCGGTCCCCAACGTATGCCGGCAAAACGCCGCGACTTGCCGCGTTCGGGCCTAATGCCTCATTGATAGGCACTTGGCACACCACCGCGAATTCCATTTGCCGGGGGATTGCTAAGGCTTCCTGCTATGAAGTGTCAATGGTATTTTTCTTTTTCGATGTGCTGTCTTCGACTTGCGATTTTGCAGATACAATGTATGATCGATGTAGCCTATGTATTATTATGAAAACTTTGGAGTATTATTATAAAAGGAAGATTTTAGTATGAACCACTTCAATGGCTAAATCTTTATCTGCTAAGCGTTTAAGGGGCCAACACTGGTGTGAGGTTCGTCAACTTGCTTAAATGCATCTGACATAACTTGATGTTTGTCATACAATGATTACAGCTGACCAAATGTCTCACGTGCCTTTCGAAGGAGCTCGAGATATTTTCTCGCCCATGCAATGACCACGCCTGGTGACATTTATTTAATCATAGAAAGCAATACATGCATAGGCTGTATAAATAAATGCAGCCTATATATGTATTGCTTAAAAAGTCCTTGCGACACGACATCCGCTCCTTTAATACTGAGTGTATTAAGGAGACGATAGAGCAGAATAAAGGCTCCAAAGTGTTCGCAAGAGCTATGTCGGTTGGGTAAAGCCGATTGATGAAGCTGAAGACGGAGGACGGCGGCGTGGTGTCGACAAAGGAAGGGGTTCTGGCGGAGATCGAGAGGTTTTATGGACAGCTGTATACCTCAGTTTCACAACCCAGTAGACAAATGGCTAAAGACCCAAGAGCCAAGCTAACCCGACACTATACCGAAGATATCCCGGACATCAGCCTGTACGAGATTAGGATGGCCCTCAAACAGCTTAAAAACAACAAGGCGCCGGGCGAGGATGGAATCACAGCAGAGCTTCTGAAAGCGGGCGGAACGCTGGTACTGAAAGTCCTTCAGAGGCTCTTTAATTCTGTTCTGCTCGAGGGCGTAACGCCAGAAGCGTGGAACAGGGGCGTGGTGGTCTTGTTCTTCAAAAAGGGAGATAACACTCTATTGAAGAACTATAGACCTATCACGCTTCTGAGTCATGTATATAAGTTGTTTTCGAGGGTCATCACGAATCGTCTCGCGAACAGGTTTGATGCCTTCCAACCTCCCGAACAAGCTGGTTTCCGTAAAGGCTTTAGCACCATGGACCACATTCATACGCTGCGGCAGGTTATAGAGAAGACGAGGGAGTATAACCGGCCGTTATGCTTGGGATTCGTGGACTATGAAAAAGCCTTCGATTTGATCGAAACATGGGCCGTGCTTCAGTCTCTCCAGCGATGCCGTATTGACTATCGGTATATCGAAGTGTTGAAGTGCTTATACAGTAACGCCACTATGTCAGTCCGAGTACAGGAGCAGTGCACGAGGGCAATTCCACTGCATAGAGGTGTAAGACAGGGAGACGTTATATCTCCGAAACTGTTCACCGTTGCACTGGAAGATGCCTTCAAGCTTCTGGAATGGGAAGGATTTGGCATCAACATCAATGGCGAGTATATCACTCACCTTCGATTTGCCGACGATATCGTTGTCATGGCAGAATCGATGGAAGACCTAAGTACTATGCTCGGAGACCTAAATCGAGTTTCCCAACAAGTGGGCCTTAAAATGAACATGGACAAAACGAAAGTAATGTCGAATGTCCATGTTGCGCCCCTACCTGTTTGTGTTGGGAGCTCCACCCTCGAAGTTGTAGACCAGTATATCTACCTAGGTCAATTGATCCAGGCAGGAAGTTCCAGCTTCGAGGAAGAGGTCTTTCGACGAATTCGACTCGGCTGGGCAGCGTTCGGGAAGCTACGCAATGTCTTCTCGTCCAAAATACCTCTGTGCCTCAAGACTAAGGTCTACAACCAATGTGTGTTACCAGTGATGACTTATGGCTCTGAAACGTGGTCCCTTACTATGGGTCTCATAAGAAAGCTCAAGGTCGCTCAACGCGCTATGGAGAGGGCTATGCTCGGTGTTTCCCTACGTGATCGAATCAGAAATGAGGAAATCCGTAGGAGAACAAAAGTCACTGACATAGCCCAGCGGATTAGCTCGTTGAAGTGGCAGTGGGCGGGACACATAGCGCGACGAACCGATGGCCGATGGGGCAAAAAGGTTCTTGAATGGCGACCGCGTACTGGCAAGCGAAGCGTAGGGCACCCACCTACAAGGTGGTCAGATGACCTGACCAGAATCGCTGGAAAGCGCTGGATGCAGGCCGCTCTTGATCGGTCATTTTGGAAATCTTTGGGAGAGGCCTATGTCCAGCAGTGGACGTTATGCGGCTGAAATGATGATGATGATGATGATGATATGTATTGCTTATTGTTTAACGCTCGAAAGGCAAGCAACCGACGACAAATTTAGTAATAAGATTTAGCCATTCAAGTGGTTCATATTAAAATGTTCCTTTCATAATAAAACGTAGCTAGTAACTGAGAATCAACACCGATCTCCAAATAACATACTTCTCTCTTCTTTTCCAGCGCGTCCGTTCCTTCACGACCTCCCTGGACGAACTGACCAGCCGGGTTCAGACGGCCGAGGCTGCTCGCGCCTCATGGCGCGGCCCAGGAGATGCCAGGGATGCGAGGCAGCAGTTAGATGCCGTCTCCCGGGCCAGGGCTCAGCTGCCTCCCTTGAGAAGGCTGGCGGATGAGCTGCATGCCCAAGCGCAGGCGTTGGCGAGGGACAAGATTCAACTGCCTGAGCATTTGTTGGGAAGACTTGATGATTTGAACACTAGGTGAGAAACTTGGATACCTCGTAGCAGTTTTTAAAAAGAATAAAACACCCAAGGCAACTACAGGCTCTAAATAGCATCACCATGAAAAGTTTATATTTAAGAGCAAATTCAAGAGGTCTTTGTAAAATACTTCATTACCGATTCTCATTACCTACTGACAATACGATCTATTCAGAGACAGTTATTAAATACTAAATGTAATCTGATTCAGGGTCGGAGCCCTATGTGCCGGTGGAGAAGAACGAGCACGACAACTGGCTGGCGTGGCCAGGGACGGGGGCGCCGGCGCCGCGCAGGGCTTCCTCGCGGGCTCCGTTGACCAGCCGTGGGAGAGAGCTGTCACTCCCGCGAATGTACCATATTATATCAAGTTAGTATCTCTTTTTGTAGAAAATAATGTCGTACCGATTAGGAGCTCATTGCTGCTAGGAGCTCGCTACTGGACTGCCTCCGTGGTCTAGTGATCAAGGTGTTCGCATTGTCATTCAGAGTTCGTGGGTTCGAATTCCATTGGGAAGGATACTTTGTGAAAAGTTGTTTCTAGTCTGGTTAGGATATCGCAGACTTGAATCACCTGATTATTTGAAAAGAAATATGATTCCGTGTTTCGGAAGGTACGTGCAAACGCCATCAAGCGTTTGTTCAAAACTATCCAAGAATTGGTTTTGGTCTACCTGGGTTGCGGAGGTCAGGCGGCAGTCGCTCTGTGTAAAAACCTTGTCAAATCACCTAGGTTAGGTAGCGGCCCCGGACTCTGAAGCTTTTACCGCTGAGGATGCAAACGGAAATACGTTCGGATAATGATGACCGATTAGGAGCTGAGTTTTGGAGTGTTGAATACAACCAGCAAATCCAGCTCAATGATTGGTTATTGCAAAATAAAATAAAAAGCACACTACAAAGTCTTGAACCGCCCGTCTCGGCAGTGTTCTGCATTCTGCAGTATACAGAGCTCCACCGTGGTGAAGTCATGAAGTATGAGTTCCTCAACTATGAAGTAAATATCCAATACCGCTTTGACATTGAAACAAATAAGATGACAGTATGGGACGACTGTCATGTTATTTCATGGGCAAGAAAGAAATTCTGTCACAAATATCGCCTTTTCTTATGGAAGTAATTTTTTTTTATTCATTATGGTTTTTAATGTTTTTCTAGCCATGAACTGGAAACGACGCACTGGGACCATCCCAAGATGATAGAGCTGATGAACTCCTTGGCAGACCTGAACGAGGTTCGATTCTCGGCGTACCGGACTGCGCTGAAGCTGAGGACTGTACAGAAAGCGCTTTGCAGTAAGTATCTTAACAAACCAAACTTTTACTCCAAGAATAACTCCTACTCTCCAATAGTAATGTCAAAACTACATACAAAGACATTACTATCTGAGAGTAAGTGTTATTCTTAGAATAATAGTTTAGTTAAATCCAGCCTTAGTAAATTTCGTATACGTCTGCTTTCTTTATATTTATTGAAAAATGCTGAAGTGAGCAAGTTCACGGTAGCAAAATGATGTTTCCCAATGTCTTTTAACATAAATAATATGAAAGTTTAAACATCAATGTACAGAAGAGGAAAATATCAACTCATAAACCTGTTTGATGTTGTCAAAAATCTATCGAGTCTTGTTCAGATTTTCTTGATTTGTTTTCGAGGCCTACAGTGTCTCTAGGTACCACGGACCATTCTTTTTTTTTAAATTGAGTATTTATTATCGATAACTACTTACCTAATATATGACTCTCTTTTCAGTGCATATGCTACAACTGCCAGCCGCTTTGGAGGCATTCGACTCGCACGGACTGAGAGCTCAGAACGACAGACTCATTGACATTCCTGATATGATCACAGTACTGACCAGCTTGTATGAGGTATGTTTATTATTTGATTCTTGATCTCGATTCTTGATTGAAAACTGCCTTTCTGTCCTTATATTAGCGCATTCCCTCTCGCATTCGAAGATGCGCTTTTCATAGGTCTGGACACACGCTATCTGGGATTTTCTTGTCCAAAATTAAGAAATATCAAAATACTTATGGGTTTCTCATCGCATCGCCTGTCAACATGATTATTTTTTGACCAATTTCTTCGTTGCCTCAGCTTGTACGATTTTTATTTTCTTCCAAACCAGCATGAAAACGTTTAATCTTATCAGAAAACATAAGAAAATGTTTAAACATAATTATCATTTCCAGGTGATAGCAGCTGAAAACCCAAGCCTTGTGAACGTGCCGCTCTGCCTGGATCTATCCATCAACTGGTTGCTCAACGTATATGACAGCCAACGCACGGGACAGATCAGGGTGTTGAGCTTCAAGGTTGGATTAGTTCTGCTCTGCAAGGGCCATTTGGAGGAGAAGTACAGGTATTTGACCAAGCACAATCTTGTAATATTGTCAACAAACGGACATAAACCACATGAAATAGTAACAAAGAAGGTATCACGAATTTAATCGAACGAATTGGTATCGAATTCGGATTCTTGAAGAATTGTAAACAAAATATTAGCACAAATTAGTAATACCTATTTGATTTTCTGATGCGGCCGAGGCGTCCGTGTCTCGGACGAGGAAGTTAATTTCCTTGGAGTTCTATAATCTATAATACTGATGCCAACACAATTAATATATAACAATGATATTGTTACGAAACTGGGTTCGAGATTTGGAGAAAAACGCCAAAGTTCGTATGAGGGCTTTTATTCACTACGGAACCCAAAGGTTGACACGTGAAGATGGTCTTCCTGATGTCCAAGTCCAAGTCGCGTAGCAGCTGAGGTCCAGGTATCTCGCCAAAGTAGTCGCAGGTACTTCCACTTGTCGCGCTTAGGTAGATTTCCTTCGCTTCAGTTCGCTTCGAAGTTATCGCTTTCGTAACTCGTACTGAACTGGCGGGACGCGCACTCGATCGCCTTTTTATATGCGCCGCTATAGAGTTCTTCGTTCTTGACGAATGTGACAGAAAACATCGAGACGCCGTTACGTGTATGTGAGTGCGACTAAGCTGACGACCATTCAAAGAACTCTAGCCCTTATTTAGTAAGAATATAAGGCCTAGTTTCGCTTGTCATTATCCTGACGTCTTTCTATACGATTCCGCTCGCGAAGATTCCGAGTCTATCTCGCCAGCAGAGTTCTTGCTTGCGAAAATTCTACATTTATCTCGTTCGCGACAATATTTAATTGTTTCAAGTTTTAGGAGCTTTTAATCATTACTACAATCTCATAATGATATTATAGTGCTTTATCATCATCGTCATAATTTAAGAGCAGTGCTCTGGTCGGTGGAGTTTCTTCTATTCTGTCCTGTTCTCCGTCAACCTTTTGACATGTTGATGCGACACCTTTTCGTTGACTAGCTTCATTATATGACTGTGCCGCAAGGCTTTCCTCTTCCATTTCTTTCTTCTATGTTCTAGTTAAAGAAAGACTGATCTGGCCAAGTATGGCTCTGGTAGTTCAGAGACAGCCGTGCAGTGTAGACTAAAAAGACCTGATGATGATAATGAGTTAGAGGATAGAAATTTGAAATTTACATAACGTCTATTTAATGTTGTTCCAGATATCTATTCAGACTGATCGCAGACCCCTCATGCCGCGCTGACCAGAGGAAGCTGGGATTGCTTCTCCACGACTGCATCCAGGTCCCCCGTCAGCTGGGAGAGGTGGCCGCGTTCGGGGGCTCCAACATCGAGCCGTCAGTGCGGAGCTGCTTCGAGCAGGCCTCCGCCGCTACGAAGGAAGGCGCGAAGGGAGGAACTCTTGATAGGAAAGCTGGAGGTAATTAGCTTATGACCTTTGAAAACTGCATGGTGCGGTTATCTTCTCTTGGGAGGCGTAACTTTAAAGCCTTAATAATGGCGAAAGTAAATGCGGGTACGCAATTAGTGATCAGCTGCCTTTAGTTAAGTTAGCCGTGTGGTTTTCGGCAAAGTAGAATAGAACCACTCCAAGTCCTCTCGTGGATGTCGTAGAAGGCGACTTAGGAAATACAAGCTCCTGAGACCTCTCCAATCCGTCTGGCCAGCGAGGAAAGTGTAGGCCAAGTCCTCTGGAGACAAAAAGAGCTGATGATGATGATGATGAATTAGTGATCAAATTTATATGAAAACGTTGTCTTAATAATATAACGCGGGTAACACCTGAATGAAAGCAACACAGGACCAAGATGTGTGGCGACGAAGGGAGGTCTATGCTCAGCAGTGGACAGAAAGAGGGCTGGGATAATGATGATGATCAACAATCACTAAAGTCTATAACCACCACGAAGTAGACTAGGAGAGTAGGAGAAATAGAGTTACATAAAAAAAAATATTACGGCTTGCTCTGGCAACGGACGTGACCAATACCTGCAATACCTTTAATAGTATTTTTTTTATTTATTTAGTTTATTGCACAATCCTAAGATTTAAGTACAAAAGGTACAACTTAATGCTAAGCATTGTCTACCAGTTCACCTTTGGGACGAAGCAGAAAAGATGGTAGATAGGGTGCAAATTTATTTATATTGAAAGAAATAAATAACAATAGTTACTCACTTTAAATAAATTTGACCATTCCAGAAAAAGAGAAAGAGAAAGAAGACGCAAAAGAGAAGACGCTAGAGCGAGACGCCGACGGGCAGCTGCAGTTCATAGAGGCGTTCCACTTCCTGCAGTGGCTGCAGAAGGAGCCGCAGTCCATGGTGTGGCTGCCAGTGCTGCACCGGCTGGCGGCGGCAGAGACTGCCAAGCACCAGGCCAAGTGCAACATCTGCAAGGAGTACCCCATCATTGGATTCAGGTATGAGATCCGCACAAGCAAGAACATGGGGTTTGTGATCTTTTGAGGCGTCTCCGCCTGCTCTTCCCACAACAGGATTAGAAAAAGGAGGCTTTACTCTTATCAATTGTTTGTTTGTTTTATTATTTTTCGAAGAGCTCGGTAGCCTCGTAAAAGGCACTTACATCGGTCAGATTATTATGTAGTTCCGCCATTTATCACTAGGTGGTGTTTTTGGTGGTCGGGAATTTTTTAATTTGTCAAGGAATAAACTATTAAATTGAATTAAAATACTTTTATTAATTAAATTTAAACCTTAAACAAAATAAAATGAAAGGTACTAAATATGAAAAATCTCCTTAAATGCATCTGATCGAGGCAAAGTACCCAAGACAATGGTCAGAGCATTAATTTAAGTATTTTAATTTAATTTTATTGTTTCTTTCTATCGATTAATTTTAATTGTATATATTTTTATATCCTTAATTTGTCTTGCAAATAACCTTGTACTTACTTTTCTAGTTTTAACACCAACCTTAGAAAATATTAAGTTGTTTTTCCTCGTGTTCCAGATACCGATGCTTGAAGTGCTTCAACTTCGACATGTGCCAGAAGTGCTTCTTCAGCGGCAGGAAGGCCAAGAACCACAAGCTGACGCATCCGATGCAGGAATACTGTACTGCTGTAAGTTCTTAGACACTGTTACTTTTAATATTTTTATTAATGTTTCAGAAAAAAGTTAACATTGAAAAAAATATGAACTTAAACATATACTAATAAAAAAATTGATGAACTGTAATCTCCATTTGGTATATATATTTTTTATAACCTATGTAGTATCCCATATGCCTTTGCCCAACAATGGGATATAAGTAATAAAAAAAAATTGTTTAATAATTTTTGTTTATGCCCAGTATACTTTATCGCGACAACGAACTATAGAGTCGAAATCCAAATTTATTTCGAATAAAACATTTTTACCTAAATGATAAAACTGACACAAAATAAGTTGCATTAAATAGGTAAATAAATACATTTTAATAATTTATGAATAAAAATAAAGAAGTCGATTGAGAAATATTTTATTTTTACTTATGTTTACTTTGGTTATTTATGGTCAAAAGTTTTTTTTTAAAATTAAACTATTTTTGAAAACTTTGTTTTTTTTTTTTAGCCAAAAAACAAAGCAAATGTTATTATGTTTTCCATGTTATTTGAAGTCAAAGGTTAATAAAACTAATTACCTTATTTGAATAATTAATTAATGTAAGTTTTATGAAAGTGCGACTCACACTTGGCCGGGTTTTTTTTACATGAACCGACCCTTAAAGAGCCTGCGTACTACGCCTATGATAGAGACCAATACCATGCCTACCCATCGTCATATAAACATTATTATTTCTTTTCCTTGTAACTAGATGGCGCTTTAAGGTAAAAATTAAAACATAAAAATCTTTTATAACTATAATTTAAAGAAAGTAGTGCTGTAATTAGTTAAATAAGACTTATATGAAATGCAATATATTTTCAAAAAGTATATTCAACACTTTCTTCGTCATATTTTTGGCTAGTCGTCTGTGCTGCCATCTCTGAGAGGCCGCTCCGCAACTCCAGTTTTGCGTGCTTACGGCCTCCAATCGTTTCTATGGCGTTGGGTATCTGTTACGTTAGTAATTATATTATTTTTGCCAATACTAATAACCTGCATTCTCGTTTTTTACAGACAACGTCAGGAGAAGATGTCCGCGACTTCACCCGCGCCCTTCGCAACAAGTTCAAGTCAGCGCGGTACTTCAAGAAACACCCACGAGTGGGTTACTTGCCCGTGCAAACAGTACTTGAAGGTAACTGTTTTCTCATTTTTTTTTAAGCTATTGCATAGCTTCTATCGCGGGCCTTGAGCGCGGGGACCGAATCCAAAAATTCCGTAACGAAAAAACCTCACGCTCTCCCCACTCCGCCTACCATGTAGGTTGCCGCTTCGTCTCCGTCGTCCGTTTGCGACGATGCCGTCCTTCCTTGTTTGCAATAGCTTTACCGCGGCAGTCCCCGAGTGCCACACGTCTTTTTTTAATTTTTATTTATTATCATATAAAAAAATCTTACAAAACATTGAGTAGGTATTAACTTAGCATAGCGAAACCACTAAGGTTTGAAATTATACTAAGAATTACGTTTACGTCAATCAAATACAAGTTTTACACAAATCATTTAATATAAATATATATTTACTTACATACATACATACTATCACGTCTTTATCCCTAATGGGGCAGACAGAGCATTTTGGGTCTTGCGGTTCTATACAGAGCCCAGGGCCGCAAGACCCAAAAGCCACTTTTAGCGTCATGGTGGGCGAGGAGATGGAAAAGCAATCAATACAGTGATGGGTTGCTAGCCGCATCGCCTGTTAACATGATTCGCATTTTTGCCAATTTTTCTCATTTACTTGGGCCAAAGATATTATGTAATAAAACATTAAAATCTTTCATTACAATTATTTAAATAAAGTAGTACCTACTCTAAATAATTAGATGTGACTTATTATGACATTTATTAAAGTACCTATCTGGTACCTATATTCTACACTTTCTTTGTCACTTTTGTCAGTCGTGTGTGCTGCCATCTCTGTGAGAGGAATTGGTACTAATTTCGCGTACTAGTTTTGCCTACTTGCGGGCTCTCCAATAGTTTCTATGGTCTTGGGTATCTACTTTTGTTACCTTTGCTTTTGGGCAGGTAAGCATAACCTCATTCCCGCTACAGATTCAAATTATAACAGCTAACTGGAAATAGTTAAGTTTACTGTCTATTTTTAACCGACTTTCAAAAAAGGAACAGGTTATCGATTCGTCCCAAAACAGGAGGAGGTGAATTATTTGTCGCGATTTTTATTATACTTATTCTCCGATTATTCGAAGACGCCTGACCGATTTAGAAATATTATTATTATTTATTTCTATTACCCTCCGACTTAATCGGAGTCTATGTTTTCTTTTGGTATTTTTACACTACAGTTTGTTGAATTTAAAGTATGTAGGTATGTATGTGTTATACATTTTTAGTCTTTTACTTTATGATTTTACAGCGATTTTACATATATGATGTTTCTATTTTACATTATTAATCTCCTTTGAGAATCACGGGTCTTTTCACCCCGGTCCTTTGAGAGGCTTGCGTGGGGATACAGATCCAACATATTATTAATTATTATTTTCATATTTTTTATTATTTTTTTACAAGTATTTAATTATTATTTTTTTGTTTGAAAGGCTTCCGAGGTAGTAGCACATTAATATTATCCAAATCGATTGTATAGTTAGCGTCTGAACTCGGTTTTTAGTTGTAAAAATGTCGTTTGCAGGCGACGCGCTGGAGTCCCCCGCGCCGTCCCCGCAGCACGCGGCGGGCGCGGCGTCGGCCGACGACATGCACTCGCGGCTGGAGCTGTACGCCAGCCGCCTCGCGCAGGTGGAGCGGGGGGCCCGCCCCACCGACACGCCGGACAGGTAAGGCGTTTCATATTATTAACAATATTGATAAACTTAGTCAAACAATTCTAGGTCTGTAGATAGACCAAACAAGAGCCACTCAGCCGCAAATCAAAAAAAAATTTTTTTTCCGGCCAATCAAAGGCCACTCAGCCGCCGACCAAAAAAAAATTTTTTTACGACCAAACAAGGGCCATTCAGCCGCCGAACAAAAAAAATTTTTACAAGTAGTATACTTTTTATTCATGCCTACAGATACTCTATAGGTTCATTTCGACATGTTCCTACGATATAGATGGACCAAACAGATTCAGTATTCTTACACAGAATATCCGCTGGTATTCAACAAGTAAAATCGTACTTATTTCTTACCGTTAGGAACGTGGAAACTAACATTTTATAAAGAATTGATATGTAATAGCAAACCGTAGAGTCATAGTTTCTTTCCTCTTCGAGTACTTAGTTGATAATTGGTCTGTAAATATTTCTAAACGAAAAAAAATTGGTTGCCTGTAAAGTCGGTATACGGGCGAAAGTTTTACGTGACAACGACTTTTTATGTCTGTCTCTCTCGCTCTTAGGCGGGCTAACCATGCCCGAGTGGAAGGGACGCGTGCCTCTCACTCGCTCTCATTGTGAGCGCATAACGTGAGCGGAGCGTAACGCAGTTTCTTGAAGTGTCACCCGGCAAACCAATTTATAAGACGTTGTCACGTCAAAAAACCTCAAAGCACGATTTTTTTTCTTTTATCAATTTAAAAGGGTATATTTTTGACACAGAAAGTAAGTACCAAGCGTCATAATTCTTCTCATTCACATTCCCAGCGACGAAGAACACCAGCTGATCGCGCAGTACTGCCAGTCGCTGAACGGCAGCGGCGGCGGCGAGGGGGACGAGGCGCCGCGCTCGCCCGTGCAGGTCGTCTCCATCATACACCGCGAGCAGAGACACGAGCTGGAGGCCATGATACGGTATGCCATCATTATCAACATCATCATTTTTAGTTCTCTTGGTCTAAACTGCAATACTTGGCCAGATCAGTCAGAGGATTTGGCCTACTCCATGAGGGAGAGGAGGCGCCGCGCTCGCCCGTACAGGTCGTGTCATCATCATCATCAGGTCTTTTTGTCTCCACTGTAGGAGCAAGACCCTCTGTACTACCAGAGCCAGTCTTGGTAAGAGCAGGTAGAGGATTTGGCCTACTCCACGCTGGCCAGACGGATTGGAGAGGCCTCATTGTTGTTTTCTAAACTTTGTTTAGCTGCTATGGCCTTTTCATAGTCTCTACTACAGGAGCACGACCCTCTGCACTACCAGAGCCATACTAGGCCAGAGCAGCCGGAGGACTTGGCCTACAACGCGCTGGCCAGATGGATTGGAGAGGCCTCATTGATGTTTATAAGATTTGTTTAGCTTGTGATTCCTAAGTCGTCATCTACGACATCCACGGGAAGACTTTGAGTGCCCTGAGCCTTTTCTTCTCTGCCGGATACCACACGGCAACTAGCTCTCTACCAGATGACTATCGTGTTATTTTATTTCTTTTAATATAGTAACTGACCCAAAATGACTGGCTAAACGTCCTATTGTAAATTTTCATGAGCAATGACTTACAATTGAAATCTTAATATTACAGAGAGTTGGAAGAGGAGAATGCCAGTCTCCAAGCGGAGTACGAGCGGCTGAAGGCCAAGCAGACACCGAGCTCTACACCAGAGGAGCAGCTAAATGTTAACGAGAACAACAGGAACGCTCCCGTGGATCAAGTAAGTGGGCTTTGCAGCTGAAAGGTTAGAATAAATCATCGTCTGAAATGGCATTCTAAAAACCTAATTTACCTAAGCATTTCAATTAATCTTTTTAACCGAATAACACGAAACTATCGAATCAATCAAATTGATCGAATCAACCTTAAAATGTTATTTTTTTTAATTTGTCATTGTTTAGTATTGCTGGTACAGGTTTATTTTATAGTTTAGTGTGATTTAACTATTCCTATTTCCTTTTTCCTTTTTTTCTAAATTAGTTATTGACTACAAAAAAAAACCACGAGAGATACCTGAGATACCTTTCAATTTAAAAATCTATGAAATATCTAAATTCTAGACAGTCGAATTCATTGGATCAACCGGATCGAAAGAATCAATCGAATAATTTCGAATCAAACTTATCATTCAAATTGTACTAATCAATATAACCATAACCAAGCTAATCAATCAAAATCGTATCAGTCGAAATCATCGGATCGATCGATTCTGTCAAAGCAATCAAATCTAAGAATTTGTAGCATTCTTTCAATACTACAAAAATTAGAGAATCCTACTTGCTCATTCCTAACGTGCAACTTTTTCCACAGGATATGATGGCTGAAGCTCGCCTGCTGAGGCAGCATAAGGGCCGCCTGGAGGCGCGCATGCAAATCTTGGAGGAGCATAACAGACAGCTCGAGGCTCAGCTGCAGCGGCTGAGGAGGCTCCTTGACGAGGTGGTTATGCCGATGATATGTTGATCACTAGCGCTAGTGAATGATAGACATAGAGTGGTAGCTATGCCGATGACATGTTGTTCACTAGCGCGAGTGAATGATAGACACAAACCTTTGCTATGTTTTATTGTGATGTTAAAATATGTTCACATGTCAACTAACAATAACGTTCATATAACAAAATCGTTTAATGTAATAAAGAGATAGCTAGTTAATCAAAAATAAGAAAGCATATAACCATAAACAACAAAAGAGAATAAATGTGACAAGGTATGTCCTGCTGTGGGTTTGAGATAGCTGAAGCTGATGATGATAATTATATGGCTGTAGCCAGAAAAGTGTGAGGGGTTCGAGCTAGACTTTCTTGGCTACGAAATTGTCTAAGTATTATGAACGGCTGGCTAAGTGTATGATTAGCGTCTGTAGTGAAGTGTCTGAAATAGTCTTAAGAAAGCTTTTAAATGTGAAATGCTTAACATGTTAACCCCACCATTCCAGCCGGCCCAAGGCTCGCCCCCAGCGCGCACTGGCACGCTACAAACTCGCTCTGTGACGGCTTCGCAACTCGCCACCGATTCTCCCGCCAAAATGCACAACGGATTGTACCACGAATCGCAGACCAGTAAGTATTGAGCACTTATTAGAATTGAAGAAGACCTTTGATAACCTAGAGAAGACTGACATTTTTCCCTTGTATAGAAAATCAAGAAACAAGACAAAATGGAAAATGGTATAGGTACTTAAGGATTTTTTGCTCTGTATTTAAGCCCAGATATTTTGGGAAGATACTTAAAAGTCTTAGAATATTTATTTATGCAAAAAAGGCGCAAATATGTAGACATTGGAGTAAACTACATATTTGAGCCTTTTGGGGTATAAACTTACGGTCCGTGAAGTCCTTCAGCTGTTAAATTTTAAAAACTAGGTGTTTGTCGGTGGGGTATTGTCTATATCTCCCTATTTTTCGCTAAATGCAAGTCGTGTCGTACAGGTTGGTCGTGCACTTAGCGGAAAATATGAAAATATTGACAGCCATTCTATAGTAAAATAGAGATTCCACAAGGCACGATATTAGGTCATGCGTAACTTGTATTTTCGAAACATAACAAATGACTTGTAACAAAGATGGCGGCGGTCGCTGGGCGCCCGGGAATGAACGCGAGCCGCTGGAGAGGCCCCCGCCTCCCCCGCACTCGGTTCACTCGCTGATGCATTGCGCAGGTTAGATGCAGTGTTGTAGTGTCGTTTGGTTTGATGTTGGTTTCTATTTTTAAATTTGATAACAGGTTGATTAGACGTTTTCGATAAAGTCTTAGTAGTATTTACTCTTAGTAACTTTCTCAAATGTATTTTTTCCTCTGTAATTGTTTTATTGCGACAGCTTTTTAACCGACTTCCGAAAAAGAGAAGCTTTTCTTTTTTTATTTATGTTCACCGATTATTCTAAGACGCCTAGACCGATTTGGAAAATTCTCTTTTTGTTTGAAAGGGTCAGGTGGTCCCATTGAAATTTTATCAAAATCAGTTGTGTAGTTTGGGAGTGAAGTCGGTTTAAAGTTTTGAAAAATTATCAAATTAATCAACTATAAATATCTACTTCTGAGCTTGTTTATTTTTTTATAAATTAGGTTTTAAAATTAAAACATATTTTTACATGATGTTTTGGCATACTACCTCCGAATTATCTTGATTTTAATTTGAGATAATGCGTAGACGATAGAAGTCAATATTTCTGAACTGTTATCGAACTTTCAACGTTACTCCAGATTGTTGTTTTTTTTGTTGACTTCAGCCAGTCAGTTGTTTTTATAAATAGATGAATTGGTTTGTAGTGTTGTTGTTCTTGCATGGTTTTCGCATGTTTGGAGTATCTTCGTTGTTTGATTTCACATCTAATTCACGTGTTTTCTGTTTTGCAAACCTAACAGGACGTATACCTTGAGGTAAGTTTGAGATAAGAGTACACAGTGTGGCACTGAGTTTCGGTTTTCACGTTTGGTTTTCACGAATAATACATACACGAGGTTTTTTCATAACACAAGTATATAAAATGAAAAAAAAGAAAATGAAATGAAAAAGTTATAAGTATAAATAGAAATGTACAACGGCAAACTCAAATCGAAAACATGAGAAATACTTATTAAAGAAAATAGGTCAGAAACGATTCTGAAACTTATCTCCGACAAACGTTTCCCTGCAGAATGAGCTGCCGGAAACAAGGCTAGTATATAGCTTGTTTTGCCATCAGGCTGACTTTTTGTCCGAAAATGTGACTTGTATAAAGATGTCTATTTAAGTATAAAAATTCAACAGTGTAAGTTGTTTCATAAATTAGTAAATCCTGGTTTTGCTCAAGAGGCATATATCTATGGTAATTCTACTATCAGACAGCTTTAAGCATATTAAAAATCACTTATTTTCGAGGTCAAAAAGAACAAGATCTCCCATGCTGGTCTGGCAGAAATAAAAAAAAACTTAGAATGTACCAGCTGCTTCTCTTCCCACGCAGATCGTAAAAGCCGATCGAGGGAATGGGCAAAAATGCAAATCATGTTAACAGGCGATGCGGCTAGCAACCCATCACTGTATTGATTGCTTTTTCATCTTCTCGCCCACCATGACGCTAAAAGTGGCTTTTGGGTCTTGCGGCCCTGGGCTCTGCATAGAACCGCAAGACCCAAAATGCTCTGTCTGCCCCATTAGGAATAGAGACGTGATAGTACCTATGTATGTATGTATGCAAAAAGAACAATAAGGAGTTTCCTGGGTCAGAAATACATTATTAAGTAGGTACCTACTGTTAGTAGAATAAAACGTCACAAAACGATTTCACTTGTCATTGATCATATCCATTTTCAACGAGATTTTAAATTTATTAATGCGAAAAAACTGATATGAAGAGCGCCATTTGGCCTCCAAGAAACTATGACGTCTTTATTTCATACAAATCCCATAGAAAATGTTTGTTTTGACGTTTAGAAAAAAGTATCTGATTTGAGATGTTGGATACTTATTGTTTCAATGAAAATATTATATTTCCAGATGACTTGGGCCGCGCCGTCGAAGAGCTAGTATCAGTGATGACGACGGAGGACCAACAACAGACATCGAACGCGCCGCCCCAGTACACCAACGGGAAGTCACCAGCCAGCGAGTAACACACTCCCCTTCTAGGGAGCTACAAACTCCCCATCAAGGAGTAACACACTCCCCACCAAGGGCAATGGTGCTGCGGCCACGACCCTGTGTTGCCATATCAAAACATAGGATCTAACCGCTTTATCCTTCGCTCTCGCAACACTGTCGAAACCAAAGATTTCGCTTTAAACTAGCCGTTCGCTTAGAAAATGCCGTATCTACGACACATCTAAGTATATGAGTTATTTGGTGGCGGTTAGATGTTGTCTAAGCGTATCGACTAAAATATCTACTAATTTTCGACTCATCACTAACAACTCTGCACGCTGTTCCACACCTTATTATACAAGGGCCTTAATCCATTGTCATTTCTAATCCAGGCTTTCAGGTTATGGGAACTTCTGATTGGAGGCCTGATATAGCTACAGGACTAACCTGAACAGGCTTAGTTCTGCCTAGCTATCGGTACTGACGATTTTCGTATGCAACGCTTATTGTATAGATAAGGGGATGCCATAGTTGCAGTACGTATCGTGATTGAGTCATACTTCTTTTATTTTCTACTATTTTTCCATTTTTTTAATGCGGGCAACACAACTCTTCTAATGTCAACGACGCCCCAATATTTTAAATATTTCGACAGTGTTGCCAGAACGAATAATCAACGAAAAAGACAACTAACGAGCATTTATATTTAAAATTGTACCAAAATTTGTCGATGATAAAATCTTATATTAATCGTTTAAGTACATATCTTATTAGTACAATCTCCATTATTCTATCATATCACGTCTTGTAAATTGCCATATCATTTTATGCTGTGTATAAATACGAGCACGTGTATAAAACTCACGAAAAAAGCGTCGATCATTTTGTTTTAGTTAACCAACTATCGTTAATTACGATTGATATAATAACTAACACATTCATAGTTTCACATAAGGCGTACAACAATTAAAAATTGACCATAGAGTTAGAAATAATTAAAAAAGTAATTTGACACTCTTGAGTCAGCGCCACCTCTCGGCGCTTGACGTAAAAATCCCTCATTTATAAAACTATCACGAAATCAAATGACTTTCCATATTTTATGGAAGAAAATGTCTGAATTTTGATTAAGATATTATGCCAGTTGAAACTGTAAATGTGTTAACAGCTTACGAACAAGGAGCAGAAAGCTTTAATAGTATCACAATTAGCTTTAACCTGTTTTGAGACGTTTTTGCAACTGGTGACCTCGACATGATCGCGAATGCGGCCTCGTCTTGTGGAGTTAGCATATTTGGGCGGGCCACAAGGCAAAAATCCGCATCCTAGTGTTGCAAAAGTTCGACAGGACAGAGCGGCACACATTATTGCGAGGCGGATTTCCGTCCAAGCGATAGATTAAATGGCCCACCGTTGTTGCCATTCCAGACGAAAATGCGCCGCTGTGTTACCATATTTTTTTGACATTTGTGATTCACAAAATCTGTAAATGCGATGCGATCCAGACCGTTGTGGCGCGCCCAAGTTTGCTCGTTCCTTTAGTGAAAAATGTACTGTTCTAGTTATTCTACAATGTATGCCTCATGGCCGTAGTTAGAGTGGATTCGTTACAGTTCGCAAGTAGTGTAGTGGTAGCCAAATCGATATCAAGCATGTTATATGCATAGACTTGCGAAATTTTGTAGACCAGTGATAGCAAAGCTTACAGTGAAGTGAAAATACGTGCTGTTTTGCCTTCAAGTAAGCATAACTTTGTCATTGGAAAAGAGATACATTTCATTAAAAAAAATCCATATCTGCCATTGAAATGGTTTCTACAAATAATTTTATTATTTATAAGCAAATAAGTAATGGTTTTTACATATTTGCTTATAAATAAAAGTACATAGTGGTTCTCGATTTCAATCGCCAAAACATGCATAGGTATGATTTGAGAATTCAAGTCATCACCAATATACCATTTTAGAACTAAAAATTAATTTTTAAGCTTAAATATTGTTAATGTTGCATTAGTATACCAAAAAGTAAGTTCGATATTTTAAACTTTACTTCGGTTTGCTGTGACTGGTCTGTAATTTTCCTAGATCTATGGTTATCTGTGCATGTTTGTGTATGTTATAATTATTATCGAGTTATCGAAATGTATTGTTAGAGAAATATAACTAATCAAGCTGCTTCTACGCAATGTAGTGACAGTTTACTTTCCTTCTGTCTCCGTGTTTCTGACTGTCAGTTTGGGGTTGCCACATGATATAGTAGAAATAGTAGTTTTTATCAATGATTGATAGCGGTTGGTACCTGACCTGTGTATTTTTATCGTCAAGATGACGATAGAAATTGCTGTTTAACATGAAAGTGACAGTTTGTCCTACACTGTGCAATCTGGGTACGTAGTACAACTGTTTAAACGCTTGTAGAACGAAAGTAAAAGCTATATCATACAATATTTGCAAAGATTGGCGGTTAGCAGCTGTTATACGCAGCTGGCAGTCGTCCTTCACGCGTTACATAGTATACTCTGCCTACTTGTTACATTTTTAGCAATTTTGTTATTAATTATTAATGCAGCCAAGTTACTGAAAAAAATTAATTTTGAGCATGGCAACCCTGGACGTCGTAGACATTCTTCTTAGCGACTATAAAACATATATCCACAACTTTTTCACTATTACAACAGCATGAAGACACATTTTTACTTAGAATAATGTTGGATGGACGGTTTTTATGTCCTACTCCGGTATTTCGAACATTTTATTGTGTGTCTATTGTAAGATGCTGCCTACCTTTTTAGATAAGATATTGGAGAGATGACTTTTATACGAATGTTACGTAATCTGTTGACGCTAACTATACGAATAAGGACTTCCGGTTTAACCATATCATGGTTTTTATATATTTTTATGTTTAGTCGCGGAACCCTGGAATTTTACGTGTTGCGATTAAAGTAAGTATGTTTTTTACTGGCAACATTTTAAAAGTTTCAGTCTATTTGCGACCTTTACTTAATATTATAACATTAATTTGGCTAATATAGTATATAAGATAAAGGCACAAGTTATATTATTTTAACGAAAGAAAAATAATTAAATTTACACTAATATATTGTTAATAATTTTATTTTATTTGTTTATTGAATAGTATGGGTAGGTTTGTTTCAAAATTACTTTTTTTTTTCTTATTGGCTACTTTTAAATATAAACTACTTCAGCATTTATTTGTATATTTTACTGTGTTTATAATGTTTTAGAAGTTAATAAAATCCAAATAAACATTCAGCATAGTATACAATTGTTTAATTTTATCTTCCTTTAAAATTTTTTCTCGGCAATAAAAAAATATTCACGGACTGCTGCGTGACACACTACATAATATTTGCACTATCACGTCTTTATCCTTAATGGGGCAGACAGAGCATTCTGAGTTTTGCGGCTCTAAGCAGGCGCCCCGTAGAGATCACTTTTATTGTGATGGCGGGCTAGAATGTGGAAAATGCTTGACCCTGACATGTTAAGAGTAGAGCACTACCTCAAACGCTCCGCTTATGAGGCGTGCCAAAGGCACAAAATAGTGTTTTTTTTTATTATCTCCTCGGAAAAGTTAGCAGCTAGTGCATTCTTTTTTTTTCTTTTCCCCCAGACCAACATGGTATAATTCTTACTATGAAATAAATTGAAATAACAGCTATAATGTATATGTATAAACTAATATGAAATGAAATAAAGTTGTCGGCTTTTGCTCAACTATGGGACGTAATTGGCTAGCTAAACAACCTTTTGTAACAATTAAAAAACATTTTCATTTAAATAACTCGGCTTGGCTGAGGGCATTCCGTGCCCCCATATATGCTCCTAGTAAATAAAATACATAAATATATAGGGACAAATTACACTGATTGAGCTAGCCCCAAAGTAAGTTCGAGACTTGTGTTATGGGATACTAACTCAACGATACTATATTTTATAACAAATACATATATAGATAAACATGCAAGACCCAGGACAAATGGCTAAATAAAATAACCTATCACTTGTCAGACAATTGACTTGCGCGCATACATTATATATGCTCCCAGCATATGCACCCACGTCAATTGTTAATGCTGGGCAGTGGGCGCATATATTTCGCCCAGAAGATGATTAGTCAACTAAATTAATCGAAACCTAGTCAGTTTTTCCGACTATATCACGTGAGTAGCGTATTTATTTACTAGTAGGCATATAAGGTCTTACAAAATATACTGAAACTACTTTAAGGGTGAATTCAGTCCATGATAGTGAACAAATTTTCCCAAGGAACATTGTTTTTGGCCTCCATCTTTACTTATGGGCTGATGAAAAAATATTTTTCTTATTTCAACAAAAGTATTTTGTCATGGACTGAATTCACTCTTAAAATTGTTTCAGTACATTTTGTTAGACCTTATAATGTAATCAACTTGTATATTGTTCATTACGAGTTTACGATAAACTAAACTGTGATCATCATTTCAGCCGCATAACGTCCACTGCTGGACATAGGCCTCTCCCAAAGATTTCCAAAATGACTGATCAAGAGCGGCTATATTGAACTTATTCTACTAAGAAAATATACGAGTACATATTTAGTAAATAAAAAATAAAATACTTTTTAATTCAATTTATTTAGTTAACAGAACAACAAAGAAATACTTAGCAACTATATACCAGTTTCATATATCGCAGAAAGCTTTACTATATTTTAGTCACATAACTCATATACCTATATATGACACTATAACTACTTAAGTATAAATATAATGTTCCGAGTCAGCATATCATCAAAGATATAGTATACCTACCTTTACATGTAAAATATGTTTTAGATAAACTAACTATTACATGTATTTTCATTTTTTATACTTACATAATGAAATTTTAAAATCATTAACATATAGATATACACATAAAAGTGACAAACATACATAGGAACTTTTCTGTATATATAAAATGTTATTACATTAAAGGCACCTATCATTTTCTCTTTTTTCAGTCATCTTTAAAAGCGAAATATCATTTAATATATCTTAATAACTTTGTAACAAATATTTTATAATATTTTTTGAGTGCTGCAAATAGCTAATTATTCATAATGCCCAGGCATTATGAAAAATGCTTTATTGTTGGGTCTATAGTTAAATTTAAATCCCATTTAATAAACATAATATAAATAATGTGTTCAAAGTACTATACTTAAAAACCAATAAAATATTTTGTAGTTAATGCATTTTAATAATTTTCGCGGTAATGCATTGGACATAAGTCATTTGCACAAATTCAAATTCTCTTAATAATAGTCATTTTGTTTTGTTACGCACTTGATGACGTGAAAGGGTTACTTACAGCTAAGATTACTGCTGCTTCACAAGCACTAGAGCAGAAGAAGCGGTAACAATCTGCACTGTGGCATTTTATGCCATGTTAAGACCGATTAACCTACTTAACTCATTTTGCTCATAGGTAATATGAATAATGACTGGGTAGGAAAATTATTATTTAATTTACCTGTGTCAGTATTTTTTTAATTTTTGGCTGGTCATGTACCACTGCTGGGCAAGGCCTTTAGTTACTTTACCCCCGACGTCAAGCCTAGTAAAAATTGTACATTTTAGACAACTTTAGTTGTCCAGATGGTGTCTCAGCCAACTGACTGTTCTGCAACTAACATGGTCAATGACATTCAAAAAGAAAGTTAGCTAATTTTATTTGAACAATTAGTAATAAATCACAAAGATTAAGTTCCTGGTTGGTGCCTTGTGGCATCCCATTTTGGTGGAAATTTTCACACGGAAAACAAACTATAAATATTTTAACACATTTCCAGACACAGCTGTAAGTGTGTCCGGGTGCGTGTTTAAATATGTAATTCAATTGTTATTTTTAGATACATAATTCTATTGTATCTCCCGCAATGTGCGAAAATATTGCATCTGATGGGCCAATTAGAATTTATCACCAGAAATCACGTTGATTACACTATAGAGAATTGCTTGAAACACACTAGAATTTTACATACAAGATTTTCTAGAATGCATAACACACATACTGCTATGTAGCAATGAATAGTAACATAAAGAATAATTAATAATTACATTAGCTACCTACCGATCATACTTTTACAGCTGAATTGGTTGTAGCATCTAATCCGTTAACGGTTGGCTGTATGTCTGTCCGCGGTCTCCTAAACAGCAGTACGTGCGGCTCAGGGTTGTGTACCATGAAGTGTAGCCAGCCAGGACTCTGCTGGACCCCGAGGTTGCGCCATTCTGTCTCCGTCATGAGGTGGGACTTGGGCACGAGCCGAGCAATGTCAGGTGGTAATATTACATGTCTGAAATAAATAATACACCTAATTAGGATGCTTCTGATGTTACTTATTTTTTTGGAAATCTTTGGGTGAGGCCTATGTCCAGCAGTGGACGTAATGCAGCTGAAATGATGATAATGTTACAGCTGTCAAATGTCAATGATGCATATTAGGCTATTTTACTGGATATGTTTTCTGTAAATATTTGATATAAAACAAAAAATACCACTGAAATGAATATTTTTAAAAACAGGCAGAAAATTGGTTAATCAG
This sequence comes from Acrobasis consociella, assembly GCA_963555685.1. Taxonomy (NCBI): domain Eukaryota; kingdom Metazoa; phylum Arthropoda; class Insecta; order Lepidoptera; family Pyralidae; genus Acrobasis; species Acrobasis consociella. The sequence goes on along the minus strand of OY743124.1, from coordinate 16,551,962 downwards.
CAATAGCATTTCAAAAATATGGGAGCATTGAGGGTCACGTAAATATCTCTTTCGTAGGCATGAGACTTTATAGCAGTGACGTCAAGCAAGAGTGTTGACATGCATCCTTTTTAGGGTTCCGTAGCCAAATGGCAAAAACGGAACACTTATAGATTCGTTATGTTTTGTTACTTGACAGTTTCTCCTTCCATCAGATTTTAAAACCTTGTAGCTTACTTATTTTAGGGCAGACTAAAAAATAATTTCATTACAGTTCCATATTATGTAACTTATCAATTCAAATCAAATCATTTTATTTCAGGCAACATAATATTATTACCATAATAGATTTACCTTACAGAATAGCATAGATATAATTATATAATATTTATACCTTAGCATATAATAAAAATTAACTTTTTATTGTTTTTGTGACGCATTGCACTGTTTGCTGGTGTCAGGTAACTGTAACTTATATTAAAATACTATAGGGACCTATCTATTCTTTAAGCACAAGACCAAATAATAAATCGAACATTTCTTAATACTTTGATTGATCAAATGGTAATCAATTTGATAAGATAACAAAATTAGAACATTTCGTTGCGAAAAATAAGTGCCTTGACTTTTAGGCATAAGTTAAACAAAATTCTTATACCAAAATAACATTATTTTGAGATGAATATTTATACTGCGATGTTATGCTACCATTTATAAACAAAAAATTAAATAAAAATCATTTAAATCATAATTTTATGTTCATATGAATTCGGATACGAAGATTTTTATTCTAACCATAATGAGTTAGAAAAGTATAATAAATTGACGAAATTCACGCAAAATTAAATTAAGGATGTATTTTCAAACTAGTGTACATCAACATTTTATTTCTTATTGCATCATTATTACGAAAAAATAGACAAAATATGTTCACCTATATTCGTAGACGTCATCAGTGTATCTTTCCGAGTATTGTATTTGGTCGACAGGCATGTTAATTGATAAATATACTGCCTCACTGAAAGATTGCTTTATTAGCAGTAAGAAATTAACTTTCAAACACTTAAAAAACTAAAATCCTTCAATAAATACGTAATTTGAAGAAGAATCAGACTCCGAAAAAATTCGAATGTTGACACTTGACAGATCGGTTAGTACATTGATGACAGATGCGTTCCGTAGTTTCGTAGTATAAAATACTGTAGATTCAAAAAAATATATTATGTATTCGATGGATAAATTCTACAAAATATCACCAACTCAAAAAAGGCTTTGATCTAATAAAACTATTGTAACAAAATTGTTACAAATTCAGGATATCCTTTGATTTTAGTTTATAATGTAATGCAAAAATTTACTATTCATAAAATTAGCAAAGTTATGAACGTACAATGTTGTGGAGGGAATGTCAATGATCTGTCAATGTCAAAGTATTTGAAACGGGCGAAACGGCCCAATTCACTCAAAATGTAGGCTGATAAATTTAAAATTTTATTTCAGCCTTAAATTAAAAAAAAACTAGGTTTTTTATCAGTCAGCCCAATGCTATGACAAAAGAGGAAATGTTAATCACGTCACGGTTAAGTAAGTAGGTACTAACTCTCCGTTACCGGCAGAACTAACGTAGTTCTTTCTGCCCTAAACTTCTGCAATATCTAGAAATTATAAAACAACGAGCAGCTCAAGAATTATTATTCAAAATCGTCACCCTTTCCAGGTGCTGGACGTTGGTCTCTGAAGGTACTCTCTCTCCGATGTCTGTCCTTTCTCTCTGTGACTGCTTTCTCTTACTCAGTTTGCCAGTGTTGGCCACTTACACACACGAAAAACAACAAACAACTGGTTCCTTTTTAAGGTCTTTGTCCTGTTTCTGGTTTCTTTACTTGTTTTCTGGTGGGTCTATCCGGTCCGGAGTACTACACTCTTTACTTCTAGTCCATGGGGAGATTTGTCACTTATTCACACACCTCTGGTGGTGTAACGTTTAAATAAATAAATATGTAGGGAAAAATTACAAGTAGACCTAGACAAAAAGACCTGATGATGATTTACCTCTCCCTCGTTCTCGCCTGGTGGGGTGTTCAGTGGTCGGCTGCGGGCGCCTGGCCGTCTCAACAAGGCGAGAACAGGGGAGAGGTGCGGGGACGGGAAAGGGGACGCATATTGCGCAGGACCTCAGGAGATTCCGATCTGTAGTAATACTTATAATCATTCTGTGGCCATTAGTAGTACTTTAATCAGTAAAAAAAAACTGAAGTTCTTCCAGATCAACATGGAAGGAATAATGCCAGTGTTTGTTAGTAAAATGCATCAGGATAATCGGTTCGGGAATATTGTTACGCAAGCGGAGCAACAACTACCATTATCCAATCTCGGCCCCGCCATATCAATTCAATATTAATGGTTCGGTGGGTAGGTGCTCCATGAAACAGGGACGAAAAGACATTTCCTTCATTTTGAACGTGGGCATGGACATTTGCAGCACTGTTTTTAATTCTCGACAAAAAAGAGGCGTGTTGTAAATTTGACGCTAGTGTCGGTCTGTGGCATGGTAGCGCTCGAACGGATAGACGCAATATAAAGCAAGTTTTTATGCGTTGGTTCTCAGCTACGTTTTATGAAAGTCGGTTCAGCCATTAAAAAGTTATTGGGGTTACCGATTGAAAGTCAGAGTCTTCCCCAGCAAAAATTGCGCAGATACGTAGTCTGGTCTCTTGTCATAATTATCACGTATTCTAAGTCTCCACTACAGGAGCACGACCCTCCCTGTACTACTAGAGCCATACTTGGCCAGAGTACCTACAGGTACAGAGGGTTTGGCCTACATTTTCCACGCTGGCCAGACGGGTTGGAGAGGTCTCCTTGATGTTTATAAGTTTTGTTCAGGTTGTATTTCCTAAGTCGCCTTCTACGACATTTACGGGAAGACTTTACATACATACTATCACGTCTTTATCCCTAATGGGGCAGACAGAGCATTTTGGGTCTTGCGGCTCTATGCAGAGCCTAGGGCCGCAAGACTCAAAAGCCACTTTTAGCGTCATGGTGGGCGAGAAGATGGAAAAGCAATCAATACAGTGACCGGTTGCTAGCCGCATCGCCTGTTAAAATGATTCGCATTTTTGCCCATTCCCTCGATCGGCTTTTACGATCTGCGCGGGAAGAGAAGCAGCTGGTACATTCTAAGTTTTTTCGTTTCTCCCAGACCAGCATGGGAGACTTGCAGTGGTCATAATCTATTCTGCTGGAAACCGTAGGCTAAATAGGATCACTTTAAAAACTCTGAATTCAAGGAATATCACACAAAGAATCAATTGGTCGTAATCCCAAAATTTCCAAAGCATGCGCACCCTTGCCTCACCAGCCGCTCATGCTACGTAGCAGGCAGGGGCCTGGGCCCCACAGAGCCAGTCTCCTGCCGAGCCAGTCGCCAGCATGTCGGAGATAACCATAGAGTTCCTGCAGGAGTTGCTGAGGGAGGAATATCCCGATGTTACTATTCAGAGCTTTGATGTAAGAATTGTTCTTTAATATTTTCTAATGTTCATCAAAATTATCCACGTTACTGAATAAGTACAGTGCAGTAATTATATAAATTGAGAAGAAAATTCCCGTTAGACCTACTGGTAGGACTAACTTGTTCGGACTACAGGTAGCTCAATATATTACGCTATATTGCATTCTAAGATTTAAACAATGGTCGGTTTTTTTTAAATAAGGATAAATCACACTGCTTGATCTGGCCCCAATCAAAGTCCAATTCAAATTTGTGTTGAGGAATACAAACTCAACGATATTACATTTCATAATAAAAACATAATATAAAGATTGACTAACACACAAGACCCAGGGCAATTTGCATAAATCAATTTTCTAACCCTGCCCTGGCTTGGCATCGAACCCAGAATCTTCGGAGTAGTAGACTCGCGTGTTAACCACTACGCCACGGCAGTAGTTTTTGGACATCAGACTTTTAGCTTATTCATATTTCGATCAATTTTAGGGTGCCCCCGGATCCAAGCGCGGCGACAACTACACCTCGATGGTGTACCGCATATCCCTGACCGGCACTCGCAAGCACATCGAACCGGACGGCTCCAGCGAACACGATGAACCCTGGCAAGGCTCCATCATCTACAAATGTCTCCCAGAAAGCATCGTCAGACGAGATGCCTTCAAATCGGATGAACTCTTCTGCAACGAAGTCGCTTTTTACAACAAAATCTGGCCCGCTTTCTCAAAATTCCAATCTTTGTGGCATAAAGTGAAGAATCCATTCAAATCCTTGCCAAAATGCTACCTAGCCAGAAACGACTTGGTTATATTGAAGGATCTGAAGCAATATGGGTTTGTGATGCCTGATAGAAGGCAAGGGTTGAGTGTGGAGCAGTGTTATTTTGTCTTGAAGCATTTGTCGCATTTTCATGCCTTGTCGCTGGCTATGAAGTGCCACAACCCTGAGGGTTTCTACGAGTTGCTGAATGACAAAGATGGAATATCTGAAGGTAGGTGAAGACATTTTGAAAAAATCTGAGACAGTAGGTATATTTTGTTGCAAATAATAGTAATAAATGATTTTATAGTTGTACCTTGTTGTTTTGTCGTTGTTACCTTTTCTTCTGAATCTTCTCATATTTTTCCAGTATTCTATGTCCCAGAAAACAAAGACTACTACAAGAACTACTATCAGCAAGCGGCCAAGAACGCTATCGCGATGGTGGAAGAGGAGCTAGAAGGATGCGAAGATAAACAAAAGTATTTAGAGAAGTTCCGGCAGTTCTGCAGTGAAGACACCTTCTTCGAGTCCATGGTGGAACTGGTCACTCCTAAGGAACCGTTGGCAGTGATTTGCCACGGGGATTGTTGGACTAACAACTTCCTATTTCGATATGTGGATGGAGATATTGCTGAGGTAAGTAATACCTCTCTGATCTTATACTAGTCTAGGTGAAAGCTAGAAAAACGTAGAAAGTACTAGCTGCTTTTCTTCGCAGATCATAAAAGTACAACGAAGAAATAGACGAGAACGAGGTGATCTCTCTGTCGTCAGCCTCATTTATGTCCTCGATGGTACACGACGTAGTTCGATCACCATAGAAGGTGGTCCATGGACTTGAGGGCACCGCAACTTGGTTTTCTCAACATCTCGCGATACGTGGCGTTCGGAACTTATGGCACTAAATCTGTCTATCCCGGGGATCATGGATCTTTGTCTAAAACTGCCTATTCCTTCATATCTATTCTTTTCAGATGTACATGGTAGACTTCCAAATCGTCCGCTACGCGTCCCCCGCGCTGGACCTGGCCTACACCATGTACCTCTGCCTGGACAGGCAGCAGCGCGCAGACCACATGTCTTCTTTGTTCGAATACTATGTCGACGAGCTGCATGCAAGGGTCCTGGAAATGAGCGATGATGACTCTGTGTTCCATGGCAGTTTAAACAGAGATGCCTTGTTTGAAAAGTAAGTACCTCTGAAGACTTGATGACTGGACCAGTAGTTACCAGTCTTTCTCACCGTAAAAAGATTTAAAATTACATTCATCCCGTCCGTGAAAACCCTCGTTTCTTTTTTTATTTAAGGCTATACTGTCCCACTGTAGGGTAAAGGCCTTCCTTCCAGCACTTCAACTCTCTCTGTCGAGAGCCCTTGAGGCCCAATCCATGCAGTAGGAGTCAAGTCGGGCTTCCGCTTGCCGTTTCGAGGAATAAATTGTGTCGCTGATTTGGCCCAGAGTTCGTTCCAGTTTCTGCCCAGTTCCACTTCATGATGCAACTTTTTGTGCTTCAAAAATCTAGTGCATAACATTGAATTAGTGACTGGGAAAGAATAACGGGGAGACTATTGTTTAAAGACACAACAGCTACCGGCTAGGAAAAAAGTAATAGGGGTATCTGAAGAGTAATTTTAATGTATGTGTAATTTTTTTTTGACTCGATTTTGTGGGAGCTCGGCCCTTGATTATGAATTAACAACTCGAAAACTTCATTTGTAGGTTACAAGAGGAGTTCAAACGGAGCGGCCTGTTTGGGCTGGGCATGGCTTTGGACATGTACCCCATCATGACCTGCGATAGCGACGAGGCGCCCAATGTTTACGTAAGTTTGACGTAGAACAAATTCAACAATTTGACAATATATTTTAACCGTCTTTTTATAAATGCAGCTTTTCTTTGTTACTACCTAGGTTTAAACCATTATCCGACCAAATCAAGTTGTCATTTTCGTATGAGACAATGGCAATCTCTTGATGTCAACTTGATTTGGTTGGATAAAGGTTTAAACCTAGTAACAAACTTAGTCTGCGTTTTATAATAAGACGATAATTGTTTGTCGGTCACCAGGCAACAGTAATGGCAAAAAAAAATTGGCTCCTACGAAATAATGCTATACCTACCCATGAAGTTAGTGGGTAAAAGGAATACCTATGTATTTTTTAATTTCTCTGATTAGCAAAAATGACAAAGATACAGCTTATTTCAATTTCGTGTGGCGTCACGATCAGTGTGACGAAAGGATTATTTTGAAAGAAACAATATTTAGAAAGACCAAACTCTAATTAAATTTTTAACAGATTATACATTAAATGCCGAAAGTAGTCACAGGTAAGGGTCGTAGGTTCACATCCACGAGATTCGTTGTTCCAGAAGAGATTTCCAAATTTACTCAGCTTTTGAAGACGCACCGGCCAGTCGTGGCCAAAAGAGAACGAGATTTTTTTTTTGATTTGTTAGACATAGGTTGCCTCAGACGGCATTTCCTACTCCACCGGGCAAGGTTTGAGGAGCAAGCCAGAGGCCCGGCTTGAGAGAACGAGATCCCTCACGCCGTCTTTTTATATGGGCCGCGCGGGGTAAAGTGCGGAGGGGAGGGAAGCACTAGTGCGGTCCAATGTCACATCAGTTAAGATTTTGAACCAAAGGTGACGTCTCCCACGCCGAATCTTCGAAGCGCTGTATCTTTGTCAATTTTCACTACTTTGCTAAACGAAAAAATATGGGTCTTTTTTTAACGCGACAAAAGATCCTTTCTGCCCCATTGACCGTTAGTTCTTCGGTACACAGTACGAAGGGCTAAGGTTACTCACATGGCCCAGTGGATTAGCGGATAAGTTTCTATGAATCTTGCGAAAGACTTATGTCCAGCAGTAAATTATTACTGATTGTGACTGTTCCTGTACCTGATAGATAGTATGATCTTGTTTTTGATTACAGGAAAGTGAATCAGAAATTGACGAAGGCGACAAACCGGTGAGGACGTCAAACGCGATTTGCAGAAGGAAGATGACTGAGCTGGTGCAAGAAGTGGTAGATGCCGGTTTGTTATAGATACTAGAGTAATTTTAACTAATTGTTTATAAAAATAAAACCAGCATCTAACTACCCAATAAGCAAGTTTCCTGGGTCAAAAATAAATTATTTGGCACTGTTAAAAGAATAAAATGTCACAAAATAATGTCACTTGTCATTGATCATATCCATTATCAACGTGATATAAGATTTAATAATGCGGAAAAACTGATATTAAGAGCGCTATTTGACTCTAAGAAACTATGACGTCTTTAGTTTTTATTTCATACAAATTCCATAGAAAATGTTTGTTTTGACGTTTAGAAAAAAGTGTCTGATTTGATTTGTTGGAAACTTCTTTATTGTTGGGTCAAACAATAACTGCAGTTTGACACTGGGTCATATCGAATATTGATCGCAATCTGTCACCGCAACTTCCAATAATCATGTTATTTAAGGTCTAACAAAATATACTGAAACTATTTTAACAGTGAAAATTCAGTCCTTGATCCTGTGGCGACCTCTACGCCACTACGAGGAACTAAAAACCAAAAACAACAATGAACGAAGCTATACCATAGTTCACAAGAATTATATGAGATGGCGCCAGCAGTATCTACATCTCGATCTCAGAGTTCTGGTTGCAACTGACTATATATACAACTTCCGACGAGACACCGTCGGAGCCGCGGTTCCCCGCGCAACACCACGCCTGGCGGGGAGATCTTCCCTTTGTGGCGGTCGAGCATATCACCTCACTCCCGCTACATTACTGAACAATTTTACCTTAGGAACACGTAGCGAAATATGAAAAGTAATTTTTGGCCTCCCGTACAAGTTGACCGATCAGCTGATTAGAGTTTGTATGGACAGACAAAAATATTTATTCATATTTCCCCTCCGGCCGTGATGGCAACTGAGTTTGGCAACCAGTTGTATTCTTGTTACTCAACCAGTTGCCAAAAACGAATGTCGATTCTCACACCTATAATATTTCGCTATACGTTTCTTAGGGAAAGTTGTTCAATATCACGGACTGAATTCACTCTTAAAATAATTTCAATATAGGTATTTTATTAGTTCTTATAAGTTTTGTGGGGCTGTTTTTGTGCGACGATAACCTTTAAAGTTACTCTTCTATAGTAATATAGGTAGTTTGCTGGTATAAAATTCAAAGTTAGAAAAATATTGTAAAATAAAAAAAAGATATAGATATAATATTTATTGTATTTCGTTTAGTATTAAACACATACAATAAAACATTGGTGTTAAGACTTACATTACTTTAATAAAATAAACATTTTGTGACACTTCTGTGGAATATATTACATACAAATCAGATCATCTTGTATTTGTATAATAACTAGTATTCAGTATACACTTACTGGTATGTTTTAAAATACATAATGCCTTTTATTAATACAACTGGTTTTTTTCCAAATTGATTTCGAATTCTTTTTCTTAGCGTGGCCTTTGGGCTTTGTCTACCCCGTCAGAGGTAAAGACGTCAAAATGTATCTGTATCTATATCTGATTATGGTCTGATATTCTGTAAATAAATAAAAAAATTCAAACACTTTTTTTATTATGTTTATACTAAGTTACATGCGATGAAGTTCATAGACAATACAAAAATGGATTATCTAAATACATAAATAAGTTTTAATAGATACCCGTACATAATCGTGGCACGTAATTAATGTAAAATAATATCAATTAATTTCTAATTAAAATTATAATTTAAACGTACGGGATCAAAATAAAATGTTTAACTAAACAGATCTAAGTAAAAAAACTACAAATATCAGTCATTGAAAACTTCAGATGTCGTTGAGATTCTAGCGCCTATATTATCTGAAGATTCCAATAATATTTTTTTTTATTTGTTAATTATATTTTTTTATTTTTTATTAATACTAGTAGCGCCCGTGATTTTCTTTTTGTAGGAAGATACAAAACTATACTAGATATAGAATGAATCATTGCCTATTTAGAAAACACTCACATCACTCAACACATTCGTGCAAGAAATGAGTATAAAATGAATACCAATAATGTCTTTTTAAATATTATTAAGGCACCAGAAAAATACTTAAATTACTTGACAGTAGCCCTGACTATCTGTTGTGGAGTCAGACGACCTTTGGACGCTTGTGTTGGTCTCATGAAGCCTGACGTTCTGTTCGTTGTTTTCAAAGGAGGTCTAGCTGTTCCTACTGAGCTGCCTGATGATGAAGATCTGGATGCTGGCATCCTTGATACTACTGGCTTTGGAACTGGCTTGGGCGCCGGTTTGATTGGCGCAGGAGCCCTTTTCACAGTCGCCACAGAAGCAGAACTGTTCAAAGAACTCCTGGAACTCCGTAATGATGCTCGAGATGTTGATCTTTCTACTCGTAAAGAACTAGCCCTTTTTGGAACCACTCTTTTAGGGTCCAAAGGAGTTTTTGGAGGTGTCCGGGTCTCTTTGGTCGAAATTCTCTTTGGGTCAGGAGATTTAGTTATTTTTGGGGTCGGGGAGTCACATTCGACATTGCAGCCTGAAGATGCGCCCTGAGAAGCGCTTTCTGAATTCAGACTTTGTGTTTCCTCGAAACCTTCGTCATTCAACTCATGTTCACTTTTGACTTTCGGAATGCGAGGCGATGTGGTTCTTTCTGGTAGTCTTTGTTCAATTTTAGAATTCATCGATTTTCTATAAGCACTCCTTGACCAAACTCCTGTAGGAGCTTCGGTTGGTGATTTGAGTTCTCTAATAGCTTTTTGAACATCTTCTTGGTTAATAGAAGTCTGCCGCCTCATTCTCGAGTAAGGAGCTTTTGTCTCTTTGGTTGGTGTAGTTTGGCTTTGGTTTTTAAGTCTGTCCTGCCATTTTTTCAGTCTGTTTTCCTTCTCATCTTTGACCACTACTTCGACAGGTTTTGCTACTTCTTGCGGAACTTCTACTGGGTATGAGGCTTGGACTTCTAATTTTGAAGGTCTAATAACTTGAGTTTCTGCTACCACTTCAACAGGGCTATCGGGTTTCTTTTCGTCTTCTGGAGAACTCGAATCATTATTTCGTTTATACCTTCTTGTTCTTCTTGCTGCTGAAAATCTGTCAAATTGACCGTCACCCAAAATCTCCTGACACAGATCTTTCATTTCTGCCTCTTTTGATTTGTCATTTAGGCTGAATTTCGAAAGTGATGGTTGGAATTTCCGACAGGGTTCTCTTTCTGGTGGTGGATTGAATAGTTTCCTTTGTGCTGGTGGTGTTTCGATGTTGTCTGCGTCGATCTCCCTGTCTGTTCGTTCCACCCTGGTAGGGATTTCCTTATCGCTAGTGACTCTGATGTCGGGAAGTTTTCGCTTTTCTTCCTCTGTGATAGAGACTAGTGGTTGCGTGACTTCTAACTGCTGTCTTGAGCGTTGCCTTCTGAGGCGCCTCATCTCTTCGTTTTCTTCCGTCTTCCTCCACGGGACTCTGTCTTTCGTTTTAGGTTGAACATCTGCAAAATAAAGAACATTATTTATTCTGCTAAGGTTAATATTTGGCTAAGAATAACGTTTTAATAGCAATCATCACAGTGACAGGAATTCCAGTGCATAGGCGTCACCCAAGCTTTATCCGTAAACGAACGAAACGAAACGACCTAGTACCTACAAACAATATCAAGAAAACGAAACTGCCTCAAGAAAATGGGTTTTTATCTGTATCCTTTCGATTTTTTTTTGCAATTTGACGTGGTTTACTAATTGATTTGTCAACCTTTAACTCAAAATTTGTGAAACCTAGGTAGGAGGTAGCCTATTGGTAGAAGCTTTTTCAGAGATGATGATGCCGATGATGATGATAACGATGATGAATCAAAAGTAACTCACCCTCTACCGCCTCGATAGCTTTAACCACGTCGCTGTCGGGCAGCACGGCCGGCCGCCAGTCGCGGGCGTCCCGCGTCTCGGCGCCTTCGGGCAGAGGATCCAGGGTCGTGCTTCGTTCGCTCTCTGCAATCAGAAGGTGTATATAGTTATATTTCCGTGATATTAATTACTATTTATTACCACAATTAACTAAGATTTCGTTTGGTTATCATGTGCTTTACTCAATATTTACAATGTATATTTTGTGTCCTTTTAGTGAATAAAGATTTTATCTATCTATCTATCATATTTACTGCAACTTTGCTCAGGCCTTCAGACCACGTTTCATGGCAGAATTATTAGGGAAGCCCTATATCCAGTCCATCGGAAGATAATTTCGTCAGGACCCTGAGTGGTAAACAAAGTGGTAGTGGCAAAGTGAAAAAGAATTTTTTTCTTACCGGAGTCGTTTTCCAAGGAGCGCCTGTTAGCCTGCAATCTTCTTGCTCGTTCTCTCAATTCTGCATCTCTCTTCTCCTCCACGCTGTTTGCGCGGAGCCATGACTCTATTTTCTGACGCCACTCTCTGTGAAAAGTTAAAATCAGTTAACTGAGGTTTTTTAGTCATCACACTACACAATATCACTTAGTCCAGGGTTATCTGGTTAATGTGGATAAATTGATTTTTCGAGTTCTTCCAGACTTCGCAAGGCACGTAAAGCCCAGCTGTCATCGTTGTAAGGTAGTCGTCAAGCTATTTAAGATGGATTTAGGCAGCTTGAAAAATCTGACAGCAGTGTTGGCCACTACGCAAAACAAACGAAACATTCGATGCTAAGAGCCGTGAATGATCATTCTGTTATATGAGCAAATCATACGGACAGAAAAGAAGCAGGAGTGGTTCCAAATTTTTTTAAAAGTGCTGAAAAGAATACACACTGTAGGTGGTAACGAACTTACTTGGGTTTCGGTTGCTGCGCATCTGGTTGTGGGGCCGGAGAGGCGGGTGCTCGTGGTGATGGTGCCCTCTCCCTTTCTCTTTCAGCCTCGCGTTCCCTTTCTCTTTCACGCTCGGGGATTTCAAGCCGAGCGCGGATCGGGGCACGTCGAGACCAGGAGCGATCTGGAACGAGATAAATAACTTTTTACTTTATTTATTTATTTATTTAATTTTATTACGGAATAACAAACGGTTACATAATAATGTATTAGTTATCATACAGATACAATATTGAACAACTATGTGTTATTAATTACATAACCCACGACGTTATTCACAGCTTAAATTATATACATACTATAAAAGAAGTTGCCACTAGAGGTACTTATAAATAGAGTGAACGATAGGAAAGGTATTTAAATAAATAATCAATAAAACATTTAAAGATACAATAAGATCTAAACACTATACAAGACAGGAAAATAAATGCGGATGAAAGAATAATTAATTACAAGTCTTCATATCTTGTTCTCTTAATACAATAAAGATTGTTTTCTTATATTCATATAGCTTGCCTGCAAATATATCTATTTTTTCATTAAACAATTTATTATGTGACTCAACCATACGATGCATTGGTGATCGATGACCAGAATTTGTTCGACACCTAGCTAAAGAAAATAGTGGTCGGGAGCGAATAGTTCGTCTGATACATTTTCTAGGGACAGCAAACGATAATTTACTTACAATGTCACAGGAGTCAATTTTATTGTGAATTATGTTAAAAAGCAATAATGCCTCGAGATATCTGCGACGGGACTCCAGAGCCAACAAATTGTACCTGGTAAGTAGCTCAGAGTAGTCAAGATAACGACGATGACACCGGACTTGTTGTTATACATCCATATATACATATTATTACGCTGTTTCCCACAGCGGTAGGCAGAGACTATGGACCTCCACTTGCAACGATCTCGTCAGGCGTCTTTTGTCTCATCTACAATCATCTATCTCTTCATGCTTGCCTGCCGGCTTCTGTAACCGCCTTCAGACCTCTCCTTTTTTTAAAAACACTGCAATCTGGTCGCGTTACGTATTCGTCGAGGACGATCTTGACCCACTCTTCCACTCACATTCACTTTGTAGACCCTTTCAGTAAATCTCTTAAACTTGTTTTTATTTTTGTGCTAATTTCAGACTTCCATGCTGGTCTTGGACAAAAATAACCAGCTTTCTGTCCTTTGAGTCTTGCGGCCTGCTGGACTTTGTCTGCTTCGACCTTGGGACTTGTCCTGACATTAGGGAAAATGACGAGATAGTATATATGCATGATAACTCACCGAGGCTGCCCCAAGCGCTTCTCTCCCTGAGTTCCGGCGCAGCAGGCGACGTGTGCCGTAGGAACTCCAGCAAAGACTCCTCATCATCACCACCGTTGCTGGCCCGGGATCTACGTCGGAGGCTGCCAGTGGGGGTCACATCTGAAAGACGAGATGCAGTATTAAGCGAGGGTTTTCTAGACTCGAAAGGGATGAGGTTCGGGGATCCATCAGCGAGATACCCCGCATGTTATTACCTATTGAAAGTGACGAGGGAGTGGTAAGTGCGGAATGACCAGGAACCTAGTTTTATCGATATGTTTTTTATAAATCTTAAATAACTAAATAGATGCAAAACTCGATAATTTAGCACAGTACTCCACGAGTTACTTAAAATAGGTGCAAAATCAGAAAGTATACTACTATGGAAATACATTCGTTTTAGCTTGTCATTTAGATTATTTTCAGCATTTAACTAATTTGATAGACTAAAGAACAACCTATTGTAAAACACAACAGCCACTCTAGCAAAACATTATTCTAACTACTACCTTTAGAAAAACTAACTGCTTGCAAGCCTTTATTACAACATCTTTAAAGACTTCAATTTCAACATCTTGCCTTTTTCGTTAAGCCGAAGCCAGCCGAGTACCGTAAGGAGTTTCTTTCTATGTGATCTCTGACTTATGATAAAGCAGAGAATGCCCGCACTGCGTGTAGAGTAAATTAAAAAAGAAGTTGTTAACTTAGAATAACAAAGTCATTGGTCAAACTGAAAACAGCAATAATAATTCTTTTTCTCATTCCTAAAACTTAGAGGCTGACGGATTTAAATGGTACTTTATAAATACCCGTCTACATATTATTAACGTCACGCAGAAATTTGACTCTTCAGATGCCTCCTTCCCCTTTGTCATGCTTTTTTTAATCCATATAACACGTACTGTCAGATTTGGCATTACATGATCATCATCATCATTTCAGCCGCATAAGGTCTACTGCTGGACATAAGCCTCACCCAAAGGTTTCCAAAATGACCGATCAAGAGTAGCCTATTACCATTACCCCATTTCTGTCACGTAAATGTCAATATTCAAATGGGGGAAGTAATTTACTGGTACTGGATAGTGTGTTTTTTACCTGGTGATGGTGAAAGATCATGAGGTCGTGACCGTAATGATCTTCGGCCCAGTCCATTGCGAATGTCCAGTAGTAGAGACTCCATCAATGATTCACACTCTGATACAGGAGTACTGCAGACACTGCCACCTGATGGAACAGAGATAAATTGCTTTACAGGCGGGCTTATATGATAAATTGGGCATTGGATTATGAATAGCGGTAAGACTATGTAATGGAACTTTAAAACAGAACCATCTGCTGTTTAGTCGTTCTTCCCCAACTCATATCTTTATTACCCCAACCCCCTTTTCTCAACCCATCCAATATATTTCTCACTCTCAACCTATAGGTATCATTCTAAAACCCAATATTTATCATTCTCACCCCTTACTTACGTCATTCACATCTCAAACCTTTATCATTATCACCCTTAAATATAATCTAAGCTAGCCAACTAAGATCATTCTCACAACCAATATATAAAATTTTCCCCCAACTTATATTTTTCAAACCCCAACTTAAGCTTACTTACCTCAACAGCCAACCTTTAAGATTTTTATCACAACTAAGAGTAAAAAGAGTAAAAAAGTAAATAAGGAAAATTCTCTTCTATTCTCATCTCATTCTCTTATCATCCCAAAGCCAACAAACAGAAGCACAATTATAGGCATGACGAATGGAAAAGTATTTTTAATCCATCGGTTAGATTATTAAAAAATATTGTACACATATTTTTTCTTTTCTCGGAGAAACCAAAAATGACAACGATACATTGCATTGAAATTTCGCGTACCGTCACACTCAAGCACGATTTTTACTTAAGTATGACGTCGCAAACCCCCACTCTGGAACTTTAACGCTCCGTATCTTTGTGAATTTTTACTTTTTTGGTAAACTGAAAAATACTGGTCCATTATTTTTGGATAATCTAAAAGACGGACTAATTACAATCATACTTTTCGGACCCTGTCGTCCTATTGTAGCATACTTTTCTCACTCTACCTTTGAATCTAGCCGCCGCAGCATCTCTTGCCCGTCTCCTGGCCGCGGCCTGCTCCTCGTTGGCTCTTCGACGCTCGTTGTCGCTCACCGCTGATCGGAACTTCATACAGAAGGAGACGAAGATCTGAAAAAATTTAAAATTGTTAAAATGATTTATCTAGATATTTGATGATAAATCTAGTGTCATTATAAAGATTTTTTCTCTCAAATTTTGATGATTTATCAGCTTTCGTTATTTATTTCAACTTGCTCATATAACATTATCGTGTTTTGATAATTAAGCAAATCCCACATCTCTGACTTTGGCAGTACCCATAAAAAGATTTTTGAAAATTAATAACGCGCTATCGTTTTCCTTGTCTTACAAGTTGTCGTCAACTACTAGAATTGTTGTTAGTTAGGATATACAGTAAATTAAAGAAATAAACATAATTTCTCATGAAAGAAGTAAATTTAAAACTTACTTTGAAGCACTCTTCCAGTTTAAACGACACAGGATCTTCACAGAAGAACTCAGCCAGTTGTTTTCTCAAGCTCTCCACCTCTTCCATGTCCTTGTTAAGTGCTGACACTTCTTGTTCAGCTACCTGTCAACCAAATGTTACTATTAATATTCGATGCATATCTCCAAAATATAAATTAACTCATCGTCCAAGTTGAAAATATTGTGTACGGGGCTTTTGTGTCACGTCCTATCAACAGCATATTATACAATCAGTCCACTGCTGACCTCTCCCGATAGGGAGGACTTTCCCATACATAATATTACTCTGGGCTGAGTTGGTGTTCGCAGGAGATAGATAAATTAATAAAATAGAATAAAGTAATTGTGTAATAATTATAGTAAGTATGTATGTATGGAAGGCCTCATTAATAGGGACTAAATTTTTTGCTAAGAAGCCTTAGGATTTATAGCAAAAGCGCTCCTGAACACAATACTTGCTTTACGTTGGTTGAATAGCTTAACTTAAAAAGTCATAAAGATTTCAAAATTATTATTGGTATCTATGTCTGTCTACCAGTTTATTGCAAAGTTTAAAACACTATTAAAAGTAAATGACTGAGAAACTTCTGAGAACCTTTACCTGTAAGAAGTCCCCCATCTGCTCTTTAATGTCTAGCTGCGTGTTGGGCTGCTGGATCTCTTTCTTCAACAACCCGATCCTGTTGGACAAGGTCTTGATCTCGTTGTACAGCTGTTCCACACTCGCTTTGGCCGCCTCTTCTAGAACACGAGTGTCGTCTGCGAAGTGAATGAGCTCTTTGTTCTTACGCTCCGCTTGCTGGAAAAACACGTTTACGTCAGTAAAATTATTGGCTACCAGAATTTCACTGAGTGACATTAGTCGAACAAAATTGATATCGAGCAAAATAGTAGTGCCGATCAAATGTTATGTCGGTCATAGGTCTGCCGGGCAACAGTTTGTCGCACAACTGTGGTCCTTTCGAGTGCTACGTGCTAAAGTCATGTAAAAGTATCATGTAACTTAAACTAAATTCCTCCTTACAATAGTTTCAGTATATTTTTAGGCCCTATTAGATATATCAGAGTTGAGTGAATAATTGTATGACAAACTGATGTTTAAAGAATCATGAATAGAAGCAATGATTGCATCTTCATTTCATCATCATCATCATCATTTCAGCCGCACAACGTCCACTGCTGGACATAGGTCTCTCCCAAAGATCATCATCCCATCTTCATTTGCGTCCTCTCTATTCAATTAATCATGATAATAACTTACCATAGCGACATAGTGCATGAGCGTCACCCCTGGTTTGTTGGCTCTGATGTCAGGTAGTTTATGCAGGGACGCAAGTTTGACTCCAGCCGCGCCTCCAGCGTAGCCGCCGGCGTTGAGGAAGTTACCAGCAATTAAAGCTATATAGAGCACCTCCTGTAAGACGATAATGAAATCATCAAGATAAACAAATCTGTAAAGATTAAACTGTTAAGTAGCTAAAACCATAAAAATAGTAATGGCTATCGATTGAACTAACCAAAATATAAACGATATCGAGATATAACATAAGCCTTTTAATTTAAAAATAAAGTGTAATACCGAGCAAAATCTGCACGGACATGTTATAAAAACCCGACTCACTGACCCAAAAGTGTAAACCAGAATTTATGCAAGCCATGAAATTGTGAGTGATACTCGTATGTTATAAGTAAATAGCATTACCCTATAATAGGTATGTATTGAAGCAAACAGATCTTGAAACAGTCTTAATGTAAATATTTCTATTGAAAAATAGCACAAT
Source organism: Acrobasis consociella (assembly GCA_963555685.1). Classification (NCBI taxonomy): domain Eukaryota; kingdom Metazoa; phylum Arthropoda; class Insecta; order Lepidoptera; family Pyralidae; genus Acrobasis; species Acrobasis consociella. Next base: position 16,534,202 of record OY743124.1, on the reverse strand, counting down.
TTTATATAAATCATTTCATTTACCTGTATAGCTCTTGAAGACATGAGGTCGTCTCCAGCGACAAGTATTGCATTGATAGCACTCTCCAAGTATCCAGCTGTAGACGCCCACTCTTCTTTTAAAAGCATGCACTCTATTCGGAGTTTGTAGCTGTAACAAAATGATAAAAAATTAAAACGAAAAATTCTTACAATATTTTATAAAAAATAAAAATGCGGTTGTTATTTTTCAATAAATAAAACTTCTCAATACTCAAAATTTATTTTAAAAAATGTTGCCTACGTAAATAATTTGCTATTCGTCATGATTATTATAGTTTTGTTTCTTAGATAGGTCAATTGCAGTTAAAGTAATCTTAGATCTTAGCTAAGATGTAAAGTAAAACAACCACTTCAATATCAAATTAAAATAAGGGTGCGAGTACTTACTTAGGAAGCTGTATCAACTGCAGCAAGAACTTCTCAGCGTTCCCAAGCTTGGTCACATCTCCAGTAAAGGCTTTCAGCATCTCGCACTCGTCGATCTCAGGCAATATCTTTAGCAGACCACGCAGTTTCTCGGTACCGATGTCATCGTGTGAGCCCTCGCGGATCAGCTGGATTATATCTTCGTTGGAACTGTAAAAAATAATAACACTATTACATCCGTAATGGGGCGGATTTTATTTTCTGGCTCTGAGCAGAGCCCAGGGCCCACTTTTACGTGATGGTAGATGAAAAGATGGAAAAATGTATAAAAATAGTGACGGGTGTGCCACATAACCTATTAATTGATGATTTGCACATTCACCCACACTCTGGATTGTTTTATTACAACAAGGATGATACAGTTGATTTGTTGTGGTCTTCAATTAGTTTCAGATGCTTTAAGCAGCGTTAAGAATCTGACAACAGTATTGGCCACTTATACACTCGAAAATACATAGAACTAACCTTCGGAACTGCTTCAAAAAGATGTTGACATTTAAGCTCCTCTTTCCATCCAAGAGTGTGATCTCTGAAGACTCCTTTCTGGGCTTCCGCTCCCCTGAGGTGTCGCAGATGGGGCTGCGGCCAAGTCGTGGGGAGGAGCCAGCCGAGCCTGTTGGTTGGACCTAAGGGACGATTTTTTTAAATGATTTCTGATAACATTATTTTCCAGACAAAAACACTATCCTATTCGGCCTTGAAAGCTTTAATAGACCAAAATAGCTGACGCTGGAGCAATTATTACTTAAATCGCTGACTCTTTAGATTTACAAATCTACTAGCCAGGTCATATGTTGAGATTCTTATAAATAAATTTTAAGATTTATTACAAAACTTGGCATTCACTTCCATTTAGATCTCAATTATTTTGTCGGTAATGTCGACCACCACACCATAATGTAATATCAAACTCGGCTTCCATTTTCACATTCATGTATTCGGAGGGATTTTACTTACAGCAGTAATTTCCTTTATTTATCTTTTGAAACAGGAGTTCTACAAGGTTTAGTGCTTGGACCGTTACGCTTCACTAATTTATATGTACCTTCATTTGAAAGACCTTTAGGATATTCTAGAAGTTGGGCTTACCTGTTGACAGAAAAGTCCTTCAATCTCCGTCCAGTCCAGTTCTGTCTTCGGTGAATGTTTATGACTGGATGCTACTATTGACCAGATGTTGTTCTGGCCGATGACCTGGGAAGAATTAAGAAAATATAATTAGAATTTTCATTCTGATTGATTGTTTTATTGCTTAGAGCGTATGTGTTCTGTGTCAGCGTCCATCGAGACGTTTCACGTCATTTGTTTAAAAAGTTTATTTGGATGTTATTCCACGATCGTTGTGTTGTGGAGTTGTTCATACCATATAATATGACTATAGTTCACCTACGGTCATGTCCCAACTGCCCAACCCCTTGTGCAATACACGACCTAAAGTAGGCTAATGATGGTAAGATAAGCGTGGTAACATATTGGTTGACAATCACATCGTAATATAAGCCACTCCGACTCAATAGAGAAACAGAAGAAAACAGTATTCCATGTGAAATACATATCTTTTAAACCAGGTAAAATACAGCAAATACTTACTTTGTTGTTAGGAATCTTATTCCAATTGATGGTCTTCATTTTGGTCTTCGGTAGTGGTGTTTCCTGCTGCGGTAACTTGATGTCAGGCATTGGGGCTGGGGAGGGTGGGGCCGGAGCCGGGGGAGGTGGGGGTAGAAGGGGAGGGGGTGGCACTCGTGGTGGTGATGGCATCATCGCGGGAGGTGGTGGTGGCGGGATGGCTAGAGAAAAGAAACAAGAGACTAATTAGAGTTGATCTGTTGTGGTTTCTCATATGGTTTTACCAAAACCATATGAGAAAGTATGGAAGGTTTTAAACCGATAATTACACTCATATTTCAAAATACCTGAAGGATCTGAAATAACTTGAAGACTGCCTTGGCTGTACCTAAGTATTCGAATGACACACGGTCACTAAGAAGCTCGGTGGCCCGGCGGGAGTATTACTAGCGCTTTCGCAAATAAATTGTCACCAGCCGTGGTCCGCACTTGGATGGGTGACCACAAGTGGCATAAAATTTCTCGAGCTCCTCGGTGCTTTAGAAGGCACGTATAAACCGTTGGTCCATCATTGTATGGCACTCATTAAGCTGTATCAGATGCCTTTAGGCAGCCTTACACACACGAAAAACCAACAAGCTACTGTCTCAATACTGAGATGGATGAATTCTCACCTGACGGCGGCGCAGGCGCTGGCGGTGGCGGCGGTGGGGGAGGGGAGAGAGCACGCTGCAAACTCTGCTTCCGGCCCGCGCCGGGCATGTCGCGGTGTTGACATGTGCATCCTACTTTAGCCTGAAAGAAAATCATATTATCACTAATGAGCAGATAAAATACCCTTATTAAAATTAAACCAGCCAAATGCAAGTCGGACTCGCGCATTAAGGGTTCTGTATCATTATCTATAAAGAATCATTTTTATTGTATGGGAGCCCCACTTAAAAAAATATTACATTCTATTTATATTATTTGTTGTAATAGCGGGAAAAGAAATACATCAATTTGTGAAAAATTCAACCGTCTAGCTATCACGGTTCATGAGGACAACCTGGTGTCAGACAGACAGACGGACAGTGGAGTCTTAGTAGGTACTTAGGGTACGACACCAAAAAAAAAGTTTATACCAACAAATAAATTTTGTGTAATTTTTGAACAACCTTGTTTTGTCTATGTGTTTTTCATTGAACAAAGCTCGTCCGCCCAAGTACTGTTTATTGATGTTACCTGAACACTAGGAGCTCTCAGCAGTTTAGCAGCATCTTCTCTGCTCTCCAGCAAGGTGGCTCTATGAACTAATGTCTCAGCTGTGTCCCAGACGATATCGCTGACAGGCTCCTTAGGGTCGATGCGGAGAAGATGTTGTAGGATGCTGAGGAAGGGAATCTCTTGTGGCGTGTCTGAGACCTGTGGATGAGAATAATGAGTTTGTAATACAAAGCTTAGGGACGAGTAGAAAATAAGAAAACGAAACTGAACTTCAACAAACCGTCTTACGACAACATTTTATTTTGATGATATTTATCTCCGATAAGAGTTCATTTCGACAATTTTTAGTAGGAAAATCAAGTCTCGTATTAATGTCCTGCGACGAAGCGTTTCTTCGACATAACTTAACCGTTCCTTTACCGCCAATACCAGACACAATAGAAAGACAATAAACGTGGACATTTATTAATGTCTTGACCGGTTAACTAGGAATCGATTCGAGTGCGACGACTAACAATGCTTATCCAAAATTCCTCAATTTCGACGACTGACGTTGGGCCCAACAGTGGGTCACAAAACCTACAGCTGCAGATTGCTGCAGAAGGGGAATTCTGTTTATGAACCTAAAGAGCTTTAATAGAGACAATTGTGAAAAGTGGAAGACCTTACATACAAATTAAGGTAATTGGCAAACAGATTGCAAACAAGAAAAATTCTAACTAAAGGAACTGGAAACATTTGAAACTTATAACTAAAATTGATGAATGTTTTCGTGCCACCTTGGAAAAAATTCTAAATTTACATCTTGACGAAAATTCCTGGACACAGCTCACTCTACCTATCAAAGACGGTGGCATTGGCATCAGAAAAATTACTAGTGTTGCTCTACCTGCTTTCCTTTCCTCTGTTCACAGTGTCTCAAACCTCTGCAAAAAAATACTTAAAAATGACCTAAGCATCGATCTGTTAACAGAGGCAAAGGAAACGTGGTCAACTCTCTGCCCTAACGAAAGTATCCCAGTGGAATCAAACCAACAAAAACTCTGGGATGCACCTTTAGTGCAGAGAACTGTTCTCAATTTGGCTCTAAATCTTAGCGACATCAACAGCGCTCGGCTCCAAGCAGTTTCTTCAAAAGAGTCCAGTCATTGGCTCCATGCGATCCCATCGTACAATATAGGTACATTTTTAGATAACAATAGTTTCAGAATAGCTGTCGGGCTCCGGCTGGGAACACCCGTTTGTACTCCTCATCGTTGCCCATGTGGCAGCGACGTAGATCAGTTTGGGCTTCACGGTCTCCACTGCCAACTCAGCGCTGGTAGAATTTCGCGCCACGGCTCTCTTAATGACATTATCCGAAGGGCTCTGGTCACCATTCACGTACCTTGCACCCTCGAACCTCGGGGTATAGTACGTGATGATGGCAAGAGGCCTGATGGAATGTCGCTAATCCCCTGGGAACGCGGCAGGGCGTTAGTGTGGGATGCCACATGCGTTGACACACTGGCACCCTCCCATCTCAGGGGATCAGTCTCGAGAGCCGGTTTGGCTGCTGAAAACGCTGAGATCGCCAAGCGGCGCAAATATAGTTCTTTAAATGATGACATATTTTTGTGCCGTTTGGCGTGAAAACTTTCGGACCTTGGGGCCCCGGTGCTAGGGGTCTCCTTAAAGAGATCTCTCCAAGACTGATCTGCGCCGCTGGTGACAAGAGGGCTGGCTGTTTTTTCGCACAACGAATCAGTATTGCGATCCAACGCGGAAATGCGGCCAGCGTTCTTGGCACTATGCCACATGGGCAAGATTTTTTAGACTAAATTAGTAGTTAACTTTTTTCTGTATGTATATTTGTAAATATGTATTTTTTTTTATCCTTCTTATTTCCTTCAATAAATTATTTTTTTACTAAAGGACACATCGTAAAATTTAATGGGTGGAATCTGAAAATAGGATCATTATCAGTCGCTGATTTTTGGAGCATTTAGGCCCACTTTAAGGACTAGCCTAGCAGCAAGCAAAATCAATTTTTTTAAGTTTGCTTTAATAATTAAAATAAATAAACCTTTTTACATATTATATTCTTCTTCTTTACTAGCAAAAATGAAATCTACTACTAGATTACACCTTGTTTTCTCTCTGACATACAATAATTCAAACTAGTTTTTTCTTTTTGACGTCATGAGATACCTGTTTGAGAATAGCGTAAAAGACGTCAAGATGCGAGTTTAAGTTGATCCCTCCTGGTCCCTGGGCCTCGTCGCTTTCCCTCTGTTCCTCGAACACGTCCAACTGCACTCCCAGATCAGGGTGGCTGGCGGCTTCATGTCTGGAAGAAAGAAAATAGAACAATATTTACCATTTGTCGGAGCAGGTGTAGATCGAGGACCAGAAGAAAGGGATGACCTTGATAAATTCATATACGACTGGCAGAAGATTACTGGCTGAAGATAGAGAAGTTAAGAATAAGGGGGGGGCTTTGCCCAGCTGTGGGACACTACACCTAAAGGCTAGAAAAGGCGACATTTCTTCTTTCGAGATTTCATCATTGGTACCAAAGGAATGTGTTTTTGCTCTCAGTACTTTGTTATTTAACTTAATTTCTTTTTTATCTTAGTGCGTTCTCGATTGTATCCTCAGCTGAGCTGCTTCGGAGCCTGGGGTGAGCATTCCCGCTTTATCATCTCCAAATAAAATCGAGAAGAAATAGCCGGAGCAGTTGAATTGGCTATAATTTTACGTTTGTCTGACGTCAACCCTTACGACATCCACAGGAAGGTTGGAGTAGTCATATTCTTGGACAGAAACGACGCGGCCTGTAGGTGTCTTAGTATCCCCAAGTCAGTCAGATTTATAAAGGACAATCCTCATATTGAATATGTGTGCTTAGTACCGATAGAAATAGATATTTATCTCTCACCATGCAGAGTTTGATTGCTAACGGAAAAAGACGTCATCTTACGTCATCTTAATCTAATTAAACTGCGTCACCAGCTCTTTTAAAGTTTTTATTATTAATTGGTTTTAAAAACATAACAAAGTATTTTTTATTTGGAGTCGAATCAGCTTTTGCGCATTGGGTTTAGCTTAGCTAATCTTGTTCATCAATTCAGTTTAATGAACCGGTAATTTGAAAAGGATCGATATACAATTTATTAACGATACAATATCGCTATCTGTAATTGTACGCGGCAACTGAGTTTAAAACTGTAGAGGCGACTGTATGTCCTTTGTATTGTCTGTCTTGTATATCCTTGTCTTGTGCCTTGTTTGCAACTCATTTTGCTGTAAATAATTTACTTAGTTATTTTTTTAAAGTCTGACTGGAATTCTTAAGTTTCTAAAAATTTCAAATTGAATTGTTACCTACGTCTGTCATTAGCCCTAAAAACAAAGACATTTTCCCACCTTTAAGAGGATTTAATTATTTTAGGCAAGTCGGTAAATAAATTCTTGTATTTAATCTTGAACTGATGACACTACCTTGAACATTAGCTAGATAAGAACAGGGTTTAAGTTATTTGGTGGGTGCCTATTCAAAATACGTTTATGTATTAGCTCGTTAAGACAACATGTTTATTATAATCATAATTACAAGAAAGATTAGAAGGATTTTACCGTTAATTTGTCTGTTTATTTATTATAAGTTCTTATTTGGAACTCACTATATTTTATAATACTATTTTTGACTGTAGCATAGCCATTTGGAAAACAAACACAAAAAAGTCAGCATTTTGAGCACCATGCCTTAGGTCAAGATCTTTTAGATTTTATAATCCTACAACTTAGAGCATGATTTTTAAGTTCTAGTTTAAAGTTAATTTCAATTTCAAATATATATATTTAATATTTAGAAATTTTGCTAACAATCGTTACATATTCTCCAATAAAACTGATAATCATGATGTCAGTTCTTTTCATAACATTTCCTTCTGAATCACCAACAGTGCCGTGTGTAGAAGATTATTCACAAAACTGGCCTCTAACTACTACCTTTTTAGGAGGTCCTGCCTCCCACACTCCACCAGGCTTTTTACTCATGTTGGGATTAGGATTGGATCCTTTCTTTGTTCGATATTTATCAAATAAATGGGTTATGGATCTAATTTGTTCAATTTTGTGTTGCAGTCAATGTCCTTTTAGTCTTCTTCTTATCGTGTGTGTTAGTGACTAACACTAGTGTCAGAGTTTTTAAACCGCCTTAAAGGCCTCTGACATGGTTTTAGGTAACGACCAATGTCAAAGACAGTGACCGGGACCGACGGCTTAACGTGCCCTCCGAAGCACGGATCATCTTACTTATTAGACAATCAGGTGATCAGCCTACAATGTCCTAACCAAACTAGGACAACAACACAAATTCGTTGCCCCCGCCGGGAATCGAACTCGCGACCTCCGGGTATGAGCCGAACGCTCTAACCACTACACCACGGAGGCAGTCAATGTCCTTTTAGTGAGATTTTCTAACAACGAATGTTAGGTATATTATGTTTCTGCATGCTTATGTCGTGTGCAGTGATGTGTGAGTGAGTCATGAGTGTTAACCAAGCAAAAGAGGTTTGCAAGGATCGTAGGAAAGGGTCGGCCTCGGCAAACATTCTGCGACCAAATTGCAGACGTTCTAAAAAAAGGAGAGGTAAAAAGTACCCGTAACCGAAGGGCATGTATGAAGAGATTGATGAGTTTAGATGAAGCAAAAGAGGTTTGTCAGGATCGTAGCAAGTGGAGGTCCATAGTCTCTGCCTACCCCTGCGGGAAACAGGCGTGATATTATGTATGTATGTATGTAGCAAGTGGAGATCCATAGTCTCTGCCTACCCCCTACTTTGTATCATCATCATCATCATCATATCAGCCACAGCAAGTCTACTGCTAGACATAGGCTTCCCCCAAGGATTTCCAAAACGACCGATCATATGCATTTCATATCATATTATATGCATACTCAAAACTTCTGCACACCTACTCAATTCTCATCTTACTATTTGAAAAGATTGAATATATGATATTTAAGTTAGGATTATAATCAAGTAGGTTTAAATATTTTTAACCCCCAGCAAAAAAGGGGTATTATAAGTTTGACGCTAAGCCATCGATCTGTCTGTCTGTCTGTGCATCGTAGCGTTCGAACGGATAGAGCGATCTCGGAGCGAGACAGCCGTTAAAAATCATTTATTACAAAATGCGTATTATCATGTAAATGCCTACTTATCATCATCTGAGAAAAATTCTTGGAAATAGTTGACTGCAAATTGTAATTGTATAATTTAAATGTATAGCTTAAGTGTAAATCTGTATTGTAATTGTAACATAGCCCATCAGGCTGGGTAGGGACCAATACTGAACTGGGTTTCTTTCGGCGTAATCTTCCCAGCAGTGGTCGTTCCGAAACGCTAGTAGTTTTTAGCTTTTGCACTAAAATAATATTTAAAAAAATGACCTTCAATAAGAGATAAATTTATCCTACATTGAATAAAATTTTTTGACTTTGACTTTGGTTTTTTAAGAGAAAGCAAGTTTTCTTGCGGTGGTCCTTAGCTATGTTTAATAAAAAACGGTAAAGCTTTTTAAAGTTATTGAGGGTTAACCTTATGTCAGGGCTTTCTCTAGCAAATAATAGATGGCGCAACGGATATCCATCTAGATGAGAAGCGAAACTACATACGACTTCGGTAGTTCCGCTCCTCCTCACTAGGTGGTGTTCTTGAAAATCGTTTTTTTTTAATTTTTCTTACAAATAAACTTGTTAATTATTGTTTGGTACATTTACGAGTACCTATGTCATGTATAAGAAACAATATTAGTAAAACTATTTTTACTATAGCCGAAATACGATTACAAATCTTATTGTTGTATTCAATAATATTATTTTTTATGTTATAATGAAAAACTAAACTACATATAAATAAAATTAAAAACATCAAATTATATTAAATAAGCGGCCAAGTGCGAGTCGGACTCGCCCATGAAGGGTTCCGTAGCAGCAAGTAACATGATATAAGTCTTGTAGTATGTTTTATTTTTCTATTTGGGTTGATTGAATGAAAGGTAATTTGCGGTTTATGATTTATGACGTATTAAAAAAAAACTACTGACTAGATCTCGTTCAAACTAATTTTCGCTGGTAGTTTGCATGGTAATGAACATCATATATATTTTTTAGTTTTATCATTCTCTTAGTTTTGAAGTTACAGAGGGGGGGGGGGGGGGGGCACATTTTTCCACTTTGGAAGTGTCTCCCGCGCAAACTATTCAGTTTAGAAAAAAATCATATTAGAAACCTCTATATCATTTTTGAAGACCTATCCATAGATACCCTACACGTATGGGTTTGATAAAAAATATTTTTGAATTTCAGTTTTAAGTATGGGTACCCCTCCCATAAATTATGTTTTTTTTTTTCTATTTTTGTGTAAAAATCTTAATGCGGTTCACAGAATACATCTACTTACCAAGTTTAAACAGTCTAGTTCTTATAGTTTCGGAAAAAGTGGCTGTGACATACGGACGGACAGACAGACAGACAGACAGATAGACAGACAGACCGACAGACAGACAGACAAACAGACTTGACGAATCTGGGTTCCGTTTTTGCCATTTGGACACGGAACCCTAAAAATGAGCCTTAATCGCTGCGCTGACAGGGTAGAGTACCCAAGAGGCTAGCAGCATTCCCGCATTGAATGGCCAAGCTTAGCTCAAAATTAATAAAACTCCTGCACTTCTTCATTATTCATATTTTATAAAACATACTTACTATCTTATACCTTTAAACGAGCAATTCTTGTATGTATGTATGTATATATATATATTTATTTATAAATTTCTGTGATCTCGAAAACGGCTCTAACGATTTCGCTGAAAATTTGTATATGGGGGTTTTCGGGGGTAAACAATCGATCTAGATTAGTTTTTTGTTTGGGAAAACGCGTGTTTTCGGGTTTTCGTGCGTTTTTCTTTCCACGCAGAATATGGTCGCTAATTTCGTCGCGCCGCGACCACCTTGATTTAGCTCAGTGGTTAAGGATAGCGAGAGCGCTAGAAAGAGTGTTACGGGTTCGAATCCCACTCGGTGACTTACTTTTGTTTTTTTTTATGTTTAAGTTTATACATTTTTTTTATTTTGCATTGTTTTTAGACAAGTTTAAAAAATTTTGTTAATGTTTGAGATGTAACCGACCGAGCAAAGCTCGGTCACCCAGGTACTGTATATTATAAGCGATCAATATGCAGAAAATATCGATAAATCTATGTATAATTTGTTCATCTCCATTTAAGACAAGTTTTTCGTAGCCGGTTGATTAGTTCTGGTGATAAATATAGCTCTGATTAATATTACGCTTTTATTGATCCTCTTTGCTTGATCATTGCTCAGAAACTAAGGAAGGTCAGCCATAATGTACGTTAGTAAATCCTTACATGGTGCTTTTAATTTATATTTATGTAATATATGTACTAATGATGTATTAATATAAGTTATTAATTTTTTTAGTAGCCGTTTGGTTTCCGGCAGAGTAGAATAGGGCCACTCCAAGTCCTCCCGTGGATGTCGTAGAAGGCGACTGAGGAAATACAAGCTAAACAAAGCTTCGATCTCTCATGCTGGTCTGGAAGAAATAAAAAAAAACTTAGAATGTACCAGCTGCTTCTCTTCCCACGCAGATCGTAAGAGCCGATCGAGGGAATGGGCAAAAATGCGAATCATGTTAACAGGCGATGCGGCTAGCAACCCATCACTGTATTGATTGCTTTTCCATCTTCTCGCCCACCATGACGCTAAAAGTGGCTTTTGGGTCTTACGGCCCTGGGCTCTGCATAGAACCGCAAGACCCAAAATGCTCTGTCTGCCACTCTGCCCTATTAGGGATAAATACGTGATAGTATGTATGTATGTATTAATTTTTTATTCATTTGTAGCCGAAGCCCACGACTTCATTCGCGCAACTTTATGACTCTGGTAAATGCTCATCAGGTTGAACAACTTTTGCTAAGGCTTCATTTTTATGTTTCTTATAGTTTAGCTGGACCATAATGGTTCTGCATCAGGTGTTCCATTTTCCAAAATCAATTATACCCTAAATGTTACCCAGACTTAACAACTGAGTATATACCAAAAAAAGTTTTATTCGAATCCGGAGATTAACGTGAACAAACAGACAGATAAGCAAACAAACAGACACACACTTTTTTCAAATGCTTACTCTGTTACTATGTCTCTATCGGCCTAAATATATATATTTAAAAAATATATTCAATGTACAGATAAGACACATTTTTTTACTATTTTATTATATGTATAGACTATATTATAAATAGATATCTACTTAAACATATTACGATTAATTTATTGCGCAGGTTTGTTTTTATGCGTGTTTTTAAAATTATTTATTGCAAATGGACAAACTGGTCAAACTCACAATATCCTTTTGGAATAAAATTAATATTTTTTAATAAATCATCTTCATATCGTGAATCAAATATCGTTAATAAAAAAATGGTATTCACTGGACTTGAAATGTAAAGATATAAACCATTTTTGATAAAAATTCTATGACACCACCTGACTAGTATGCCCCCTTAAATGAAAGAGAATTTTTAAAATTGGTTCATAAGTCTTCGAATAATCAGCAAACATACCTACATTAACAAAACATTCCGACGAATTGGTCCTCGTTTTTTGACGTCGGTTAAGACTTACTCTACATCAAGCTCTGTTATCTACAATAGTAAATTTCTTTTCGAAGTTATCGTTTATATTATCTAGTATTTTAAATAATAAAAACGACAAGTTAATAAGAAAATCGATAAAATGTTACTGCATTATTTGACATCAGCCTCTGCCCAATGGAAAACACTGCCAAGCTAGGGGGAAAAATATAAAACCTCCCATGAGCAGAAGCTAAGTCAAGCTCTTGATTTTTTGTTTCTATCCTGTCACTCAAACGAAACATATACAGCTTTTACGTAGTAAACAATATAAGTAGGTACCTACCGACTTGTTTTTTGCACCAATAAGAATCATTGACATCAGATACGGTCGATTCCTGCGCAGGTTATTTATTGATCTTGATCATTTCTCGATATTGAATTACCATGGCGAGCCAGTCGGGTGAGACGAATCAAATATGAAGCAAAAAGTGTAGCAAAAAATATATTGAGACCTCGTAAAAATAGACTTAGACATTTATGGTTTCGTTGTCTATTACTATGCAAAGTGGTTTTGGATTAAAATTTTATTTTATCGTTTAGTTTTTATCGAAATAGCTCTATCTTTTAAAATATACTGTACACAATAAATTATCACACCTTTATCCCTGATGGTTAACTGCGTTTCGCAATGAGGTTTACGGCAGATTAGAAAAGGACCACTACAAGTCTTTCCGTGGATGTTGTAGAAGGCGACTTAGGAATAACAAGGTAAACAAAGCTTATAAACATCAATGAGATCTCTCCAACCCGTCTAGCCAGCGAGCGAGGGTGTAAAAATGAATCAAAATGCCTATGGGTTGCTAGCCGTATCGCCTATAAACACGATTCGCGTTTTCGCCCATTCCCTCGATCGGCTTTTACGACTGCGCGGGCGAAGGAGCTGGAACATTCTAAGTTTTTTCTGTAATCCCAGACTAGGATATTTATTTTAGAATTTTATTTTAGTAGGTACCTATATATATTGTTATAGATAGCTCTTTTTTCTTCTTCTTCTTTTTTGTCCCTATATATTTATTTATTTATTCAGATATACATACAATGACACTTACCTGAGGTTATTTAGAGTGGGTAGAAGTCCAAGACCTGGAATGATAAGATCAAAATTAATTCATGTTATATTAAGTAACTACTGGCTTTTACCAGCGACTTCATCATACGAAAAACAAACAAACAAACCAATGAACTCGTTCCTGACGCGGATCCTGTCAGGGAGTCGAGGAGCTGAGATGATGAGGCAGTTGATGAAGGCAACCAGGGCTGTCTTGTAATCTGTCGTGGTGGCATTCTTCAGTTCTTCCACCACGATGTTTAGGCGGTATCTCTCGCTTTTTAGGGTCTGAAAAGATTTAAAATTATTTCAATAGAAAGCAACAAAAAAATATTTTTATATCAGCCGTGTGGTGTCTGCCAGAGAAGAATAAGGCCACTCCAAGTCCTTCCGTGGATGTCGAAGAAGCTTAGGAAATGCAAGCTAAATAAAGCTTATAAACATCATGAGACCTCTCCAACTCGTCTGGCAGCGAGGAGAGGCCAAGTCCTCTGGCTGTTCTAGCCAAGTATGGCTCTGGTAGTACAGAGATGGTCGTTTTCCTGCAGTGGAGACAAAAAGACCTGATGATGAGAACGATGATGATGAAAAATATATTTACTCATATATTTAAAAAAACCTCGACTTTCAGGCGTTTATTCCCAATAAATTTTAAACAGCAGAACCGACTTTTATCAAACATAGCTAAGAACCACCGCAATAAAAATTTGTTTTTATACTAAACAGCCGCACCGAAATCGGTCCTTCCGTACAAGGGCCACAGATAGACTAACATACAGACAGACAAACTTATAAAACCCTTCTTTTTTGACGGGGGTAAAAATGAATTAAACAGTGCTAAGACAACGTTTAGTCAGACACCAAACAATTTTGCGAGAATTCAATAGGAATCCATGAAATAGTCAGTTATATTATAAGCCATTTATAATAAATATATAATTTAAATGAACTCCCTAATTTTATGCAAAGATAAAAAAAAATCAGATTTTATTTATCATTATCATCATGTGGTCTATTTTAGTCTCCTCTCTTAGCTATACATAGAGAAATAATCTCTCCGCGACTGATAGCCGCCACAGGTGTCTAGAGGGCTGGCTGCATTTTCGCTCAACGGATCAGCATTGCTATCCAGCGAGGGAACGCAGCCAGCGTTCTTGCTACCATGCCGCATGAGCAGGATTCTCATTTTTATACTTTAGCATAGTTTAGTGTAGGTATATTTTATAGTTTAGTTTAATTTATTTGTCCCTATTTTTATTTCTGTTTTCTCAATAAAGTGCCTATCAATAAAATAATCAATAGAAAGTATTTATAGGTAAATCGACGTGAAGTTTTATGATAATTCCTTTTAGTTTCAATTTTTAGGAGAGCGTCGGCGTTTTTTTCCATTTAGAACTTATATGAAGCTTAGGAACCAAAATTAAGAGCAGTAAAGTACAAATTTGGTTTAATAGAGCTATTAAACAGCATTTGTACTTTTGTAGTAATTCGATCTAAAAAGAAAGCTGGTAATAAAAATCGCAGTAACATTGTAAAGACGAAAGTTTTTAAGTGTGTGTTTGTTACTTCTTCACGCGCAAACGGCTGGACCAATTTTGATAAAATTTGGTATGCAGGTAGCTGACACCCTGGGTTAACATATAGGCTATAGCGCGGGGCGTAGCTAGAGTACAATAAATATTAGGTCACATTATCATCATCATCGTCAGGTCTTTTAAGCCTCCACTGCAGGAGTACGACTTTCTCTGTACTATTAGAGCCACACTTGGCCAGAGTATAGGTACAGATGGTTTGGCCTATACTTTCCACGCTGGTCAGACGGGTTGGGGAGGTCTCATCGATGTTAAAGCTTTGTTTAGCTTGTATTTCCTAAGTCGCCTTCTACGACGTCTACGGTTAGACTTGGAGTGGTCCTATTCTACTCTACAGAAAACCACACGGCGATATTAGGTCTCATCATCATCATCATTTCATAACGTCCACTGCTGGACATAGGCCTCGTCCAAAGATTTCCAAAATGACCGATCAAGAGCGACCTTGTGATCTTGGTGGAGCAGCAGCCTGTTCTGCAGAGACTGCCAAAAAGCGGAAGTACGCAGGTCTGGGAGACAGTTACATTTTTCTTCCATTCGCAGTGGAGACGATGGGTCCCTGGGGCCCTGAAGCTAAGTTGTTTTTAAGGGACATCACAACGCGTCTCATCGAGGCAACTGGTGACCCGAGGGCTGGTAGCTTTTTTGCTCAACGAATAAGTCTCGCTGTGCAACGAGCGAATGCTGCCAGCATATTGGGTACGTTGCCTCGATGTGGTGCGTTGGAAGAAATATTTTATTTATAAGCAAATGTATTTTATAATTATTATTTATTCTTTTTAATAAATGAGATTACAAAGAGCGACCTGCATCATATTAGGTGTAACAAAATATTTTGTTGTGTCTAAGTGTGAAAAAGAGCCTGTAAAAGCTTTGTTTTGCCTATTTTTTAATTCTGGATACTGAAATCTCACCTTGTATCTGTCGAGGGTGTCCACGGCCCGGGCATACCCGTCAGCATTGTATACGCACAATGCTGAAAGGAGCTCGAACACCTGCAGAAAGAAATAACACACTTAAAAAGAGGTAGATAAAGTTTATAATTTTTCAAAACTACAAACCGACTTCACCCCAAACTACACAACCGATTTTGATAACATTCCTATGGGACCACCTGACAAGACCATTTCAAACAAAAAAAAAACGACGGGTTGCACTCTGGGAGTGCCGGCAGAAGTGAAAACTTGAATATTAACGTTGTGCATTTTTGATATTTTGGAATGGTTAGGGAATAATTTTGCACGAATTGCTTTAATCACAGTCAGTCAACAGTCTGTCACAAATGTCACAAGCATGACCAAATTCATTTTCAAGAAAATCATTTTCAAATACACAGCAGTATGGCCACTACACAGACGGTCGAGCCATCAGCTGTCACCATCCATGGATGCGCGTAGCACGCTGTAACATAAACACATACGAACATTCGCGCAAGCGCCCTGCGCCGTCTTACGAATTTTCGATCAGGCCACGTGTCCTGACGCGAGTTTAAAATTTTTTACCTATTCCAAAAAAAGTGCCCAACGCCGCAAAAGAAGTTTTCACTTCAAAAATATATTTTTTCCACGATCCAGGCGTCTTAGAATAATCGGCGAATATACATGAAGAGATCGCGATGAATTGATAACCTGCTCCTTTTTGTCGGTCGGTACAAAAGCAGGTATAAATTCTCTTCATTTTAGTTCTTTTCCAGTTTCATCCTTAAGTGTGAAACTCATAATTAACTCAGTTTTAATTCATGCAGGTAGTAAATGGATGCAGAAGACCGCGTAAAGAAAAGAAAAAAGAAGCGACAAGATTTTACGATCTGGCATCAACGTTCTTGCGAATGAAAATTCCGTTGTTGCACGAGATGTTTGTTCTTAGTTCCTCTATCCTGGAGAAGAGGATAGATGGATTCTGAGATGATTATAGGATCTCGGTCAGCTAAGGATAAACGTGTTGATATGAGGATGTGGTTAAGAACTCGAGGGGAATGTTTTAAGCACGATTCAATTCATATATATCTTCATTGTCATAGGATATTTATAATATCTCATTGTTTTGTTGCACACTTGTTGACGTGAAATGGTTACTTACATCTAAGTTTACTGTCGCTTCCTAAGCGCTAGTGCAGAAGAGTAAGCGCTAGTGTAGAGAGAGCTAGTGCTTCTTCTGCATTTTCTTCAAGGAAGTCAACTTTGGAATGAAGTTCCTTCCCGCAGAAAGCGGGGGCGGAACTAAATACGTTAAAGGTGTGATATCTTACCTGCTTCTTGACTGGTGCCGCTGGAGAAGTGAGGGCTGCGGCGAGCTTCCCCGCGTATTCTGCATGTTCTACGATGTAGTCCAGGCCCACTCGGCTCTCCATGCCCACGCTGAAACAAAGAGAGACATTGTCAGTCTTATACATACATACATACATACTATCACGTCTTTATCCCTAATGGGGCAGAAAGAGCATTTTGGGTCTTGCTGTTCTATGCAGAGACCCAAAAGCCACATTAAGCGTCATGGTGGGCGAGAAGATGGAAAAACAATCAATACAGTGATGGGTTGCTAGCCGCATCGCCTGTTAACATGATTGCATTTTTGCCCATTTCCTCGATCCGCTTTTACGATCTGCGTGGGAAGAGAAGCAGCTGGTACATTCTAAGTTTTTTTTTATTTCTCCCAGACCAGCATGGGAGTCTTATACCACAGAATATAGGTATTACATACAGTACAGAATGTCCTAAGATCCCGCACAAATCACAATATGCGTCCCCGTCCCCGCACCTCTTCTTTGTTCTCGCCTCGTCGAGAGTTTTGAGCGCGCGAACACACACGATTTACCTATCCTACTCACAAATTTTTTCATTCGAATTTCATTTGTTCCAAAACGGTATGGCGAAATTTTAAATGCCAGATAGATTTTTTTAGCTTGCCTTGTACAGATGTTCATTGTACAGTTTCGTTTGCAGTAGTAGTAGGCATAAATTATAATACTGTGCTTACACTCAAGATAACCGAATGGTATTTATTTACTAACAAGCTGTTACCCGCGACTTCGTCAGCGTGGACTTTAGTTTATAAAAATCGTTATTTTGATATTTTCAATAAAACCGGTCAAGTGCATATCAGGTCACGCGCAGTGAAGGGTTCCGTAGTTGTGAATGCTGACTTGGAATTAAAACTAAAGAGTTCATCATCATTTCAGCCCTACTTCCGTCCACTGCTGAGCATGGACCTATCTTCGTCGACACATCTCGGTCCTGTGCTGCTCTCATCCAGGTGTGACCCGCGACTTTGAATATTACGTCAACTCATCGCATGGGCTCTGGCGGGCCAGTTGCCCTGCCCAGTTTTGCTTTAAGTTCATGACCGTTGCCAAATTACAGCTTTTTGATACTAATTGTCCCTAAGTAAAACCAAGGACAAAGAGACAAACAGAAATGGCGAAACTATAAGAGTTCCTTTTTTCGTAGTAAACACATTATCTCTAGTCACAGTCTAAGTCGATCGGAATTTTGACATTGTAAACTACATGTAAACTCACACTGTTACCGAATGTTACTGCTACGCCGTGGGTCTCTCAAAAACTGAATACTTATGCAATGTAGAGTGACTTTGCTAATACTTCATTCATCTTCCGTCTTTTGGCGAGAGTTCCCACAGCACTGATCTGTTGTAGCTCTCTACAGCGGACTGCTGCCACCGTCTATACGTATCTCCCCCTCTCCCCCGTTCTCCCAATGTGGCGGTGCAATGGTAAGCCTTGTCAAACATGTCTTTCGCTAGGCGGGAGATGAAAGTCAAGAAATGAGTATTTCTACTTTAAGTCCCGACGGATGACTTCTTAAGATCGCCTTAATAATGAGCCGCGTCCGTAGTTGAAGGCGAGAGAAAAGTACTGGATAGAGCTTCCCCCGGGCCATCTTCACTATCGTCACCATTCTCAAGCTGAGGCATCTGCCAAACTTTAGATACCTCTAGGTATTTGACGTGCGAGTGCCTCGGCACATTTTCCCAGTAGAGCTGCAAGGATGGCAGGAAGTTCGTATTCTCTGAGATCAATGTCTGCTTAGTGTTCACTTAGAACCTCCGTTTGAAGCGCTTCTCGGGCAGGACGTCCTATACGGTTGTTTGGAGGTTACCTATTTGCGGCGTACTTTGAGTTCAAACGCATTGGAAAATGACCATGATCTTTCGTTCCTCAGGGAAGGAGAGGCCACAATCCTGAGCAGTCTTGGTATGGGTGTTACACACATTTTTATTGCAGTCTCTAACCTAAAACCTTAACTTAAACTTTTTTCTTCGTGAGTGCCTTTCGGCCACAGGAAATCGGACGGTTATGCTTCTCACCCACTAAAAAACTCACGGTGACAACGGCGTTACCGCTTTTGCTAAGTGCGTATGCTAAATCTCGCTCCAAAGACCTGGCACGGCGGCCGCTTATCAGCGGCTCTCAGTTATCGAGAGGAGTCTGAGTGGCCTGTGCGGTGGAACGTCGGCTTTCAATTTTATCTGCTAGGGTAAAGACGCGTGTTGACACAAATTCTCCTTTCAACCTGGGGGACCGTATTTGTGGAACGACGGAATCCCGTTTCCATCGCCCAACTGGCCCACTGGTTATGGAGGCAGCAGTTGCATGCCACAGGCACGCCTCCTGCGCCTTTTTACGCGGGAAAAATCCCTTCGGGCACCTTACCAGTAACGGGATACCGGGAAGGTTATGTGGCATTTAACACTAAAAACTCCGCGGTGTCACCTCTCAGCCACTATGGGCCAGCCCTGGCGCGGCGACCACTATGGCGGTCAGTGACTCGCTCACGGCACCCCATGCTTTAGTCAGAGGTCAACCCATGCGCCTATCTTATCCTATTAAGTAGTACCTATTTTGATTCCTTTTTCCACCTTCTCGCCCACAATCGTGCTAAGAATGGCCGTTTGTCAGCGTTGGGTCTTGCCCTAGGCTCTGTGTATTTTGAACAGCGCCATCTATTGGTGACCAAAAAAAAAAACTAATAAATAAGAACACTCCGAAAACATCAAAATTGTAAATTTTGAAGGTTCCGTATTCCGTACCCAAAAGCTAAAAACGGGACCCTGTTACTAAGAGTCCGCTGCCTGCCCTTCAGTCCGTCTGTCTGTCTGTCACCAGGCTGTATCTCATAAACCGTGATAGCTAGACAGTTGAAATTTTCACAGATGATGTATTTCTCTTGCCGCTATAACAACTAAAAACAGAGTAAAATAAATATTTAATTGAGGCTCCCGTACAACAAACGTGATTTTTTATAGATAATGGGATGGAATGGAACCCTTTGTGCGCGAGGCCGACTCTCACTTGGCCGGTTATTAACTTTATTATTTTAGATAAACCATAACATAAAATTGACAAAAGTTTTAGCCAATGCAACCAAACAATTTTTCGAACAAAAATGTTTGACGTGATTCTTTAAATTGATATAACTTTTTTATTTATAAACGGATTTTAATGAAACAAACACTGAATTTTAAGGAAAACTTATCAAAATACATTAATGAAAATCGCAACCGAAGCTGTTTAGCCGTTTATGAGATAAGCATGCACAAACGCAGTTTTACGAACAAAAATGTTTGACGTGATTCTTTAAAATTGATATAACTTTTTTATTTATTAACGTATTTAAATGAAACAAATACTAAATTTTAAGTGAAGCTTATCACAATATTTTAGTGAAAACCGCAACTGAATCGGTTCAGCCGTTTTTCAGATTAGCGTGCACAAACGCACAGACAAACAGACAAACAGACAAACCGACAAACAGACAAAAAATCTAAAAATTATTGTTTTGTGTTCTATTGCGTTAGTTAAAGCCCCCAAAAGTATTTTTTCTCATTTATCTTCCATGTACAGACAGCGATGGGTTACGATTTTATTATATGTATTGATTGATGGATTTCAATGAAACAAACACTGAATTTTAAGGAAAACTTATCAAAATACATTAATGAAATTTGCAACCGAAGCTGTTTAGCCGTTTATGAGATAAGCATGCACAAACGCAGTTTTACGAACAAAAATGTTTGACGTGATTCTTTAAAATTGATATAACTTTTTTATTTATGAACGGATTTAAATGAAACAAACACTAAATTTTAAGTGAAGCTTATCACAATATTTTAGTGAAAACCGCAACTGAATCGGTTCAGCTGTTTTTCAGATTAGCGTGCACAAACGCACAGACAAACAGACAAACAGACAAACAGACAAAAAATCTAAAAATTATTGTTTTGTGTTCTATTGCGTTAGTTAAAGCCCCCAAAAGTATTTTTTCTCATTTATCTTCCATGTACAGACAGCGATGGGTTACGATTTTATTATATGTATTGATTTAGGCCTATTTTCAGTCAGCATAAAGTTACGTTAAGCTTTTTTTTTTTAAATAAAATAGTAATATTTTTTCATCAAATACTGTCCTATCATCATCTCATCATTTCCAGGTCTCCACTGGAGAAGACGGCCCTCCCATTATTAACAGTGAAAAAGCTATAAAATTCAAGTTATTATCACTAGGTACTTCAATAAGTATGACTGTTATTATGTTTACAAAGATAAGCTTTGACTAACTTTTGAGTTATTCGAATAATGAATACTTAATATGGAAAACCCTTTTACTGACAGGAAATGTTAGATTGTCAAATTTTAGTCACTGACTGGTACACTTACACAAGCATATTTTATGTAGTAAATCTTTACTAGAGTTTTGAACTAATATGTCGTTTTTCTTTGCCTAAAGTCGTAAATTAAAACGTCTAATATGGTAAGGTAAACGAACCCAACACATGTTTGGCGGCGAAACGTAGAAACGATGGAGCTTAAACCGTTTATCAGATTAGTAACGTTATTTCGCAAATAGCCAAATCGTTTGGAATTCACAGAACGTTAAAAAATTGGATTTTACGTTATTTACTTAGAACTGGTGGCGTATTTTAGGATTGGCGTCCCGGGCCAAGTTTGTCGCTCCAAACTTTGACGAAAGGAAATTGTTTTAGGGGTCCAAGATAGCTTTGTTATTGTCACTCAACATAGGCAGAGTAAATCTAAAAGAAAAAAAAAGGTTTACAACATATAAAGTAGTACTTGGATATTTTTCTGTATAAATTTTTATTTATTTATTTTAAACTTTATTGATCCACAATTAAAATTGTTTACAATTGGCGGACTTAACGCTAAGAGCGTTCTCTCTCAGTCAACCATAGAGATAAACAGATAAATTGTTGCGGGGTAAAAAAAAATTAGATATAAAAATATTATTATATATTTTTCATTAGTACCTGCCTACATCTCGCGCCGTCGTATGAAAAACAACATTGAATTATTACTTATCAGTGTTAGTCTCAGAATTAATTTATTTCTTTATTTTATTATCCCTATCGGCGCGTATCGCGCGGGATCTTTAGAGTTTTTATTCTGTAAGTAATACTTATATAAATTATATGCTTAAGGTCTGGTAGCCCTGGACTTTATCTGCTCATAGCAGCTAGACCCAAAATCCTCTTTTTGCCCCAGTAAGTAGGAACAGTGTGTGCAGATGTATAAAATTAAAGACAGTCAGTTTGTGGCAGAAATCAGGGACAATAAATTTGATCTGCACTTGCATTTTTTGTAACATTTGTAACACGTCTGTAATAATCAAAAGTGCCACCCCTCAAGCTCTTTCTCCCCGGGCTATAGTCACTGCTTAAATACGTCACTTAAAAATATGCAAAATTTTACTCATATCGGTAAAGGATATAAAATTCTACTAATTTAAAAGACAGTTGTGAAGATTTTATTACTTCGATAGACATTATTTTAAGAGCATTAGGTGTTTGAATTAATAAGTTATTTAAATTAGATCATTTTGCTTCAATTAATTTAATGTATTTATATGAATAATTAAATCAGATCGTTTTTAATTTAGCTTTAATACATTTATGTTATTATCTGAATAAATATCTTTTAATGTAAAATACACATTTACATTAAAAACTGGCTGTAGCCTGTGACTTCGTTCGCTAGGACGTTAAAACACTTTTATATAACAAACTTGCATATACTTAACTTCCATCCAGTGAATCATATTAATAGACGATGCAATTATCAAATTCAAAATGCAAATGTTTTAGTAAATAATAGCAACAGATGAACAGACCACTATTTAGATTCCTGTTTAACCGACATCAAAAAAGGAGGAGGTTATTAATTCGGTTGTATGTTTTTTTTTTGTATGTAAGTGACGCGATATCTTCTCCACCGTGGACCGATTTTAATGATTCTTTTTTTATTTGAAAGCCCTTGCTCTTAAGTTGGTCCCATATTAATTTGGTGAAGACATGATGAAGAATTTTAGAGATATGAAAGAAACTTCTGAAATAAATTGAAGTGGGTTGTTTTTTTTGTTAAAATTTTAATTATTTTTTATCTTAACGTCCACCATCACGCTAAGCGTGGCCTTTAGGTCTTACTGACCTGTCAGGGATAAAGACGTGAAAATTTCATAATCGTCATCCTAACGTATTTTTCCGGTTGCCTCCTCATCAGTAATGCTTCAGAGCCCGGGGTCCGCTACCTAACCAAGGAGATTTGACGACGTTACAGGTTCTTACACAGAGCGACTGCCGTCTGACCTCCACAAACCACAAGGCAAACCAGAACCAATCCTTGGGTAGTTTCCTAATTAAAGTCGTAATAATGTATATCTAAGGGAATCTGACATATCTTAATGTCCAATGGATTAACGTGCCTTCCGAATCTCCAGATGTTTTGGCGCATGCATTTAAACTAGCAATTTGACCACACCTCTTGTATTAATCTCAGCCTTGATCTATAGAATCGTTAAAACCGAATCGCCTATTGTTCAGTTAAAGGTGCTGAACACCAATTATGATAAACAATGTTTTTCAACGTGACTATTGTGATATCAATGGTCAGTGACTTTTATCAATGATTAGAGTTGGCTTATTGAGAGTTAGACTGCGAATGCGAGCTAACTAAGTACACTTAAAGTGGTACAAGTGGCACAGGTATAGCACTTCATAGAAACGGAGTAACGTAATACCTAGTACTACTACAAACGAAACAATATGTCTGTGCACACATCAAATGTGTGAGTTAAACAATCAGGGTCGCCACCACAGGTTTGTTGCTGACCTGTTTTCAGCATTCGGAAATCTAAAAAATGTTCATTCTTTATTCTTTTCCGTAGATCATCTAGTCTTTTTAGTCTCCACTGCAGGAGCACGACCCTCTCTGTACTACCAGAGCCTTGCTTGATCAGAGCAGCCAGAGGATTGGCCTACACTCTCCTCGCTGGCCAGACGAATTGGAGAGGTCTCATTGATGTTTGTAAGCTTCGTTCAGCTTTTATTTCCTAAGTCGCCTTTTATGACATCCACGGGAGGACTTGGAGTGGCCCTATTCTACTCTGCCGGTAACCACACGGCACGTAGAATATGGCCGCCTTTCCGTAGATAAACAATGATAATATGCGCAGTTTCTCCCCATTATGATTCAATAATCCTAAGTGACTCGCGTTACGTCAACGGGCGACTAGCGACAACCCTGTTTTACAGGCGCTTACAAGGCTCAAAAGCGAGGGAGGGGTTGCGGGGACGCCAGATTGCGGGAGTCGGTGCGAGTTTCCGTTCTGTATGTATTACTATTATTAATTCTGTGTAGTGGCTACCAAAAACAGACAAAAGATTTATGCAACTTTAATTTTCTTTCCAATATTTTGTAACCGAAATAATATATAAGATAAATAACTTTAATTATAAAATTGCGCTTCTCAAATATTTAACCTCTGTTTAACGTTAATTAGTGAGGTCACAGACTAAATCCTGCACCATTGCAAAGTGGAGTAAATATGTACTTACTCAAATACTTATCACTTTAAGTTAAAAAAGTGACATATTCAATAATTTTTTTAGTAACATAATCTGAAACCGATAACAAATGAATTTCTTTAATCCGGTCAAAAATAAGTAATATAAAAGCATTTAAAATTAGAGCATTAGGTACTTAAACTAACTTAACATACCTACATATTAACCCGGACATAATAGTGCTCCTGCCAAGTCAAGCAAAAGCTAATAAATATGAGTTTTTTGATGGGATTATTTTAATTAGAGTCCACTTTTCTCAGGGCGTGGATTAAAATATTAACACAGTAGTATAAAAAGCCGTTGAGTTACGCATATAAACTTGGTATAATTAAGTCGTAAATAATTTGATTGCTCGAGGTGCTTCAAGTGGCGTAATGGATATAATAAACACAAATAGTGCCATTACAAGGTGATAATATCTATAATTATTATCGAGTCGTAATAATTCTTGTTAATATTTTTAGCATCCCACTTCTTCTAAGGTTTAACCATGTCGGTGACTTAGGCAATGCACAGCTCTAGAGCCCTTAGAGAGTTAAATTAAGAGTCCCCTTACCCTAGAGCAAAATACAACTTTCCATACAAAAGTAGTCTACGTTTTATTTCAAAACGACATGTCCGATTTCGACAAAATTTTGTAATTTCAAAGATATTGCAATTATCTAGGTTAATAATTGGTTTCCAACGGTAAAAATATGAACTTGAAATAGAATATAGTGTTATTTATCATTTTTGACCATCAGTATGGAAAACTTCTAAATCGTTATATTTTCTTTCCAGTTCATAATTTTACCGTAGGAAACCAGTTATAAACCTAGATAATTGCAATTTCTTCACGATTACCAATTTTTTGCGGAATCTGACATGTGGTTTCAAAATTAAACGTAGACTACGTTTGTATGGAGAAGTCTAGGGTAAGGGGACTCTTAATGTTACCTAAACACGTATAATACTCTTCCTTGCTGGTCTGGGAGAAAAGAAAAACTTAGAATGTACCAGCTGCTTCTCTTCCCGCGCAGATCGTAAAATCCGATCGAGGAAATGGGCGAAAATGCGAATCATGTTAACAGGCGATGCGGCTAGCAACCCATCACTGTATTGATTGCATTTCCATCTCCTCGTCCACCATGACGCTAAAAGTGGCTTTTGAGTCTTGCGGCCCTGGGCTCTGTCTGCTTAAAGCCGCAAGACTCAAAATGCTCTGTCTGCCCCATTAGGGATAAATACGTGATAGTTTGCGTGTGCGTGTATAATGTGTATGCATAGTGGGGGACCAATGTTGCCATAAAAGGGATGTGAACTGGGTCAAAAATGTACTTTTTTGCTTAGTCCGTCAACTAGATTATCCAAAAATAAAGGACCCATATTTTTGAGGTGATTTACGTCATTGTTTGCTAAAAATCTTGCGCAATCGTGACGTTACGCGAAATTTAAATGTCCTATACCTTCGCCATTAAACGCTGATGAGAGAAAAGAAAATAATTGGAAAAGAACATGAATCGAAACGCCCGAAAAGAATAAAATACCTGGTATCTTTGATATTATTATGGCCCAGAACTTGTTAAAACACAATTTACTTAATGCGTATTCAATTTCGATATTATTTCGAGAAACAGGTTCCCGATGTTATCAATTGACAAATTGACACAGCTGGTGATTGATACAGATTTATAATTGAAAAGGAAACCTGTTTCTGATTTTGAAACATCTTGATTTGATAATGTGTAGGCTGTATAACTATGTCATAATAGGTAAATTTAATTTAATTTAAATGTGTTCTTTTCAACAAAAAAGAAGGGTATTATGTCTATGGGTCTGTCTGTCAGTGTCATCGTAGCTCTCAAACGTATGGACCAATTTCAAGATTATTTTTACATAAAAGCAAGTTTTTTTGCGGTGGTTCTTTGCTATGTTTGATATAAATAGGTTTAGCCATTTATAAGTTACTAGCCGAAGCCCGCGACTTCGTTCGCGTGGACTTTATGTCTCTGGAAAATGCTCATCAGGTTGAACAACTTTTACTAAGGCGGCATTTTTATATCTCTTATAGTTTAGCTGGACCATTATGGTTCTGCATCAGGCGTTCCATTTTTCAAAATTATTTATACCCTATATGTTGCCCAGGCTTAATAGCTATATAAAAAAAAGTTTCATTCAAATCCGTCCAGTATTTCCGGAGATTAGCGTGTACACACACACAAACAGACATACATTTTTTTTAAATTCTTACTCTATTACTACGTCTCCATTGCCCCCAATATTTTTTTTTGGAAATATATTTAATGTACAGACACACTTTTTTTACTGTTTTATTATATGTATACATTAGAAGTTAACGCTAGAAAATCAAGGATTTTTAAGTTTGCCTGGCAAGTCATGGATGGTTCTACGGATATTAATTTCACTATTTAGTTCTTCCATTCATGACTGGATGGCGTTTTAATATAAAACTATTAAAAGTCGGGGTTTTCTTAATTTGCCTGGCAACTGTACTTGTTTAATTTAAACGTGTTCTTTTTATGGGTAGGCGATTTAGAAATCGCAAAACAGTATAAAGACGTCACAGGAGAACGCTGCAGCCTATTCTCTGTTACCTATATCTCCTTTCATCGTCTCTAATGAGAGAAAATAAATAAAAATAAAAATCATTAATTTCATATTACAGGATCCGTAACTGTGTTAGTTTTCCTTAGCCTTAGTGAGAGTGCAGGCAACATATATATTACTATATATTATATATTATTAAATGTTAGTAATATCTATGTTGCCTGCACTCTCACATTTATAACTCTGAGTGGGTTTTAAAAATCACTCCTTACAAAAGACGGGAGAATTATCATTATTGCTTACGTCATCAGGATGCTAGAAAAAGAGGTCGTGACGAGTAGGTGATAGTTTCGTCCCATTAAATTTTCGTCCCAATCGCAATGGGACGAAACACACACAAAAAAGTGTTAAGGATTCTGTGAGCGATTCGTCCCATTAATTTTTTAAAGTAATGCCAGCAAAAAAGCCAAACGAATAATATATTAAGCTTACTAGGTGTTATCAAAATTTTGTCTTTTATTTTTAATTTGTTTAAGCTTGTGTTGCTGTCTGTACAAAATAAATAAAAAAAAATAATAATAAAAATATTGGGACGAATCGCACAACACATACTTTGAACTTTTTGAAAGTAGCTTTTCGTCCCAGTGGGACAAAAAATTAATGGGACGAATCGCTCACCTACTCGTGGTGACTACTCTACCATCACGGCCCAATCCAGCGGGAACACTGCAGTGCAGCCGCCAAATCAACACTTATCAACACAAAAATATCAATCGCACACAAAGCTAACGATTTATTTATGCAATCTTTACACGTTAATCCGTCTGTCTGTTGCACAAGCACGAAGGTCGGGCGATATGCATCTTTGTCATTTCGCTAAATGGACAGAACCTTCAACTTTATGGCCATAGATATAGAGATTAGAATGCCGTAATTGGCATTTGGATTATTGGTGCAGGGTCATAGGGCATGCGCATGCTTAAATTAAGATATTATGATAATGACATTTTTATTTAGGATTTTTGGCCTTGAACTGTTATGACATATTTTAACTTCGCCTACATGTCTTAGTCAAGGGATTTATTTGAAACGCGATGTCAGAGTAAATTACGTACACTCTTTTCTTTTTGTTGACTTTTAAATAGTTTGTTGTATATTTGAAAATAAAAGGAAACATACTTTAGATGAATTTTAAATCAAGTAATGTTAATGTAAATTATCAATCAGTGTAATTTCTCCCTAAATATTTATTATTTATTTGAAACCATGGGCAAACAACAGTTGTGTTGAATAAAATCAGTTTTTTTTTTAATTCATTACTTCAATGAGAAGAATAAAAAAGTCAAGTTAAATTAAGTATTATACATAAATACGAAAAATCTAATAATAAATATAAAATATAGTTCATCTGTCTGTGGTTGTACGAAGCCACAACATTATCATTCGGCTAGAAATCTATATCTATATCTATACATATAATAAAACAGTAAAAAAAGTGTGTCTGTACATTTAATATATTTCCAAAAAAAATATTGGGGGCGATGGAGATGTAGTAATAGAGTAGGAATTTAAAAAAAAATGTCTGTCTGTTTGTCTGTATGTCTGTTTGTCTGTTTGTACACGCTAATCTCCGGAAATACTGGACGGATTCGAATGAAACTTTTTTTGTTATATAGCTATTAAGCCTGGGCAACATATAGGGTATAAATGATTTTGGAAAATGGAACGCCTGATGCAGAACCATAATGGTCCAGCTAAACTATAAGAGATATAAAAATGCCGCCTTAGTAAAAGTTGTTCAGCCTAATGAGCATTTTCCAGAGACATAAAGTCCACGCGAACGAAGTCGCGGGCTTCGGCTAGTGATAAATAAAGAAAGACAAACCACACAAATACTAATTTTTAAATTTGTGTTAAGGGTTATTAAGTAGGAGAACTAAAGTCACTGACATAGCGGAGCCCAGCTGATTTGCTCGTTGAAATGGCAGTGGGCGGGATACATAGAGCGATGAACCGATGGCCGATGGGGCAAAAAGGTTCTCGAATGGCGACCACGTACAGGCAAGCGAAGCGTAGGACCACAAGGTGGTCTGACGACCTAACCAAGGTCGCTGGAAGGCGCTGGATGCAAGCCGCTCTAGATCGGTCATTTCGGAAATCTTTGGGAGAGGCCTATGTCCAGCAGTGGACGTTATGCGGCTGAAATGATGACTGATGATGAAGGGTTATTAACGCATGAAAATAAATGGTTTTCATATATTTTTTTGAAAATGTCCTACGACGAAAATAATATGCTTTTTTTATCTGTTTATTTACAATTGACATTTATTAATTTGATGACGAATATTACTCATATATAGACGTCATATAAATCTAAAAAACTCGTATAGCACCGAAAACAAGATTAAAATCTAAACCATGTTATGACGGCTTGAGTTGAGACTGATACTCCGAACCAACGGTCCACTGGTTCGAATCTAACGATGACAGACGTGTTGTGTTGATAAGTAACACAGTCAAGAACTGGACAAAGGTAACCTTTAAAATCAACAGGTTTGATAACAAGTTAAGATTAAAATGCTGTCACGATTTTTTCTAATATCTTGTATGCATTTAGGAAATGTTAAATGGTGCCAGGTGACAGAGTAAAATAGGGCCACTCCAAGTCCTCCCATGGATGTCGCAGAAGGCGACTTAGGAAATACTAAACAAAGTTTATAAACATCAATGAGACCTCTCCAACCCGTCTGGCTAGCGAGGAGAGTGTAGGCCAAGTCCTCTGGCTGCTCTCGCCAAGTATGGCTCTGGTAGTACAGAGAGGGTCGTGCTCCTGCAGTGTAGACAAAAAGACCTGATGATGATGATGATGAAATGGTGCCAGAAAGATGGGCTATAATTACCACATGGTTTTCAGGAGACTGTAAACGATCAGAGGGAAAGCTGAAGAAGGACAATCTGTCTGTTTTAGACAGTTTTTGACGGAGAGACGAAAGAGAGAAGCTAAAGATAGAAATAGCTGGAACAAACAAAAAAAGGCCTTTGCACAACTATGGTACACAAATAGCTTGTTTTTTTTTAAATGTGCATCTATCAAAATTGATAAACTAGTGAGCTGTACTCCTGAGCTTATAATGTTTCGTTGTAGGACAATGGTTAAAATGATATTGTTTACATTGTATATACTATAACTTATTATAATTCTATAAAATAATGTCTACGAAAGTCTATTATTAGAAACAATGCAGCCAAACTTGATCAAACGACATTGTAGTGCGACTAGGGGGAGAATTTCTAAAATTTCGTCGCGAACGCACACCGGGCGTCCTTACTGATAAATTTACATAAGAAGGTATGCGCTTGTAGGTTGGTTAAAGGTATGAGACACAGCGAAACTTGGCTGCCTTTTTTGCCGTGGCTAGAAAGGGAAATAGAAGGCGCCATTTATATTTTCTTCCAAAAGACAAATACCTTTATCTTTTTAAGGCGCAGAAAGGGCACAGAAGACACAAAGGCCACTTTCAAAAATATAAGTGTCTGTGAAATGTTTTGAAGTTTAGTGGACATTTGTTGTTTGATAAATGATAATTAAAAAATCTTTGTATCTTTCAAAATAAGTTTCAGATAGCCGTGTGGTGGAAGAGTAGAATAAAAAATGGCCAAGTGCGTGTCAGGCCACGCGCAGTGTAGGGTTCCGTAGTTCCGAATGCCAACTTTGAGTTTATGCCACTAAAAACGTTTAAAAACTAATTATCTATTGAATTTGTATGAAATTTCTTTTTCCGAGTACATTTTTTAAGTTGATCGCCTGAACCTTTTTAATTTCTATACCCTACTTAGCTCTGATAGTTTTCCTTTAAACTATATTATATATACTATAGCTGTGAATTTTTTCACGTGGCCATATATAACCGTTTAGCAGATAGAGGGCCACTTGACTCCAACAAAAATTTTCACTTAAAACCCAAATATTTCAGAAACGGATCCCTAAATCAAAAAATGGTGTTAACAAGCTCACAATGTTTTTGAAAGACCTATTCAACGACACCCCACACAACGTGTTTGTCGAGAAAAAAAAATATTGACTACCTCTTTACTTGTATGGCAGCTAACCTAAAAAAAAAATATTTTTCCAGATTTTATTCTACAACTTTTTCGCTATGATTAATATACATATCCATGCCAAATTACAGCTTTCTAGTACTTGTAGTTTCTGAGTTTCGGACAGACAGACAGACATGGCGAAACTATAATGGTTCCTTGTTTACTACGGAACCCTAAAAAACCGGTTAAATGCGAGTCGTACTCGCGCACAAAGGGTTCCGTACCATTATCTATAAAAAATCACGTTTGTTGTATGGAGGCCCCACTTAAATATTTATTTTATTATGTTTTTATAACAGTTGTTGTTGTAGCGGAAACATTAATACATCATCTGTGAAAATGACAATTGTCTGTCATGGTACATGAGTGTTGAGATACAGCCAGACAGACGGACTGACAGACAGATGGATAGACGGACAGCGGAGTCTTAGTAATAGGATCACGTTTTTACCCTTTGGATACGGAACCCTAAAAATTAAACCCGGTGACAGTAAAACTTATATTAGACATTTTTTAATATTTGGCAATGAGACAAAATATAAATCAAATAACATAGGTTTTATATTTTTATGAATAGAAAAAAAGATCTTTCATCCAAGATGTTTTAGCGTCTGTCACTTGCACCGACCGTCAAATCTAGCCAGTAGTTCTCGAGCCACCTACGCCCAACCGCTCTCGGAGCGTTTTGTCTGTCTGTCTGTTTGCATCTGATTATTATACAGTCTTTTGTCGCTCCATTAAGTCAGATATCCGTATTCTGATTTAAAACTAAACAAAAACAACGACGAATAATTAGACTAGTTTATTTGTTTACCAACGGAAAATGTATGCAGAGAATTCATAAAATAAAAGTTGTACAAAGGTACTACTTATCTCAAAAGAGATCTCTTCCAGTAGTTCCAGTAGGCCCGTGAATCCCGTGATAGGAGATGTTTATGTAAGAGCGGCATACAGGCGTCTTCATACATAAACGGTTAGATTTTAAACAAATATAGTTCATGAATTCTTTATTTCTCTGAAAAACAAAACTTGACGAAGATACAGCGCTTTTAAATACCGTTTATTCCATTTGTAAATTCTTTATCAGGTAGATATTTCTATATGATTTTTCTTTACAGTAAAACAAAATGACGAATTGACATAACTTATGCATGCGTATTATGCGAACAAAGTTACAGGCTAAAAGCTTGAATATTTTGTAAATAGATATTTATTTAAGTTACTATGTTTCATTATACGCACTTGGTATGTAGATATCTACATATAAGGATCATAATCATAAAGAATGTCGGTATCAGCTAGATTTTTCCTCTTAGAAACAGCTTCACGATCTTAGAATCCCAGTCTATTAATTACACAGAAGTCTGTATCGACATAAACAGTAACTGATTTCTGCATTCTTAGAACATGTCGTTAGGTTGTTTATGTTTTGTTTAATATAAACAATGACATTAATATCAGTAGTAATGAGGATCAGAGGGATCATTATTAATGAGATGATGAGAGTGTCTAAACATACTGTGCCGATGTTGCGCGGCTGAAGTTCCGCGGCAAATTTTTTTTTAAGATAAGATAAAATTTCTTTATTGCACCAACTAAGTATTACAATAATCAAAAGTACATTTTAAATATAGTAGGTACAAAGGCGGACTTATCACTAAAGTGATTTCTTCCAGCCAACCTTTGGGTAAAGATGACTATAAAAGATGTGGGGGAGTTGGCGCAGTTAGAGTATTACAGTGTAGAAGAATACAAGTGTACAATTAAATAATAGGAGTACATACTATAACATATACGAACAATAAAGTAATACAAAATGCATAAACTATAAAATAAGTACATATGAACATTAAGGTTAGTAAATAAAAGTAGCAAGTAATTTATTTTTTGTGAAAAACGCGACGTAATTTCTGCGTTGTGTGCTGGCTGCTTCTAGAGTAATTTTGCCGAAGTTCGGTCGAAATCTGGAAGTCAAACTTATAACACCACTCTTTTTTGTGAGGATTTAAAAAGATATTTATCACAGTCTTTAAAATAAAATACAAGAATTTTCCATCGCCAGTTATTTTTAAAAGGGCGACAGTCGACACCGAGCGACCTGACCAAATAGGGAGGGCCTTGCTGCGAGGTCGTCCGCACAATTCAGGTAAACAATATTGTTTAGGGTACAGATACAGAATAAGTACTAAGTAGTACTCACTTACAGAAGTCTTACTCAGCAAAGGAATTCAAAGAAATATTCTTCTCAATGTCGTTAGCGATATGGTTTTAGCTCACGTCAGACACCTCTTCGTTTAAGATACCTAGAAGTGCATTCATTGCAAGCCAATTTCATTCTTATAAATAACTCTAGACATACGATTCACATTACTGAATTTGCCACTCCAGAGTGGTCGCCGCGCGCATAGTAATAATGTAGGTATATTTTCGATACCTAAGCGGGGAGTGACACAGGCCAGGTACATGTACGTACAGACTTATATACATTGTCAAGTGATACAAATATTCAAAGATTAATTAATGATTTTTTACTTTTTTGATTTTTATCACGCCTTTACTCTAACAGGGGAAGACAGAGCCTATATATTGTTGTAAGACTCAAATGCCACACAACATGAAGGCCTGATACACCTGTTGATTTTGGTCAGGTAGCACACAGACTTTTGTATCCTTTTTTTCTAGATAATCAGGTGACTCAAGCGTGCAATATACTAACCAGATGAGACTGAAAACAGCTTTTCACAAAGTATGTTTCCCAGTGGTATTCAAACTCACGACCTCCAGATCACAAGGCAAACACCTTGATCAGGAGGCAGTCAGTCAGTCAGCACTGTTGTCCCTCTATCAAAACTTAAATTGAATACCAAGCCATAATGACACCAGAAACGCTACTTTAATTAAAAATTTACAGAGAACAGTGGGCGTGTGAATGCCAAGGTCGAGTAAAGGCTAATTTATATTGTACTCACCATTGTGTCTAATCCGCGACTGTTCAATGAAGGTAGCGTAGGAGGCTCCGAGACCACAAATGTGGAGTTAATAGCTTTTGTGGTATTGTGGAGGCGCTTCTTTATTTTATTTCACACGTAACTATTAACGCATGCTACGGAAGAGTTCCACATAGAGATGGACAAAACCGAATGATTCATTCGGTTGTTTTTTGTTTGTTTTTCGTGTGTGTAAGCGGTGTCAGATTTTTAGGGTTCCGTAGCCAAATGGCAAAAACGGAACCCTTATAGATTCGTCATGTCTGTCTGTCTGTCTGTCCGTCCGTATGTCACAGCCACTTTTTTCCGAAACTATAAGACCTATACTGTTGAAACTTGGTAAGTAGATGTATTTTGTGAACCGCATTAAGGTTTTGACACAAAAATAAAAAAAAAACAGTAAATTTTGAGGGTTCCCCATACTTAGAACAAAAACTCAAAAAAATATTTTTCATCAGACCCATCCGTGTGGGGTATCTATGGATAGGTCTTCAAAAATGATATTGAGGTTTCTAATAGCATTTTTTTTTAAACCTAATACTTTGCGCGAGAGACACTTCCAAAGTGGAAAAAAGTGTGTCCCCCCCCCCGTAACTTCTAAAGTAAGAGAATGATAAAACTAAAAAAAATATATGATGTTCATTACCGTGAAATCTACCAGCGAAAATTGGTTTGAACGAGATCTAGTAAGTAGTTTTTTTTTAATACGTCATCATCATAAACGGCAATTTACCTTTCATTCACTCAATTCAAATATTAAAATTAAAAAAAACATACTACAAGACTTTTATATTATGTTATTTGCTACTACGGAACCCTTCATGGGCGAGTCCGACTAGCACTTGGCCGCTTTTTTTAGTCTGCCTAAAGGCATCTGAATTAGCTTGACGACTGCCATACAACGACAGCCGGGACCAACGGCTTATACGTGCCTTACGAAGCTCGAAAGAGCTCGAGAAGTTTTTGTGCCACTTGGTCACCCATCCAAGTGCGGACCACGCCCGGTGTCGTTTTACTTGCGAAAACGCTAGTAATGCGCACTCCCGCCGTGGCAAATGTGCATTCGAATTATTCAGATGATTAGAAATATTTCAATGACTAAGACGCGTAACCTTTCGAAATATCATTTTTCGATTATATATATATAGGTATTTCTGTATTTTATTATCAATATTAAAATGATTATATTCATCCGAATGATCTACGATTTATTCGAATACCGAAATTTCATTCAAATGATGAATGATCACTCGAATGCTGACTATTCTGTCATTCGAATAATTCGATTATTTTAATGTGTAACAAACGCCCATCCCTTGACATTTCAACTAGTGTTGCCTTTCAATAGTCGATTATCGATGATTTGATGCCCATTTAGACGATGCAAGTTTTTTACCTGTTGCTGTTGCATACTATTTTGTTGAAGCAAAAAAAAGATTTGTATACCTAAAAGTCAGCCGTACAAATTTGTCGCTTTAGACCATGCAAGTTATCTAATTATAAACTAGCACCGTCTTAATGGGCCCGATTTATCGATAAGCTTATCAGTGTACTATCGATAGCTCAGAACGATATGGACCGATTTTGATGCGGTTTTCCACTTGATAGCAAGTTTCCTTGCGGTGTGTTTGATGAAAATCGTTCAAAAGTGATTGAGGATGAAGGCTTCAAAGTCAGTCGTTTTTAATTATTATAATAGTACTTAAATAAATAAAAGTTTCTTTGATTTTCGTAAGAATTTAATGTACCATATAAATTATTAAACAGTAAAAAAATGTGTCTGTACATTGATTTTATTTCCAAATAAACTATTTGGGGCGTTGAGTAATAATTTAAAAAAATGTCTCTTTGTACACGCTAATCTCCGTAAAATACTGGACGGGTTCGAATGATTTTGTTTTGTCATATAGCTGTTAAGCCTAAGCAACATACCCCAAAATATACCCTATGGTATAACTGTGATAGGGTAGAACTTAAAAAAAGAATACCTGATACAGACAAAAATGGTCCAGGTAAACTATAAGAAATATAAAAATGACGCCTTAGCAAAAGTTGTTCAACCTGATGAGCATTTACGAGTACCATAGTCATAAAGTCACGCGGGCTTCAGCTAGTGATACAATAAGAAGTTTTATATCTCGTTCAACTATTTTATGACTACATGTAAGATAAGCCTTATTTCAAAGCGAACTTGACATGAAGGTGCGTGCAGCCAAAATTCGTCACTTCAAATGGAAAAACCTGTTCCTATTACAGTATCACGTTCCGATATCGAGTATCACTTATCTAGTATTTTATGGACTGTGAGAGTATTGGTCGGAGTATTATGTTTATTTATCAGGCAGTTTAAGTGAATTTGGTCTTGAAGAACTAGTATTTCTTGGCTTTTATGGCGTTAATGGTTTGGAAGGGACTTTAATGGACAAGAATTTATTTAAAAAACATTTTTTTAAACTAGTTTTAATCGTATTTTACAAAGGTCGAGCTCGCTCGGCATTTTATTTGGCCCAAAGGCTTTCTGTAGCCATTCAAAGAGGAAATGCCGCGAGCATTATGGGGACTTTTGGGCCGGGTACGGACCGTGGGGGTCTTCTTGACTAATGTGATATACCTATACCTACTTATTTGACGAAGCATGTTGCGGATTTATTTCTGTAAACCTTTGACGAAGCATGTTGCGGATATACTTTTGTACCCTTATTTTTTGACGAAGCATGTTGCTGAATATTTTTGTATAAAGTTAAATAAATTTTAGTTTTTATCTAAAATAATGAAGTTTTAAGTGCTCCTCAAGACGAATCAAACGAGCCCAAACTTCGGGTTGCATCGTTTCATTATAGAGTTTCTATAGAGCTATACAACGTGGAAGGGACATAACCGCAATAAATCGAACCACGGGCTATACTAGATCACTATAGTAATGAAATTAAAATAACAACAAAAAATTGGAATTTCCACATGAAGTGTGCCGCCCGGGCAATTCGTATGGGTATGTCGTGTTTTTTTGTTTTTAATAAATAAATAAATATATAGGGACAAATTACACTGATTAAGCTAGCCCCAAAGTAAGTTAGAAACTTGTGTTATGGAATACTAACTCAACGATACTATATTTTATAATAAATACATATATTGATAAACGTCCAAGACCCAGGACAATTTGAAAAAGGCCATTTTCCAACTTGCCCTAACCGGGGATCGAACCCGGGACCTGTGGGTGGCGGACTAGCATGGTAACCACTACGCCACGGAGGTCGTCATTATTATTATTTGACTATTATTTTTATTTATTATGCTATAATGATCTAGTATAGCCCGAGGTTTTATTTCCTGCGAGTATGTCCCTTCCACGTTATATAGCCACCTTCCGGCTCCATCATCAGATCAGCTCCAAACATAACCTCTACAACAGAACGTACGTAGGTATGTCTGTTTCTTTGTTTTATAATCAGGTTTTCTCCCATGCTGGTATGGGAGAAATAAAAAAAACTTAGAATGTACCAGCTGCTTCTCTTCCCACGCAGATCGAGGGAATGGGCAAAAATGCAAATCATGTTAACAGGCGATGCGGCTAGCAACCCATCACTGTATTGATTGCTTTTTCATCTTCTCGCCCACCATGACGCTAAAAGTGGCTTTTGGGTCTTGCGGCCCTGGGCTCTGCGTAGAACCGCAAGACCCAAAATGCTCTGTCTGCCCCATTAGGGATAAAGACGTGATAGTATGTATGTATGTATAATCAGGTTCCTATCTCCACTGTAGGAGCACGACCCTCTTCGTACTACGAGAACCATACTTGGCCAGAGCAGTCAGAGGAGTTTCTTTGTTTGCAGCAAGCTAAAAACAATATACGGCTGTAATCATTGAAGCCCTATCTGGTGCATGCATGCTCGGCCCTTACGAGTCGAGGCCGCAGGGAATCACGACATTAAATCACTTTCACTGCGCTCTGTGAGGAGAAATTCGTAAAACAATTGATTTTGTAACTATTTAGGTTCTTACTTTGGATTAAAACATTATAGAGTTCTACCCTCATATAAAAAAGTAACCAGCGAAGTGTGATGCGGCCTTTAAGTTCAAGGAAAAAAAACATCTAAAATACCTACTATTTTTTTTATTGAATTTGTTTTAAATTTTACTTTTCTGAATACAAGTTATGGATGCTCTTAACTCTTTATATTATGTAAACTCTACCTACCTACTTAGCACTGATAGTTCTCCTGACATTTTCATTTTCGTAATATACAATGTCCTTTTTAATTAAGTACAAATATTTTAAGAGGTGATTCAGTCCATCATTCCTAACAACTATTCCCAATAAATGTATATCGAAATACGAAAAAACTTTTTCATTTTCCATAGTAATGATATCACGTAAGTAGTCACGATTCGTATGAGCTCCTAAAATTTTTTTTTGTATTTCGATATACATTCATTGGGAAAATTTGTTCAAAATGATGGACTAACCCACCCCTTAAAATATTTGTACTTAATTAAAAAGGACATTGTATACTACTTATGTTTTTCTTGAAAAATCTGACACCAGTGTTGGCCAACACTGGTGTCAGATTTTTCAGGCTGCCTTAAGGCATCTGGCATAGCTTGACGACTGCCATACAATGATGACAGCCGGAACCAACGGCTTATACGTGCCTTCCGAAGCACGGAGGAGCTCGGGAACATTTTTATGCCACTTGTGGTCACCCATCCAAGTGCGGACCACGCCCGGTGTCACTTTACTTGCGAAAGCGCTAGTAATGCGCACTCCCACCGAGCAACCGAGCTCCTTATATATGCTACTGCTGTGAATTTTTCGAGTATCCATATACAACTGTTTAGTCAATAGAGACACTTGACTCTTAGAAAAATTGCACTAAGAACCCAAATATTTCAGAAACGGATCCCTTATTCAAAAACCAGCTGAAGCCCGCGACTTCGGTCGCGTGGACTTTATGTCTCTGGAAAATGCTCATTAGGCTGAACAACTTTTACTAAGGCGGCATTTTTATATCTCTTATAGTTTAGCTGGACCATTATGGTTCTGCATCAGGCGTTCCATTTTCCAAAATCATTTATACCCTATATGTTGCCCAGGCTTAATAGCTATATAACAAAAAAAGTTTCATTCTAATCCGTCCAGTATTTCCGGAGATTAGCGTGTACAAACAGACAAACAGACAGACATTTCTTTTAAAATTCTTACTCCATTACTACGTCTCCATCGCCCCCAATATTTTTTTTGGAAATATATTTTATGTACAGACACACTTTTTTTACTGTTTTATTATATGTATAGATATAGATAGATATAGATGAGTGTTGCTTTGTTTCGCCTCAACAACTTGTATCCTCCACAATGGCCAACGACCGATATATTGGAGACTAAGTGGAAGACACACGATCCGCGTCTGTCTGTCTGTCTGTCTGTAAGTGGCTGTGGGCTGATGAGAATGGATGTCTGTAAGGGATGCGCTTTATTTATAGTACACTTACTTAGCTAATGGGATTTATAAAAAAGTCTAAATGTTACATGTGTATCCTTCGTCTTCGCTTTTGTAAGTCAAGCAACCCCGGGCGTGTCCCGCACTTTGATGGGTGATCACAAGTGAAAAAATATTTCATCGGGCTTCTGGGTATTTTATTTTTTTTTATTTATTGAAATACATATCACAATTCAGATAAATGTAATACAGCGCAATATAAACTTATATTACGTTTTTCTTTGCACTAGATATTCACCGCGGGATAACTGTTGAAAAAAAGTTTACACCTATCAGTTAGGCATACGGTTTATAATCACGTTAAAAGTGGCTTTTGGGATTTTATTACTCCGTAAGAACGAAATACATAAGTAATTAATATGCATAAATACGGTGTTTAATCAATTTATTTTAGTATTCATATCAAAAAGTAACATAATCCGAAACCAAAATCTATTTTGTTATCTGCTTTTACTGTCTGGTGGAAAGGGAAACTGTCAAATAACAGAAAAAGGATGCAATTACAGCGCTTTTGACGCCACTGCTAAATGCTAATAGGTATCGCGCGTACCATAGATTTAGAAGGTATAAGATGGATATAGAGTATTGTAAAATGTGACCAGAAACGAAATATTTCTGTGTAACTTTTTATGGGTTGTATTTGTATCTAATACACAAACTATGGGTAAAGCAGTACGATACCATCTTTCCAGTATAAGATAACTTATAAATTAACACAGTTTACAATTGGGTACTTTCCTAAGTCAAAAATAAATTATTTTGTACTGATAACAAAATAAAACGTCGCAAAATAATGTTACGTATCTTTGAACATATCCATTTTAACGTGATTTTAAATTTATTTTTGCATTGCACTTGATAATAAGAGCACTATTTGACTCCAAAAAACTATGACGTCATCTGCCTGTATTTCATACAAAATCCCATAGAAACTGTTTGTTTTGACATTTAGAAAAAAGTATCAGATTTGACTTGTTGGAAAATAGCGTATTTGGAAAATTAAATTTAATGGAACGATGTTCGAGCCAGGGTGACAAAGGGTGACATGTTTTGTATGAAAACTTGTCTCATTGTCAAATTGATGCTATCTCTTTTGCCCTTATGAAGATGACACTTATCATATTATCTGTCGCACTCGGCTAGTGTGGTCTCTTTACGCAGTAAAAAAATTCTACTTCTATGGCGCGTACGAAAAAGATCACCACGCTCCTGTATATAAAATGGTAATAACTACTTCATTAATTAGCAAATTTTCTTGCAATTTTCAAAAACATATTTCTTTACAGTACTATTTATTGTTATATGTAAAATATCGACCAAAAACATACACAGTAAAGCCTATTTGCTGACTTTGGCACTAAAAGCCTTCTTCCGGCTGCCGTCAGCGAGCGTTGCATAACCCACCGGTTGGTTGGCAAGGTCTCTGTCAGCCGTTCAAAGTCGAGATGTCATTTGTAGGATTGTAGGCTTCACTCCACGAACCGTCAACTGCATATCAGGGTCGAAACACACGCAGCGTATGATGCGCGACGCATCTTGCGTCGTTCTAAAATTTCTTCAGGCGTAATTTGCGCGTGGTGTGACGGGTGTATAGAAATTTATTAACTAACGCAACGTAATATAACGTATATAACCAATACAAACACGGACAAATTAATTTTAGAAGTGCAGGTGTCGAATTTCAAATTTTATTTTGCTTCGCTCTCTGCTACTTGACTTCATAGCCAATACGACATTCAAACTACTTAGCCATATTCATTGTAATTTGGATGCTACAACTCATAAAAAACCATAGCCAAATAAATAAAGAGTTGATAAGCCAAATAAATAAAGAGTTAATAAGTCACAAAAATCCGAAAAGTTTGTACATTAAGTTTTTTTTTATATAATGTAATGTTACATTACCCCGTTGCCGTTAGAGCGTTTTAAGCCCTCGATCGGCTTTTGCGATCTTTGCGGGGAGAGCTAAGGGTACATTCTAAGATTTTTCTTTTCTTCCAGGCCAGCATGGAAGTTAGAGATACATAATATAAACCTATAGACCATCATCCGGTTTTTTAGTCTCCACTGCAGGAGCACGACCCTCTCTATACTACCAGAGCCCTACTTGGCCAGATCAGCCTCAGGACTTGGCCTACACTCTCCTCGTTGGCCAGACGGGATGGAGAGGTCTCATTGTTTATAAGCTTTGTTTATCTTATAGGTATTTCCAAAATCGCCTTCTACGACATCCACGGAAAGACTTGAAGTGGTCCTTTTCTATACTCTCCCGGGAACCACACGGCGAATACCCTTAGTAACCCATAGATTTATTATAAATCCATGTACGCTTGTAAATGATGACGGTCATCAAATAGAGGTATCCAAACAGAACAAACCGGGTCAAATGAACAGTGACTTCGTATGCTATTGCTGCGCGTAGGCTTGCGTCCGGCCGACGCACATGCACGGCCTTCCGGTGGCAGCAGGGCTGCCAACCGTTTGTTGGTTTTTCGTATGTGTAAGTGGCCAACACTGGTTACAGATCGGCTTATACCTACAAAGCACGGAGGGGTTCGAAACTTTTTTATGCCACTTGATGTCACCATCAGACCACGCCCGGGGTCGCTTTACTTGCTACAACTGTTGTAAAAGGGGTGGCAACAGGGTCAGAAAAGTAACTTAGTAACTAATTAGTCCGTCTTTTAGATTATCCAAAAATAATGGACCCGTATTTTTCAGTTTACCGAAAAAGTAAAAATTCACAAAGATACGGAGTATCAAAGTTTTGGAGTGGAGTCTTACAACGTCACTGCAAAGTAAAATCGTACCTAGCCGTGACGTTATGTGAAATTTAAATGTGCAGTATATCTGTGATTTATTGTTTCACAAAGAAAAAAAAACCTGTACAATTTCTAATTACAATTTTCTAACCGTTAAGCCAAAAATGTTATTCTAGAAGGCTAGAGAATTTGTTGGAAGGACATAGAAGTTGTAACAAACATAGAAGCCCAGCTATATGAAGCAAGTTAAGTAAAAGGAGACAGGAGTGTCATTTCAAGATGTCAAGAGGTTGGTGAAAACAAAATAGAATGGAAGAAACTCTGATGATGCCTATTGTAGTTGCATCGATGCTGAAGACCAAGTGAAATCAACAAGAAATAGTTTGAACATTTTCAACGATATTTACAGTAACGATAGATACAATAATGTCATGGCATGGACTATTCGTCCATAAAGCATACTATCACATCTTTATCCTTAATGGGGCAGACAGGGTTAAGGTTTTGGCAGACATAGCACATGGCCCAGGACCCAAAGGTCACTTTGAGCGTGATTGTGGACGAGAAGATACCTTAAAGGAAGTTCTACGTTAGTAATTTTTAAGATATTTTGACATAATTTTTCCTGACTACAAAAAAGTAGGAGGTTATCAATTCGATTAATATTTAAACTAGTAGTTCGCCACGAACTTAGACCTCGCGATTATTATTTCAGAATAATGTACCTGATTTTGATGAACTATCGGTCTAGGTTTAAGGATAAGCAGATTCATGGTTGTGACCAAATTTCGAAAATAGTTGGCAATCACAGCCCTTTCTTCAAACGACTTTCGATCTAGCTCTGAAATGTCAGGAGCACCTTCCAACCATACAACGCCATGGATATGAGGTCTACCGTGATGCTGAAATTTAGTTCTATACCAGTAGTCTTTTAACGAAAAATTACCCATCATTTTTTAAATGACAAAGTCAGCTCGTTGTTGGAAAAACCAGAAAACTATTAATGGGTTTCCGTTTATATGTTTATTTGTATTGCCATGGCTCTATGCCGCTGCTCATTGGTTTCTTACTCTCTTCGTAAAGCTACTTCGCGTGCTTTGGTTGCTGTTGATCTCTTATTAGTTCGTAGCATAATTACTAATAGGTACTACTACAGAAGCACAGGCAAGCAGCGATAGCGATTAAACGAAAATTCGCTCAACAAAATTGCTAAATTTTATAAACAAGCCAACAATCAATCAAAATAAGCAAAAACTAAAAAAATAAGCGGCCAAGTGCGAGTCGGACTCGCCCATGAAGGGTTCCGTAGTAGCAAATAACATAATATAAAAGTCTTGCAGTATGTTTTTTTTTTAATTTTTATATTTGAGTTGATTGAATGAAAGGTAAATTACCATTTATGACGTATTAAAAAAAAAAACTACTTACTAGATATCGTTCAAACCAATTTTCGCTGGTAGTTTCTATGGTAATTAATATCATATATTTTTTTTAGTTTTATAATTCTTTTATTTTAGAAGTTACGGGGGGGGACACACACACTTTTTTCCACTTTGGAAGTGTCTCCCGCGCAAAATATTCGGTTTAGAAAAAAATGATATTAGAAACCTGAAAATCATTTTTGAAGACCTATCCATAGATACCCCACACGTATGGGTTTGATGAAAAATAAATTTTTGAGTTTCAGTTCTAAGTATGGGGAACCCCCAAAATTTTTTGTTTTTCTTTTATTTTTGTGTCAGTTTCGGAAAAAAGTGGCTTTGACATACGGACGGACAGACAGACAGACATGACGAATCTATAAGGGTCCCGTTTTTGCCATTTGGCTATGGAACCCTAAAAACTAATCGTAAAATAAGCAAAACCCTTTTTTTAAAGAACTACTTATGAAACTCAAAATAATAACCATAATAGTTATTCAGAGCAATTACTTTGTGGACCCCAGGGTGTATGTATTTTTAAGAAAGTTGCTTAGTAACCCGGACTGAATTCACCCTTAAATAGTTTTAGTTTAATTTGTAAAAAGATTTGTATTGTATATCCGTCACGGCTCAGTCAGCTAGACTTCGTGAGTCACCCTAAACCCGTTTAAGTATAACGTATAAAAAAGTTGTTCAGACAAAAAAGTTGTTCAAATAAAAAAAAATCGTTTTTATAATGGCAACAAAAAAGTCTATTGAAATTTTTGAAAATATTTTGAAATGGCAGATATATGACAGTTTTAAAATTTTAAACCCCCATATTTCCGCCATTTTGAAAAATTTCGAAAAACTGGCTCGACAA
This sequence comes from Acrobasis consociella, assembly GCA_963555685.1. NCBI lineage: Eukaryota > Metazoa > Arthropoda > Insecta > Lepidoptera > Pyralidae > Acrobasis > Acrobasis consociella. The sequence goes on along the minus strand of OY743124.1, from coordinate 16,489,557 downwards.
AAAAATTCTATGTTGTTGCTGAATCTGCTTACAAAATTTCATGAGAATTGGTCAAGAAATGCGACCTGTAGGCGAGAACAGCCAGACAGACAGACAGACAGACAGACAGACGGACAAAAGAATTTTTGGCCAATCTCGAAACTGAGACGCTTCGCTCGCTTCGCTCGCTCGGTCAATAAATACTTACTGAACTAAATATAACAACTAAATTAAAAATCTAATAAAATCCAAATATTATTTTTTTCCTTGATTTCATGACATTGCAACATCTTTCTCATTAATAAATGACTAACATCCACCAACGTATATTTTATTTCTCAGAAGGCCTTCTGCCACCCCTGCCACTTGAGTCATCGACGTCATTCTCCATGTACGACCGTTATAGCTTCCATAACTTGTCTGTCTGTCATAGTCAGTGCCTCCTTAACTTGGCAGGTTGCGTGGTTATTGTATGACATTTGATGTAGCCTATATTGGCTTGTCCGCTGACTCTATTGTAGATGTGGACTGGGTAAAAAATGTATTAATTATATATTGTTTTATTTAGTCCGTCAACAGATTATCCAAAAATAAAAGACTCATATTTTTTCGCTTAGCAAAGTAGTCTAAATTCACAAAGATACAGCGTTTCGAAGTTTTTGAATGGTGGTGATTTACGTCACTTTTGGCTAAAAATCGTAGCTGATCGTGACGTCACGCCATATTATGAGCTGTATCTTCGTCATTATTTGCTGATAAGAAAAGAGAAAAAATAGGTATACCATACCTTTTTAACATAATCATCATCATATAGAAAGAAAGAAAGATAAAGATTTTTTTTTATATTTTCATATCGGCCACAAGAAGTCCACTGCTGGACATAGGCCTCCCCCAAGGATTTTCAAAACGACCGATCGGAAGCGGCCTGCATCCAGCGCCTTCCTGCAACCTTGCACCGGTCTTCTGACCATCTAGCAGATGGGTGTAAAATCTATTTTAATCCACAATATAACGATACACTCTTCCATGCTGGTCTGGGAGAAAAGAAAAAACGTAGAAAGTATCAGCTGCTTTTCTTCCCGCGCAGATCGTAAAAGCCGATCGAGGGAATGGGCGAAAATGCGAATCATATTAACAGGCGATGCGGCTAGCAACCCATCACTGTATTGATTGCTTTTCCATCTTCTCGCCCACCATGACGCTAAAAGTGGCTTTTGGGTCTTGCGGCCCTGGGCTCTGCATAGAACCGCAAGACCCAAAATGCTCTGTCTGCCCCGTTAGGGAAACAAAAGCGTTTTTGGCCTATATAGTACAGACTTTTTATGTGTTCTTATAATCGTGTTTGTGACTATGTAAATGACAGATAAAAATACAGGAGTAGAAAAAATGTAAAACAGAGATATTGAATACAGTTATTATCAGCGATTATCTCTAAGCTCATACATTGCCCATATATGGAATAGTGCGCAATCGCAAGGTCCGCAAACACCATACGCCGTTTATGGTTATGACCATATTGGGACACCATATGCTTCCTAGATCTCAGATCGCAAAACGTAAGTCCTTTGCATGTCCTGGTGCCATATGTTGTTTTTTTAGTCTAGGTTAGTACATCTACTATAGTATATAGATAAAGATAGTTTTAGTTTTTTAATCCGCTAGTTTCCTACAAACCCAATCATTTTTCTTGACATCGTGATGTCGGAGGATTTTGGAATTCTTTGGAGTCAAATCGCTCGTAATAACAGTTTTTCTGCCTTATTAAATCTAACATCATAGTTTAAATTGATTATAATCAATAAATATCAAGTAACATTATTTAATTGTCATTTAATTTCTTTTGGATGTTAAAAAAAATATAATTATTATTGACTCAGGCTACTATTGTGTGCAATTTTTTTTTTGTATTTTACTACGTACCTATATATTATTTAGGGATTTTAAAGGCGCTTTGGGTATGCGCAGAAAGCATATTTTGAGATGGGAAAAAACTATTGAATTCGCGACACCGTCACCAAGTTTTCACTTCTATCGATACTCCCGGAATGCCACTGTTTTTTTTTTACTGTACTTATCATCGATTTTCAATACCTATATTTTGTTTGACCATGTTGAGTCAGTAGTATTGTTTATTAAGATATTACAAACGTTTGAAAACGTAATTTTTTTTTTTTTTTTTTTTTTATTTAATACAAATTTTACAATTATATATACATAAGATTATCTGCTAGCAGTGAAACAAAAACCTTAAATTAGGTTTGAACGTACACTGGCATTCCCATCGAGCATCCATTATTGTAGGTTAGCGCTCGCAATAATTTAAAAACATTGGCAGGTAGTGAGTGAAGAATGACAATCCTCTGTGCGAAACGTTCCGCTAACTCACGGGGTGATTTTTATGTGTTCATAATTTTGTTAAGTAAAAAAGATTTTAATTTAACCTTAATATTTTTGATCGTAATTTCTTGTTTTAGTGAAGCTGGTAAGTTATTTAATAATTTAGGTATTTGGTATTGCAATTGCTGCTTTCCATATAAATTGTTGTAATTTGGAATTTGATAGATGACTTTTGATGCACTTCGTGTTTGTTTATTTTTAATTATTACATTTTGATAAATTGGGTTAAAGTAGTTTTCATAAAGGATCATATACGTGAGTTGTTCGTGTATTGGTAATATTTTGCAATAATTAAATAGTTGGTCGAGGTTGTTTAAGTGTTGTTGTTTAATTTTAATGGGTACTATAGTTTTTAAAATTCTAAGTTGCAGTTGATATACGGCATCAAGGTGCGATTTGCTGGTTCTGCCGTAACTGCTCAAGCCATAGTGGATTATTGTTTCTCCTAATGCCTTATAAAGATTTAGAAGCGTCAAGTAGGGAATTTTATTTTTTATAAGTGTCATTTTAGCTAAAATAGCTCGCAACTTATCACATACGTTTTGAATGTGTTCAGTCCATTTTAATCTATCGTCAATTATTAAACCGAGATATTTATGTTTTTGTACTACTTCAACATGGGCGCAAGAACAGTCCTGAACTGGATTGTGTAGGCATGTGTGTGTATGAGCTACTAGTTTTAGGTTGTGATTCAGTCTATTTTGGCTTGAACTTATGTACATTAATTTTGTTTTATCCGGATTGAGAACTAAGCCTTTGTCATGTGACCATTTCATCAGTAATGTAAAATCGTCTTGCAGGTCTTTTAAAGCTGTTTCTATGTTCTTATTTGCAGTTATGAGACACGTGTCGTCTGCAAACTGATAAATTTGACTTTTTGTTAACAGTTTGGTCATATCATTGACATACGTGATGTAGTGTAAGGGCCCTAAAACCGATCCTTGAGCCGTGCCACTAGATACCATTATCTTTTGACTAAGCTCTTCATCAATCTTTACCACGTAAGATCTGTGTTTTAAATAATCTTTACACCACTCATTAAGGGGGCCTCGTATACCACAGTCATTAAGCGTTTCTAATAGTGTATCGTGTTTTAAGGTATCGAAAGCTTTGCTATAGTCAATGAATACTACTAGCACGTGTTTCCTATTATTAAGATGTTCGTATATTGTATCAGTAAATTTTGAAAGAAGCTGAGTTGTATTTTTGTTGGTTTGGAATCCAAATTGTGTATTTGTAATAATATTATTATTTCTGTAAAATTTATTTATTTGTTTTGAAATGCATTTTTCTATTATTTTGTCTATGGCCGACAATATAGTTATAGGGCGAAAATTATCATATTCACTTTTATTGCCTTTTTTATGTATTGGTCTAACAATTCCCATTTTAAGTTGGTCAGGATATTTTCCCTGTTTAATAGACGTATTAATCAATTGTGCAATAACTTCACTTATTTCTTTTTCAATATATTTTAGGTCAATAGCTCTTACTTTATCTATACCTGGTGCTTTAAAAGAATGTATAGCTTTGATTTCCTTACTAACGTCATTGGAGGTAATTTTTTGAAATCTACACGATACATTCGCAGGAGACCTATACTGACTTTGGTCGAGTAGTTTTTTATCGCATTTTGGTATAATATTCTTAACACTATTATCAAACTCTATAGCAAAGTTGTCAGCTATTTCCTTTGTAGTAATGTTATTTTTTGAGAACGCGTTCAGTATTATGGTATCTGTTACCGTTTTTGTTCTACCGGTAATTTGATTTAGAAGTTGCCATAACATTCTAGGGTTATTTTTATTTTTATTTATTTCACTACGTAGTTTTTCGTTTTTATATTTATTAATTATTTTATTAGCGTAGTTCCTAGCAGAGTTATATTTTTGTTTTAAAATTAAGTTTGTAGTATCCGAAGTCCATTCAACAAATAGTTTATCCCTATATTCACATACTTTTTTTATTTTAGTGTTCATCCAATTATTATTTATTCGAGTATTATTAAGAGACTTTTTAATTTTTTTTGTTGCTGTATCGTAGCATCTTTGTACATTTTGTATTATTAAATTATATATTTTTTGTGGGCATATTATCATTTTAATTGGTTGCCAGTCTATTTGCTTTAAACTATTTAATAGGGTTTTAGTATCATACTGGGTTACGTATTTAAAATCCACCCGTGTGTTTCGATCCGGTAATCTCTCGTCTTTGGCCGCGAGTGCTACTATGCGATGGTCGGCCAGTGTAGTTCCGAGCGCCGCTGTGTACAAAGTTAGTGAGCGGGATCGTGCATAAATATGATCGATACAAGATTTTGTGATTTTACCATTCACTATTTCTATACGTGTGTATTCATTGATCCCGCAAGCTAAGCCGTGACTGTACATAGTGTTGTTGTAAATATGTTTTACAGGATAGTTAGCACGCAAATTTATGTTGATGTCTCCTAGCAGATATAGGTCACAATCCTTGCCCACTTTATGCAGTAGTGAGTTGAGTTCTGTTACAAATAAGTGTTTACTGTTGTCGGGAGGACGATACATACAGCATAGGGATGCGGAATAACCAGAGGGCGTGGTAATGGTTCCTAACAGGTTTTCACAATATAGCAATCGGTGAAATTGTTTTTTAAATTTGTGTTTTTTATGTACATAAACAATGATACCTCCGCCTTTTTGGTTCCTTCGCAACTCCGTATACATATCGTAATCTTCAATCTGATATAGTACACTGAGAGATTGTGATATATTGACTTCACTTAACATAATGACATCAACCAACCTAGGCGACGAGCTAATACACTGCTCGAGTGCGGCAAAGTTTTTTATTATTGACCTAATGTTCATGTGTATACAGAAAAGCGTTATGTTATTGGGAGTTAGTAAGTGCAAAAATGCATTTAAGTCTATGCAGTTATACAGTTCTGATATATCTTTTAAGTTAATATCCATAATGTGGTGAAAATAGGATTAGAAAAGGTAATGTTATTTATTTTTTAGAAAGGTTAGAAGATTTTAGCTTTTTTACGTCCTCTACAGAGCGAATGATGATAGGTTTCTGGTCTTCTCCCTCTTTACGCACGCGTAGGACTCCTTGCTTCATCCAAATGAACTTGTAGATGTCTTTAAGTTCCTGTTTTGTATACCATAGCAGATGTTTGTTATATGGTGTTAGGGCTTCGCCAATGAACATTTTAACATGCATAGAATTAGGGTAGGTTGTGGGACATATATCTGACGGAGTGATTTTAGTAGCTGTCGATTTAGCCGCTTTGAGCCATGTTGTCTGTGCCTGTTCCGTTGCGAGTTGCACTTGTATCGGACCGGGTCTTGTATGATGACCAGGCAATCTTTTTACATGTGTTATATCACTGCTATGAAGAGACAGTACCTTGGCCACTTTTTCCGCAGTTTCAAGTACATTCTCATTTTCAATCACTGGTACGTTATGTATTTCAACACAGCTGTTTAGCTTTTGTTGCTCCATCATTTGAATGCGCTGTTCGAGAGCACCTACCCTCGTCCCCAAGTGATTGTTTCGGTTGGTGAGCTCAGTATTTTTCTTTTCTAGATTTGATATAATGACTTGCATGCTTTCTAGGTTCATCACAAGTTCATCCATTTTAGCTGCATGATACTGCAATGATTGAGTAATATCCTTCATTTCTTTCTTCAAGGTTTTTTCCATTTCCTTCGATATGTCGCTTAAAAGCCTTTTTATATCTATATGCATATTAGAAGATGCAGGGCAGTTGTCGTCAGCCTCGTCGTCCGATGGTACGATGATAGATCGACGTCGCGCGGAATTATTTTGGCACTCCTGACAGGTCCACTCCAAGTTGTCGGTGGCCCTCAGAGCTGACAGCTGCTTGTTAGTTAGTCCAGAACATTGATTATTTAGGTGCACTAGTTTTTCACAGCGATTACATTCAAGTCCCGGTTTAGTCTTTGTTATATTTTTATTACATGTATCACATTTGGTGGACATATTGCGGGTAGTTTTCGCACGATTTTTATCACAGTAATACGCGCCTCACGCTTCGGAAAGCCCGACGGTGAATGAATGATAATAGATTAGTTGTTAGTAGGTTAGTAAAATATTTCATCATGCATTGGTTATAAACAGTTAGTTTTTATCTTATCGTGCATGATACTCACAATTATCTAGTACGGGATAACATCAGGGATTCTGGAAGAACGAAAATTCTATTTTAATATTTCTTAAAACCAGTGATCGGTTTGATTTAAATCGAACCACAGGCTATACTAGATCACTATAGTATAATGATAATTAAATAGCAAAAAAAACGACATTCCCATACAAATTGCCCGAGCGGCTGCACATTTTCGTATGGAAATGTCTTTTTTTTAATTTCATTGTACTAAAGTGACCTACTATCCGACGCGCCCAAACGCTAGCCAGCTTCAAATCCCAAGTAAAATCTTATTTTCTATCCTTATGAAAGGTAAATAAATATTCTTTCCTGTTTCCACTTAGTTTTCCACTTTATTCATCTTGTACTGTTAAGATCATTTTTTTAAATGTGTAAGTTATATGCGTTTAAGTAAGATGTATATGTATGTTTATTATAAATATTGTATATAAGTATGTTTATTATATTGACCCCCGCACTACCTAATTTCCCATCACTATTTTTTTTTTCCTACATTTGGTTGCCTGGAAGAAATTGCTTAGCGATAAGGCCGCCTTTTGCGCATTTCCTTGTTTTTAAGATAATTATGTGCTGTATTTTATTTTGTGCAATAAAGGGTATTGTATTGTATTGTATTGTATTGTATTGTTAAGTGATCTAGTATAGCCCGTGGTTCGATATATTACGGGTATGTTCCTTCCACGTTGTATAACATACAAGACCCAGTTCAACTGAAAAATATCATTTTCCACCTTGACCCGACCGGGGATCGAATTCGGGACCTCCTGACGACCACTAGGCCACAAGAGTCGTCATAATAATGTAACCGTTAGCTCCATTTATTTATAAACCCTTGCAATCCAGTACAGTCCACCCACAATTAACCTGAGCACCACACGTACGACCAAACATGGCGCCGGCTTTGATTGCGCCCGCGCCGCCACAGATAACGAAGATATTTTTAACTGCGACCATAATTTCCTGGATCTTAGAGAAATGCTGTGGGAATGTAACTAAGTTACGTTTTTCTAAGTTTATATAAGCTCTAACAAAATATACTAAAACTATTATAAGGGTGAATTCAGTCAGTGATAGGAAATACTTTCCCCAAGAAACATATGTCAAAATAAGAAAAATATTTTTTGAATTTTCATACAAATTAAGATCAGCTATTCGGTCAACTTGTATGGGAGGCCAAAAATTACTTTTTCATGTTTTTTTTTATCCTTCTTATTTCCTTAAATAAATTATGGTATATTTAAGATAAAACTAAGTTAACAATTCAGAATTATTGCTAATTCAGTGGTGGATTGAAATTGAATCAAAATACTGGTTTTATCTTACAATATGCTAAAGTAAAATGCGTAAGAAATTCGAGATATTTCTGTGCATTTACAGTAGGTACTTACTACTTAGGTAATTCAATCGGATTAAAAATAAAACACCAGTTTTTTATGTATTCTAATTTTTTATAGTAACTATCGTATCTAAAAATATTTCTTTCCTTTCATGTACCGGAACGACAGTCATTTTTGATGGATCACGTGTTAAAACATTTGTCCAATGCTATGTTGTATGAGTTACACGTCGCGTGGCATTGAATAATAAATCAAAGTTACATAAACATGAATATAATTTTGCCAGGTCATATTCATTTAATTTGAATGTGTCTACCATACCAGATATAATATAATTACTAAGGTAATGAGAAGAGAAGATCAACACGTAACAAAAAGAACTTTAAACATGAAGGTAAGTGGAAATAGGGGAAGGGGAAGACCAAAAAAGAGGTGGATGGAATGCGTAAAGCAAGATATGGGGGTAATAGGAGTAGATGTTAGTATGACGGAAAACAGAGGACTGTGGAAAGAGAAGACATAGTGCGCCGACCCCAGATAATGGGATAAGGTAAGGCAGATGATGATGACTAAGGTAACAGATACTCAACACCATAGAAACTATTTATATAACATAGCTAAGAACCACCGCAAGTGAACTTGCTTTCACGTAAAAACCGTATCGAAATTGTTGCATCCGTTCGGGCGCTACGATGTCACTGACAGACACACATTAGAGTTAAACTTATAACTCCCCTCTTTTTTCCTAAATATATAGAAATTTTAAGGAAATTGTATACTTATACCTAGGATTTTAATTGGAAATAGCCCAGCGGATTAGCTCGTTGAAGTGGCAGTGGGCGGGACACATAGCGCGACGAACCGATGGCCGATGGGGCAAAAAGGTTCTTGAATGGCGACCGCGTACTGGCAAGCGAAGCGTAGGGCACCCACCTACAAGGTGGTCAGATGACCTGACCAGGGTCGCTGGAAAGCGCTGGATGCAGGCCGCTCTTGATCGGTCATTTTGGAAATCTTTGGGAGAGGCCTATGTCCAGCAGTGGACGTTATGCGGCTGAAATGATGATGATGATGACCTAGGATTTTAACAGATTCCCCCAGTTAATATGTGAGCTTTAAAGAAAATACACTAGTGTTTAATTTGGATAATCAAAAATAATTAATACCTTTTCTAACTCTTAATACTTATTCTAGTTTTTGGTTGCCTGGAAGAGATTGCAGTTGCGATAAGGCCGCCTTTTGACATCTGTTTTATGTATCTATTACTATGTAACTTTATGTTTTGGTGCAATAAAGATTTTAACTAACTGAACTAGGTTTTTGACAATTTTATCAAAAACCAATTATATTCAACAGGGCATTAAACACGTTAAAGTAATTCATCAACTGGCCTTTATATTTAGTGCGAGTAACGTACTTGTGAGGAACGAACGACCTTACAAGTAATGCGAAGGTAACACCTATTTACATAAAGTGCAAATTTACCGATTCTGTCGTGAATATTTTCAATTAAAAACTATCTTCCATGATAGTCTGGGAGATAAGACAAAACTTGGAATGTACCCGCTGTTTCTCTTCCCGCGCGATCGTAAGAGCCGATCGAGTGAATGGGCGAAAATTCAGATCATTTTAATACGCGATGCGGTTAGCGTCTCATCACTTTTGATTCCTTCATCCATCTTCTTGCCCACATCAAGCTAAAAGTGGCCTTTGAGTCTTGCTATAGGCTCTATCTGTTTAGAGCCGCAAGATTCTATAATGCTCTGTCTGACCCATTAAGGATAAAGACGTAATAGTATGTATGTATGTAAGTAAACAAAGAAAATATGAGAATAATGCCGAAAATAAAAAATTCTAAATGCAGCCTAGTATGCAACCAAAAACACTCGGATGAACGAGGTTAATACCTTAGTTATGCAATTTTTTTGCATATCTCATTCCAAATTACGTTCAAAAGTAAATTAGGTATATTAATTACATATTAAAATCCTTTTGTAAATTTGACAAATTTGAATTTATAAAAGAGCCAACTTTTTTTATACAGTTCTATCAAAATATACAATTGGTGAATTCAGTCTATTCCATTTTAAGTGCATACAAAACAACATTACCTCAGGAACCGAAATATGAAAAATATTTTTTTGGCTTTATGCTTATCAAATCTATACAAGGTCTGTCTGGTCTACCCTTTGGGCTGCAGAGGTCAGACGGCGTCACTCTGTGTAAAAACCAGTAACCCCGTCAAATCACCTAGGTTAGGTAGCGGACCCCGGGCTGTGAAGCGTCACCGCTGAGGATGCAACCGGGAATACGGGAGAATGATGACGTATCTCTCATCCACCAGTTGTTTTACTTCTCTATACGACACGACGTTGATTTTCTCCTTTATCTGTTTCATGTCTTCTTCTTCTCGTGTCGAAAGCTCAAAATATCATTTTTTCCCTCCAGTAGGTCCCCACTTTCACAGCGTTCTCTGAGGCGTCATATAGATCACGCTTAGTGCAGCTGATACGGGACCATGGGCAGGAGAAGTGTGTCATAATCCGGTCGTTATGACCACATTGACACTGTTTCATGTATAGCTCGGTCTTCCTGGTCCTCTTATCCATAAAAAAGTATAAGACAATTATAATGAAGCATCGCTAACAGCTGGGTCACGGAGTGTCGAGGAGGAAGTGATAACGTAGCCTCGGAAGTACGTTCCGTTTCACTCACGTATCTTGTCGACAATGCACATCATTTGTTATTGTACAATGCGTGTAATGAATCATTTGTTGCGGTTAACATGTTGAAGTGATTTGTCTAATTCAATCTCGTAGCTCTATGAAAATCTACGAGGCACATATAGGTAAGTAATCGTCTTTATTTGACGACCTCTAGTGTCTATTGGCCCTTATACCAGGCAGTCACACTGGAGGTCCCGGTTCGATTTCCGGTCAGGTCAAGATGGAAAATGTTCTTAGTCAGATTGACCTGGGTGTTGGATGTTTATCCGACGTTTTTTCATGGTGTTTTGACGGTTATTTTCATTTCATTACACTATAGTGATCTAGTCACTATGGGCAAAAATGCGAATCATGTTAACAGGCGATGCGGCTAGCAACCCATCACTGTATTGATTGCTTTTCCATCTTCTCGCCCACCATGACGCTAAAAGTGGCTTTTGGGTCTTGCGGCCCTGGGTTCTGCATAGAGCCGCAAGACCCAAAATGCTCTGTCTGCCCCATTAAGGATAAAGACGTGATAGTATGTATGTATGTATAGTGATCTAGTTTAGCCCGTGGTTTGATTTATTACGGGTATGCCGCTCCATGTTGTATACATTCGAATTGATAATCTCCTTTTTGCAATCGGTTAAAAATACATAAAAAATCACTTCAAGAAATAGGTAAAAAATGAAAATATAACTGCAGCGAGAAGGTCAAAACGTATTCCTTGTTTTACCAAAGTAACACGCAGAAGCGGTAAATTATACATTTATACAAATATACACCTACGTTACATAAGCGGCCGTGAGCACACGGTTTTGACCCACTTGTGAACATCTGTTCATACAAGTGATTGATAGACGAGTGGACAACTAACTGCACTACAATACTGCATGTCTACAATAGACTTTTATTTATAGGTATACCATTTTTCAAAAATAAAAACCGAAAAAAAATAAAAATGATCTTTTTCGGATTGACCTGGTTCTTTGGTGTTTATCCATATATGTATTTGTTTTAAAATATAGTATCGTTGAGTCAGTATCCTACACAAGTCTCTAACTTACTTTGGGACTAGCTCAATCATTGTGATTTATATACGTATCTTCTTCTTATATTTAAGAGCTGGGCTTTTGTCGCTGGAGTGCTTTCCATGTCTCTCTTCCTTCCGTATTCTTCTATACGTATATATTTATTTATTTATTTGACTTCAACGCCAAACTACACAACCGATTTTGATGAAATTTCTATAAAACCACCTCGCATCCCTTTCAAACCAAAAAATCCAAATCGTTCAGGCGTCTTTGATAACATACATAAAAAAGATTTCGACAAATTGATAACTGCCTCCTTTTTCGAGTCGGTTAAAAACATGGTTGTATGTTTGATATAAGTCAACGCCCTCTGATGTAAGGGAGATTAGATAACGTAATAACAAGGCTGGGAGCTTATCAGCACTGTCAAACTTACGATAACACTTTTGATCCTTAATGGGGAGACAGAGCATTTTAACAGAGCAGAACGCAAGATTCCCATGCTGGTCTGGGAGAAATAAAAAAACTTAGAATGTACCAGCTGCTTCTCTTCCCACGCAAATGCAAATCATGTTAACAGGCGATGCAGCTAGCAACCCATCACTGTATTGATTGCTTTTCCATCTTCTCGCCCACCATGACGCTAAAAGTGGCTTTTGGGTCTTGCGGCTTTGGGCTCTGCATAGAACCGCAAGACCCAAAATGCTCTGTCTGCCCCATTAAGGATAGAGACGTGATAGTATGTATGTATGTAACGCAAGATTCAAGGCCACTTTTAGTGTGATGGTTAGTGAGAAGATGGAATCATCAATAAATTTAAAAACTAGGTTCTTGTCGGTGGAGTATTTTCCATGTCTCCCTATTTTCCGCTAAATGCTTGACCTCCTACGACACAACTTTTGCCTTTTCTTTTACTTCATCCATGAACGACCTTCTTGGTCTTCCTTTCCTCTCTTGGCTTCCACTTTCCCTTCCATTATGTTTTTTATGAAGTTGTCATGCCGCATAAGGTGGCCAAACATTCTTCCTCGTCTTATCTCTATTGTATGCATGATCGTTCGAAAGAGAAAAACCAACAAAGAAGTGCTGGAAATGGTCAATGAGAACTCACTTCTTTGTTGGTTTTTCTCTCTGTCCAGCTTATTCTTTCCAGGCGTCTTCAACACCACATCTCAAAGACTTCTAGTCGTTCCCGATCCGTTTGGTTCATTGTCCATGTTTCACAATCGTACAGTGCAATACTCCAAACGTACGTTTTAATGAGTCTTTCCTTTATTTTACGTGAAAGAATCAAAATAGTGATAGATTGGGGAGATAACTGGGTCAAAAATAAATTATTCGGTGCAGTTCATAGAATAAAACTTTACAAAACATTGATACTTTTCATTGATCATATATCCATTTTTAACATGATTTTAGCTTTGCAGAAAAACAAATATAAAGAGAGCTATTTGACTCCAATAATCAAGAGGTCACACTCTCCACCCTGTCTGATCAGCGTGGAGAGTGTAAGCCAAATCCTCTGGCTGCTTTGGCCAAGTATAGGTCTAGTAGTACTGGGTCGTGCTCCTGCAGAGGAGGCAAAAAAAAAGATCTGATGATGATGATTTGTTACTGGCATATTCGCCAATTCTCTTGATCGGTTTCTACGATCTGCGAAGAAAAAACAGCCGGTGCCCGGTACATTCAAAGTTTTTTCTTTTCTACCAGACCAGCATAGAAGTTACTTGCGAAGCGTAAATACTTTGTTTTACGGCGCGTCATCTCTACAAATATTACTCAAAGCTCCTGCGATGTTTGTGGAGCAAACAGGAAGACATACAGACAGACATAATGAGCGCCTTGTGCCGGCGCCTGTTCGCATATCAAATGGATAAATTAAACATTTTCTTTGCTTGCAGTTGCATTTCAATTGAATGAACTATTGTTGCATTGACGTCTTACATAGAGATTTTCTGATTGGATCTTGTACAACTATTGGATTTGTGTTGGCGTTTAAATAAATACAGACAAATCACGCAGATTGAGCTAGCCCCAAAGTAAGTTCGAGACTTGTGTTACAGGTTTCTAACTCAACGATACTATATATTTTATTTTATCAGATTTAACGTAACGTAAGTATGAGTGAATGAATGAAAACAGACAGACAGACAGACAGACATGGCGAAACTATATGGGTTATTACTTGTTTACGACGAAACCCTAAAAAGTTTTTATATCGCTTAGAACGATCTCTTCCAAACAACCAGTGGACGATAAGGTACATCTTTTTACCAGTTTTCGGTTTCGGATTTTGTTAATTTTTGATAAAAATAATAAAATAATGAATTATATAAAAAACGAATGACAGAAAGAAAAAACCATTCTAAGGACTTTTGAGACGTATCTAAAGATACTTTGTCGCAATTCATTCAGCCTTATAAAAAACTACAAACAAACATAAAGATACACGCGAAACACATAATCCTTCTAATTAGCAATTTAGCAGGGTAAAAATCGAGCACAAAAAAAGCCAACCACACGCAAAAAATAAGAAAAAGAAGTACTATTACTAAAGAATGAATATAAATTACAAACAGAACGACCGACCTCCGTGGCGTAGTGGTCACCATGCTAGTCCGCCACCCAGTGGTCCCGGGTTCGATTCCCGGTCAGGGCAAGTTGGAAAATGGCCTTTTTCAAATTATCCTGGGTCTTGGATGTTTATCTATATATGTATTTGTTATAAAATATAGTATCGTTGAGTTAGTATCCCATAACACAAGTCTCGAACTTACTTTGGGGCTAGCTCAATCAGTGTAATTTGTCCCTATATATTTATTTATTTATTATTTATTTAGAACGGCTGCAGCCTCCCGCTCAACACCCTCCACAAGGCGAGAACGGGAGAGAGGTGCGCAGACGGGGAACGGGGACGCATATCGCGTAAGACCTTAGGAGATTCCATTCTGTATATAATACTTATTTAAATCTGTGACTGCCTCCCTGGTGTAGTGGTTAGAGCGTTTGGCTCATACCCGGAGGTCGCGGGTTCGATTCCCAGCGGGGGCAACGACTTTGTGTTGTTGTCCTAGTTTGGTTAGGACATTGCAGGCTGATCACCTGATTGACTGATTAATAAGATGATCCGTGCTTCGGAGGGCACGTTAAGCCGTCGGTCCCGGTCACTGTCTTTGACATTGGTCGTTACCTAAAACCATGTCAGAGGCATTTTAAAAACTCTGACACTAGTGTTAGACACTAACACACACGATAAGAAGAAGATTTAAATCTGTGCAATAATTACATCACATCGTCTAATACCAGGAAATAATTGCATTTTTTCTCATTATGACGTCACAATCATCCTTTCCTCCCCATACAAGCAGGAGACAATGTCCCCATTCAAGTCCATCCGAGCAATATATGTAAAATGGTTGCGACTTGCGACTTCGATTGTGTGCAAATTATCATTTGTTTAGCGAAGGCTGTAGGAGTTTGGTTATGTTATGAATATTCAGCGCTGTCAACGGCGTTAAACCAATAGACGTGTGGCATTAAAATGCTCCTATCGCGATTGTATAGGAGGTTTGGAGGACTATCCTATGAGGGCTAGAGTATTACTCATATAGACTTATAGATTTATAAATTACTTAACATTTGTTGTTAGTTAAAACTTATTTCGTCTTAAAAACGCCGACTATCTTTGTTACTAGGTTTAAAACTGTTTAAACCATTATCCGACCAAGTTAAGTTGACATCTAGTAATATGCCACTGTCTCATCTGAAAATTTCATCTTGATTTGGTCGGATAATAGTTTAAAGGTTTAAACCTAGTAACAAAGTTATTCTGCGTTTTATAATAAGATGAATTTGTCCCTTTCCCTCTTTTTCATATTTAACATACTGTTACTAGTGTCACTGGACTTACAGCGATAAATATCGTGTTTTGTCAGATATTTCAACGACCCTTCTGCCGTCATGGTCGGTGGCCGACTGAGGAACAGCGATGGATGTAGGATAACAGTCTACCCTCTTTTTTCGTTTATTGCTTAAGTTTGGACAGACCAAAAAAAATATACAATGTCCTTTTTATTAAGAACAAATATTTTAGGGGTGGTTCAGTCCATCATTTTGAACAAATTTTCCCAATGAATGTATATTGAAATACGTAAAAAAAAAATTAGGTTTTCATACAAATCGAAGTAGTCACGTGATATCATTACTATCGAAAATGAAATTTTTTTTTTAGTATTTCGTTATACATTTATTGGTAATAATAGTTGTTCGAAATGATGGACTGAATCACCCCTTAAAATATTTGTACTTAATTAAAAAGGACATTGTATATCAACAAAAAAAAAATAGCATTTCCATACAAAAGTGTGCAGCCACCCTTGCAAATTTGTAATGTAATGTCGTTTTTTTTTCGTTGTTTTTTGACTGTTATTTTATTATCATTATACTATAGTGATCTAGGTAAAGCCTGTTTGATTTATTACGGGTATATATCCCTTTCACGTTGTATAATTTTATTTCCAATTTGTAAAATTGCAACTGTATACATATTTCGCTAATAAACCATATCAAATCAAATCAAATCAAATATATCTTTATTATCATAGGATATTTATAATATCTCTTAATAATCGTCATTATTTTGTTGCACAATTGTTGACGTCAAATAGTTACTTACAGCTAAGTTTACTACCGCTTCCAAAGCGCTAGTGCAGAAGAAGCGGTAACAAACTGCACTGCACCTTTTCTCCAAGGACGTCAACTCACAATTAAATTAATACTTAAAGTTAATGTGGACAGAGAATACATTGTTTTTTTTGTTATGTCATATCATAATTTAAATTTAATTTTTAGAATGTCAAAATTTTAAAGTAATGTCAAGTTGTAGATTCAGTTTGTACAAAATGTACCAAATTATGACATTTTCGAGTACCTATATTACAAACTTTTAGAGGGACCCGCGTCAAGCTCACGCCAGACTTTTTTGTCTTTAAGGTAGTCATCGGTCCTATAATAAGCCTTCTCACAAAGTACTTTCTTTACATAAGTTTTGAATCTTTTGTCTGGCATATCAAGGATCGATTTTGGCAATTTATTATAAAAAAGTATACAGTTCCCCATAAATGTCTTATTAATTGTTTTAAGCCTATAAAACGGGGCAACTAAGTCATTCTTATTACGTAAGTTTCTATCGGTAAAATCGCTTACTTTATTGTATGAGGAAATATTTTTCCTTACATACATTATGTTTTCAAATATATACTGTGATGCTAAGGTAAGTATATCTATTTTCTTGAATAATTCTCTGAGTGAGTCTCTAGATCCTAACCCGTAAATAGCACGAATTGCCCGTTTTTGTAAAATAAAAATAGTCTGAATATCGGCTGCATTCCCCCACAGGAGTATGCCGTAAGACATTACACTATGAAAGTAACTAAAGTACACTAGTCTAGCAGTTGCTACATCTGTCAATTGTCTTATTCTCCTAACAGCATAAGCCGCAGAACTAAGCCTATTTGAAAGTTTAGTTATATGAGCACCCCATTGAAGTTTCGAGTCTATTGTAATTCCTAAGAAGGTAGTACTTTCAACAAGATCGAGTTTTTCACCATCTATCATTATGTCAACGCAGCCCTGTCTCACATTGGGAAGAGAAAATCGAACGCATTGAGTCTTTTTCGCATTTAACATGAGATTATTGGCAGAAAACCAATCAGAAATGGAAGACAAGGTGCTGTTCACCGCGCTAGCGTTTGTGCTATGTCGATCAAGTTTGAATATAAGCGAGGTGTCATCAGCAAACAGCACTATGCCAGCCTGCTTCTCAACCATGTAAGGCAAGTCATTGACATAAACCAAGAAAAGGAAAGGTCCAAGAATTGAACCTTGCGGTACGCCTATCTTAACATTAGATCCGTGCGATTTTATGCCATTTAAATCAACAGTCTGATGCCTATCTGTTAAATAAGATTCTATAAGTTTTATTGAATTATCATCAAAACCGTATTGACGAAATTTAAGCAAAAGTGTCGGATGATCTACGCAATCAAATGCTTTGGAGAGATCACAAAATGATCCAATTCCATCATTTTTGTTCTCCCATGCGTCGTATATATGAGTAACAAGTGCTACTCCCGCATCGGTGGTTGATTTCCCGCCAGTAAAGCCGAATTGTTGGCTATGGAAAAGGTTGTAGGTCTTAAAATGAAGAAGCATTTGATTGAGCATTATCTTTTCGAACACCTTACTCAAAACTGGCAGGATAGATATAGGTCTGTAGTTGCCAGGATCTGTTTTTTCTCCTTTTTTAAATAAGGGAATTAGTTTACTACATTTCATTAGGTTAGGAAATATGCCTTCATCAATACATTCGTTAAATATAAAAGCTAAATCAGCAGCTATGATATTTATGATATGGCTTACTACAGCAACTGACATGCCCCAATGGTCTTCAGATTTTTTTAAATTTAACTGTTTAAATGCATCTATTATATCTTTGGGGCCAATATGCTTAAATTTAAATTTAGAATCACAAGGCCTAACATTATTCTTAAGCAAGGCTTCAGCACGCTGGGGGCTAGAATTCACATTAGAAGTAAGTTCCAAAGGAATGTTAGTAAAGAAATCATCAAAAATATTTACTATTTCTTCAGTTTTAGTTATAGTCTTACCACAAGATTTGATTTGACAGATATTTTCTTTGGCTTTATTTTTACCCGTTTCTTTATTTATAACATTCCAAGTTTCTTTTATTTTGTTAGGAGCATTATTTATGTTTCTACTTATACGATTTGCCTTGGCTTGTCTACAAACCTTTTTAAATATTTTGGAATAATTTTTAACATATTCTAGAAAGGAAGGACTAAAATTATATTGTTTTTGGGAATATAAGTCATAAAGCCTGCTCCTACTTATGTAGATGCCGGTAGTAGCCCACTCACTAAACTGTACTTTTCTATGCACTACAACTTGTTTTTGTTTCAAAGTTTTTGAATATTCTGAGGTAATAACGTTAAATAGTTTACTGTAGTGGTCGTCAGGATTTTTTCCTGTGTAAACGACCGACAACAATTTGTTATCTAAATTATTTTTTAGTTTTTGTATATTTTTAGAAGTAATCGGCCTACAAAAAGTCTTATCTTTGTTCAAAATGCTGGACTTGCCTTTGGACTCCTTGACATAAACTACATATACACCTGAATGATCAGAAGGCAGTTTATTAATAACTGATTTAACAGAATATTTAATATTACTAAAAAAATTGTCTAGACAAGTAGCAGATGTAGCAGTGAAAGAACGCGTAAGCTATTGCATATTTTTAAGAATCTTAGAGAGTCTGCTGACATGCAACTCATAATCAGGATTTACTATGCACTATGTCAATCTGTCCTTACTTATTGTATTCCAATCTGAGGTGGGGCTGCTACTACTCACCTCATTGAGCTAGAGAGAGCCCAAAGAGCAATAATAAAAGTCATGTTACAAAAACCCAGAAAATACCCGACTAACAAACTCTACAACGAATCAGACCTGCTTACAGTACGACAACTATTTATCTACAACTCCGTACTGCGCCACCACAAAAAAATCGATCCCTCACTTATACCCTAAAATAAGAGAAGAGTGCGCATCTTTGTACCATCATTTCACATCTTCCACACGTGTCGCCAAACATATTACACCGGACCATACCTTTACAAGCTCCTCAATGACAAATTACAAATCCATAGCTTGAACAAAACCAAATTAAAATCAGCTCTAAAGCACACACTAAAACAACTTACATATGAAGAAACTGAAAGCATACTTCGACGCGTTTCATGAATCCTGGTTTTATTTCCCTTTATTTATTTCCACACGCATTCATATCATCTATCACTACACTCGTTTTCCATTATTCATACAAATCACACAACAACACACAACGCATATACACTCGCACATGCTATTCAATCAAAAACACAAAAAAGCATATTATGTTCATATTCATTACGTCTCCAAATCTTTGTTTTTTCTTATTTTTTCTTTTATCGTTTTCTATCCTCATTGCATTTATATTTTCCTTCTTATACATATTGTTTAAATTATTGTTGTGTTTATTATTATTTTTTAAATCTCACTACTATGTAAGACCATTTCTAGGGGTGGAGGGTTGATAACCTGAGACACAGGAATATTCCTAGTTCAGGTATCAATCCACCATAGTCTACTGCTTTAAATAAGACACTGATTAGTTTAAGTTGTACCTATGCATGTAAATTATGGTGAGCAATAAACGATTATTATTATTTGTATTTTTATTTTCTTTATCTCAGCTAAGGCTGGTAGCATTATATCATTTACGGGCGTTAGCCAAGTAAATGATATTTTTATTCCTATTGAGGTAATATTTCTGTCTGTCCGTTTTCGTCTATTTGGAGGAATTTTCTAACTATACGGCACGTGTTTAATATAGCGGCTTTTTGTATCGGAATGTAGGTAGAAGGTTTCAGATCAAGAAGTTTCATACTGTGATGAAGATATTTGGGAATAATTCCAGTCGTAGAGAGAACTATTGGGACAATGTACACTTTGTTTTGTTTCCAAATTCTGGTGACTTCATCCTGTAGATCGGTGTATTTATGTATTTTCTCGGCTATGGTTTTCTGAATATTGTGGGTGTTGGGTACTGCTATGTCAATTAAGTAAGTAATTTTATTTATTTTATCTTGTAGGGTTATGTCCGGGCGGTTGTAATGAATGGTACGGTCAGTAAGTATTGCTCTATCGTAATACATTTTGTGTGTATCATTCTCTAATACTGATTCGGGTGTGTATTTGTAATATGGCGTATTTGTGTTAGAAATTAGTTTATGTTTGTGTGCTAGTGTCTGATGAATAATGTTTGCTATTTGGTTGTGTCTGTGCGTGTAATCTGTCTGTGCAAGGTTAGGGCATGCCCCAGAAATGTGCTGAATATTTTCAGGTTGGCTGCGACATTTGCGACAACGATCGTCTGTAATTGTTGTATCTTTAATGATGTGCTTCCTGTAATTTCTAGTATTAATGATTTGATCCTGGATCGCTATCATAAAGCCCTCAGTCTCTGGAAACAAAGATCCAATAGCAAGCCACTTGTTAGAGGCAGAAGCATCAATGTGGGGTTGTTCGAGATCATGTGGGTGTCGTCCGTGTAGTACTTTCTTCTTCCATTGTTCTATTCTATTTTCTTGTATATCATCTGATTCTATTATTCCATTTTCTGCAGCAAGATTTAAAGGTGTGTGATTAAGGTCATTTTTTACTATTGCTCTATGAAGGTCACTATTATTTGATTTTTGATCGAAGAATTTTCTAAGGTTAATTAATTGTTTATTCCAGAGAGAAGTTAAATTAATCAGTCCTCTGCCTCCATCTTGTCTTTTTAATGTCATCCGCTCTATTGCAGATTTAGGGTGCAAGCAATTATGTTTTGTGAGTATGGTCCTCGTAGTAATTTCTATTTGATTTATATTGGTTTTACTCCATTTTATGATTCCGAACGAGTAGGTTAATATGGGGATTGCAAAGGTGTTTATAGCTTTTATAAGACTTTTTCCTACTAACTGACTTTTGCATAAGGCATTAACTCTCTTTTTGTATTCTTCTATTAGTGACGCTTTTATTGCTGTGTGGTCTAAACATTTAGATTGGTGATAGCCGAGATATTTGTAAAACTCGTTCGGTTCCATTGCGGTTATACAGTCTTCATCACCTACTGCGTAATTGCCGGGTCGGATTTTACCTTTAACTATATGTACTGTTTTACATTTATCTAACCCGAACTGCATATTAATATCTTTGCTAAATTTAGATGTGATATCTACAAGTGTTTTCATTTCAGTTTGTGTTTTAGAGTAAAGCTTAATGTCATCCATATAGATTAAGTGTGTTATAAGAGTTTCTGTATTATCGTGCTGCAAATTATATCCGACTCCGCTCTTACGCAGCAAGTGCGATATTGGATTCAAGGCGAGGCAGAACCACAAAGGACTCAAGGAATCACCCTGGTATATGCCTTTTTATTATTATTATTATTCGTGTTGGCTCAAAGAATACGTTTACTAATTCATAACATTTAAAAAGATTTAGAAATTGTGTACTTTTTGGATTATCTACTAAGATATCAACATTAAAATCTCCGCAAACAATTAAATTCTTTTTACTAGATGAACAGGACTTAAGTACCTGGTCCATTGTTTTAAGAAAACTTTTAAAATCACTATTAGGAGGACTGTATACACAAATAATTATATGATGATCTAGCTCGGCACAGGTCACCTCACAAACGCGCTCAACAGAAAGTCTGACAATATCCGTCCGCTCTTTGCTACGGAAAGAATCTTTTACAAAAATTATGGAACCCCCTCGCTGAGCAGACTTCCTGTTAAAGCAGCTAACAATATTATAGTTGTTTAGGCTGAACATCATCTGACTCTCATACAGCCAATGTTCAGTCAAACATAAAATGTCAACATCCAATTCTTCAAGAAATAATTCAACTAATAATTCTTTGCCGGAAAAACCTTCTAAATTTTGATGTACTATTCTTAGTTCATGAGGCCTTTCCGTTGTCTTAATGTTCAGTTTAAAACTGCCGTCAAGTCTACAGATTTACCATCACATATTCCTGGTAAATCGGTAGGCGTCTTAAAACTAGGTTTTCGTTTACAATGTAAACTCGTCCAAAAATTAATATTATTTGCTACTAACGTAGCAATCTTACGTCTAGAATATTTTGAAAGATAAATATTATCTTTTGTCAGATCACATTGACCTATGAAATTATTGGTGTCAAAAAACACTAATTTATCACTATAACGACATGTTATATTATGTATCAAAGTATTGAGATAGTGAATATTATTATTCATTTCTATTCTATTCTATTCTATAATATAAAATTGACGTAATAAAATCAAATTAATAACAAAAAGTGCATGGTAAATAAAATTGCATGGAATATAATAATAACAATATGATATAAAAAGCCTCTGCTTATGATGCAAATACTCGTAATAATTAATATTGAATAGTATTTTTTAATTTCATGTAATATATTTTTTCTTGGACTAGAACACCCGCTTGCCGTTCCATTTTATTTTTGCAATACCCAACAGGGTTCATGTTGTACCTAAGAACAGTGGTAATATTAGTAAGACTAAGAACTGATGTATGATATGAATGCAATAAATGAATTGAATTGCAAAAAAAAAAGAAATCCAGTTCAGTATCAGCAATTTTACTATAAAATTAAGTACAATACTGATGTCAATATTGATACATTATTTGAAATTGATTAGATATAACATCACAATAGCGCACGCTTGCGCAAGAGTTCACGGGCCGATGTCAAGGGCGGTCGCTTTACGATTTGGCGCCAAATCTGACAGCTTCGGTTTTGTAAGGCAAAAGAAATGTTCGCATTCAGGATCGATTATTATTTGGTGTTCTTGGAACTGTAGGTGCTCTTCTTTGTGGATGACACTCCATTGTTTTCTATTTTTTTTGTAAAAAAAGTAATTCTACTTTTACAAAAAAAAAAAAAAATTGAAAACAATGGATTAGTCATACATAATATAACTAAGATATTCTTTTATTTTTAGATGCGTAATAGTAAATCAAAATTCCATTGCTTTGTAAAAAAACAAAATTTTAATTTAAAAAAATCATTATGTAGGCATTTTTTTATTAAGTTTTAGCTCAATCCAAACCCAAGGAATGAGGCAACTAAAACATGAAATATTTTATTATAAAAACAGACAGACAGGCAGACAGATAGAATGCACGACTGACTGGTAGACAATGAGACAGGTGAAAAGGTTGTAAAAAAAACAACTTTGAACAAATTTGCCATCATAGCTTTCTGCGCATGACTTTTTAATTTCGTTGCGACGTAAGTAAATCTTTATAACTTTTTAAAATCATTGATTATTTTACTCGAAGAAAATTAACTTCGCGAAATAATCATGTTTTTATTCATCCATCAGTCATCAGCTGACAATGTAATGGCACGTCGACGAGATTAAAAAACAATCAGAATAAGGAAATTAATTGACAGTAAGTAAGTAGGTACTTACCTACCTTTATCTTTTTAAAGTATGTTTTGACAGATATTGATGATACAGATTAACATAAAAAGAAGAGATCGTGAAGAATATACATATATCGAATATATATAGAACCCTTATAGTTTCGCCATGTCTGTCTGTCTGTCTGTCTGTCTGTCCGTCCACGGTCCTACTCAGAAACTATAAGTACTAGAAAGCTGTAATTTGGCATGGATATGTATATCAATCATGGCGAAAAAGTCGTAAAATAAAATATGGAAACAATTTTTTTTTAGGGTAGCTGCCATACATGTAAAGAGGAAGTCAATATTTTTTTTCTCTACAAACACATTGTGTGAGTTATCGTTGAATTGGTCTTTCAAAAATATATGAGCTTGGCAACACCATTTTACGATTTAGGGATCCATGTCTGAAATATTTAGGTTTAAAGTGAATTTTTTTGTTAAAGTCACGTGAAAAAAATCACAGCTATAGTATACATAATGTAGTTCATAGGAAAACTATCAGAGCTAAGTAGGGTTAACAAATTAAAAAGTTATAGGCGATCAACTCATAAAATGTACTCGAAAAGGAAAATTTCATACAAATTCAATAGATACTTAGATTTTTTAGTGGTATGAACTCAAAGTTGGCATTTACAACTACGGAACCCTACACTGCGCGTGGCCCGACACGCACTTGGCAAATTATTCACAATTCTTTCCACACCGCGAGTCTTCCTCCCCCGTCGCCCGCGGACTATGGGCATGTCACGTACGAATCCTCTAGTTTCCAACTAGTCAAATCAGATACTTCTTTTTAAACGTCAAATCAAAAATTCTTTATTGGTTTTAGTTTTTCTCAAATAGTTAATAACAGTTTTTCTGCATTAATAAACTTACATTCACATTCAAAATTGATGTGATGTGTGATGACGTTGTTGTCTGACTATTTATTTTCATAAAAATAAAAAAGATTTTATTTTTAACCCTGTCCACATCCCAAGTAACACTCAAGTCATTAATAAATAATACAACGTGGCAATGCTGCCAGCCTTCTGGGCACGTTACAACGGGGCAGCAATAGCTGTTTTATTCAAAAGTTATTAGTTTAGTTTTACTTAGTTTTCTAGTTTATTTTATTAATTTATTTAAATCTAAATAAAAATGAATAAATAAACCGCAGAATTCAAACTGCGATTAAAATTCCTGCCCTACATCAATTACACAACTATAAATAGGAAAACTCAATTACAATAATAGAAAGCAAACAATAGAGGGTGCGTTCGATGCGTTTTTATTGCATCGTGTGTGACGGGCCTTACGTAACTAGGGCTGGCGAAAGCGAAATGTATATCATGCATATTTTATAAAATTGCGTGATAAGATTACGCATATTTGCCGTGTGGGTTCCGACAGAGAAGAATAGGTCCACTCCCGTGGATGTCGAAGAAAACTTAAGAAATAGAAGCTAAATAAAACTTATATGATTTTAGACCATGATGGCAGAAGGGCCGTCGAAATATCTGGCAAAAAACGATATTAATCGCGGTAAATACCGTAATACTAATAACAGTAAATAAAACTTCTCTAAAACTAAAAGTCTCATTGATTATAAGCTTTGCCATGCCAAATAGACCATTAAAATCTAAGTCAAAATGTAGACCTTTGCCTAGCAGTGAGACGAAGCTAAGGTAAAAAAGTCAATCTCAATTATAATTTATAGAAAAATAGATTCAAACCGGTACGTACCTGAATGATTTTGATAAAATTTATCGGTTGGTCCTTATTTTTTTATGATTTTTTTAATGGAGAATAAAAAACTAGAAATATGTAAGTCTTTTTTTTACAAAACGTTTCATATTAATCTGACCAAAACATTGGAAATAGAGAGTGAAAATCTATCAGTACGTAATGACTTTTTTTTCTAAAGTTTACATTAAAAAATGAGAATGCCCCAGCTGAATCTCCTCCCACGCACTTTGTTAAGACTTGATATTTTTACAACAAGTGTGTCAAAGTTGAGTCGAATCGTCTCACTTTCGATAATCCAAACAAACGCCTAAATCTCACGCTACTGTAGTAACTGTTAGGTAAACATTCCTTAAAAAGCAAAAGTGCCTACTTATCTTTAATACGTAAAAGTGTAATGTAAACTGTAAGTGAATAGCTATACTTAAAAGTAATTTATGCTAAAATAAGTAGGTGCTTATGACATAATTTGAGTATTTCGGCTTTCAAACGATGATCGGCACTTGCTAAAATTATTAGTGGGAAAAACCTCATTTTATATTTTTTTGTCATTTGAGGAATATAGATTATGAGATACGACTCCCGCACCTGAAACTCAGGTCATATCAAAATTTTGCTTTCTTCATGTCATTCAGAATTTTTATGAACTATTGTCTTGTTATGAAAAACGATCCTAGACATAGAATTCCGAGATCTATTTATGTAATTATGTTTTAAGAGATTTAATGTCAATAACTATGAACATCAATTATACTTTTAATAAATAAATTTTTTGACAACCCTGAACGTCATTATGTCAGGCATGCATGACGGTCAAGTGACAGCTTACTTCCTACGCGTTAACGCGCCTCAAAATCAAACAAAAACGTGTCTTATTTCTAACAACACAAAGCCCAACCTGACTGAAAACTAATATTGTTACACATTACTCTTAGTGCAATGAAATTTGACTTTTACTACTCGAGAATTAAGGTTCAGTTTCATTAAAATCTGGGTGAAATTAGAACTGTCATGGTTGACTAGTTTGACAGATAATAAGGGGTGTGTAATTCAATAATACATGCATTTTGCCGATTGGATGGGAGTAACTGTTTTGGACTGTAGTATAATGAAAGACATTAGTTTTCGACCAAATTCATTGAAAATGTCAAACTTTGGATATTTAGAACAAAGTTCTTATTTACTGTTATTAGTATTACGGCACTTACCGCGATTTATATCGTT
Organism: Acrobasis consociella; assembly: GCA_963555685.1. Lineage (NCBI taxonomy): Eukaryota > Metazoa > Arthropoda > Insecta > Lepidoptera > Pyralidae > Acrobasis > Acrobasis consociella. The sequence goes on along the minus strand of OY743124.1, from coordinate 16,462,885 downwards.
TTTTGCCAGATATTTGTCTGTATATGCATAATTTATTTATTATATACCCCCCCGTGGGAATTTCGGGATAATATCTATCCTATGTGCTTCCCTGGGTATCAAACGATATCCATATTAAATTTCATCTAAATAGGTTTAATGCTTGAAGCGTAAAGTGGTAACAAACAAACAAACATATATACAAACTCACTTTTGAATTTATAATATTAGTAGGAACTATAATAATAAATCACACAGATTGAGCTAGTCCCAAAGTTACCTCGAGTCTTGTTTTATGGGATACTAGTAAGTATATGTATTTGTTATAAAATATGGTATCGTTGAGTTCAACGATACCATATTTTATAACCTGACCGGGGATCGTACCCAGGGACCTCACGACAGCGTGGCATGATGGCCACAAGGCCACAGAGGTCGTCAGTCTAATTAATAATAATGATCTAATTATTTATGTTATCTTTCCTAGCGACAGATGTCATCAAACCATGTTTACCATCAGTTTCACTGGAAACATGTGTTTGGTAAACAAAGTCGAGGTCACGGGGTCGCGAGTCAGCGGGCTTTCACGGTCTCTGCCTTGGTTTATGTAGACGGGTCAGTAATGGCAGTAAGATATAGTATAGCATACATCTACAGGGTGCCCCGGATCCTTGGAAGCACAGACATATAAAGGGAAGCAGACTAAACATCATTGTATAATACAAAGAATGCCGCGTGGCATGAATTTTCATTTGAGAGTGCCCTTACCCTAGACCAAAATACAACTTTCCATACAAACGTAGTCTACGTTTTATTTCAAAACGACATGTCCGATTTTGACAAAATTTTGTAATTTCAAAGATATTGCAATTATCTAGGTTAATAACTGGTTTCTAACGGTAAAAATATGAACTTGAAATAGAATATAGTGTTATTAATCATTTTTGACCATCAGTATGGGAAACTTCTAAATCGTTATATTTTCTTTCCAGTTCATAATTTTAGTGTAGGAAACCAGTTATAAACCTAGATAATTGCAATTTCTTTACAATTACCAATTTTTAGCGGAATCTGACATGTGGTTTCAAAATTAAACGTAGACTACGTTTGTATGGAGAAGTCTAGGGTAAGGGGACTCTTAAGCTACATAAGTTGTTATTTTTCTTTAACGTTATTGGTAATATTTGGAACAAAAATAGTAAATTACTATACTTATGAATGTGAAAGAGTACTTTAGTATACAAACACCCGCAATAACTTTTTATAAATATATTAATTTGGCTATTGAAAAATAAGCTACATGTGAAAAATTGCTACGAGTTCTAAGTATGTAATGTTTGGTTTGCTTCCCTTTATATGTCTGTGCTTGGAAGAGACCCATGGTATAATAAATAAGGTATTCTCTTCCCGTGACAGCTGATGACGTAGGTGAAACTTGACTACGTCATCAGCTTGATATGTTGCAACTGTATGAAATTGAATTACCCGAGCGTAATGCATTTTTGAACTTTATATACCAATTTCGAATTAATAATCCATTATATCAATGTATAAAATATTGAATTGATGAATCACGCGAGAATCGCAAGATACTAAATAGCTAAGTTACTTAATATTTTATTTAATATTCATGAACTAATTGAGAAAGTCCTTAAATTTACTGAAAAGAACAATCAGTGGCAACACTTTGTGACGTAGTCAAGTTCCATCTCGGAAAGAGAATACCTGTTTTATTATACCATGGAAGAGACCTATGTTTAGCAGTGGACGTATGCGGCTGAAATGATGGAGTAAACACTACTTTGATAAAAAGTTCACCAACTTCGTACCAAACTTATTGAGCTAACTAATAGTGAAATCTACGTATTTACTCATAATTCGACACAAGTAATTTTGTGTAACCTCTACTTAACACATTTACTAAAGAAAACAAGTACAGTAGACATGTTGTAACTCACGCAATAGTTTGGAATGTTAGTATTGCCAACTTGTGTGGAGGATTGCACCGAAACTAAAGTTTGGCGGATCTAATCACGTTATGGTAATGTTCTGAGACTTCTAAAGGCGTTTGAATGGTTATGCTTTTTTTGACGCGGACGGACGGACATAAAACTAAAAAAAAACTACACGTAGATAGAGCGGAATTAATGCTAAGAGCATTTTCTTCCATTCCACAATAGGCATAGCATAGTGAACGTTTCCATACAAACGCAATCTACCGTTTTTTAAAACAACAATCCAGATTTCATCAAAAAAAATAATTTTGAACAAAATGCACACAAGTTTATTGTGTAGGCTGTAATTGGTTTTCCACAATCAAAATATGAACTTGATAGGAAATATAGGGGTAACGAAGATTTCAAAAACTAAATTTACTTTCAAGTTCATTTCTTTACTGTGAGTAATCTGTTATATACCTAGATTTATATTTTCTTCAAAGCGTAAAGGCGTCCATGCTATGCAAATATTATCAAAATGTTTTTGCTGAATAGCCTAAGGTTAAAAGCCCTTTAAATGTCGGACGCCCGGAGCGGGCGTCTGATGTATTGTTTAACTATTGTGTCTGCTATGCCGACATTTGAAGGGATAGAAAGAATATGCTTTAATCTGATAAAAAAAACTATCTATTTTCTACCTAACATGGTCAGCAAAAACTAGTCACCTTTTGTGGCTCCTAGACTATAACGCAAGGGTTATATAGATACGTAATTAGTAAATAAATTTAGAATTTCAATATTGAAATCTCAAATAAAAAAAAAATGTTGTTAAGTTATTCTGTGTCTTATATGGATTGGATATGTTTATTTATATTATCACAGTTTTTTTGTGAAATACCTCATGGGTGTCTACTCAAGTAGTTTCAAGATCACTTAACGTCAATTTGTGTGAAAGGGAAAGCATGCTACTTGTGTTTTGTTACACCTGACAAAGATAAACAAACAATTAGGGTTACGATACTTTGCGAAGCTAAAATAACCGGTGAAGTGCGAGTTGAACTCATGCTCTAAGGGTTCGTTATCTATCTAGCTATCACGGTTCATGAGATACAGCCTGGCCACAGACAGACAGTTGGTATATATGGTCGCCAGAAACACCAGAAGTAGTGTTGCCGCTCCATAATCCACTATCGATAGAATATCGATTATTTATTATTCTTCATAGGTGTTTAATGACTTTTTAGATTGGATTACATAGTAAGTAGTGGAATCGAATTTTTATTTCCTTGGTACGAGTAATAAAAAATTAATAAAGAACAACTATTGCCTCCCCATTTATTATTTTGTTTGGTAACACCGTTTTTTTTAAATAATGGTAACCAAACATGTGATCTAAACGTTAGCTGTTTTGTTAAACGTAATTACGTGACTCATTGACAATCCAGCCGAACGATTTTCAGCTGTGTTACAAAACCTAGCTGTAATGCCAAACAGCTAGAGGTTACATCAAACAACGGATTATACAATCCAACGGCGTATATATATATCGATAGATAATATCAATCTTGACGATATAACTATTGAACTATCGATACTATCAATAGTTTGGCATTTTTCGATTGAAACTATCTATTACTACTACTACTACGCTTGAACATTAGTTTAATGGTTCTCAGATTATAACCACAGAACTCTATTTGTCACGCCCACACAAAGCATGTGAGACATCTAACATATTTGAATGACAAAAGTGCATCGAATTTATTATAATCATATCTCGCTATAAGTGTAAGCCCTTCACGTTTTGCAATATTTTGAGAGTGATGTAATTTAATTTATGTTATGAGATGCGTAGAAATAAATCATGTTTTGCAACTTAATTACCTGTACGTAGGTAAATGAAAATATTACCGCAAAAAACGGATAATTTGGTTTATATAGAAGTTAAAATCAGATGAGCAAAGTAGAATTTATATTAATAATAAAGATATAATTGAATTAGGTAAAGTCTATTATTTTGACCTCAAAATTATTTAATAAACGATTGTTGAAATTAAATGTGGTCTAGTTTTAAAAATAGTTTTGGCTAAAAGTTTTTGCTGAAACGCGTTTTAAAGATAGACACCCGTATATCTTTAAAACGCGTTTCAGCAAAAACCAATAATACTTTCAAAGGTCATTCATGAAATAATTTAAGAGTCTATCTAATGCTTAAAGGTTAGCAAAATGTTAATTATTACCTCATTTACGATTAAACAATTCATTTTAAATAGGTAAGGGCACCATTTCTGCCTTGTATTCCCTTCTCCTCCATATACTCAAATTTACTTCCCAGACTGGTTTTAGCTGTCAAATTTTTTATCATAAATTAAGCAAAAATATGTATACGTTTGCATATCAAATTCATTTAAATTCCAACCACTTTGACCTCGAAAATTAACATGCTAACTCATTAAAACTTACATAATTCTAAAACGAATACCGCAGGTGTATATATAAGTAAATAACAGGTGGAACGATCATCCTCCCCTCAGGCTTAGAACGCTGTAAGTAAAGGTTCACATTGGGTAGAAGTTTATAGAGAGTTGAGTATATTCCTCGAAGCATAAGTACAGAATTAATAATAGAATTATATACAGAACGGAAACTCTCACCGTCCCTCGCAATCTGGCGTCCCCGCAACCCCTCCCCCGTTATTGGGCCGTGTAAGCGCCTGTAAAACAGGGTTCTTGCTAGTCGCATGTTAACGTTACGCGAGTTACTTAGGATTATTGAATCATAATGGTAAGAAACTGCGCATATTATCATTGTTTATCTACGGAAAAAAAAGAACGAAAATTTTATAGATTTCCGAGTGATGAAAACAGGTAAACACACCAACAAATTCTGTGGTGGCGACCCTGATTGTTTAACTTACACATTTGACGTGTGCACAGTGCGTATTCTTTCGTTTGTAGTAGTACTAGGTAAATATGCTGCTCCGTTTCTATGAAGTGCCATATCAGTGGCATAAGCTCAACTTTGCATTAGTGTGAGTTACAAAAATTACATAAAAATAAAATCAATTTTTCATTAGAAAGAAAAGAACCTTAAAAAATGATAAATAGAAAAACACAATGTTACGCTTATTTATGTTATTATATTATTTATCTCCTTTAGATTCACGGGTCTTTTGCCCCAGTCCTTTGAGAGGCGTGGGGATACAGATCCAACACGTAGAAGCCCTTTGGAGTAGTTGATGTTATGTGGCGCTCCCGCCAAAACCTATTCTTTGATATACCTATAAAGGTTTCGGCTGGCGCAAAAACTATTGCAAGAAAAAGAGTAAGGCCTATGGGTTACGGAATGAGATTGGGATGGACCGATGCTGGGATATTGTAATAGAGACGTCACGTGCCATAATCATGACTTACTAATTAACTATTGTAGGCTTGCTGCCCATTAGATGGGCCCCTCAGACGCGCCGGCGTTAGTTGCCGGCAAAGAATTATTTATTATTAATGTTAGTTTATTTCACTAATAATTTAAATACAATAACACTGGAACATCAAGCTGCTAGCGATGCCAAAAGAAAAGGTGAAGGTGGAAAGTGCGCGGCAGGGAAATTACGCGCTGAGGTCATTCATGCCGCGACTCAGGCCGAGTTTCAAAATCCAGTCTCACCTACACTATCTGTGTCCATTCAAACAAGTGCAAATGCAATTTTGAGTTCATCCATAAAAAACACAGAAACAATCCAATCTTTTCTCTTTATATCAGATATAGACGATGAGTGTCCTCGACTAGCACAATGTAACTGCGGTTTGAAATATAGCGATAAATGAACGTTTCGCCGCAAGCCACGATATAACGACGGCCATTACTGTAGTGACATCTCCATCAACAAAACCGAACATACTACCTTGTTTACAAGGATTTACACGGGTTCTTTGTAAGAAAACAATTGATCAAATAAAAAATAATGTGAGGAATTTTTTTTAAACTAAAATCCTTGATTTAACACCAAACTACACATCGATTTTGATAAAATTTGTATAGGACCAATTGACTATATGCAATTTCAAGCGAAAAAAAACGAAATTTTTCTAGGCGTCTCCGGCAAATATACATAAAAAAGACTCCAACGATTGATTAAAAAAATCAAAACAATCTTAATCCGAAAAACATATTTACTGAAGTTTGTTATCAACTTATATTTTTAATAGTGGCTTAATATTTTTACCCGACTTAAAAAAGGTGATTTTATGACCATTTTTTTTTGCGACATAGTCTCCATAATAATAATTGTGGACTGATTTCTGTTTTTATTTGTATTTGAAAACCTTTTTTATCTAGTTGGTCCTATATTTATTTGGTGAATATATAATAAAAGCTTTAGAGAAACTTCAGATATTTTATCAACTAAAATTAAGGCCGATTTTTCTGTATTTTTTCTTTAAATTATTTAATCTGTTATGTAGATATACTTAAGTAGATAGTGATATAAAAATTAAATTTACTCATCTTGTCAATGTCTTTAAGTACCTTAATAATTTAATATGTATAAACCACAAACATAATACGTACAAATATAATAAATATTACAAGAAAAACATACCCAAATATGTCGACGCAGTCGGCATCTGTAACAAAGAAAACATACTTAGTGCCGATTTCACCGTTGACGTAAAACGCGATCAATTGAAGCTAAACTCGTTTAAGCACGTAAACTGGTTCCTTTGGATTTCATCGACAAAAACTAATCTCGGTTTACGCTAAACGCGTTTAACATTCTGAACGTCCGATATTGGCCGTTTAACGCTTCTAAACGCGTTCAATCAAACAAATGTCAAGTCGATGCCGTCGCTTGACAACTTTGATTGACAATATTGACATAGGTAGTACATACTTTTTAATTTACGTTCCGTTCCTTCGCGATTCTTTACCGGTTTTAAATCAATGAGTTTTGCTTATTCGTTATTCATCTTTTCTGCGCGAAATGAAAATTATCAAATGATTTTTACTGTAATCTGTGCTTTTTTGTCTATGAGTTTAGGTGAACTTCGTTTTCGTAAACGCGATCAAAAATTAGCTCCGAACTGTCGGTGAAATTCATTTGACGTTGATCGAGATCAAATCAGACATTTGAACTCAGTTATGTTAAACTCAGTTTTGCTAAACTCGTTTATCAATGAAAACGATGAAATCGGCCCTAAGTCATAAACCCATAAATATGTCGTAAAATGTTATATTCCGCGTGTGTTCACATAAAAAGTCGGTTACACATGGACTATAGCGTACCGCATAGATTATAGATACATTGTCACGTCTCTGTCCTTAGCGGGGTAGACAGAGCCTAGAGAGTAGCCCTTTTAGGGATTGAGCTACATCCGATAGCACGAAACAGCAAAAGATTGCAGCATAGAAAAGTGCCGTGTGGTTTCCGGCAGAGTAGAATAGGGCCACTCCAAGTCCTGCCGTGGATGTCGTAGAAAACGACTTAGGAAATACAAGTTAAACAAAGCTTATAAACATCAATGAGACCTCTTCAACCCGTCTGGCCAGCGCGGAGAGTGTAGGCTGAAGTCCTCTGGCTGCTCTAGCCAAGTATGGCTCTGGTAGTACAGAGAGGGTCGTGCTCCTGCAGTGGAGACCGGAAAACCTGATGATGATGAACATTTCCATACAAAAGTGTACAGCCAGGGCAATTTGTATGGGAATGTCGTATTTTTTGTTTTTTGACTGTTAGCCCGTGGTTCGATTTATTACGGTTATGTCATGTCCCTTCCACGATGTATAAAAATACTTTTAATTTATTATTTTCAAAATCAAAACATAAACTTGACCCTACAAAGCAACCTTGAAACAAGTTCGTTGACCCTGCTTTCGACTTACATAACCACCCCATTCACCAGCTAAAGCGGCCCATACACGGCCAGACAAGACTCGCCAGCCATAAAGCGGCCCTTACACGGCCAGACAAGAATTACAAAACGCATCCGGACCCGAATTTGGAGATCGAAAGTACTTACTTTTGCTTTTAGACAGGTACTAATGTTGTAATGATATTGTATATTTAGAGGGTGATGATATTTTTATTGACTTTGACATTGTATGGACTTGTGCTGATAATAAAAAAAAAAACTAGATTTTTTTACTTTATTTTGATGGTTAGGTGTGCCTTTTAATTGATGAAAGGTAAGGTTTCGGTGGGTATTTTAATACAAGAAAGAAAATAAACTATTTACTTTGGTATGTATGTCTTATAATTATAAGTTATTTATTTTTGAAAATAAAAAAGCATTTCTTTTCTAACACAATATTGATTAATATTGTGTTAGAAAAGAAATGTTTTTTTATAAAATCGACATAAATACAGCTGTTGATAATAATATACAGGTAGAGAGAGCATTTAACGGTAATGTTTAGTTTTTTTAATGTTTTATTTTTAGCCGCAAGACCCAAAAACCACTCTAGCTTGATACTAGGCTAGAAGGTTCCCTCAATCGGCTAATAGTATTGGCGCGAAAAGCAGCATCTTGTACATGAAAATGTTGAAATTTTATTTATTAAATTTCAAATGTGTAAAGGACACCGCCTATATATTAACACCTAACATACCAAAGCTAAGTTTGGTATCAAATTGTTACCTTTAAGAGTTGAAGCAAATCATTCCTTATTTGTCCACTGCTGGGCAGTGATCCCAGAATGACAGACGGCCTTCTAGAGTAAAGAAAATTATAATTGTACCCGCAATTGGGAAATAGTATTTGTATTCTAAGATCAATGTAGACTGATTTGAATATTGTGCAACTGATGGAAAAGAACCGGAGGTGTTCAAGGTTAAGACACTATTAAACCGATTTTGATTAAATTTCTATAGGACAAATGTGGAATTATTTTTAAACGAACTCGTTTTTATCAAATCGATTAGTAATAACAAAATTGGTAACCAACATTTTAAATACAAGTTTATTTGCAAGAAAAATAATAAAACTCCGACTTGTGAATAGTTTCATATGTAAACACCATCTAGTGATAGGAGGATCTAAATAGAATTAATATCGCTAACGTAACATATCCGTAGCGCCATCTATCATTTACAACTACAAAAACCCCCACTGTCGAGCGATAACTTAATAACTTTTGAACGGCTGAACCGATTTTCACCAAACATAGCTAAGAACGACTTCAAGGGAAGATACTTTCAAGTAAAAAAACCGCATCCATTCGATCGCTACGGTCATACAGACAGACATACATCAGCGTTACACTAATAACACCCCTCTTTCTTATACAGCAAAATAGATAACCTTTTAAAGTCGGTTGAAAACATGCGGAAATCGTCCTATTGATAACAAAAACAGCTTTTCCAATCTACATTACAAAGGGTTTCACAGACAATAGTACACCTTATTTTGCATACGTTTGCAAATCCCTTGTTGCAGGGTAATTGTTAACATAAAGGCTAATGTTGAAGCCAGGAAGGCGAGCTCGTTCGTCGTGACTGTTCGAGTGTTTACAGTTACCCCATTCAAAATATTCATTACATTACATAAAGCAACAACCAGGTAAGACAGACCTGTGCATTTCAACAAATATGTTTAACAAGAATTGCTTACGTTAGTGATGCGAATTGTGAAATAATTTTCAGTCTAAAAGTTTGGACTAGTGGCTTTGTGAGATGAAGACGTAGCGAGTTACCCCGATCCGTTGAAGTTTATTGCATAAAAAAGTTGTTCTGACAAAATAAAAATGCATCTTAATAAGGGTAACAAATTGTGTAATTTTTCATACTCTATACTACACAATACATACTTTAGACACGAGAACCAACTTTCAGGCGAAAAGAAAAAATATAGAATGTACAAGCTGTTTCTCTTTAATCGAACCGACCTGTTGAAGTTTATCGCTTAAAAAAGTAGTTCAGACAAAAAAAATTGCGTCTTAGTAAATGTAACAAAATAGTTTTGTGTAATGTTTCATACTCTATCTATACATACTTTAGATACGAGAACAAACATTCAGGCGAAAAGAAAGAAACATAGAATATACAAGCTGTTTCTCGTTCCGCGCTGATCGTAAAAGCCGATCGAGAGAATGAATAAAATGCAAATCGAAAAAGATATTATGATTCCTTTTTAGGGTTCCGTAGCCAAATGGCAAAAACGGAACCCTTATAGATTCGTTATGTCTGTCTGTCTGTCCGTCCGTATGTCACAACCACTTTTTTCCGAAACTAAAAGACCTATACTGTTGAAACTGGGTAAGTAGATGTATTATGTGAACCGCATTAAGGTTTTGACACAAAAATAGAAAAAAAACAATAAATTTTGGGGGTTCCCCATACTTAGAACTGAAACTCAAAAATTTATTTTTCATCAAACCCATACGTGTGGGGTATCTATGGATAGGTCTTCAAAAATGATATTGAGGTTTCTAATATCATTTTTTTCTTAACCGAATACTTTGCGCGGGAGACATTTCCAAAGTGGAAAAAAGTGTGTCCCCCCCCCCCCGTAACTTCTAAAATAAGGGAATTATAAAACTAAAAAAAATATATGATGTTCATTACCATAAAAACTATCAGCGAAAATTGGTTTGAACGATATCCAGTAAGTAGTTTTTTTTTAATCCGTCATTAATCATAAACGGCAATTTACCTTTCATTCAATCAACTCAAATATAAAAATTAAAAAAAAAACATACTACAAGACTTTTATATTATGTTATTTGCTACTACGGAACCCTTCATGGGCGAGTTCGACTCGCACTTGGCCGCTTTATTTCATCATCTCGCCCACCATATTGCTAAGAGTGGCCTTTGGTTCTTGCGGATCAGGGCTATGCTTAAGGCCATACCCAAATTTTCCGGGGTCCAGTGGCGCCGCCATTTAAAATAAATCATTTAAAAGGAAACGGAGATATCATTTAAAATTGTGTCTTGGTCAAGTTCTAGATACCCATTCAAAGTATTTTTTAAACTACTTTTGGTAGTTTAAAGTGAGAACGTGTAGCTTTTCTACGCACATTTGCGAAAAACGGCCACTTTTAGCTAATGTGCGTAGAAAAGCTTCACGTTCGCACTTTAAATTATAAACAGTAGTTCATAAAATAGTTTTAAGGATTATCTAGGGCTTGACTAAGACACAATTTTGAATGATATCTCCGTTTCCTTTTAAACGATTTATTTTAAATGGCGGCGCCACTGGACCCCGGAAAATTTGGGTATGGCCTTAAAGCCGCAAACCCTATAATGCTCTGTCTGCCCCTTTAAGGATAAAGACCTGATAGTTTAAAGTATAGTTTTTTATTAATTGTTTACTCAGCCGTCTCGTACCAGTCTAGAAAGCTCACAAACAAAGACTTTTTAGAATCGAGTCTTTCGCATCACTAGAGAGATCTACAATATCTGGTCGGTATAATAGCTAATACAAATTGGGCCGTGAGAACTGATATTTTGTATGGAATTATGTGGCTAGCAGGGGTCATATTTGATTGGCCGTTTAGCTTCTTTGTTCGAACTATGCGTTTAGTTAGACCACACCTGAAGGTGCAATTTGCATGTCTTATTTACTCAAAATCACACGTAGTATTACAAAGGCGAAAGTTTGTTTGTGTGTGTGTATGTTTGTTACTTCTTCACGCCCAAACGACTGGACCGATTTTGATATAATTTGGTATGCAGGAAGCTGACACCCTGGATTAACACATAGGCTTTTTTCGTGGGTAACACCACGGGGCGCAGCTAGTTGAAAATATCGCAGATGTTGAGACATATTTTTGGTATTGGAGGTAGATTCATTTTGTGGCAGGCTGACTTTTAGCATCAACAAGGATAAGTTAAGTCAGAAATTATAGATACATACTAAACTACTTTCTAAATGTTTTGTCGGACAATTGAACTGTCGGCGATCTGATGAAAAACAAAATGTTTTTTAGACAAAGTGTGGTGAACAGGTGAACAGACCAATAAAATTGTTCTGATGGTTAGACGTCGAAATTATTTGTCGGTCAATCGTATAGAAACGAAGCTAGTACTTTCGGCAAACCGTGGAAAGGACAAATATTTTGTCGCTGAATGGTTTGGTGGAAAAATGAATGAAAACCTAACGTCAGATGATAAGAGTCAGAGATCTGATACCAGTGCTAGCCACTTACACACACAAAAAACAAACAAACAGATTGTAGTAGTAAGAAAAGTCATAATTTCACAGTTCGGGGCAAACTACTTTCTGTATCATGTACCTATGTAAAACGTAGTTTTTATGAGTTAAATTTGAATGAATGAAATAAGGTATGTATTATCTTGAATAGTATCTTATGATTTATTATGAAAATCCCATGGAATTCGCGATATCCGGTATTTACTTATTAAATTTTTGTTATAAATTTATCTAAATTTATATCGCGACGTAACATAGTGGCTTATGATTAGAAAATATTAAAATCTATTATAAGTACTACTATGTTGATAAAGAACTTAGCTCTACGAACAATTAATTGTCGTTGTATTTTGTTAATGCATTTTAAAACTGCCTAGTTAACACATAGCTTAGGTTGACGACTGAAATAAAGGTTGATTAGAACGTCCTAAGTATATATAAAATAAAAATTAAACGTGAAAACATATGAGGAGGTTATGAACTTAGCGGAAGAAAGAGAGACATGGAAAGCATAGGATGGAAATCTACAAGAGCCCAGCTTTTAAATATAAGAAAAAGAAGAGCTATATCCAGGGAAATTGCTGTATAAGCGAATTCTGACATTACCTTCATTATCATCATCCTCACGTATTCCCGGTTGTAACCTCAGGGTTCGCTACCTAACTTAGGTGATTAGACAAGGTTACTGGTTTTTATCTCCGCAACCCAAAGGTAAGACCAGAACCAATCCTGGGATAAGTTTGAGCAAACGCTATATGGCGTTCGGGACTCACAGTTTATAAGTGCCTTCCGAAATACGGAATTATCTTTCTTTTGTACTAATCAGGTAATTCAATGCAGAATTCTAACCAGATTTTAAACAACTTTTCAAAAAGTATGCTTCCCAGTGGGATTCGAAACCAAAAAGTAATTTTTCAAATTGGTCTAGGCGTCTTCGACTAATCGAGGCACATACTTACCTAAAAACATATGTTCGAATTGATAAGCTTCTCCTTTTTTGAAGTCTGTTGAAAAATATATCATATTTTGTTTATGTATGAGCAACCACTTAGATACTTATATATTATACTAGAGACAGCGCGCGGCTTCGCCCGCGTTACCACACGTGTGAAGTCGCGGGCGTGATGCAATATAGCCTATAGCCTTCCTCGATAAACGACCTATCTAATACCGAAAGAGTTTTCCAAATCGGACCAGTGGTTCCTGAGATTATCGCGTTCAAACAAACAAACAAACTCTTCAGCTTTATATATAAGTATGGATTAAGTCTTCAATTTTAAATATCACACAATTTTTAATAATACTGACATAACCAGTCATACCTAAGTTTCAACATATTTCAGTAACAATGAAAAATAACACCGTAACTTATCGATACGGCTGAATCACGTAATGTAAGTTATAAACAAAATTACTCAGCTCTTATATTTTTATTATGCGTCAACTTTGAATCATTAAGGGCTAAGTGGAATTGAAAGGGTTTTGATGAGATAAGTTATATATAGCGTTTTCCCGCTTTTTCTCCAAATACACTGAGAATACTCTTCCATGCTGGTCTGGGAGAAAAGGAAAAACTTAGAATGTACCAGCTGCTTTTCTTCCCGCGCAGATCGTAAGAGCCGATCAAGGGAATGGGCGAAAATTAGAATCGTGTTAATAGGCGATGAGGCTAGCAACCCATCACTATTTTGATTTCTTCATACACCTTCTTGCCCACATCAAGCTAAAAGTGGCCTTTTTAAGTCTTGCAGCCCTGGGCTCTATCTGCTTAGAGCCGCAAGACCCAAATTGCTCTGTCTATATCCCTAATGGGGCAGACAGAGCATTTTGGGTCTTGCGGCTCTATGCAGAGCCTAGGGCCGCAAGACTCAAAAGCCACTTTTGGCATAATAATACACTGAGAATAATTTTTCAAAACTAATAACTGACTTTACCCCCAAACTAGACAAGCCATTTTGATAAAAATATGACCATCACCACCTGACAAGTCATCATCATCAGGTCTTTTTCTCTCGACTGCAGGAGCACGACCCTCTCTGTCCCACCGAAGCCACACTTGGCGTTAGCAGCCAGAGGACTTGACCTACACTCTCCACGCTGCTGGCCAGACGGGTTGGAGAGGACTCATTGTATTCCCTAAGTCGCCTTCTACAATAATCACGGGAGGACTTGGAGTGGTCCTATTCTACTCTGCCAGAAACCGCACGACAAACCTGACAATATTTAAACAATAACAGAGATTTTCAAATCGGTCCAGCCGAACAAAAGTTCGGTATAACTGCAGCTATTTCTTTTTAACTGACTCAAAAAGGAGAAGGTTATCAATTCGTCGTGTTTTTGTTTGTTTTATGTTCACGGATTCTTCGAAGACGCATGGAACGATGTGAAAAATTCTGTTTTTGTTTGAACGTGCATACTTGATAGGTATGACATACAAAATTTATGAAATCGGTTGTGTAGTCTGGCGTTGAAATCGGTTTTTGGTTTAGAAAAATTGTTATACACGCTGACTTTTCAATGGTTTTGGAAAAAAAATTCTTATAGTAAATAAATTCTTCTACCCATATACGTAATCCAAATTTCTGTATGTCATAAGATAAAAAAGTTGCGTAAATGATTTTCGATCGAGACCACGTAGTTATGCCGGCCAAAACAGCTGCGTGGATGTCGATGACCTCCGCCGGCCGGCGGGCGATGTATGGCGGCGGTACTACTAATTGAGTTTTAGTCAACATTTTTTGTTTCAGAATTTTTATTTTGACTAGCTAATTAGGTCTTACTAACGATGCGTATGAAGTGGCCTTCGGCTTCAGAACCAATACAAAGTCACCGTGTATAATATTTTCATCTGTTTATTCATAAACACCGAACGCCGGGACCGATTTGAAAAATTCTTTTTTTTATTGAATACTTCATTCATTTATTTCAGCCGCACAGCGTCCACTGCTGGACATAGGCCTCTCCCAAAGATTTCCACAATGACCGATCGGCATACTTGTCAGGTAATTACTTAAATAGAAAATTTATCAAAATCGATGGTGTAGTTTGGTGTTAAAGTCGGTATTCATTATCATCATCTACAGCCTTGATCATCCCACAGCTGGGAATAGGCCTTTCTCAATGTCACCAAGTCGGTATTCAATTTTAAAAAAATATTTCATCATACAAATTGTCATCTGTTTAGTCGTAAACACTTACCGTTGCAATAACACATGGCAACCGCACAAATAACACAAATTATTACACTAAATACACTTAAATTTACATACACTAAACACTAAACACCATTTTGTCACCAAACTAAAACATTTTGAAAACCAAACTCACACTTTAAAAAAAAAGTATTTTACTTATAAATTATACGACCTTTGCCTGATTCAAATGGCAAAACAATGTTGTTTTAAAATCAGTTGTTATCAGCTAATACTATCTCTTATCAGCGCCGAGTGTTCGGAAGGTCGTTCCTTATCTTTAATCTTTTGCACGTCATATATTTTCTATTTTCGTTTTAACTCTCTACTGCAAATTATAACAAGATTATCCATATTAAAAATGGTGTATGATGCGTAATTACATGTAGATAGCAAAATTAGGAAGACATGGTGCCAAGAACGCAGGCTGCTTTTCCTTTTTTAGATCTCTTAATAAATACCTACGTATATAAGTAGACAGTAATAATAGGTACTTCTAAAATTTCCTTTACGATATTTTTTTTATGTCTTGTTGTGTTTGTTCTAAGTATGTACCTACTGATATTAAATAAGATATAAATTTATATTGATTAAGACTTATTTTAATCCACTAATTAACAATAAATTCCCGCATTCGATTTTAGACTACTAGAGGGTAACTGAGAAACAAAGTTAAAAATATGATCTATGCATAAACAAAATTGACACTGAGCACAGGTAGCAAGGTCCCACCCGTTATGTTTTAAAACCTTATCTGGGGAGTCCAGCTCTTTTATAACATAAATATCATTTCATATCCCACCCTGGTCAAAGATAATATGAAATTAACCCTTTAACCGCGAGCGTCGCATATATGTGACAAACATTGTCGGGCCCATTCCGCGAAGGTCGCATATTTGCGACAAAAAAAATGCTCGTATGGCACATAACTTACGTATCCATATCCGTTTTTGGTTGTAGATAGGTATGTTAGATTTACCATGTCTCGCGCTGGGGGCACGACAACTGATATAAAGTTTCGCGGTGAAAGGGTTAAAGCTATACGAACCACCATTTCGACTCGATAAGAAGAAAAAAAATATAATTTCGAAGTGTGATTTTATAAATTGTAGTGTTACCTCGATTCAATTACGGTCTAGTATGTTTTTTGCGTCTACTTAAATGGCACTAAGCTTTTTATTTATTTATATAAGAGTTTTACTTTGTGGCTAGCTCAATCTGTATAATTTGTTCTTATTTGTTTATTTAATACATAGACCATCTGAAATTCACTTTCTATTACATTTTCAAAAAATTAAATGTAAATTAACAGACACTATTCCCACACTAAGCTTAAAAAGCTTATAAACATTAATGAGACCTCTCCAACCTATCTGGCCAGCGTGGAAAGTGTAGGCCAGGTAGGCGGCTCTTGCCAAGTTTGGCTCCAGTAGTACAGAGAGGGTCGTGCTCCTGCGGTGGAGACTGAAAGGATCTGATGATGATTATGTGCTAATTTTTAGATCCTCATGTACAGCCATTTTTAACCGACTTCAAAAAGGAAGACTTTTTATCCCATGCTGGTCTGGGAGAAATAAAAAAAACTTAGAATGTACCAGCTGCTTCTCTTCCCACGCAGATCGTAAAAGTCGATCAATGGGAATGGGTAAAAATGCAAATCATGTTAACAGGCGATGCGGCTAGCAACCCATCACTGTATTGATTGCTTTTCCATCTTCTTGCCCACCATGACGCTAAAAGTAGCTTTTGGGTCTTGCGGCCCTGGGCTCTGCATAGAACCGCAAGACCCAAAATGCTCTGTCTGCCCCATTAGGGATAAATACGTGATAGTATGTATGTATGTTCAAAAGGAGGAGGTTATCATTTTGTCAGAATGTTTTATGTATTTTTTATTGTATGTTCACCGATTACTCGAAGATGCCTGGATCAATTACTCGCTCGCTGTACTAGCGAGGGTCGTGCTCCTGAAGTGGAGACTTATAAGACCTAAAGATGAACCCACACTAAACAATGTCTAGATGCACTTAACTGCAGTAATGATCCAGTGCATTTTGACCCAGTTACAACATAAATAACCTGGTCAAATGCACATCCTAAACGCGAGTTCAATGGACGGACACTGAAAGTGGGATGTGGGAATTTTGGAGGTGGCTCTACAGAAGAGTTTAATACATTCCCGGACACTCAGCCAAACATAATAGAAATTGCAATTGAATTTCGTGGAATGTAATGATTATTTCAACCAATAGGATTATAAACTATCACGTTTTTAGTAGCCGAGCATTAAGGTTTTTATGTTTTAAGCAGAGACTTACATATATACATACTATCACGTCTTTATCCCTAATGGGGCAGACAGAGCATTTTGAGTCTTGCGGCTCTAAGCAGATAGAGCTCATGATTGCAAGACTCAAAGGCCACTTTTAGCTTGATATGGGCAAGGTGCATGAAGGAATCAAAATAGTGATGGGTTGCTAGCCGCATCGCCTATTAACATGATTCGATGTTTTTCCCATTCCCTCGATCGGCTCTTACGATTTCCCCATACATTCTAAGTTTTTTCTTTTCTCACAGACCAGCATGATAGCCGCAAGACTTAGATGCCATTTTTGGCGTGGTAGGTAAGAACGTGGAATAACTAGCCAAGTGCGTGTTGGGCCACGCGCAGTGTATTTACTTACTTATTCGAAGATACTCCACAAAATGGGTTAGTCGAAAAAAATGGACTCCTACTTTTCATGTACTTCTAACAGAAATTCTGACTCATTATGTTACCGTATCCAATGATTTACGGATCCGCGTCCACTCAAACATTGGATAACAAGTTTGAATACAATTCGTCATTTCTATAACTGGCATTACTCATATTAACTGCACTAAAATTAGTTACAATCGTAATGCACTTCGACTATCATTCGACTATATTTTTAACCGACTTGAGGAGTTTATTGCTTGTTACAATACGAGTGTTATTAGATACTCAGAAATGTATGCATAAATGTAGAAATGTATACTTGAGAAAGAAAGAAAACACTAAGTATTAATTAAACAAAATGTCGAATTACACCTAAGTTTATTAATTATGGCGACTGCCTACCGTTTGTACTTGACGTTATTTAAAAATACAATCATCGATGGCGGTGTACAGTAGTATAACACTATATTGTTACTTTTTTGCAAATAACCCTTATTAAACCCTTATATAAAATTAAATTTATATTAAGTATTATTTAATAGGCCATTTTGACTTAGGTTATAGGAAATAATTAAGTACATATAAAAAAAAAACGACTTATAAATCTTATGATTGATTACTTGAACGTCTTAACTAAATAGATCCCTAAATACTTACCATATGATAGGTATCACTAAAAGCAACGACAGCGATGACGGGAAACTTTGTTTATAGCCTTGAATTCTTCTTTTTTTGTGTCGTCGCGTACGCAGCAATCAGTATCAGTGGTTTGCTGATAATATCAGTAACAAAAACGATCGTTTTCATCAATACGACCTTGCACTAATTGAACGGCATTCTAGAATAATCGTCCATCATTCTCATTATCTTCAATTATAATAGTTTTAAATTACATATCTTATACCTTTAAACAAGCAATTCTTGTATATTTATTTATTTATAAATTTCTGTGATCTCGAAAACGGCTCTAACGATTTCGCTGTAAATTGGTATATGGGGGTTTTTGGGGGTAAACAATCGATCTAGATTAGTGTTATGTTTGGGAAAACGCGTGTTTTCGAGTTTTCATTCGTTTTTCTTTCCACGCAGAATATGGTCGCTGATTTCGTCGCGCTGGGTGCCATTCGCTTAGCTCAGCAGTTAAGGATGCTGACCGCTAGAAAGCGTGTTACGGGTTCGAATCCCACTCGGTGACTTAATTTTGTTTTTTTTTGTGTTTAAGTTTATATATAATTTTTTATTTTGTACTGTTTTTAGACAAGTTTAAAGAAATTTAGTTAAAGTTTGAGATGTAACCGACCGAGCAAAGCTCGGTCACCCAGGTACTATGACACTTAAAGAGAAAATGTACGGGAAAATGTAAGAGAAAATGTTTGCAACCAAGCAATGGTCAATATACAATTTTTAATAATTCAAAAAAAATATTACATATATTTGACCATACCGACATATAACAATTGGCCAAGTGCATGTCGGGCCACGCGCAGTGTAGGGTTACGTAGTTACGTATGCCGACTTTGAGTTCCCACCACTAAAAATGCCAATAAAAATGTCTCAAAACTAATTTTGCATTGAATTTGTGTTAAATTTCCTTCTCCGAGAACATTTTATAAGTTGGTCGCCTATAGCTTTTTGTTTTGCAAACCCTACTTAGCTTTGATAGTTTTCCTTTAAACTTCGTTTTATATACTACTGCTGTAAATTTTTTCACGTGTCCCTCAACGTAACCGTTTAGCAGATGGAGGGTGAGATAATAATTCAGTATCAAGTATTTATTAATAAAAGCCTTACATTGTTAAAAATAAATGAATGAACACCCAATTTAGTAGGAACTAGGATATGATTTTTTTAAGGAAATAAGAAGGATAAAAAAAAAAACATATTTACAAATATACATACAGAAAAAAGTTAACTACTAATTTAGTAGGAACTTACCTACTTTTATGTTAATGCTGTGGCGTGGGTCAAACTAATTCAGTGGGAATTGGCCTTAATTTTAGGCGATAATTTGATTGATGCATGTGTATCGTACGATTCGTACGTGATTTGCACCAACGAAAGATCTTCCTGAAAAACTTACGTGAAAATGTTAAAAAAACTAAAGATTTTGAAATTTTATATTGAAAATGTTAGAAAATCTAAATATTTTTTAAAGATTTTCACGTGACCGAGAATTTTGTTTTTTTTTTACTTATTCTTTTATTTTCTCGTTGCATGTTTTATTGTAGTGCATCAGAAGCCAGGTTGCGCTTTCGACAACTTTTTTAACCCTGACAAAAAAGAGGGGAGTTATAAGTGTAATACTAATTTAATGTCTGTGTGTGTCTATAGAACCGACCTTCGTGGCCGTTTTATATAGGGTTTTCTTACGTGAAAGCCAATTCTCTTGCGATGGTTCATAGCTATGTTAGATGTGTCAGATGTGGAATAAGCTTCCAGCTGAGGTGTTTCCTTTGCGCTACAACATGGGGTTCTTCAAAAGGTGTGTTAATAGGACTCTAAAAGGCCGGCAATGCATAGACGGCACCTCCGGTGTTGTATGTGTCCATGGGCAGCAATGACCTTTTACCATCAGGAGGCTCGCTTGCTCGTTTGCCGACTTATAACATAAAAAAAAATGAAAATCGGCTGAGCCGTTTAAAAATTATTGGGGATTAAGGCCTGAAAGTCAGGGCAAATAAAAGATGGCTCTACGGATATCCAACTAGTAGCGGAACACCGCTACGACTTTGATCATTCCGCTACCCATCACTAGATGGTCTTGACAATCTAGGTTTTTTTAATTTGATAGCAAATAAACTTGTCCGCAATGCGCAGAATCTGCTATATACATATATTATCAAATACGTACCTATATGTATAGTTATACAACGTGGAACCATAGACTATACTAGATCAATATCATCATAATTTCAGCCGCATAACGTCCACTGCTGGACATAGGCCTCTCCCAAAGATTTCCAAAATGACCGATCAAGAGCGGCCTGCATCCAGCGCTTTCCAGCGACCCTGGTCAGGTCATCTGACCACCTTGTAGGTGGATGCCCTACTAGATCAGTATAGCATCACGGAATTGAAATAACAGTAACATTTAAAAAAATTACATTTCCATACTAAAGTGTGCAGCCACCCGGGCACTTTGTATGGGAATGTCGATTTCTTTTTGGATTCCTGACTGTTATTTTAATTTTATTATGCTAAAGTGATCTAGTATAGCCCGTGGTTTGATTTATCACGGTATGTTCCTTCGATGCTGGTCTGGGAGAAATAAAAAACTTAGAATGTACCAGCTGCTTCTCTTCCCACGCAGATCGTAAAAGCCGATCGAGGGAATGGGCAAAAATTCAAATCATGTTAACAGGCGATGCGGCTAGCAACCCGTCACTGTATTGATTGCTTTTCCATCTTCTCGCCCACCATGACGCTAAAAGTGGCTTTTGGGTCTTTCGGCCCTGGGCTCTGCATAGAACCGAAAGACCCAAAATGCTCTGTCTGCCCCACTAGGGATAAAGACGTGATAGTATGTACGTATGTATGTATGTATGTTCCTTCGTCTTCGTCATTGAAGTAAACACGTTAATCATAGACTTTTACCTAAAATATGTGAAAATACCGTTCGTATAGTGAGCGACGTGGGTGGTGTCCATTCTTGTATAATTTACGACTACTTTGTATCATTAGGCCTTTTTGGTGTCTAGATAAACGAGATAAACTCTTGAGTTGTCAGTTAGGTAGTGTATCGTGCATCGCAGACGAGCAAATATGTGCACATTACATCTTTCTAAAATACAAGCTAAACATAGTTCATATAAACATCAGTGAGAGCTCTCCAACCCGTCTGGCTAACGAGGAGAGTGTAAGCTAAGTCCTCTGGCTGCTCTGGCCAAGAATAGCTTTGGTAGTACAGAGAGGGTCGTGCTTCTGTAGTGGAGACAAAAAGACCTGATGATGATGAAATCTTTCCGTGCTATGGAATGATGAAAAAATTTTCAGGGTACCGTACTCAAAGGATAAAAAAGGTGTCCTATTACTAAGACTCCAGTGTCCGTCTGTCGGCCTGTCACCAGGCTGTATCTCGTGATAGCTAGACAGTTGAAATTTTCACAGTTGATGCATTTCTGTTGCCGCTATAACAAATACTATACAACTCAAGAACTGCTAGACCGAATAAAATAAAATTTAGTATGACTATCGTTTAAGACCCGGGGAAGGATATAGGATAAATATCATCCCGAAATTCCTACGGGGAGTGGAGTCCGCGGACTGAGCTAGTTTGTTATAAAATATAGTATCGTTGAGTTAGTATCCCATAACACAAGTCTCGAAGCGTTGTACTAGCTCAATCTGTATAATTTGTCCGTCTACTTTATTTATTCCGTTAGGGATAACAACTTGATAATGTGTCTGTGTATCTATTGTGTATTAATACTTATTTTTATTCTCAAAGAGAATACATACAACTGCATTAACTTGCAAGAAGCCATGCAAGGGCATTGTATGACTGCAATCCTTCGCCTGCAAAACTTGTGCCTTACTTGTACGAATGTATACAGTCATTACGTTTGTAAAGTGTGTCTATAGGGAGAAAACACATTCATTTTGGACTGATTTAGGCCCAACGCAGACAACAGGCTGATCCGTGACGCACTTTTTAGTGTGTGAAAATACAACCCATGGAATCATATGCAGTACGCGCGTCGTGTGCGTTACTGCATATGATTGCATGGGTTCTATTTTCACAGACTAAAAAGTGCGTCACGGATTAGTCTGTCGTCTGCGTTGGGCCTTACTTGCATTTAAGTAAGTACTACTCTTTTTGTAATTTTTAACATCGTTTGCATTAACTGTAACAGTTTTCTTCTATTTTCGACGCTACTGTGACTGTTTTTTTCATGTACTGAATGACTTTAGAGCTCGGTGTCGCGGTGGGAGTAAGTACACATTGCTTTACCCCGTAAGTAGTCACTTGGATGTGTGACCACAAGCAGCACAAAAATTTCTTAAGTCTGACAGTCGCCAAGCCATGTTAGATACCTTTAAGCAGCTTGGTAGCTGACACCAGTGTTTACCACTTACACAAAAAAGGGTACTGACTATTTGGCTAAGAAACATTAGATCCGTGGGGTGCTGAAACCATCAATTTTGTAAAACGCGATGGGGATTAGCTTAGCTATCCATCGGTAAAATGCTACCAGCATTTTGAGCACGTTTCCTGACGCTGATGAAATATTGAGACCACTTTAAGCGCACATGCAGGTTTCCGTGGAATAGAGCCACTCCAAGTCCTCCCGTGAATGTCGTAGAAGGCGACTTAGGGAATACAAGCTAAACAAAGGTTATAAACATCAGTGAGACCTCTCCAACTCATCTGGCCAGCGAGGAGAGTGTAGGCCATGTCCTCTGGCTGCTCTGACCAAGTATGGCTCGGTAGTACAGAGAGGGTCGGCTCCTGCAGTGGAGACAAAAAGATCTGACTGTAAAACATCGTAACCGACACTTTGGCGCCAGCAAAAAACGGCCCAGATGTTACCAGGCCATAAAATGGAACCCCAAACAGCCGCATTAGGTCATCGACACAACAAGTGCCTATGTCCGGCCTGCAAAAAGATCTAGGTCGAAATAGTAACCTAGGGATTATAAATTCGTCTGGGATCAAATTGACGGAATTAGGTCATTTCCGGGTTAACATTACTTGATATTTATTTTTTGTTTATTTATAATATTACTTTTTTCTAAAGAAATATGTTTTATTTTAATTAAACATATTTCTTTAGAAAATTTTACAATATTCACTACACTAATATGTAATGTCAAGTTTTTATGTTTATTACAGTATTATTATTATTTGCTTATGTTTTTTCTAAAGTATATCAAAACTTAAAAAATGTTCTAGTAAAGGTGTACAGTTTCTGATTCGTATGAGTAAATAAATAAATAAAATAATATATACGGAAAAATAAATAAAATCTAAAGTAGAATATATAAGTAATAATTATTCTAATGACAATTTTTATACATTAATAAGTGTACATAATTTGGTAAATTGAATTTTATTTTACGATAAAAAAGAAGAAAAAGTATTTTTGACGCTCTATAAATTTTTGGACCCTGAACATTATCAAAAAGTATTATTAATTATATCCATCATAAAATATTTTTCTTTCTTTTCCGATTGACCAGTATAGTATCACCTTTTGTACCATTGTGGTTAGTAAAAATATCTAAAACTTTTTAAAAAAACCAAACTAATTAGGTAACTAAGTAGTAAACTTAGCTGTACCATTTGACGTCAACAAGTGTGCAACAAAACAATGACGATTATTAAGAGATATTATAATCACCTATGATAATTGAAAGTGTGAACGCCCTGAGAATTAGGCCAACTAATATTCGCAAGTACCCAACAAAGGCCTAATAGTTGTCATAAAATAAATAAACTAGCTTGCAACTAGCCATGGCCCGTTATTATCCAATTGATTCCTCACATAAATCTCAATGGAAACTGGATGCCCTAATAGGGAGCGCCCTTTCTCATGCGCAATTGAGGATGCGTTCTAATATGGCAACACCGAGGATGTTAGAGCACTTGAAAGAGTCTCGAAGGACCAGAAGTGCTATTTTTGAAACGCGGAGTCACCTAAACGAATGGTTTTTTTTATACAAAAAACCGTTCGTTTAGTGACTCCGCGTTTGAAAAATAGCACCTCAGACATGCTTAAGGGCTGTCCATATATTACGTTACACGTTACGGGGTGGGTGGGTCAATGCCATATGGGAGGGTTTATAAAGTTCGTGACGTCACAATACAAAAAGCAATATCTAAAAATTATACGTCAAACGCTGAATTTAAAAATACTTTTGAATAAATAATTTAATTATTTTATATCACATGATATGACGTCTATTTCATATAATTCAAATAAAAACAATTCAATATTGTATTGTTTTTATTTGAATGAAAGATTAAGGTGTTTTAATATTATGTTTATTTTTTAAACTCTTTTTGTTAACTGCGTATAGGTATATTACTATTACAAATTATTTTTTGAGAAAAAATAGAGAACCTAATTCACGAACAACTAATGACAAACAGACAACAAGTTAAGGTTAAGCACTTGCGCAGACGCCGACAATCCGACATACCAATCAAGTCGGTGCAAGTTCACATCTGAATGGTGCTAAATTGGTGCGCAACAAAACGCACAAAAATCGAGAATAGTTGCGCGGGCGCATGCCGGGCTGCCCACCTGTCAGACGCCATTTTGTGGCGCCATCTTTATTTTAGACTAGCAGTCCATCCCGGCTTCGCCCGTGGTACATATATAGCCTATGTCACTCAGGGATAACATACCTACCTATCCAACAGTGAAAGAATTTTTAAAATCGATCCAGTAGTTTCGGAGCCTATTCAATACAATCAAACAAACAAACAAACAAATCTTTCCTCTTTATAATATTAGTGTAGATATTAACCATTCAATTCCTGTCATATTGGTGTGTCTGTCTTTAAAGTTTTTTTTCTACTCCTCTACTGTTATCTGCCTTTTACATAGTCACGAACACTATTATAAGAACATTGATTATTTATGACTTCAGGAAAGTCTATAGTCTATTCCCCATAACAGCACTTGTATCGTTATTTCGCCAAAACGATACTCCTAGCCATAGACTTAGAACCTTTTTTTTTCTTTGAATCTATCATACTGCCAACATAAGAAAAACGTTTTATAATATATTCGTGATATATTCACTAGGGACACGTCAATTTAAAAAAAATAAAGTTTACCATAGATGCCTATTATCTACCAAACATAAATGATGTCATACATTTTCATATTTTTCTTTGTTTATTTTTGTATTTTATTTAGTAAATATAGTCGTAGAAAAAGTATTGTATGCAACGTTGTATAAGTACGTCAAAAAATGCTCGATGGCGTCTTCTTACGATGCTCGCTAAAGCTCGCATCGTAACCTGCGCCACTCGCATATTTTGAACCCTCTTATACAACTGTTGCATAAAATACTATTATGAAGTTGTCAAGGAAGGAAAAGGAACAGGTCTTTCTTTTCCTTCCTTCGTTCACGGATGAAGTAAAAGAAAAGGCAAAAGTTGTGTCGTATAGGGAGGTCAAGCATTTAGCGGAAAATAGAGAGACATGGAAAATACTCCATGGACAAGAACCTATTTCTTAAATTTATTAATACTTTTAAGTGTTTTGGTGCAATGAAATGTTCCTGCCTAATGGAGCAGATATTACGACATTTTAGTTTTAGTTCTAACTAGAATCAGGAGTGCTATTTTTCATTAAGGGAATCACCGAAACACAAAACGTGTAGTTTTCCAACTCACCACTCGCGTAAAATACCATTTGGTCATATTTTGAAACAGTCTTGTCAGCGAAATATAATATTTATTTAAGCAGAAAACTTCGAAAATGTATCTATGGTTTTCTAAAAATATTACCATGATAAAAGCAGCGTGAATCAGATCGGAGGTGCTATTTTTCAAACGCGTAGTCACTAAACGAACGGTTTTTTGTATGGAAAAACCATTCGTTTAGGTGACTCCGCGTTTCAAAAATGGCACTTCGGAACGCATTCTCCATTAGAGGTTTCTTTGAATCTATGCTACAAATGTCAGAAGTGGTCAAGACTACTTGTTGCAAATTCTTCGCATACGATACGACCGATTCAAAAATGCGCCCGTTTGGAAACGCTCGCGCAAACAACTTGCACATTCATAATGTGACAAGTGATTTCAAAAATGCTTCCCCTTGGCAGTTAAATCAAAAAGGGACTCTGCGTAATGGTGGACGAGAGTGATGCGTTGCTAATCTACAGGGAAAGATAACCAGTCGGTACTTTCTAGGTTTCTTTTTTTTCTCCCAGACCAGCATCGAAAAAGCAATATTTTGGACTACCCGAAGCCCGCGACTTCATTTGCGTGGACTTCATCCAGAAAATGCTCATCAGGCTGAACAACTTTTGCTAAGGTGACATCTTTATATTTCTTATAATTAACCTGGATCATTATGGTTTTGCATCAGGTGTTCCATTTAGCAAAATCAACTAAGTATACCCTATATATTGCCCGGGCTTAACAGCTATATAACAAAAAATGTTCATTCGAATCTGTCCAGTATTTACGGCAATTAGCGTGTACAAACAGACAAACAGACAGACTTTTTTTATTCTTACTCTATTACTATGACTCCATCGTCCCTTATATTTTTTATAAATATATCCAATGTACAGACACATTTTTTTTACTGTTTTAATATATGATTTGTACGTACCTAACATCAACATGTCTGTGCTGCACACAGATGTGTATAAAAATATCACGAGCCAACAACAAAGAAACCAAATCGGAAATACCTTGTTAAATAACACAATTTAAATTGCAAATGAGGACACACAGACAGACAACACAGCTGTCTAAATACGGCACATAAATATAACGCAAAATATGAGTTCTAACAAAATACAGGGTTACTTTTTAAACACTAGCAACATTTTTGAAGCAAGTTCAGTCTTTAACACTAAAGCATTTTCTATAAAAATATATCGAAAATCGATAAAAAAAAATCGCCTTCCTTTACAATTTCCATTTTGCTGAGCGCTGTTGGTACGGAGAGCCAATTTTATTTTCGTTTTTCAAATATTGTGTTAGAAAGCATCCCGGACTGTTTAAAAAAAATGGCTCCAAAAATGGTAATAGGTGTTTAAAAAAGTAACGGTGTATACTCATACTCGTACCAATGTTAAATAAAAAGCTTTCCCCAAAAACTTTATTGATTATATAAAAAGAGGATACTTTTATCTGCTTTTCGGCTTACTTCACTATGATGGACTGATTCTTGGTTCCCGGCGGAGTAGAATAGGACTAGAACCACTCCAAGTCCTTCCGTGGACGCGACTTAGGAAATACCTCGGAAATACAAGCTAAACAAAGCTTATTAACATCAATGAGACTTGTTCAACCCGTCTCGCCAGCGAGTAGAGTGTAGGCCTCCGGCTGCTCCTGCCAAGTATGGCTCTGGTAGTACAGAGAGGGTTGTGCTCCTGCAGTGGAGACAAAGAGACCTGATAATGATGATCCTTATTTCAGTATCGAGTTTGAGTTCTTTAGGATGTACTGCATCTTGAGATCCTAAAAGCCCTATAAATTCTACTTCCTACTAATTTTATAAATGCGAAAGTGAGTTTGTATATTTGTTTGTTTGTTACCTCTTCACGCTTAAACTACTGAACCGATTTAAATAAAATTTGGTATGGATATAGTTTGAGATACGGGGAATGACATAGGGTACTCCTTATCCCGAAATTCCCACGAGGAGCGAAGCCCGCGGGTACAGCTAGTAAAAAATAAAAATAGGTTTGTGACCAAAATGCATTCGTCGATTTGGACGTGCTAACAATCATGATAATTTACGACATAACCGTAACCGGACAATGACCCGTCGTAAACTGACGACCGTTAACAATGTCACATCGGAATCACAAATCATAAACGTAACCGTTTTCTTAGAAAAATTGCTTGCCTTTGGTGTTCGTGTACGCAAGGGGCCAACACTGGTGTCAGATTTTTCAAGCTACAAGGCATCTGACATAGCTTGACGACTGCTATACAATGATGACAGCTGGGACCAACGGTTTATACGTGCGTTCCGAAGCACGGAGGAGCTCGAGAAATTTATATGCCACTTGTGGTCACTCATCCCAGTGCGAACCCCGCCCGGTGTCGATTTGTGTAAGAATATTAATCAAACAACAAAATGGTAAAATAGAATAATGAGAAATAAATATTTTTGGGGTAGCTCCCATACATGTAAAGTGGGAGTCAACTTTTTTCGATTAGCTTATCGTGTTGGGTTGCGTTGAATAGGCCTTTCAAAAATATTGTGAGCTTGTTAACACCACTTTTCGATTTAGGGATCTGTTTTTAAAATATTTCATTCGCGCCCTCAAAGTCGGCACTCGCAACTACGGAACCCTACACTGCGCGTGGCCCGACACGCACTTGGCCGGTTATTATATTACCCAGCATGTTTTAATAGATCAATAGGTTAACTGGTTGTTACAAAGTAGAGATTTTACACTGTAAATACCTATTACCTAAGAATTTCCCACCTGATTAGTATTAGTTAAAGTAACTGCCACATGCACATAATAACCGTCTCTTTAACTGGCTAGTTAGTTTCTCTGGGACTCTTGAAGTGTCACCACAGATTATTGAGTAAACAAGTAAAATTAAAAGGTTTGCAAGAGCTCGACGTTTGATTTAATCGTGTATAATAATCTCTGTAATGGCAAGCGTAGTGTAGAACATGTGTATGTTCCTAAAAAGTGGTCAGACGATCTCAATCAAGCCACTTATATCCTTGGGAGAGGCCTATGTCCAGCGGTGGATGTCATACGGTGATGAAATAAAATCACAAGTTTGTAATTATTCGTAGTAATTACAATGTTTATAATTGCTAACTTGTGCCTCTACTTTTATGTCACCAAAACATTCAAAACTAAAAGCCGACTTCACCCCAAAACCACTCCAATGATTTTGATATGAAACCACCTGACTCTTTTCACCTGGCTCTTTCAAATAAAAAAAGAATTTTCCTAATCGTTTCACGCGTCTTCGAATAAATTGGTGAATATATATAAAAATAAAATAAAAGATCGTGATGAACTGATAACCTTTATAGAAATCGGTTATTTAAATTTAATAAAAAAAAAAAAATAGCTCAAAAGTGCAAGAATAGGTGTGACTCTATTCGAAATTAAAAAAAACATTGTTACATTGTATTGTACCTAATCTATTACACCAATGAAAGTCAAAAGTTGATCTCCTGCGAGTTACCTGCGCTTACCTGCGCATTACTCGACTTAACACATCTTTAATTAGCTATTAACAATAAAGTGCAAAAAAAACAACCTGACTTTAAAAGAAGATTTATATTAAACCAAACCGACTATAACGAACACCAACACATTTTTTGCTACTAACGATACCTATTATGCTAAACCATGTAACTCGTACCAACGTACCAACGGTCTTGCATACCAAACCAATAGTTATTGCCGTCCCGGGAATCGAACCAAGGACGCCCGGTGCCTGACATATCGGCATCTCGGCTATTGTTGTTTAGAGTAATTGTTCTGAGAATTTCAACGTATGCGTCGATGTTAATACATTTGATATAAGATGCCTTAGTTAAAGATACTTGAGTAGAATAATGCTATAATTTTTCTAAAGTGAAATCCGACTTCATCCCCAAACCACTCAACCGATTTTGATAAAATTTCTATAACTCTACCTCGCAAGTATACCATTTCAAACAAATAATCGGTGAGCATACATTTTAAGAAAATCTTGACGAATTGATAAACTTCTTCTTTTTGAAACGCACGCTAGGAGAGGTCTATGAATTTTGGCTTTGGGCAGACGAAAACCGGGCTCTGACTGCCCCGTCAAGGATAAAGACCTGACAGTGGTGGTATCCGACAGTAACTTGGAGATATAAGCATAAAAGGAATCCAAATTTTTTTTATTTTCTATGAAAGGGTTTGGTAAACTTTGACGTATAAAGAGATTGCAAGCCTTAGCCGATTTGGCTCATGGTCAAAATAAAACCATTTTGGTTCGATAAACGATTTCAAAGCAAATCCGACATAAACATGCCTAAAACCTGACCTACCCAACGTCGCTGCTGTTTCCTATAAAAGGGATTAAAAGATATTTTGGATCGCTACCGGATTCGAATCAATCAGAGTGAGACAGACAGACACTTTTTGGGA
Organism: Acrobasis consociella; assembly: GCA_963555685.1. NCBI lineage: Eukaryota > Metazoa > Arthropoda > Insecta > Lepidoptera > Pyralidae > Acrobasis > Acrobasis consociella. The sequence continues at coordinate 16,432,140 of OY743124.1, read as the reverse complement.
CATGGGAAAGAGACAGAACGATGTTTTGAGTATTAATATAATGTGGAATTTGGATCGAGCTTGTGAACGTTAACTGGTTTATTTTTGGATGTGTTAGCTTTTAGAGAATTTGTGTCATACCTACATCGTGCCTATTTATCGCCGTATAAATATATATATATATGTAATTATTTTTCTTTCTTCTCATTAAATGGGACTTTATGGTATGCGCGAAATCTCTGCCCTAGCTGTAATGTTCCATACAAAAAGCAATAACGTCCCCCTTACGTCCCTCTTAAACATAGGCCAATTTTGATATTTGTTGATATATAAGATATGTAGGGAATTGTAGGGCCATGCGTTTTAATTTTAAGGAAATATTGCTTACGACAAAAGTTAGTAGCATCTCAATATCCATATTTTTTAATAAAAAAATACCTCGAGCGTAAACTAAACCGAATTACTAAAAGAAAGTCCAGCCTTAGATTAAGGTGTACCGAAAACATGAAATAAAGGGATGAATGTTTCCACCTGCACTGCACTGGTACTCCCCAACAAGTGCACTGTCTGTCTGTCTGTAATTTAGTCGGTCACAGTTCCCCGAACAACTTAGTGATTAACTTGTTGCTGATTGGTATTTCCGTTTAGACGGTACGGTCGCTGCGTTAGACGCTTTTGAGTACACGTTAAACAGGCGATGCGGCTAGCAACCCATCACTGTATTGATTGCTTTTCCATCTTCTCGCCCACCATGACGCTAAAAGTGGCTTTTGGGTCTTGCGGCCCTGGGCTCTGCATAGAACCGCAAGACCCAAAATGCTCTGTCTGCCCCATTAGGGATGAAGACGTGATAGTATGTATGTATGTATGTTAAACTTTTTTGGCAAAGTCAAATCAAACACGGTTCTTCTGTTACTGACAGAAACCAGTGCGGTATTTTCTCCAAGTTCCTTTGCTCAGCTGGTAGCACGGTGGACTGCAGGTCGTGCACAATGAAACACTTTTCTCTCTTCACTTGTTTATTCCACGAGGCTCACAATGACACTGAAGTACAATCTACTTTTATCCTGCCTTATATTTATACATTCAAGCCACATTTACATCTTTCTTAAATGAGGGTTACTCTATTAACCACCATAACTGAACTAGTTTGTCCCGAACTGTAAGCTCGTGAACCCCGTATCTCGGCAACCCCTTGACCAATGAACAACCCGGTCAGTGCAAGTTGGAAATGGCCTTTTTCAAATTGTCCTGGGTCTTGGATGTTTTAGTTAGAAAACAATCATACGAGGCAAGTTGAGTATTCTACCAGTTTAAAAAGAGAAAACTTTAAATAAATTTTGACAAAAAAATCAGCGCTCTTAAAATCGGCAGCATTAACGATACAAAAGAAGTTTTAACTAAAATCTATAAAAATATATATTTTTTAGGATTAAAATAATAGGCTTAGCGTACGGTTGTAATTTTTTATGAACACCTACAAAGGGCAACTTCTTGTAATTAAAGGAATGAAGACTTTTTATAAATTCTACCGTAAGCATCTAATCCAGCGTGCATAGCACGAACACAAACAGCAGTTACAAAAATAATACAGGACGTGCTTCCAACTAGATGTGTCCCATCACTGCATTCCTGTCATCGAATAGGTGGTCTCACATTTCTTACATTCTTTTGCTGAAACACTCTTTCTTTCAAATGCTTTTCGTGGCTGTAAGTGGCTGTGGTGGCAGATTTTGCCAGGCATCTTTCATAGCTTAGCGAATTTTACACAATATTGATGAGCTCTCGATCGAAATAACATTATTATTAAAATATACGCTAAACAAAGCAAAGGGACACCCAGCGGCTCGGTGGGTCGACGATATCAGGCAAGTTGTTGGTAAGAACACAGCAGCAGCCGCGGACAGAACGGGATGGCGCAGACAAAGGGAGGCTTATGCCCAGCAGTGGGTTATTGAAAGCTGATGATGATGATGATGAAACAAAGCTTATAAACATCATGAGACCGATGTGTCAGCCAGTGTGGAGAGTGTAGGCCAATCCTCTGGCTTAAATATGGCTCTAGTAGTACAGAGAGGGTCGTGCTCCTGCAGTGGAGACTAAAAAGACCTGATGATGACAATGATGAATTATATTACATTACTGCTCATCAAAATATAGAACCCGGAACACCTACAGTCAACTGTAGCAAATTAATTAGTGATTAAACTGGTTTACCTTGATGTGACGCATTGCGCACCGAACGTTTCATTCAATACACGGTAAAGATGTAATTTGTGTTTATTTATTTAACCCGTTTATTTATACAATTATACAAGGTGGAAGGGTGTACCTGTAATAAATCGAACCACTTGCTAAACTCCCATGCTGGTCTGGGAGAAATGAAAAAACTTAGAATGTACCAGCTGCTTCTCTTCCCGCGCAGATCGTAAAAGCCGATCGAGGGAATGGGCAAAATGCGAATCTTGTTAACAGGCGATGCGGCTAGCAACCCATCACTGTATTGATTGCTTTTCCATCTTCCCGCCCACCATGACGCTAAAAGTGGCTTTTGGGTCTTGCGGCTCTATGCAGAGCCCAGGGCCGCAAGACCCAAAATGCTCTGTCTGCCCCATTAGGGATAAAGACGTGATAGTATGTATGTATGTACTTGCTAAACAAGATTATTATAGTAAAATTAAATTAAAATAACAGTCAAAAAACAAATAAAAATCGACATGCCCATGCAAACTGTAGTAGTAGGCATACATGATATTCTGCTTCTATGAAGTGCCATACTTGTGCTAGGGCACCAAGACCCAAAGGCCACGTTTATGGGCCGCGATGGTGGGTGAGAAGGTGGATAAAAGAAGCAAATAAATATGTAGTCGCATCGCCAAATATAATGATTTGAATTAACCCATTCCCTCGATCAGTTTTAACGATCTGCGCAGGAAGAGAAGCCGCTGGTACATTCTAAGTTTTTACTTTTATCCCAGAGAAACATAGACAAAAACCGTAGGTATACGGCTGTGGCAATGACCGTCAAATGACGGATATGCTACTGGGGTCTTCAAATGCTACTACTTTTTGGAACGAAGTTCCTTTTCGCACGGTACGGACTTGGCGGATGGGGACTACGCGAAAAAAGGTGTGAGAATTTTCCGTTCGCTGTTTGCAATAACTTTATTGTACCAAAACAAATAAATACGACCTTCTTTAAAGGCTGGAAAGGGCTCCAACTTCGTTCCAACCAAGTGTTTCACGACACTCGCTTTTTTTCTGATCTTTATCCCTCAGTAGTTAATATGATGCTAGTAGAGGTAGCTATAAAACATTATCAAACAAATATAAATAACATACTAATTAACTATTTCCTTAGGAAATATCAGTAATGCACTTATAAAAAAGTTGTCCGCATTTTACTGGACAAAGTTCACAGTGGTCGAATGAATTGGTCGAGAGGAAGTTCAAAGATGCTAACATTTTTTCGACCGACTTCCAAAAAAGGAGGCCCTCAATTCGTCACGATCTTTTTTAACCGACTTAAAAAAGGAGGAGGTTATTAATTCGATAGTATGTTTTTTTTCTGTATGTATGTGACGCGATATCTTCTTCAACCGTGGACCGATTTAGATGATTCTTTTTTTTATTTGAAAGCCCTTACTCCCAAGTTGGTCCCATATTAATTTGATGAAGACGTGATGAAGAACTTCGGAGATATGGAGGAGACTCCTTAAATAAATTGAAATCGGTTGTTTTCTTTTGTTAAAAATTGAATTTTTTAATGCATGTTTTTTTTACGTGTTTTCCCTGAATATTCGAATTATTCGAAAACGCCCGGACCGATTTGGTTTTTTTTTTGTTTTGTTTGATAGTATACTTACGACTCTTACGAGGTGGTCCCCTAGGAATGGGAGTGAAGCCGGCTTTTAATTAAGTTTAAGTTTTTAATTAAAAATTATTGGTTTGGTTTTAAAGGGCATGCTTGCCAGGTAGATTTTATTAAAAAACCTTTGTTTAGTTTGGTGTTAAAGTCGATTTTTAGTTTCAAAAAATATCAACTTACCAGTCTTTTTCCAATTTCACACTTGGCCAGTAACACTGAGCAGTAAGCTCAGTGTTACTGGCCAAGTGTAAACTGGACATATGTCAGCGCTTGTCTAGAAGTGACGAGACATTCCACCTAGACATAAATCAGCGGTTTCTACTCGACCACATAACTTGGATAAAAGCTACTGGTTCTAGCCGATAGGTTGGTAAATAGCGGCTATTTTTACCTAGAGTATTGCATAAAAATTATTAGCAAAGTGAAAACCCAGTTTTTTAGATTTTACTTAGTCATAGTTGGTTTCTAAAACTGACAAACGTATATTTATATCTTATCTTATACTTTTAAACGAGCAATTCTTGTATATTTATTTATATATTTATAAATTTCTGTGATCTCGAAAACGGCTTTAACGAATTCGCTCAAAATTTGTATATGGGGGTTTTCGGGGGTAAACAATCGATCTAGATTAGTTTTATGTTTGGGAAAACGCGTGTTTTCGAGTTTTCATGCGTTTTTCTTTCCACGCAGAATATGGTCGCTAATTTTGTCGCGCCGACTGCCTTGTTTTTAGCTCAGCGGTTAAGGATACCGACCGCTACAAAGAGTGTTACGGGTTCAAATCCCACTCGGTGACTTACTTTTGTTTTTTTTTTATGTTTAAGTTTATATATAATTTTTTATTTTGCATTGTTTTTTTTAAACTAGGTACTATTTTTTCAAAGCAATAACCGACTTTACCCCCAAACTACACATCCGGTTTTGATAAAACTTCTATGGGATCATCTGGCAAGTATATCCTTTAAAAAAAAAAGAGAATTTTCTAAATCCGTCCAGGCGTCTTCGAATAATTGGTGAACATACATCTTATTAACAATGAGGTAAAACGAAACTAGTTTGTAACTTTAAATAAAATTCGTCAGTTTTGTAAGTTGTTTTTTTACTCTCAAGGTACAAACGTTACCAAGGTTAATTTTAATCTATGAATAATGTTGTACTTAGAAACTAATTAAAACACTACACAACCTTATCCCTAATGAGATCACAATTTTCTGTTAACGAAATAAACATTTTTTTATTTTTATTTTTATTGAATTGAAAACTTCTTTAGCGGCGTTGTGCACTTTTTTGGAATGGGTAAAAAATTATAAACTCGCGTCAGGACACGTGGCCTGATCGAAAATTCGTAAGACGGCGCATGGCGCTTGCGCGAATGTTCGTGTGTGTTTATGTTACAGCGTGCTACGCGTATCCATGGATGGTGACAGCTGATGGCTCGACCGTCTGTGTAGTGGCCATACTGCTGTGTATTTGAAAATGATTTTGTTGAAAATGAATTTGGTCATGCTTGTGACATTTGTGACAGATTGTGGTTCAGAAAAGATTTGTAATATTTTATACTGATAATTAAAGCAATTCGTGCAAAATTATTCCCTAACCATTCCAAAATATCAAAAATGCACAACGTTAATATTCAAGTTTTCACTTCTGCCGGCACTCCCAGAGTGCAACCCGTCGTTTTTTTTAATGAGACAAACAGAGCATCATGGCTGCCAAGAACCAATTTCTGTTCCTCTGGCTAAGTACGGCTCTGGTAGTACAGAGAGGGTCGTGCTCTTGCAATGGAGACTAAAAAGATCTGGTGATGATAATGACGACGAATGATGGGTTGCTAGCCGTCGCACTGCATCGCCTATTTACATTCGCATTTTCGTCTTACGTTCCCAGTTCCTTAGTTGTGCTGCTTCGAAACCCGGGGTGCACTTTTCTAAGAAACTACATCTCATCATCAGGTCTTTTTATCTCCACTGCAGGAGCACGACCCTTTCTGTACACTACCAGAGCCATACTTGACCAGAGCAAACAGAGGACTTAGCCTACACTATTCGCGCTGGCCAGACGGGTTGGAGAGGTCTCACTGATGTTTATAAGCTTTGTTTAGCTTGTATTTCTTAAGTCGTCTTCTGAGACATCCACGGGAGGACTTGGAGTGGTCCTATTCTACTCTGCCGGAAACCACACGGCGAAATTATAGGTAATATTTATAAATTCAAACACCAAAATAGTGATTAAAAGTGCATTTTGTTCACTGTTTTCAGTGAATAAAGGTAAAGGTCTCATTGATGTTTATAACTTGTTGTTCTACACGTCTCTGTGGCTACCTAATTATATGATTACATCGGTCAAGTCACACAAGTTAAAGGCATATGATGAGTCAGCAGTGAGCATCGTCCTACGACTAAAAATAACGCGATTGAATTCGCGGAATTATTGTTCCATTAATCACAGCTTTTAAGCTTAATGAGAGCTTTAGCATTGAAGTACTGCATTACAAATGATCTTATTGCGAATTTGAATTCTCATAATGATGTCATAGGATCTATAACTCTGTGATAAGGCTTATTAAAGGACCGACGACTAACTTAAAGACAAAAAAGTCTGGCTTGAGCTTGGCGCGAGTCGCTCTTAAATGCTTCTATACTTACAAATGTCATAATTTGGTCTACCTAACCTACGAAATCTACAACTCGACATTATTTTAAAATTTTGACATTCTAGAAAATTAAATTTGGATTATGAGAGCCAACAATGTATTTCTGTCTAGTATTTCCTAACTCGTCTTCTACGACATCCAAGGGAAGACTTGGAGTGGTCCTATTCTACTCCGCCGGATACCACACGGTTAAAAATTAACCAAAAATATACACAGTAAAAATAGCCTAATTTTTCTTATTTTAAATTTTTCCAGTACTAAATTAACCTTGACTTATTTCAGCAATGATATAAGAAATTAATGAATCACATACAATTCCACTAAACCTATTTTCCTCAATCATTTCAACCTTGACCTATTTCAGTCACAACTTTACAACTTAATTCACGCAAAATATACGTCATATACCATACAATTTTCCTCCAACAATAAACGTCATTTGTACAGTGGGCCAAGGTCGCTCTGAGTCAATATTTGCAGTACAGTGGCCACTGTTAGCTTGGACTAGGAATGTTTGTAGACTTTCTTCATATTTATGGGGGCGACCTTCAAGGCTTGGGAGTTGGGACATGCAATGCATGAAATATTTGGTGAATGAAAAAGGTATATAAATGTATGGGCAACAAATTAAATATGTTCCTTTTATTTTATTTTTATTTATATAAAAACTTTTTGAGCCAAAAGCTACAATAATTGGACTTAATGCTAAAGCATTCTCTCCCTGTCAACCTTTAGGAAAAAATATATTTATGATGATTACCAAACTAAAATACCACCTTGATTTTTAAACAAATATGTTTATGAAAACCAAATTTTTTTTCGTTCCTACAAGCCTTATACGCGTAAAATCAATAGGGTTGTGTGGTTTCAGTACAGGTTCCTATGGGCACCTTTTAGGTGAAATTTTGGATAAGCAAACCAAAGTATGCAAACATACTTGATATCAAACGAAAGGGTTAAATTTGTACATTAAGAAATCTGTTTTTTAATAAAAATCGATTCACCTAATCAAAAATTCCGAGGTGAACGCTTAAAAACTCAGGATTTTTAGGGTTCCGTAGTAAACAATGAACCTTTATAGTTTCACCCTGTCTGTCTGTCTGTCCGCGGTTCTACTCAGAGACTATAAGTACTAGAAGGCGGGCATTCGCAACTACGGAACCCTACAATGCGGTTATTTTTAATTTGTTTGTTAAGTAAACTTGTTTAACATATATTGTCCCACTCCTGAGTAAGTTAAGAAGTTTGGAAAAATGTGGGGAGTTCTTTGCCTAGAAATAGGACTACATATACATCATTCATCATCATTTCAGCTGCATAACGTCCACAGCTAGACATAGGCCTCTCCCAAGGATTTCCAAAATGACTGATCTAGAGCGGCCGGCATCCAGCGCTTTTCAGCCACCTTAGTCAGGTCTTCAGACCACCTTGTGGGTGAGTGTCCAGACTAAAAAGTAACTCTATACTCCTTACACATCACTCTAAAATCCCCAAAAATATCTCCAGTAAGTCTATTGGGTTTAAGAATATACATACATACATACATACTATCACGTCTTTATCCCTAATGGGGCAGACAGAGCATTTTGGCTCTTGCGGTTCTATGCAGAGCCCAGGACCGCAAGACCCAAAAGCCACTTTTAGCGTCATGGAGGGCGAGAAGATGGAAAAGCAATCAATACAGTGATGGGTTGCTAGCCGCATCGCCTGTTAACATGATTTGCATTTTTGCCCATTCCCTCGATCGGCTTTTACGATCTGCGTGGGAAGAGAAGCAGCTGGTACATTCTAAGTTTTTTTTTTAATTTCTTCCAGACCAGCATGGGAGTATTTAAGAATATTCCCATTAAAACTACAGTTACGTCACAGCCAATCGGTAGTTCTATTGGGATGAAATATCCCAGCAGTCCTACTGGTGGACTACTGGGACTAGCTATGACCTTTCACAGAGGAAATAAGGAAAGCAATTGTCCAAAATTTCCGCGCCTTCCTCCTCATCTCCGAAGAGCAAGGTTGGGGCCTCGACAACATCTGTTGCTTTTGCAACGCCCCCTATATGGCCAAACGGGTCATTGCTGTACACACGACCTTATCCGACCGCGCACGCGATGTGTGCGTGTTTTAAATTAAATTTATTAATTGAAATTGGTTTCCTGGGTTAAAAATAAAATTAATTGAAATCGTTTAAAATAATATCAGTTTTTTTTTGTAAATATCATATTTATATAAATATCCTTTGTAGTTTTGATTGCTTTTGTGCCAAATAAATTTGACATTGCTCTAGATATTTTTTTAGGTTTCTGTACCCAAAGGGTAAACACGGGACCCTATTACTAAGACTTCGCTGTCTGTCCGTCTGTCCGTGTGCCCGTCTGTTAGTCACCAGGCTGTATCTCAAGAACCGCGATAGTTAGATAGTTAAAATCTTCACAAATTATGTATTTCTATTGCCGCTATAACAACAAATACTAAAAACAAAATAAAGTAAATATTTAAGGGGGGCTCCCATACAACCAACGCGATTTTTACAGATAATGGTACGGAACCCTTGGTGCGCGAATGCGATTCGCACTTGGCCGGTTATTTTTCTTACTTACCCTTTCTCTACCATCACGTACTTCCGGTGAAGGAAAACATCGTGAGGAAACCTGCGCACTAGTTCACTAGTGTGTAATAATGACAGAGAAGCAGCTGGTACATTGTAAGTTTTTTCTTTCTTCCCAGACCAGCATGAAAGACAAAATTGAATCTACCCTTAAATTAAGTTAATTGATATTTTTAGACGTAATAGGTTACAGACACAATGAATATCTATATGAACAAATTAAAAAACCCCCGACTTTCAAGCGTCAACCTCAATAACTTTTGAACGGCTGCACCAATTTTCATTCAACATAGCTAAGACCCACCTCAAGGAATAATTTCACGTAAAAAAACCGCATCTAAATTGATCCATCCGCGCAAGAGCTACGATACCAAAGACTGACACACAGACAAAAATTGGCATCTTACTTATTATCATCATCAGGTCTTTTAGTCTCCACTGCAGGAGCACGACCCTCTCTGTAATACTAGAGACAGCCAGCCACGCTGGCGAGACGGTTTGGAGAGGTCTTATAAGCTTTTTTTAGCTTGTTTTTCCTAATTTAATTCGCTTTCTACGACATCCACGGGAAGACTTGGAGTGGTCCTATTCTACTCTGACTAAACACGGTACATTTAAAACATAACGTGAAACTTATAACACCTCTTTTTGTCGGAGGTTAAAAGGTTCACATCCTTCCGACCAGCCGCACACAGAAGCACAGAAGTACCCATAAATAACAACTTAAGATAACATCTCCACACCGGAGGTCGAGAAAGCAATAACTCAATCAGGAGACTCATGCGACTGTTTCTTCATGAGCAAATTGTTTTACTGCTACTGTCTTGGGGTACAAGGTATAAGCGGTAGCGAGTTTCACACATTCCTCTTTTAGGCGTCAGATATACGGGACGAAACTTTGTGCGACGAACGCGCGGTTGCGCGCTCTGATTGGGTGTCAGATATTTAAAAAAATAACTTTGCTATCTAATAAATTAAGTTTTTCAGACCCCATTGCTGTTAAATTAAGATGACCCCCTCCTCTTCTCGTAATATGTAGATGGCTCTTATGATTAAACGAGAACTTTTCTTAAGTTAATTTCAGATTTAATTAATCCATTCTGATCTGGCAGAAATAAATGCAGAATTAACTAGCTGCTTCTCATCATCATCGTCAGCTCTCAACGACCCACTGCTGGGCATAAGCCTCCTTTTGTCTGCGCCACTGAATCCTATCCCTAGCCCTAGCTATCCAGTTTTTTCCACCAATCCGCTTGATATCATCGACCCACCTAGCTGCCGGACGCCCAACACTCTTCGCTTCTCATAACACGCAGATATTGAAAGCCGATCTAGAGAACGAGACGATATTTAGACGATGACGCTTCTAATTCTATTTTTCCAACTTAACGCTTACCATGGGGCTAAACATGACCTTTGGGTTTATCGAACCCAGGCTTCGTCTACACTGATCTTAGATAAAGCCTTTCACATACATATACTAGTATATGTTATATGTATACATAAACTATCTCGTCAGAAGACGCAGAAAGACTTCACTTCCTTCTTTCAGAATCCCCCAACAAAGTAGCTTTTCTGAATAAATTCAATGAAATTTTAATATACAAAGTGCTTGTAAAGGTTTAATTACTGAATAAACATTTGAATCTTTAAATCTTTGAATTTTAGAATCACTTGCCGCTTCTTTTTTATAACTTATTGTTATTATTATTACTTATTAGTCTGAGTTTAGGCTAGATCGTAATATTATTAGCGTACCTAATTATTTTAGCTAAGTAGGTACGTTAAGAAAGGGAAAAAAAAACTTGAGAGGTGTCAAGGGACACCTGGATGGAATGAAGTTCCTTTCGATTAATTAGTGAAGGAGAGAGAGAGACAGACAGAGAAACACGCGCACGCCGCATGGCTTACAACTATAGCAAAAAGTGTCGTTACAACTTTTGGTCTTAATTTTTTCCGTCTAGCCTCCTTTCGCAACGCGCGATAAGGAACTTCGTTCCAAAAGGCTTGCTACTTCGCTCATGCCTTGTTCCACCGCCTCTTCACCAACTAGCGACCAGCCAAGTGTCAACAATTGTGCAATTGCGGCAATCAGCCGATAATTGATGGAAAGCAACGCGAATCAAATATTTGCATACGTATTGCTACCAACTTGTTTGTATGTCCATTTTGACCTTGCATATTGATGTTACCTAAGATAAAGATAGGATACCCGCCTGCGTTAGAAAGGTAATGTTTTTTGGTATGTATGTGTATGTGTTTGGCATGCTCTGCAGCCTTTACGGCTTTATGAAATCTAGCTAGATTGGTTTAATTTGTCAAAATAAAAAAGAAAACACAAAATGACGGATTTTTGGCGTCAAATTATATTGAATAGGGAAAAAAATTAGGAATTTTATAAAATGTTTAGAATAAAAATATACAATCAAAAATCTGTATCATTTTCAAAAAAAACAAGCTTTCGAAACAAATAATTTTTCAAAACTAAAAATCGACCTCAACACCAAACTACACAACCGATTTGAAAAAAAAATTATGAGACCAACTGACAAGTGAGGCCTTCCAAACAAAAAAACATGCATAATATCACGCCTGTTTCCCGCAGGGGTAGGCAGAGACTATGGACCTCCACTTGCTACGATCCTGACAAACCTCTTTTGTTTCATCTAAACTCAATCTTTCCGATTACTCGAAGACGCGTGGAATAATTTTTTTTTCACATAAAAAATAATTTCTAGTAAAAAATATATTTATATTTTTTATTTATGTTTTCAACATTCGAATGGAATTGATATGCATCTCTATTTTTGAAATTGGTTAAAAAACAAAAATGACACCATATAAAATAATTAATTCTAGACTGTCTATCTAGCATTGTACCTACTCAGTAAAGCACCAAAAAATAATCAACCTAGTTATTTGCCCACTGCTTCGCTCGCTATTCTAGGAAAAAACGCAGTGAAAGCTTCCAAACGTAATGCGTTAGTTGATTGAATTTCGCAACTTTTTCATCCGGGTTTACTTACAATATATACTGTACATTACTGTACATTATAAGTAGGTAATTAACAATAGGCTATTTGACAGTGTATGTTTTCGGTTAATATTTTGTATAAGGTCTAACAAAATATCATCATCATCATCATCATCATTTCAGCCGCACAACGTCCACTGCTGGACATAGGCCTCTTCCAAAGATTTCCAAAATGACCGATCTAGAGCGGCTTGCATCCAGCGCCTTCCAGCGACCTTGGTTAGGTCGTCAGACCACCTTGTGGGTGGGTGTCCTACGCTTCGCTTGCCTGTACGTGGTCGCCATTCGAGAACCTTTTTGCCCCATCGGCCATCGGTTCGTCGCGCTATGTGTCCCGCCCACTGCCATTTCAACGAGCTAATCCGCTGGGCTATGACATTGACTTTAGTTCTCCTACGAATCACAATTAACAAAATATAGGTACTAACAATTTTTGAAGGGTCAATTCAATGCGTGATAGTAAAAAACTTTCCCTAAGAAACATACTCGTATGTCGAAATATGAAAAATAAATTTTGGATTTACATGGGAGGGAAAATGATTTTTGGATTTATTTAAATTGTATGGGAGGCATTCCCATGCTGGTCTGGATTAAAAGTGGCTTTTGGGTCTTGCGGCCCTGGGCTCTGCATAGAACCGCAAGACCCAAAATGCTCTGTCTGCCCCATTAGGGATAAAGATGTGATAGTATGTATGTATGGGAGGCAAAAAATTACATTTCATATTTCGATATATTTGCCTTGGGAAAAGTTGTTCAGTAACATGGACTGAATTTACCCTTAGAATAGTTTCAGTAAAAAAGAATTATCAAAATAGATTTAGGCAAAAAATACCCCGTTTTTTGAAGTCGGTTAATAGTACATATACGTACATACTATCACGTCTTTATTCTTAATGGGGCAGACACATTTTGGGTCATGTAGCTCTAAGCAGATAGAGCCTAGGGCTGCAAGACTCAAAGGCCACTTTTAGCTTGATGTGGGCAAGAAAGTGGATAAAGTCAAGTATGACAAAATAGTGATGAGTTGCTAGCCACATGCCTATTATAAAATGATTCAAAATGTTTGCCCATTCCCTGGTAAGTACACATAGAATATGTAGTGTACCTCTAACACATTCACTATCACTATGACACTGGCTCACCTTTACACCAAGACACGTCCGCTCTGTACGACATCTACTGTTAAACTGAGCGATCCGACTGCCGCACAACGTTCTTATATAACGTACAACTAACGTTCTACCCTCGCTGCATTTGTGAGTGGGACAGCATATGTATCTTTTTATAGACACAGAACACTACAGAATATAGAAGTAGTATAGAACTTACCAACAACCCTCTGACGTAGTTCACCACTGCACTACACAGTCACACGCACATCAAGTGTCGGTTCGAATCCTAACATCACTACACTGCACAAGTATGAGCTGTCTCGAGAGCTGAAACAAAAGAAAAAAATATATAAATATATAATGCAGTGTATGTAAGTACATGATAACTTATATTTCGTAGAGCAGCAATGCTGGTGGCCGCATCTTTTTTTTTTAAATTAGTTTACGGCTCTGGTAATAGTCCTTTAGAGCCAAGCTTTATTTTTTACTTCTTTATTCCCAACCCTAACCCTAACTATACAATCAAAGGATTCTAGGTACTTTGATTGCTTCAAGGGAGCTTTTGGCGGCAAATCTTTACGAGCCCATTGGTCCACACACCAAACTATTGATTCTTAGCAACACTATTTGCTACCACGTAGATTGTAATGTGCAATGCGGTTGGCAACCTATCTATATCTATCTATACATATAATAAAACAGTAAAACAAGTGTGTCTGTACATTAAATATATTTCCAAAAAAAATATTGGGGGCGATTGAGTCGTAGTGTTAGAGTAAGAATTAAAAAAAAATGTCTGTCTGTTTGTCTGTTTGTACTCCGGAAATACCGGACGGATTCGAATGAAACTTTTTTTGTTATATAGCTATTAAGCCTGGGCAACATATAGGGTATAAATAATTTTGGAAAATGGAACGCCTGATGCAAAACCATTATGGTCCAGCTCTAAACTATAAGAGATATAAAAATGCCGCCTTAGTAAAAGTTGCTCAGCCTGATGAGCATTTTCCAAAGACATAAAGTCCACGCGAACGAAGTCGCGGGCTTCGGCTAGTTTGATGAATAACCTTTAAAAGTAAATGTGTTAGTCCATCTAATTTCAAAACGAGTTTTCGCCTAAAGTGGCCACTTTTGGCGAAAACTCGTTTTAAAACTAGACGGATTATCAATAATACTTTCAAAGGATAATCATAAAATAATTTAAAGATCTTTCTATAAAATGTTGGAAGTGAAATTTTTAATAATCACCATATTAACTTTTAAACAATTTATTTCAAATGAGGTCGCCACTTCTGCTATCATTTCACGTTAAATTTAAATTAAAAAAAAAAAAAACAAACAAACACAGACCTATCTGCATTAGGCTTTTGGCGCATAGCGTGTCGTCTGGCAAAGTTTGATCATTGTCGGCCCCCGCATTGTAATTTACAGGTTTTATTGCCTGCTTTACATCCATTTACATTTTAAAGGGGTTATTGGGAAATTTCGTCGCGGAAATATACAAGAAATTGTTGTTTTTACATGCTATTACTTCATACATACATACTATCACGTCTTTATCCCTAATGGGGCAGACAGAGCATTTTGGGTCTTGCGGTTCTATGCAAAGCCCAGGGCCGCAAGACCCAAAAGCCACTTTTAGCGTCATGGTGGGCGAGAAGATGGAAAAGCAATCAATACAGTGATGGGTTGCTAGCCGCATCGCCTGTTAACATGATTTGCATTTTTGCCCATTCCCTCGATCGGCTTTTACGATCTGCGTGGGAAGAAAAGCAGCTGGTACATTCTAAGTTTTTTTATTTCTCCCAGACCAGCATGGGAGTTACTTCATAGATGTAGTTAATTTATGCATTTTAATTTGTAACATTGCAGGTTCAGAGTCTTTAGTGAATTAATGTTCCTGCTGTTTCTCTGTTTCGTGCTGGTCTGAAAGAAAAGAAAAACTTTACTTCTCGCGCAGATCGTAAAAGTCAATCGAGGTAATAGAATCATGCTAGTAATCCATAATTTGATTTCTTTTTTCCACCTTCTCGCCTATCATCATGCAAAGTGGCCTATAGGTCTTGCAGATCTGGGTTTTATCTGCCCCATTATTGATTAACACAAGAAGTTCTCACGGCTCCGGAATGCTTTACCCATTGACATCAGAAAAATTCCTACTAAATTTTCTTTTAAATGAAAAGTTTACTCATGCCCACCTTTTTACATTCGTTTTCTTCATAAAGTCGTCATCATTTTGTTCTTCTCTTCATAGCTATATATATATATATATATGTTAGGTAGTATAAGTAGATGAATATGGGTGTATTGTATAAGAAGATAATTATGCTGATATTCATATATAATAGGTATATAATGTAAGTATATTTTATAGCTTTTCATGTATTATAATTTTTTACCGTTTATCGCTATGGTTGACTGGGAGAGAATGCTCCATTTGCTAGAACTTTTGTACTTTGAAACAATAAAGTTTAATAAATAAATAAATAAATAGTGTATAAGAATATGTACCTACTCATGATGAAAGTAAAAATGCTTTTTCTTTCATTTCAGTTCCTAGTTCTTTTACAAGTGAAAGTGTTTGTGTGTTTGTTTAGTAAGCTTTCGGAATTTACACGTAAACCAGTCAGCCCTTGACCGGGTCACTCCAATGAGTAGGTCGGGGAAATTATATTTACACTAGCTGTGCCCGCGAGCTCTGCTCCCTGTGGGAATTTCGGGATAAAAGAGGGCATAAATTACGCGAGACGGTTTTGAGGACTTTTTGAAACTTTTCTTGACTCCTTCCCCACCCTGATTATCTCACGTAATTAATGGAGGCCCCCTAAGTCCTTCCCGGGATCTGAATTTCTCAAACTATCTATATAAATAAAAAATATATAAATATATAGGGACAAATTACACTGATTGAGCTAGCCCCAAAGTAAGTTCGAAACTTGTGTTATGGGATACTAACTCAACGATACTATATTTTACAAATACATATATAGATAAACATCCAAGACTCAGGACAATTTGAAAAAGGCCATTTTCCAACTTGCCCTGACCGGGGATCGAACCCGGGACCTCTGGGTGGCGGACTAGTATGTTGACCACTACGCCACGGAGGTCGTCAATATAATGTGTATGCATAGATCTAAGATACTACAAGATATAACTACCTTATTGTAAAATGAGACCAGAAATGAAATGTCATGTCTGACTTTTAAATGGTTGTACCTACTACACGCCACGTGCTTTGTCGATATCGATAAAATAATGTATTGTGATTATGAATTAATGTTCTTGTTAATGTTATGACAGTAAATATAAACTTAAAAAAAAACAAAAAAATACATAATACTTAATATATATAGGGACAAATGTTAGGATTAATATAGGGAAATAAATCTTACTAACGAAAATGGAAACTCAATATCAAATATTCAAAAATGTAATTTTACTCAAAAAGAGTTTGTATTGCACTGATGACAAAAAATATTGACTTTTTATCGATACATATTCATGACATAAAATGACGTCAATAATTAGTCAAGCCCTAGCGGAATTAGATACTTTTATATTTTATGCAATTTATTACTGAATCCCTTAAATAACTAATTAATATTGTGTTATCTTTAAATGAAAATATAAAATGCATGATTTTGAGTGGTTTTTTGGTGAAGTTGTGAAGGAAATAGTGACTAACTGGAGAAATACGTGTCTGGCAAAATTACCTGTGAAATGTGTATTTACTAGGATTATTGTTCGTTGTTGTATCACAGTCGGTAAAGCTGCAAGATACCATCTTTCCAAGGTAAGGAAACTTATGGAAAAACACAGTTTGCTATAAGAAAAATCTAATTTTCATTTGACACTTTTTAAACTAGGATTACCGCGGTTGACTTTCATCCAAAAGTTGGCTCATGTCAATGTGATCGCTATCTGTTTTGCTCTTGCGTTAGCTACATTTACGTATTTTTTGTCGCACTCGGCATGTTCCGTCTTCTTACGTAGTAAAAAAAAAATCTATGTCTATGTGTGTATGTAATGTGTAAATTTCATCTAAGTCTATTCAGACTTAACCACTTTACCACTAGAATATCGACAAATAGTTTAATAAGTGGCACATAACATATTCTAGACGCCATACACCACACGTCCAGTTCCTGACGTCATCGTCATCATCATCATTCATTTCAGCCGCATAACTTTCACACGTCCCAAACGCCATCTAGCTTCTGCTTAAACCTATCCATGGATATTTTAAGCTATTGCATAGCTTCTATCGCGGGCCTTGAGCGCGGGAAGCGAATCCAGAAATTCCGTAACGAAAAAACCTCACGCTTCCCACTCCGCCTACCATGTAGGTTGCCGCTTCGTCTCCGTCGTCCGTTTGCGACGTTGCCGTCCTTCCTTGTAAAAATTCACCGACCGAACGGAACCACCTTAATGCAATAGCTTTACCGCGGCAGTCCCCGAGTGCCACACGTCTTTTTTTTATATATGTATCTTTATTTTACTTAATACACATAAAGTCAATTAATAATTACAATTAAAACCCGCCCTGTATTGTTTCTGGTGCAAAAGTGCCCAAAACGCTAGCTGCATTACCACGCTGTATTGCAATAGCCATCCTTTACACCAAAAACGAGCCAGAGCGAGAGTCACCATTTTGTTATGGTTACAACTACGTTATATCCATGGATTGTTTCTGGTCTACACTTTGGGTTGCGGAGGTCAGGCGGCAGTCGCCCTGTGTAAAAACCAGTAATTTCGACAAATCACTCAGGTTAGGTAGCGTATTCCGGGCTCTGAAGCTCGGATAAGCTCGGATGATGATGAACGTTCATTGCTGGACATCTAAGGCCTTTCTCAAGCATTTCCAAAATGACCGATCCTGTATACACGTAAAACAGTACAATCCTCTCATACCTACATCCATACAATACAATACAATGCGTATGCCACCTCTATACATAACAAAAGTGTATTTTGACCCGTGGCCTCAGGAAAGTGAATACGTGTGTAAAAGTAAAGTTTTGCAACTGTTACGGCTTATTAAGAAAGCCTTATGTTTAATTTACATAACTTAGCACAAACCATGACAATCTTACTAAGTATTTAGGTATTTATTTATTAAATCTTTATTGTATAAAATGTAGATTTAATGCTAATGCATTCTCTACCAGCCAGCCTTTAGGAAAAACAGAAATACATTACCTATATGTTTAATAAGTATATGTACTGAAATTAGACGGTCCAGCGCTGCCCTCATTTGAAAGGAAACGGAGATATCATTGACCAAGCCCTAGATAACCCTTCAAACTATTTTATGACTTTATGACCTGAATGTAAGGCTTTTCTACGCACATTAGCCAAAAGTGGCAATTTTTCGCAAATGTGCGTAAAAAAGATTCACGGGTTCATTTTAAACTGTAAACAGTAGTTCATAAAATAGTTTGAAAGGTTATCTAGGATTTGATTAACCTTCCTTAAGGAAATAGACAAGATAAATAGGAATATCCTACGTTGATGTTGCACAAAAGATAAAACATTGAAATGGACTTTTTACCCACCAGCCAAATTGTGCAAGTTCAGTCCATGATGCTAAACTATTTTCTAAAAAAAGTTATAAAAATCTATAAAAATAATTCTTCCCCCTATACAAAATCCGTTTGTCGGGGCAAGTTTCTCGATAATTATTTATGTGGAAAGTAGTTCAGTTTACGTAGTAACTTATTAGTAATCCCATGCTGGTCTGGGAGAAATAAAAAAAATTTTGAATGTACCAGCTGCTTCTCTTCCCACGCAGATCGTAAAAGCCGATCGAGGGAATGGGCAAAAATGCAAATCATGTTAACAGGCGATGCGGCTAGCAACCCATCACTGTATTGATTGCTTTTCCATCTTCTCGCCCACCATGACGCTAAAAGTGGCTTTTGGGTCTTGCGGCCCTGGGCTCTGCATAGAACCGCAAGACCCAAAATGCTCTGTCTGCCCCATTAGGGATAAAGACGTGATAGTATGTATGTGTTTGTATTATTAGTAATCTGTGGTTCAATAATGGACAGGACTAACTCCAAAATTTGGGTTGTAGCTTTAGTCACCCTATCTATATATTTCGTTATACGCCATATTTAACGCGCTTGCCCAACACCTTATATTAACCGCTACATAAAGGTTAAACGGTGTTATTAACATAAACTAACATTTACATATAAATTGTTCGTGCTAGTGATAAGTTTCGTCTATAACGAACGAGAATTTGATTAACAAATATACTTACCTATTTATATACTTTTACACTGTCACGTCTTTATTCCTAATGGGAATGGTAACTGCCTCCGTGGTGTAGTGGTTAGAGCGTTCAGCTCATACCCGGAGGTCGCGGGTTCGATTCCCGGCGGGGGCAACGACTTTGTGTTGTTGTCCTAGTTTGGTTAGGACATTGTAGGCTGATCACCTGATTGTCCGATAAGTAAGATGATCCGTGCTTCGGAGGGCACGTTAAGCCGTCGGTCCCGGTCACTGTCTTTGACATTGGTCTTTACCAAAAACCATGTCAGAGGCCTTTAAGGCGGTTTAAAAACTCTGACACTAGTGCTAGTCACTAACACACACGATAAGAAGAAGAAGCATGATGGTGGGCGAGAAGGTCGAAAAAGGAATCAAAATTTTGATGAGATGGTTTCGTCCGTATTTAATATAAATTTAGGAAGCCTGAAAAATCTGATACTGGCGTTCGTCACTTTATAAACACCTTTATTTTTCATATTTCGACATATGTTCCTTGGGGAAAGTTGTTCCCTGTTACAGACTGAATTCTCTCTGAAAATAGTTTCGGTATATATTCGGTGTTTCGGTTATACCTTATATATTCGTAGTTATAGCGCAGTAGGCATACGAAAGCACATATCATAAACTCTAAAAACACACTTTTTTTTAGGTTAGTCATGCCAAAAGCCTTTAAAATGTATTATAAATCAAGGTTGAACCTTAGCATAGCTAATGCCTCAGGCGCCTGCAGTGCTCTAACGATCGCAGGCGCCCAGTAGCGCCGCCAAGGCCCTGCGTGGGATGGGTGGGCGCACCCAGCCTATCACCTGTGTCGAGTTATAAGATAATATCGGTATTATTGATGAAAATATTAAAATGTTTGTATTTCAACACGGTGTGGTGACATTTGAACGTCACGTTCGTGGTTTCTTTTATTTTTAGTTCAGTATCTTATTGGAAGAAATACATGAATTGAATTCGAATTGATTTGAATTTGAATTGAATTGAATTAAGTTGAATTTGAATTAAAATTGAATTGAATTTGATTTGAATTTGAATTAAAATTGAATTGAATTTGATTTGAATTTAATTTGAATTCAAATAAACCTGAGAAGTTCGAGTTAAATCATCATCATCATAATCAGGTCTTTTAGTCTCCACTGCAAGAGCACGACCCTCTCTGTACCACCACAGCTATACATCGCCAGAGCAGCCAGATGAGTTTGGCCTACACTATCCTCGCTAGCCAGACGGGTTGTAGAGGTCTCATTGACGTTTATAAGCTTTGTTTAGCTTGTATTTCCTTAGTCGCCTTCGACGACATCCACGGGAACACTTGGAGTGGCCCTATTTTACTCTGCCGCAAACCGCACGGCGTTGCCGGAAACCAACGCAATATAATTTATTTTATTTTTAACCAAAAAAAGAGGTCTGTTATAAATTTGACGCTAATATATGTATGTCTGTCTGTATGTCCAACTGTCTGTCCAACTATCTCCCTGTGGCATCGTATTTCAAAAGTTATTATACACTAAATTTAATTGAAGATACAAGGGATGAACATAATATGTATACATACACAAACACATAACATTACCCTCCACAGCTTCGGCGAAGTCGGGTAAAACAAGATATCCTATCCTCATTAAGATTCGCGTTGGAAGCTGAATCATTGTTATCTGTCGGCAAGTTCAAAGAGACGCCATCTTGGATGCTGATAGTAGCTCCTTTGGAGTCTTGTTGTGGTTTTGCAGAAACGTGGCTAGGATACGAGGGTTATATATAAGAAGGTACAAAAAAAGGGACTTATAAATAGGACTTCAGTATCATGGATTGAAAATGCTTCATAAATTTGGCTGTAAAATAAAAAGTCAATATGTATACCTATAGATTTAAAAAATATGTAAGTATTAATTTAGACTTGTAGGAAATTAGCGGATTCAGATTTGTATTTTGACTTGTCTTTTTGTACACACACAGTATTACATCTTTATACTTTAGGCAGACAGAATGGCCAATTTTAGCGCGATTTGTCTCTGACCGGTCAAAATATCAGAAAAACTTTTATCCACCAAGTTTATTTGCCATGTCAATAAAAACAGACTTTTAAGCGTTAACCCCCAACAACTTTTGAATGGCCGAACTGATATTCATCAAACATAGCTAATAACCACCGCAAGGAAAATTGCTCGAATCTAAATCGGTCCATCCGTTCGAGAGCTTTCCAATGCTACAGACAGACATAACGTCGAACTTATAACACCCCTCTTTAGTTCCCGGGGGTTAAAAAAAGATTATAAAACAGTATTTTGGCAATGACAAACACTCCACTGACCCACAAACCAGCAATTTGTACTAATTATCGGCAATTACTTATTTTACTGAATTCATAAAACTTTTATGTCCGTACGCACGCAATAACGTGTTCTCATTAGTTATATTATATCACTGTTACTATCTTTCGTGTGTGAAAGTGGCCAACACTTTGTGTCAGATTTTTCAAGCTGCCTGACATAGCTTGACCACTGTCATATGCCAGTTGGTTAAACCAGCCCGAAATAGTGATTTCTGGCGACGTCAAACGAAAAAAGCGTAAAAAAAAAATGTGTTATCTAACCACTTCACTCATAAATATTCAAAAGTAAAGTACTTTAAGTAAAAATAGAATAAAAATTGGTTGAAAACGACTTACTAAGGCGAAACTTTTTATCTGAACCATGTTTTTTTTCAATAAACTTTAACAGATCGTTAAGACTTGAGGTCTACATTTCAACTTATTATAGAAACAAACGAAGTTAGTACTTATTTAATTGTTTAGCGATAAGGCCGCCTTTTGCGCATTTCCTAGTTTTTAAGATAATTATATACTGTATTTTTATCCCGAAATTCCCACAGAGAGCGAAGCCTACGGGCACAGCTAGTAAATCATAATGTACCTCCAATGCCATTCAATCCATATAAAACCAATCATCCGAAGCATTTACCAACACCTGCTTGTCCTAACCCCGATTACTCACGGCTCCTTATACAGACAGACAGACAGCCTTACTCATAGATAACTCAACGACTTTCGGAAGTAAAAAGGTCACGTTATCTTGGGTTTTAAGGTTTACTCAAGGATGTTCTTTGGTGTATTGTGATATTGTGTAGGTAAAGCATACCTTAAGAGTTCCCTTACGTTAAAAAGAATCAAACTTTTCAACACAAACGTAGTCTAGCTTTTATTTTAGAACGACCTGTCAGATTTCGGTAAAATTTTGTAATTTCAAAGAAATAACACATGTTATTGTGTATATTACACTCAAAATGTGGACTTGAAGGAGAATAAAGTTTAAATATCATTTTTGACCTAACAGAATTTGACTATATTCTATTCCAAGTTCATATTTTGACTGTAAATACATATAATTAACTGTAAACAGTACCTAGTTCATGAAATAGTTAAAAGTGAATTTATTTTTAAAAGTACTGGAACCCGAAAAATTCATTCGTTTTTTCTAGGTGGAAAAGTGTCCACATTTAGCAGAAATACATTTTAAAGCTAGACGGTATACCAATAATACTTTCAATGGTTATTCATGAAATAATTTAAAGAAATGTAAATTATCACCATACTTACGATTCAAAAATTAATTTCGAATGACGACGCGCTACTTCTGCAATTAATTCTTAAAAAAAAGAGAGTAAAATTTGCAGGGTTCATAGGGATATATGTACTTATGTATTTTATATAATAATCCTTACATCATCTCATTAAATGAAACGGGCAATTTTTGATAAAAAAAAACTAGTCATTTTTTTCCCACTAACTAATTTCTCAACTTTAAAGTACCTACCTAAAATTATTTAACAAAATGGCAGGGCACAAAAAAAACTCGACGGGTATTTTTGTAAATTAAATATATGACAATCGTAAACAAACAAAACATGAAATCAATAACAATATGGTAAGTACTTAGTTCCTTAACAAATAAAGAATATCAAATAAGCCGGTATTAAATTAAGCCGGGAACGATTCACTTAAAAAACTATTTAACATTCAAATCACACAATTTTACTTACTGGAACGCATCCGTTCATAAAACATTTAACACTCCAAATCAAAATCCACTGTCATTTCAATTTGAACCCTAAGACATTAGTAATAGAATGAACAAATAAAAATATACCGTTTCCGAACTGCTAAATATAAAATTGTTTTATAATGGAATTCGAATTACAAATCAAAATATTAATATACAATTTCAAGTTATATTGTTTATGAAATAGGGTTGAGTTTTAAATGATGATTCCTTTTGACATATCCCGCCGTCCATATTGGATCAGGAAGCGTGTGACAGTTCCAGAATTTGAAAATAGAATCGTGTGGCCGCAAAATTAGGTGACGCCATTGGATGCATTTATTTAATGTTTTATAAAGCCGATTGTATTTTATAAGAATAAAACAAAAACGTATTTTTAACTATTTTTTTCATACTTTTTTTGTCAAAATGGTATTTAAATTATAAAAAGGTACATAAGTATTACGCACATAAGTTTAAAGGTATTAAGTGTATGAAAGGTAAAAAAATACTCGTCCAAAATTTTGTAAGTACTTATGAACTTAATCAAAATAAGAGTGATTTATCTAAAAAGATTTAATTAATAATTATTTTAGTGTAAACTTCTTCACTTATGTCCAATATCATCGACTAAGTAATTAGTACAATATAGTAGACTTTTAGTGTTTATTATACCTTGAAATAAAATCAAACAAAATTCCCCAAAACAAATCATGAAAATTTTCACAACATACAATAAAACATCAAAAAATCTCACATTTCACAAAACTGACAATTTGCAATACATCTACGTAACACCTTTTAGTCTCGGGAAGTCAGTCAGTCAGTCACGTCATGAAAATTCGTCACACATTCAAAAACAATGCGTAGTATGACTGGAATAATGCAAGCAGTTTTGTAAATTACCTGTAAGTATCACTTCTTATAATTTATCAAAACTAAAAACCGACTTTTCCCCTAGACTATACAACCGATTCGATAAAATTTCTATAGGACCTCTTTACAAGTATACCCTTACAAACAAAAATAGATTAATATATGATTTTAAATCGCGGTAACCCCCGTAATACTAATAACAGTAAAATTAGAATTTTTCAAATTGGCTGAGACATCTTTGAGTAACCGAGGAACGTACGTAAAAAAAGATTCTAAAGAATTGATAACCTCGTCCTCGATAAAGTGGGTTAAGAAATATTATTTATTTATAAAAACTTTATTGATCCACAATATACATTTTGTTTCAATCTTTGGCGGATATATGTCAATATGTTTACAATTGGCGGACTTAACGCTAAAAGCGTTCTCTCCCAGTCAGCCATAAGGATAAACAGAGATTATTAGAAATATCTTGTATGATAAAAACTGACAATATTTTGCTTTTCTTTTCGCTAATAAAAAAATCATAGGTAAACGTAGCACCTAAATATTTTAACATCAAAGTAAAAATCTATTTTGAGACGCCAAAATATTTCATTAAAGTCGTAAACCGAAACCGCATAGAGCCGCGGTTTACTAGTTATTAAACATAATTATGTCTGAAATTCATCTTAAGGAAGTCCACTTTGATCTATTTACTACGAGAAAGCGATGGCCCTTAACTGTAGCCAGGGCTGCTACTTTCGTTTTTTTTTCTCTTAAAATTATATATTCATAACTAGCATCTTCGTCTGCGCAGAATTATCACACAATATCTTTATAAATTGTAGCCTTTGTGTTATTCTGATAAGTTCTCTTATCTCTGTATAAGCTACATTATTGTAAAGTTTCATTAAAATCCATTCAGTAGTTTTACGTGATAGAGTAACAAACATCCATCCATTCATACTTACAAACTTTAGCGTTTATAATATTAGTAGGATTTATTTCGTATTGCACTATAAATTCATTTAAAAAAGCAATTAATTAAATGACCCTGGATTCTAGTCAAACAGGATCTGTATTATATTTATATAAGTAGAGTGTTCATAAATTCTTATGCATATTTAATTTTCCGAGTCTCAGTTATCTAGTAATTTTTAGGAAAATACTTTTCAATACCCGAATAGCCATAGTTTATTTTGGGACTAAAGTTCCCTTTTGACCTGAAAGATATGATAAGACTACGCTGGTAGTAGAACTACTGAGTCAATGGAACTAAAAAATTCTCACTAGTTCCATGGAATTATTTTCCGATGGAACTATAGTAAGAATGATCGGAAAGGGCGAAAATTATGTTAATAGGCGATGCAGCTAGCAACCCATCTCTGCTTTGATTCCTTTTTCCACCTTCACGATAAAAGTGGCCTTTAGGTTTTGGGGCATTGAGGTATGTCTGCTTACAGCTTTTACCCAAAATTATGCTCTGTCTGCCTCAAAGAACCGCCTAGAAGGAATGCTACAGCACCGGCCGTGCTATAGCATTCCGTCGCTCTCTCTCGCTCTGGCAAATGAGTTCCAGTGTTCCATCCAACCCTTGAAGAGTCAGCCCTACAGTTAAATGTTATTTTTATTTCGGTCGCGAAACGCGCGCACCTTCCGTCGAAGCTGCTGCTTCCGGAGTTAAGACATTCTCTCTGGAATTTTAACTAAGCTGTTGGATCATATTGTGCTGTTAACCAGAAAAAGACTACCTCCTTGGTCCAGTACTCAAGGTGTTCGCTTTGTGATTCGGTGTTCGGGTCCCGAACGCCATCTAGCGTTTACTCAGACCAATGCATGGATCTACCCTGGTCTCTACCAGACTAAGGTAGACCAGACCAGTAGTTGCGGTGGTCAGATGGCAGTTCGCTCTGTGCATAAACCTGTAACCTCGTGAAATCACCTAGGTTAGGTAGCGGACCCCGAAAAATACCCCCGGATGATGATAATAATATCTCTCGACGGTCTCTGGGTCAAAATAGCTAGTCAATATTTTAAAACTGAAAACTAAAAATTAGTGTTAGCTTAAAAATAGATACGTAGTACCTACGTCGCCATACAATGACCGAATTTTATCATGTTTGAACTTAAAATTGACGACCTCCGTGGCGTAATGGTCAACACGCTAGACCGCTTATTCGGAGGTCCTGGGTTCGATCCCCGGTCAGGGCAAGTTAGAAAATGGCCTTTTTAAAATTGTCCTGGGACTTGGATGTTTATCTTCATATGTATTTGTTGTAAAATATTGTAACACATGACACAAGTCTCGAACCTACTTTGGGTCTAGCTCAATCAGTGTAATTTGTCAGTGTATGTTTATTTATTTATTATTTAAAACTTCTTTTATTTTGTCACATGTATTCGCCTAGCGAATTTATATTTGTATTTGTATTATGGACCTGATGGTCTAAATCAAACAAATAAAGTTCCTAATCCAGCAAACAACAAGATAACCTCCAACCGCAAAAAGCGAATGAATGACAGACCTCGTCTCGGAAGGCAGTTTATCTATATCTGCCATCTGTCCAAGTTTGGACTGAAGGGCGACCGCCACTATTGGAAGTATGATACTACTTCAAGATACATTGTAACATGAATACGAAAAGCAGTGGTCAAAAATTAAAAGTAAGAGCTAAAAAAAATTAACATACATACATACTATCACGTCTTTATCCCTAATGGGGCAGACAGAGCATTTTGGGTCTTGCGGCTCTATGCAGAGCCCAGGGCCGCAAGACCCAAAAGCCACTTTTAGCGTCATGGGGGGCGAGAAGATGGAAAAGCAATCAATACAGTTATGGGTTGCTAACCGCATCGCCTGTTAACATGATTCGCATTTTTGCCCAAAAACAAATTAAATATTTACAAATAAAGGAAGTAAATGAAAAATTTAAAGATTTTATAAAGTTACTTATGGCTCTTTCACACAAGCGACGGCATTACCTATTTAGTAGGTTAACTGATCAAAGTCAAAAGTCAAAAATCATTTATTTGTCTTTGGATATCTGTATCACTTGATAATTGTCATTTTTCTATATCTTCCGATTTTAGTAGAAAAGGTGTTACAATTTTTGTAATAAATTTACATAAATAAATTAATTATCCCGCGAGACCTGTTGGTGACAATTCGTGACAGCTCATGCCAGATGTGACGTTTTAGTGACCGTGACAAAGTGACTGTAGCTGACAGATCTCGCGAACATGCTGAGTCTGCCGGTCGCTCTTCTTTTAGAGCCCTTACTGAACTGAATAAGTGATTTTATATCGCGATTTCAAACATAAATTCATCCTACTTCCCCAAAGGAATTCAAAAATTATCGACTACAAACGGTCTTCATCCAGCTTTATCTAGCAACCTTGCTCAGGTCGTCTCACCACCCGGAGTTTATGTATTAGATCGAGTATCTTTGCTCAGAACTTTTTCTACAAAAAGCGGAGGCCTCGTCCTGGAAGGCAATTTATCTGCCATCTGTCCAAGTTTGGACTGAAACGACGCCACGTTTAATTCAAGTCGATACAACTCCAAGATA
Source organism: Acrobasis consociella (assembly GCA_963555685.1). Lineage (NCBI taxonomy): Eukaryota > Metazoa > Arthropoda > Insecta > Lepidoptera > Pyralidae > Acrobasis > Acrobasis consociella. The sequence continues at coordinate 16,404,140 of OY743124.1, read as the reverse complement.
CTTACATTGTAGCATGAATAGGAAAATAAATCAGTGGTAGAGATGTCGACTTATCATACAAGGCAAGATCAAATACAGAAGGAGGCCTGGACTGAGGAAAATATCGTGCAAAAAGTGCAGATCGCAAATGATGCCGACCTTCGTTGAAGATGACACAGGAAGAAGAAATGTCAAACATAAAATTGTGATGACACTACCATCGACTCCATCACGTAGAATTTTTTTTACTGCTAAATCTATGGTCATAACCCCATATCCCAGAGATATGGGACTTAACCATATCCTTTCCTTCTTCTAACTTTATGATATCTTCAATCCTTGACTTATGTAAGACTTACAACAATAGATAAAATAAACAACCAAACATGGGGTTGGCACAGCCTTAGTTTATATATTGGACTTGCGAAGTCTAATAAACTAAACTATGCCAATCCCGTGAAATCAAAGACGTGATATCTACAGATCCACGTGAAAGGTTATGAAACACTGTTGAACTAAGATATAGTCGCCCCACTTGCAAGACCATGAACTAGTTACAAGGGCCCGAGCTCAAATATTTGTTTGTCTATGGCGAGATATTGGTAGCATGGTTTCTCTTTACTTTGTTTGTGGGAGACGGCTTATATTTTATTGGACTGATCTAGTAGTAGTAGAGAATGCATTAGCATTAAAATGCATCTTTTGTAGCATTGTGGTCAATAAAGGTTGGAATAATAAATATCTTTACGAGTAGAAAATCTGACACATACAGCTAGATGTAGGAAACTTGTAAAATAAAGTAAAATAATCTTTTAAAGATATCATTGAAGGGAAAAGATGACTAGAAAGACCGAGGCATAGCTATATGAAGCAGATAAACGAGAAGGTGAACGTCATGACGTACAGAGAAGTAAAATGTCTGACGGACGAGAGAGACAAATGGAAGAGGATTTATACTTCACCGACAAGAGCAAGTTTGTAAATACTGATGATGATGATGAAGAAACTTATAACCACCACTTTTGAGTTTGTAGTCTTATACGGTCATTTTCAACTACCACCATTTGCTTCCGGTGAAGAAAACATCGTGGAAACCTGCACTACACTAGTGTGTAAAAATTACGTTTTCATTGTCAGTCATTTACTGAAAAACATCGGACACTAGTGTTAGCTTAATTAAACACATTCGAAGTAGCGCACAGAAATGCTTGAAGTTGGCGTCCGTAAGGTAGGTTTGCGATTGCGCCTCTTAAAATGAAAACAATATCAAGGTTGGATCTACAAACAGCAAATGCTTTAATTTCCGCACGCGAAAAAACAGTTCCCTACTCTGCCTTATGGATAAAATACAGCACTACTTATGGCTAAAAGACAATGCTTGTCAATTTTTACCTTTACCCACAAAGTTTCTCATATATTGTCATTGAGTTAAATAAATAAATATACAGGGACAAATTACACTTATTGAGCTAGCCCTAAAGTAAGTTCGAGACTTGTTATGGCATACTAACTCAACGATTCTACATTTTATAACAAATACATACATAAGAAACATAAAGAAAGACCCAGGACAATTTGAAAAAGGCCATTTTGCAACTTGCCCTGACCGGGGATCGAACCCGGGACCTCTGGGTGGCGGAATAGCATGGTGACCACTACGCCACGGAGGTCGTCAAAACGGAGGTCGTTATGGATAAATACAGCACTGCTTATAACTCTATGATAAGGCTTATCAATGGCTACTTTTACTTACAGAGTATCTCATATAGTGTCATTGAGTAGTTATAATTAATACCATTTAATTTTAGGACTAGCTCAATCTATGTGATTTGTATCGGTTGTCTGTGTAGTTCATGAGGTTGACAGGACCGAGCAGAGAATGGACGGACACAGGAGAAGCATACTATAGTTTCTTCCGATTGGATACGGAACCCTAAAACCTTTCAATAATACACAAAACGAGTCTATAAAGCTAATAGACATCAGACAAAAGTGTTCAAGTCGTAGGCAGCTGTGCCATTGAGAGGAGAACACACGTTTGACATTCGAGACGCCCACCTGAGGCATTAAGTTGTAATGCTTTGCAGTTGGTCCCACTTGATTTGGATGTAAAGTTGAGTATTTAGGACAATTCTCTGTTAAACGTTGAAGTAAGGGCTTTAGTTAACTTGGAAACCTTGAGCGCTCGTCTGAATATTCATGGATTTTGTGATCGACTCTGAGAAATTATTCTATTATTTATGAAACGTATGTTTTGAATTTGGAACTTTCTTTATTTTTCCATGTTTTATATTAGTTCTTAAATACATTTATTTTAACATTTTATTAATTTCAAAAAACAATAAGTATTACTATCGGAATTATTTTGAAATAATAAATAAATAATTACATATATAAAACGTTGATTCCAGGCAGCTACTAGTCTAGTTTTGGATATTCTTGGTGAGACCTATCATTATCATCAGGTATTTTTGTCTCCACTGCAAAAAGCATGACCCTCTCTATACTACCAGAGCCATACGTGACCAGAGCAGCCAGAGGACTTGGCCTAAACTCTTCTCGTTTGCCAGACGGGTTGGAGAGGTATCATTGATGTTTTTAAGCTTTGTTTAGCTTGTATTTCCTAAGTAGCCTTCACTTGGAAGGTCCTTGAATAGATTTGAGCAAACGCTAGATGGCGTTCAGGCCCCCAAGTGGCACTTGACCACGGAGGCAGTCAGAAATAACACAGGATTGACACAGGGCACCTAGTATCTACGATGTAATGTTTATAAAGTCTATTCGCTACACAAACATAAACTTTAAAATCAACTTATCTTCAAAGCCAGCGAATGACATCGCCGAACCATAAGTCACATCTAGTATGGCAGCAAACATTTTTATAGCGCATAAATCCGACAGACCCATTGACCCTAACCTCCTCCCAGATATGTGTTACCAACACATCAATGAATAATTCAAGCCCTTCGGCCCGAGATCAGATGAAATCCGGCAAATTGGAGATAGCTACACAGTTGTAGAAGTTACAAACGCTGATTGGTGTTTTGAATTGGTAGGGTTTGACAAAAACGGGTTGGATGACCTTCTTCCAGCTTTCGATTGACCAGGTGACACCTCTGGCTGCTTAGATTTTCTATTTTTGTGATGGAAATGGAAAGTGTCCACTAAATTATTAGTCTAATTGACAATTAAGAAGATCAATATTTGTTTAAACTAGGTATGCAAGTCTGGTTAAACTAGTTTTTAAACAAGATCAAGCATCCAAGAATTTAAATATAAGCGAACAAACCGAAGTTAAATTTGTATGTAAGTACAATCACAGTACCTATTTAAATAGTTATTGCAAGATTTGAAACATAAAAACGTATAATACTTTTAAAAAAACACTGCAATGCCGAATGTTATTATTGTGAAAATATTTAACTGTCAATTCATTCTCTGAAAGAGTAGGTATGACATTTAAGTACTTATGTTAAAGTAGTGGAAACAGAAAATACGGTCTCAAGTCAACATAAAAACTATGTAAGTACAGTAAGTATGTAGGTGCTTATTTAAATTTTAGTCGATTGTTTGATCAGTCACAGCAATATATAACTTTTTACAAGAATAAATTTGAAATTCATAACTGATTCAATAAAAAATATGATCCGAATGTCAATTTTAATTAAGACACTGGCTAAATAATTGACAGTTGAAGTTTAATTTTCGAAGTCAATGATATCAATAACTTCGCGGATATCAACTATCAACTTTTTTTATTAACTTATTTGCATAAATCCTGTACACAAAATAGAAATACAGAAACAACCAAAGTAAAAACACTAAGTACATAGGTATTTCATAATAAATGTCTTGCCGCAAACCCAGAAGTGCCATTTTTTAAACGCAGAATCACATAAAGGAATGATTTTTCCATACAAAAAACCGTTGTTCAGTGACACCGCGTTTGAAAAATGGTACCACAGGAGAGGAAAAGAGAAGAAAACAGGTAAAAGTAGAACTAGCAGGCGTGTACTAAATAAACTATACACATATCAAATTTCAATATTCAGTATAATTGTAAGTTGACGTTTTTGGAGAAAATGCTGCACTACAGTTTGTTGCCGCTTCTTTTGTACCTTTCAATTTAAAAAAAAGGAGATAACGATGATGAAACAAGATAACAGATTTTTGAAAGATCTCGTGTTGTAACAGATAAGGTACTTACTGTAATTAATATCCATAAAGACACCATATACCGTATACAACACGTCTTTATCCCTAAAGGGCTACACAGAGCGTTGGTCTTGCGGCTTTCAGCAGAAAAAGCCCAGGGAAGCAAGACCCAAAGGTTCACATGTCAAAGCCCTTCTGGTTACTAGGCGACCAATGCTGTGCAATAATGAGTTTCTTTCGGCGTTTCTTCTCAGCATTGGTCGTAGCGAAGCGCTGGTGTCAGTAGCTTTTCTTTAAAAATTAATTAAATGTAATATATACTCGTTAACTACACGTAATGTAAATTATACTGTCTTTAAACGTCTAATTGCTAAATAAACATTTGAATTAATAATTTTGGAATTTCACTGTGATGTGCGAGAAGAAGCCGCAATGCCTTTTGGCATGAAATTGCATTTTTATTCATTCCGTCAATCGGGTTTTACGATCTGCGCGGGAAAAGAAGCAGCTGGTATGTTCTAATCTTCCAAATCATCAATAATCACGTCTTTATCATCCCTAAAAATCAAACTAAACCTACCAGCATTTTAAATCGATCATTGTTGAGCAGAAACATCATAAGAAAATTCTTCGTAGATTAAAACGAATAAAAATCAATTGAAAAAAGGTAAATTTAATAAACAAAAATAAGATTCTCATATGTTTGAACAAAAACACTATGTTTTATTGAGTTTTATTTCTGTACAACGAAACAATTTTAATTTTATTTTGTAATAAGTTAGTTACTTTATAGGTTTTTATTTAAATTTTCTGTTTTTAGTACAATAAAACTATACCTAATTTAATTACAAAACAATTTTTTTTATACAAAAAAAAATACAATTAGGTATACGTCAATACCTATTGTTATTCGATTACATGTTCATGTGATAAACGTAACTTTCCACAAAATTACCTACCTACGTAAAAATATTTTTCCGAAAGAAAATAATAACATCACTATCTACGATCATTTTAATTAATCTTGTACTGCTTTAAAATGATATCAGCTTATCAGATTTAATAGATAACTACAACGTAAACTAGCAAGCTAAACAACTAGCAAGAAAACACTTACGGAAACGCTGAAAAGCCGCCAAAGAAATTAGCAACGGCCTCAAATTCAAAACATCACTGTCACAATAACTTCCGACTCACTTGCGTAATATTTAGAGACAAAAAACTGACATACTTAAATCGTAGTTTTCGGTAAAGTTCAGAGTTTGGCGCGAGAGACGTGCGGTCCACGCGGCGGCAGAAACACACTGGCTGTTCGAGTGTCCTTCGACTTTCACTGCAAACAATGTGCTATGCGACTTATTTGAAGAGCTTGTTGAGCTTCTGGATGCTCCTAGGGCTTTGGGACATCACTTTTGGAAGGGTTGTCCGTCAGAATGCCTGGAGGTCCTATGGTCTTTTGCATTTGTTTGCAAATAGTGGAACTGGTACGGACGGGTCTTAATACTTGAATTTTCCGGGGTCCAGTGCTTTTAAAACAAATTATTTGAAAGAAAACGAAGATAATATTAAAAAAATTGTCTTAATCCAGTCCTAGATAACCCTTCAAACTATTTGATGAACTACTGTTTACAGTTTAAAGGGAGAACGTAAAGCTTTTCTTCGCACATTTGCCAAAAGTTTCCATTTTTCGCAAATGTGCGAAAAAGCTTCACGTTCTCACTTTAAACTGTAAACAGTGGTTCATTAAATAGTTTAAATGGTTATCTAGCCCTTTATCAGGCTTTCTTAAAGAAATCTTATACCTATAAACAAGCAATTATTGTATATTTATTTATATGTATATTTCCGTGATCTCGGAAACGGCTCTAACGATTTTGCTGAAATTTGGTATATGGGGGTTTTCGGGGTAAATATATAATCGATCTAGATTATATTAGGCTTATGTTTGGGAAAACGCGTGTTTTCGAGTTTTCATGCGTTTTTCTTTTTACGTAGAATATGATATAACCGAGTACTGAGCCCAGGTACTGAGTAAGTTTAATAGAAATCTCTCTTACTAGTGTGGGACAAAAGAAATAACATTGAAAGCTCTGAGATTGTCTACCCAGGGCCGCAAAACCCGAAGGCCTCTGACTACTTACCTCCTCCAATAGTTTCTATGGCGCTTGGTATCTGTTACGTTAGTAATTATATTATCTTTGCCTCTATCTACTTCGTGATTATAATGTATTATGTATGTATATAAGGTCTAACAAAATATACTGAAACTTTTTTAAGGGTGAATTCAGTCCATGATACTAAATTCTTTCCCCAAGGAACACGTATCGAAATATGAAAAATATTTTTTGGCCTCCTATACATTTTGAATGATCAGCTCATCCGAGTTTGTATGGAATGACAAAAATTATTGGAACGAAGTTCCTCATCGCGCGTTGCGAAAGGAGGCTAGACGGAAAAAATGAAGACCAAAAGTTGTAACGACACTTTTTGCTATAGTTGTAAGCCGTGCGGCGTGTGCGTGTTTCTCTGTCTGCCTCTCTCTATCCTAATTAATCGAAAGGAACTTCGTTCCATCCGGGTGTCCCTTGACACCTCTCAAGTTTTTGTTTTTTTCACATTATTTCGACATATTATGTTCCTTAGGGAAAGTTCACAGCACGGACTGAACTCAGTCTTACTATAGTTTCAGTGTCTATTTCTAGACCTTAAATATAGTGTAAAGGACTTTCCACATTAGGTCATGTAGAATATGAAAGACCCCTGTCTTCTTGTCACGCTTGTTCCTTTGTACACACGTATTGTCTCATTTGGCATGACCCCCAATGCCGTAACGTAATATGTAGATGACCCTAAGAGCAATCGCAGTTGGTCATGCCTGCGTGTGGAAAATACCTTTTGCATCTAATTACACTTACATCATAGGATAATTGTTTGATTGTTTACTTCGCCATTTGTAATAAATATGGAGTAGGATTATGTGCTTTTTGCTAAGTTCAGCCTTTGTCATGATCGCTTCCTACTTTTTTGTGTTGTGTAGAACTTTGCTGTAAGTGAGTGTGGTAAATTGGTTGTGATTGTTCGTGTGTGTAAGTGGCCAATACTGGTGTCAGATTTATGGCTACAATATACTTACTTACCTTACCTCCGCAAAACCAACATACCAAGAAGGATTACCTTACCAGCTCTGAAAAGAACGTTTTATAAAAACATTGTAACGTTATGGTTATGAAACAAGGATACATAGTAGTTCTGATAAGAATTTGTAGCCCTATTTCTTGAAGCTGCCTTAAGGCATCTGACATAGCTTGACGATTCTATAATCTTCAAGCCGGATCAACGGCTTAACGTACTTCCCGGAGCACGGAAGAGCTCGAAAATTTTCGCTGGATCGTTTCCTATTAATATGTTAATGAATATACAACGAGGAAGGTACATACCCATAATTAATCGAACCACAGACTATACTAGTCACTATATCATAATAATTATAAAAGAACAATCAAAAATCAAAAATAAATCGACATTTCCATACACCATGCCCGGGCTGCGCTTACTTTCGCATGGAAATGCAGATTTATTTTTATTTTTGACTGTTATTCTAATTCTATATTACTATAGTGATCTATTATAGCCCGTGGTTTGATTTAATACGGGTATGTCCCTTCCACATTGTATAGATATAATGAATAAAGTTATATTTTGAAGATTCAATTAAAATGTGCCGTGTCGTCCAAAATAAGCTTTTATCGGAATCACCTGTAGGTTGACTGGTAGAAAAGGCCCTGGGCCTTAAGAGTCCCTTTGCCCTAGACCAAACTACTCTTTTCCATTCAAAAGTCTACGTTTTATTTCGAAACGACATGCCCTATTTCGGCAAAATTAATTATTGCATATAATTAGTTTTTACAGTCAAAATATGAACTTAAAAATAGAATATAGTGTGTTATATAATTTTTGACCATTATATGGGAAACTTCTACATTCTTATATTTTCTTTCTAGTTCATAATTTTTCAACCGAAACCAATATACAATTACCCTAGATAATTTCAATTTCTTGCAAATTAAATTTTTTTACCGAAATCTGACATGTGGTTTCAAACGTAGACTACGTTTGTATGGAAAAGTCTAGGGTAAGAGAATTCTAAGGTCCGCATGTATTTTTTTTTAATTAAATTAAATAAATAAATATATAGGGACAAATTACTGATTGAGCTAGCCCCAAAGTAAGTTCGAGACTTGTGTTGTGGGATACTAACTCAACGATATTATATTTTATAACAAATACATATATAGATAAACATCCAAGACCCAGGACAATTTGAAAAAGGCCATTTTCCAACTTGCCCTGACCGGGAATCGAACCCGGGACCTCTGGGTGGCGGACTAGCATGGTGACCACTACGCCACGAAGGTCGTCAAATTACATAAACAAAAATCTGCGAGGGAAGAAAAGGAGTTACCAGTCCACCAAAGGGTATTTATTAATTACAAGGCTGTTTGTATCTACGTATCCCATCCATCAAGCCAGTGTCCCTTGCATCCATTTTGGATGCGGATGCTGACGTAAAGAAAATGGCGCCGGTTCAAGGCGCAGGCGCCGCGAAAATGCTCGTTTTCCCAAAAACGGTATAATGTCACGAACGCTGGCTGAAAACTGGTCTCTTTTACTACGTACGATGTATTTAAGACTAGCTTTTTTTCAGCGATCAAGACTAAAGGTAAAAAGTTTCGTAGAAATAAGTAGGAACCTAAACAAGCATCATATATACAGTATGCAATGATTAATTTTTAAAGAATTTTTTTGAGTAATTCAGTAATTCGTCCCATGTACCTACGGCCCATTTGGGACGAAACGCAGAAAATCAAAATTAATCAAAATTTCATTCTGCAATTCGTCCCATTCTTTTTTTGTATGGAAATTTAAACCTTATTAACGCTTGGTACAGTCAGTGAGACAAGAATTAAGATAAATGTATATTTCGTTAGAATTGTTACATTTTGCTGTGGTTTTGTTCATAGCTAAATATAAAAACATTGATTGTGAAAAAAAAATGTTATTGCTGAATGTTTTATCTAAGACAACAGGTAATTGTTTCTTTTAATAAGAAAACGCACAAGTTCAAGTGTTACCGAAATGAATACAATTGGTTGACATGTATGGCTTCCAGATAAGTAAACAATGGATGCGGTGGTCACTTTTGAAGAGGTATTATTTGTTCATTCTTTTGATGAAGTCCGTCCCTATAATAATAAAATGCAGATACCAATGGAAGATATAATGAATTCTTTTGTTTTGACTATTTATGTTTTTGCGGTTGTTTTCAGTAAGTAAACAATGGTTATGGTGATCACCCTTGAAGTAAAGTATGCCAGGATCAATAATTTGCCCGAAATTTACTTTCTAACACAGAATATACAGTTTTATGTGATGGCACATTTAAATTTTGTGCCAAACCTTTTTCTCAATTATACACATTGCATGTTGATATAGGGAGTTCCAAAACTCATAATAATATCGTACCTGTTATATACGCATTACTCCCGAATAAAAAAAGGAAGACATACGAATAAATCCTTAAATCCCGAATAAATTCCTTGTTTTGTATCGAGTCTAAAGAAATAAGAAACTAAAACGGACAGTAAGGCCTAATGTCAGTTTTAGTTTACTAGTAAAAATACTTCTTGATTTTATGTTTTCTGTTTTTTTTTAAGTCCTTTTCTGTATGTAACTATTCTATGATTATTACATTTCTTAATGAAAAATTCAATGTTTATTATTTCTACAACACTTTTTTTACTGATTGTACCATTTATAAACATGGGACGAGTTGCAGAATGAAATTTTAATTAATTTTGATTTTCTTCGTTTCGTCCCAAATGGGCCGTAGGTACATGGGACGAATTACTGAATTACTCATTTTTTTTAACCAACTTAAAAAAAGAGGTTATCAATTTGATTTTTTTTTAATGTATATTTCCCAATTACTCGAGGAGTGTAGAGACCACGACAAATTTTAAAAATTATTTTTTTATCCGACTTCTATCTTATCTATTTGTCGCAATGTTTTTTTATGTATGTTCGCAGAGTACTCGAAGATACTGGACCAATTTGAAAAAATACAAAGAAGATTTGTTTAAAATACTTCGCATATTACTCAGGTGGTTCCATAAAAATTTATCAAAATCGGTGTATTTTTACGTTGAAGTCGGTTTTTATCATCAGATCGAAATCATTACGGAGTTCCCTTACTCTAGACAGAATCAGACTTTTCCATACAATCGTGGTCTAGCTTTAATTTCAAAACAACGTGTCAGATTTCGGTAAAACTTTCAAAGAAATTGAAGAAGAATTTCAAATAAATTGCACATATTGCACGCACTTGAAGGAGAATATAAAGAATATATATCATTTTTGACCATCGGTATGGGAAACTTCTACACCCTTACATTTTCTTTTAAGTTCATATTTTGAATTTGAAAACTAGTTATATTATATGACTAGATGTATGCAATTTCTTCGAAATTACAAAATTTAACCGAAATCTGACATAATAAACGCTAGACTACGTTTGTATGATTTTTTTTTACTTAAAACGTTACGTTTACGTTTAGGGTTACGTTTTAACGTACTATTTAAAAATCTTTTTTTTTATTTGCCTGGCAAATAAACTTATCATTATATTAAATTGTCATCTGATTTATATATATATATACGTGTAGAAATGCAAAAGTTAAGCAAAATCACATTTGTCAAATTCACGTACAAGCATTTGTTTAAATGGTACCAAAAACTTTTAATTAATAATCGAAACAAAAACGTTTAAGAACATATAGGGCACAAATTAATACCCATCCAAATGTTCCGAGGTGGATCACTAACATGTTTTAAGCATTTAAAGGATTATAATGTTTGAACAGCGCCCGTCCAGCGGGGTTCGAATTCCTATCGCGCTTCGATGAGTAAATAATGAAAAGGTAAGACGGAGCGCGATAAAGTTAACGGTACTCAATAGTCTTCGTGTACAACCAATATTCTGACAAATATCTGTTGATATATATATAAAAAAAAAATATATATATATATACAAATACATCTTTGCCCTTGCAGTGACACTGTCGACCAGTTCGGTCACCACGGACTCTCGTGCACGAAGAGCGCCGGCCGAATGGCACGTCATGCTAATTTAAATAATATAGTACACCGCGCTCTTGTCACCATCGGGTTGCCAGCAATTTTAGAACCAAATGGTTTGGCCCGCGATGATGGCAAGAGACCGGATGGTATGACGCTTGTGCCGTGGAGGTTGGGAAAGCCGTTGGTGTGGGACGCTACGTGTGTCGACACTCTGGCGGCCTCCCATCTTCACGGCACGAGCTCTAAGGCTGGCGCAGCTGCAGCCGCTGCGGAAACCCTAAAACGGCGCAAATATGAATGCTTAGGGAATGGCTTCATATTTGAGCCGTTTGGGGTTGAGACTTTAGGTCCGTGGGGACCATCAACTCACAAACGTTTTAAATTTTTTAACAAAAAATTAGTCGAGGTGTCGGGTGACCCAAGGGCTGGCAATTATTTCGCCCAACGAATAAGCATTGCCATCCAACGTGGCAATGCTGCCAGCCTTTTGGGCACTCTACCGCAGGGCAATGATCTGGAAGAGGTTTTCTATTTGTAAGGTTTTTCTTTTTTATTATTATTATTTGTTTAGTATAATTTAGATTTTAATTTAGTTTTTAATTTAGTTTTTAATTTAGTTGTTAATTGAGGAAGATTAAACTGTTATTTAGTGTAATTTGATATGAGAAAAAACTACTTGTTATTATAACCAAGACCAAAAACTTTGCATTCTGTTGATAAGTTACTTAGATAATAATATCACGCCTGTTTCCCACAGCGGTAGGCAGAGACTATGGATTTCCACTTGCTACGATCCTGACAAACCTCTTTATATGTATAATTTTGTTGTCAGTGCAAAACACCAGACCCAATAGTAAAACAATGCATGTCGACCGGATTCCAGTCTGCTCACAGACGACGGGATATACAGTTAAAATGTTAAAAGACAAAGCACCATGCTTCACCAAACTTTATAAGTCGACAATATGTCAAAAAAGCGACATTTGTCGGATTTTGCGACGTTGCTGTTTCATAAAACGTGATAGATTTATAGTTGTAGTCGATAGGATTACAGTGGTAATTGTCTCTGTAATCATAATATTTTAGGACTAAATAAAAAATAATTAAAAAAACAATATAATATTAACTAAATAAATACAACCTAAAATTAAAACTAACTAAAAATTACTTATATTAAATTATATAAAAATGAGGCCAAAATGGCGGCATTTCCGCTTTGAATAGCAATACTTAAACGCTGTCCGAAATGCGCGCCCGCCCTTGGGTCCCCAGAGACATCGATCAGGCGTAATATAATTTCTAAATACCGATAATTATTTTATTTTTCAGTTATATATTATTTTTAAATAGCGCCAAGAGCGGTTTTGTGATCGGCCCGCACGGCGTCTTTATTTTTTTCCTTCGTTCGAGGACTCGTGTACGGCTAAGTGTTCGCATTTGTCAGACAAATATTTGGTATGTCGACTATTTAAACCATTTCGTTTAATGACACAGCCTGAGTCATTTAACGATGGTTTTACTTTCTTTTTAGACAATGGTTTTAGTGATGTCTTCTTTGCAAGGTCAAATTAGTAAAATACCATGGTAAAACTTAACCTAGATCAATTTTATTATGTAGTTACTTTTACTAGCTGTAAAAGAAAAAATCACGGGCATCAATTGTTGGTTCGGTTCCAATCATTTCTGATGGAACAGTTATGTTTACTATATTATTATGTTTTTTTTTTATTCTAGCCTGTTAGGGTGTCCCACTGCTGGGCAAAGGCCTCCCCTTCTTTCTTCCACAGATCTCTATCCATAGCTGCCTGTTGCCATTCCTTTTTGAACCTGTTGATGTCATCGCGCCATCTTCTCCGTGGTCTTCTACGCCTGCGCCCTTCTGGCACCCACAAGGTTGCTTTCCGGGCCCACCAGGTCTGTGCACATAGGTGAGAATGGACAGGATACACATGTCAAGGAGTTTGCGCTTGATACACACGGGAAGGTTGCCCTTCATTAGCGCCTTCATGGACCAGAAGCTCTTCCAGGCGTTTTCGATGCGGCGATCGATTTCCTTATCCTGCCTGTTACCGAAGCTTGCTACCTGGCCCAAATATATGTATATAGTCCTCAACATATTGTATCTCCTGCCCATTCACCTCGATCCTGTGTTTGACGCTATTAGTCATTAATCATTATGTATTTATTATAAAATAATAGTATCGTTGAGTTAGTGTCACATAAGCATAACACAAGTATCGAACTTACTTTGGTGCTAGCTCACTCTGAATCTTTAATTAGAAAAAATCCAAATTATTCAAAAATGAACTTTACCGCTTATCATCATCGTCATACTATCACGTCTTTATCCCTAATGGGGCAGACAGAGCATTTTGGGTCTTGCGGTTCTATGCAGAGCCCAGGGCCGCAAGACCCAAAAGCCACTTCTAGCGTTATGGTGGGCGAGAAGATGGAAAAGCAATCAATATATGGGTTGCTAGCCGCATCGCCTGTTAACATGATTTGCATTTTTGCCCATTCCCTCGATCTTTCTCGGCTTTTACGATCTGCGTGGGAAGAGAAGCAGCTGGTACATTTTATTTCTCCCAGACCAGCATGGGACTTTACCGCTTATAGAACCAACTATAATAAAATTAGATTTTTTTAAAGATTTGAATGAATTAATTGATTTTGGTTCGTATGGCCTTGGGCTCTGTCGACCCCACAAAGGATAAAGATGTGCTTGCTTATTCTTTTTTTTAAACTCAAACTCAAGGTTTCATCTCGATGTTTTCCTTCGCCAAAAGCCAGCAGTGGTTGTCAATAATTTTTCATAGCTAAAAACCGACTTCTAGACCAAACTATACAACCGATTTTGATAAATTTGTATGGGGCTACCTAACAAGTATGCCGTTTTAAACAAAAAAAGAATTTTCCGAATTGGTGCAGGTGTCTTTAAGTAATCGTTGAAAATACATAGAAAAAACTTAAAACTTAAACATTCTGACGAATTGATAACCTCCTCTAGAGGAGAGGATCTAATTTGTGCCAATATGCCAATAAGTCTTACAGACAAACCGGACGCCAGTCTTCTTCTTATCGTGTGTGTTAGTGACTAACACTAGTGGCCTTTGACATGGTTTTAGGTAACGACCAATATCAAAGACAGTGACCGGGACCGACGGCTTCATCGACGGATCATCTTACTTATCAGACAATCAGTTGATCAGCCTACAATGTCCTAACCAAACTAGGACAACAACACAAAGTCGTTGCCCCCGCCGGGAATCGAACTCGCGACCTCCGGGTATGAGCCGAACGCTCTAACCACTACACCACGGAGGCAGTTAACCGGACGCCAGTGCCTTACTTATTTAACTAAAAATTAGTACTTCGTCATTATCATCAGGTCCTTTTAGTCTCCACTGCAGGAGCACGACCCTCTCTGTACTACCAGAGCCTTATTTGGCCAGAGCAGCCGGAGGATTTGGCCTACACTCTCCTCGCTGGCCAGACGGGTTGGAGAAGTCTTATGATGTTTGTAAACTTTGTTTAGCTTGTATTTCCTAAGTCACCTTCTACGATATCCACGGGAAATCCACTTGAAGTGGTCCTATTCTATACCCTGCCGAAAACCACACGATCACGAGAAAATTTGTACTTGAATCAAATAAAATCAAAAGTGATTTCGCTTTTTAAACTCAAAATGGAAAGTTTTCGCTACGAATCGTACCGACATCGTGTCGTGTATCGTAAAACCGTCACGACATTATACAGGTGAACGTCCTTACTCGTAAAAATAAAGTTAAGGCCGCCTCCGACTTTTGTTGTTGTGTATTATTTCACTGCCTATCGTAATCGAATACTTTACGATAACACCTGACAAAAAGTAGTTCCTTAATATGTTTTTATATATACGGCTAAAACCTGAAATGCGGCTAGCTTTAGCCGGCTAAAACTAGGTGCAGCCGGTTTCAGATGGCTACACTTAGGTGTATCCTACTTAACTTCGGCTAGAAGTAGGTTTAGCGTTTATTATTCCGGCTAGAAGTAGGTGCAGCCGATCGCAGGTGGTTAAACTTATGTGTAAGAGTAGGTTCTCTATATTTTAAGATATAACGGTGATAAAATAAAAGACCGAAATAATGAAGTGAAGTTTATATTGTTTTATTGAAACAAGTGACTTAGGAAATACAAGCTGAACAGAGCTTATAAATATCAATGAGTCCTCTCTAACCCGCCTGGCCAGCGAGGAGAGTGTAGGCCAAGTCATCTTGCTGCTCTGGCCAAGTATGGCTCTGGTAGTACAGAGTGGTTTGTGCTCCTGCAGTGGAGAAAAAAAGGCCTGATGATGATGATAATGATATTTTTTTACAATTTAGTAAGTATACAGGCAATGGGGATTACAGAGTCAGAACAGTATAGTTCTAATTAGTCCGTCTTTTAAATTATCCACAAATAATAATAGACAAATATTTTTTAATTTATCAAAAAATTGGAAATTCACAACGATACCGAACATCTAAGTTCTAAGTGGGGGCTTGTGACGTCACGGCTATGTAAAAATCGTACCTGGACGTGACGTTATGCGAAATTTAAATGCGTTGTATCTTTATAAATTTTTGTTTCTCAGAGAGAAAATAATATGACGGGTACAATATGTTTTAATAATCTAAACGGTGGGCCACATTTATTTTTTCTGTCGTCAAGCCTATGATGGAAATTGGTTCTTGTAGATCAGATTTACTTTATGATGGTGGATACTTTAGTTGTCGTAGATTACTTGGTTGCTAACTCTGAAGTTCTTTTTTTGGTTCCAGGTGTTTAGTAAAACAAAGATGGTTGAATATAATTTAATAATTGAAATAACAAACTATAACTATAAAATTACAACAGATGAAGCGCGTAATGTTGTGATTTGAAATCACATCTAAAGTTTATAGAAAATGAATACGAACATAGCTTCAAAAAATCTACAAATTTCAAATTATATTTCAAAACTAGGACTAACGAAAATAAAAATAAGCATAGGTCAGGATCTTATTGTAATTTTTCCCCCGGTCTCAATTTCACGATTTCTGGACGATTCGGATCACCATTGCCTCTTATAACATAAACTGTTTCTAATTCTTCATTGTTGCCATTTTGATTATTATTGTTTTGATTATTGTTATTTTGATTAAGGTTGTTATAATACTCATATTTGTATTTGACATTAGGATTATAAACATTTTGATAAAGTGTATTTTGGGTAGTACTTTCAGGTTGATATTTGTTTTGATACAAACCATATTTGTTATAAGAAGGAATTGTAGAAGTTTCTTTGTAGTAATTAGTATATTTTATGTTATTCTGGGAATTCGGAAAAGAAAATCCTTTTCCTTTCCTAGTATCAGAAAAAGTTGTAACAGCAGAAAAAGCACCTTGCTCATTCACATCATCTGGAAACTTTAAATCTCTACCTCCTCTATAGTTATTATAACTTTCCTTATTGTCACTTGATTCGGGAAATAACCATTTAGGATTGTCATTATTTTCAAAATTATCATTATTCACATTATCTGTTATAGGTCTATTTAGAATACGTTTTTCGATCTTCTTTTTCTTCTTTCCTTTCTCGTTTTTGTAGTTACCATATTTGTTTTGATAAGGGTATGTTGATCCATAATTTTGGATTCCATAATTTTGAGGTCTTCCATAAAGATTAGGGTCTTGGAAACCATAACTTTGTGGATTTGCTTGCAAATTCTGATAGTTAAATTGTGGTGGAAGGTTAGGTTGATAGTTTCCAATATTCTGTTGATTTGGAACATTCGGTGGATAAATTCCGTAATTTTGTTGATTTGGCAACTGACTTGGTCCTGGTTGATAAAGTCCATAGTTCTGAGACAGTTGATTATAGAATTGTTCTACGTTTTGTTGTCCTTGATTGCTAATCTGAGGAGCGTTGAAGAATCGAAAAAAGCCTCCGTTGTGGTTGTTCAAGTAATGTACGAGTTGTTCAGGATCTGTCGGACATTGTGGGTAGGCGTAGCGACACGAGCCAAGATTTCCTTTGGCTGTCATTCCAAGAAAGACTGCTCGACCAAATATGAAAAGAGGAGAGCTGCTGACGCCATTGTATGCTGCTAGCAAACTGGAAATAAAATATATTTCAGTCATTTTTGATTTTTCCTTTAAAACTACTACTATAGAAGAGAAATAATGAAAAGTTTATTTTTGTAAAACAGCAACGTTTGTCATTAATCACGCATCTACTTGTTTCTTGCTTTTTTAAATTATTTAAGGATACACATACTTTGGAAGCCTTACCAATTAGTTAAAGCTATGTGATATGAATTTGGCAAAAGAATATTGAACATTTTAACCCCAGTTTGATTCCAGTTTAATGACCAACTTTTTTCTTATTATTCTTATTGATAACATAAGTGTAACCAGAACATACTAGAATGTGCTTTTAAATACTTTCTTACGTCAACAATGGCTGCAATCCCGCGATATTCTGTAAAATACTCGAAGACCCTAGGGCTCCGCCCCCGGCAGCCTCGCATAGCAGCCGCGGCACGCATTGGTAGTCGTCATACAGAGCGATTGACGTTAGTGCTTCGGTGACGGCCGTTAGGGCTTCCGAAGCTAAGGACTGCTTAGGGCGTCTTGGTGGTCCTGAAATTGAAAAGCTTTTCTGAGGTGGTAGTTTACACTAGTTCTCTTTTATTCTTAGAATATTTATTCATCTCTCCAGCTAACTACATCAAAAAAACTAAGTCCTTACATTTTTAAACAGGTTCACTGGTGGTAGATTTTATTTATTTATTTAACTTTATTACAAAAATTGTAACAGGCGGACTTAAGGCCCAGGGCCTTTTCCACCAGTCAACCTACAGGTGATGTCGAAGAGTATAGAGAATAGAGTCGTGAGAACATGCAAATTGCGACGATGACGGATGGGTAACCATTTGAGTTTAGACCGGTAAGCAGACACATGGTCACACTTCCGTAGGCCGAATATAAATCGCAGACAATTATTCTGGAGTCTATCAAGTTTGTTAAGGAAGTTTGAATTGAGATCTGAGCAACATACATCCGTATATATATTTTGATAGATAGATAAAATCTTTATTCACCAAAAAGGACACAATATATACTCTATATATTGTGTCCTTTTTGGTTTTCCTTTTTTTTATATATATTTTGACTCATGGCATTTTTTAAAAGACGTCACTTTTCCCTAGATTTATCATCATCTTTATTTAAGCCACATTGAATCCATTGAGTAATTCAAATAAAAGAAAAAAAGTTGGTATATAAGCACAGAAGACACAAAAATACTTACGATAAAACTGCCCTGCTGGACCTCCTTGGTAGGGATAAGGATATTGTCCAGGAGTCTGAGCCTGAGGGTTACCTGGATACTGTCCAGGGTAACTCTGGGGAATATTGCCTGGGAACTGGCCCGGATAACCTTGAGGTATATTTGGATCTTGACCCGGAAATCCTTGAGGGACATTCCCCGGATACTGATCTGGGTATCCTTGAGGAGCGCTAGGATATTGAGCAGGATATCCCTGGAACTGATGAGCCGATCCTGGATATCCAAAATTCTGATTTTTCGGCCTCCTTCTACGTCTTCTGCGCTTCTTTTTCGTTGGTTTTGGTTCTTCTATTTGATTGTCATCTTGGAAAGTAAAATCTTGATTGTTTGTAGGTTGAACATCATTAAAAACATCTCCATTGTTAATAATTGGATCTTCTTCGAATTTTAAAGCAGTGTTAGGTCTTAATGGTGGACTGTTAGGTTCAGTTTCCTCAAAAGTAATTGGTTTACTTTCTTCGTTGGGTGGCTCAAAATTGTCTTCAAATTTGATGAAACCATATTTTTGGCGTGTAGTTACAGTCCCGTTTAAATTAAAGATTTTTCTGAAAATATGATGAACAGCAAATAAGTCATTAAGTAAAATACAGAGATAAAAATAATATTTAAAAAAAAATGTGAACAGTTTCGTTGACAAGAGCCTATTGTTTGTTCTTAAAATAAAAATACGTCTAAAAACAAAAGATAAATAGTACTTGATCGTTTTTATTTTTAAATTATATCTACTAAAGTATAATGGTATAACTATCTTTATATAACTTATTTCTTTCCTTGTAGTACCTACCTCAAGAGGATTTTAGTACCTGTCTAAATTGTTGAATAAATTATTGAGATGACAATTATTTAAGTAGGCACATGACTATAAAAAATCTTGGCATAATTATCTTTTTATTGATAGATAAGATTTTTATAACGCTTCATTACAATTTTTTGAGGCTATCACAGCTTTGGATATAAAACTCTCTCAAAGATTTTGAAAATAAAGCGGACTACATCCCGTGTTTTCTGATTTTTCTATTGACCTTCTAAAGTCGTTGTATGTAAGCTATGCATTTATGTAATCTTAATCACATTGTTACATACAATTACGTGGTGTTACATGCATGATAGATATTATCTTAATATATGCATCTCTAGACGGTGTAGATCACGAGCACAGGAGGTAACCAAGTAATAACTAGAGAATAATACCTTATCATCACAGTTATAGCCACAGGAAGTCCACTGCTGGACATAGGTCCAAGAATTTTCAAAACGACCGATCGACCTGCATGCTGCGTATTTCTGCATTCTTGCTCAGGTTGTTTAACCATCTAGCTAGGTGGGTGCCCTACGCTTGCCGGTACGTGGCCGCCATTTCAGAACCATTCTGCCCCATCAGCCATCAGTTCTTCAAGCTATGTGCCCTGTCAATAAGCTTACCTGATTGGCTTTGTCAGTGACCTTTGTTCTTTTACGAATTTCCTCTGATTAGGTCGCGTAGAATCATACCTGATAGTCGTGTAAAGACAATGCTTTTGGGCCATATCTTGCACGTAACATCATCATCATCATCAGGTCTTTTGGTGTCCACTACAGAGCACGACCCTCTGTACTACCAGAGTCATACTTGGCCAGAGCAGCCTGAGGACTTGGCCTACACTCTCCACGCTGGCCAGACGGGTTGGAGAGGTCTCATGATATGTCTTTAGGTAAATTCAGTTTTCATTGTCTTCTGTCACGTGATCCAAACTAACTTTTATAACCTATGCACGGATATGAAGTACTAAACTAGAAATGAATCTTTTTAGAAGCTTATTCTCTCTGTTTGTCTCCTTATAATTAACGCGAAGAACATGGCTAGGTAAACACAGCACATAGGATTATTTAAATCGTCTCTTGTTATTCCGTTGATTGGTTTCCTGCTGGCTAGATACGGGGAATCGAAGCAGTACCTATCTATAGTTGTTGTACTTATGTTTTCAACCGACTTTTTTATTAAACTTTTCTAAGCTATTTATTGTTACACAGGTTTATTTTTTGGTTTTAAAGTAAATTTAAGTAGGTATTATTAAAAAGGTGTCTAAACAGTTTATACTCACGATAGTAACTCCTCAGGATTGTATGTGGTGGCATTACTATTTGCTTGACTACGTATCTGGATCAAACCATTCAATATCAAAAATACGATTGTTGTTCTGCTCATTTTGTCTTTTCATTGAACCTGAAAAAATACATCGTACCTGATAAAATCATTTTAACCAAATAACAACAAATTTTTCGAAATTGGCGCTCTAAATGGTGAAACGAAGAATGATATCAAAAATTTGAGAAAATCTCCTCTAGACAATTTATTCAGCTACAATTTGAGCCTAAAACAAAGACGATCGGGTTAAGGGTTTGCCCTGTAGCTAAAACTGTTTGAAAGAAGTCTGAACGACAAATTTTTCGAATTCTGTAGATTCATTTCCGAAATCTGTCATTTTTTTTAACTCGATAAGAACACAACATTTGAGGGACATACTTACCCGTAATTAATCGAAACAAGGGCTATATCACTATAATATAAAAATCATAAAATAATAGTCAATCAATGAGACCTCTCCAACACATGTAGCCGGCGCGGAGAGTGTTGGCCAAGGTATCTGGCTGCTCTGGCCAAGTATGGCTCTAGTAAGTAGTTTAGAGAAGTTCGTGCTCCTGCAGTGCTCCTGATAATAAAACAACCATCAAAAAACAAAAAAAAACTACATGCACAATTTTATACGAACAATTTTAGCCTAATTTTTTCCTGTTTTTATAATTTATACAATAGTGATCTGATCTACTATAGCCCGTAGTTCGATTTATTACGGTATTGTATAAGTACTAACAAGGACTAACAAAATAATAAAAATTTTAACAAAAAAAAACAACCGACTTCAATTTATTTCAGGAGTTTTTTCCGTATCTCCAAAGTTCTTCATCATGTCTTCACTAAATTAATATGAGACCAACAAGAATTTGAAATAAATAATTGGGCAAGTGCGTGTCGGGCCACGCGCAGTATAGGGTTCCGTAGTTGCGAATGCCAACTTTGAGTTCTTGCCACTAAAAACGTTTAAAAACTAATATCTATTGAATTTGTATGAAAATGTCTTTTTCAAGTACATTTTATAAGTTGATCGCCTATTACTTTTTAATTTGTATACCCTACTTGGCTCTGATAGTTTTCCTTCAAACTACATTATATATGCTATACTTGTGATTTTTTTCACGTGGCCATATATGACCGTTTAGCAGATAGAGGGGGGGGGACACTTGACTCGAACAAAAATTTGAACTTTAAACCCAAATATTTCGGAAACGGATCACTAAATCGAAAAATGGTGTTCACAAGCTAACAATATTTTTGAAAGATCTATTCAACGATACCCCACTCAATGTGTTTGTCGAGAAAAAAAATATTGACTACGTCTTTACTTGTATGGCAGCTACACTTGTATGGCAACAACTGAAAAATATTTATTTTCCATATTTAATTTTACGACTTTTTCGCCATAATTAATATACATATCCATGCCAAATTACAGCTTTCTAGTACTTATAGTTTCTCTGTAGGACCGTGGACAGACAGACAGACAGACAGACATACAGACATGGCGAAACTATAAGGGTTCCTTGTTTACTACGGAACCCTAAAAAGAATCATCAAAATGGGTCCACGGTTGACGAAGATATCGCGTAACATACGTATAAAAAAAAAGAACATACAATCGAATTGATAACCTTCTCTTTTTTTGAAGTCAGTTAAAAATACTATTTGCTTAAATCTTATTATATTTAGACCCGTTAGACAAACATGAAAATTCATTGCGCCATGCTATCAAACATAACTGGAACGATAATCACGCATTGCCCTGGAATCGAACCCAATACCCTGTGAACCAGTACAAACTTGGTCGCATGCTAATCAACATGGAAAACCTTTTTGATCGTCGGTGACAGTGTGAGAACTATGGAACTTTTTGTCTGTTGGTTCTTTGCGTTATGATTTATGAAACTTGATTTTGATTTAGTATTCAACACACGCCAAGTTTGTAAGGTAAGACTTTGTTTAAATATGTTATTTAAATTAAAAATATTATTACGCTAAAGCTTATGTAAACCGTTTAAAGGAAAAAAACTTTGTTACTTATTTATATAAATACATACATAATATCAGGCCTGTTTCCCACAGGGGAAGGCAAAGACTATAATAGACCTCCTTGCTACCATCCTGACAAACCTCTTTTGCTTTATCTAAACTCATCAAGCCGAGGCCGACCCTTTCCTACTTATTTATATACTACAAATATTTTGAATTTAATAAATTCCAATTATTTGGAATTTAATAAGTATGCCACTACTTACCTGCCTACAATAGGGTAGATGACTGTGTCAAAAATGAACTATTCGGTGCAGAACATAAAATAATACGTCACAGAATACTGTTATTTTTCATTAATCATTTATAGAGATTTAATTATGAAAAAAAGTGATATTAAGAGCGCTACATATCTGACTTCAAAAAAGCATGACGTCACGCTTTCGTGTTTCATACAAATCCCATAGACAATGTTTGTTTTGACGTTTAGAAAAAAGTGTCTGATTTGAGTTGCTGTCATCTAGCGGCTGGGATAACCTAACCCATACCTAACCTACATAGCACTCAAATATTATGTACATCGGTAACATGCTTGTTACATCAAAAGATATTAAATCTTTTCTGGTTTCACTGCACAAAGCAACACGTTTGCTATGAATTATTGTAAGGCGTTTAAAAAAATAGCGCAAATTCAACAATGTAAAAACAAATATTATAATATTAACTTAATAATATTTTTGTACTGTTTGCTGGGAAAAATATTTGTTTTATCTCTGTTTTTTGGAAAAAATAAAATTTTAATAAAATTAAAACCAAATAAGGACTGAAACTAAAAAAAATACAAATTATGGTAGGATCTCACTAAAATTATTACCTACCCTTTGGCAGCGTGGCCAAAAGGATTCTTTGAATCAGATAGTTACCAGCCCTTTGGTCACCGTATAATTCGAACAGACGTTTAGAAGTAAACTATAATATTTTCTTAAATTAAAAAGTATTTAAGAAAATCATAGATACGTTTACAAAACAAATTAGGTACCTACCTAAGGATTAAAGTAGAACGTAGTTATCTTAGAGCACCTAGGCACCTATCTTTGACAAGGATAAGCAGACTTAAAATTAGGTAAGTGCTTATTATGTTATAAAACTTACCCGAGAATGTCAAAACTTTAAAAGCGTTAATTATCAGGCATGAGAAAAATGTTTTATAATGCGAAAACCAACCGTATTCGACCTAATGTAATAATTTAACTTACCCATAAAAATAACAAACGAGGCACAGTCCACACCGTCAGAGGTCCTTCCTTCAAATGCGGGCAAAACCATAGAATTTCACTAACCCGCGTTGGCGGAAGAAAGTGTGTGATGTCATATAACATAAAAGGACTTTATGACTGATCCGTATTTGGAGCATCCTGTTATATGTTAGGTAACGTGTTTGTAATCTCTTGTTTTCTTTATGTAGTCATGAAATTATATCATCATCATCATCATCAGGTCTTTTTGTCTTCACTGCAGGAGCACGACCCTCTCTGTACTGCCAGAGCAGCCAGAGAACTTGGCTTACCCTCTCCTCGCTGGCTAGACGGGTTGAAGAGGTCTCATTGATATTTATAAGCTTTGTAGTAATCTTAGTCAACATTTGCCTTTTAAGAAATCGAAAGAAATAGAAAAAAAACAACCGTGACTAACGTTGTTACTAGGTTTAAACCTTTAACCAACCAAATCAAGTTAACATTTAGTAATATGCTATCGTCTCATCCTTAAATGTCAACTTGATTTGTTCAGATAATGGTTTAAACCTAGTAACAACGTTAGTCTGCGTTTTATAATAAGACGGTACAGATTCAATTAGGAAAGCGAACGCAGCTCTTCCGAGAAAAGAAAAAAGAAGAAGGAAGACCTTGAAAGGTAGACCTTGGATGAAAACTTAACAGTTTTTCCGGAAGTCTGAGTAAAACGCGCGACAGACGTAATGCTATAAGATAGCAAGTCTTTGAGATAAAAATCCGGCCAAGTGCGAGTCGGATTCGCTTACTCTCTTAGGGTTCCGAACCATTATCTATAAAAAAACACGTTGGTTTTATGGGAGCCCCACTTAAATATTTATTTTATTCTGTTTTTAATATTTGTTGTTACAGCGGCAACGAAAATACATCATCTTGATGTTTCTGTAAAATTAATCAACTTTAAATAGAACTGTCAAGCTATTACTGTTCATAGTTCACTTGCTTGACATACACACAGACAGACAGAGGAAACTTACTATAGTAGAGTTTTGGTTACAGTCTTTTATTATTTTATTAGGAACCCTGAGAATATCATTTTTCAAAACTAAAAACCGACTTCATCACCAAACTACACAACCCATTTTGAGAAAATTTCTACTACCACCATCCAAGTATGCCCTTTCAAATAAAAAAGAATTCTCCAAATAACTCGTAGTAGTCCAGGCGTCCTTGTTACATAAAAAACACGCATTCGAATTGATAATCTCTTTTTTTTATCATTCTCACTAGTTCCATCGTCAAATACTTCCATGGAACTAGTGAGTTTTTTTTGCAGTAGTTCCATTGACTCAGTAATTCAACGAAGAACTGTAGTTCAATGGAACTACTAAGTAGTTCACTCGGTAGTTCAATGGAACTACTGAGTAGTTCACTTAGTAGTTCAATTGAACTACTGAGAAAAAAAATCTCATTAGTATCCTTATCCTTTTTTTTAAGTCCGTTTGTTAAAAACTTACATTTGATTCGTTTCTCATCTCAGTTAAACCAATCGATGCAGTGACCCTCAAAATCGCCAAACCTGATACCTTATCACGCCAAGCCTATCACAATGATGTTGCAACTATAGAGATATTTAGTAGATATACTATATGTAGACGTGTATGTTCGGTCAGGGTCAATGTTGGCCGCGTTGCAACACGTTTTGTTGTGGGTTCGAATCCGGGTTGACTTTAATCCGTTAGAACCTGATTCTAAAATCTTTTTCTTGCAATATGAAGATGATAATAAACATCAATAAGGTATTACACGCGCTCGGAGTATAATTATCATAAAATTGGTTTGTTATTAGGGTTTAGTACCAAAATGAGATGACCGGCCAAGTGCGTGTCGGGTCAAGCGCAGGGTAGTGTTCCATAAAAAAATTGATTTCCACTTTACGTCTATCAAAAGTTACCCTAAAAAGGCGTCCCTAAATATGCGAGGCGTTTTTGAGTTGAACTTTTCTTGACCCCCTCCCCCTGATTACCTCGCGTAATTAATGGACGCCCCCTAATGATGCTAGGTGCCGCTCAGTTCATCCGTCCGTCATAGCACTCACAACAACTATCTTTCAATGCTACCGCTATGAAATGTAACTAGGAATTCGTCACTAATTTTAAATCCTTATTTTACACCTTTATGCTAAGCATGGCATTTTGGTCTTAGTACCCGAGGCTCTGTCTGGCCTTAAGGATAAAGACGTGATAATTTATTTGTAACTAAAATAACCTTTTCCAATTCAAAGAATCGTAAGGGTAAGTTCACACTTAACCGTAAACTTTTGCATAAACTGCAAAACGTGAGCATTTTGTCAAGTTAAAACGGTTTTTAGGGTTCCGTAGCCAAATGGCAAAAACGAAACTCTTATAGATTCGTCATGTCTGTCTGTCTGTCCGTCCGTCCGTATGTCACAGCCACTTTTTTCCGAAACTATAAGACCTATACTGTTGAAACTTGGTAAGTAGATGTATTATGTGAACCGCATTAAGGTTTTGACACAAAAATAGAAAAAAAGACAATTAATTTTGTGAGTTCCCCATACTTAGAACTGAAACTCAAAAACTTATTCATAGATTCGTCATGTCTGTCTGTCTGTCCGTCCGTCCGTATGTCACAGCCACTTTTTTCCGAAACTATAAGACCTATACTGTTGAAACTTGGTAAGTAGATGTATTATGTGAACCGCATTAAGGTTTTGACACAAAAATAGAAAAAAAGACAATTAATTTTGTGAGTTCCCCATACTTAGAACTGAAACTCAAAAACTTATTCTTCATCAAACCCATCCGTGTGGGGTGTCTATGGATAGGTCTTCAAAAATACACATTTCTTTTGGAGAACGACGACGAAAAAGAACTTCAAAATTAAGAGAATGATAAAACAAAAAAATGTATAATGTAAAAATGAAAAAACTAACAGCGAAAATTGGTTTGAACGAGATCTAGTAAGTTTTTTTTAATGCGTCATAAATCATAAACGGCAATTTACCTTTCATTCAATCAACTCAAATATAAAAATTAAAAAAACATACTACAAGACTTTTATATTATGTTATTTGCTACTACGGAACCCTTCATGGGCGAGTCCGATTCGCACTTGACCGCTTTATCATGCTAGCCGCTCTAGATCGGTCATTTTGGAAATCCTTGGGTGAGGCCTTTGTTCGCAGTCGATGTTATGCGGCTGAAATGATGAAAAGTATATACACTTAAGGCTACGGTAATACAGTCTTATTTTCAATTGAGTTAGTAAATTGCTCAAACATTTTTCCTCTCTGTCTGAACTAACCCTAACTGTCTAAGATACACAGACAACACTCAATATCAGATAAAGATGCAAAAACCAATGATAGCAAGGTCACAAAAGTAGTTCTGACGAGTCGGCTCGTGACCGACGACTCTGTGCTACCGTCGCCCACTGTTGGGCAACACTGAGTGATCCGTGAGAGATGATCACGACAACTGTCACCTCTGGAGGCCGGTCACTTGTTACAGGGTTTGTAGGAACAAGCCGTTAGTCCCTCTTTCCTCTGGCCGGTTCGCCCCCGATGTAGTTTTAACACCGACTTCAAAAAACAACCATTCTTATGGGGTGGTTTCCGGCAGAGTAGAATAGGACCATTCCAAGTCTTTGCGTGGATGTCGTATAAGGCGACTTAGCGAGTATTCCCTAAACAAATCTTAGAAACAACATCTACAAGGTGTAAATCTGTAACCTTGCTATATTTTCAGACGTACCGATACCAATCATACTGACTGAACAACTTTCCCTAAGAGGAGAAGTCGAACTATGAAAAAAAAAATTGTTCCCCCTTACAAAATTTCTAATCAGCTGATCGATTTAGTATGGGAAGAGGGAAGTCCAATTTTTTTTTATATTTCGACCTATGTTTCTTGGGAAAAGTTGTTCAGTATGATTGGTATAGGTACGTCTTAGATCGTCTGAGAACAAGGTTACTGATTTACAGCCTGTATATACCAATCCAAGTCTTCCCGTGGATTTTGTAGAAGACGACTTAGGAAATAAGCTAAACAAAGCTTATAAACATCAATGAGTCTTCTCCAACTCGTCTGGCCAGCGAGGAGAGTGTAGGCCAAGTCCTCTGGCTGCTCTGGTACAGGAGCGCCATCTATATGGCTTGCATTGCATTATGTACCTAGTACTATGATACTTTATGCTTTAAAAAGCACCCTGATGTTGATTTTTGACTAAGTGATTCGATTCGCCGCCACCCTCAATCGACTTTACGATGTCTACGGGAGGAGAAACAGCAAATATGCTTTTTAATCAAGCATGTAAAATTTTACTAACGGTATCCTAAATTTCGACTTCATTTTTAAGGTTCCGAAGAGTTAAAACGGGACCCTATTACTATTACTAAGACTCCGCTGTCTGTCCGTCCGTCTGTCTGTTACTAGGCTAATTTTCACAGATGATGTCGGTATTTCTAAATACTAATTATTGGGTAAGTGCATGTCGGGCCACGCGCAGTGTAGGGTTCCGTAGTTGCGAATGCCAACTTTGAGTTCTTGCCACTAAAAACGTCTAAAAACTAATATCTATTGAATTTGTATGAAAATGTCTTTTTTCAAGTACACTTTATAAGTTGATCGCCTATAACTTTTTAATTTGTATACCCGACTTGGCTCTGATAGTTTTCCTTCAAACTACATTATATATGCTAAAATTGTGATTTTTTTCACGTGGCCATATATAACCGTTGAGCAGATAGAGGGGGGGGACACTTGACTCGAACAAAAATTTGAACTTTAAACCCAAATATTTCAGAAACGGATCCCTAAATCGAAAAATGGTGTTCACAAGCTAACAATATTTTTGAAAGATCTATTCAACGATACCCCACTCAATGTGTTTGTCGAGAAAAAAAATATTGACTACGTCTTTACTTGTAAGGCAGCTACACTGAAAAAAATTTTTTTTCCATATTTTAGTTATCGACTTTTTCGCCATAATTAATATACATATCCATGCCAAATTACAGCTTTCTAGTACTTATAGTTTCTCTGTATGACAGAGACATGGCGAAACTATAAGGGTTCCTTGTTTACTACGGAACCCTAAAAACGGAATGAAATTAATATTTAAGTGGGGCTCCCACACAACTAAAGTGATTTTTATAGATAATGCTACGGAACCCCTCGTGCGCGAGTCCGACTCGCAATTGACCGGTTCTTTTCTATGCAAAGAAAGGTTATATATTAATAAAACTAGGTACTAAAAATCACTGTTCTAAGACTAATTACCAACAAGTCAATGATATACGCATAAATAAAAAGTACCTTACTTTACCTGAACATAAAGGTTATGTTCCACTGCGTATTGCTGTGCAAAACGTGCGTTTTACCAGGCTGTTTAGACGTTGGTAAGTAAGTATTAACTTATTAAAACTAACGAAAGATGGCATAACTAAATATAAAAGGTCTAACAAAATCATCATCATCCTCATTAGGTATTTTTGTCTCCACTGCAGGGGCACGACCCTCTCTGTACTACCAGAGCCATAGTTGGAAAGAGCAGCCAGAGCACTTGGCTTACACTCTCCACGCTGGCCAGACGGATTGGAAAGGTCTCATTGATGTGTATATCTTCGTTTCGCTTGTATTCCCTTAGTCGCCTTCTACGACATCCACGGGAGGATTTAGAGTGACACTATTCTACTCTGCCGGAAACTACACGGCAAAAAATACTGAAACTATTTTAAAAGTGAATTCAGTCCTTGATACTGAACAACTTTCTCCAAGAAACATATGTCGAAGTATGAAAAATATTTTTGGCTTTCCATACAATCTCGGATCAGCGGATCGGACAACCAAATGGGAGGCCAAAAATTACTTTGTTGTAATTATTTTTTTAGACCTTGTTGGAAAAAGCCGGTCTAAACCGATCGAGGCTGGTCGGCCGACTACACTAAGTGAATAAAACCGTTGTAAACTGCCTCCGTGGTGTAGTGGTTAGAGCGTTCGGCTCATACCCGGAGGTCACGGGTTCGATTCCCGGCGGGGGCAACGACTTTGTGTTGTTGTCCTAGTTTGGTTAGGACATTATAGGCTGATCACCTGATAGTCCGATAAGTAAGATAATCCGTGCTTCGGAGGGCACGTTCAGCCGTCGGTCCCGGTCACTGTCTTTGATATTGGTCGTTACCTAAAACTATGTCAGAGGCCTTTAAGGCGGTTTTAAAACTCTGACACTAGTGTTAGTCACTAACACACACGATAAAGAAGAAGAAAGACCGTTGTTAACTTATGTAACAGAAAAACACGCTCCATCCACGCTTTCCTTTTAACAATAATTTAGGAACATAGTTACACTCCGAAATTTAAGTAAGTTACCTCGAAATAAATCAATAGATACCAATCATCAAAAGCGGAAATTCTTTCTCTTGGGCACATATTTTACAGATAATTTAAGGAAAGATACAACAAATAGTGTCTTTATCTTAATCATCTTCAGCTTTATAGACGCCTATATCATCTCAGCCAAAAATAGTCATTGAATGCTTCTCTCAGTGAAACAACACCGACAAAAGTATAACTGTTCTAAGTATAAGAATCGTAAGTCTTCAATTATCCTTTTAAACTTCTACATCACTTCCTCAAAAATAGTAATTAAACCTGGGATTTCGTTACTTTATTAATAACCTTAATAAAATTTACAAAGTGTAAATTTGCAGCTCTATTTATACCTCAATAATTATCCAATTATTAAGAACACTTATATTCACTTTCGCGCTTTAAAAAATATGAACTTCTTCAAAGGGCCATGTTTTAAAATTTTATTTTGGATCTATATATCTCCACGAAAGCCTCCTAAAGGACCGAGTGAAAGACTAGTGAGCCGAAAGCAGACACTATAATTAATACATTAGACACACAACTAACAGAACAGAATAGACAATAGTCATTCTGATAGGTATAGGTATGTATTTATGTTATATGTATTTTATGTATGTAAATATATGTTTTACAGTTTGTTCTATTTACCTAAGGGTATATATACTTATGTTAATATTTATATTCAGTTTAAGTACTTATTTAGTAATTTTTCCACATCAGCAATAAATATTTTCCGCTTCCTCCAGTGGTTGACCGGGAGAGAATGCCATATGTTACAGCTAAAACAATAAAGTTTAAATAAATAAATAATATTTAAATAAATAAATAATTAACATTAATTAGCACCTACTTGACTCTATGTCAAGAGAACTGCCGCGTTTGTTACGTCCAATGGACGAGTACCTTCGTTAAGATTGGCGTATTTCTACCGCACACAACCTTGCCGGTGACTTTGCCACTGTTGCGGATAGTTCGTATGTTTGTGCGACTCGTGTAATGTCTAGATCTGATTATTACTATAAATTAATATATAGGGACAAATTACACTAATTGAGCTAGCACCAAAGTAAGTTCCAGACTTGTGTTATGGGATACTAACTCAACGATACTATATTTTAAAACAAATACATAAACAATACAATGACCTTTTTTATTAAGTACAAATATTTTAAGGGGTGATTCAGTCCATCATTTCGAACAACTTTCTCCAATAAATGTATATCGAAATATGAAAAAAAAAATCATTTTCCATAGTAATGATTTCACGTAAACACTTCGATTTGTATGAAAACCTAAAAAAAATATTTGTATCTCGATATACATTTATTGGGAAAAGTTGTTCAAAATGATGGACTGAATTACTTCTTAAAATATTTGTACGTAATAAAAAAGAACATTGTATAGATATAAACATCCAAGACCCAGGACAATTTGAAAAAGGTCATTTTCCAACTTGCCCTGACCGGGGATCGAACCCGGGACCTCGAGATTGGCGGTCTAGCGTATAAATAATACTAATACTTACTATCGTATGTGATTACATTTTGTTTAAGTGTGAAAACCTCATTGGTTATATGTTCATGAAGAAAAAGGTATTTATGTTGTCAATCAGAGAGATGTCATGAAAAGATGGAAAATAAACAAGTAATGAAAAATACAAGTCTTTATTTAATGTGGAAAAGTCCTAAGCTCAACATAAATTCATACAGTCCAAAGAAGCGAGCTACCAGCTCGAACACATTTAGTTTTTAGTTCAATAATTACTGGTATTTCTAATTGTAGATTTAAAGTAAATACTAACGTGAAATATTATATTTTATACTTGGTACAAACCAACTTCAAAAAACTACAAGGGTTCCTTGTTTACTACGAAACCCTAAAAGGAGATTCGTCTCTTTGTTTGTTTGTAATAACTTTATTGAAACAAAAAACGAAATAGAGTACGTAAAATTTGAAAGAGCGAATATACAATGGCGGACTTATCCCATATAAGGATCTTTTCCAGTCCTGCGATAAATTGAGAGGATATTTACTCAATTAAAAGGTATAAGTAAGTCCGTACTAAATATTTTAAAAGGTTTTAATTTGTTTTTTTTTTGTACGTACCTGTGTTAGATGACTTTCACCAGTTGTGAACCGATTTTAAAGATTTTAAAGCCTAGCTTTACAATCTTGTACCTTACCTGGTACCTTATTAATTTGGTAAATTTATAATGGAGTACTTTGTAGTTTATAGTTATAAAAGAAATTATTTGACGAAGATAAAGTCTTTTGATTTCTTTATGAAAGGTATCTATTATACAACATGAAAGGTACATACCCGTAATAAATCAAACCACGGGCTATACTAGAACAATAAAAAAAAGCATAATAAAATTAAAATAACTGTCAAGAAACCAAAAGATATTTCGACATTCCCATACAAATTAGGGTTGACTGGAAGAGATCCCTGACAGGGATAAGTCCGCCTTTGTACTGTTGTGTTTCATCTATGTTTAAATTGTGTCGATTTATGTAAAATAAAGAATTTACAATACAATACAATACAAATTGCACGGGCGCGCCGGGCGGCTGCACACTTTAGTATGGAAATGCCAATATTTTGTACTGTTATTTTAATTCCATTATACTAAACTTAGTGATCTAGTATTGCCTGTTAATCGATTTATGACGGGTCAAATCTGTGCTCAAAGTTAAAAAGATCAGATGTCTCTTAAGGATAAAATATAAACTAAATAGTTGAATATAAACAAAAGCCAAGTTTGAGTAGGATCAAATGTAGAAATATTTAATTAATCACCGATTTACATACTTACTTGATTTTTCACTCTTGAATTAATATACATAAAAGTACGTATATTAACATCTAATAAAATATCATTTGAATAAAAATGGCATGCCAAGGGCATTGGGGATCAAACTCAAAGAGTTCCGTAGCTAAAACAATGTATAAGATACTAAAACAATGATACACTATACTTCTTTATCTTTTTCAATATATAAAAATATGATTACTAAGACAGAATCACAGAAACTTAGTTTATAAGTTGGCTGAATCCAAAAGCTAAATCCAAATCGAAAGCAAAAGCTAATCTGACATACTGCACTGCCTATTTCTTAAATATTTACTTCTCACTCTACCCAAAGGTTGACTGGAAGAGATTGCTATGGGATAAGTCCGCCTTTGTATCATAATTCTGTCTTAATCATTTTTTCTGTTTTTTGTATTTCCTTTTGTTTATAGTGCAATAAAGCGTATTTGTATTGTATTGTATTGTTTGCTAAAAGAATTGTTGTGGACGATGGAAAAAATATAATTTTACTGACTTCACTGCCAAACTACACAACTGATTTTGATAAAATTTCTATTGGACTGCCTCAAAAGAATACCCTTTCAAACAAAAAAATAATCTTAAAATTTTATTTATTTTATTTCAACATAGCTTAAATAAACATTACAGTGTGAACCAATACGATAGAGAAGCAATCACACATACAAAGCCGTTCTTATGAATCGGTAAAAGGTTTTACTTCTGCGGTCGCGGAACCCAAAAACTGCCTTGAGATAATGTATATTCTCAAAACGTGCCGTTTCGCAGTTTGTCCGCTACATCGATATCTACAGTTTCCTCTCAGTGTTCCTCAAGCTACCACATTAGACGCTCGAATATTTATTTTATTATATTTTAAATAAAATATTATGATATATTAACGATTGTTGAAATATAATAGACTATTGTGAAACAATGTGAATCGTAGTTTGTGACAGTGATTTATTTTAAACACGAGAATTGTACAAATATATACTCTTGTAAAATAAATAAGTGAAAATAAAATAAGAATAATTTGGTAAGTAAATAATGTTTAATGAAATATATTGAAATAATTTGGGTATTTTCAAATATTCAATCAAACAATTAAATTAATTTGTGCCTTTTGCTGTGGAGACCTTAAGACCCTGGGGTGCGCAAGCTCGTCAAATATTTAAGGAAATTTCCGCACGCCTGATCTATGTCTCTGGGGATCCAAGGGCGGGCGCGCATTTCGGACAGCTTAAGTATTGCTATCCAACGCGGAAATGCCGCCGGCCTCTTGAGTACTTTGCCCTGTGACGGCAACAATTTGTTATATAATTTAGTATACCACTTAAGTTATTTTAAATTCGTTTTTATTTTAGGTTGTATTTATTTAGTTAATATTATATTGTTAATATTGTTATACATATAGTTATTTTCTGAACAATAACACATCTTATCAAACAATTTCTAAAGAACAAATATCAATATATGATTATTGTTTGGGTTTCCATAGAAATTCGAATCAGCTTATCTGTCAACTTTTGTGTATATGGAAGGTCTATAACCGGCCACGTGCGAATCGGATTCGCTCTCGAAAGGTTCCGTATCATTATTTATAAAAAAATCACGTTTAGGGGAACTTAAATATTTATTTTATTCTGTTTTTAGTATTTGTTGTTATAGCAGCAACAGAAATACATTATCTATGTTTTCAATTGTCTAGCTATCATTATTTATGAAGTACGGCCTTATGACAGACAGACGGACAGCGAAATCTTAGTAATCCCGTTTTTACTCTTCGGGTACGGAACCTTAAAAAGATTTTTCAAATATCGATATACCCATGTCATAGTTGAAAGTTGTTCAGTCTCATAAACTGAATTCGGCCTTGAAATAGGTTCAGTATACTTTTTTTACTCTCTCTACTGATTTACCTAATTTTTCATCGATACATTTAGTAAAAGTTGGATCTAACCACAGATACAGTATATAAGTATTACATACAGCACTGAATCTCCTACATTCTCCGTTCTTGCCTCTTGCACGTCTCTTTTGTTCTTGCCTTGTGGAGGATGTTGTCGCCACCAGGGACCGGAAGCGCTTTCCCTAACGTGGGTTTTTATCAGCTAATTGATAGGCTTGAATATTTTTATTGGATCAAAAACCCCTATCGCTGGGTAACTCTTTCGATCGACTAACCGTATCATATAGAAAGCCTTTAAAAGGGTTTCCCTTTAAATAAGTTGTTAAAACATGCACGTTACGTTACCCTTACAAAAACCATTTCTCATAGGGTAACCCTATCTCATAGGCTAACCCTTTAAGAAGCGCTTTCCCTGGCGGCCACGGGGCGGGGGGGATACGTGGGGGAAAAACCCTTTCAATAAAGCGGAAAAACATACCCCTTCCAATGATTTGGTAAACGCTTAGCCTATTATAAGAATAGGGTTACCCTATAGGGGATACGGTAAGCCTTTCGCTGGATAAGTTTTTTACAGGCTAACATAGACGTGAGGGTAAGCCTATCGTAAGGATGACTTAAAGGGGTTTTAAAAATTAGCTGCTAATCCGGTCCCTGGTCGTCTCGCGAAATTTAAATGTGTGTGTATCTTCGTCCTTATTTGCTAATCAGAAAAAAGAAAAAATACTTATACCATACTTTTAGCTATTCCCATAAGTTAAAAAAAAACTTGAGTGGTGTCAAGGGACACCCGGATGGAACGAAGTTCGAGAGAGAGAGACAGTCAGAGAAACACGCGCACGGCTTACAACTGCAGCAAAAAGTGTCGTTACAACTTTTGGTCTTAATTTTTTCCGTCTAGCCTCCTTTCGCAACGCGCGATAAGGAACTTCGTTCCAAAACTTCGTTCCAATAATTTTGGTATTCCTTAAGTATGTATGTTTACCCTTGAAATAACAACGGGGTATTTATTGTGTTTATGCATATGCATAACAATTGTGGTTCAGTTTTTTTTATAACAAAGTACAAAATAACTTGAAGATTAACTGACATACAATTCTTAAAATTTGGTCCGCTTATTGTCCTATACAAATTGTATAGCTACAACGGAGACAAGTATTTAATTATTGTTTAAAAAACCGACCAAGTGCGAACTCGCGTTTAGAGGGTTTACTCGTACAATGCAAAAGTCAATCACATTTGAAATCCTATCCTAATCCGTTGTTTTTATGAACTATTTTCCTTAAACTGTTATTGAGTTTACCACTTTATTTTCAATTGATAGATTTTTTATAGGTTTTCCTGTTATCTACAAGCAATGAACTATACTTGTATTTTTTTTTAAATTTTAGTCTTAGTAGTTTCTGAGATCAGGGAGGGGGTCAATTTTCTTCTTCTCTTTATGAATAAAATAAAAACTATTTATCCTTACAACAAGCTCTTTCATGTGATATATTATGTCACAGTAAGGTTTGTATTTTTTTTTTATTTCCCAGTTTGTCCCCCGAAAATGTTTCCTATTTAAAAAAAATATTTCTATCAAATTTCATCTCATTTAGTACAAGTAGATTCGACTCGATTCAGATGGACACACAAACGCACGAGTGATCCTATAAGGGTTCCGTTTTTCATTTTTTGTACGGAACCCTAAAAATCAAAAATACACAACTTCGTGAAATATTTTCTGTTTACTATATTTACATATTTCTATATACTTATTATAAGTATTCTTCTACACAGCTGTAGTATTTACTTTGACGGCGGCGCCGACTTCATCATCAGGTCTTTTTGTCTCCACTGCAGGAGCATGTCCCTCTCTGTACTACCCTAGCCAAACTTGGCCAGAACTGCCAGAGGTCTTGGCCTACATTCTCCACGCTGGCCAGACGGGTTAGAGAGGTCTCATTGATGTTTATAAGCTTTGTTTAGCTTGTATTTCCTAAGTCGCCTTCTACGACATCCACGGGAGGTCTTGGAGAGCCCCTTTTCTACTCTGCTTGGAAACCACACAGCAAACCGGCGCCGACACCGCCACGTCTTTAGTCTCCTTTACCCAAAGATTGGCTGGAAGAAATTGCTTTAGTGATAAGCTCGCCTTTGAACCTAACCTGCTGTGTGGTATGAAGAATTAGAAAACTACAAGATTTTGTATTTCGGTGAGTCCTTAATAATAAAAATAAATAGCACTCCAGAGAACGTAACAAAGGTAACATCGAGAGCGCTACGTGGGGGTTCGATTGGCATTTTTTTTGGTTTTTGTTTTTTTTTTATACAAAACAAAAAACATAGAAAGAAATATATTTTTGAAAACAGCAAGAAAATTGGTTAATTAATGAAGTAGTAATTAACATTTCAAATATAAGAGTGGGAGCGTGGTGGAGACACCTCACTATCTCTTTCGCACGCGCGAGACCTAAAAGCGTGACGTCAGAGTGCAGAAGTGCCATTTTTGAAACGCGGAGTCATCTAAACGAATGGTTTTTCCATACAAAAAACCGTTCGTGTAGTGACTCCGCGTTTGAAAAATAGCACCTCTGTACGTGCATCCTTTTTCTGTGACTTGACAGTTTCCCCTTCCATCAGATTTTAAAAGCTTGAAACTTACTTATTTTTGGACAGATACAAACGTATGTTTTGTTTTCGGTGTCATCCTAAGGTTTCATCATAAAAATAATTCAGCAAAATACCGTATTAAAATTTAGGCTGTCTATCTACTCGTCTTTTACCAAGAACGAGTAAACGCACAAAACATTGTTTTCAACATTGTTTTCTTCCTGCTCCTTTATAAGGACAACAACAAAAAAAACTGCATTACAATTCTTTTACATTCTATATATTCGTTCTTTTGAAGGTTCTCAGTAACTTTCCGACGATACTTTATTTTGTGATAACCGGCTTGCGACTTTGTTCGCGTAACATTTAGTTCTACGTTAATTTTTTTTTAAATGCCGTATCAATTAAACAATGCTGGTTTGTAGTTTTGAAATAGAACTACTGATCTTGCCCTTTTGTTTAACGAAACTAAATTATATATTATTATAAAAACCATACTGAATAGAACTAAACTAAATAAAAATCTAAAATAATACTTAACGATTTAAATATTAAACTATGTTATGTTTTTTATTTTACTTCCTTAAGACAAAATAGTTTTAAGGTCATCACGACACCATTATTCACAATGTTTACAAAAAAACCACAAACGACTGTCATTATTAATGTTTCAATTAAACCTCGTTTTCCACCCAAAGCTATGTCGAAAAGATGCGGGATTAATAATGAAGTTTAACACCCGCTAAGCGAGCCTAGAAGCCCGTCGTGTGGTTTCCGACAGAGTGGTATAGAACCACTTCAAATCCTCCCGTGGATGTCGTAGAAGACGACTTAGGAATACAAGCTGAACTAAGCTTAAAAACATCAGTGAGATCTCTCCAACCCGTCTGGCCAGCGTGGAGAGTGTAGGCCAAGTCTTCTGGCTGCTCTGACCAAGTATGGATCTGGTAGTACAGAGAGGGTCGTGCTCCTGTAGTGGAGACAAAAGACCTGACGATGATGACATCGTCAGGTCTTTTGTCTTCACTACAAAGTCATGAGCTCACGTCATTTATCAGCCAAGTGAAGAACTGAAATTGTATACTATATCTCTATTCAACCTATCTACTCACAGATATTCTATATCTATGTCTGTGTATCTACTCAACATTTAATTGCGGATTAGTATCCTTTATTTTATCGCCCACGTTTACAAATTCATTGATTATATACCTGCATGTAATTATAAATAATGTATATACATGTAAATACAAACAAACAAACAAGGGTTCCGTACCTCTATCTATATAAAATCACGTTTGTTGTACGGGACTTAAATTAATTAATTACTTAATTCTCTTCTGTTTTTAGTATTTGTTATTATAGCGGCAACAGAAATACATCATCTGTGAATATTTCCACTGCCTATATATAGTTAACTATCACGGTTCATGAGATACAGCCTGGTGATAGACGGACGGACGGATAGCGGAGTCTTAATAATAGGGGACCCTACCTTTTTACGTTCAATCCATGATATTGAACTACTTTCTATAAAAGAGTTATTAAAAACCAATAGTTTTTTTTTTGATATAATACAAAATACAAATATACAAAATCATTTATTTAACGAGAAACTTAATACACTGTATGATTAACAATGATTCCCGCACTAGGCACAAGCCTGTATCGCGGGCAATCAGAAGGATGAAAATTTAAGTTTAATTCTAATAACAAAGTAAAACAATGAACGTTAAAGGGTTATCCCTGTATTCTAAACAACTACTTTGAACAATTTTTTTTGTAAATAAGTAAGAACATATATGATGTGCTCTGCGTGGACAAATATATAAATTTTAATTTTCAGTCAGAAGAGCACCTGCGAATGTATCGCGCTCTTCGTGAAATAGGCCAGGTGCTATTCAAACGGGTTCTCTATAGTCTCTCTACGTGGCATACCTCGATTTATTTAGCCTATACTTTTTAAAAACAAAAAACTGCTTCAATATTTAACACCCGTGACCGAGAAAAGCTAAATAGCTACGCGACTGACATATTTTTATAGTTAGAGCCTAATCACTAAACTAAGTATACTTTCGAAAAATTACCGATCTAAATCCAATTTCTTATTTAGAACCATGGTATAATAAAACAGGTATTCTCTTCCCGAGATGGAACTTGACTACGTCACAAAGTGTTGCCACTGATTGTTCTTTTCAGTAAATTTAAGGACTTTCTCAATTAGTTCATGAATATTAAATAAAATATTAAGTAACTTAGCTATTTAGTATCTCGCGATTCTCTCGTGATTCATCAATTCAATATTTTATAAATTGATATAATGGATTATTAATTCGAAATTGGTATATAAAGTTCAAAAATGCATTACGGCCGGGTAATTCAATTTCACACAGTGGCAACATATCAAACTGATGACGTAGTCAAGTTCCACCTACGTCATCAGCTGTCACGGGAAGAGAATACCTTATTTTATTATACCATGCTTAGAACGATTCATTTATTAATAGCTGTGCCCGTGGGCTTCGCACCCGTGGGAATTTCGGAATAAAAACTATCCTGTGTCCTTCCTTAGGAATCAAACTATATCCATATCAAAATTTATCTAAATAAGTTCAGTGGTTGAAGCGTGAAGTGGTAAAAAACAAAGAAACAAATATCAAAACTCACTTTCGCATTTATAATATTAGTAAGATATTTTTGAACATCTTTCTTAAGATTTGATGATGACGGAAATAGGAAAATAGAACACGCAAAATTATGTCTAAAAATTATAAAACTTTTATCAGTGTTTTTCCTAAAAACTTCACACGAAATTTGTACATTACGAAACGTTGTTTTGTTCCACGCAAATATAAAAATACACAATGGATTAAAAGCAATCAATAAATAATCTAACATTGACCATCTTTTTTGGTCGATTTCGGTCAAGGCTCGAGGGACCTTCTGGCCTTAAGTGGCCTTAGCTCCATAATTACTGCGATGGATTTGGCCGGCTTGCGCCATCGTGTGTATATGTACCCTTACACTTAGCGATAATTGTTATGTTCAACATCTCAATAGATTAACTTATACGCTTATAAGTTAAAAAAAAAACACTTTCTCGTACAAACTTTTACTTTTAACAAGGCAAATGTAATAAGCCCAAACTAGACGGGGTTGTGTTGTTTTAATATTTTTTCGTGTGCGTGGCCAACACTGGTGTAGGATTTAGGTAGCAGACCCCGTGCTCTGAAGCGTTTACCGCTGAAATTGCAACCGGGAATACTGTTAGTCCGGACTTAGTTAAATAAAATAAATAAATAAATATATAGGGACAAATTACACTGATAGAGCTAGCCCCAAAGTAAGTTCGAGACTTGTTTTATGGGATACTAACTCAACGATACTATATTTTATAACAAATACATATATAGATAAACATCCAAGACCCAGGACAATTTGAAAAAGGCCATTTTCCAACTTGCCCTGACCGGGAATCGAACCCCGGACCTCTGGGCGGCGGAGTAGCATGGTGACCACTACGCCACGGAGGTCGTCAGTTCTTATAAAAAAATTTATTAACCCGAACTAATTTATTTACTTTAACTGTTTTAACACTACAATTACTTTACCAACTGACGTCACTTCACTAGATTTAAATAGAATTTTTGAGTATCGCATTGGACCATGGGGTGCGTTATGGCTCTCTAGTGCTAGTCACTAGAACCCTATGTGGAGAGGTTGAGCCAGGTCCGAAGAGCAACAGAATGACGACTGGCTGGATAATCAAATTTCTATTGACTATATAGATTGCGTTACATATATTGCGGATTAATCTCAAAATTTTGGCAACTAAGCAGATCAGCAATATATGGTAATTTTTTTATATATTTAGTATGTAACAATACGCTCGGAAGTCGGGTGTCAGATTATTCTTTGAGATTAAATTTTAGTAACTTAAAAATAAATAATTATAACTATTACATAATTTTGCATGAGAATACATTATTTTACTCATTCCTTTTTTAAATAGCCCTTCTCTCATTGCAGCCCCCGTCAGGGCCCTTAATTGATCCTATTATATAATCAAAGACCTGTTTGTACATTAAGGAAGCAATAAATGATTGAGTATTGAGTATTCAGGCTGCCTTAAGGCATCTAACATAGCTTGACGACTGCCATGCAATGAAGACAGCTGGGCCCAACGGCTTATACGTACCTTCCGAGGTCGCTTCACTTGTGAAAGAGCTAGCAATGCCCACTCCCGCTGAGCCACCGAGCTCGTCATCCTTGTTTCATTACAGAGTTCTTATGGCCACCTTTCTAACTGCCTCCGTGGTGTAGTGGTTAGAGCGTTCGGCTCAAAAAATAATAATATTGGGGGCGATGGAGACGTAGTAATAGATTAAGAAATACTGGACGGATTCGAATGAAACTTTTTTTGTTATATAGCTACTAAGCCTGGGCAACATATAGGGTATAAATTATTTTGGAAAATGGAACGCCTGATGCAGAACCATAATGGTCCAGCCAAACTATAAGAGATATAAAAATGCCGCCTTAGTAAAAGTTATTCAGCCTGGTGAGCATTTTCCAGAGACATAAAATCCACGCGAACGAAGTCGCGGTCTTCGGCTAGTAAATAATAAAATAAAGGAATCCTATTGGTCCTATTTAATCAACGCAATGTTTATTTAATACTTTTTTATTGCCCACAGATAACACACTGGCGCACAAAAGATGATGAAGAAGACAAGATAAAATAAAATAACAACTATCTACATGTATTAAGAAGGGAAATGACCTAGCATTATTATGATAACAAAAAATACTGGTTTTAAAACAAAACCTGATATAGTCAACATTCATATAATGAAATGTAAGGATATTAGTAACATAAAACTGGATGACCTTGCCGAACCTTAGAAATTAATCGTAGTTACATCATATTGCTATTTAGAAACAGTCGAAGAAAAAGAGGAAATTAAAGACAGAAACATGGTCGAAAACGTGATAAAACAAGTTGTAAATAAACCAGCAAAAGAAGACAAGTTCGCCCAACTTGTTGGACAATTCGGTACGTGGCAATTGTTAATATTCACGTCAGTAATTCTCGTGAAATTATCATCAGCATGGGTGCAACTAGCTATATTATTTTTGACGCCGAAATTTTCCTTCTTTTGCACCGAATTTGGCGAAAATTCAACACATCTGGCAGTTGATGTCAAAAATTCGACCACGTTTGGGGTAAATGCGTCAATTTTTGGCGAGAATTCATCAGTTTTTGAAGCAAATGCGTCGATATTTGGGGAGAATTCTACTTCTCTTCGCGAGAGGTCCACTTGTTACAAGGATTGTGTGAAGTATGAATATGACACTAGTCCCATGGACAATACCATCATATCCGAGTGGGACTTGGTCTGCGAGAGGAACTGGCTGGCCAGCTTCACTCAGATGGTACTCCAATGCGGGATCCTGGTTGGAAGCATTGTGTTTGGATTCTTATCTGACCGGTAAGTTTTTTATTGTTTTTAAAGCCCGATACAGAATTCATAAACGTATTAAGTATACTCCGGACGTAAAACATAAGATTATTAGATAGTTTTCAGTGGTTCAACGTATCAAGAATAGCAGTAATGGTAAATGTATTGAAATGTTCTATACTTACATTGTGAGTCTTTTCCTAGTTTTAATCTCTCTGTCTTTGGCATCGTAGCTCTCGAACAGATGGCCCAATTTCGATACGGTTTTTTACATGAAAGCGAGTTCCCTTGCGATGGTTCTTAGTTATGTTTGTTGCGAATCCTTTCAGCCGTTTAAAAGTTATTGGGGTTAACGCTTGAAAGTCGGTTGCCTATCAACTAATAGAGGGCGCTACGGACGGATATCTATTGGAATACGTAGTTCCAC
Organism: Acrobasis consociella; assembly: GCA_963555685.1. NCBI lineage: Eukaryota > Metazoa > Arthropoda > Insecta > Lepidoptera > Pyralidae > Acrobasis > Acrobasis consociella. The sequence goes on along the minus strand of OY743124.1, from coordinate 16,360,589 downwards.
TACTCATCACTAGATGGCATTTTGAAAGTCGGGGTTTTTAATTTACGTGGTAAATAGACTTGTCCACACTCGCGTAAAATAAATGTACCTAGAAACATACGGACATCGATAGTCAGTGATCGTCGTGCGACATCATAGAATTAATATGAGTTTTACATACAGAACGGAATTTCTTAAGGTCCCGCTCAATATGCGTAACCCGTTCCCCGTCCCCGCACCTTAGAAGATGTCGTTCTGTGTGTATGTATGTATTTAATACTTGTATTACGACTTACGACATTGGTCACCGTTTATCGCCGAGTAGGATTCGAATTGACGTTTACATTTAAATTTGCTGTCTTATAGGACTCATTAGTAAACAAGGTATTAATGTTTAGGGAGTGCCTCCGCTGCCGGTACTGGTTGCCTAATTGGCTGCCGGCGCTGGTATAACACGATCTGTGTCTTTGTTCCTTTGCCCTTAGCTTGAGTCGCTCGCTCGCTCGTGTTTTGGTCACAGGAAACCGAATGAACCTAACCTACACTTCGCGGCAAATTTTGAGTGCTGGCGCCGGCAGCCGGTGTTAAAAATCTCGGTTGCCGGCAGTACAACCGCCAGTTCCCAATAGTGATATTTTTAGGAGCCGGCGCCAGCAGCGGAACTCTCTAATGTTTAATGACTTGCAGTTACCATTTGTTTTAATTGCTTATTCTACTACAGAATTACGAGTAGGTATTATCTCTTTATCTGATTGCTGTCAATTGACAAAGAAACTTATCGCAGTGAGGCCGTTGTGCCTATTTGATTAGATAAACTAAGATTTAGTTTAATTAATGTACTATTAGCAGATAGCACACGTACTATAATAGTTTTATGTTTCGTTCGTGCATGCAATCAAAAAACATTTGACCAGGGACAGGAAGCGCTTTCCCTAAAGCAGGTTTTTAGCGGCTAATTGATAGGCTTGAATATTTTTATTGGATCAAAAACCCCTATCGCTTGGTAACTCTTTTGATGGACTAACTTTATCATATGAAAAGCCTCTTTAAATAAGTTGTTAAAACATGCACGTAACGTTACCCTTACAAAAACCATTTCTCATAACCCTTTAAGAAGCGCTTTCCCTGGCGGCCACGGAGCGGGGAGGAGACATGGGGGGGGGGCCTTTCAATAAAGCGGAAAAAAAACCCTTTCAATGATTTGGTAAACGCTTAGCCTATCATAAGGATAGGGTTACCCTATAAGGTACGGTAAGCCTTTCGCTGGTTATGCTTTTTACAGGATAACATAGACGCGAGGGTAAGCTTATCGTAAGGAAGAATAAATAAATAGGGACAAATTACACTGATTGAGCTAGCCCCAAAGTAAGTTCGAGACTTGTGTTATGGGATACTAACTCAACGATACTATATTTTATAACAAATACATATATAGATAAACATCCAAGACCCAGGACAATTTGAAAAAGGCCATTTTCCAACTTGCCCTGACCGGGAATCGAACCCGGGACCTCTGGGTGGCGGACTAGCATGTAGAAAACTACGCCACGGAGGTCGTCAAAAGAATGACCACTTAAAGGGGTTTTAAAAATTAGCTGCTAATCCGGTCCCTGCATTTGACCTTAGTTTGACTGCAGCTAAGAACAGAACCTGTTTGGTTAGGGTCGAATCATTAGACTTAATTCTACTAGCAATATTTGCATCAATTTACCTTAATGGAAAAATATGCTCTTGCCTGTCTAAATTTATGTAAGTAGGTAAGTACGTTCTAAGGCATGACTTTGCCATCTGAGTGTAGTACCTATCTACTTACTAACTATGAATAGGAACAATATTTATGGTAAGATATTTATCTACAAGTCAGACAGATTTATTACATACATACTATCACGTCTCTATCCATAATGGGGCAGACAGAGCATTTTGGGTCTTGCGGTTCTATGCAGAGCCCAGGGCCGCAAGACCCAAAAGCCACTTTTAGCGTCATGGTGGGCGAGAAGATGGAAAAGCAATCAATACAGTGATGGGTTGCTAGCCGCATCGCCTGTAAACATGATTTGCATTTTTGCCCATTCCCTCGATCGGCTTTTACGATCTGCGTGGGAAGAGAAGCAGCTGGTACATTCTAAGTTTTTTTTATTTCTTCCAGACCAGCATGGGAGATTTATTCATCTGCATTACCTGTTTAGCTGGATTGGCCTGAATCCTAATAGGCATGACGAATGAAAAAATACTTTTGGTCCATCGGTTAGATTAATAAAAAAGATGTGTGGCACTCGGGAACTGCCGCGGTAAAGCTATTGCAAACAAGGAAGGACGGCAACGTCGCAAACGGACGACGGAGACGAAGCGGCAACCTACATGGTAGGCGGAGTGGGAAGCGTGAGGTTTTTTCGTTACGGAATTTCTGGATTCGGTCCCCGCGCTCAAGGCCCGCGATAGAAGCTATGCAATAGCTTAAAAATATTGTACTAGTATTTTTTCTTTTCTCTGAGAAACCAAAAATGACAAACACAGCGCATATAAATTTCGCATGACGTCACGGCTGGGTACGTTTTACTTAAGTGTGCTGTGTGACGTCGGATCTTCCCCCACTCCGGAACTTTGACGCTCCGTATATCTTTGTAAATTTTTACTTTTTTGGTAAACTGAAAAATATAGGTCCATTATTTTTGGATAATCTAAAAGACTAATTCAATCATATTTTTCGGACTCTGTCGTCACCCCTATAAATCTTGTCAAAAAGTTTTTTGCAATAGATCCTCCATGGTGGTTAGTTCAGAGAAAAGGAAATACTTAAAATGAACTAGCTGCTTCTCTTCTCGCTCAGAACGTAAGGTAGCAAATTAGCAACGCATCACTAATTTGATTCCTTTTTTAACCCCCGACGAAAATGTTATACGTTTGATGCTAATGTCTGTCGTTCTTTCTGTCTGTCTGTGGAATTTTAGCGTTCGAATGAATGAACAGATTTCCATGCGTTTTTTACGTGAAAGTCAGTTTAAAAGTTATCAGCTGTTAACGTTGACAGTCAGGGCTTTCTTTTGCAAATAGTGCTACGGATATCTACCTTCTGATCCACCATGATGCTAATGGTGGCCTTTGGTTACGACCCTGCGCTTTGTCTGCTTGGAGCCGCAAGACCCATTCTTCATAAAGACGTGTCAGTAAAAGTACGCAACAGCCTCCTTGAAAGGAAATTAACCTGATCATCTTTTTTTTCAATTCCAACAAAACTTTTGACACAAGCACCATGTCACTGCTAGGAGTTCCACAGGGGAGTACCTTGGGAACTATAGTCATTGCTCACCTATATGAATGACTTCCCAAACCTAGATATCCGCAACACCGAAATTATGCAGATGACACGATCATTTTATTTCACCGGGTCAACTTGAAATGATTGCAAAGATCCTGAAGGAGAATCTTTGCCGCATTAGATGTGCGACCTCTACGCCACATCGAGGAACTACAACCACAACAACGAAGCAACAACATAGTTCACAAGAAGACTTATAGATGGCGCTAATAGTATCCTACATCTTGATATCACAGTTCGTCCCACCAATTCCCTGTTAGTTTTGCTTGTTGGCGTTTAATAATTGTGAACGATTGTTTATTGTAGATCAATTAAGTTTTTATAAATAATTAAATATGTATTGTAACTTCTTCAACTTTCAGATACGGCCGCAAGAACACCTTCCTGGCCTCCGTAACCATCGTAGCTTTGGTTGGGTTTGCCATCCCTTTCTCTCCAAACTACACTATGTTCACCATTCTCCGCTTCGTGTCAGGGTTCGGAACTGCTGGGACTATGGTCATCTCTTTCGTCATCGTAATGGAAACAGTTGGACCTGACTATAGGTTTGTAATACCGACCTCCGTGGCGCAGTGGTCACCATGCTTGTCCGCCACCCAGTGGTTTCGGGTTAGATCCCCGGTCAGGGCAAGTTGAAAAATGGCCTTTTCCAAATTGTCCTGGGTCTTGGATGTTTATCTATACATCTGTGTATATTGTCCTTATATATTTATTTATTATATTTTTTTTTTAAAATACCTATCATATAGGATTTAGGAGCTATAGGTTTCATGTTATTAAAACAAGATTAATGAGTTTCAAAATTTAAAATAAGTAGGTAACTTTGGAATAATTCTTACTGAAAAATAAGTTTAGCCAGGTAATGCAAATAAAACCTATTTACTGTGCCACCTGTGTTATGTCAAAAATGTTTAACGAATGGCAAGTTTTTACTCCCATGCTGGTCTGGGAGAAATAAAAAAAACTTAGAATGTACCAGCTGCTTCTCTTCCCACGCAGATCGTAAAAGCCGATCGAGGGAATGGGCACAAATGCAAATCATGTTAACAGGCGATGCGGCTAGCAACCCATCACTGTATTGATTGCTTTTCCATCTTCTCGAACACCATGACGCTATAAGTGGCTTTTGGGTCTTGCGGCCCTGCATGTGCTCTGCATAGAGCCGCAAGACCCAAAATGCTCTGTCTGCCCCTTTAGGGATAAAGACGTGATAGTATGTATGTATGTAAGTTTTTACTAGGCAAATTAAAACCTCCCAATTGTCAAGAACACCATCTACTGCTAGTACACGCTAGCCAGACGGGTTGGAGAGTTGATGTTTATTAGCTTTGTTCAGTTTGTATTTCCTAAGTCGCCTTCTACGACATCTACGGAAGAACTTGGAGTGGCCCTATTCTACTAAAAAGCGATAACGGTTCCCCCAGGACATAGGCCACTTTTGATATTTTTTAAAATGTTGTTAATATATTAGATACTAGCCAAAGCCCGCGACTTCGTTCGCGTGGACTTTATGTCTCTGGAAAATGCTCATCAGGCTGAACAACTTTTACTAAGGCTGCATTTTTATATCTCTTATAGTTTAGCTGGACCATTATGGTTCTGCATCAGGCTTTCCATTTTCCAAAATCATTTATACCCTATATGTTGCCCAGGCTTAATAGCTATATAACAAAGAAATTTTCATTCGAATCCGTCCAGTATTTCCGGAGATTAGCGTTTACATTAACTTAACATTTTTTTTAAATTCTTACTCTATTACTACGTCTCTATCGCCCCCATGTACAGACACAATTTTTTATTGTTTTATTATATGTATAGATGTAGGGCCGTTCGACTTTATTTTAAAGAAATATTGCTTACGACAAAAGTTATTATCTAGCATCTCAATATCCATATTTTTTAATAAAAAGTACCTCGAGCGTTTTCATTTATTCAAGTTAAACTAAACCGATTTTTATAAAAGAAGGACATTACATTTCGTTTAAGTTTAGAGATGGAAACGTTATTACCCGAAACAATATTTCAGAAGGAAAAAATAGGCAATCGCTCTAGGACTTGCAACTTACTGTTTCGCACAATACGGGTTGGGAGGCAACGCAGCGAGAAACAGATAATTTTTGCAAATATCTACTCGCGACGCGTATCGTTACACAATCCTCTTAGTTAGTTAAAATCTTCAATGTACCAAAAACACAGAATTAATAATAGTATTACCCAAGTCTTAAAGTAACAGAGTAATAGATACATAAAACAGATGTCAAAAGGCGGCCTTGTCGCAACTGCAATCTCTTCCAGGCACCCGAGGTACTTGGAGATGTTTGACGAAAATAGGTGAGGTGCAAAGTTATAGACAAGGGGCTCTTAATTTCTTTTCCAGGGAACTCTTGGGCTGTCTCTTCCAGCTGCCCTTCGTGATCGGCCACATGACAGTGCCGCTCTTCGCCTACTTCTTCCGTGACTGGCAGAGCTATACCCTGGCCATGGCGGTGCCTCAGGCCCTGTACTTTGGCTACTTCTTCGTGCTGAGCGAGTCTCCGAGGTGGCTGGTCAGCGTGCGAAGAGTTGAGGAAGCGACGCGGATCGTCAAGCGAGCTGCTGCTATGTAAGTCTCTTATTTTATACGAGCCGAAGCCCGCAACTTCGTTCGCGTGGACTTTATGTCTCTGGAAAATGCTCATCAGGCTGAACAACTTTTGCTAAGGCGTCATTTTGATCTTCCTTATAGTTCAGTTGGACCGAATAAATGACTTATGACTTATGACCATTGTAGTTCTGCATCAGATGTTCCATTTTCCAATGATTTATAGGTACTCTATATGTTGCCTAGGCTTATAGCAGCTATATATAACAGCTATGTAACAAAAACATTTCATTCGAATCCGTCTAGTATTTCCGGAGATTACCGTGTACAAACAGACAAGCAGACAGATATATATTTTTTAATTCTTACTCTACTAAGTAGGTACTATGTCTCCATCGCCTCAATATTTTTTTTGGAAATATATTTAATGTACAGACACACTTTTCTTCTGTTTTATTATATGTATAGATGTGAAGTAAACCTTGTCCGATCCATTAACTTGTGTAGGTTCTATTTATCGGTTTCTCCCACCCCAAGAAAAATGTGCGACTTAAATACTTGCCGTACCAAAATGTATTAAGAGTCCCCGTACCCTAGACCAAAATACAACTTTCCATACAAACGTAGTCTACGTTATATTTTAAAACGACATGTCCTATTTCGGCAAAATTTTGTAATTTCAAAGATATTGCAAATAATACTGGTTGCCGGCAGTAAAAATACGAACTTGAAATAGAATATAGTGTTTTATATCATTTTTGACCATCAGTATGGGAAACTTCTAAATCGTTATATTTTCTTTCCAGTTTATAATTTTACAGTAGGAAACTAGTTATTACCCTAAATAATTGCAATTTCTTTACAATTACCAATTTTTACCGGAATCTGACATGTGGTTTCAAAATTAAACGTAGACAACGTTTGTATGGAGAAGTCTAGAGTAAGGGGATTCTAAAGCTGCAGGTTTTTTGCGATTTCAGAGATGGAAGAAACCGTTAAATAAAATCTACACAAGATACCCCACTTTACCTTAACGACAGCATCAGACAGGGTTTTCTATTCATATTGTTTACAACTTGGAAGGGACGAAGCCGTAATAAGTCATATGACGGGCTAGACCATTATAGTCTAATGAAATTAAAATAACAGTCAAAAACTATTTAAAAAAAATCGGCATTTCCATGCAAAACTGTGCAGACGCCAGTGCAATTAATATGGAAATGACGAATTTTATTTTGTTTTTGACTGTTATTAAAATTTTTCATCACCGTTTTTACCCTTTGGATACGGAACCCTGAAAAGTCAATAAACGTATCTTTCAAGTACACACTTCAAGCAGATCTATCTGAACCAGAAGAACCTTCTAAGATGGATTTAGATAAAATTTCATTGAATTTCCTGCAAAATAATGACGATTTATATTTTTATAAATAAGTTTGTTTTATCTCCCAACGTCAAAACTAACGTTATATCCCAAAAGACCTAAAATTGTAAAATTACACAACTCTGGCGGTAATGAAGAAAGTTTCTGGTTTTTTTTAATTTTATCACACTCTCTACTTCGGCTCTGGCAGCCATTTATCTAAATTATAATTTCCCGAGCAAATAAAATACTACATATGCACTAGTACATATTCTATGACAGTACTAGAATGCTCAAAGATATTTGCCAAATTCAAATATAAATTCAAATGTTAATACAGTAATCTAAGCGCACGGTAGTGCGCAGGCTAAGTTCCAGCAACAGGCCGCGCGCATGCCGTGCACGATACGAACCGTTTCGAACCCCTTTTGACCCCCTGTATCTCAGTGCCTATTGCAAGTACAGAGATAAAATTGTACCGACGTAATCATATACTAGTACTAAAGCAGTATGCCAAACATATAAAATAAAAAATAGGTACGACTTCTTGAAAAAAGTATTGAAATCCCATCAAAAACATACCTGTTAAAAAGGGGGCAAGTTCCCATGGCTAATTGTTCGCCTAAAAAAGAGTTGAAATCCAGTCCAAGTTAAGATGTATAATAATAATGAATTTGAACTTGGCAGGTTAAATAAATTTAATTTTACTCAAGTGTTACGTACAGCACGAAAACCTGCCAAGTTCAAATTTATTATTATTATATTATAATATATAAACCTACAATACCACTGACTCACTCACTGATTGACATAGTTGTTTGCCCTGTTGCGGGGTTGGTGGGGTTTAGGTTGATGTGTGGTCGTATAGAGGGTGCTCCAGTGAGTACCAGAAAAATCTGACATTTGAGGATCTGCGGAAACCTGATGTGGAAGGGGTACGGCCTGCGAAGACGGTTGGGGTTGGGGGCGTGATTTTTTTTGCAAAATGTAGGGGGTTGTGAGCAATTTGAAGAGCGTCATTTGTTTTTTTATTTTTTTTTAAATCCAAGGTGGCCGCCATACATGGACAATTTTTTCTCCATATAAATTTCATACAAACGGCCACCCCAAGTAACTAGGCGCAGCCAGAGGCCAAAAGCCAAAAACAAAGGCCACTCCCGCGAGGCCGCAGGCCGAGCTGCGGGCGAGGGCGAAGCCCGAGCCACTTCCCCCCCCCCCTTGACCCCCCCCCCCCTCCAAGTAATTTTCACGAGGCCGGAGGCCGAGTGATGCGAGCCCGTAGGGCGAGCTGCGGGCGAGGGCGAAGCCCGAGCCACAACCACAAGCGCTGTTTTTTTTTAAATTATGGAAATCCAAGATGGCCGCCGAAAGTCAACTGCTTGCGATTTGGCTGAAAATCGATATCTATATGTAATTTGACCCCAAAAACCTAAATTTAATATTTTTTTTTGGATCCAAGATGGCGTCTGGATTTTATAAAATTAAACTTATTTCGTTTATAACGTCTCACTGGAACTTCGTAGGGGTCTGAAATTTTGCATGTTGGGGTAAAGCACCCCGCGGAACTCGGAACTGGAATCAGATTTTCGATCCAAGACGGCCGCCCCCACACATATTATGATGTTTCCTTTACTGACTGCAGTTTTTACCCATTTTCTCAACTGGACATGTTTTTTAGCCCACCTCAACAGCCGCTCGAAAAACCGCGGGCTGCTTGCAGCCCGCGCAGCGCCCGAAAAGCTAGTTATAATATATAAACCTACATTACCACTGACTGACTGACTGACATAGTTGTTTGCCCTGTTGCGGGGTTGGTGGGGTTTAGGTTGATAAGCGGTTGTATAGAGGGTGCTCCAGTGAGAACCAGAAAAATCTGACATTTTAGGATCTGCGGAAACCTGATGTGGAAGGGGTACGGCCTGCAAAGACGGTTGGGGTTGGGGGCGTGATTTTTTTTCCAAAATGTAGGGGGTTGCAAGCAATTTGATGAGCGTCATTTGTTTTTTTATTTTTTTCAAAATTCAAGATGGCCGCCATACTAAGACAATTTTCCTCCATACAAATTTCATACAAACGGCCACCCTAAGTAACTAGGCGCAGCCAGAGGCCAAAAGCCAAAAGCAAAGGCCACCCCCGCGAGGCCGCAGGCCGAGCTGCGGGCGAGGGCGAAGCCCGAGCCACTCCCCCCTCCCCCTTGGCTCCCCCCCCTAAGTAGTCTTCACGAGGCCGGAGGCCGAGCGATGCGAGCCCATAGGGCGAGCTGCGGGCGAGGGCGAAGCCCGAGCCACTCCCACAGCCACCCCCCCCCCCTTTTTACCCCCCCCCCCCGCAAGTAATTTTCACGAGGCCGGAGGCCGAGTGACGCGAGCCCGAAGGGCGAGCTGCGGGCGAGGGCGAAGCCCGAGCCAACACACAAGCGGCACGTTTTTATTTTTTATTTTTGGAAATCCAAGATGGCCGCCGAAAGTCTACTGCCCCCGATTTGGCTAAGAATCGATTTCTATATGTACTTTGAGCCGAAAAATCCAAATTTGTAATTTTTTTTGGAATTCAAGATGGCGTCTGGATTTTGGAAAATTAAATTTATTTCGTTCATAACGTCTCTCTGGAACTTAGTAGGGGTCTGAATTTTTGCATGTGGGGGTAAAGCACCCCGCGGAACTCGAAACTGCATTCCGATTTTGGATCCAAGATGGCCGCCCCCACACATATTATGATGTTTCCTTTACTGACTGCAATTTTTACCCATTTTCTGAACTGGAAACATGTCTTACCCTACCTTAACAGCCGCACGAAAGACCGCGGGCTGCTTGCAGCCCGCGCAGCGCCCGAAAAGCTAGTTATAATATATAAACCTACATTACCACTCACTGACTGACTCATTGACATAGTTGTTTGCCCTGTTGCGGGGTTGGTAGGGTTTAGGTTGATGTATGGTTGTATAGAGGGTGCTAAATGGAGTACCAGAAAAATCTGACATTTGAAGATTTGCAGAAACCTGATGTGGAAGGGGTACGGCCTGCGAAAACGGTTAGGGTTAGGTGTGTGATTTTTTTTCCAAAATGTAGAAGGTTGTAAGCAATTTGACGACAGTCATTTGTTTTTTAATTTTTTTTAAAATCCAAGATGGCCGCCATACAAGGACAATTTTCCTCAATACAAACTTACCCGTTTTCTGAACTGCAAGCACGAAAGACCGCGGGCTGCTTGCAGCCCGCGCAGCGCCCGAAAGGCTAGTTATATTATAATATATAAACTTACATTACCACTCACTGACTCACTGACATAGTTGTTTGCCCTGTTGCGGGGTTGGTGCGGTTTAGGTTGATGTGTGGTCGTATAGAGGGTGCTCCAGTGAGTACCAGAAAAATCTGACATTTGAGGATTTGCAGAAACCTGATGTGGAAGGAGTACGGCCTGCAAAAACGGTAGGAGTTAGGGGCGTGATTTTTTTTTCAAAATGTGGGGGGTTGTAAGCAATTTGACGATCGTCATTTGTTTTTTATTTTTTTTCAAAATCCAAGATGGCCGCCATACAAGGACAATTTTCCTCCATACAAACTTACCCATTTTCTGAACTGGAAACATATCTTAGCCTACCTCAACAGCCCCACGATGAACCGCGGGCTGCTTGCAGCCCGCGCAGCGCCCGAAAAGCTAGTTATAATATATAAACCTACAATACCACTGACTGACTCACTGATTGACATAGTTGTTTGCCCTGTTGCGGGGTTGGTGGGGTTTAGGTTGATGTGTGGTCGTATAGAGGGTGCTCCAGTGAGTACCAGAAAAATCTGACATTTGAGGATCTGCGGAATCCTGATGTGGAAGGGGTACGGCCTGCAAAGACGGTTGGGGTTGGGGGCGTGATTTTTTTTCCGAAATGTAGTGGGTTGCAAGCAATTTGACGAGCATCATTTGTTTTTTGATTTCTTTCAAAATTCAAGATGGCCGCCATACATGGACAATTCTTCTCCATACAAATTTCATACAAACGGCCGCCCAAGTAACTTGGCGCAGCCTGAGGCTGAAGGCCGAAGGCGAAGCGCCCCCGCGAGGCCGCAGGCCGAGCTGTGGAGCGAGGGCGAAGCCCGAGCTCCCCCCCCCCCCCCTTGACCCCCCCCCCCATGCAAGTAATTTTCACGAGGCCGCTGGCCGAGTGATGCGAGCCCGAAGGGCGAGCTGCGGGCGAGGGCGAAGCCCGAGCCACTATCACAAAGCGCAGTGTCTTTTTTTTTGGAAATCTAAGATGGCCGCCGAAAGTCAACTGCTTGCGATTTGGCTGAAAATCGATATCTATATGTAGTTTGAGCCAGAAAATCCAAATTAAATATTTTTTTTGGAATCCAAGATGGCGTCTGGATTTCGGACCATTTAACTAATTTCGTTCATTACGTCTTACTGGGACTTCGTAGGGGTCTGAAATTTTGTACATGGGGGTAAAGCACCCTGCGGAACTCGGAACTTGAATCAGATTTTGGATCCAAGATGGCCGCCCCACACATATTATGATGTTTCCTTTACTGACTGCAATTTTTACCCATTTTCTCATCTGGACATGTTATTTAGCCCACCTCAACAGCCGCACGAAAAACCGCGGGCTGCTTGCAGCCCGCGCAGCGCCCGAAAAAGCTAGTTATATTATAATATATAAACCTACATTACCACTCACTCACTCACTGATTGACATGGTTGTTTGCCCTGTTGCGGGGTTGGTGGGGTTTAGGTTGATGTGTGGTCGTATAGAGGGTGCTCCAGTGAATACCAGAAAAATCTGACATATGAGGATCTGCGGAAACCTGATGTGGAAGGGGTACGGCCTGCGAAAACGGTTAGGGTTGGGGGCGTGATTTTTTTTCCATAATGTAGAAGATTATAAGCAATTTGACGACCGTCATTTGTTTTTTGATTTTTTTCAAAATCCAAGATGGCCGCCATACAAGGACAATTTTCCTCCATACAAATTTACCCATTTTCTTAACTGGAAACATGTCTTACCCTACCTCAACAGCCGCACGAAAGACCGCGGGCTGCTTGCAGCCCGCGCAGCGCCCGAAAAGCTAGTTATAATATATAAACCTACAATACCACTCACTCACTCACTCACTGACAGAGTTGTTTGCCCTGTTGCGGGGTTGGTGGGGCTTAGGTTGATGTGCGGTCGTATAGAGGGTGCTCCAGTGAGTACCAGAAAAATCTGACATTTGAGGATTTGCAGAAACCTGATGTAGAAGGGGTACGGCCTGCGAAAACGGTTAGGGTTAGGGGTGTGATTTTTTTTCCAAAATGTAAGGGGTTGTAAGCAATTTGACGACCGTCATTTGTTTTTTTATTTTTTTCAAAATTCAAGATGGCCGCCATACAACGACAATTGTCCTCCATACAAACTTACCCATTTTCTGAACTGGAAACATATCTTAGCCTATCTCAATAGCCCCACGATGAACCGCGGGCTGCTTGCAGCCCGCGCAGCGCCCGAAAAGCTAGTTATAATATATAAACCTACAATACCACTCACTGACTGATTGACATAGTTGTTTGCCCTGTTGCGGGGTTGGTGGGGTTTAGGTTGATGTGTGGTCGTATAGAGGGTGCTCCAGTGAGTACCAGAAAAATCTGACATTTGAGGATCTGCAGAAACCTGATGTGGAAGGGGTACGGCCTGCGAAAACGGTTGGGGTTAGGGGCGTGATTTTTTTTCCAAAATGTAGGGGGTTGTGAGCAATTTGACGAGCGTCATTTGTTTTTTGATTTTTTTCAAAATCCAAGATGGCCGCCATACATGGACAATTCCCCTCCATACAAAATTCATACAAACGGCCCCCCAAGTAACTTGGCGCAGCCAGAGGCCAAAGACCAAAAGGAAACCCCTCCACCGCGAGGCCGCAGGCCGAGCTGCGGGCGAGGGCGAAGCCCGAGCCACTCCCCCCCCTTGACCCCCCCCCCCCCTCCAAGTAATTTTCACGAGGCCGCAGGCCGAGTGATGCGAGCCCGCAGGGCGAGCTGCGGGCGAGGGCGAAGCCCGAGCCATTCCCACAAGCGCCGCTTTTTTTTTAATTTTGGAAATCCAAGATGGCCGCCGAAAGTCAACTGCTTGCGATTGGGCTGAAAATCGATATCTATATGTATTTTGAGCCGAAAAATCCAAATTTGACAGTTTTTTTGGAATCCAAGATGGCGTCTGGATTTTAGAAAATTAAACTTATTTCGTTTATAACGTCTCACTGGGACTTCGTAGGGGTCTGAAATTTTGCATGTGGGGGTAAAGCGCCCCGCGGAACTCGGAACTGGAATCAGATTTTCGATCCAAGATGGCCGCCCCCACACATTCTTTGATGTTTCCTTTACTGACTGCAGTTTTTACCCATTTTCTCAACTGGACATATTCCTTAGACCACCTCAACAGCCGCACGAAAAACCGCGGGCTGCTTGCAGCCCGCGCGGCGCCCGAAAAGCTAGTTATATTATAATATATAAACCTACATTACCACTGACTGACTGACTGACATAGTTGTTTGCCCTGTTGCGGGGTTGGTAGGATTTAGGTTGATGTGCGGTCGTATAGAGGGTGCTCCAGTGAGTACCAGAAAAATCTGACATTTGAAGATCTGCAGAAACCTGATGTGGAAGGGGTACGGCCTGCTGAAACGGGTTGGGTTAGGGGTGTGATTTTTTTTCCATAATGTAGAAGATTATAAGCAATTTGACGACCGTCATTTGTTTTTTGTTTTTTTTCGAAATTCAAGATGGCCGCCATACATGGACCATTTCCCTCCATACAAATATTACAAGTAACTTGTCGCAGCCTGAGGCCGGAGGCCGAAGGCGAAGCCCCACCGCGAGGCCGCAGGCCGAGCTGCCGAGCGAGGCCGAAGGCCGAGCTCCCTCCCCTTCCCCCCCCCCCAAGTAATTTTCACGAGGCCGTAGGCCGTGTGATGCGAGCCCGAAGGGCGAGCTGCGGGCGAGGGCGAAGCCCGAGCCACCATCACCAAGCGTCGCGTCGTAATTTTTTTTTTGGAATTCCAAGATGGCCGCCAAATGTCAACTGCCTCTGATTTGGCTGAAAATCGATATTTATATGTGTTTTGACCCCAAAAATCCAAATTCAACTTTTTTTTGAATCCAAGATGGCGTCTGGGTTTTAGAAAATTAAACTTATTTCGTTTATAACGTCTCACTGGGACTTCGTCGGGGTCTGAAATTTTGTACATAGGGGTAAAGCACCCCGCGGAACTCAAAACTGCAATCAGTTTTTGGATCCAAGATGGCCGCCCCCATACATATTTTGATGTTTCTTTTACTGACTGCAGTTTTTACCCATTTTCTGACTGGAAACATGTCTTACCCTACCTCAACAGCCGCACGAAAGACCGCGGGCTGCTTGCAGCCCGCGCAACGCCCGAAAAGCTAGTTATAATATATAAACCTACAATACCACTGACTCACTCACTGATTGACATAGTTGTTTGCCCTGTTGCGGGGTTGGTGGGGTTTAGGTTGATGTGCGGTCGTATAGAGGGTGCTCCAGTGAGTACCAGAAAAATCTGACATTTGAGGATTTGCGGAAACCTGATGTGGAAGGGGTACGGCCTGCGAAGACGGTTGGGGTTAGGGGTGTGATTTTTTTTCCAAAATGTAAGGGGTTGTAAGCAATTTGACGAGCGTCATTTGTTTTTTGTTTTTTTTCAAAATCCAAGATGGCCGCCATACAAGGACAATTCCCATCCATACAAATTTCATACAAACGGCAACTCGGCGCAGCCTGAGGCCGAAGGCCGAAGGCGAAGCCCACACGCGAGGCCGCAGGCCGAGCTGCGGAGCGAGGGCGAAGCCCGAGCTCCCCCCCTCCCCTTTGACCCCCCCCCCCCCCCCTCAAGCAATTTTCACGAGGCCGCAGGCCGAGTGATGCGAGCCCGAAGGGCGAGCTGCGGGCGAGGGCGAAGCCCGAGCCAATATCACAAAGCGCAGCGTCTTTTTTTTTTTTTTTGGAAATCCCACATTGCCGCCGAATGTCAACTGCTTGCGATTTGGCTGAAAATCGATATCTTTATGTAATTTGACCCCAAAACATTAATTCAATATTTTTTTTGGAATCCAAGATGGCGTCTGGATTCTAGAAAATTAAACTTATTTCGTTTATAACGTCTCACTGGGACTTCGTAGAGGTCTGAAATTTTGCATGTGGGGGTAAAGCACCCCGCGGTACTCGGAACTGGAATCAAATTTTAGATCCAAGATGGCCGCCCCCACACATATTTTGATGTTTCCAATACTGACTGCAGTTTTTACCCATTTTCTGAACTGGAAACATGTCTTACTCTACCTCAACAGCCGCACGAAAGACCGCGGGCTGCTTGCAGCCCGCGCAGCGCCCGAAAAGCTAGTTATAATATATAAACCTACATTACCACTCACTGACTGACTCACTGATTGACATAGTTGTTTGCCCTGTTGCGGGGTTGTTGGGGTTTAGGTTGATGTGTGGTCGTATAGAGGATGCTCCAGTGAGTATCAGAAAAATCTGAAATTTGAGGATCTGCAGAAACCTGATGTGGAAGGGGTACGGCCTGCAAAAACGGTTGCGGTTAGGGGTGCGATTTTTTTTCCAAAATGTAGGGGGTTGTAAGCAATTTGACGACCGTCATTTGTTTTTTATTTTTTTTCAATATTCAAGATGGCCGCTATACGTGGATAATTTTCCTCCATACAAACTTACCCATTTTCTGAACTGGAAACATGTCTTAGCATACTTCAACAGCCGCACGAAAGACCGCGGGCTGCTTGCAGCCCGCGCAGCGCCCGAAAAGCTAGTTATAATATATAAACCTACATTACCACTGACTGACTCACTCACTGATTGACATAGTTGTTTGCCCTGTTGCGGGGTTGGTGGAGTTTAGGTTGATGTGTGGTCGTATAGAGGATGCTCCAGTGAGTACCAGAAAAATCTGACATTTGAGGATTTGCGGAAACCTGATGTAGAAGGGATACGGCCTGCAAAAACGGTTGGGGTTAGGGTCGTGATTTTTTTTCCATAATGTAGAAGATTATAAGCAATTTGACGACAGTCATTCGTTTTTTTATTTTTTTCAAAATCCAAGATGGCCGCCATACAAGGACAATTTCTCCCCATACAAACTTACCCATTTTCTGAACTGGAAACATATCTTAGCCTACCTCAACAGCCCCACGATGAATCGCGGGCTGCTTGCAGCCCGCGCAGCGCCCGAAAAGCTAGTTATAATATATAAACCTACATTACCACTGACTGACTCACTGACTGATTGACATAGTTGTTTGCCCTGTTGCGGGGTTTGTGGGGTTTAGGTTGATGTAGGGTCGTATAGAGGGTGCTCCAGTGAGTACCAGAAAAATCTGACATTTGAGGATTTGCAGAAACCTGATGTGGAAGGGGTACGGCCTGCAAAGACGGTTGGGGTTAGGGGCGTGATTTTTTTTCCAAAATGTAGGGGGTTGTAAGCAATTTGACGACCGTCATTTGTTTTTTATTTTTTTTCAAAATCCAAGACGGCCGCCGTACAAGGACAATTTTCCTCCATACAAACTTACCCATTTTCTGAACTGGAAACATATCTTAGCCTACCTCAACAGTCCCACGATGAACCGCGGGCTGCTTGCAGCCCGCGCAGCGCCCGAAAAGCTAGTTATATTATATATAGCTGCACTTACCACTGACTCACTGATTGACATAATTGTTTGACCTGTTCCCGACTGACAGGTGTCACAAATGTTATACCATCGTGTACAGGGTGTTTTGAAACCAACCAGAAAAATCCGAAAACTTGAAGATCACCAGATCCTGATGTGGAAGGGGTACGGCCTGCGAAAACGGTTGGGGTTAGGGGCGTGATTTTTTTTCCAAAATGTAGGGGGTTGTAAGCAATTTGACGACTGTCTTTTGGTTTTTGATTTTTTTTAAAATTCAAGATGGCCGCCATACAAGGGCAATTCCCCTCCATACAAATTTCATACAAATGGCACCCCCAAAGCAATTTGGCGCAGCCTGAGGCCGAAGGCCGAAAGCGGAGCCCCCTTCGCGAGGCCGCAGGCCGAGCTTCGGAGCGAGGCCAAAGGCCGAGCTCCCCCCCATCCCCCCCTTGATGCCCCCCCCCCTCCCCAAAGTAATTTTGCGAGCCCGAAGGGCGAGCTTTGGGCGAGGGCGTTGCCCGAGCCACTTCCACCAAACGCTAGGTAGTTTTTTATTTTTGGAAATCCAAGATGGCCGCCAAAAGTCAACTGCTTCTAATTTGACTGAAAATCGATATCTAAATGTATTTTGAGCCAAAAATCCAAATATAATTTTTTTTTGGAATCCAAGATGGCGTCTGGAATTTAGAAAATTAAACTTATTTCGTTCGTAACGTCTCACTGCGACTTTATAGGGGTTTGAAATTTTTTACGCACCCCGCGAAACTCGAAACTGCATTCAGATTTTGGATCCAAGATGGCCGCCCACACATTTTTTTATCTTTCCTCTTCTGACTGCAATTCTTACCCATTTTCTGAACTGGAAACATTTCTTACCTCAACAGCTGCACGAAAAACCGCGTGCTGCGTGCAGCACGCGCAGCACCCGAAACACTAGTTATATTATATTATATATAGCTACACTTACCACTGACTCACTGATTGACATAATTGTTTGACCTGTTCCCGACTGACAGGTGTCACAAATGTTATACCATCGTGTACAGGGTGTTTTGAAACCAACCAGAAAAATCCGAAACCTTGAAGATCACCAGATCCTGATGTGGAAAGGGTACGGCCTGCGAAAACGGTTGGGGTTAGGGGCGTGATTTTTTTCCCAAAATGTAGGGGGTTGTAAGCAATTTGACGACTGTCATTTGTTTTTTGATTTTTTTCAAAATTCAAGATGGCCGCCATACAAGGACAATTGTTCTCCATCCAAATTTCATACATACGGCCCCCCCAAAGTAACTTGAGGCCGAAGGCTGAAGGCGGAGCCCCCTTGCGAGGCCGCAGGCCGAGCTGCGGAGCGAGGCCAAAGGCCGAGCTCTCCTCCCCCCCTTTTTGACCCCCCCCCCCCACAAGTAATTTTCACGAGGCCGTAGGCCGAGTGATGCGAGCCCGAAGGGCGAGCTGCGGGCGAGGGCGAAGCTCGAGCCACTCCCACCAAGCATTGCGTTTTTTTTTTTTTGAAATCCAAGATGGCCGCCGAAAGTCAAATGCTTGCGATTGGGCTGAAAATCAATATCTATATGTATTTTGGGCCAAAAAATCCAAATTTAATTTTTTTTTTGGAATCCAAGATGGCGTCTGGATTTCAGAAAATTAAAATTATTTCGTCAGTATCGTCTCACTGGGACTTCATAGGGGTCTGAAATTTGCTTTACTAGAGTAAAGCACCCCGTGGAACTCGAAACTGCAATCAGATTTTGGATCCAAGATGGCCGCCCACATATTTTTTCATGTTTCCTCAACAGACTGCGATTCTTACCCATTTTCTCAACTGGACATGTTCTTTAGCCTTCCTCAACAGCTGCACGAAAAATCGCGTGCTGCGTGCAGCACGCGCAGCACCCGAAACACTAGTTATAATATATAAACCTACATTACCACTGACTGACTCACTGACAGAGTTGTTTGCCCTGTTGCAGGGTTGGTGGGGTTTAGGTTGATGTGCGGTCGTATAGAGGGTGCTCCAGTGACTACCAGAAAAATCTGACATTTGAGGATCTGCAGAAACCTGATGTGGAAGGGGTACGGCCTGCAAAAACGGTTAGGGTTAGGGGTGTGATTTTTTTTCCAAAATGTAGGGGGTTGTAAGCAATTTGACGACCGTCATTTGTTTTTATTTTTTTTTCAAAATTTAAGATGGCCGCCATACAACGACAATTGTCCTCCATACAAACTTACCCATTTTCTGAACTGGAAACATATCTTAGCCTACCTCAACAGCCCCACGATGAACCGCGGGCTGCTTGCAGCCCGCGCAGCGCCCGAAAAGATAGTTATATATATTATAATATATAAACCTACATTACCACTGACTGACTCACTGACTGATTGACATAGTTGTTTGCCCTGTTGCGGGGTTGGTGGGGTTCAGGTTGATGTGTGGTCGTATAGAGGGTGCTCCAGTGAGTACCAGAAAAATCTGACATTTGAGGATTTGCAGAAACCTGATGTGGAAGGGGTACGGCCTGCAAAAACGGTTAGGGTTAGGGGTGTGATTTTTTTTCAAAAATGTAGGGGGTTGTAAGCAATATGACGACCGTCATTTATTTTTTTATTTTTTTCAAAATTCAAGATGGCCGCCGTACAACTACAACTGTCCTCCATACAAACTTACCCATTTTCTGAAATGGAAACATATCTTAGCCTATCTCAACAGCCCCACGATGAACCGCGGGCTGCTTGCAGCCCGCGCAGCGCCCGAAAAGCTAGTTATATTATAATATATAAACCTACATTACCACTGACTGACTGACTGATTGACATAGTTGTTTGCCCTGTTGCGGGATTGGTGGGGTTTAGGTTGATGTGTGGTCGTATAGAGGGTGCCCCAGTGAGTACCAGAAAAATCTGACATTTGAGGATCTGCAGAAACCTGATGTGGAAGGGGTACGGCCTGCAAAAACGGCTGGGGTTGGGGGCGTGATTTTTTTTCCAGAATGTGGGGGGTTATAAGCAATTTGACAAGCGTCATTTGTTTTTTAATTTTTTTCAAAATCCAAGATGGCCGCCATACAAGGACAATTTTCCTCCATACAAACTTACCCATTTTCTAAACTGGAAACATATTTTAGCCTACCTCAACAGCTGTACGAAAGACCGCGGGCTGCTTGCAGCCCGCGCAGCGCCCGAAAAGCTAGTTATAATATATAAACCTACAATACCACTGACTCACTCACTGATTGACATAGTTGTTTGCCCTGTTGCGGGGTTGGTGGGGTTTAGGTTGATGTGTGGTCGTATAGAGGGTGCTCCAGTGAGTACCAGAAAAATCTGACATTTGAGGATCTGCGGAAACCTGATGTGGAAGGGGTACGGCCTGCGAAGACGGTTGGGGTTGGGGGCGTGATTTTTTTTGCAAAATGTAGGGGGTTGTGAGCAATTTGAAGAGCGTCATTTGTTTTTTTATTTTTTTTTAAATCCAAGGTGGCCGCCATACATGGACAATTTTTTCTCCATATAAATTTCATACAAACGGCCACCCCAAGTAACTAGGCGCAGCCAGAGGCCAAAAGCCAAAAACAAAGGCCACTCCCGCGAGGCCGCAGGCCGAGCTGCGGGCGAGGGCGAAGCCCGAGCCACTTCCCCCCCCCCTTGACCCCCCCCCCCCTCCAAGTAATTTTCACGAGGCCGGAGGCCGAGTGATGCGAGCCCGTAGGGCGAGCTGCGGGCGAGGGCGAAGCCCGAGCCACAACCACAAGCGCTGTTTTTTTTTAAATTATGGAAATCCAAGATGGCCGCCGAAAGTCAACTGCTTGCGATTTGGCTGAAAATCGATATCTATATGTAATTTGACCCCAAAAACCTAAATTTAATATTTTTTTTTGGATCCAAGATGGCGTCTGGATTTTATAAAATTAAACTTATTTCGTTTATAACGTCTCACTGGAACTTCGTAGGGGTCTGAAATTTTGCATGTTGGGGTAAAGCACCCCGCGGAACTCGGAACTGGAATCAGATTTTCGATCCAAGACGGCCGCCCCCACACATATTATGATGTTTCCTTTACTGACTGCAGTTTTTACCCATTTTCTCAACTGGACATGTTTTTTAGCCCACCTCAACAGCCGCTCGAAAAACCGCGGGCTGCTTGCAGCCCGCGCAGCGCCCGAAAAGCTAGTTATAATATATAAACCTACATTACCACTGACTGACTGACTGACATAGTTGTTTGCCCTGTTGCGGGGTTGGTGGGGTTTAGGTTGATAAGCGGTTGTATAGAGGGTGCTCCAGTGAGAACCAGAAAAATCTGACATTTTAGGATCTGCGGAAACCTGATGTGGAAGGGGTACGGCCTGCAAAGACGGTTGGGGTTGGGGGCGTGATTTTTTTTCCAAAATGTAGGGGGTTGCAAGCAATTTGATGAGCGTCATTTGTTTTTTTATTTTTTTCAAAATTCAAGATGGCCGCCATACTAAGACAATTTTCCTCCATACAAATTTCATACAAACGGCCACCCTAAGTAACTAGGCGCAGCCAGAGGCCAAAAGCCAAAAGCAAAGGCCACCCCCGCGAGGCCGCAGGCCGAGCTGCGGGCGAGGGCGAAGCCCGAGCCACTCCCCCCTCCCCCTTGGCTCCCCCCCCTAAGTAGTCTTCACGAGGCCGGAGGCCGAGCGATGCGAGCCCATAGGGCGAGCTGCGGGCGAGGGCGAAGCCCGAGCCACTCCCACAGCCACCCCCCCCCCTTTTTTACCCCCCCCCCCCGCAAGTAATTTTCACGAGGCCGGAGGCCGAGTGACGCGAGCCCGAAGGGCGAGCTGCGGGCGAGGGCGAAGCCCGAGCCAACACACAAGCGGCACGTTTTTATTTTTTATTTTTGGAAATCCAAGATGGCCGCCGAAAGTCTACTGCCCCCGATTTGGCTAAGAATCGATTTCTATATGTACTTTGAGCCGAAAAATCCAAATTTGTAATTTTTTTTGGAATTCAAGATGGCGTCTGGATTTTGGAAAATTAAATTTATTTCGTTCATAACGTCTCTCTGGAACTTAGTAGGGGTCTGAATTTTTGCATGTGGGGGTAAAGCACCCCGCGGAACTCGAAACTGCATTCCGATTTTGGATCCAAGATGGCCGCCCCCACACATATTATGATGTTTCCTTTACTGACTGCAATTTTTACCCATTTTCTGAACTGGAAACATGTCTTACCCTACCTTAACAGCCGCACGAAAGACCGCGGGCTGCTTGCAGCCCGCGCAGCGCCCGAAAAGCTAGTTATAATATATAAACCTACAATACCACTGACTCACTCACTGATTGACATAGTTGTTTGCCCTGTTGCGGGGTTGGTGGGGTTTAGGTTGATGTGTGGTCGTATAGAGGGTGCTCCAGTGAGTACCAGAAAAATCTGACATTTGAGGATCTGCGGAAACCTGATGTGGAAGGGGTACGGCCTGCGAAGACGGTTGGGGTTGGGGGCGTGATTTTTTTTGCAAAATGTAGGGGGTTGTGAGCAATTTGACGAGCGTCATTTGTTTTTTTATTTTTTTTTAAATCCAAGGTGGCCGCCATACATGGACAATTTTTTCTCCATATAAATTTCATACAAACGGCCACCCCAAGTAACTAGGCGCAGCCAGAGGCCAAAAGCCAAAAACAAAGGCCACTCCCGCGAGGCCGCAGGCCGAGCTGCGGGCGAGGGCGAAGCCCGAGCCACTTCCCCCCCCCCTTGACCCCCCCCCCCCTCCAAGTAATTTTCACGAGGCCGGAGGCCGAGTGATGCGAGCCCGTAGGGCGAGCTGCGGGCGAGGGCGAAGCCCGAGCCACAACCACAAGCGCTGTTTTTTTTTAAATTATGGAAATCCAAGATGGCCGCCGAAAGTCAACTGCTTGCGATTTGGCTGAAAATCGATATCTATATGTAATTTGACCCCAAAAACCTAAATTTAATATTTTTTTTTGGATCCAAGATGGCGTCTGGATTTTATAAAATTAAACTTATTTCGTTTATAACGTCTCACTGGAACTTCGTAGGGGTCTGAAATTTTGCATGTTGGGGTAAAGCACCCCGCGGAACTCGGAACTGGAATCAGATTTTCGATCCAAGATGGCTGCCCCCACACATATTATGATGTTTCCTTTACTGACTGCAGTTTTTACCCATTTTCTCAACTGGACATGTTTTTTAGCCCACCTCAACAGCCGCTCGAAAAACCGCGGGCTGCTTGCAGCCCGCGCAGCGCCCGAAAAGCTAGTTATATTATAATATATAAACCTACATTACCACTGACTGACTGACTGACATAGTTGTTTGCCCTGTTGCGGGGTTGGTGGGGTTTAGGTTGATAAGCGGTTGTATAGAGGGTGCTCCAGTGAGAACCAGAAAAATCTGACATTTTAGGATCTGCGGAAACCTGATGTGGAAGGGGTACGGCCTGCAAAGACGGTTGGGGTTGGGGGCGTGATTTTTTTTCCAAAATGTAGGGGGTTGCAAGCAATTTGATGAGCGTCATTTGTTTTTTTATTTTTTTCAAAATTCAAGATGGCCGCCATACTAAGACAATTTTCCTCCATACAAATTTCATACAAACGGCCACCCTAAGTAACTAGGCGCAGCCAGAGGCCAAAAGCCAAAAGCAAAGGCCACCCCCGCGAGGCCGCAGGCCGAGCTGCGGGCGAGGGCGAAGCCCGAGCCACTCCCCCCTCCCCCTTGGCTCCCCCCCCTAAGTAGTCTTCACGAGGCCGGAGGCCGAGCGATGCGAGCCCATAGGGCGAGCTGCGGGCGAGGGCGAAGCCCGAGCCACTCCCACAGCCACCCCCCCCCCTTTTTTACCCCCCCCCCCCCGCAAGTAATTTTCACGAGGCCGGAGGCCGAGTGACGCGAGCCCGAAGGGCGAGCTGCGGGCGAGGGCGAAGCCCGAGCCAACACACAAGCGGCACGTTTTTATTTTTTATTTTTGGAAATCCAAGATGGCCGCCGAAAGTCTACTGCCCCCGATTTGGCTAAGAATCGATTTCTATATGTACTTTGAGCCGAAAAATCCAAATTTGTAATTTTTTTTGGAATTCAAGATGGCGTCTGGATTTTGGAAAATTAAATTTATTTCGTTCATAACGTCTCTCTGGAACTTAGTAGGGGTCTGAATTTTTGCATGTGGGGGTAAAGCACCCCGCGGAACTCGAAACTGCATTCCGATTTTGGATCCAAGATGGCCGCCCCCACACATATTATGATGTTTCCTTTACTGACTGCAATTTTTACCCATTTTCTGAACTGGAAACATGTCTTACCCTACCTTAACAGCCGCACGAAAGACCGCGGGCTGCTTGCAGCCCGCGCAGCGCCCGAAAAGCTAGTTATAATATATAAACCTACATTACCACTCACTGACTGACTCATTGACATAGTTGTTTGCCCTGTTGCGGGGTTGGTGGGGTTTAGGTTGATGTGTGGTCGTATAGAGGGTGCTCCAGTGAGTACCAGAAAAATCTGACATTTGAGGATCTGCGGAATCCTGATGTGGAAGGGGTACGGCCTGCAAAGACGGTTGGGGTTGGGGGCGTGATTTTTTTTCCGAAATGTAGTGGGTTGCAAGCAATTTGACGAGCATCATTTGTTTTTTGATTTCTTTCAAAATTCAAGATGGCCGCCATACATGGACAATTCTTCTCCATACAAATTTCATACAAACGGCCGCCCAAGTAACTTGGCGCAGCCTGAGGCTGAAGGCCGAAGGCGAAGCGCCCCCGCGAGGCCGCAGGCCGAGCTGTGGAGCGAGGGCGAAGCCCGAGCTCCCCCCCCCCCCCTTGACCCCCCCCCCCCATGCAAGTAATTTTCACGAGGCCGCTGGCCGAGTGATGCGAGCCCGAAGGGCGAGCTGCGGGCGAGGGCGAAGCCCGAGCCACTATCACAAAGCGCAGTGTCTTTTTTTTTGGAAATCTAAGATGGCCGCCGAAAGTCAACTGCTTGCGATTTGGCTGAAAATCGATATCTATATGTAGTTTGAGCCAGAAAATCCAAATTAAATATTTTTTTTGGAATCCAAGATGGCGTCTGGATTTCGGACCATTTAACTAATTTCGTTCATTACGTCTTACTGGGACTTCGTAGGGGTCTGAAATTTTGTACATGGGGGTAAAGCACCCTGCGGAACTCGGAACTTGAATCAGATTTTGGATCCAAGATGGCCGCCCCACACATATTATGATGTTTCCTTTACTGACTGCAATTTTTACCCATTTTCTCATCTGGACATGTTATTTAGCCCACCTCAACAGCCGCACGAAAAACCGCGGGCTGCTTGCAGCCCGCGCAGCGCCCGAAAAAGCTAGTTATAATATATAAACCTACATTACCACTCACTGACTGACTGACTGATTGACATAGTTGTTTGCCCTGTTGCGGGGTTGGTGGGGTTTAGGTTGATGTGTGGTTGTATAGAGGGTGCTCCAGTGAGTACTAGAAAAATCTGACATTTGAGGATTTGCAGAAACCTGATGTGGAAGGGGTACGGCCTGCAAAGACGGTTGGGGTTAGGGGCGTGATTTTTTTTCCATAATGTAGAAGATTATAAGCAATTTGACGAGCGTCATTTGTTTTTTGATTTTTTTCAACAATCAAGATGGCCGCCAAACAAAGACAATTGTCCTCCATACAACCTTACCGATTTTTTAAACTGGAAACATTTTTTTGCCTACCTCAACAGCCTTACGATAAACCGCGGGCTGCTAGCAGCCCGCGCAGCGCCCGAAAAGCTAGTTATACATCTAAACTTGGCATTGGACTGGATTTCAACTCTTTTTTAGGCGAATAATTTGCCGTGGGAACTTGGCCCCCTTTTTAACAGGTATATTTTTGGTGGGATTAGACCTTTACAGGCACTACACGTCAATAAGTATAATTTACATTACGTATCTTCATCATCATCAGGTCTTTTTTTGTCTCCCCTACAGGAGCACGACCCTCTCTGTACTACCAGAGCCATATTTGTCCAGAACAACCAGAGGACTTTGTCTACATTATCCTCGCTAGCCAGACGGGTCGGAGAGGTCTCATTGATGTTTATAAGCTTTGTTTAGCTTGTATTTCTTTAGTCGCCTTCTACGACATCCACGGGAGGACTTGGACTTACATTACGTGTAGTTTATATATTTTTGGATTTGGATTTTGATGGATTCCCATGCTGGTCTGGGAGAAATAAAAAAACTTAGAATGTACCAGCTGCTTCTCTTCCCGCGCAGATCGTAAAAGCCGATCGAGGGAATGGGCAAAAATGCGAATCATGTTAACA
Source organism: Acrobasis consociella (assembly GCA_963555685.1). Lineage (NCBI taxonomy): Eukaryota > Metazoa > Arthropoda > Insecta > Lepidoptera > Pyralidae > Acrobasis > Acrobasis consociella. Next base: position 16,334,398 of record OY743124.1, on the reverse strand, counting down.
GGCGATGCGGCTAGCAACCCATCACTTTATTGATTGCTTTACCATCTTCTCGTCCACCATAACGCTAAAAGTGGCTTTTGGGTCTTGCGGCCCTGGGCTCTATAGAACCGCAAGACCCAAAATGCTCTGTCTGCCCCATTAGGGATAAAGACGTGATAGTATGTATGTATGTATGTATGTATGTATGTATATATTTTTTACTTTCCAGAAACAACCTCCCCACAGCAAAAATAGAAGAAACCCTAACAAAACTATCCCAAGACATGCAGACATCAGCTCAACCCAAGCCAAACTACGCAGCGTTGTTCAGAAGATCCCTGGTCTGCAAGACAGTATGCTGTTGCTTCATCTGGCTGATCACAGGAACCACGTACTTTGGGTTCAACCAGTACATAAGTCAGAGCAGCCCTGATCCGTTTGTGAGCGTCGCCGTCGCTGGGGCTATACAGGTTCGTATATACAAATAAATATAATACTATTACTATATAAAAATAAGTCGGGTTTTCCTTCCTGACGCTATAACTCCAGAACGCACGAACCGATTTCCACGGTTTTGCATTCGTTGGAAAGGTCTCGGGCTCCGTGAGGTTTATGCAAAGAAAATTCAAGAAATTGCGAAGGCGGTACGAAGTTCGCCGGGTCAGCTAGTAATATAATATAATATAATAAAGAAGCGGAGCCGAGCGGAGAGGAGAGAAATTGACCAATCACAATGCTCGAAATCTCCGCTCCGCTTCAATTCAAACAGCGGAGCGGAGATTTCAAGCATTCTGATTGGTAAATTTTTCTTCTTTCCGCTCTGCTCCGCTTCAGTGGAAACGCAGCCTAACCGGCGAAGTGCGAATCGGATTCGCGCAGTAAGGTTTCCGTACCATTCTCATCTATAAATCATCTATAAAAAATCTCGTTTGTTGTATGGGAGCCCCCCTTAAATATTTATTTTATTTTGTTTTTAGTGATTGGTGTTATAGCGGCAACAGAAATACATAACTTGTAAAAAAATTAACTGTCTAGCTATCGCGGTTCTTGGGATACAGCCTGGTAACATACAGACGGACAGACAGCGAAGTCTTAGTAATGGGGTCCCGTTTTTACCCTTTGGGTACGGAACCCTAAAAACGCTAAGGTCTCTAACAGACGAGCAACCCGCCAGCACAGGGGGATTACTCCATATAACAATACATTAGTCGTATCGTACGTCAGTGATGTCCTATTTCTATGTCAAACCAAAGTAGATTTTATCATCACACGTTAGTGCTCAATGTTGCTTGACACTGTAGCGCGGATACGCAGTAACGTCCGTCTTCCGTACTGCTTTTGGAGTAACCCCCAGACGTTTCGTTTGTTATTGAAAAGTTTTAGCCTAGCCCTAAAGTGAAGAATTTTCGGTGTAGTTTTGAATCCTAAAGGGGTAAAAAGGTTGTATTTTTATATTTTTTCGGACCAAAAGTAATATATACATAATATCATGCCTGTTTCCCCCAAGGTTAGGCAGAGACTAAAGTAATATCTAAAACTTACCGAGTTCTTTTGACACAGTTAAGTAAGTGTGTCACCACAAATTTTGTAACAAAATCCTGCTTGACTCCATGTATAATGATAATTTGCACAGTTAGGACTCTAATAGACGCGCGACACTAGCGACAGTTAGCGCACATGACGAGAGTCGCGGGTATACTGTCGAATGTCGATTGTCTGTTAGAGCCTTATGTCGTACGGGGTGTTATACAGCATGGATGAAGGTTGGTTTTCTAGTCAATTTCTAAAAAAAGTTCTTTTCATTTCAGATCCCATCTACGCTAGGATCTTTCTGGGCGATCAAGCACTTAGGAAGAAAGAAGACTACAATCGGCTGCTTCTTCTTAGGCGGCATCTTTATCCTAGCTTTAAACTACGTGCCAAAAATATTCTGGCTAACTTTGACATTAGGCAGTCTAGGCGTGTGTTGCGCAAGCGCTGTAGCGTGCGCCATCTATATTTATACGACGGAACTATTTCCTACGGTCGTGAGAAATATGGGGTTAGGCGCTTGCTCGACCTCTATGCGAATCGGGTCTATGGTCGCGCCTTTTATTTCTAACTTATCTATGACTGTGCCGTGGTTGCCAACTGTCATTTTCGGGTTGGCGCCAATCAGCGCTGGGTTGGTTTGCTTTTTATTGCCCGAGACTAAAGGGAAGAACTTACCTGATACTTTAGAAGATGTAAAAACTACTTGAATTGAACGCATAATTGAAGAGAATTATCCTCCTCCAAAAGACGTGATAAATGAAGTGAGAACGTTTGGTTTAATTGATGGTAAGTACAGCGGCACGAAACTCTAACCATTAACCTTTATTGTGCAGAAGTTAACAATTAATACTGTACCCATGCGCAGTTTCCCCTCTATATTTCACTCAGCGCTACTTTTTAGTGGGAGTAATTTAAATGTAAGTGTTTGTAACATGTATTTATTTTCACTTCCAAAGTGCCTTACTTACAAAGTATGGAGACTAATTTAATTAAATTGCTGCGAGTGCAAATTGAAGTAATAAAATAAAAATTTTAAAAATATGCTACTCCAGATGGCGACACAGTGAAGTCAGGTCCCATAAGCCGCTGTTATTGGATACATTTGACGGAGCAAAAGAACCTGTCAACTGATGGTCCAATCACAACAGTCGATTGGATCCTAGGTGTTTTAGTGTTACATATTTTTAATTTTTTCTTTTCCCATAGGTGAACTGGGAGACAATGCTGAGCATTAAGTTGTACCTTTTGTCCTATACTTACTTAATCTTAAATGTTATGTGAACTTTAGTGTAAGTAACCGTATGACGTCAACAATTGTGCAACAAAACAAAGTGACGATTATTAAGGGATATTTATAAATATACTACGATTTAAAGATATATTTTAATTGAATTAAATTGTGATAAATTAAATATAGAAAAAATAGGCTTACGGCGACGTTCATAAAGCTACAATAAAGTGTTGTAGTATTTAATTAGATTTATTTATTCTAAAAATAGATTTATTAAATATTGTGATACATTAGTACATAATTATGTAAATTTACTACGTAGATATACCTAATTTAAGGGTTAGTAATCAAGCAGAAATAAATAAATGAGAAATGCATATTTGATGGAGTAAGTAAGTGTATTGAACATTATAAAACTTACATAACTATTTTTGGCAAATTCACTCGTACAAATAAAAAATTAAGTATTTACAACATCACCTCACCTCTCTGTCTGTTTGTCTGTCACTCTGCTCCCCTCTTACCTAACGAATAAGGTACTCCGGCTGCAGTCCTCAAGTAGAAGTTGCCACGTATTCTGTAATAAAAAATTAAATTAAATTAGATTTTATTATATTTTACTACATTACTCTCTTCATTGCTACACTTCAAATTTTTCCACATATGTGTACACAGTTTTACTCGCGTAGTGTAGTCGAAAAAGCCCGACTAGTTTCGACCGGTTCAGACGATCATCTTCAGGGCGAGTGTCATGAGTAGCGGCGCGGTAGTTTCAATTAAAAAGAGAAGTCCGATAAGGACTGGTGACGTAAATAAATAAATAAATATATAGGGACAAATTACACTGATTGAGCTAGCCCCAACGTAAGTTCGAGATTTGTGTTATGGGATACTAATTCAACGATACTATATTTTATAACAAATACATATATAGATAAACATTCAAGACCCAGGACAATTTGAAAAAGGCCATTTTCCAACTTGCCCTAGCTGGGGATCGAACCCAGGACCTCCGGATTAGCGGTCTAGCGTGTTGCCCATTACGCCACGGAGGTCGTCAAAGTCCACATCATCTATTATACATTTGCCATAGAAAATAGTGAGATAGATATCTTTTCGTAAAATATTTAAATCTCGTTTGTTTTTAAAAACCCTGACACATTTATTTTGTTTCAGTATTTTTTTGTTTTAGCGGCAACAGAAATACATTATCTGTGAAAATTTTATGTGTCTAGCTATCACGGTTCATGAAATACAGTCTGGTGATAGACAGGCTGACAGCGGAGTCTTTAATAGAGTCGTAATAGGGTCCCATTTTTACCCTTTGGGTCATACTTGGCCAGAGCAGCCAGAGGATTTGGCCTACACTCTTCACGCTGGCCAGACGTGTTGGAGAGATCCTATTGATGTTTATAAGTGTTGGAGTGGTCCTATTCCACTCTGCCGAAAACCACACGGCGTTTACACAATACAATACAATACAAATACTCTTTATTGCACCATAAACAAAAGGAAATACAAAACAGAAAAAATAAATAAGACAGAATTATGATACAAAGGCGGACTTATCGCATAGCAATCTCTTTCAGTCAACCTTTGGGTAGTGGGAGAAGTGAATATTTAAGAGAGGCGGTGCAGTATGTCAGATATACGGGCGTTTACCCTTTGGGTACAACTCTAAACAACGAACTAAAGTCGCAAATCTCTAGGATCTAGAGGATACTAACTCGGTCCCAGACTGGGGTCCCATCAGGACAGCTGGGTTGTCCGCACACAGCCCACGCAGGAACACGTCGTAGTCGTCGCAGTGCCGCGCCCAGAACTTACTGCCAGCCACGGCCTCTGCCCAGAAGGCCCAGGACCGCCAGTGGCTGCAAAAGTCTGAAAGCAATTGGATATTTTCCTGAGCCAAAAATAAATTATTTTGTACTGATAACAAAATAAAACGACACAAAATAATGTCACTTGTCTTTAAATATATCCATTTTAATGCGATTTTAAATTCATTATTGCAGCAAAACTGATAAGACCGCTGCTATGACATCGTCTGCCTGTATTTCATACAAAATCCCATAGAAACTGTTTGTTTTGACGTTTAGAAAAAAATATCTGATTTGACTTGTTGGAAAATAGCGTATTACATAACTCATAATTATCATCCCAGCCATTTATCCGCCCACTGCTGGGCATAGGCCTCTCTTCATCGCCGCCACCATCTCGGTCCTGTGCTGCTCTCATCCAGGCGTGATCCGCGACTTTCATTATGTCGTCAACCCATCGCATAGACGGCCGCCCGACGCCTCCCACCCGATCTGTGCCACCATTCGGTTAGTGCCTTGCTCCACCTGCCATCACTCCGTCGGCACAAGTGCTCATCAGGTCTTTAGGTCTCCACTGCAGGAGCACTACCCTCTCTGTACTACTAGGATTTAGAGGTCTGGAGAAGCCTCGGAGCAAGAGCGAGTGGAGGCCCATTCTTTAGTCCAGTTTTTTAATTAAATAATTTATTGTGAAACCAAAGGTAAAACAACGAAACGAAATCAAACAAAAAGTTGTTTACTATGTTTACTAGTTGGAATTTGAATTTAAGGTCTATTGTGGGGGCCCCGGTTCATCATCAGGTCTTTTGTCTCCACTGCAGGAGCACGATCCTCTCTATACTACCAGCGTCATACTTGACCTAACCAGCCAGAGGACTTTGGCCTACACTCTCCTCGCTTGCCAAACAATTTGAAGATTTCTCATGATGTTTATAAGTTTTTACTAAGCTTGTATTTCCTAAGTCGCCTTCTAAGAAATCCACGGAAAGACTTGAAGTAATCCTATTCTGCTGGAAACATCACGGCTTAATAAATATGTTTCAAACCTTCACTGGTCAAGAATATAGTAGGAGAGAGGCATCCAGGCTGTTTAGCTGTCCCCCCATTGGGCCAGAAGTCGGCGTGGCCAATGGCGTGCGGCGCCCCGTACCCCCCACCGTCCGTGTGGATCATGTCCACGAAGTCTGCGTCCTTTATAGAAGCTGCCTTGAAGAAGACTGGCGGGTAGAATGCAGGATACGCCGTGTCTAGGCCAGTGAGTCTGCAAAATCATTTTTATAATAAATATTAGGTATTTTACATGTTTTTCGTCTGTTGATTCGACGACCTTCGAGCGTAGTGGTCACCATGCTATTCCGGCACCCAGAGGTTCCGGTTCGAACCCGGTCAGGGCGAGTTGGAAAATGGCCTATTTTAAATTGCCTTGGGTCTTGAATGTTTATCTTTGTATGCATTTGTTATAGTTGTAAAATACTAGCTGTACCCGCGGGCTTCGCTCCCCGTGGGAATTTCGGAATACCCTATGAAAGAGTACCCTATGTCCTTGCCCGAGTCTCAAACTATATCCATACCAAATTTCATGCAAATCGGTTCAGTAGTTTAAGCGTGAAGAGGTAACAAACAGACAAATATACAAACTCACTTTCGCATTTATAATATTAGTAGGAAGTAGGATAGAATTAGTAGGATAGGATAGAATAGGATAGTATCGTTGAGTTAGTATCCCATAACACAAGTCCCAAACTTACTTTGAGGCTAGCTCAATCAGTGTAATTTCTATATATTTATTTATTTTTTATGTATGTTGATACCTTATTGATACAGAAATATTATCACTCTTTTTCCCTGACAAGGTTACAAGGTCAACCATTGGACCACCGAGGCAGTCCATTTGTTCTATTGTAGCACCACCACTTTTGACCATAATGCTCAATAAAGATTTAAATAAACGAGGTTCCTCCAATACTAACCTGGGAACCCTGACTCCTGCCGCAGCCATGGTCCTGGCGGCCGCAGCTAGCACGTGCGCGCCCATCGAGTGCCCCACGAAGTGTAGACCTTGGCTGGGAAGACCCCCCCTTACCAGGTTCAGCATGGCTTTGCCGATTTCTTCGCCAGCCTGAAATCAAAATAAGTGTTTTTCCGAGAGTCTTACCCTAGACCAAAATAGAATTTTCCATACAAACGTAGCCTTAGTTTTATATTTCGAAACGACATGCCCGATTTCGGCAAAATTTTGTAATTTCATAGATATTGCAATAACGAGTATCTATGGTTTCCGACGGTAAAAATATAAACTTAAAATAGAATATAGTGTGTTACTTATATCATTTTTTTTTTCCATCAGTATGGGAATCTTCTACATCCTATTTTCTTTTCAGTTCATAGTTTTACCGTCGGAAACCAATTACTACCCTAGATAATTACAATTTCTTTAAAATTACAAATTTTTACCAAAATCTGAGATGTGGTTTTAAAATAAAACGTAAACTAAATATTTATGGAAAAGTCTAGGGTGTGGGGATTCTTCCGTCGCCTCGTCTCTAATGACAGTTCTGAGCGACAGAAAAGGATAGAAACATAGAAAAGTGTTGTTACGTGTTGCCAGATGTAGTATAACCCTAAAACAAGTTTAAACTTCTGGTTTGAGGCTAACAATTACTATGATAAATGACATATCACGCAGACGACAGACAATCCGTGTCGCACTTTTTAGGTCTTTGGGTCTAATAGGCTTGTGTCAACTAACAATGAAACCAATGGATGAATGTTTCTAGGCGTAAATTGTAATATTTAAACAAGGAAAACCGAAATAATTCCTCATAAAAAAATAAGATTATTGTTATTTTTGCAAATTAAAATAAAAAAAATACCACCCTGACCGCCTCCGCCGTGAACGCCAATCAGAACGTATTACGTCACATGGTGCTATGCGCCATTGTTGTTGTTGACGTTTGGTTATGATTTTCATACAACAGCACAAGTCACTTCGTTTTTTTTTCTATTATTGTCATTTTTCGACAAGTTGAGAGTGTTATTTCCACCCATATCGGATAATACTAGCATAAACTGCCATGGAACCTGCATTTATTTATCATGTATGGCCGCTCTGCACTGGTACAGGTTCGCTTTCTTCTGTCTTCTTGACATCCAAATTTACTTGGTAAACAACCCGGTTTCATTCGCACAAAAGATACCTTTCCCATTATATGGTACTCGGTATAATTCAGCATATCGTTTGGCAACTGGAAAAATATAAAGACTGTTTTAACACAATACAACCCTAGTGGAAATATTTTTCTGTAAAACTCTAGTATGACTCCAATAAACCCTGAAATTTTCTGGATTTCTCAAATTTTTGGAACATAAAAATTTCAGAGACTTACAGACTTTTTCAGACGATGTCAGAATATATCAATGGTTTCCGGAGAAATGCGGAAAATTTTCAGCGAATTCCAGAAATTTTTCAGAGAAAAATTCATTTTCACCAGGGAAAATATGAGACATTCTAACCTCAAAACAAATGTTGCATTGTTATTTTAAAACAAAAAAAACTTTGGTTTTTCTTAAGATTCACGAGTTGAATATGTAGTCACTTCTTTTTTCAATAATACTTACATCGAAATGATCTTCACAAAAATACATTCTCGATGTTGTTGATAAACAAAGAGCATCATTCCTCCTTGCCAGTTTTAACCACTTTCTTCGCATTTTTTTCTCGACCGGAACACGTATGAATAATTTAGTCGGAGTTTTTAGACTTGTATTTATACACTGGGGCACTATACAGTTTTTAAAATACGAAGTTTCCATTTTTATTTAAACACAAACTTTCGCCGTAAGTGAACACGATTGTTTGCAACTATGTGACGTCATTCACGACGCCATGACACTTTGTTGTGTTTTTACGTCAGATTTAAAATATTTTTTTCTAACTTAAAATATGTGTTTTAAATGTAATTTTTATCATGAAATATTATTTTTTTGGGGTAATACAGGTACTAAACTAACGAAATAAGCCATTTTTGAAATTTACGACACAGGCCTATTGAGCTAGCTCCAGACCAAAGATGATATAATTACTAACGTAACATAAACTCAACTCCATAGAAACTATTGGGGGGCCCGTAAGTAGGCAATACTGAAGTTGCGGGGTAGGCACACAGAGATGGCAGCACACACGATTAGTTAAAAGTGACAAAGGAAGTGTTAAATATGCTTTAAAAATATTTATTGCATTTCATAAAAGTCTTATTTAATATTATCTCATTTAGTATTACTACTTTATTTAAATAAAAGGAATAAAAGATTTTAATGTTTTGTTTATTACCGTAAAGCGCCATCTAGTGAGAAGATAAATACTTATGTATATATGGTGATGGGAAGGCATGCCTAGACTATAAACTACCAGAGCTTTTAATACTAGTAGTTCGCCACGATCTTAGACCTCGCGATTATATCTTCTACTACCAAGCAAAGCAAGCAAGCAATCCAATACACGACAGTTAAACACAATAAACCGACTAAACAAACTAAACAAAACTTTAAACAAGCAAGACAACAAAAAGTCATACGTTTGTAGAAAAAATCAAGTCAATCTTGTAAACTTATGAAAAAAAACCATAGTGAGTTTAAGAGTTTTAAAATTTTTGTTGGACATCTACTTATCTTTAAAATAGTGGTCAAGACATTGGCCTTGTAACTCTGAAGTTGTTGTCATGCATTTTTAAGAAAGTTGTTCAGTAACCCGGACTGAATTCACCCACAAATAGTTTCAGTATATTTTGTAATATCGGCTCAGTCAGCTAGACTTCGCGAGTCACCCTAAACTCGTTAAAGTATAACGTATAAAAAAGTTGTCCAGACAAAAAAGTTGTTCAAATAAAAAATTGCGTTTTTATAATGGCAACAAAAAAGTCTTATGACATTTTTGAAAATATTTTAAAATGGCGGATATATGACAGTTTTAAAATTTTAAACACCCATATTTCCGCCATTTTGAAAAATTTCGAAAATCTGGCTCGACAAAAAAAATTCTATTTAGTTGCTGAACCGGCTTACAAAATTTCATAAGAATCGGTTAAGAAATGCGACCTGTAGGCGAGAACAGACAGACAGACAGACGGACAAAAGAATTTTTGGCTAATCTCGAAACTGAGACGCTTCGCTCGCTTCGCTCGCTCGGTCAATTATAATAATTCTCTCGATTGTAAACCACATGACAAAAATGATAGTACTTACGGCTTGGAATCCCACGTATACCAAGATGTAGTGTCCAAAGGCCACATTGGCCCAGTCGGCCACCAGAATATTGTAGCCGCCATTTTGCTGATAGGCTTTCACTATGGTTTGGACGCTGTCGTCTGATGTATACTCTACATACCTGAAATAATTTAGTACCATTTTACATACATACATACATACTATCACGTCTTTATCCCTAATGGGGCAGACAGAGCATTTTGGGTCTTGCGGTTCTATGCAAAGCCCAGGGCCGCAAGACCCAAAAGCCACTTTTAGCGTCATGGTGGGCGAGAAGATGGAAAAGCAATCAATACAGTGATGGGTTGCTAGCCGCATCGCCTGTTAACATGATTTGCATTTTTGCCCATTCCCTCGATCGGCTTTTACGATCTGCGTGGGAAGAGAAGCAGCTGGTACATTCTAAGTTTTTTTATTTCTCCCAGACCAGCATGGGATTTTATTATACCATTATACCATTTTATTTATACCATTTAGTACTCATAAATTTAAGAAAAACATCTCCAAATCGTCTGCCCAGCAAGGAGAGTGTAGGCCAAAGTCCTCTGCTCAGGCCAAGCATGGCTCTGGTAGCACAGAGAGGGTCGTGCTCCTGCAGTGGAGACAAAAAGACCTGATGATGATAATGAATTTAAGAAAAAAGTATTTTCATTATCACCATCCTCACGTATTCCCGGTTGCATCCTAAGCGGTAACGCTTCAGAGCCCAGGGTCCGCTAGCTAACCTAGGTGATTTGACGAAGTTACTGGTTTTTACACAGAGCGACTGCCGTCTGACCTCCGCAATCCAAAGGGTAGACCAGAACCAATTCATGGACAGGTTTGACCAAACGCTACATAGCGTTCGGGACTCACAGTTTATACATGCTTTCCGAAACACCGAATCATCTTTCTTTTCGGATAATCAGGTGATTCAAGCCTGCAATATCCTAACCAGACTGGAAACAACTTTATGTAAGTATGTTTCTTTAAAGCATATTCAACACTTCCTTTGTCACTTTTTTTGCTTGTCGTGAGTGCTGCCATCTCTGTGTGCCTACCCGCAACTGCAGTATGGCCTACTTAAGGGCCCTTCAATAGTTTATAGGGCATTGGGTATTTATTACGTTAGTAATTATATTATCTTTGGCCATAGCGATCAGGACCACGCTAAAATGATGTATTGCTTTTAACGGGTGATTTTTTAAGCGTAGTTTTTTTTTAAATCGACTAAAATACTCAAATTTGCATCATATATTCAAAATTTTTATTGTCATCGATAAATTGTCGTTTGCCATTTACTTTTTAAAGATAACTTCTTGTAAATATTGACCACGGCTCCGTTTAAAATAGTCCATTCGGAAGGTCCAATTTTGCATCACTTTGTCGAGCATTCGGCCTATATTCCAGAAATAACGCGTGTTATGTTATCCTGTAAGGCTTCAATCGTGTTCGGCTTGTCCACTTAGACTAACGACTTCACTTCACATGTCCCCACAAGAAAATATCAAGAGGCGTTAAAACGCATGATCTTGGCGGCCAACTCACAGGGACATTTCAAGAAATAATCTGCTCACCAAATTCATCCTTCAACATGTCCATTGTTTCACGAGCTGTGTACATGTAGGCATGTAGCACCGTCTTGATTAAACCACATGTCAATCAAGTTCAACTCAGCAAATTGGGGCAAAAAAAAAGTCGCGTATCATGACTTGATATCGTTTGCCGTTGACGGTAAAGTTTCTTCTACGGTCATCTTTGAAGAAAAATGGACCGATGATGCCACCATCCCAACAACCATATAACGACTGCAATATTCTCTTCGGTACGCACTCTACGCATGCGAGTCGATGGTTTAATGTCCAACAAAGTAAATTTGGTGCGAAATTTGGTGATAACAGTACGAATTGTTGATTCACCAGGTCGCTTATGACGACCATAAAATGGTCTTAATAAACGATGCACATTTTTCACAGAGCCCAAATTTTGATAATAAATTTCAACCATTTGGAACCGTTGCTCGTTTGTAAGTCTTTCCATGATGAAATGGCAGAGTATACTGAACACTTTTCACTTTGAAAGATGACGTTTGGACGCCATTACCAACCAGTGTTGCCAACCTGAAAAACTTAACTCATAAAAAATCACCCGTTAGGTGTTCTGCTGACTGAACTCGGTTGCCTGCCGCCTTTTGACGTCTGTTTTATACTATTACTCTGTAACTTTTTGTTTTGGTACAATAAAGAATTTAACTAACTAATACTAAGTTGTAGTAGTACTTGATCCTTACCCATGGGCGTAGAGGACGGTAGGCTTGGAGGGGTCCAAATAGGGATCCGAGCGCAGCCTACCGACTGCGCCAAGGTTGTACGACGCAGGCTCCGTGGAATTTACACTGAAAGAGGAATAATCAGGATGTAAGGATGACCCAATCTCAAAAGGGACATTCACACTGATATTATGAACCACTTTTCTTAAGGACCATCGTGAGACATTTTAAACTTCTTCGTCTTATTTAAGTTTTACATCGTGAAACGACATGACCCGTGTCTTTTCTTTTATCTCTTTGAGATGCGCCAATACCCAGACACAATAGTAAAACATTGGAAGTCGGGAGGAATTCCTCCCAGTGACAGGGTAGGGAAGGTCGAACTAGCTCCCTCCCGTTCTTCCTGATCTTATTTTACTTTTTAGGTATCTTTCTTTCCTTCTATGTGTGTATTTATGTTGTCTTTGAATAGGGCGAAATGCTGTAAGTATTAATAATTCCGTTATTTTTAACCCCAACACCAAAAGGAAGGGTATTATAAGTTTGACGATACGTCTGTCGGTCTGTCTGTGGCATCTTAACGCTCGAACGGATGGACCGATTTCGATGCCGCTTTTATACGGGAAAGCATGTTCCCTTGCGGTGGTTCTTCGCTATGTGGATGAAAATAGGTTCAGTCTTATAAAATTTATTGAAAGTCAAGTTAAAAATCAAAAGCGCTACGGATATCAAGCCATATCTGTAGTTCCGCTTCTCATCACTAGATGGACTCTTGACGGTCGGGGTTTTCTTGATTTTGTTTAATAAATAAACTTGTTTTGTAACAAAATGCCTCTCAATAATAGCAAACGTAGCAATAATCATAAAATAATGGAATAAACATCAAAGAAAATATAGAATAAAGAATAAATAAAATTGTTTATGTGGAAGTAAGATTGCCGCCTGGAAAAAAGACGCACTCCGCGCACCCTGAATTATCCTGGAGCTCCTTTTTAGCCCAGGGTAAATAAAATTTCCAGGATTGGGAAATATTCGTGTATTTCGCGTGTATGCTTTTTCACATAAAAAAAACGACGGGTTGCACTCTGGGAGTGCTGGCAGAAGTGAAAACTTGAATATTAACGTTGTGCATTTTTGATATTTTGGAATGGTTAGGGAATAATTTAGCACGAATTGCTTTAATTATCAGTATAAAATATTTCAAATCTTTTCTGAACCACAGTCTGTCACAAATGTCACAAGCATGACCAAATTCATTTTCAAATACACAGCAGTATGGCCACTACACAGACGGTCGAGCCATCAGCTGTCACCATCCATAAACACACACGAACATTCGCGCAAGCGCCCTGCGCCGTCTTAAGAATTTTCGATCAGGCCACGTGTCCTGACGCGAGTTTAAAAATTTTTACCCATTCCAAAAAAAGTGCACAACGCCGCTAAAGAAGTTTTCACTTCAAAAACAAAATCAATGACACTTATGTACTAAATATAAAAATATTAAAAATTCAAAACTAGGAAATAAAAAGGAGGCCGCAACAGTTTATGTCTAAACTTTTTTTAATCGCACAACATTTTACATACCTAGCTCGTTGGTTTATGCCCGAAACACTTACGTATATCGTAATATCCTGATATCTCTTAAACTTGAAGATCTTCCTTCTGGCACTGAAAGTGAAAGAGAATTTATCACGTTTTGATCATTCATTTGTTGGTTAAATAAAAAGATTACTTTCTGTCAATAGGAAAATTACTCGTGTATTATATGCCGAAGCCCGCAACTTCGTTTGTGTGGACTTAATCCGGAAAATGCTCATCAGGCTGAACAATTTTTGTTAAGGCGTCATTTTTATATTTTATTATACTTTGTCTGATCTATTATGGTTCTGCATCTGGTGTTCCATTTTCCAAAATCAATTATAGGTACCCTATATGTTCCTTAGGCTTAACAGCTGTGTAACAAAATAAGTTTCATTTGAATACGACCAGTATTTCCGGAGATAAGCGTGTACAAACAGACAAACAGATAGACATTTTTACAGACAGACAGACACTCTATTAACCACTACGTCCACAATGCCTTAATTTTTTTTTTGAAAATATATTCAATTTACCGACACATTTTTTCACTGCTTTATTAGTTAAATGTCGAGAATCGACTGTATATCATTTCACATCAAGATCATTTACCATTTTGACCTGACCGGGATCGAACCGGGATCTCCGATGTGACAGCCTGGCATGAAGACCACCAGGCCTTACAGAGGTCGTTAAAAGCTAGCTAGGTAGCTCGTTGGTATATGCTCACCTGATATACCTGTCCTCAATATCTGCCGGAAGCTGAATGGAGTAATGGGGGGCACCAGACCCCTCTGACCCTCACTGCTGCCTAAAGCTGCGGAATCATAAATTAATCACACTATAACTTCATCATCATCAGGTTTTTAGTCTTCACTGCAGGAGCACGAACCTCTCTGTATTACCAGAGCCATACTTGGTTAGAGCAGCCGGAGGACTTGGCCTACACTCTCCTCGCTGGCCAGACGGGTTGGAGAGGTCTTATTGATGTTTATGAGTTTTGTTTGGCTTGTATTTTCTAAGTTTCCTTCTACGACATCCACGGGAGGACTTAAACCCTTTTCTTATCTGGCTCTGCGCCTGTGAGGCACGAGTTCGATTCTTACTAGACTCTGAGTTTGTACTCATGTACGTTCATTGTCAAGTACCATCATTTACTTTTAATGAAGAAAAACATCGTGAGAAAACCTGCACATTGATCTGTGTCGATAAAATCTAACAACTCCGATGGTAAACACACTTGTTGAATTAATTTGTCAGAAAACATAAAAATACTGTTGTCATTTATCGTACAATGAAACAGACCCATCAAATATGCATGTCTCTGTATATTAATGACGGTGTCACTAGGTATATGACGTCATTGATCTACGTCCATAAAATCAAACACTTCTAATTGTAAACACACTTGTTGAATTAATTAGTCAGAAAACATAAAAATACTGTCGTCATTTATCGTACAATGAAACAAACCCATCAAATATGCATGTCTCTGTATATTAATGACGGTGTCACTATATGACGTCATTGATTTACGTCGATAAAATCTTACACTTCTAATTGTAAACACACTTGTTGAATTAATTAGTTAGAAATCATAAAAAGAATTGTAGTTATTCATTGTAAAACGAAACAGACCCATCAATATGCATGTCTTGACGGTGTCACTATACGTGGTCTGGACTCCCATGCTGGTCTAGGAATAAAAAAATCTTAGAATATACCAGCTGCTTCTCATCCCACGCAGATCGTAAAAGCCGATCGAGGGAAGGGGCAAAAATGCAAATCATGTTAACAGGCGATGCGGCTAGCAACCCATCACTGTATTGATTGCTTTTCCATCTTCTCGCCCACCATGACGCTAAAAGTGGCTTTTGGGTCTTGCGGCCCTGGGCTCTGCATAGAACGGCAAGACCCAAAATGCTCTGTCTGCCCCATTAGAGATAAAGACGTGATAGTATGTATGTATGTATGTCACTATATGACGTCATTGATTTACATTAATGAAATCTAACACCTCTGATAGTTAACACACTTGAGAAAACATAAAAAAGACTGTCGTTATTTATCGTACAATGAAACAGACCCATCAAATATGCATGTCTGTCTCTAGGTCATTATCAACTTACAAGAACTACATATACAACAATTGTACTAGCAACAATTCGTAGAAATATTACTGCAAACATCTGACTTCCGGCAATGATATTCGTGTCTTGTTTGTCTTAAAAAATAGTCAAATATGTTACAACACGGTCAAGGTTAAAAGTCGAAAGATAAAGAAGAAAAATATATAAAAATGTCAATTAGCTACATATGTAAATTTTGACGTTACTATTTTTTACTATGTTAACGAATCCGTTTTTACAAGCGTTTATTTAACTTGCAGTGTATCTTGTATGTATATATTATGAATGTTTGTTTAGGTCAATTCTTGAAACCTAATTTTTAACCAGTCAACCGATTTAGCTGAAATTTTGCACACTTGTGTAAATCGGATGATGATACAATATTATGAAGTCAATGAAATGTTTAAATAATGGAGCGGGGAGATATACGACCGAACTGTTATAAAATAATATAACCTCATTGAGTAGGACTCGATTGATTTGTCTTGATGAGCACTTTATGGTAGACGATGTCTAGGGTCTGGTGCGATTTTTCAAACGCGGAGTCACTAAACGTACGGTTTTTTGTATGGAAAAACCATTCGTTTAAGTGACTCCGCGTTTCAAAAATCGCACTTCAGGAGACGTATTTTTGAAATCACTTGTCACATTACGAAGGGTTTGCGCGAGCGTTTCCAAACGGGCGCATTTTTGAATCGGTAGTTTGTAATTTTGTAATTATGACATTTGTAGCGTAGATATGTCATCGAAACCATGGGAAATCCGTTTCATTTCACGTTTCTTTTTTATACATGTTCGAATTTTTAGAAAAGTATAGACAAATTATCGATGTTTTCTGCGTAAAACAATAATGTTTTTCGCTGACACGACAGTTTCAAAAATACGATCAATTTGTATTTTACGCGAGCGGTGAGTTGGAAAACTGGGTAAGTAATATAAGATAGAACAACAAAATATATATTATTTTGAATAAATACTGTGGCGTGTCCACATAATCATAAAAATATTTATATATAATTACTATATTACTATACCTACATATATATTTAGTATATCACACATCCCACTACACATACAAAATAAACACAACAGTCAGACATAAACACTTACCTTCTTGCGCGCCTAGCCGCTCGCTATGAAATCACTGGCCACCTACAAGAAGTTTCGCCCGGTGACAAGAAGAAACAAAGTGACGTTCTACGACAGACTTCTTGATCTTCTCTGCGGCTGCCTACGAAGCTTGCGAATCACAATTAGATAAATAATTATTATAAATAACATCTCGCGCATTGTGCTGGAAAATATTACTTGTGTTTTATGTATATAACATTTTTACTAAATATACAATATTAATAGTGGCTCGTTGTTTGTATGAAGAGTCCTTCGTCACTACGACCCCGCTATACTGGTGACCCCTCAAGAGTGAACACACCCCCGGCATATACTGGATTCCAGTTTATAAGCAAGTAAGGCAGATTTATTTTATTGAAAAACTATGGAAACCGCAAATGGAAGCGAAGCGTCCGGCGATGAGATCGACGTAGGAAAAGGATCGTTTACACCATCCGATATTTTTAGAGTAGGCGTGCGATTACCACCGTTTTGGGCGGAAGAGCCCAGCGTTTGGTTCGCTCAAATAGAAGGTAACTTCATACTCTCAGGGATAAAGAACGACGAGACCAAGTACTATTACGTCATCGCCCAACTAGATCAGCGATATGCAGCCGAAGTCAAGGACATAATAATATCGCCACCTGCAAAAGGGAAGTATAAAAATTGAAATCAGAGTTGATAAAAAGATTGTCGGCATCCAGAGAAAAGGAGGTCAAACAGCTCCTCATGCACGAAGAGTTGGGAGACCGTCGCCCTTCCACATTTTTGCGACATCTTCAAGGCTTAGCAGGTCCCAACGTACCAGAAGATTTCCTGCGAACCATTTGGACCAGCCGCCTGCCAGCGAATTTGCAAACAGTTATCGCATGTCAACCTGACTCACCCCTTTCATCTATCGCTGACTTGGCAGACAAAGTTCACGAACTGGTACCATCGAAGCCTCAGGTAGCAGCAGCTAGCACATCAGTCGACCCTATGATAGCCAAAATGGCCAAGCAAATTGAGGACCTGACGCGCAAAATAGAGACACTTACCTCTAGAGGCGGTAACGACAGAAGGTCAACTTCCAGGTCTAGGTCGATTTCCAGGACTGATAACAACCAACGTGGACTTCGATCGCAGTCAAATTATAGAAGGTACCCAATTTGTTTCTACCATTATAAATACCGTGAAAATGCTAAGTCATGTCAGCAGCCGTGTGACTATGAGAAGTCGGAAAACTGCAAGGGCGGTCGTTAATGGCGACAGATGACTGCCCCACGTCGTACAGTCGCTTGTTTGTAATGGACAGACGGACTAAGATGCAGTTCTTAGTTGATACAGGCAGCGACCTCTGTGTCTACCCTCGTACAGCAGTTAATCAATAGCGAGAACCAACCTCGTATGGACTTTTTGCTGCAAACGGAACGCCTATCCAGACTTATGGCATCATCCACCTGGACTTAAACCTTGGTCTTCGACGCGATTTTCCGTGGCGATTCATAGTGGCAGACGTCACTAAACCGATTATAGGAGTCGACTTCCTCTCCTTCTACAATTTAATGGTGGACTGTCGTAATCGTCGTCTAATTGACAATAAAACCACATTGTCAACGGCAGCATCCCTAATAACTTCAACTATTAGCATTTCGTCGGTGAAAACCATATACGGCGACTCAAAGTATCACAAGCTACTTAGTGATTTCCCGGAAATAACTCGTCCCTCGGGCACACAGCGGATACCACGGCATCAAACAGTCCATCACATCCGGACAACGCCAGGACCGCCAATTTCGTGCACACCGAGAAGATTGGCACCGGACAAACTAAAAATAGCGAAAGCTGAATTTGAAGCAATGTTGAAGAATGGAACTGCTCGTCCATCGGAGAGTCCCTGGGCTTCACCGCTGCACCTAGCTCCAAAGAAAGACAACGGGTGGCGACCATGCGGTGACTACAGGATGCTCAACGCTCGCACGATTCCAGACAGATACCCTATACGACATGTGCAGGATTTCACACATAATGTTTCTGGCTGTAAGGTCTTCAGCACAATAGATTTAGTGAAAGCCTACAATCAGATACCAGTCTGCCCTGATGATATCCCTAAAACAGCCATCACAACGCCCTTTGGAATGTTCGAATTCAATTACATGACTTTTGGATTGAGGAACGCAGGTCAAACATTCCAAAGATTTGTCGATGAGATGACCAGAGGCCTTGATTTTTGTTACTGTTACTTGGACGATTTTTTAATCTGCTCACGTGACGAGGAGAGCCACATGGAACACCTACGGCAGATATTTACCAAACTCCAAGAATTTGGAATGGTCATTAATACTTCAAAATGTGTATTTGGAGCATCTGAAGTCAAGTTCTTAGGCTACAATGTTTCTGAAAAAGGTATTAAGCCCCTCGATACAAAGACTCAGGCTATTAATGAGTTCCCAATCCCGAAGAACGTAAAAGAACTACGGAGATTCCTCGGGATGATCAACTATTATCGCCGATTCATCCCAGGTGCAGCAAAAATACAAGCCCCTCTAAACGCCTTATTGGCAGGTTCAGTCAAAGGCTCATCTCCCGTTACCATCTCTGGAAAGCTCCTGGAGGCATTTGAAGAGTGCAAAACAAGTCTTTGCCAGGCAACCCTCTTGGCTCACCCAGACTTAGGCGTTAAATTAGCTCTAGTAACGGATGCTTCAGATACGGCTATTGGAGCAGCTTTACAGCAACTAAAAGACGGCGATTGGCAACCGCTAGCTTTCTTCTCTCGTAAATTGAGCCCATCTCAACAGAAGTACTCTCCATACGATCGAGAATTACTAGCCATCTACGAAGCCATCAAACATTTTCGTCACATGCTAGAAGCCAGACACTTCACGATCTATACTGATCATAAACCTATACTATAACCTGTTTCGCATTCAAGTCCCAGAAAGAAAACTGCTCACCACGGCAATTTAGGCATTTGGATTATATCGCCCAATTCACTACGGATATTCAACATATATCTGGAAAAGATAACGTGGTAGCTGATACTCTCTCCAGAATAACGGAAATTACGCAACCCATAGACCTGACAGCTTTAGCGAAATCTCAGTCGTCAGACACCGAACTGCAGAACCTTCTCAAAGACTCATCTACAGCGCTTCGACTCAGGAAAGTTAATTTGGACGGAGCTAACATGCCCATTTATTGTGACATTAGCACCGGGAACGAAAGACCCTTCGTTACTCAACACTTCCGAAGACAAGTTTTCGAGAACCTTCACTCGTTTAGTCATCCTGGCGCTAAAAGTTCTGCAAATTTGGTCGCCCAGCGTTTCGTATGGCCTGGAATTAGAAAAGATTGCAGAGAATGGTCAAAAGCATGTCACGCGTGTCAATCATCAAAAGTCACCCGGCATACTTCTTCACCTCTAAGTACATTCAATCTTCCTAAAGCCAGATTTCAAAATGTTCATATTGATCTCATTGGACCCCTTCCCATATCAGATGGTTTTCGATACTGCTTGACAGCTGTGGACAGATTTACGAGATGGCCTGAAGCCTACCCCATAGCCGATATTACAGCAGAAACTGTTGGAAAAGCACTGCTTCAAGGATGGATTTCCCGCTTTGGATGCCCAACAGAGATCGTTACAGACCGCGGAAGGCAGTTTGAATCCGCTTTGTTCAAATATCTGTCAGATATAACCGGATTCAATCACAAAAGAACCACTGCATACCACCCCGCTTGTAATGGCATGGTCGAGCGAATGCACCGGCAGTTAAAAGCAGCAATAACATGCCACAATACTGCTAGCTGGACAGAATCACTTCCCTTAGTGCTGCTCGGCATAAGGAGCGCTATCAAAGAAGACCTACAAGCATCACCCGCTGAACTTCTTTACGGAGAAACACTGAGGCTACCTGGAGAATTCTTCAACCCTAACACCGTCACAACAACTGACGTGACCGACTTCATCGCGCGACTTCGCTCGATAATAGAAAATATCCGCCCAGTACCAGCATCACGTCACTGCAACAAAAATATCTTCATTTTTAAAGATTTGAAAACTGCAACACACGTTTACCTTCGAGACGACAGCGTCAAACCTCCTCTCCAGCCAGCATATTCAGGACCATACCTGATTCTAGAAAGAAAAGACAAAGTTTACAAATTATTAATAAAAGGCAAAGAGCAAACAGTATCCATCGACAGAATAAAACCAGCTTACTTTGTCAACAATAGCCCAGATCTTTTGCACAGTATACCTGAAAAAGAAAAGAATGAGAAAGACACTGAAAGTAACTATCACCGGACACGGTCCGGAAGAATTGTTAAGCCTCCGGCCCACTATCGTCCGTCCTAGGACGGCCTCAGGGGGGGAGTGATGTGGCGTGTCCACATAATCATAAAAATATTTATATATAATTACTATATTACTATACCTACATATATATTTAGTATATCACACATCCCACTACACATACAAAATAAACACAACAGTCAGACATAAACACTTACCTTCTTGCGCGCCTAGCCGCTCGCTATGAAATCACTGGCCACCTACAAGAAGTTTCGCCCGGTGACAAGAAGAAACAAAGTGACGTTCTACGACAGACTTCTTGATCTTCTCTGCGGCTGCCTACGAAGCTTGCGAATCACAATTAGATAAATAATTATTATAAATAACATCTCGCGCATTGTGCTGGAAAATATTACTTGTGTTTTATGTATATAACATTTTTACTAAATATACAATATTAATAGTGGCTCGTTGTTTGTATGAAGAGTCCTTCGTCACTACGACCCCGCTATAATACCAACGAAATATATAATTTTGGTTGGTATAATTATCAATTAAGATAAAAATCGTAAATCATACTTTTCAAACCCATAAAATCGTTTAAATAATAATTATTTTATCTAACAAACCTTTCGTATACATTTAAAGTCGTATAAAGTTTTCGAAATCTATTGGTCGTTACGTATAATAAACTTTTTATAGATATATTACTAAACATAATAATTATTACGTATATGAATCGATTAATAGAAGATTCTTAATATATAATTATCATTAGATATAACAAACTTTTGATATAGCGCCTGGCAGTATGTTGCGGATAATTTTATTACGATAAGCCGATGCAGGTGGGCTGAAAATAATACATTAATATGTCGCAATCACATAATGTACGTATTAACATTGATAGACGATTTCGTTCCTTAAATTTTTGTTTGTTATACACACTTATTTTTTATATATGGCTAATATATAAAATGTGTTGGTCGCAGTTCTAACATAACCTAACCTATAGGATTGCCCTAACCTAAGAAAATGTATAGAAGTGTCTTAGCACTCGCCGGCCGCTGCCGCGGCACGCTCGCTTCGCTCGCTCGGCTCGTGCGTATGTTGGTCGCAGTTCTAACATAACCTAACCTATAGCATTGCCCTAACCTTGGAAAATGGATAGAAGTGTCTTAGCACTCGCCGGCCGCTGCCGCGGCACGCTCGCTCGGCTCGTGCGTGTGTTGGTCGCAGTTCTAACATAACCAAATGTTTTGTACGTGTAACCAAATTTTTTTTCTGTCTGCCTGTCTATTCTTTTTAGATGGTATGGTTTTTAAGTCATATATCTTCTAAACAATATGATTTTGATAGGTATATGTTTTGAATGATATCTCTTTTCAACAATACAGTTTTTGAATGATATAATTTTTGGCCTGTATACCGCACAAGTTGTATAACCAGTGATATTTAGTGTACAAAAACGTTATAATAATGACTTTATGCTTTTTATAATAAAAAATTAATGAATATTATAGCTATTAAAAATATATACCATAATGATTATGTCAAATTAACATTATATCTTATGAACGTTATTAAAATGTAAATATATAAAATGTAATTATATCAAGCAATACGCACCCTGGAAAACTACACGTTTTGTGTTTCGCTGAGTCCCTCAATGAAAAATAGCACTCCTGATCTCGGAACGGAAAACGACGCAACTCCATCGAGTTTGAGCTTATTTCATTTGTTTTAAGCACTTTGGCCTCACAATAAAAGCTTTAACAAAAAATGTACTTATATTTTTAAAAAAATAAGCTCTCAACAACAAAATAAAAATATATCTTGTTTATTTTAGATATTGACTAAAATAAACAAGATATATTTCTATTTTGAAAATTGTAATTAAATTTTAAGCGAAGGCGATACAAAAATGTACCATCATATTTGCATTGCTGCGCTATGCTCGACGCATAAATAAATATAAAAAAATATACAGACAAATACTAACTCAACGATACTATATTTTATAATTAATACATATATAGATAAACATCTAACAATCTAAAATAGATAATTTTCCGTCTTGACCTGACCGAGGATCGAACCCGGGACCTCCGGAGTGACAACCTGACAAGACCACTAGGGCATTTTCGGCATCACCGTAGGCATCATGTAGGTTGACAGGTTAAAAAGGCCCTGAGCCTTAAGTGCGCCTGTTACAATTTTTGTAATAAAGACTAAGAGGTCGTCAAAGACAAGGTCGTACACTCAATGAAATATATCTAAAAAGCGGAAACTATCGTGTTTTTGTAACATGAATGTCTTTTCTTATATGACTATGAATGTGATACTATAGTATCTGCGGAGCTGTGTTGTGCTTCTGAAGACACGGTAACCGTTGTAATCAGTAGCAGTCAAGCTTCGTTAGATGACTAGAGGTAGCTTGAACAATTTGAATGCAGTGTTTGCCTCTTACAGACACATATACTTACCACAGAATTATGGCCATACCTGAATTTTCCGGGGTCCAGTGGGGCCCCCATTTGAAATAAAACATTTAAAAAGAAACGGTGATATCGTTTAAAATTTTGTCTTGACCAAACCCTAGATAACACTTTTAACTATTTTCTGAACTATTGTTGATAGTTTAAAGTAAGAACGTGCAGCTTTTCTATGCACATACGCGAAAACCGGCCACTTTTAGCTTATGTGCGTAGAAAAGCTTCACGTTCTCACTTTAAACTGTAAACAGTAGTTCATAAAATAGTGTGAAGGTTTATCTAAGGTTTTGTCAAGACAAAATTTTAAATGATATCACCGTTTCCTTTTAAATGAAATATTTCAAATGGGGGCGCCACTGGACCCCGGAAAATTCAGGTATGGCCATAATATTTTTGACGACCTCCGCGGCGTAGCGGTCACCATGCTAGTCCGCCACCCAGAGGTCCCGGGTTCGATTCCCGGTCAGGGCAAGTTGGAAAATGGCCTTTTTCAAATTGTCCTGGGTCTTGGATGTTTATCTATATATGTATTTGTTATAAAATATAGTATCGTTGAGTTAGTATCCCATAACACAAGTCTCGAACTTACTTTGGGGCTAGCTCAATCAGTGTAATTTGTCCCTATATATTTATTTATTTAATATAAGATATTACATACAGAACTGATTCTCCTTCCCGCTCAACATGCGTCCCCGCTCCCCGTCTCTGCAGGTCTTCCCATTCTCGCGGAGGGTGTTGAGCGGGCGGCAGCAAGCGCCTGTAGCCGCCTCTATAAGACGAGAACGGGGGAGAGGTGCGGGGACGGGGAACGGGGATTTTTATTTTATTTTTTACTATATTCATTCGGGACCCTTTTTTTTGCATATTTTTTTGTCGTAATATGCTTTGGCATACTGGGTTTGGCATAAAATATTTTGTCATAATAGTTTTTAGGCATAAGTTGTTTTTTGGCATACTGGTAGTTGGGCATAATTATATTTTAGGCTAATTTGTTACGGCATAATGTTAATTGGCATAATCTCCATAGGCATAGTAACTATAAGTTTAATAACAAGGAAATGTATTTTTACGAATAAAATGAGTAAAACGGGAGCGAGCGACTTAAGCTTAGGGCGAAAATAACACAGACACAAAAAAATCTTTGCCACAGAGTATAGGTTAGGTTAGTTAGGTTTCCTGTGACCAAAACACGAGCGAGCGAGCGACTCTAGCTAAGGGCGAAACTAATACATACACAAAAACAACTTACATCCTACTTACATCCTTTTATGCTTTAAAATGTTAGGGCTAAATAATGATTATGCTTAGGTACATTATGCTTAAAATTATTATGCATACTCCATTATGCGAAAGGACGTTATGCTTAAAAACGATTGTGCATTAAACCAGTATGCTATGTGATATTATAGCTTAAATTTGTATGCATATAAATAGTGATCCATTAATTCTGTGTTCTACAGGTTACTAGTATTATCATGTGAAACAATATATTTGAGGAGTTACGTCTTTCGCAAGTAAAGCGCCACCGGGCGAGGTCTGCACTAGGATGGATGACCACAAGTGGCATTATAATAATAATAAAATCTTTTATTTTCAGACAACTAAGTCCATAGAAAGAAATAAAAAATTAAAAATAAAATAAATAATACATTGCCCTTACTTGAATATTTTAAAGTCAGTGTCAGACATAAAGATCCAATTGTTAGTCCTTGAACTTTGAACCTTCCAGACTGCCTGTCAAAGTTGAAATTTCTCTTAGTTGCTAAAAATATTATACCTATTTACATAATTTATGTAAAACATATCTACTGTAATAAATTAATATTACGTAACTATAGATGGTCGGGCGGCCAGTAGTCGGAAAGGAAGTGTGCTTCTTTGGTGATGAAATGATGAAGATGTGATGGAATATGACTCGTTTATTGAAATTGAACAACTGTTACAAAATAATGTATATGCACAGTGATGGTCCGATAGCGAGTGGGGGTCGTCGTAGCTGCGTCGCCGATGACCGGTGTACGTCTGTGTGCGTGTGCTGGTATCGATGTGGTGCGTGTGCTGTTGTCGATGTGGTGCGTCGACAATAGACACTTTGTAGCTTAATAGATCTTATTATGGAAATACATGATTTTTTCGAATATGTCAAAGGAATAAGAGATATAATTTAAAATTTTGTCTTGAGCAAGTCCTAGTTCATAAATTAGTTTGAAGGGATTACCCTTCAAACTAATTTATGAACTAATGGTTTACAGTCCAAAAGTGATCGTTTTCCGCAAATGTGCGAAGAAAAGTTCAGAGTTACTTTCTTCACTTCACTTAATTTCAATTTAAGTAGTTGTCTGTTCCTACGTACCTAATTCCTAATTTCGGCAATACTTACCTACATGACTTTTTTATTATTTTATATATAATAACTAGATAGCATGAACTCATCAGGCTCACGTACTTTTTGGGCGCACAAAAAGTTAAGATCAAGAGGCACTTAATTATTAGGGGACTGCGCTGTTTGTCCGTCTGTCTGTCACCAGGCTGTATCTCAAGAACCGCAATAGCTAGACAGTCGGAATTTTCACAAATTATGTATTCCTTTTGCCGCTATAAAAACTAAAAACAAAATGAAATAAATATTTAAGGGGGCTCCCATACAACAAACGCGGTTTTTATAGATAATGGAACGGAACCCTAAGTGCGCGAATCCGATTCGCTCTCGGCCGGTTTTATTGTTAAATTTGGTCTTGATTAAAACTGTTGACATCAAGTCATTTAAGAACTTACACCTAAGCTACACACAATTATAATTTAATTAAACTAAAAACAGACTTTACCTTCAAACTACACAACCGATTTTTATAAAACTTCTATGGGACCTTCTGACAAGTATGCAATTTAAAAAAAAAAGAAATTTTTGTAATCGATCCAGAGGTGCTATTTTTCAAACGCGGAGTCACTAAACGATCGATTTGTTGTATGGAAAAATCATTCGTGTAAGTGACTCCGCGTTTCAAAAATAGCATTTCAGGCGTCTTCGAATAAACGGCAAACATACTAACATAAAAATAGATCTACTTTTTTGGAAGTCATTTAAAAAAAAGACTCACCGGCAAGAAGCAAACCAATCCAGAAACAAGTCTTCATATTTTTTAAACACGCGCTCGCCTCTGAAACCGACTCGTCAATGGCGCGGCTCTGAACCTGAGAGGTAGAGATACTAATACGGAATCTGGCCATGATCTGTGAGTATGTCGCACAAGATTTTACTACAATTGTTAACTAGGATGTATAAAGGATATACAAAATTCTAGCCGTGATCTTTAAGTCTGTCGCAGAAGATTATAACACTGTTGTTAACTATGATGTATAAAGGATTTAAGAAATTTTGGCCGTGATCTTTAAGTCTGTCAAACAAAATTTTAACACTATTGTTAACTAGGATGTATAAAGGATATGTCCATGGCCAAACACAACCAAGAAACCTTGCTAAAGGTGGGTTGATGTCAGGAGCCAGACGCCAGTTCGAAAATAAAATGTACATATAAGTAATACATAGGTAATTAAATCTGTCTTCGGTACATGTCGTCCAAAATTAGCTTTTTCCGGCATCACCCGTAGGTTGACTGGTAGAAAAGGCCCTGGGCTTAAGTCCGGCTGTTACAATATTTGCAGATGTCAGATTTTTCGGGCACCTGACATAGCTTGACCGCCACTAGGTAGGGCTAGTAGTAGTTAACTCGCGTCTTACTGTAAGGATTTCAAATGTGATTGACTTTGGCATCGTACGGAACCCTCTCCACGCGAGTTTAACTCGCACTTAGCACTTTTATTCTATCTCTATAGCTAAGATATAGCCGGGACTAGTGAAGTAGGATTTTGTTGAGCAGGTCAAGGCCATATTACACCTAGAACTTTTTATGTTTTTTTATTAATTCTTCACGAAAAATATGTAAGTTAACATACGACAATGCCATGTAACAATTTTGTCATGTTATGCTTGTTTGTATTATTCCAATAATCGCATTGGAATAATTCATGTCATCATCATCATCATCCTCAGGTCTTTTTGTCTCCACTGCAGAAGCACGACCATCTCTGTACTACCAGAGCCAAACTTGGCCAGAGCAGCTAAAGGACTTTGCATACACTCTCCACGCTGGCCAGACGGGTCGAAGAGGTCTCATTGATGTTTAAAAGCTTTGTTCAGCTTGTATTTCCTAAGTCGCCTTCTACGACATCTACGGGAGGACTTGGAGTGGCTCTATTCTACTCTGCCGGAAACCACACAGCATCATTACATAAAAATACATGGGAGTGTATTTTTATGTAATGATGCTGTGTGTGTGTCACATCTTTTTCGTCTTCGCGTGTTTCCGGCTGCATCCTCAGCTGTGCTGCTTTGGAGTCTGGGTTTGCTTCCCAGCTTTTCTTCTCCAAATATAATATACATGTCAATATGTAGGTCACCAAGTGATGCCAAACCATGCGGAATCAAGAACTAATAGCCAGAGAAGTGTATACGATTACCTTTGTATTCATACCCTCTTATTCAAAAAACCTAACAACCGTTTGCTTCTTCTTATCGTGTGTGTCAGTGACTAACACTAGTGTCAAAGCTTTTAAACCGCCTCTGATATGGTTTTAGGTAACGATCAATGTCAAAGACAGTGACCGGGACCGACGGCTTAACGTGCCCTTCGAAGCATGGATCAAATTTCTTATCAGACAATCACAGAAATAAAAATCATTTGCTAAATTTGTGTTTTATTTAAAATATTATTTGTTCCTTTCCCTCTTTTCAATATTTTTCGGGCCGGAGTTAATCGGGGTCACGCGGCAGTTTTTGACGGGCGTAACTACGTGGTCTCGATCGAAAATCATTTTCGCAACTTTTTTATCTTTTGTCATACACAAATTTGGATTACGTCAGGGACGTGCATTACCGATTATTGCAGGATAGACTAATTGTGGGGCCTTTGCCCAGCTGTGGGACAAACAAAAGGTTTTTTTGTCCCACCAGTAAATAAATTCCTACGACATTAATTATACGACATTTTTTCTAAAACCAATGAGAAGTCAGCGTGTAGTTTAGCGCTAGCCGCCTACCTGACTTCAATCCCCCTTGGGAACGCATTGTGCGAAAAGTTATACAACGGCCTACGGCAACCCTCCTTGGGAATACAGTTTTAGCTCGAGATATTTGTACTAAGTCCTCGTTTTTAAAGTAGTTATGTTACGGGTCACGGTAAACACTGCCCAGGGGTTAATCGGGGTCACACCTACATTCTTATTACAAAAATAGCTAATTAGACAGGCAATGTTACATTCAGTATCTAATAAAATAAACATAAAACGTAATAACTGCCTCCGTGGTGTAGTGGTTAGAGCGTTCGGCTCATACCCGGAGGTCGCGGGTTCGATTCCCGGTGTGGGCAACGACTTTTTATTGTTGTCCTAGTTTGGTTAGGACATTGTAGGCTGATCACCTAACTGTCTGATAAGTAAGATTCGTGCTTCGGAGGGCACGTCAAGCCGTCGGTCCCGGTCACTGTCTTTGACATTGGTCGTTACCCGGTGGTCGTTACCTTAAACCACGGAGCATTTTTGCTCCGTGCCTAAAACCATGTCAGAGGCCTTTAAGGCGGTTTAAAAACTCTGACACTAGTGTTAGTCACTGACACACACGATAGAAGAAGAACATAAAACGTAAATAAGTAATACAATGTTTCAAGTATACAATAAGTGTCTCATAAATTAAGTTTATTTTCTATGCAAATTAAAAAAACTCCAACTGTCGAGACCGCCATCTAGTGATGAGTATTAGAATTACTTATTCCAATTGATATACGCAGTGCCATCCATTATTTGCCAGAGAAAGCCCTGACATTCAAGCGTTATTATTAAGGCCATACCTGAATTTTCCGGGGTCCAGTGGCGCCCCCATTTGAAATAAATCATTTGAAAGGAAACGGAGATATAATTTGAAATTTTGTCTTGACCAAACCCTAGATAATCCTTATAACTATTTTATGAACTATTGTTTATAATTTGAAGTGAGAAGATGTAGCTTTTCTACGCACATTAGCTAAAAGTGGCCGTTTTTCGCAAATGTGCGTAGAAAAGCTTCACGTTCTCACTTTATATCATTAACAGTAGTTCATAAAATAGTCAAAAGGGTTATCTAGGGTTTGGTCAAGACAAAATTTTGAATGATATCACTGTTTCCTTTCTAATGATTTATTTAAAATGGGGGCGCCACTGGACCCCGGAAAATTCGGGTAGCCCCTTAAATACCTTTGAAACGGCTGAACCATTTTTTATCAAACACAGCTAAAAACCACCGCTATCTTTATTTATTCATTTAATTCGTTTACAAAAAATAATATTTGTGTTCGAATGTATGATTAAATATTATACATAATAAATCAACGCACACACACCAGACATAGACATAGAAATACAACTTAAAATTAATCTAACGAGTACAAACATTTTTCCAAAAGATGAGCTTTCAATTTCTTAAAAAAAAAATTCTGCTGCGTATTGTTTTTAAATCTATAGGCAACCTGTTGAACAAGAGCACTGTTTGGTATGTTTAGGTTTAATCCATGTCGTAAGATCTTTTCTCCGCGTTTTTTCTCTCCGGATCATTTCTTCTTCTGTTTCATAAAGATTTCTTTGTTTGTAGAAATTGTTTAGAAGAACCAAAATGTACAAACACGGCACAGTTAACTTTTAAAAGCTCTTAAAATAAGGTATACAAGACTCCCAGGGCGGAATGGCGGAATTCTTGCCATGGTGCGTATTGCCCTTTTCTGAGCCCAAAAGGCTCTCTGTACGTTATACTTATAACTGTTGCCCCAAAAATCTATGCTATAGCGCAATTTTGACCCAATTAGAGCATGGTACACTGTCTTCAGTTGTTCTTTAGTTAGCTCATCTCTAAGACTTCGAAGTGCATAGCATGAGGAATTGATTGCATCATCAATAGCTTCAAGTTCCTATTTCCAATTAAAGTCAGTATCTATTATAACCCCTAATTGTGAATCGGGTGACCAAAGGGCTGGCAATTATTTCGCCCAACGAATAAGCATTGCCATCCAACGTGGCAATGCTGCCGGCCTTTTGGGCACTCTACCGCAGGGCAATGATCTGGAAGACGTTTTCTATTTGTAAGGTTTTTCTTTTTTATTTTTATTATTTGTTTAGTTTAATTTAGAGTATAATTTAGTTTTTTATTTAGTTTTTAATTTAGTTATTAATTGAAATTGTAATAAATAATTAGATTGTTTTAATAAAATAAAATAAAGTTACCATTTATAACCACCCCTAAGAATTTAATATTTGCAACACATTCAATATTTTTACTTTGCAATTTTACAGTTAGTATTTCTTTATTGCGCGAAGTAGTACTGCAAAGAATAGCATTACTTTTGTTTGTATTGAGTTTTAGATTATTCGTAACAAGCCAATCATTAAAAATTGTTATCGTCTTGTTCGCTGTTTTCTCTAATTCCTCAAAATTGCGTCCAGTTATAACTGCATTACTGTCATCGGCATATAACACTACGTTGATGTTTGGGATTTGTTTATATAAATGACTGACTATATCATTTATAAATATAATAAATAAAATTGGACCTAGACGGAGACTATCTGTTCGAGCGTTACGATGTCACAGACAGACAGACTATCATACATTAAGTCAGTTTGCAGTCGGGGGTTACCGAATAATGTCTATGTTCTCATATAATTTACAAGTATTTTTGAAGGTAACTGCATTGTGTGCACTTTGTACCTAACAAGTATCTGGTAGTGTCGCATTAAGTAGGTACCTACTTATTTATTTAATTTTATCTATGTAATAAAACAATAAAAAAGTATGTCTGTACATGTTTTTTTTTTTAAATGCTGGTGCGGTGATGGCGACATAGTAATAGAATTAATTAACAGCCTCCGTGGTGTAGTGGTTAGAGCGTTCGGCTCATACCCGGAGGTCGCGGGTTCGATTCCCGGCGGGGGCAACGACTTTGTGTTGTTGTCCTAGTTTGGTTAGGACATTGTAGGCTGATCACCTGATTGTCTGATAAATAAGATGATCCGTGCTTCGGAGGGCACGTTAAGCCGTCGGTCCCGGTCACTGTCTTTGACATTGGTCGTTACCTAAAACCATGTCAGAGGCCTTTAAGGCGGTTTAAAAACTCTGACACTAGTGTTAGTTACTAACACACACGATAAGAAGAAGTAATAGAATAAGAATTTTAAATAAATGTCTGTATGTATGTCTGTTTGTACACGCTTATCTCCGAAGATACTGGAAGGATTCGAATGAAACTTTTTTGTTATATAGCTGTTAATCCTGGGCAACATATAAGGTATAAATTATTTTGGAGAATGGAACACCTCATGCAAATCTATAGTGGTCCCGCTAAACTATAAAAATAATATAAAACTGACGCCTTAGCAAAAGTTGTTCAGCCTGATGAGCAATTTCCAGAGACGTAAAGTCCACGCGAACGAAGTCGCGGGCAAGAAACATGAAAAGCGACCGAAATAAAAAATTTTTTTTCAAGTAACGTAGATGTGCCTACTTGTAGACAAATATAATTGCCAGTCAAATTTAAAAAAATACCCCGACTTTTAAATAGTTTCATATGTAAACCTATGTCCAGCAGTGGACTTCCTGTGGCAATAAATCACAGGAACATAATACACTGATTGAGCTAGTTCTACCTAGCCCTACAGTTCAAGGCTTTTGTTATGGGATACTAACTCAACGATACTATTTTTTTGAAAAAGGAAATTTTCCAATTTGCCCTGACCGGGGATCGAACCCGGAACCTTTGGATGGCGGACTAGCATAGTGACCACAAGGCTACGGATGTCTTCAAATCATATGATGATGATGACGATTATATGTAAACGCTATCTAGTAATGGGCGGAGGAACTAAATAGTAAAATTAATTTGTATCGCCAACGTAACGTGTCCGTAGCGCCATCTATTAATTGACATGCAAACTACCCCGACTTTTAAGCGAAACGGCCGAACCGATTTTCATCGAATGTAGCACGTAGTTTGTTTTTTGACTGTTATCCTAAGTTCATTATGCTATAGTTATCTAGTATAGAACGTAGTTTGATTTATTACGGATATGTCCCTTTCACATTGTAAACTTCGTCTGGTTTTCTGTTTTGTTTAATAGCCTGATTTTGTGTCCCACTGCTGGGCCTCCCCTTCTCCTCTCCATCTCTATCCCGAGCAATTTGCTGCCATCAACTTAAGAAACTCTAGATGTCATCCCGCAATCTCTTCCTTGGTCTACCCCTACGTCTTCTTCTATCTGGTACCCGCAAGGTGATCCTGTGGGCCCATCTATCTGCTTGCATGCGGCACACAGGTCCCGCCTAATCCCATTTGAGCCTGGCAGTCTTGATGCCTACATCTACAACCTTAGTTTTGGAGCGCAGGTCTGTATTCCGAACCCTGTCTATTCGTCTTACCCCTAATGTACTGTATTCTGATTAGCAATAAATAAATTTAAATTGATAAACAACACTAATACCTACATGGTATCGACCGTGACTCGCATAGCTGGTCGTTCAAAGCAGTTTGATTCACATCCCATTAAGATATTACCCATGCACCACTTATAAAACCCTGTACAGGGTTTTATAAGTGGTGCATGTAACGGCCATACCTGAATTTTCCGGGATCCAGTGGCGCCCTCATTTAAAATAAATCGTTTCAAAGAAAACGGAGATATCATTTTAAATTGTGTCTTGAACTACTTTTTATAGTTAAAAGCGAGAACGTGAAGCTTTACTACGCACATTTGCGAAAAACGGCCACTTTTGGCTAATGTGCGTAGAAAAGCTTCACGTTCTCACTTTAGACTATAAACTGTAGTTCATAAAATAGTTTTAAGGATTATCTAGGGCTTGATCAAGGCACAATTTTAAATGAGATCTCCGTTTCCTTTCAAATGATTTATTTTAAATGGGGGCGCCACTGGACCCCGGAAAATTTGGGTATGGCCTTAACGAATCGGATCGGACATGTCCGATCCGATCCGTTAAGGTAATGTTGGGTAGCTTGCGTAGGTTCTATTTATCGATTTCTCCCATGCCTACAATCGCAAAAAAATCTACAGCTTCATACATTTTGAAACGGTAGGAATTTAATTTTGTACATAGCAGCAAATTTTTTTTTGCAATTTCAGGGATGATCCCATTGTCAAAGTTGTTTACATTGATTAGTACTTCTACTCCCTTTCGGGTCCTATAGTAAAAGTTGTTCACATTGTACGTTTACACTTTGCGTAGACGTTGCGGCTGGCAAACACAAATACCTGAGAATTATTTATATTATAAAAAATACTTTGTTTTCACGGAAGTAGGAACTCGGAAGTGTGAAATACTTCCTGTATTCAAATATTCTACTTTACGTTTCCTGTAATTTATATACCTGCAATTCTGATACCTGATCTTTACAGCTTTTATTTTTAACTCCCGACATAAAAGGTATTATAAGTTTGACGCTTATGTCTGTCTGTGACATCGTAGCGCTTGAACGGATGAACCAATTTCGATGCGCTTTTTTTACGTGAAAACTAGTTCTCTTGCGGTGATTCTTAGCTACTTTTTTTAACAGTAAAAAAAAACAAAAAAAAACAGCCACCCGGGCAATTAGTATGGGAATGTCGAATTTATTTTTGTTTTTAACCGTTATTTTATTTCCATTATACTATTTATCTAGCATAGCCCGTGGTTCAATTAATTACGGGTAGGAATGTCCCTTCCCCGTTGTATTATTATACCATGCATACTAGTTACTGTGTAAAAATAACTGTTGTCAGTCATTGAGGTACATCAGATGCCTTTAGGCAGCTCATTTTGACGACCTCAGTGGCGTAGTGGTCACCATGCTAGTCCGCCACCCAGAGGTCCCGAGTTCGATCCCCGGTCAGGGCAAGTTGGAAAATGGCCTTTTTCAAATTGTCCTGGGTCTTGGATGTTTATCTATATATGTATTATAAAATATAGTATCGTTGAGTTAGTATCCCATAACACAAGTTTCGAACTTACTTTGGGGCTAGCTCAATCAGTGTAATTTGTCTGTTGTGTATTTATTTATTTATTTGTGTATATAATCTACAACAATGTTAACTATTAACATACACAACAATAAGAGACGAGACTGAGAGCTGTGGGTGGGTACGCATTATGAGGATTTACGCAAGATAAGTGACACTGGGCATGGTCCGTACTTGGATGGGTGACCTGACCACAAGTGGCATAAAATTTCCAAAGCGACTGATTGTAAGCGGCCTCCATTAAAAAAAAATAGTTCCTTCACGTGACATAGATGCCGCCAGCAATCACATAATTAGATCTGTCAATGTCTAATTCATATAAAATTTTCATGGTGAGAGTTTGTCTTTGGAATAATATTTTTATTTTATTAAATGTAGTCAAATAGTAGATTGTTGAACAAGGGGTAAAGGTAATACTTTTAAGTCGAGGGCGCTACTTTGCATCCAGAGCTAAACGAAGGACCCCACAGTTGAATCACGAGCGTAGCGAGTGATTCTATGGTGGAATCCTGAGTGAAGCGAGGGATTCACGTATAACGCCTGAGATAAAAATATTACCGTACGCGAGTAGCTCACTCTACTTTTCATCGCCATCTATGAGAAAAACTAGCAAATAGACACAAAACAGAATATGAAGATAAATAGAACATTTACAACACCTAATCAAAGCTTCGACCAGTACTAACCATTATTTAGTGTAGTTTTCATTCAATAAATACTAAGAAATATTTTTTCAGAACCAACTTCTAAAATAATGTTCACTCATAAGCTTATAATAACTTAATTTACACAAATAATTAATTTTAACACAATATAACCAATAACATCTGTAATTACTTTAAATCAAACACAAAATTGCGCTTTTTTTAAATTATTCCTTTTTCTTTTTTCGAAGCAAAGAACATAAACATTTTTACTTACATTCATCCATGTTGACGATGATATGTATTCCAAATTTTAAAAAATATGAAATCTGTGCCAATTATTTATTTTATTAAAACTAAATTCTTTTGTTTTTGGCTGATTTTAGGTACATAAATTCCACTCGTGTTTCGTTTTCAAATCGTGTTTCGTCCCGTAAGATTTTCGTTTTCACGTTTTAATCCCGATAGAATAACCAGTAACTTTAGCTAAAAATGTTTTGGGATGAAAACACCGTTTTTTGAGTAAATGAGATGAAAAATATATTATTGTTTGTAAATATGTATTTTTTAATTAAATTATAGTCAAATACAAAATTGGTGAATAAATTACAAATTTATTAAAAGTATTGAACCAAACGGCCTCTTTCATTTTTGACAAACGATTTAAAACTATTATGCGCCATCTGTTGACAATGTTTTTTATCTCATTCTTTTTCACTGTAAAACGCCTTATTCCACCGAATATCGATATCTCGAGTACAACACTAAGCACAATATCATTACGTTGTGGTCAAGGCTGCATATGGCCTTGATTGGAGACATGTAAATTATCGTAATGATAGTAATAAGTATGTTATTACGTTATTTATCGTTATGTCAATAAAATCATTGCTATTATTCAGTTAAAGGCAAGTTTTTTTTCTTATTTTTTATTTTTAATCTATCTCTCTTCCCAAGCACCTCGTGGTCAGACGATTTCTTTATGTTGGTCCATGTTATTTTTTTAACTTTGACTATAAACAGAACTCAATAAGTTTTAGTTTTGATTTTACGAAGAGCAGTAAATTAATTTTAAAATAAAGGCGCAAATATTTATACTTACTTGAACCTACATGGTGAAGGTTTACCTTTTTATAACCATTTTACTATGTAATACTTTGCCATATTTATACAATTTTAAATATATGATTTTAAAGTTCCGCGGTCACTATGACTGTTACCATTATATGTTACGGGACTTACCGCGATTGTATCGTGTTTTGCCAGATATTTCGACGACCCTTCTGCTGTCATGGTCGCTAGCCGACTGAGGAACTGCGAATGATGTTCTGCTGTCAAGGGTAAACATATCGGTCTACCCATGGCCTCTTTCTTCATCGTTTGTTGTATAACTCCTTACACCAGTGACGGTGTCCGTTCGGGAATTGGTTTTTGTTGTTCGCACACACTTCTTACTATTATTATACTATAGTGATTTAGTAGAAAAGCAGCCAAACTCAAATGGGACTGGGCAGGGCATGTGTGTAGGATGCACCCAGATAGGTGGGCCAAGATCGCTACAGAATGGGTGCCGGCAGGCTGGCGTCGAAAAAGAGGTCGCCCAAGGACAAGGTGGTGCGATGATCTGGTGCTTTTTGACAAGACCTGGAAGTCGAAAATAAATGACAGAGAACAGTGGCGTACTAGAGGGGAGGCCTTTGCCCAGCAGTGGGACAGTATAGGCTAGTAAAAAAAAAAAGTGATTTAGTATAGCCCATGGTTTATTACGGGTATGACCCTTCCACGTTGTATAGTTAATTACGGGTTTCAATCTAGATTTATAAATAAAAATCAGTTTCAAGGTGAACACTTTATTCATATTAATTAATATAGGAATGTTTACATAGAAAGAAATACCTATACCTACATTATTATGTCGAATAAAATTGTATGGACGAAATGAGTTGAAAACTAGGTTGGTTTCGGTTTCCATTTTCGAGTTGGGACATTATGATACCTTATACAGGCAAAAAAATCTTTAATGCAGATTATTTTATAAATTCTCAAGACGGCCACTTAAGAAAAAAATGTTGCGGTGTTAATTTTTTATTTTAATTGGTGTTAAAGTTTTTTGCCTTTTAGATACAGGGCAAAAATTCACTTTAATTTAGATCATTCCAAAGATTTTCACGAAAGACTCTTAAAAAAGATGTTGCGGTCTTAATTTGATTACCTTTTATATGTTTAGGTAAACCGTCGAACAATTTGATATAAACTTTTTTCTATACAGAAGGTAACTCAAACGAAATAATTAAATCAAAAATGGTCAAATCTACCACGTGAGCGGGACTTGAACCAAATGCATTTTTTTTAAAAGGCCCTGTGAATTTTTTGGGTGGATTTGGAAGAAATTGGGGATAGGACAATACAAAACGAGATCTTACGCATAAAATAAATATCAACTAAATCAATATAAACAATACTCTGAAATTACACTATTTACAAATAATTTTAAGTATTAAACACCAAATTTATAATTATTTATAGATAAAATGCGTAATATAAGAGCTCAATTATATTACAAAATGCGCAAAAAAAAAAATAAACTAAATAGTAATACACCATGTATTGTCGCGGCACAATATTTTCTTATGAAAAAAAAACAAAACTAAGTTTCTAAATGACTAACTAACATGAACGATTGTTTAGTATAAACACATTTCTTTCATACACTTGTAATTGTGATATAATATAAAATTAAAAATAAATGTATACTGGATGTTTATTCAGTTTACACGGTTTTTTACGGCAAGTCATGTAAATTTTAATTGATAAATAAAATGTGATATTAAGAAAAACGAATCATACCGAAATTCTATATTTTTCTCGTATTTTGATATATTCTATAAGTTAGGATACAAAAAATTATGCTCTGAAATAAATATTAATACAGATTGAGATGACTGTCGTGAACGAATACTTATATAAAACTCTAAGCACATCTATTCCACGTTAGGCCTGGCAACAAATAATAACGAAAAATATAATAAAGAACATTTAGTATTCATAAGAATATAATTGAGCTTCCATAGAGCCTCGACGGCAACCACGTGCTACTTGAAACTGCTAAAACACAAGAACCTACATTAATCAATACAAAAGACCAATTTTTATGGAACCAGCTCTAAATTAAAAATCATCATCATTTTCCTCGTCATTTCCCTATTTGGGGTCGGCTCTGTATGTCAACTGTTTCCACTTCTTTCTGTCATTCACCAAATTTGAACTAGCCACCCGTTCCTTCATATCTGTCTTTACACATTCTATTTAAGAATTGAATGCGTAAATGCAGGTCCTATCGCATTTTCACGTATTTATTCCTTTCAGAGTTGACAGAGTATAGATTAGAGAAAAGCTAGGGCATTAAAATGTGCTTATAAATAAGACATAAGACAGGAATTCGAAAAATTTACAGGGATTAGATATGATCCATACCATAGGTTTACCCATTCCTTTATTTGACTTCTACAAACTGTGCAAAGAGAGTAGCTTCTAATTCTGCGTTTTTACCAGAAGGAAGAAGCTGTTTGTATATTTTTTTCTATTTCGGGGTCAGTTCCATAGTAAAAGTTATTCAGATTGTTATATTTTCCGTTAAATTGTATAAATGTAATCTCGTGTAGAATTAACAGTTTCAAGCAACAAATACCCTTATCTAATAACTTTTGGAAGATTTCAATCATTAAGACTTTGCAGATCCGCTCTATAGTTTAGGTTAGTAACCGCGCATTTAACTATTTAACCGCGAACGTCTGATTTATTTCACAAACGTTTTAGTAAGAAAACTCATTGTCAGATAAATCCAACATTCGCTGTGAAAGGGTTAATTGACAGGTTCGAATTAGGTAAATGAAAGCTGCAGTAAATGCCAATGTAAAAAACTAAATATTGTTTGGGTTTTTCAGTTTTTGTATAAGTTAATTAGATTCATTAATCTTCTTCTTCTTCTTATCGTGTGAGTTAGTGACTAACACTAGTGTCAGAATTTTAAAACCGCCTTTAAGGCCTCTGACATGGTTTTAGGTAACGACCAATGTCAAAGTCAAAGACAGTATTAATAGTATAATGTAGTAGCATGAATTACCTAGACCTGTTTTTAAAAATAATGAAATTACGTAAAGTTACCCAATTTGATATTTTATAGCAATGTAATCTTTTTCAAAACAGCAGAACTGCAAAGTTTATGTATAAAATCTCACTTCGCAGCAGGATGGAACTTTCGTTGACCGTTGTTGAACTTTTGTTTATTCTGTGCTGTGAAATATCACACAGATGATTACCACCATCTCAGCTTTGAAGTGAAATTTAGACTCAAATATCAATTACATGTGATTCAAATCGAGCTTTTCTAGTATAAAAGACATATTTTAGAACATTTTTCTGAAACAATAAAAACATAATAAGTGTATAGAAAATTTGCATCATTTGCTGGTTGGCTCGAAACATAAGACGAAAGTGAAGCAAAGTGCGATCTAATTATGTAAAAAAATTATAATTGCTTTTTAGGGCCTTCGCTAAGTTACGCGGGCGCACGCGGCGCGGGGGGCGCTCTAAATGCGAAAAAGATAGCAGAATCCGCCGCGGGTCACCTGTCTCTGTCGCACGTAGCGTTTGTGACAGAGGTAGACTGAACCAGCCGCGTGCGCCCGCCTCACTTAGCGAAGGCCCTTACAATTTAAACAAAGCAATGTTTTTTGAGCATCTCAATGAAATTGTTAAAATCAAAGCTCGATTTGTGCCACTGAATATTCTCCACCGTTTTACTTGAGGTCCACATCGTTTCCAAGCAAATCCTCGCACTCTTTCTCCCACTGTTTGTCATCTCCCGTCTTCTCCGCTACGACCTCGTATTCTTTCAGTTCTTGTTCTAGCTCCTTTTCCCATTGTTCTGGAATTTTAGTAGTATCATCATCATTAGTGTTATTTATAAGATGTTAAGATTTATTTTTTTAATTTTGTGTTGTAGATATCTTGTTTCTAGTTTCAGTAGTCAAATAAACTTTTTAGATTTAGATTTTAGTCATCATGTATTATTGCATATCAATGTCAATATGTGGGGTAAAAAGCATTTTTTATACAACGTAATAATGCTAGAGTAGTATGTAGTATCTGAATTGTAAGTATTAGATACTTAATGGGATGAAAATCCCACCTGCCTGAATTTATTTATTATCAGTTTTTTTTTGAAATTTAAATCAGAAAAGTAAACAACTACAAATTAAAATTTTTTAGTCACTTTTCATAAAAATACACTTTCGATGTGTTTAACTAGCAAAATTGCTCTAACGGCATTTGAAAATATTAAGAATATTTTTTTTTAAGAAATGGAATAATAATATGGATAGATCTAAAATAACAACGCAAATTATTTTAGAATAATATAATTATTTCAATTCATAATAACTAACTATAAATGCCAATTCATTTAATAACCATACGTTGTTCTAAACAATGTTTCAAGTATTGAGAATAAAAAGTTACGACTATGATACGGTAGCTACGTCATACATCGTGGAATTAGAAACTAAACGAAGAACTACTGTTTTAATCTGTATCATGGAAACATTAAGGAAGAAATGGTTAACGGACATTTGACTATAATATGAAATCCAAACGATTTGACGTTTCTTGCTTTTCAAGTACATCTCTAGTGAACAAAATAACAATATTTTAAAATTTTGATACACACTATAGCCAGATTATTTGGATTGAATTCAAATATATACTTACACAAACGTATTTTTTATTGCAAAACATTGAGAGGCAATTTGGTCAGAAACATCACACGTTATTATTGATGCGTTTCTGTCCAAACTAACATAGAAATGAGGGCAAATAAAAGGGAAACATCGTACTAGGCCAGTATGTTATCACTTGTCGTTTCCGCCCTTGAATACTTATATCATTATAAATGTGTTTACTTCTTTACCAACTATAAGTCTACATAAATTTATAACACTGGATTATTTCCTCAGAGTATAATATCAACTCTCTAATCTAATTGTAAATAATTACAAAACAAAAAAGGGAAAATAGTATTGTGTTGCCAGCGTAAAGATTCCAAATTTCCCTGAGACCAGACGGCAGTTTAGGGGTATTTAATTGACTGTCACCCATAAGTGATATGTCGCGGCTACAAATTATTGGACAAAATTTTTAAGATACAAGTATTGGGAGGTTAACTTCCAAAAATTCCAATGTCACGAGAAAACTTTTTAGTAAGTCTGACAACACAGTTTATTTACAAAAGATAAGTTTCAACATTGCTACGCAACGTATCGAAGAAGTATAAGTCAAAAGAAAATTTGATAAACAACAATGACCAACTTTGAGAAATTGCAAGCGCACAAGAGTCAACCAAAATGCACAGATTGCAAGCAGAAATATTGTGAAGCATAAGAAGAAAGATCAAAATCGTAGTAGCAATGTCAAAACCAGAACAACTGATACTTATATTTAAACTACTGAGCCGAATCGTAATGAACTGTGTGACGTTATAGCTATATAACCTTAATCAATACTTAGACATATATAACATTCAGTAGACATTAAAATAGGTTCCATTGAGAAAATTTGATTGAAGATAAGTATATAGTTCAATCGTAGTGGACTATCCTTCAATAGCTTGTGTTATATTTGAAATTCAACTAACTTGAGACGTATGTCTCTATACAATACTGTATTACATAGAAATGCTATTGAAATATAGACCGATAGCATCCGTGATAAACAACAGGTTAAACAAATTTGAGGTAATATATACAATTTATATTATATATCAGGTATAGGACAAAGAAGCTATATTGTCATAACATTAATTTTATTTATATACGACACACGATTTAACAACAAGAATGAAGATATGACATCGTAGTGATATAGATCATAAACTTTTAGATCAACAAAACACACTAAACAGCAATAAATTTTATATATATATTTAAACGCTTTAACTGATATCAAAAGGTGTGTGAGAGGATTAACAGTGAGACAGTGACTGTGCTTGACATAATAATGCCACGACTGTAAGTCGCTACAAAATACTATGTCATCGATGTAAACTAAAAACATAACATGTTTAAAGTATGTTGATTCATAGCAAAATATTAAGCATTTTTGGAATTATACAATCCAAAACATAATCAACAAATGTTAATATATAATTAATAATACAAAATAACATTGGTGTTATTATTCAACGAACCAATTAGAATATGTGCGTATTCACTACACAAATCCATACCGAACAGGATGGCATTATTTCGTCAAGTACGAAACAATATTATAAGGGCCCGTAATACAGCGTACATTCCGCTTAACGCAAGCTTTGTATCGACTAGATATTTATTATAATTCTATACACAAACCACGTAGAGGAAATATTGGAAATCAATAAGTGAAGAACTTTTCCACAACTATCAAAGTTAAGATGTAGGTGTGGGTGTCATGCTGTGGTGAATGATGTATAGAATTATATAACCGTGGTGTTCTCGAGTTAGTGAAAGCAGATTTCGAGCCTTCAGTTGTCCGTGCATCTTGTTTAAGCTGCATTCCGGGGAAAAAACAATCGCATTTAGCATACACGGTTATTTACTAGTTTTAAAGCAAAGTACAAATTAGACGAAAGTTGTAGCGCAACAGATGAGTTTGAATGTTCTGAAACACTTTCACAGTGCGCAGTAAAGCGGTCACAGCAAAGATGCGCTTGTAAAGGCTCTAATAGACAAGTG
Organism: Acrobasis consociella; assembly: GCA_963555685.1. NCBI lineage: Eukaryota > Metazoa > Arthropoda > Insecta > Lepidoptera > Pyralidae > Acrobasis > Acrobasis consociella. Next base: position 16,291,239 of record OY743124.1, on the reverse strand, counting down.
ACAGTATGCCCGCGACCTTGGTCGGCGACACCATCGTTGCTGTCGTGCGACGGTCAGCGACTGTCGCGGGTTTACTATCCGCCGTCTGTCAGAGCACTAATGTGACACATTACATCATCTTTCACGAGCGAGCATTACTTTTTGAAGTACCTTGAATTTTCACAGTTACTCCTAATAAATTAAAAAGGAATACCCCTAGTAAAAAGCCTTTTCGTTGCTAAAACATCATGACAGACAGCATATCTATGCTGTCTGTCATGATGTTCTCACTGCACATACATGTTGCACTTATGACCGCCAATTAATATATAACTATAAATCAGTCATAAAGACAATATGAGTATGTCATTCTACTTATCTATTGTCGTTCAGGAATGTTCTGACTCCAATCTACGATTGTGACTTTAGTAAGTCGGAAACAGTGTTATTTACAAAATATCAAGCATGCAATAAAACTAAGTTCTCAAAGTTGGTTATTGCGTAAGAAATAATATAATCTGAGAAACGCTTCAGTTAGAAAATTAAACTAAAAACTGAAATAATATGGCTATGGCGTGTGGTTATTCAAGCAAATAAAACAAAAAAGGAAATCAATTCTGTTTTCATTTATCCCGAAGAAATAAAAGTTAAGAACTTTGGATCCTGTCAAATTCTATGTGAAGTGTATTGTATAATTGTAAATCTTTTTTTCTACGAACCAAAAAGTGTAACTATTCTGTGTGTCTGTGTAAATATTTCCCATTATTTTTTTCTTTCAATTGTATCAATATAATGATAGTCTCCTCATAATGATCTGTTTATTTTATCTTTTTGTAGCTTGAAGAAATTACAGCAAACACAACAATTTGCGGAGGCGACCCGTGTTCTTATAGCGACCTGACATAAAGCCGATAAAGATGGGTTGAACAAGACTCATCACCCATCTCTTTTGCGGGTATAGTTCAAAATTAAAACAGCTCTGTACAACCAGTACGAGCAATGACGAGCATGCCGGTTTCTCATGAAATTGGGAACAGGCTATGTATCCACGTATACTTCTATCCTTCGTTAATACGTACAATAGTTTCGTACGTTAAGCGTGGGGTTGACAAGTTCAAAAGTTAGGCGTGCGAATAAAACAAATGTCTCAGTTACGGATCATTATTAGGAAACAACCATCAGACACCAGACCAGAGCATTGACACATCAGGTCCAGGTGCATTGGATAATATGTCAGTCAGTATCTTTAAGTATAGTAATCATATCCTAAAGTTGAATTTGCCTTTATGTATCATATGACAATTTATTTTTTAGTGACAAACCTGCCTTTAATAAACTTCCTTCTTAAAATGCTCAATTGTTCATAAACAACTCATCATTCATTTGCGAAACTACTATTTTTCAATGAGGGACTCTCCCAAACACAAAACGTGTAGTCTTTCAACTCACCGCTCGCATAAAATGCCATTTGGTCGTATTTTTGAAACCATCGTATCAGCGAAAACAACTTTAGCGGTTCACAAGGTCCCAAGTTATTAACTACTGACAAATATCATCCCATGCCATCAATTTGACTTGACGTTTCAGTGCTGCCATCTAGCGAGCATTGTGGGAAACCCGTGTGTGGTTAGTATATAAGCCTCAAATCTTACCATCTTCGTTCTCCCTATCGACTTTCAACGATTTAATGCGTTTCTTGGCGTCGTCTATATTTTCCTGAGACGATTTCTCTTTGGCTACTGACTCACTTGAAGACTTATCGTCGTCTAACAGAAAAAAATACAACAAAATAAAAATGATGCAACAAAATGGGGTTGATAAGGTCAATGGTGTTTAAAATGAGGATGGTTGTTTTGTCCAAAAGTCATTTTTGTTATATCAGATTGCAGAAAAATTGTTTTATTACACTGTGTTAAAGTTAAAGAACAATTATTGTCTTAAAAGATACCTTTCAATTGAATTTGTCCACTTTCCTAACTTGTCCATTTTCTACGTTATCGCTTTTTTATCATTAAAATTAACATAATACATCAAAAACCACTATTTGGACAGAGAAAATTCACATATGATTGGCTATTAAGAATGTTTGAGAACATCTTCAATAGCATGTTTGTAGACGCGGTTTTGACGATTGCCTAAAGAGGCAACGCCAATAGTTACTCTATTTTTCCAATGCGCTAAACAATCCTTTCATTTAGATACTGGCTACATTTCATAATTATGTAGAAAAATCTTCTAGGAAAGTGTTCAATAAGTAAAAAACAGTTTAGGGAATGAAAATTAAAATAATAGTAAAAAAATAATTTCGGGGAATTCGCCTCTACAGTCCCCAAGAGAAAATAGTGATCAATTGATTACTCAGTTGCGCCTAACTTTAACTAGCGCATTGGAAAAATATACCAGTATATTTTTTTGGATATTGGATTGCATTTTAAAGAAATTAATGATTACTTAGAAAGCGTTCGAGCGGTTGGCGTATAAGTCTCGTTTTCTTTCAAGTTAAGTCTGCTTTGGTGGACCAACCCGGTTAGAATTTCTGAGTACCTACATCTAGTTTAAATGAAGCTAGAACGGAAACTCATGATGACCGCTAATAGTTTAATAGATCCCTAAATGCAATCCATATCTAAATCTTTCCATAAAATGACACGACAGCCATCCGATACATTTTATTCCAATGTCAAACAAAAATTAGACTATATCATAATTTTGTAACGATCAATGTTGCTTGACACTGAAACGCGGGTACGTAGTGTACGTACGCGTGTCGTGTCATTTCGACGTAAAGGTTCTGAATAGGAACCTCTTAAACCTACAATTGCAATAAAAAATCTAAGATCTCAGGAATCAGCAGTGAGATCTAAGGCAGAGTAGGAAACTGCCTAGCTATCCCCACCTTTTTAACACCTTAAGTGCCAGCGTTGCAGACAAAAAAATATGGTTCGTCGGTCACCAGGCGACCTTCATTCTGTGGCGTTTTAAGACTTAAGGCGTGGCTTAAAGGTCCTCTGGCAAAATACGCCAATTTCTTGAGGATTATTTTTAGTTCCTTTTTTTTATAGCGATTTTAGCTACTCGTATAATCACCAACTGGTGTCCGGAAGGTCGAAAAAAAAGAGAGAAAGATGACGAAAGAGATGGGCGGACGACTTTACACATTTTGAAATAGAATGGCAGATCACGTTTAGCATGTAGGATTTCTTCGAATAATTTGAACCAAAATTCATAAAAACTATGTTTATTTCTTGAATAAATTAACAAGAAGGTTTGGTCTTTGTCCATGTGATTTTACATAGCAAGAATGAATAATAACCGGAGTGAAGATTTCGAATCGGGTCCCTGTCGTTCACGGGACCGAGAAAATGGAAACTGAGAGGGAAGGCTTTGGCTCAACGATGGAACCTATAGCTAATTACTTTAAAATAGGTAAAAAGTTATGGGGCCCGACTCAGTCTGGGCTCCTAACCTATACCATGCAGTTGCCTACGCTGCTCTACTTAATCTTAAGCTCGTTCTAATACGTACCCTGTGAGTCGTCTGCGCTGGCCTGGCGGCTAGCCTGGGCATCGGCCTCGTTGGCCTGGCAGATCAGCGACAGGCGGTAGAAGTAGTTTCGCCAGAAGTTCTCCTCTGTGATGCTGGAATCACAAAACATACATAATTACATGTATGTACATATATATCATCACGTCCCTAAGGGGAATGTGGGTCTTGCTAAGCAGACAGAGCCCAGGGATGCAAGACTTCTACTTTCAGTATGGTGGGGAGAAGGTGGAAAAAGAAATCGGAGTATTGGGGTTTTCAAAATTACAAAATAATACCATGAAATTCTTAAATCTCATGATGTGTGGCTAAAAGATCATCAAGTTAGGTGCGTCACTTAAATTGCGTAAGGGGAGAAGAATAAAAGAAAGCAAGAGATATGAACAGTTCCTGTCGTGTTTCATTACTTATTAAAAATGACATCATCTCATTGATAAAGATGAGAGGTTACTTAGGTTATCGTAAAATAATTTTATGTTTATCCCCTCTTACATAAATTAAATAACTAGACCGAATAAACTAGTACGAGTTATCAACAACTGAACTCAGAACTGGTCAAGGTTCGGCAGACATAGTTAAGAGTGTGAGATAGATATTATATTTATTGAGATAATTGTAGCTGCTAAGTGCAATGTGCTAACTTTGTCTTCTTCTTCTTATATTTAGGATCTGGGCTCTTGTCGGTGGAGTGCTTTCCTTGTCTCTTTGTCTTCCGCTAAGTTTTTACCTCATATTATATGTTTTAACGTTCAAGTTTTCTTTTATGTGATCGAAAAATTTGCGTTCTCCTTACGTAGTCGTTATTTGGACAACATGAACGTAAGACATAATTTTTCGAAACTAAAATCCCATAGAAATTTTATCAAAATCGGTTGTGTAGTTTGAGGGTGAAGTCGGTTTTTAGTCTTATAAAATTATGAATGATAAGATGATTCAAATAAATGAAAGACCTAGAAAAAATTTAATTAAACAAGTGAAAAACCAAAATAATGTTCGCATTTACAGAAATTTAAGGAAATCAGCTATGAACAAAAAAACATTTAAAATATTTAATTACAAGAATTGTAATTTTTTATTACAAGAAGTGTAATCTATACATATAATAAAACAGTAAAAAAAGTGTGTCTGTACATTAAATATATTTCCAAAAAAAATATTGGGGGCGATGGAGACGTAGTAATAGAGTAAGAATTTAAAAAAAATGTCTGTCTGTTTGTCTGTTTGTACACGCTTATCTCCGGAAATACTTGACGGATTCGAATGAAACTTTTTTTGTTATATAGCTATTAAGCCTGGGCAACATATAGGGTATAAATGATTTTGAAAAATGGAACGCCTGATGCAGAACCATAATGGTCCAGCTAAACTATACGAGATATAAAAATGCCGCCTTAGTAAAAGTTGTTCAGCCTGATGAGCATTTTCCAGAGACATAAAGTCCACGCGAACAAAGTCGCGGTCTTCGGCTAGTTTTTAATAAAAGAAGTAGTATTTTTTAATTACAAGAAGTAGTAATTTTTTAATTACAAGAAGTAGTAATACTTACACTTTTGGCACGAGATCGAAGCGCATCTTCTCGAGGTTGGGGTCCTCCCCCATGATGGCCACTGCCACCGGGTACATCTTGTCGTAGTCGAACTCGAACTCCACGCCGGCGGGGGGCGCGCGGACGAAGTTCCGCCGGTCCTGGAATGAGACATACATACATCATCGTCCGGTATTTTAGTCTCCACTGCAGGAGCACGACCCTCTGTACTCCCAAAGCCAAACTTGGCCAGAGCAGCCAGAGGACTTTGGCCTACACTCTCCTCGCTGGCCAGACGGGTAAGAGAGGTCTCATTGATGTTTATAATCTTTGTTTAGCTTGTAACACAAGTCGCCTTCTACGACATCCACGGGAAGACTTGGAGTGGTCCTATTTTACTCTGCCGGATACCACACACAGAGAGAGAGCATGTTGGATCTTGCGGAACCTGGCCCGACGGAGTGATGGCAGGTGGAGCAAGGCACTGACCAAATGGTGGCTTAGATCGGGTGAGCGAAGCGTAGTCGCGGGTCACACCTGGATGAGAGCATCACAGGACCAAGATGGGTGGCGTCGACGAAGAAAGGCCTATTCTCTGCGAAAGGCGAAAGAAGGGCTGGGATGACGATGATGATATTATCCTATTATACTTTATGGAGCTGAAGACCTTATTTATTTACAAAAGATAGAAAAGGACTTACAGTAGATAAAGTCAGACCTCTTTCTTCATTTTTTTTTGTGCTGAACGTGGAAGCAATAACTTGGCTCCGACGAAAGACCAGCGCTAGTGATTGATTTACGTAACACCAGCACATGCTGAGTTAGAGGCCAATTTGGAGGGTCGAATGCACATAGATATTTAGTTTTTTTTTCGATCACAAGATGTTAATCTGTGTGCATTGATCTTCAAATAGTTTTTATCTTTTTTAATAGACTAAGAGGGGGCCGTGTGCAACCCTAACTCAACGAGTAGCTAAATGTAACATATCTAGGGTGTTGCATATTAAAAAGATATGTCTTAATGTACGTACAGGGTAGCCTGGGCATAACCTGGAGCATTTGGTACAGTCAGCAAAAAAGTAGCCGTATTTAACCCGAATACGGTCTATTATCTTATCGTATTTATCCACAAAATATTGGAAAGAACTTACAGTAGATAAAGACAGGCACTCTTCTTTCAAGGCTGCCTCGTTGGGGGCCCCGATCCAGGGGGCCACGGCAGCTGCGCCGCCGCGCCCTTCCTGGCCCTTGATGAAGGCATCCTGCTCCTTGTTGAACTCTCCCAGGATGCTCTGCGGACAAAAAAAAGATCACATAAGGATTTGTGCATATATCTCTGTGTTTACGTATCATCAACAGGTCTTTTTTAGTCTCTACTACAGAAGCATGACCCTCTCTGTACTGCCAGAGCCATACTTGGCTAGAGCAGCCAGAGGATTTGGCCTACACTCTCCACGCTAGCCAGAGGTATTTGAGAGGACTCATTGATGTTTATAAGCTTTGTTTAGCTTGTATTTCCTAAGTCGCCTTTTACGACATCCACAGGAAGGCTTGTTGACCAAACGGTAAAGTTTAAATTTGCGTATACGATTCCACAATACGGGTATTATTATTATTTGTTTTTACACTTTTCAGCCACGGGCCCATGGGGACCTGGTCCTTTGAGGCGTTCATGGGGCCAAAGCCAACATGAAGAGGTCTTTTAGTATCTAAAAAGTGAGATGACTGCATCTACAGAGGTCTATCCCTTAATACACCATTGAGATACACTAACAGACAGTCCTCCATAGCTGCCGAACTATTGCCAGGGAGGGATTTACTTGGTTTGGGCTATGTGGAGGGGATATTATTGGACCGGATGTTATTATTATTCTAATAAAACAAAGTCGTGTTAGTTCCACTATTGATAACCCAAGAATGGCTGGACCGATAAAGGTTAGTATTTATCCCGAAATTCCCACGTAGAGCGGAGTCCGCGGGCCCAGATAGTTATTATTTAAAAACTTTAGTGTACTGAATAACAAACATTAATTACACAATTTCAAACACAGTCGTACAAATGGTGGACTTATCCCAGAAAGGATAATGCTCAGAGTTTTAATGAGGTTTTAATTTCTTTGTAGTAGATCATTGTTAGTCCAGTTATATCTTCGTTTACTTCTCGTATAGATAAAAATAGTTTCATTTAACTAGTCAATTTGTTGATTGCACACTAAATTAAAACAAAATTAACCATAACTCATTAGCAACACGTTTTGTCAAAATATTTATTACAGTTATATTAGGTATGTGGGCAGGATAATAGTGAAAACTTTAGAGTTACAAATGTTTTAAATTGGTTGTCATTGTCACTATTTTTCTAGTCTATCGTGTCCCACTGTTTGGCAAAGGCCTCCCGTCTAAACCATCATTGGCTTATAGCGTGTGTCTATTAAATCTATTCTCATCATAAATCTTATCATAAACTTAACATCAAAAGCGTCAATTCCATAAAGTAATGACATATACCACACAATGTCTAAGAGGCTGAAACGATAACTACAAGAATTCAATTCAATTCAATTCAATTCAAATATATCTTTATTATCATAGGATATTTATAATATCTCTTAACCCTTTAACTGTCGGACGCCCGGAGCGGGCGTCTGATGTATTGTTTTACTATTGTGTCTGCTATGCCGACATTCGAAGGGTTAATAAATAATCGTCATTCTTTATAGCTAAGTTTACTACCGCTTCCTAAGCGCTGTGCAGAAAAAGCGGTAACAAACTGCACTGCAGCATTTTCTCCAAGGACGACAACTCACAATTAAATTATTATTTAAAGTTAATGCGGGCAGAGAATACACAAATTTGTTAGGTCATATCATAATTTAAATATAATTTTCAGAATGTCAAAAGTTTTAAATAATGACCAGTTGTACATTTAGTATTTATTTATTTATTTATTAGAAACACAAACAGATTACAACCAATACATGTTTCGAAGCGACAAAGTTATAAATATTGTACATTTTGATCTGGGTTGTACTCCAATTATATGTGTTTACAGTTGCATCATCAGTATTATAAAGATCTACTTGTTTTAAATACATGAAAAAGTACTACTTAAAATATATTTCAATAGTCAGGCGTGCACCACACTCGAGTCCCAGACCTGCGCAGTGACCAATCATGTTTATTATAACAGAACAGCAACGCATACAAAACGGCCATCAAAGACCCAGCATGCGCAATCCCAGCCAATATCCAAAATACATAGTATGTACAATATCAAACATTTAAGAGGAACCAAGCTTAAGCCAGACTTTTTTGTCTAACTAACAGTTATTTTATTATTTAGTTAACTATCACCTTTTGTTTTTTAGCACAATTCCTGTCACCTAAAGGTGGCCTGTAAGAAATTGACTTGGCGATAAGGTCGCCTATTATATACCTGTACTGTACACATTTTTGGATAATTTTATAGCTATTTACGTGTATTGGTACAATAAAGTGTTTACAAGCTTCTACTCATCATCCTCTGTTAAATGGTTCACAAGAAAGTCTTCATAAATCACTCGTAGTACTCGTACCTTATTAAATAAGGCAAAAGATTGGAATAACTTCGAAGGCGAGGTAAATTACATCTCAGCCAATTTATTTCCTAAGCCAGTTCGCGACAGAAATTGTCGCTCCAAATTACTTTCTTCCGCTCATTTCTATGTTGGTACCTGAGGTTGGTACCTTTTCCTTACGATGTCTATCTTATCGGTCAAAATAAAATGACAATACTCTTTATATGTAGTATTTTACGTCAAAGTCATTTACATATCAATCCACCTTAGGGCTTTTTCATGCACATCCGTAAATCAAAGTACTGGAATTGATTTTCAGCAGCCAAATATTTATAAATTTTCTTACAGTTTTCTGTGGTTTAAGGGTTCAAAGTATCGAGAATAGCAGGAAATAACTGCCTCCGTGGTGTAGTGGTTAGAGCGTTCGGCTCATACCCGGAGGTCGCGGGTTCGATTCCCGGCGGGGGCAACGACTTTGTGTTGTTGTCCTAGTTTGGTTAGGACATTGTAGGCTGATCACCTGATTGTCTGATAAGTAAGATGATCCGTGCTTCGGAGGGCACGTTAAGCCGTCGGTCCCAGTCACTGTCTTTGACATTGGTCGTGTCCTAAAACCATGTCAGAGGCCTTTAAGGCGGTTTAAAAACTCTGACACTAGTGTTAGTCACTAACACACACTATAAGAAGAAGCAGGAAATATATTAAGTCTCTTTGTACATTGTGAGTCTTTTCTATTTCTAACATCTGACTAAAAAGAGGGGTGTTATGAGTTTGAATTAAATTCAAATTCAAATTCAAATATATCTTCATTATCATAGGATATTTATAATATCTCTTAATAATCGTCATTGTTTTGTTGTACAATTGTTGACATCAAAAGTTTACTTACAGCTAAGTTTACTACCGCTTCCAAAGCGCTAGTGCAGAAGAAGCGGCTAATGTCTGCCTGTGGAATGGTAGCTCTTGAACGGATTGCATTTTCACAGTGAAAGCAAGTTCTCTTGCTTTCACGGTGGTTCTTAGCTATGTTTGAAAATCGGTTCAGCCGTTTAAAGGTTATTGAATGTTAACGCTTGAAAGTCGGGGTTTTTGCCAAGCAAATAATAGATGGCGTTATGGATATCAATAGTTCCTCCACTCATCAATAAATATAATTCTAAGCCGCGATTCCACAACAGAGTCAATTTTTTTATTTATCTATATCTTCAAAAAGCCAACTGTTTTCAGAAACAATATAATATAATATACAGATAAATGTTTTTTTTTTGCTAAAAAAAGGTTAATTTAAAGGAGATAAACAGTGACTTTAGTGTCAAACCAAATTGGACTGTATCATCATTTCGTAGCGTTTAATTTTGCTTGACATTGCCACGCGAGCACGTAGCTACGTACGTATGTCTCTTTTAGAATAAAGGCCCATTTCCAAAAGCTATTTCCATCAACACAAGGTGCATTGCAGTAAGCGCATTGTTACCGAACATTCTGTCCTGAATTCTACATACGGTTTAGACGAAGTGGGTCAAACGGCTTTGGAGTTTAGCCAAATCCGACTGCAAAAGTGCCTGATGATGCCTGCTCATTCGTCTCACTTGGCCTAGATTTGGAGGCAGCCCCGCGATTGGCTAGGTACAGGTGTTTGTAGTAAACTTAGCCAGTGGTTTAGGTCACAGAATTAATACATACATACATACATACTATCACGTCTTTATCCCTAATGGGGCAGACAGAGCATTTTGGGTCTTGCGGTTCTATGCAGAGCCCAGGGCCGCAAGACCCAAAAGCCACTTTTAGCGTCATGGTGGGCGAGAAGATGGAAAAGCAATCAATACAGTGATGGGTTGCTAGCCGCATCGCCTGTTAACATGATTCGCATTTTTGCCCATTCCCTCGATCGGCTTTTACGATCAGCGCGGGAAGAGAAGCAGCTGGTACATTCTAAGTTTTTTCATTTCTCCCAGACCAGCATGGGAGCAGCAGCAGCTTGATGATGACGCGATACCCTTTTGCCTCTAATTAAACAAAAATAACATTTTTGATACAAAATAAAAGATAAACCCGTATTCGAGGGTTTAAGTATCCACTTGTAGACCTCATATGAAAACATGCCGATAATTTGATAATGTCACGTCTGACTCTATGTACTTTCGCTAAGAATGCGCACGCTCTCTGTATTATCAAACCACTTAGAGAAACTGGTCAAGTGCGAGTTGGACTGGCACATAAACCTTATGATAAGAAAAATGTTTCATAGATGAGGGATCCAGTTAGTCATATTTATGATTATTTCAATCCGTAGAAACTCGGACCAGCTGTTTTTATGGTAATGACACACGTGAAGGTGGAGTTATATGTTCATCATCATAATCATCAGGTATTTTTGTCTCCACTGCAGGAGCACGACCCTCTCTGTACTACCAGAGCCTTACTGAGCCAGAGCAGCCAGAGGACTTGGCCTACACTCTCCTCGCTGGCCAGACGGGTTGGAGGGGTCTTATTGACGTGTATAAGCTTTGTTTAGCTTGTATTTCCTAAGTCGCCTTCTACGATATCCACGGGAGGACTTGGAGTGGCCCTCAACTCTGCCGGAAACCACACGGCAAATATATGTTCTCATTATTTTATAAGTTCTTTATAAGTAAATGTCTTGCGGTGCAATAGTTTTTTGTATTGTATTCTAAATCGAATACGGATCCCTATAATGAAATTGCTTTAATACCTTCACTTGCAATAATACTGGTATTCAAACAAACTACCGAGATATCGCTATCTGGCTAACACGAAGCAAGTAGATGTGCTTCTCGTGGCTCGTAAATCCGTAATCGTGTATACTTTGCATTGTCATTTGGTGAATAAGTACAAATTAAACAAATACCTATATAGTTACATAAGATAGCTACTGAAACTACTCATTTTTAACCGACTTTCAAAAAGAAGGAGGTTATAAATTCGTCGCGGTCTTTATTTTGCGTACGAGTATGTTCACCGATTTATAAAATCAATTTTTTTTTTGAAATTTATACTTGTGATGTGGTTGCTTAATAATTTTATCAAAACGGATGAAGTCGGTTTTTACTTTTGAAACATTATTCCGTCCAAACGTTCGTGATTTTATTTCTAAACAAAAGTGTATAGGTACATACTGTATACTATCACGTCTTTTTACCTTGGCAGACAGAGCATTTTGGATCGTGCTGGATAGGCAGATAGAACCCAAGGCCGCTAGACCCAGAGGACTTAAGTAAGAAATAAAATAACCGGCTAAGTGCGAGTCGGACTCGCGCACTAGGGGGTTCCGTACAACTACCTATAAAAATCATATTTGTTGTATGGCAGCCCTACTTTCATATTTATTATATTCTGTTTTTAATATTTGTTATTAAATAGCGGCAAAAGAAATACGTCATCTGTGAAAATTTCAACTGCTTACTATCACGGTTTTTGAGATACAGTCTGGTAACAGACAGACGAACATATAAATCTACAGCGGAGTCGTAGTAATAGTGTTACTTCGCAACATCTAATTGTTTATGTTCCATTTAAATCTACATAATATTTTTATTAGATGTCTGCTTAATATCATATCTTTAAACTATACATGGAGATATAGATAACTCTGTGAGAGCTGACATTTCGTTATCTGTTCCCAGTTCCGCTGAGCAGATGCGGACAAGCAGTCACGCATATTAAATTCCATACTAAAAAGTTTATTAACTCATTATTCATGTTAATATGTGAAAATGTTTGGTGAAGTTTGTTTAACAAAAATTTTATAGGGATAAGGGTATCATTGAACGTGAAAACCGATGTGAAATAGATTAGAAAGTTAGTGTATAATGTTTAAAAAACGATGACATTCCTACCGCGTAGTGCTTGTCGGTGATCAATAATTTTATTTATCTGTATTCATTGCACTTTATAATATAAACTATAAAACTAAGATGCAAAATATAGTACTGTAGATAAATTCAATCTGATATTATTGAGTGTATATATAATCTGAGAATATTCACTATCAACCGAGTTTTATGCAGTGACACAAAATGGATCAAAAAAGTAATGAAAATAGAGATGGAGTCCGTTCTGAAGACAAAGCTTCGCAGAGAAATGAAAGTGTTGATCCATCTGTGACGAAACCCGATATAAATGGAGGTAACATTGAAAATTCCTTGGATGTAACAACAAAAGCTAAAGAAAATGAAGACATTACTGCTGTGGATAAAATGTCAAGTGCCATAGGAGAAATTGGGAAATGGCAGATTTTAATTCTAATAGTGGCTTCGATTCCTACAAAAATGTCAGCAATCTGGCAGCAAATGGCAATCATATTCGTAGCGCCCAAGACAACGTTCTGGTGTACGGATTTGGAGAATGAAACAATCTTGAACTCCACATGTTATAACAATTGTAGTCATTACGATTATTATTCAGACTTTGAGAATACTATAATATCGGAGTGGGATTTGATATGCGGAAGAGCTTGGTTGGCGAATTTCACTCAGACTGTTTGTATGTTTGGTGTCCTTGTGGGCAGTGCTGCTTATGGATTTATTTCTGACAGGTAAAGATTGTTTTATGGGGTATATACAATAATTCTTGAATTATATGCTAAAGAATTTACAGCCTATTTCTTTTTATTTTAATAATATAAGTCCTATTGCTCAGCAGTGGGAAATAAACAAAATATAAGTATCTATGTGATAAGTTGTATGTATGCAGGTAAGATTTAAGATAGTACACAATCTGTTTGTTCTATATCAGTCACTCATTCATTTATAAGACCAAATAAAATTTCTTGACATAGATATTTTAATTTTTTCGAACACTGTAAAGTTATTTAAAAAATCAATATTTGAAGCCTATATCTGTCTTGTCTTCTTCTGAATGGAGTATTCATTTCAACCACAGGAATTGGTAGTCGGGTTGGTGATCAAAAGCTTATAAGGCACTTCTTTTCTCTAGACCTTATCCCATTTATTTGGGGTCGGCCTTTCTTGTCCTTCTTTTCCACTTTGCACGGTCTTGAGCGGTGGTGGCGTCCAACTGTGCCTGTTTCAGGTCATTTTTGACCGTCGTCAGCCAGGTGAAAGGTGGTCTTCCAGGTCCCCGCTTCGTCGTTGGTAAATTTAGGGCAAGCTTAACTATATGGTCTTCTGGACGTCTCTGCACGTGTCCATACCATCTCAGGCGTTTCTCAACAAGTTTCTCTGATGGTACGTGGTAAGGTACGTTCGTTATAATTAACATACATACATATATATATATAATATCACGCCTGTTTCCCAAAGGGGTAGGCAGAGACTATGGACCTCCACTTCTTCTTCTTCTTCTTACTACGATCCTAACAAACCTATAATTAACGTATTTTTACTATTTTAGATACGGCCGCCGTCCAGCCCTCATCTTGGCTGCCACGACACAAATGATTTGCGGCATGATCGTCCCCTTCTCTCCAGACTTCTGGACCTTCACTGTCCTAAGGTTCATCATCGGAACGTCTGTCGCGGGTCTCATGGTGGTATCATTTGTCATCATTGTTGAAATAGGTGATTCCTTTTTCTCATTAGTGCTTCTGCAGTTGTATCCTTGAGTATGCTCCTTCATAGCTCGGTTTTATGCTGATTGTATAATCTTTACTTTTTCCTAAAATTATAATTACTTTCAAAACTATACATACATACTATCACGTCTTTATCCCTAATGGGGCAAACAGAGCACTTTGGGTCTTGCGGCTCTAAGCAGACCCCAGCCGCTAATAAAAGCTTCTTTTAGAGTCATGGTGGGCGAGAAGATGGAAAAATTAACACAGTGATGGGTTGCTAGCCGCATCGCCTGTGAACATGATTTGCATTTTCGCCCATTCCTTCTATCGCTTTTACGATCTGCGCGGGAAGAGAAGCAGCTGGTACATTCTTTTCTCCCAGACCAGCATGTAAAACTATCATTACTAAAAATAACTTCTGATTATGTATGCACTTCAACTGAAAAAAACAATGAAACTTCTATTTAAAAAATACTTCTCTATTTTCAGTTGGGCCCAGCAAGAGAGAACTAATAACATGCATTTACCACATCCCAATCGCAATAGGCGAGATGGTGATGCCTCTCTACGCGTACTACCTCAGAAGCTGGAATCGCTTCAGCCTGGGGATCGGTATCACACAGCTCGTATTCATAATCTACTTCTTCGTGATACCAGAGACGCCGAAGTGGCTGATCTCTGTAGGAAGATTGGAGGAAGCCAGTGACATTATGAGAAAGGTAGCTAAAATGTAAGTGATCAAAATCAAGACCATGGATTTCTGGCCTAGACTACGAATATCGTTCTTTATGTGTATGTTTTAGAAGGTCTAAAGGGCTGAGAAAAATATAACGTGTAAATATTAAATTGTAAAAAAAAATTGACAAAATAAATCTCATACTGCAGTAACTAACCTCAACATGAATTGGTTATTTCAGCAACAAACTGCCAACAGAAAACATGTTGCAAATAGCAAAGGAAATATCTGAGGAGTCGAACGCTAAAAAGGAACAGGAGAAGACTGAAACCAAGGCTACCTACTGGGACTTAGTCCGGATACCATCTCTGAGGGTCAGAAATTTGTGTTCGTGCGTGTGCTGGTTTATTTTGGGCCTGAGTTTCTACGGCGGTAACCAGTACATCGGCCAGACTAGCAAGAACACTTTTCTCACTATCTTCTTGGCTGGAGCATTACAGGTTAAAATTCTATCATACATTTCCGTCGAAGCTACCCATATTTTGTACAACTGGACATTTGATACTACTGTCATTCTGATCTTAGAACTCATTGATCTGAAGGCCTCGGAGATAAATAAGCATCACCATATTCAAACAATCATAACCAGAAACACAGCTACGAACTTACGATTAGTAATAGAAAGTATATTTATTTCGTAATTTTTTGACAAAAATGAGATTTTTTTTCACATTCAAGCATCCTGTTAGCTCTTGTGGAGTCGTACTGTGATGATTCTTCATGAATCATTATCCACCTCATTTTTCCATCATCTCATCTCGTCAACCTGTCAAATTTCATTTCTAATTAATGTTTAAATTTTTCTCACATTCCTTTCTCATCATTGTGACGCATTTCTCTACCACCTCTCAAACTGATAGCACATTTAGAATAGCTATTTGCTTATTAATTGTATAATTTTTATATCAGTGCTGTAATCATAATCAGTAAAATGCGGCAATAAACGTTCTTAATTCTGTGTTATTTGGTATAACTATCACTTGTTCACCAGTATTTTAAATACCTTCCTGCTTTTCATATCATGTGGGAGCTCGCCTAGCTATGCTAGGAAAGGTTGAGTGAGTTCCTTTTTCAAGTCCTTTTCGAGGAATTGCGACAAGGCCTCCTTTTCTATACATGGTTTGTTTATATCATAAGTTGTCTTTATCCCTAAAGTTTCCAAACTTGATTTTTCATCAATGTTGTATTTACATCTTCCAGATCCCAGGCCTCATTCTATCTGGGATCCTGTACAAACGATTCGGCCGAAAGAACACGGTCCTGGGCTTCTGCATCGCGTGCGCCATCGCCAACGGCCTGCTGATTCTGCCAGACAAGTGGTGGTACGTGAAGCTGGTGGCGGGAGCAACAGCTGTGAGCTGTGCTGCCGGGGGATTTGGCACCATGTGAGTCTAGTACCTTCACTTCTAATCTTCCTCTTGCTGCTAAACATCTAACCGGGAGTAAGCTCCCTTGGGTTGTTTAACACCTGAAAGGTTTCTCAAAAATTATCGTTTATGGCCTTGTGAATCCTTTCATATGTATCTTTTTCGAAAACGACCAGACAAATCAGCCCAAAGTTTCCTCATCGTCATTTGTGTCGAGTATGTGAGTCATATCGGTCGGGTCTGATTTCAAGCATCAGGCGGTTAACTAAGACGTAGGTGTATCTGTATAAGTCGATCCTCATATGAATAGACTTCAAAGACTTAGCTGGTCTACATTCTACATGACGACATACTTGTACAAGTGACCTATTGTTTTATCATACATTTTAATTAAAGGTCAAGTCAAGATAGAATGCGTATCTTTCTAAAAAGATAAATCATGTCTGCAAGAGATACAAGAGTATTTATCACATTTACTTATTGTCACGATAAGAAAAGTATCCCTGGTCAGAACAAGTACTGAGTTTTTTTTTTCTAATCATTATTCTTCGGTGATCTTTTTCTATTGGTCAGCTCTGTATCATATCCCACCATAGATTATCCGTCTCCGCCACATTCATCCTATTTTCTTCTTTAGTTTTCGTTGCCTTGCTACTCTGTTCTTACTTAAAATTCATTATTTAACTTATTCTACTCAACAATTTTGTGAACTGTAACGGCTTTGGCCGTCATTATTAATATCAAAACACGGGTAACTCACGTATAGAGTCAGCTAATTAATAATAATGACTGCATCTCACGTTGACTTTGGCCGTATTTGTCATTTATTTTCTGGGTTCTGTCTCAACGCGCGTGTCATATCTTTCACTACCTAAATATCTATACTCAATAATTTTAATATTTATTGAAATATCCGCTATACGCTTCGTCAATGTTAACAGTAACATTATCTGCAACATTCTTCGTCACAACATTAGTCCAACTAAAAGACCGTCCCGTACCAAGCTGGGATGGAAATTCTTTGACCAAGATGAGACGGAGCGTGTGTCATTTAGATATTCTTTTACCAAGTTCTTTTCCAAAAGTTCTAGCATCGTTTTCAAACACCCGTTGTCTCAAAGGCCACCGGCATGACAACACTTATTGGTAGATTGCATTTATGTGACGCATGTGTAATGTTTTTTAATTCATCTAGTGATTAAATATGCATAGTTGTGGGGGTGTAACAACTAAATGACCACCAAAAGGTTCTTATATTTAGTTTGAAAATTATAACAGAAAGCAAATCGTTTCTTTCGTTGTGTACGTAGACTTTGAAACAATGCTAGAGCGCTTCAAATCTTGTGATCCGGAACCTTATAGCCAGATTAACATTTACCTTAAAATTATCATTTCAGGTACACCTTCACATCAGAACTGTTCCCAACTGTCGTTCGAAACATGGCGCTTGGCGCGTCATCCACCACATCAAGGATCGGCTCCATGCTAGCTCCCTTCGTGGCCGGGGCCGGCGGCGGAGCCTGGGTTGCACCCACCATCTTCGCGATCGTTCCCCTCATAGCCGCTTTCAGTGTATGCTTTCTGCCAGAGACAAAGGGAACGAAACTACGGGACCATCTGAATGAATGCTGACCTTAGAAAATGAATAATTTAAAAATAAAATGTTAAAAATATTTCAAGTCAATTTTTTATTTAATAAGTCATATAATAATATATCGGTTAACACGATTCCACAAATCAACTTCTGAGATTATTGCGAGAAGCGGTAGAAAACAACTAACATATTATAATTTTATTATAGCATTATATATAATGATGATGCAAAAATAATTGACATTAGCGCTATGGAATATGTCATAGGAAGAAGTAATCGTAACAGAGATCACTAGGCAATTGTAAAAGCCCAAAATCTCAGGACCTAATGAAAACTGGCGACGCGATAACTCTTCAAAGCACTTTAAAAGTGGACGAAAAGCCTCTTAAATCAAATTCAGCGCGAGGGCCGAAGTGGGTCAGATCTCACTGAATTTATTGTACTTTTGCAATGGCGGTGGTGAGGGAGGAAATTAATAATAATGTTACTTTTAAAAAGCCGCTTTTTCCAAATTAGCGAATTCTGTGTGAGATAACTTATATTTTTGGTATGCTAAATGCAAAGCGCATTTACGAAATTTTCTGAACGAACAATATCAAAATCAAATTTTGAGAACGTAATGTTACCGAGAGAGACAATAAAATATTTAAGCGTTTAGTGACGCCAATTTTTATTTTAATCGATTTACATTAAGTCCATGTAAACTTAATTTTATTGTAAAATATTAGATTTAAACTATAAACAATTATCCACCTGTAATAAGTTAACTCTGATAGATAATACTGAGATAACTGATAAACAAATTAAAGACATAAACTTGTTTAAACCAAGTACTACATATACTTCTCTATAATCAGACGGCAATAGTCTAGTAATAAGGAAAGCAATGAATATAACATCAAATGGCTAACAGAATTTTCTGGAATATCTTCAAAGAAAAAGATGAAAGAGAAATGTAAATAGAAGCTAATAAAGTTAATGAAAACGTTCGCGTTGCGCGTTTATAAATTTATTAAAGTGTCCGGACAAACTAATTGCAAATGCGGAATTTTGTACCTTCACTTAAACGCTATTCATTTACGCGCTATTCGACCTCTCTATTCCTTCTCCTCGACCTCTATGGCTTAGTATCATCAACATCATACCAGGCTGTCACACCGGTGGTCCCAGGTTTGATGTCCGGTCAGGTCAAGATGGAAAATGATAAATTTCAGATTGACCTTGATGTTGGTTGTTTATCTATATACTTATTTTTTATAATAGTATCGTTGAGTTAGTATCCCATAATACAAGTCTCGACCTAACTTTGGGGATAACTCAATCTGAGTGATTTGTCCGTATATATTTATTACTAGCTGTAATCCGAAACTTCGTTCGCGTAGAAGTCGAAAATGGTTTTGATAGGATTTTTAATTGCTGACCCCGTGGTTTGGGTTTTACGTTGATATGTCAGACACCAATTAGTCAGTTTACTTTTTTTCCCGTTCCCGTTTCCGTCCCTGTTCCCGTTTAAGTTTCCATCATTTGCTAGAGCGAGAGAGAGAGCAACGGAACGCTTCAGCATGGCCTTTTTCTTAATTCATTTACCGCCAGGAATACTCCTGCGAAGTTTCGAATTAAATGGTCTAAATAATCTTGTTTCTCCATACAATCTTTGGACCATTCCACCCCCTTAGGGAGTGAGTTTTAAAAATCCTTTCTTAGTGCACCCTAGACCTCATATGGAAGCAATATGCCAAATTTGGAGTCTCTAGGCCCAGCGCAGCGGTTTGCGCTGTGCATTGATGTGTTTTATATATATAGTTAATACTATTACATACCTTTTCACAATGAGCAAATGAAATGAAAGGCGAATAACGGACTGACTTTCTGGACTGTCGGAGAGGTTTTAAATTTTAGTTAGATATTTTCTGCATTCGGGTTGCCCACTTGTCGACTGTGGCACATCCGTGGGCGCACGGCCCGCTAGATAGAAGAGTTTCGACAGATTCTAATCCGATAATGTAGGTAAAAACGCAAATCTTTTTTAGTTATTAGTTTAGAAAAAATATTTTACATTTGGTTCATGACTTTCAATGAAACACCTTAATATTGAATTTCAATCGAATAACTTCAAAAACGGAAAGGTTTGTACTAACTTTTCATCCCCGTTTAAACCCCTTAAGGGATGATTTTTGAGAAAAATATTTTACTCATATTTCATACATACATACATACATACTATCACGTCTTTATCCCTAATGGGGCAGACAGAGCATTTTGGGTCTTGCGGCTCTATGCAGAACCCAGAGGGCCGCATGACCCAAAAGCCACTTTTAGCGTCATGGTGGGCGAGAAGATGGAAAAGCAATCAATACAGTGATGGGTTGCTAGCCGCATCGCCTGTTAACATGATTCGCATTTTTGCCCATTCCCTCGATCGGCTTTTACGATCTGCGCGGGAAGAGAAGCAGCTGGTACATTCTAAGTTTTTTCATTTCTCCCAGACCAGCATGGGAGATTATGTTTCATGCCTTTCAGTAAAGAACCTTCATGCTGAATTTCATTCGAATAACTTCAAAAACAGCAAAGTTTCAACTAACTTTGCACCCCATTTAACCCGTTAGGGGATGAATGTCCAAAAATCCTATCTTAGTGCTCAGATAGTTTAGGCCCTGCGTTGATATGTCAGTCAGTCAGCTTCTCCTTTTATATATATAGATTTGAAACTACTACTTCTATGCTGGTCTAGGAGAAAAGAAAACGACTGAAAGAATGAGCGAAAGTGCTCATCATTTTAATAGGTGATGCGACAAGCAACCAATTACTATAAGTATATTACAATGCTTAATACTGCAATAGTTAACAATGGCACTAATACATCCGGCATGTATAACTCGACATGAGACCGGCGCTAATACAACCCAGGGTATGTATGTAGGCAAAGGGTATGGAGGTGTGGCAATCTATATTCGGTGTGAAAATGCGTACAAAGTGTTATCAATGTCGCCGGCCCTATATTCTGCTTCTGCGGAATTTATATTTCTGGAGATCGTGGTGGGGAGTTCCAAGGCTGTTCTTGGCGTGGTTTACTGTCCTCCGTCAACAAATTACTTCTCCGACCTTGAAATCGCCTTGGATTCATTCACCTCTGAGTACATACATCACATTATTCTTGGTGACTTAAATACTAACCTTCTAGACAGTGAGTCAACACGAGCTCTTAGCTTAGGCCGTATACTTCAGTCAGCCAGTCTTCAAGTTATCCCACTAAATGCTACTCGCCACAATGTTGATGTCGAAGATACTTGGTTGGATTTAATTATAACTTCGTCACCCGATCTTATTTCATCACATGGCCAGCATCCAGCCCCGGCTTTCTCCCGAAATGACTTGATCCACTGTTCTTAAAATCTCAAGCCGTCCAAAATCAGTTTACCGGCATAGTTTTGCATGGATAAATCTTGAGAAATTAGCTGCAGACGACACTAACATAAACTGGGAGAGGCTGCAGTCAGTAAATAGTGTGGATGAAAAGTTGAAATCTTTAACGACGCACTCACTAAGTTATATGGCATACACGCCCTTATACGAAAGGTCAAAGTTAAACGTCCTCCTGCGCCTTGGATTACTCCTGGGGTGCGAATGGTAATGAGGCGTAGGGACCGAGCATTCCGTCAGTTTAGAAAGGATCGTTCCGGGGAAAATTGGACATCGTTTAAGGTTGCAAGAAATCGATGTAATAGAATGATGCGTGACGCCAAACGCCGCTTTATTCTCGACACTGTTTCCTCTTCATCTTTTGCTGATATCTGGAAGTTCCTTAGAACTTTAGGTATCGGTAAATCAGTCAGTTCTAATACCCCTCCTTTAATATCGTTAGATGACATCAATCAACATTTCACCACTTCTTCCTAGTTGGATGGCCTAACGAAATTGAACACTATCTCTTGTATCGATGCTCTTTCCTCTCGTGATGTCACTGAATTCAGTTTTTCCGGTCAGTGAGTTTAAACATTCATTCACCAAACAAGCCGTGATTCTTTAGAACACCCTTCCTGTTGGTATTCGCAAAGCCCCTAGTCGCCAGGCGTTTAAGAGTGCTGTACGCGCATATTATCTTCACATTTCACAAACTGCTATAGAGTTTTATTAATATTTGTGTAGTTTATGTATGGTTTATAAATATAACCTATTTATGTATATTGTATGTAGGTTTATTGATACATTAGATTATTTATCTTATATATGTGTATATATTTATATGTATAGATTTATTGTAAAGTTTCTTCAAATTACTACTTTCGCCCAAAATTTGCTTTAATCAGCACCACCTGTAGGTTGACTGGTAGAAAAGGCCTTGGGCCTTAAGTCCGCCTGTTACATTTTTGTAATAAAGTTTAATAAATAAATAAAAATAAACAACTCGACATAAGGGTTTCTTTAATTAGCTGCATAAATACAACCGGCGCGATTCCCCGCGCAACACCCTGGCGGGAAGATCTTCCCTTTGTGTCAGTCGAGCATGCTATAGGGAACCCCTCGCTACACCCTCTATTAAAAGACCTGTGGCCACCATGCCTAGCGGGAACATCTTCCCTTTGTGGCCGTCAAGCATGCTACTTTGCTTCTAGTGTTTTTGAATGACGAAGGGAACCCCTCGCTTCTACCTCTTTTAAAACCTGTTCGGTGTTTGACAACATTCAAAATACAATACAATACAATACAAATTAACTTTATTGCACCATGATAAACATAAAAAATTAAAACAACAACAAGAAACAATAAATACTCTACGAAATGTGGACATTCTGCGAGATAATAGTCTAAAAACCATTTTCACTTTATTTTAACAATATAATGTAAATTTTTTCACGTGAATCGAAACGCCCTGTGATTAGTGATAACACTCGTGACGTCACACGTTAGGATAAAATTTTTTGCACTGTTGATTGTCGTTCGAGTTTAATGTGTTTTAGTTGTTATTTTCATATGTGAGCTATTTTTTAAGAACTGCTGGACATTTTTTATAACTAGTGTCATTAAATCGCAAAATGGAAGCAAATTTTGTGCAAGCCGATAGCAGCAACTTACTCAGGATAGACGCTTTTATGGTTGCACTTTTCTTTAAGAATAACGTTGATTATTATTAAGCTGAACTTAAAAATATGAAAAAAGCAGTGTAAGTACCGTAGTCCATCGTGTTGGGAGTTCCACCCTCGAAGTTGTAGACCAGTAGGTTGGGTAGGGGACCTGGGTCATTTGATCCAGGCAGGAAGTTCCAGCTTCGAGGAAGAGGTCGTTCGACGAATCCGACTCTGCTGGGCAGCGTTCGGAAAGCTACGCAATGTCTTCTCGTCCAAAATACCTCTGTGCCTCAAGACTAAAGTCTACAACCAATGTGTGTTACCAGTGATGACTTATGGCTCTGAAACGTGGTCCCTTACTATGGGTCTCATAAAAAGGCTCAAGGTCGCTTAACGCGCTATGGAGAGGGCTATGCTCGGTGTTTCCCTACGTAATCTAATCAGAAATAAAGAAATCCGAAGAGAACAAAAGTCACTGATATAGCCCAGCGGATTAGCTCGTTGAAGTGGCAGTGGGCGGGACACATAGCGCGACAAACCGATGGCCGATGGGGAAAAAAGGTTCTTGAATGGCGACCGCGTACTCGCAAGTCAGATGACCTGACCAGGGTCACTGGAAAGCGCTGGATGCAGGCCGCTCTTGATCGGTCATTTTGGAAATCCTTGGGAGAGGCCTATGTCCAGCAGTGGACTTTATACGGCTGAAATGATTAAGTACCATAGTGGAATCTATATATATATATTATTTATCCTTGTAAACTAGTAGGTACCTATGTCTGTTTAAATAAATATTAAGATACGGAGAAAAAAATTCACGCGGCCAGGAATTTTTTGGCATATTTTATTTATTTGTTTAATAAGTGTGATGCAATATAGCACTTTAAATGCAAAAATAATACCTATATATTGTTATACCTATGTCTGTATTCAATATTCATACATTTTGAAAAGCCTTAATTTTTAGGTTAGGAGGAGGTTATGAGATGTGTGGTTGTTGCTTTTGTTCCACAGGTCTGCAAGGGAATCTTACAATATCACCTGTTCTGCCCCCAAACCCTTGAGAAACATAGTTGACCAATCCATTAGGAGTGCAGGATATTAAATACTTCACAGTATTTCCCTTTTTGTACTCTGATATTTGTATGCATCGAAATACTGCTTGGCTCTCTTCGCGCCAATCGTAACCACAATTTACGTTGTTTGGGATTCGTAGGAACAGAAAAAAATACTTTTTCCGGAGTCTTTATCGACGTATTTATACATTGTGGCACTACACACCATTTATAAGTCATATTTTCCAATAACTACTGAAATTTGATTAAATAAACAAGCAATGCACCGTCAGATGTATTCAAGATGGATTAGTGTACTAGCTTGTGACGTCACACGCGTCACGTGACCGGAGCCATTACAAAGATGTCGTTTTTGCCGCGATTTTTACAATTTAAATTATAAGATCGATTTTTATCCTAAATACTGTAAATTTCGCAGTTAGATTATTTTTGTAGGTTTATTATATCACTAGCCGAAGCCCGCGACTTCGTTCGCGTGGACTTTATGTCTCTGGAAAATGCTCATCAAGCTGAACAACTTTTACTAAGGCGGCATTTTTATATCTCTTATAATAGTTTAGCTGGACCATTATGGTTCTGCATCAGGCGTTCCATTTTCCAAAATCATTTACACCCTATATGTTGCCCAGGCTTAATAGCTATATAACAAAAAAAATTGCATTCGAATCCGTCCAGTATTTCCGGAGATTAGCGTGTACAAACAGACAAACAGACAGACATTTTTTTTAAATTCTTACTCTATTACTACGTCTCCATCGCCCCCAATATTTTTTTTGGAAATATATTTAATGTACAGACACGCTTTTTTTACTGTTTTATTATATGTATACATAGATAGATAAAAGAATAATTTAAAACTATTTCCTAAATTAGTCAAATACCGATTACGTCCCATAATTGGGCATTTAGCTTTAGTTCAGACAGTCTAGCAACAAAATATTTAAAACTGTTAATTTCACGCTTGGACGGATGATGAATGGAATAACCAATTAAATGTAGGTAATATAGTACAATCATTTTAACTATTGTGAATTTATTTAAAAAAACCGGCCAAGTGCGAGTCGGACTCGCGCACGAAGGGTTCCGTACCATTATATATAAAAATCAAATTTTTTGTATGGGAGCCCCCCTTAAATATTAATTTTAATTTGTTTTTAGTATTTGTTGTTATAGCGGCAATAGAACTACATAATTTGTCAAAATTTCAACTGTCTAGATATTGTGGATCATGAGATACAGCCTGGTGACAGACAGACGGATTGACGGACAGACGGACAGACGGACAGACGGACAGACAGCGAAGTCTTAGTAATAGGGTCCCGTTTTTACCCTTTGGGTACGGAACCCTAAAAATGGTAGGGTATGCAGTGTATAGATTACCGTTATAACTTGTAGGCAATCTGAAATTGATGTAAAAATTCTGAATCACCAAAAACTATGTGGTTACTTTTACAGACTTTGGAGCTGTTTAACAACATAATAACTTCTAACACTGTCCGTTAATAAAAGAACAATAGTATAACAATTGATTTGTTCATATATGACTCATGGGGCAGTAACGTTGAATCGGGGTTTTAGGGTCATCCTTCGAGAGCTCTGGCTTGTTAATTTGAACTAGTAAGTCGCCTTGGAATGTGAATTCGCGAACACCATATTTTGGCAATGGCATCTTGACCGATGTGACTCATGTTTGAAATCGGGCCTCATCAACTCGCCTGTCTAATTTTATGAAGCTCCGATCAAAGATATATCTTAAGATTATAATCGAAAAAACATACGTACACAGAAACACTGAATTGTTCAGATAGAATCTCAACTTGCTCGCCTCTGCCACTCGTTCAACTATTTAGACTGGCTGCGCCCCGCGGTGTTAGCTGCGGTTTATCAGATATACATGTATAAAGTAGCCTATGTGTTAATCTAGGGGGTCAGCTTCCTGCATTCCAAATTTTATCAAAATTGGTAGAGCCATTTGCGCGTGAAGAAGTACCAAATATACAAACACACACACACTTCGCTTTTTAGGGTTCCGTACCCAAAGGGTAAAACGGGACCCTATTACTAAGACTTCGCTGTCTGTCCGTCTGTCCGTCTGTCTGTCACCAGGCTGTATCTCAAGAACCGTAATAGCTAGATTGTTGAAATTTTCACAAATTATGTATTTCTGTTGCCGCTATAACAACAAATACTAAAAACCAAATAAAATAAATATTTAAGGGGGGCTCCCATACAACAAAAGCGATTTTTGTAGATAATGGCGACCTCCGTGGCGTAGTGGTCACCATGCTAGTCCGCCACCCAGAGGTCCCGGGTTCGATTCCCGGTCAGGGCAAGTTGGAAAATGGCCTTATTCAAATTGTCCTGGGTCTTGGATGTTTATCTATATATGTATTTGTTATAAAATATAGTATCGTTGAGTTAGTATCCCATAACACAAGTCTCGAACTTACTTTGGGGCTAGCTCAATCAGTGTAATTTGTCCCTATATATTTATTTTTATTTATTTAATGGCACGGAACCCTTCGTGCGCGAGTCCGACTCGCACTTGGCCGGTTATTTAATATTATTACTAGCTGCGCCCCGCGGTGTTACCCGTGGAAATAGTAGCCTATGTGTTAATCCAGGGTTTTAGCTTGTTGCACACCATATTGTATTAAATTTGTCCAACCAGTTGCGCGTGAAAAAGTAATAAACACACACAAAGCAGAGATTTTAAAATTACTTAATTAAAAAAAAAAACATCTAAATTGTACGTATTATAGCATATAACCATTATCGTAATTTATTTTGTTACGGTGTACTGAATAGCTATAAAAATACAAATATTATCTATTTGCATAGATATATATATATATGTAGGATCTATATAACTCAATCAGTACAGGGCAGTGAAGCAATCCAAAATGTTGTGGATATATCTGATAGGACTCTTACTTATAGCCGTACCAGTAAGTCAATTAATTATAATTTTCAACAAAAAAAAAATTGGCCAAGGGCGTGTCGGGCCACGCGCAGTGTAGGGTTCCGTAGTTACGAATGCAGACGTTAAGTTCACGTGACTAAAGGCGTGTAAAAAACTAATTATATTCAATATTTTTCCTGTATTTTATTTTACTACTTTTTCGGCATTATTAATATACACACCTATGCCAAATTACAGCTTTCTAGTACTTATGATACTTTTGTTATAGTCTCTAAATAGAACCGCAGACAGACAGACATGGCGGATGGCGGAACTATAAGGGTTCCTTGTTTACTGCGTAACCCTTATAAGCGAATTAAGCTACTTTCACTTCACCAAAACAAATAAATCTGATTCCCTCGATTTCCCGAGGACGGGACCCTTTTTTATTTTGCATAATTTTTTTGTCCTAATATGCTTTGGCATACTGGGTTTGGCATAAAATATTTTGTCATAATAGTTTTTAGGCATAAGTTGTTTTTTGGCATACTGGTAAGTTGGGCATAATTATATTTTAGGCTAATTTGTTACGGCATAATGTTAATTCGCATAATCTCTTTAGGCGTAATAACTATAAGACTAATAGTATTTAGGCATAATATTTTTAAAAATAACAGAAACAAAATTAAGTTATTTAAGTGTTTATTTTTAATTATCATGAAAAAAAAATATGACCACCCAGAACAAATGTGAGGGCAAAAGGGAAGTCAAGTTTAAGTTTTTTTTTTATGATCACCTGGAACAACTGTGAGACCAGAAAGGAAGTTAGATTCAACTTATTAGCAATTAATAAGCAATTTATATACAATGAATAAAAATGTTATGCTTAATCATTTCTATGCTTAAAGTAATGTTATGTCTTGATAAATTATGGTTTGATGACATTATGCTTACATCCTTTTATGCTTTAAAATGTTAGGGCTAAATAATGATTATGCTTAGGTACATTATGCTTAAAATTATTATGCATACTCCATTATGCGAAAGGACGTTATGCTTAAAAACGATTGTGCATTAAACCAGTATGCTATGTGATATTATAGCTTAAATTTGTATGCATATAGATAGTGATCCCCCGAGGACATCATCATCAGATATACCTAGTGACAATAGGACCAACTTGCATGTATATTTATCCTTTAAAATAAAAAGAAAGTATTTTCTAAATCGGTTAAACAGATAAGTTGTACGGGTGTATTTTACTCGTACAAGCTATTATGTATTGTTTTAAGCTGCAATGTATCTTGTATGTTTGACTCTCAATTTTAGACCAGTTACTTATCCTCAACCGATTGTGCTGAAATTTAGCATACTTGTGTAAGTCGGATGACAATTCTATTTTATTATGACAAGAATCTGATCCGTTGATGGAGCCGGAAGGTGGCCACAAGAACCCTGTAAGAAAACGACAATACCCCACCGAGTTAGGGCTTCTTGCAGTTGTTTGATAAGTACTAAGGCCTCACAATAAGGCACGAAAGAAAAAAAAAAGTTTATTGTATATCATATCACATATTGATAATATTTTGTCACAGGTCAATATTATAAAACTATACTACTATTTGTCAAATTTCATAGCTAAATGAGATACTAGAAAGGAGGTGAAAAATTGTGTGCCAATAAGGATGAGTAGATGATACAGATCTTTTTGATCTTTATGAGATCTTTTTGGTTGCCTGTAAGAGATTGCTTCGGCGATAAGACCGCCTCTTGTACCTCATTACATGTTGTTATTTCATAAGAGTTAAAAAATTGTAAATGTCTTTCGGTGAAATAAAGTTTTTTGTATTGTATTGTATTTTACAGAAACTGACGACCTGACCTAGGTCGCTGGAAGGCGCAAGCAAGCCGCTCTAGATCGGTCATTTTGGAAATCCAATCGAGAGGCCTATAGTCCAGCAGTTGACGTTATGCAGCTGAAATGATTACTGTTATTCGTATTACGGGACTTACCGCGATTAATATCGTGTAAGTCCCGTAATACCAGTAACAGTAATTGTGATCGTGATATTCTAAAATGTTATACTAAAATCATATATGGCTGAAATGATGATGACGATGCATAGAAACTTTGCACAGAGCACGCTGCTATGTATATTACGTGACCCTTTGTCGCCTCTTACTTTTTTTTAAATTAACCTGTACTGTCCCACTGCTGGGCAAAGGTCTCCCCCATCTCCTTCCAAACATCTCGATCGTGTGCCACTTCCCACCATTCCCTCTCAAACTGACGCAAGTCGTCGCACCAACGCTTCCGGGGCCTACCTCTCTTCCTTCGACCATCTTCGGGAGTCCACTTTGTTACCAAAGTGGCCCGTCTGTCCGGATGCATGCGGCAAACGTGCCCCGCCCAATCCCACTTTAGTTTAGCGGCTTTATGACCGACATCAGCAAAGCCGGTTTTTGAGCGAAGCGTTGTGTTTGGCACCTTATCGAGCTTAGTGACACCCAAAACCCTCCGCTCCATTGCTCTTTGGCAAATCTTGAGCTTGGACTTCTGATCCTCATTCAATGACCAACTTTGAGCACCGTAAGTTAGGACGGACAAGATACACATATCGATGAGTCTACGCTTTAGTGGCAGAGGAAGGTTGCCCTTCATAAGCTCTTTCATAGACCAGTAGCTCCTCCAAGCATTGTCTATGCGGCGATTAATTTATTTTTCTTGCTGATTGCTGAAGGAAACTATGTAGCCTAGGTATATATATTCATCGGCGTAGTGAATTTCTTGCCCATCAACCTCGACCTTACGTTTCTTGCTGTTGGTCATGACTTGGGTCTTAGACTGGTTCATCGAAAGTCCAACCTCAAGACTTACCCTGCTCAGGTCTTCGAGCATTTCCATTTAATTAAAATTATTAAATTCCATTTAATAACATAATAAATTTCGTAGGCAATGAAAGTGATACCAGATACAGTGAAAGCGTCCCAGATGAACGACAAGTATGTGAAATGGGCCAGATTTTACATAAGAAGATACGAACGGCGGGGAGACTACTATGTGAACATCAAGGCGTACCTGATTCACCCTTGGGGAGACAATGTTACGGTAAATAGTTTTAATATACATACATACATTAATTATCACGTCTTTCAACCTAATAGACAGACAGAGCCATTGTGAGCATCGTTAGTTCTTTATTTGGAGCTAACACAGTTAGCTTCAAGGTAAAGAAACAAATTTATTACAAACAGAACCAAAAATAAAACTTGTTCCTATTATCTGTTTCGGTAAACGCAAACACTACCATAATCAAGAGTGACAAGGCAGCAAAATATAAGCTTTAGACTGGCAGGACTAAATTGGCTCGTTTTATTTAATCCCATTTAAATACACAATCTAATTCGTAGGCAATGAAACTGATACCAGAAACAGTGACAGCGTCCCAGATAAACGACAAGCATGTATGTATGACTTTTAGCAACATTAACGACATTTTTAAAGATGGGCCTCTATTTGATTTATTCTCTTCTCATTTTCTGCTTTTCTCTATTCTCTAGATTCACTATGAACTGACAGAGTACCTGCACAATGAATACCGCCCCTCCTTCATCCAATTTTCCTTCAAGACATGTGAACTCATCAACAAGGAGCCCTACATAGGCAGTATGCTCAAGAAGGCTGGCATCGTTTGTCCTATTCCTTCGGTATGGGTCAGCTACTATATAAGATGTATATCTTATTTTAGAAGGGACATACCCGTAATAAATCGAACCAAGGGCTTTACTGCTTTACAAGATCACTATAGTATAATTTAATTATAAGTATAATCCCTTACTATTTTCCATTTTCATTGATTTTATCACCAAAGAACTTCAGTGCACGTATCATCTTTATGCTGATGACTTGCAACTTTATGTACAAACTGATATTGATAATGTTGATAACGCTATCGACCTAATTAATAAAGATTTAGCGGCAATTGCTGACTGGTCACGACGTTTCGGAGTTACTGTCAACCCTAATTAATGTCAAGCTATCATAGTTGGTAGCTCACATCTCACGGGCCGGCTTGACAAATTCACTTCCTCCAGTTCGATTTAATAATATCCCAATCCAATTTTGCTCCAGCGTCAAAGACCGCGGGCTCCACATTGACACAAACCTCCGTTGGGATGTTCACATTGCAGAGGTATCTGGAAAGGTAACGGGGGCTCTCCGCTCCTTATACAGATTAAAGAACTTGCTATTAATATTAAAACTATGTTGGTGTACTCTCTTATTTTTCCAATTATAGATTACGCGGATGTATGTTACTCAGATCTGAATTGTAACTTCCTTAACAAACTAGATAGACTCCAGAATAATTGTCGAGATTTATATTCCGCCTACGAAAGTATGACCATGTGTCTGCTTACCGTTCTAAACTCAAATGGTTACCTATTCGTCAACGTCGCAATTTGCATGTTCTCACGACTCTATTCTCTATACTTTTCGACCCAAAAACTCCGATGTATCTTAAAAACAAGTTCACTTGCCTGGCTGATACCCATCTCAGAGTTCTTCGGTCTTCCAACAATCTTCTTCTTGATGTTCCTCGCAGCCGGAGTGGGTTCTTCGATCATTCATTCACCAAACAAGCCGTGATGCTATGGAACGCCCTTCCCGTTGATATCCTGAAAGCCCCTAGTCGCCAAGCGTTTAAGAGTGCTGTGCGCGCTAATTATCTTTACCAATTGTCATAGAGTATTACAAATATTTATGTACCTAGTTTATGTAGGTTTATGTTTTATGCCATATTTGTGTATTATTTACATGTATGTTTATAAATATATAAATAAATTATACTTAGTTAAATAGATTTAATTAGACTGTGTCTTGTCGTCCAAAATTAGCTTTTTCGGCATCACCTGTAGATTGACTGTTACAATTTTTGTAATAAAGTTAAATAAATAAATATAATGAAATTAACAAAAAACAAAATAAAATCGTCATTCCCATACGAATTACGTAATAAACGTGATTTGATTAAGTTATGATTAATAGTTATGTAATTAGTGAATGTAGGAGGAGAGAGAACTAGTGTATTGGTCCGAAATAAAGATACCTATTTTATGTTTTATTTATTTAGGATAGAAATGCCATTATACTTGTTTTTTAATTTTAATTTCATTTCATTATGCTATAGTGATTCGATTTATTACGGGGATGGCCCCTCCACGCTGTAAAGAAAAGCTACTATCATCGCTTGAAATGGCTCTCCGAATTAACATCAAAGAAATGACCTAAAACGCATCAATAACGGCATATCTTTATCATCATCATCATTTTAGCCGCATAACGTCCACTGCTGGACATAAGCCTCTCCCAATATCTTCTAATAGAGTTGAAAATGTGAATGAGGTGATATGGTCGAATGCCACAAGGGGAAGATCTTCCCGTTGTGGCGGTTGAACATATCACCTCGCTCCCGCTACAGTGGTGATGCCGAAGGCTTTTCTTTCGTTTCTCATTACCCTAAACTAAACTAATCTTTTCCATACAAACGTAGTCTACGTTTTATTACAAAACGACATGTCCGATTTCGGCGAAATTAAAATTTTATTTTAAAGATATTTAATTTTTTTTTTACTTTATTAGAAACACAAACAGTATACAATCATAATATCAAGACCAAAATATCTAATTTCTACATATCTGTTCTAGAATGTACTCCAAAACTATGTGTTTACAGCATGTTTGTACATAGTTGCTTCATTTAATTTTTATATATACCTACTTGATATAAAAATTGTATAGCCTAAATAATAAGTGCATTAAATGCCTATTACAATAAGAATAAACAAGTACATACATAAATAAATATCAAATAAATTGTTGAGAGCAATGACGATCTTATAAAATAAAATTTAGTCTGATCAGATATTGCACATATCTAGGCATATAACTGGTATACACAGTCAGAACATGAGCTTAAAATAGAATATAGTGTGTTACTTATATCATTTTTGACCATCAGTATGGGAAACTTCTACATCCTTGTATTTTATTTCCAGTTTATAATTTTACTGTTAAAACCCTATATACTATACAACCCTATAGATTATTGCAATTTCTTTAAAATTACGAATGTTCACCGAAATCTGGCATGTAGTTTCAAAATAAAACGTAGACTATGTTTGTGTGGAAAAGTCTTGGGTATGGTATTCTTAATGCGCCCTATGTATTCAGGGTGAACTCAGTCTGATGAATTTGACGGTCCAGACTCAAGATTTCGCGTACAAATTCCCATTTACAAAAGGAGGATTGAATTTAAATTGACTGACACTGGAGAATCGCTCGGCAGAGTGGAATTTCACGGCAGGATCGTGCAGGAGAAGATTAAGAAGACGTAACTTTCCACATCATCATCGCCTTCCTCGACTTTTACCTATCTGGAAACGGCTCTGTATATTATAAAAGGATAAATGAATCTAAACGCAGGAGCCGTTCAGATTCATTTATCCCTTTAAAATATAAGTATGCAATATGTCACTTTATTGTGAATAGCAAAGACTTCTATTACTAATGTTATACATAAAGGCTCAATACAAGGCTTGATTTACCAACTTCTTGATTTTTATTTGAAAATTTCTTGGTACAGAAATCACACATTACGCGTCCTTATTTAGGAGTTAGCCAAAGGACTTGGCCTACACTCTCCTCACTGGCCAGACGGGTTGGAGAGGTCTCATTGATGTTTATAAGCTTTGTTTAGCTAGTATTTCCTAAGTCGCCTTCTACGACATCCACGGGAGGATTCGGAGTGGCCCTATTTTACTCTGCCGGAAACCACACGGCAAATTGGCATGACCCATATTTATTTTCAAAGAAATTTGAAATTTTCCTGAACGCCCAAAACGCGACTTACATTGTATCCGAGCGCGTCACGCCAGTTCAGTACGAGCTATTAAAGCGATCACTTCGATGATACCCGAAGCGTAGGAAACCTACCTAAGTGTGACAAGAGGATGTACCTGCCATAACTTTGGCGACCTGGGCCATCAGGCAGACCATTTTCACGTGTCAACTTTGGGTTCTGTAGAGAATAAAAACCCTCATAAGAACTTTGAGGTCTTCACCAAATCTCGAGCCCCAGATTAGTAACAATGTCATTAGTCAAATAATCTCTTTGGCTTATTTAATGAAATTTTAGGAGTGGAAAATAGTTATCACCAGAAACTCAAATCTTTTACAAAACTAAGTATATGAGTCATATCGATCGGGTCTGATATGAAGTCCGATCGGTTAAGTAAAATGTAGATGTATCTGTCTGTATAGGTCGATCCTCATATGAATTCACTTCGAAGACTTAGCTGGTCTACATTCAACGCATAGACATAGAATTTTTTTTACTACGTAAGAAGACGTAACATGCCGAGTGCGACAAAAGATACGTTAATGTCGCTAACACAAGAGCAAAAGAGATAGGGATCACATTGACATGAGCCAACCTTTGTATAGGAGTTAACCGCGGTAATCCAAGCTGATAAAGTGTCAAACGAAAATTGGATTTTTCTTATAGTAAACTGTGTTTTTCCATAAGTTTCCCTACCTTGGAAAGATGGTATCTTGCAGCTTTACCGACTGAGATACAACAGCAAGCAATAATCCCAGTAAATACACATTACACGGGTAATTTTGCCAGACACGTATCTCTCCAGTTAGTCACTATTTCCTTCGCAACTTCACTAAAAAACCACTTAAAATCATGCATTTTATATTTTCATTTAAAGATAACACAATATGTATTAGTTATTTAAGGAATTCAGTAATATATTGCATAGTACCTGATTCCGCTAGGGCTTGACTAATTATTGACGTCATTTTATGTCATGAATATATATATCGATAAAAAGTCAATAGTTTTTGTTATCAGTACAAACTTTTTTCGAGTAAAATTACAATCAGAATAATTCATATTGAGTTTCGATTTTCGTTGGTATGATTTATTTCTTATTTTTTGACAGATTCCCAACAAATGTCAATTTAAAAGAAAAATTGATAACCATTGTGAATTGAC
Organism: Acrobasis consociella; assembly: GCA_963555685.1. Taxonomy (NCBI): domain Eukaryota; kingdom Metazoa; phylum Arthropoda; class Insecta; order Lepidoptera; family Pyralidae; genus Acrobasis; species Acrobasis consociella. The sequence continues at coordinate 16,256,295 of OY743124.1, read as the reverse complement.
CGAGTTGGGCTCCCAAAAGGTGTTCTACTATTTGCAGTAAACATTTCGAGCCAACGCGTTTTATACAAAGAATGCAAAAGCACGTTTTAAAAACTCCCCAATTAGGTGCTGGACTATTTTTCGATGCTGGATTGTCAACATTTATTGGCAACATTGTATTTCACCCAAGAGAAAAAAAGATTGAATATTTCTTTTTCAGTTATTATTTTATGTTTATTTGCTATGTTTAACATTAATATCGTTCATTAAGGATAAAGAAGATAAGGAGAGACCTTAGTTCCGCTTTGTATATTAATAGATTCGGAGGATTGCATTTAGTATTTGTTTAATAAAATATTAATTCTCAGTACTTACTTACTGGTAAATTATTTTTCTTATATATTACTTTAGTATTGTAAGGCAATTGATAGCGACAAATGTATTTATATATAATATAATATTTCTCTTCTCTTCTCGCAGATTGTAAAAGTCGATTGCCGGCATAGGAAAAAACACTTCAATCTTTTTAATATATCACAATTATACTGCAACAATTTTAAGCGTATAGATTCGGTCCATGATACTGAACATCTATCTCCTTACATATATCAAAAGTACCTGGGTGACCGAGCTTTGCTCTGTCGGCTACATCTCAAACATTAACTAAATTTCTTTACACTTGTCTAAAAACAGTACAAAATAAAAAATTATATATAAACTTGAACATAAAAAAAACAAAAGTAAGTCACCGAGTGGGATTCGAACCCGTAACACACTTTCTAGCGGTCAGCATCCTTAACCGCTGAGCTAAGCGGATGGCGCCTGGCACGACGAAATTAGCGACCATATTCTGCGTGGAAAGAAAAACGAATGAAAACTTGAAAACACGCGTTTTCCCAAACATAAGTCTAATCTAGATCGATTGTTTACCCCCAAAAACCCCCATATACCAATTTTCAGCGAAATCGTTAGAGCCGTTTTCGAGATCACAGAAATTTTTATATATATAAATAAATAAATATACAAGAATTGCTCGTTTAAAGGTACAAGATATGAGAAAAAATTGTTTTCCGTAAAAAAAGTCAAATCAGCTGATATGTTAACTTGTATGGGAGGTCAAATTTGCTATCATGGCCTGATTTTAGCCTGATAACATATTTTTAACCGTTCATTCCATTTTCCACCCACGCATCTAATAATATAGCTACTGAACTGACTTTTAAACTTGGGCGATATCTACACCGCTAGGGACGAAGAGATTAAAATGTTTTAAGTACCTATATATTTATTGTCATAACATTAAATACAACCGGCGCGGTTCCCAGCGCAACACCATACCTGGCGGGAAGATCTTCCCTTTGTGGCAGTCGAGCATGCTACCTTGTTTTAGTCTTTCTGAATGACGTAGGGAACCCCTCGCTTCACCCTCTTTTAAAAGACCTGTGGCCACCATGCCTAGCGGGAAGATCTTCTCTTTGTGGCAGTCAAGCATGCTACCTTGCTTCTAGTGTTTTTGAATGGCGTAGGGAACCTCTCGCTCCTTCCTCTTTTTAAATACCTCTGGCTATTTTGCATTACGTCCCATAATTGGGTATTTAGCTTTTGTATAGACAGTCTGTAGCATACGCATGTGTTTTGTATGGCCTTCTGCTACAATGGGGATACGGAACCGGAGGTCCTGTCGATGAAAACGATGTTCCACTTGATCAAACAAAACAACATACAAGTATATGGAGCTTAGCACATACCTGAGTGAGATTTGTTTGCCGTTGATCCACCTGCAGGGGGTTGGAGGGTCACGAGCTCACGATTTGACCGATATTTTTATGTGGGCGATTTTGGGCGCGAAGGCGTAACTAGGACGAACATGCGCCTTGTTCGACAGTCGGAAAAGAACTGCCTACTTGATAGTGATAGCTGTCAGTTTGACGCGTGCGAACATCGATTTGCAAGATGCATCGAATCGATCGATTTATAAGATTACTAGTTTGTGATAACGAAACACAGTCTAGCAACAAAATATTTAAAACTCTTAATTTCACGCTTGGACGGATGATGAATGGAACAACCAATTAAATGGAGGTAATATAGTACAATCATTTTAACTATTGTGATATTTATCTCGAATATAGAGTATGTAGTGGATAAATTACCGTAATAACTTGTAAGTACTCTAAAATCGATGTAAAAATTCCAATGACAGGTGTACAATTGTACATATTTTGCTATATAACTTTTTATCAAAAGAAGTACACCGGATTTCATTAAAGCAAGAAAGAAAGAAAGAAAGAAAGAAAGAAAGAAAGAAAGAAAATAGTTTATTTGATATATCTATACCACATTGAAGGAAATAAAATGACAGTTGTTACAAATATAAATACAATTTGTGGCTACATCAAAAAGGTACATTAAGGTTACACTGAGGTATACTGCAGGTATCACCTTTATGTAGAAAAGCAGTTCAATCCCGTGATGTTCACCCGTGGTCTTAACGCACATCCAAAAACTATGTAGTTACTTTTAAGGATTTTGCAGCTGTTTAAAGCGGGGTTTTAGGGTCATCCTTCGAGAGCTCTGGCTTGTTAATTTAAACTAGTAAGTCGCCTTGGAACGTGAATTCGCGAACCCCATATTTTGGTAAAATCTTGACCGATGTGACTCATGTTTGAAATTTGGCCTCATCAACTCGCTTGTCCAATTTTATGAAGCTCCGATCAAAAATATCTGTTCAGATTATACTTAATCGAAAAAACATACTTACATAGAAACACCGAATTGTTCAAGTAGAATCTCAAAACTTGTTCGCCTCTGCCACTCGTTCAACAATTTATTTCAGACTAGCTGCGCCCCAAATTTTATCAAAATTGATCCAGCCGTTTGCGCGATATAGTAATAAACACACAGACACACACAAACTTTCGCCTTTATAATGTTAGTGTGATTATTGTGGTAGTAAGAAAATAAAATTTAAACAAGCAGATATATTTACTCAACTAGCCGAAGCCCGCGACTTCGTTCGCGTGGACTTTATGTCTCTCAAATTGCTCATCAGGCTGAACAACTTTTACTAAGGCTGCATTTTTATATCTCTTAGAGTTTAGCTGGACCATTATGGTTCTGCATCAGGCGTTCCATTTTCCAAAATCATTTATACCCTATATGTTGCCCAGGCTTAATAGCTATATAACAAAAAAAGTTTCATTCGAATCCGTCCAGTATTTCCGGAGATTAGCGTGTACAAACAGACATACAGACAAACAGACAGACATTTTTTCAAATTCTTACTCTATTACTACGTCTCCATCGCCCCCAATATTTTTTTTGGAAATATATTTAATGTACAGACACACTTTTTTTACTGTTTTATTATATAAATAGATGTATAGATAGATTAAAAATAACCATTATAATAATTTATTTGTTACGGTGTACTGAATAGCTATAAAAAATACACGTATTATCTATTTACGTAGATATATTGTAAGATCTATCTAACTCAATCAGATCAGGGCAGTCATACGATCCAAAATGTTGTGGATATACCTCATAGGACTCTTACTTGGAGCCGTACCAGTAAGTCAAAGAATTACGAGTATAATTTTAAACTAAAAATAACCAAGTGCGTGTCGGGCCACGCGCAGTGTAGAGTTCCGTAGTTACACATGCAGACGTTGAGTTTACGTGACTACATACATACATACATACTATCACGTCTTTATCCCTAATGGGGCAGACAGAGCATTTTGGGTCTTGCGGTTCTATGCAGAGCCCAGAGCCGCAAGACTCAAAAGCCACTTTTAGCGTCATGGTGGGCGAGAAGATGGAAAAGAAATCAATACAGTGACGGGTTGCTAGCCGCATCGCCTGTTAAAATGATTCGCATTTTTGCCCATTCCCTCGATCGGCTTTTACGATCTGCGCGGGAAGACAAGCAGCTGGTACATTTTAAGTTTTTTTGTTTCTCCCAGACCAGCATGGGAGACGTTTGAGTGACTAAATGCGCCTAAAAAACTAATTTTCTATTTATTTTTTCCTGTATTTTATTTCACCACTTTTTCGGCATGATTACTATACATACCCATGCCAAATTACAGCTTTCTAGTACTTATAGTCTCTGATTAGAAGTAAGAACTGTGGACAGACAGACATGGCGGAACCATAAGGGTACTACGTAACCCTAAAAAGCGACTTTCACTTCACCAAAACACACATTCTGAATGAAAATGCTTGATTTATTTTTACAAAAACATCAAAAAGAGTAGAGATATGTAAAGAGTTCCCTCGATTTCTCGAGAATTCCGTCATCAGATACACCTGGTGACAATTAGGACCAGCTTGCATGTATGTATACCCTTTCATATAAAAAGAAAGTATTTTCTAAATCAGTTAAAAATAGACAAGTTTTAGGGGTGTCTTTTACAAGCTTTTATGTATTGTTTTAAGCTGTAATGTATCTTATATGTTTATTTGGGTGTAATCTTGCAACTTAATTTTTGCCCAGATTTATCTATCCTCAACCGATTGTGCTGAAATTTTGCATACTTGTGTAAGTCGGATGACAATTCTATTTTATTATGACAAGAATTTGATCCGATGATGGAGCTGGAAGGTGGCCATAAGAACCCATGCTACCCCATCGAGTTAGAGCTCATTGCATTTGTTTGATAAGTACTAAGGCCTCACAATAAAGCACGTAAAAAAAAGTTTATTGTATATCATATCACATATTAATTATATGTATGTATGAAAATGTATGTATGTGTGTGTGTGTGTGTGTGTGTGTGTGTGTGTGTGTGTGTATTTGTTGATCAATATTTACATATATTAAATATATATAGTCATATTACATAAAACTTCCTGTTATAGGGGAAGATATTTTGGTAACATTTTTGTAACTTAGCGCTAAGAAGAGCGGAGGCTCCTGTTACAAGCATCTTCTTGCTTAAAAGGAGGCTCCAGCAACTATAATATTGTAAAAATGTTTGTTACCCAATAATTCTTTTTTTAATTTTTTTTATTGATAATATTTTGTTACAGGTCAATATTATTAAACTTTACTACTATTTGCCAAATTTCATAGCTAAATGAGATACTAGAAAGGGGGTGAAAAATACTGTGCAAATAAGGATGAGCAGTTAGGTTGAGATGGTATAGAAACTGACGACCTGACCAAGGTCGCTGGAAGGCGCAAGCAAGCCGCTCTAGATGGGTCATATTGGAAATCCTATCGGGAGGCCTATAGTAAAGCAGTTGACGTTATGCGGCTGAAATGATTACTGTTCGTATTACGGGACTTACCGCGATTAATATCGTGTAAGTCCCGTAATACTAATACAATATAACACAGTAATTATGGCTGAAATGATGATGACGATGTATAGAAACTTTGCATAGAGAACGCTGCTATCCGCTCTAAGCATATTATATGACCCTTCGTCGCCTCTCACTTTTATTTAATCAAAATTATTTAACTCCATTTAAAGACAATCAATTTCGTAGGCAATGAAAGTGATACCAGAAACAGTGGCAGTGTCCCAGATGAACGACAAGTATGTAAAGTGGGCAAAATTTAACATAAGAAGATATGAACGGCGGGGAGACTACTATTTGAACATCAATGCGTTCCTGATTCATCCTTGGGGGAACAATGTGACGGTAAATAGTTTTAATACACATACATATTCTATAATATATTTAATAAACTAAAAATATTATTACATATACTAAAAATATATTCAATAAACTTATATGCCAGAATTTCATGTGCCCAAATCTCATTTGCCCGAATATTTTGTTTACCATAAAATATATGTGACATACTCTTGTTTGCCCGTACATTAGATTCCATAATTATATGAGTGCCATACGTATTGTTATCCATTTTATTAATAGCACTAATATTATTTAACAGTATATTTAAATTCCATACTATAATCGATACGTTATATAGCATGTAGTTTTTGAGGGGGTCACAGTTCTAACCTAACCTACTTTCTGGTAGCAAGTCGTTTCTAAGGGGGTCAAAGTTCTAACTTAACCTAACCTACTTTCAGGTAGCAACTCGTTTTTGAGGGGGTCACAGTTCTAACCTAACCTACTTTCTGGTAGCAAGTCGTTTCTAAGGGGGTCAAAGTTCTAACTTAACCTAACCTACTTTCAGGTAGCAAGTCGTATTTGAGGGGGTCACAGTTCTAACCTAACCTACTTTCAGGTAGCAAGTAGTTTTTGAGGGGGTCACAGTTCTAACTTAACCTAGCCTTTTTTCTGGTCGTAAGTAGTTTCTGAGGGGGTCACAGTTCTAACCTAACCTAACCTACTTTCTGGTCGCAAGTCGTTTCTGAGGGGATCACAGTTCTAACTTAACCTAACCTACTTTCTGGTCGCAAGTCGTTTCTGAGGGGGTCACGGTTCTAACCTAACCTACTTTCTGGTAGCAAGTCGTTTTTGAGGGGGTCACAGTTCTAACCTAACCTACTTTCTGGTCGCAAGTCGTTTCTGAGGGGATCACAGTTCTAACTTAGCCTAACCTACTTTCTGGTCGCAAGTCGTTTCTGAGGGGGTCACGGTTCTAACCTAACCTAACTAACTACTTTCTGGTCGCAAGTCGTTTCTGAGGGGATCACAGTTCTAACCTAACCTACTTTCTGGTAGCAAGTCGTGTCTAAGGGGGTCACAGTTCGAACTCCTAATCTACTTTCTGATAGACGGCTTACAATGATGATTACAAGTGATATTATTGAAATTGACTTTATGGGAAATAAAGTTTCTAGCACGTGACTAATATAGTAAACAACGAGTATGACATATGAAATTATGAGAAACCATATTATGTCTGTTGACCATTATAGCAGAAGAAATACAGAGCCATGGTGGGTGGGCAAGATGTATTTTTAATTTATTTTTTGCATAAAAAGTCAGGAAGCGCTCCCCAAGCTCTGCAGCAACACAATTGACTCCAAGATAAAGAAAGAAGTTTATTACAAATAGAACCAAAAACAAAACTCGTTACTAATTATTTTTCGGTAAACGCAAACACTACCATAATCAAAAGTAACAAGGCAGCAGAATAAAAGCTTTAAGCCGCGTCTCCTGCGACTGTTTTTATGAAACTTTACACAAATTATTTTTCATACACAAACCGTCTCCTGCGAATAATTTCTGAAACATTTTGCGTACATACATACATACATACTATCACGTCTTTATCCCTAATGGGGCAGACAGAGCATTTTGGGTCTTGCGGCTCTATGCAGAGCCTAGGGCCGCGAGACTCAAAAGCCACTTTTAGCGTCATGGTGGGCGAGAAGATGGAAAAGCAATCAATACAGTGACGGGTTGCTAGCCGCATCGAATGTTAAAATGATTCGCATTTTTGTCCATTCCCTCGATCGGCTTTTACGATCTGCGTGGGAAGAGAAGCAGCTGGTACATTCTAAATTTTTTCGTTTCTCCCAGACCAGCATGGGAAATATTTATATATATATATAGGCTCTAAAGGACTTGTACCCAGAACTGTAAAATAATTAAAAAAGAAACCCTTCCCCTCTCTACCCGCGCAGGAAATGTTTTCCATTTGCTTTGGAAAGCAGAAACATGTGTCTGCCATAGACAATTGTGTTAGGCCACGTACATTTGTTTTGTTTTGTGTAATGTTTCGTAAAAACAGTCGCAGGAGACGCGGCTTAAGATAGGCTAAAAAAGATCAAAAAAGGTCGTTGTCCAACATTGTGACAACTATGGCTCGTTCTAAGGCCAAACCCAAATTTTCCGGGGTCCAGTGGCGCCGCCATTTAAAATAAATCATTTAAAAGGAAACGGAGATATCATTTAAAATTGTGTCTTGGTCAAGTTCTAGATACCCATTCAAAGTATTTTTTAAACTACTTTTTGTAGTTTAAAGTGAGAACGTGAAGCTTTTCTACGCACATTTGCGAAAAACGGCCACTTTTAGCTAATGTGCGTAGAAAAGCTTCACGTTCGCACTTTAAATTATAAACAGTTGTTCATAAAATAGTTTTAAGGGTTATCTAGGGCTTGACCAAGACACAATTTTGAATGATATCTCCGTTTCCTTTTAAATGATTTATTTTAAATGGCGGCGCCACTGGACCCCGGAGAATTTGGGTATGGCCTTAAATATGAATTTTAGCAACCTTAATGATACTTTTAAAGATGGGTCTCTATTTTATCGATTCTCTTTTTATTTTTCTGCTTTATTCTCCAGATTCACGTGGCAATGACAGAGTACCTGCATAACGAGTATCGCCCCTCCTTCATCCAATTTTCCTTCAAGACTTGTGAACTCATCAACAAGGAGCCCTACATAGGCAGTATGCTCAAGAAGGCTGGCATCGTTTGTCCTGTTCCTTCGGTATGGGTCAGCTACTATATAACATGTATATCTTATTTATATAGAAGAGTTACTTCAGACATTATCATCGCCCGAAATGGCTCTCCGAATTTCATAATCATCACCATTTCACACATTTTAAAATGACATAGGCCTCTCCCAAGGATTTCCAAAATGACCGATCTAGAGCGGCTTGCATCCAGCGCCTTCCAGCGACCTTGGTTAGGTCGTCAGACTACCTTGTGGGTGGGTGTCCTACGCTTTGCTTGCCAGTACGTGGTCGCCATTCGAGAACCTTTTTTGCCCCATCAGCCATCGGTTCGTCTCCGAATTTATATCAAACAAATGACTTATGACTATGATAAAGCATATCTTCTAAAAGAGTTGAAAATGTGAGTGAGGTGATATGGTCGAATGCCACAAGGGGAAGATCTTCCCGTTATGGCGGTCGAGCATATCACCTCGCTCCCGCTACAGTGGTGATCCTTTGTGGCTTTTCTTTCGTTTCTCTTAATCTCTATGTGTTCTTCAGGGTGAACTCAGACTGAACAACATGACGGTCCAGACTCAAAACTTCGCGTACAAGTTCCCATTTACAAAAGGAGGAACGAACGTTGAATTTAAATTGACTGACACTGGAGAATTGCTCGGCAGAGTGGAATATCACGCTAAGTTTGTGCAGGAGAGTATTAAAAAGACGTAACTTCCAACATCATCGCCTTCCTCGCCTTTTACCAGTCTGAAGACGGCTCTGTATGTCAACTCCTTCCGTTCAGATATATTTATTCCTTTAAAACATAGTATAAGTACAATGTGTTACAAAAATCAGTAATGTAATTTAGGAAATAAAAAATTTTGATTGAATTTTTAAATTCTATAATTCTTTAAATATTTTTCTATTAGACTAAAAGTTGGATGACTACTACTTTTTTTGTGAATAGCAAAGACTTTTATTATTATTGTTATACATGAAGGCTCAATACAACGCTTGATTTACCAACTTCTTGTTTTTTATTTGACAATTTCTTGCCACAGCAATTACACACTACGCGTCCTTATTTTCTACTATTGTAGGCTTTGATATGGCCTCTGATATTTTCAAAAAAGTTTGAAATTTTCGTGAACGCGAGCTCGAGAAACGCAACGTTACGATAAAGGCATTTTTTGACAATTTCTAAAACGCACGAATCGCTTCATGTCTTCAAAAAATCCACAACGCACGAAATGCAACCAGGGTCTTTGGGTCATGCGCAAGTTACAATTTTGATTTGGTCTTGAGAAAGCTAAAATTTCGATCAACCTATGAGAACATAAACCACATTATCTAAAATTGGAAAAATAAGAGAGTCCACCAACACAGCCTTAATATGAATTGGAAGAAAGTTCTTTAACCTGCGCGTCACGCCAGTTCAGTGTGAGCTGTCAAAGCGATCACTTCGATCGAGGAGAACCGAAGCGTAGGATACCTATCTAAGTGTGACACGTGAAAGTTCTTGGGACAACTTTGGAGACCTGGGACATGGGCCTCAGGAAGACCATCTTCACGTGCCAACCTTGGGTTCTGTAGTGAATAAAAACCCTTATACGAACTTTGGCATTTTCTCCAAATATCGAACCCCAAGTATGCATGTACAAGCGGTTTTGAAACGCAATGGATATGATGGAAAGATAAGGCCTCCAACATCAAGGCGAGAGCGAGCGCCAACGTTAGATAGGCAATCAGCGATGTCCTCCAACCTTATGTCAAAGGAGTAACAGATAAAATCGGCAGACTATTGGGAAAGTACTCCATAAAAGCCACGTTTACTCCAGGGAAGAAAATCGCAAGCTATATGCATCTCCTAAGGACAGCTCGCCCTTAGAAAGATCGGGTGTTTACAAGATTGTCGGTAGTTGTGGACGCTCGTATGTTGGACAGACCAAAAGATCTATATTTCAATGGGTCAAGGAGCACATAACGGCAGTCAAACACAGGGATATTGACAAGTCAGTTATCGCGGAGCATCTTTCACAAGCTGGAATCAATCATTGGATTGAGCTACACCAACCCAAAACACTTGCGACTGAACGCCATTAATATACCACGGTTAGTTAGAGGCGATTGAAATTAAGAAACATCCCAATTTTAATCGAGAAGATGGCTTCAAGTTATCTGGGACGTGGCATCCAGTGTTGAGCTTTGTAAAAAGAGTGCGCGAATAACAAAAAAACAATTCCCGAACGGACACCGTCAGTGTTGTGTGTAAGGACTTATGCAACAAATGACGAAGAAAGAGGGTAGACCGATATAGTTACCCTTGACAGCCGAACATCCATCGCATTTCCTCAGTCGGTTAGCGACCATGATAGCAGAAGGACCATCGAAATATCTGGCAAAAAATTGTAGTCGCGGTAGTCCCGTAATACTAATAACAGTAAAATCATATCTCAAACCCCAGTTTCGTAACAGTATCATGAGTCAATTAATCTCTTTGGCTTATTTAATGAAATTTTAGGGGTAGAAAAAAGTTATCACTAGAAACCGGTGGTGTATATAGTCCGAGAGTCATAAACTAATACGAAACAACAATATATCTCAGAAACTACCTATTTTCGCCGCGTACTTAATTACCGGAATCTAATCTGAATCTCGCATCTGTCAGTATTTGAGTGCATTATAATTATCGTAATATATTTGTTGAGGTCTACTGAATACCAATAAAAAACACACGTATTTACATTAGATTGACTCAATCAGATTTGTACGGCAGTTGAATAAAGCGGTGCTTTGTTTTAGCAGACAAAGTATTCAAAATGTTGTGGATATACCTCATAGGACTCCTAATTAGCGCCCTGTCAGTAAGTCAAAGAATTACAATTTATAACAAAAAAAAACTATTTCAATTTCCTTTCTTATTCATCAGTTCCACTTTACCAAAACACACATTCCGAATGCAAATGCTTGACATTTATTGACAATAACATCGAAATAAATCTATGTGTGCCAAGAACATTTGAGGAGTTCCCTCGATTTCTCGAGAATTTCACTAACAATGGGACTAACTTGTATGTATTCCCTATCTATTTAAAGGTATTTGGCGATCTCCGTGGCGTAGTGGTGACCATGCTAGTCTGGACCCAGATGTCCCGGGTTCGATCCCCGGTCAGGGCAAGTTGGAAAATGGCCTTTTTCAAATTGTCCATATGTTTTATAAAATATAGTATCGTTGATTTAGTATCCCATAACACAACACAACACACTTACTTTGGGCTCGATCTAGCTCAGTCTGTGGAATTTGTCCCTATATTTAGATATATTTACAAATCAAATAAAGAAAAGGATTTTCTTTATCGTTTATAAACCAATTTTGTAGGCAATGAAGGTGATACCAGAAACAGCGACAGTGTCCCAGATAAACGACAAGTATGTAAAGTGGGCAAAATTTAACGTACGAAGATATGAACGGCGAGGAGACTACTATTTGAACATCAATTCGTACCTGATTCATCCTTGGGGGAACAATGTGACGGTAAGATGAAACTTCTTGAGATGACGACCTCCATGGCGTAGTAGTCACCATGCTAGTCCGCCACCTAGAGGTTCCGGGTTCAATCCCCGGTCAGGAGAAGTTGGAAAATAAGTTTGGAAAATCCAAAAGAGCACGCCTCAAGGGGTTCATAATTTTTTTTTTTAATTCTTACGCATATAGAAAAATAAAGATATATATAGATATACTAAAACTATGAAGAACAGTCGATATTTTTTTTTGTTTATTTAATAACAATTAAACCACATCGAATCAGACCCTGAAAAATGCAAGGGTTCTATTTCTGAGCATACTCAAGCGTAAGAGAAAAAAAAAAGACTCGATTAGTAAAGTATTTCGGTCGTTATCGTGTTAACAAGAAAAGCCTCCGCACATACAGACACACGGACGTCCAAGACAGAACTTTTTTAAACTGTTTTTTAACTCCTTTAAATAACAAAAATGACATCAAAAATATCATGAGTGTTAAAAATAGTGTTTTTTTCTTTATATGTGTGTGTATATATTATCTTACAAGTGCAATGTATGATACATAAAGACATTTTAAGTTTGAAAAATCAGATGTTTTGCGCGAAGTCACAGTAGTACCCACCTCAACGCTTCGCTTATGAGGCGTGCAATAGCCTTTTTTAAATTTTCCAACTGAGTACACAATCACGCTTGTATCCCTAATGGGGCAGGGCAAAAGTGCCATTTTCGAAACGTAGAGTCACCTAAACGAATGATTTATTCATACAAAAAAGTTAGTAACTCCGCTTTTGAATAATAGCAACAAGAGCATTTTGGATCTTGCGGCTCTAAGCTAACAGAGCCCAGGGTGCAAGACCTAAAGGCCACTTTAAGAATGATGGTGGAAAAAGAAATCAAATATCATGAACTGCTAGCTGCATCGCCTATCACTATGACTTGCACTACGCCCGCTGAGTATAACAATAATCAAAAGCAATTTTTTCCAGCCAAACTTTGGGTAAATGGAGACTTGGCGCAAGTTTTTATATATACAAATAATATTTATAATTTCCAAAATGGAGTCAAGCACTCTGCTAGTTGAAAATTAAAGCTATATCGTTTTTATTCTACTATTCCCTATTTTTCTCCATTTCTCATAATCTTCATACATACGTATATACATACTATCACGTCTTTATCCCTAATGGGGCAGACAGAGCATTTTGGGTCTTGCGGTTCTATGCAGAGCCCAGGGCCGCAAGACCCAAAAGCCACTTTTAGCGTCATGATGGGCGAGAAGATGGAAAAGCAATCAATACAGTGATGGGTTGCTAGCCGCATCACCTGTTAACATGATTTGCATTTTTGCCCATTCCCTCGATCTTTTACGATCTGCGTGGGAAGAGAAGCAGCTGGTACATTCTAAGTTTTTTTATTTCTCCCAGACCAACATGGGAGCTCATAATCTTCGACATACTTTTTCGAAGATATTATATGCATGTCAATGATCACCATTGAAATGCATAATATATAATATACCTAATAGCTTTATATTATTTTTAAATTTTGTTTCACATCTTTCCTTTTTTTTATTCTTCAGATTAGCGTGGTACTAACCGAGTACCTGCACAATGAATACCGGCCCTCCTTCATCCAAGTTTCGTTCAAGCTTTGTGATTTCTTCAACAAGGAGCCGTACATAGGCGGAATGATCAAAAAGGCTGGCATCGTCTGCCCTATTCCTTCGGTATGGGTCAGCTACTATATAAGACATTTTATAGAAGAGTAACTTCAAACATTATCATCGCCCGAAACTGTCCCAGATTAATATCAGATGACTGCCGCATGACATGTCGAAAATGGTTAGAATTAAATTTATTTAGACCAAAATTTTCCAAATATGATCGCCTTGTTATTGACCTCATTGAAATCTGCCTATGTGCTAGAGATATAGATGTTGGGAGATAAGGTGGTTCATTGACTGAAGGATCCCACAGTCACACAAGCTGTTCTTGGAGTAACCTTATTTGGAACGGCTTTCTCGGCATCTGCATTCTCTTAGTACTAGACCGGAGCCTATTTATTTGTCGGCCTATGTCTGCTACGAAGAAGCGTCATCATTGGTCTAGCAATTGCTTAATAAACGTGCCAGTAACCGACTGGTGACGGCAGAATTAACTACATCTTACTTTCCCTTTTCCACGAAGTCGTAAGAGTCGACTTTGAGCGACTTTTAGCCTTTCTTAATCACTCTAACCGCAGAAAACGAGCAGTCTGCGCAACGACTTTATATCATCTACTGCGATCACACTGATCACCAAGCTATTTGCACAGCGTGGTAATTACAAGTAAAACTGTCATTTAATTGAAAGAAATCTTAAGCCGGCGGTGGAAAAATAAGCTGTTAAAGAAAAACAGAAACATGTTTGGATGTTTTACTTAATAACTTGCTGATGTTTTAAGTGTTTAACAATTGTCAGTGTTAAACAACACATTCTTGACAGCTGAAAATCAGTGTTGTGACCTCACCAACAGCACATAACTGAGCTGGCTGATCTTTTGGCAATCAGTTGTTGTTTTTATTATAGATATCTAATGTAATTTTAGCACAAATTCATTCCCAAAGAGAGTTGACATCAGGCAGGTGGTCATTTTGCCGTGTGGTTGCCGACAGAGTAGAATAGAGCCACTCCAAGTCCTATAAGCTAAACAAAACTCAAAATCAATGAGATTTCTTCAACCCATCTGGCCAGCGAGGAGAGTGTAGGCCAAGTCATCTGGCTGCTCTGGCCAAGTATGGCTCTGGTGTATGGCTCATCCCTGGGTGACCATTGACATGCGTATTAAATTTGGAGAAGAAAAAGCGGGGAAAACGCACCGAGACTCCGAAGCAGTACAACTAAGGATGCAACCAGTAACATGCTCTAATAAGAAGTAGTGTAGTATTTGGTTAAATAAGTTATTTTAGTAGCGTTGTAACGTATAATAAATTGTGTTGCCGAATAAGGCCGTAAAAGGAGAAGTAAGGGAAGATCTTCCCGCCTAGGGGGCCCCGTTTCCCCAGGGCAACACCACAGGCGGGAAGGTTTTCTCCTTGTGGCGGTCGATCATATCACCTCCCGCTACAATGATGATCTTTTGTGGCTTTTCTTTCGTTTCTTTTAATCTCTATGTGTTCTTCAGGGTGAACTCAGACTGAACAACATGACGGTCCAGACTCAAGATTTCGCGTACAAGTTCCCATTTACAAAAGGAGGAGCAAACGTTGAATTTAAATTGACTGACACTGGGGAATTGCTCGCCAGAGTGGAATATCACGCTAAGTTTGTGCAGTAGAAGAATAAGAAGACTTAACTTCAGACAACATCACCATCCTCGCCTTTACCTGTCTGGAGACGGTTCTGTATGTCAACTCTCTCCGTTCAGATTTATTTATTCCTTCAAAATATAGTAGACAATGTGTTACAAAAATCAGTAACTCAAGGAAATTAAACATTGTTGATTGAATTTTTAAATTTTATACCTAATTCTTTATATCTTTATAATACAAGGTCTAACAAAATATCCTCCCATACAAGTTGACCGATCAGCTAATCCGAGTTTGTACTGGAAGCAAAAAAATATTTTTCATATTTCAACATATGTTTCTTGGGGAAAGTTGTTAAGTATCACGGACTGAAATCACCCTTAAAATAGTTTCAATATATTCTGTTAGACCTTATACTTTCCTATTAGACTAAAAGTCGGGATGACTACTACTTTTTTATCAATAGCTAAGACTTTTATCATTAATGTTATACATGAAGGCTCGATACAGCGCTCGATTAACCAACTTCTTGTTTTTTATTTGACAATTTCCTTTAACTGCTATTACACACTACAGCAGTGGTTCCCAAACTTATTTTGTCTACTGCCCACTTTGAGAATAAATATTTTTTTAGCGCCCCCAAGTTTTAAAAACCACTATAACTTCAAATTAAATTAATTAATTATTGTGACCTATATATGTATACAGCATGCACAATTCGGGTTATTTAACAAAAACTTGTTAAAACATGATAGATATCTACGAGTACTAATAACTATTAAAATGCGAAAGTGTGTCTGTTGCCTTTTTATTTGTTTGTTTGTGTCTACTTTCATTACGAAACGGAGTGACCGATTGACATGATTTTCATTTTTTCTATATTCAATAAAATAGGACAGATATATGAACTATGCGGAGAGAAATATAGAACCGAGTTTGAGCAATCTTTTAATTCATATTAGTTGATGTTCACAAGTTGTTGTTGAGAGTCGAGGGCTCTTGCAGTCGTTGCTTAAGAGGCCTCCTAGCTAAATAAAGCTCCTAGCAAAAAAAAACATTTTCTTTCTGGGTCTCTTACCCTTGAGACCTGCAGCGCCCACAAGGAGGCGTTATCGCCCACTTTGGGAAAGACTGCACTACAGCTACGCCTGCCTGTGTCACTTCCCAATTAGATATCGAAAATATATGCCTACATCTGTAAATACATATAATAAAACAGTAACAAAATGTGTCTGTACATTGAATATATTTCCAAAAAAAAATATTTAACAGAGTAAAAATTTTGAAAATATGTCTGTCTGTTTGTACACGCTTATCTCTGGAAATACTGGACGGATTGAAATGAAACTTTTTTTGCTATATTGCTGTTTTCCTGTGCATGTTGCCCAGTAATACAGCTATAGAACAAAATAGGGTATAATTGATTTCGGAAAATGAAACACCAGTGGCATTTTGTGAGAATTTGAGCTAGTACAGCTATAAATAAAACAAAGTTCATAAGCCGTTCCATGTCCGGCTTATTTTTATTAACTTAGTGAGTAATATGTATCTGAGCGTGTTAATACATTTACCATTGTGAGTGTATTTCAATAACCAGAGAGGATTTTCGTATTTTGAATGTGTGTGCAATCCAGTCATATACATAGGTTATAATGTTGCTAGTAATAAATGCATATATGTTAGAAGCCCCTAAGGCAGTCTTTCCCAAAGTGGGCGATAACGCCCCCTTGTGGGCGCTGCAGGTCTCAAGGGGGGCGGTAAGAGACTCAGAAAGAAAATGTTTTTTTTTTTGCTAGGAGCTTTATTTAGCTAGGAGGCCTCTTAAACAACGACTGCAAGAGCTCTCGACTCTCAACAACAACCACATAAATATCATCCTCCACTTTGAGAATAAATATTTACATAATATACATATATAGGTCACAATAATTAATTAATTTAATTTGAAGTTATAGTGGTTTTTAAATAGGTGAAAAAAATGGGGGCGCTAAAAAAATATTTATTCTCAAAGTGGGCAGTAGACAAAATAAGTTTGGGAACCACTGCCCTAAGGGAACTGGATGGGAATCGGCTTCTAAGGAGGCCTCGCCACTGCACCTGATGTAGACCTATAATGGTCTAGCTAAACTATAAGAAATACAATAATGACGTCTTAGAAAAAGTTGTTCAGATTGATGAGCATTTTCCAGAGACATAAAGTCCACGTGAACGAAGTCGCGGGCTTTGGCCAGTTATTACTATGCGAGCGGCGACCACTCCGGAGTAGTAAATTCAGTAACGTGAATCGTATGTCTAGAGTAACAAGAATGAAATTGGCGTCTTTGTACAACCGTTTAATAGAGGGGGGGCACTGGACTCGAGCTATCCTAAAAAAAAATTACCACTTTGTCAGAGTAATATAGATATACATGCCAAATTAAAGCTTTTTAATACCAAAAGTAAATTCGCCAAGCGGACAGACTTTAAACAAACAAGTTTGATTTAGATTGTAAACAATTTGAATTGTGGATCAATAAAGTTTTAATAAATAAATAAACTATAAGTGTTCCTTGTTTAACTACGAGACTATTGACACACTAACAAAACCCCGATTTAAGAGTTTAAATGTTAAACTGATTGTGTAATTAAAGATCAAAATGCACGTTATTATTTCCACCAAGCATTTAACAAGCATCCGTCTGTTTAAGTTTAATTTCACAAACATTTTGAACCTTAGTTATTACCCGAGTAGGTTAGGCCAAAAGGAGGGGTTATGTGTTACGCGGTACGCCGCTATGTGTGTGTATGTTATATGCAGAGATCGGAATTACGGGTGCTATTGCTATCAAGCAGTGGCGGAGCCTCCTTAGAAGCCGCTTCCTATCGAGTTCCCTTAGGGGCTTCTAACATATACTACATAACATTACTAATAACAATTATAACCTTTGTATATCGGCGCACTTACTATTTTCATAAGCCGTAAACTAGTAGTATGACTGGATTGCACGCACCCACATATTCAAAATACGAAAATTCCCTCTGGTTATTGAAATACACTCACAATGATAAATGCATAAACACGCTCAGATACATATTATTCACACTAAGTTAATAAAAATAAGCCGGACATGGAACGGCTTATTATATAGCTGTACTAGTCCAAATTCTCACCCAACGCCACTGCTATCAAGAGTATGGATATGACTAAATTTCTCAGGATTTCCCGAGAATCGGTACCATAGTAACTGATTTGAATACATTACTAAGATTTCGAATGAAGATTATTCTAGTGTTTGTAGTATACACAATCTTTGTCTTGAAATGAATATTGTGATGGACTTTTAGTTATATCCATACTTTTGATAACAATAGCACCTGTGATTTCGATCTCTGGTTATATGATAGTCATGGTACCTACTCATGGTACCTTAGCAAATGAGGTGTCGTTGGAGGTACGCTGTGCGCTGGTTATAGGCTATGTGATGTCACAATAAGTGCAAAATGGCACATTTTATACGCCAAAAGTAATCAACAACAAATAAAATAAATTGAATCATCATGATTTCAGCCGCATAACATCCACTGCTGGACTGCTCTCCCAAGGATTTACACAATGATCGATCTAGAGCGGTATATATAGGACTAGAGGCAGCGCGCGGCTTCGCCCGCGTTAACTACTCGAGTGAAGTCGCGGGCGTGATGCAATATAGCCTATAGCCTTCCTCGATAAACGACCTATCTAATACCAAAATAATTTTTCAAATCAGACCAGTGGTTCCTGAGATTAGCGCGTTCAAACAATCAAACAAACAAACTCTTCAGCTTTATATATAAGTATATATGGATAGTAAATGAAAAGGCTCAATTAGAACATTATTTCCAAAACGACGGCTTGCATCCAGCGCCTTCCTGCAACCATACACAGTTTACAACGACAGATCGGTCGTTATGGAACTTTGGGGAGGCCTATGTCCAGCAGAGGACTTTCTGTGGCTGATGTGATAATGATGATGAATGAGCATATTTCAAAAATTTGCACATTATTAGGGAGTAACTGGTACTCCCAGCTGTGTTTGTATTCCAGTGGCGGAGCCTCCTTAGAAGCCGATTCCCAACGAGTTCCCTTAGGGGTTTATTTATTACTAACAACAATTATAACCTACGTATATCGGCGCACTTACTATTTTCATAAGCCGTAAACTAGCACGACTGGATTGCACACATCCACATATCCAAAATACAAAAATTCTTTCTGGTTATTAAAATATACTCACAATGATAAATGTATAAACACGCTCAGATACATATTACTCACACTAAGTTAATAAAAATAAGCCGGACATGTAACGGCTTATTGACTTTTATGTAACCTAATTAGGTAGGTATTTAATTCGTTTCATAGTTTTATAGCTGTACTAGCCCAAATTCTCACCCAACGCCACTGTTGTATTCACTATAGTAGAGGCCAATTCATAGAAACTAGCTTACTTTCGTACGATTTTCGTAGGACTGAAAAGGTTAATACCGACTAGTGGTATGGTTGAGTTGAGCTTAGTTTAAAGATTGACAAAATGCATGTTGTTGCCTTGTCGATTTTTGAAATGGTATCATGTGGAATGAGTATCTAGACAGTCGGATATAGACAAAAAGGGTTAATTCGCAAAGCGTGACGTTGTTCTGCATTTTTAGGTATGTTATATATTGGTATAATTATTGCCGTGTGGTTTCCAGCAGAGTAGGATAGAGCCACTCCAAGATCTCCCGTGGATGTCGTAGAAGGCGACTTGAGAAAACAAGCTAAACAAAGAATATAAACATCAATGAGACCTCTCCAACCCGACTGGCCAGCGAGGAGAGTGTAGGCCAAGTCCTCTGGCTGCTCTGGCCAAATATGGCTCCGGTAGTACAGAGAGGGTCGTGCCTCCTGCAGTGGAGACAAAAGACCCTAATGATAATGATGATGATATGGGTATGTTTGGATAGTGTTAATTCAAATATGCAACTTCGAAAGACCTGTGGGAACTTTTAAAAATCGAGAAAAACGCGGACGTGGTTTAGGTATTTGTCTACATGTGTGCGTGATTTAGAGAACGCGGTTCGTGCGTCGGTCATTATTTAGGGTTTCGTTATAAAATAAACGAGTACGCATTATAGTTTCTCCATGTCTGTCTGTTTGTCCAGTGTCCGTCCGCGGATTTTCTCAAAGAATGATATAGTAATAGAAGGCTGTAATTTGGCATTGGTATGTATATTAATAATGGCGAAAAATGGAAAAATAAAACCTTAAAAAAATATTACAAGTGGAAGTCAAATTTATTTTCTCGACTAACTCATCATGCGAAATATCGTAGAATATGTCTTTAATGTAATATAATAAGCTTGGAAACACCATTTTCTAAGTAAAGCATCGGTTTCTGTAATATTTGGTTTTGTATCATATTGCAATACAATTAATATTTTGTTAGAGTCCAACAAGTATGTAGTTTATTTGCATATTATAATTGGATGCCTAACAAGTTGATATGAAATTACTTATTAGTTTAATATTTCATATCTGACCAAACTAGTAAATCTATAGGACGCACGATTCGCGACCAAAATTTACTTGTTTACAAAAGATGGTTGACGCACAAAATGCGCCCAGACCACGTACACACTGTTTTCAACCCAATTACATTAACACAGAATTCATTTTCAACAGGCAAGGACATTAACACTGACCTGAGAGGCGGCATACATACATTCACTGTTGTGTGCGTTCACGCACACGTCTAAGGAAGTAGCTAAACATAACTTAACTTAGAAGTTCGATTTTTAGGGTTCCGTAGCCAAATGGCAAAAACGGAACCCTTATAGATTCGTCATGTCTGTCTGTCTGTCTGTCTGTCCGTCCGTATGTCACAGCCACTTTTTTCCGAAACTATAAGACCTATACTGTTGAAACTTGGTAAGTAGATGTATTATGTGAACCGCATTAAGGTTTTGACACAAAAATAGAAAAAAACAGTAAATTTTGGGGGTTCCCTATACTTAGAACTGAAACTCAAAAATTTATTTTTCATCAAACCCATACGTGTGGGGTATCTATATATAGGTCTTCAAAAATGATATTGAGGTCTCTAGCATTTTTTTCTAAACCGAATACTTTGCGCGAGAGACACTTCCAAAGTGGAAAAAAGTGTGTCCCCCCCCCCCCCCCGTAACTTCTAAAATAAGAGAATGATAAAACTAAATAAAATATATGTTGTTCATTACCATGAAAACTACCAGCGAAAATTGGTTTGAACAAGATCTAGTAAGAAGTTTTTTTTTAATATGTCATAAACTGCAATTTATCTTTCATTCAATCAACTCAAATATAAAAATTAAAAAAAAAATACTACTACGGAACCCTTCATGGGCGAGTCCGACTTGCACTTGGCCGCTTATTTATTTACAGCTTCAAGGGAGTGTAGAACTGAGTGTACGTTTTAATTATAACTAGATACCTCCTTCACGCGTTCTTGAGAGAAAGGGTCTTGACAGACGAGACAGACAGACCACATAGTGATCCTTTACGGATTCCGTTTTTCCTTTTGAAGTACAGAACCCTAAAAATAACTAATATGAATTCCGCAAATTGTGCTTATTTCAGCGTGTACCTAACAATTATCGTAATTTACGATTATTTGTTGAGGTCTACTGAATACCTTTGAAAAACACGCGTATAATCTATTAACATAGCTATTTAAATAAGTACATGTATTTTGACTCAATCAGATAGGATTTGTGCGGTAGTTGGGTGAAACAGGGCTCGGTTTTAGCAGGCAAACTATACAGAATGTTGTGGATATACCTGATGGGACTCTTAGTTGGAGCCGTGCAAGTAAGTCAAATAATTACAATTATTAATAATAATTGTTTAAATAAAACAAAGAATTAGAAGATGCCGTTCTAGACGAATCAATCAAGCCTAAATTCGGAGGGGTTATGTTGTTTTATCAAGAGATGCCACGACCACCTTCCGGCTCAAACAACGGGACAGGAGAACCATGAAACGAATTCACCAAAAGCATAAATGTGAAAATGAGAGCTAAGTTCAATATCCGACAAAAGAGTTGAGATCTAAAA
This sequence comes from Acrobasis consociella, assembly GCA_963555685.1. Lineage (NCBI taxonomy): Eukaryota > Metazoa > Arthropoda > Insecta > Lepidoptera > Pyralidae > Acrobasis > Acrobasis consociella. The sequence continues at coordinate 16,234,094 of OY743124.1, read as the reverse complement.
GGCCTCCAAGTTTACAGAAATTGAATCCTAAAATTTAATTATAAGAATCTCAACATTTCTCCCTGCCAGTTTTTGCCAGTAATTCTGACACATATTTAAAACTACAAATAACTCGCACATAACATAAAGATGATAAGTGATTAGCCAAATATATGCTAAGGTATACTAAAACTAGCCAAGTCAAATGTTGAGATTCTTATTAATAAATTTCAGGATTCTCTACAGGTAGCCAGATGCCTAAACCAGGGTCGCTGGATGCGGGCCGGTCTTGATCAGTCATTTTGGGAATCTTTAGGAGAGGCCTATCGGCCTTGTCCAGTAGTGGACGTTATGCGGCTGAAAGGATGGTGATGATGATGATTCTCTACAGAATTTGGCAGTCTTTTAGATCTAAATTCTTTTATCGGATATTGAACTTGACTAATACCTCCAGGGGCCCGCGATGTCACATGTGACATCACTTTTACGACCACTTTATAAGCACTGAGGGGCCCCCAGGGGGCAATGAATCTTGTATGTATATTTGTTTAGATCATATCTTGCAACTCAATTTTTAACCAGTCAACCGATTTAGCTGAAATTGAGACTTGCTTAAATCGGATGACAATACAATATTATGAAGTCAATGAAAAGAGCGACTTAATTTTGACGCTCCCTGACGGTCCAACCGTAAATCAATCCTTGAATTCCCAATTCATAGCTCCGCTATCTAGACCCACTCCTTATCCGTGCAAGCAGTTATGGAATCAGGTTCCACCCAAAATTCGTGAATCTAAATATAAATAATATAGTCTCATTCGAGTCCGTCCAGTATTTCTGGAGATTTTCGAGTACAAACAGACGAACAGACAGTTTTTTTTTTTAATCCTTACTATATTACTATGTCATCATCACAAAATTTTTTTGGAAATATTTTTAATGTACTGCACATATTTTAAACTATTTCATTATATATATTGTACATGCACCTCTTTCTTCCCATTTCTTTTCGCGGATTTGCTGGGAGACGCCCGCTCTATGATACGTCACACAGAAACACTTCATCGCCACTTTCGACAATCAAATTCAATTTTATTAAATACTAAATCAATTTTGTAGGCAATGAAAGTGATACCAGAATCAGTGGCAGTGTTCCAGTTGAACGACAAGTATGTAAAGTGGGCAAAAATGAATATAAGAAGATACGAACGGAGGGGGGACTACTATTTGAACATCAACGGGTACATCTATCATCCTTGGGGGAACAATGTGACGGTAAATAGCTTTTTATACACACTTTCACATTTTTATCTGAGTGTAGGCTCGTGCTCGTTCTTATCATCATTATCATCAGGTTTTTGTCTCCACTGTAGGAGCACGACCCTCTCTGTACTACCAGAGCCATACTTGGGCAGGGCAGCTAGAGGACTTGGCCTACACTCTCCATGCTGGTCAGATATTTAGCGTAATAGTGGACTTTCTTAATGGACGAGAGCGTGATATTTTTCCTCCTTAAAATATTTTATAAATTAGCTTTTGTTTTCTTTTTTATTTATTTACTTTTTAATTTCTGTTTTTCTCTGTTTACTAGATTAACTTGGTAGTAACCGAGTACCTGCACAACGAATACCGCCCGTCCTTCATCCAAGTTTCTTTCAAGCTGTGTGACCTCATCAACAAGGAGCCCTACATCGGTGGAATGATCAAGAAGACTGGCATCGTTTGTCCTATTCCATCGGTATGGGCCACCTCTAATTAAATTATCTATAGTGGAATTGAATACGTACGGACCCCCAAAAGCTGACTTTAAAACTTTAGAAACAGTAATTAAAGATGTTTTGAGAAAATTAAGATCATGTCGCAAAACATAATATTGTATGGTGACTTTAACGTAGATTTATTAGCGTCTGACGGTACCGAAATTATTTTTCCTAGCCTTTTTTGTTATGGCCGAAGGCATTCAATTTGTTCAATTTATTTTCAGAACCAACTAGAATACAAGGTGACTCTAAAACATGTATAGATAATGTTTTCTGTGATTGCACTGCTGTTGATAAAGCTACAATTCAAAATATAACTTTTCATAATTTTGGTCAGTTCGTGAAATTTGCAAACAACGCAATAGAAGTAGAATTACCAGAAATAACCTACAGAGCTATTACTAAAGAAAAAATAAAACATTCATGGATATAGTTTCAAAAAAATTACCTTTAATTAAAGAAACCCGGGATGAGCCGGATATTTTATTTAATAAAATGTTTTAAGTGATAGAATCAGAATTTAATAATAATTTTCCACTTAAAAAGCGAAAGAAATAAAAAGTTTTGGGAATGGGCTACCAGAGGGATTCAATTTAGTAGGAATAGGCTATATGAATTAATAGCTATGAAAGCCAAACACCTGATTTCATTGATTACGTTAGAACTTACTCAAAGCTTTTAAAAAAAGTAGGCTTGTGCGCTAAATCATTATACACCAGAAAAGCTACTTTAGATTCTAAAGATAAAATAAATACAACCTGGAATATTATTAACACTGAAACCGGGAAAAACAAGCAACGTGACAATAAAATCGAGTTAAACATTTACATTAAGGTTCTAGTCACTAATGAATATGTTGCCCAATACTTTGAGAACATTTTCACAAACATTCCCCTAAATACAACTGCCTCACTATGTCCTCATCTAGGAAATCAAAAAAGCTATTAACCAATTGCATACCAAATTGTAAAGATAGGTTAATATTCAAATACGTCACACCTAGAAATATCATTGATACTTTTAAGTTAAAATAATAAAAAAACTGGTGATTTGTGGGACATTTCAGTATCCGTTATAAGTATTATTATAGATGTAATTGCCTCACTTAGCTTCAATGTGCCAGGGTTCTATCTTGGGTCCTTTGTTGTTCCAAATCTATATCAATGATTTACCATATTATGTAAAAGATTGTAAGTCTGTACTTTTTGCTGATGATACTTCCCTTGTTTTCAGCGTAGATAGGAAAACTGTCACCTCTGATGAGATTAATAATACATTGTCGCAAGCATTGGAATGGTTTGCGGCACATAATAGTATTAAATGCTAAAAAAAACTAAATGTGTAAAGTTCTGCATACCGAATGTTACAAAAGTTCGACACGATTATTTATTAATAAGGAAGCAGTAGATATGGTTGATAACACAACATTTCTGGGAATAACGCTTGATTCGGGGTTGCAATGGGGTCCATATTCAAAAATTAGCTGGAAAGCTTAGCTCTGCGGCCTACGCGGTTAGAAGATTTAGGCAAATGACTGACGTTGATACAGCGCGTTTGGTATATTTTGGGTACTTCTACAGTGTTATATCCTATGGAATATTGCTATGGGGTAACGCTGCAGATATAAAAACCACATTCGTTTTATAAAAATGTATATATAAATTAGGTGCTAGAGAGTCATTAAGGGAACTATTTAAAGACAAATATTTTTACACACTTCCTTCGCAATTCATCTATGCGAACATGTACGTGCGTCAGAATATACTGCTCGTATAAGAAACATGTGATATTCATAGTCTTAACACAAGAATTAAAAATTAATTAGCAATTTCAGCATTTCGGTTAGAGAAAACAAAAAATCTTCTGTGGGCTTGCGCCTCTATAATAAAATTCCATATAATATAGTAGCGTTACCATTAACTAAGTTTCTTAGCCGTGGTTTTTAGCTATGTTCAAATAAAAATCGGTTCGGCCTTTTAAAAGATATTGGGGGTTAACGCTTGAAAATCGGGCTTATTGTATAGTTTATCTGGTAAAGAATAGATGGTGCCACGGATATTAGTTCTACTATTTAGTTCCTTCGCTCATCACTAGATGGCGTTTATATATGAAACTATTGAAATTCGGCGAATTTTTTGCCTGGCAAATAAACTTGTATTCATTTTAATGTGCACCCTATGTATTCTCCAGGGGGATGTCAGACTGAACAACTTGACGGTCCAGACGCAAGAATTCGCGTACAAGTTCCCATTTACAAAAGGAGGAGCAAACGTTGAATTCAAATTGACTGAAACTGGTGAATTGCTCGGCAGATCAGAGTATCACGCTAAGTTCGTGCAGTAGAAGATTAAGAAGACGTAACTTCCCACATCATCACCTTCCTCGCCTGTTACCTATCTGGAGACGGCTGTGAATCTCAATTCCCTCCATTCATTTATTCCTGTAAAATATGGTATACTTTGGTGTTACAAAAATCAGTGAACACACATAATCTGTCATAAAATTTTACAGGTCACTACCATCTCTTCCATCATTTATCTTATTGGAACTAATTGATCATTTTAATTGGTCGATAACTCAGACGATATACAGAACACGGGAAATCCCGTACGCGGGCTAGCGACCAATGAAAGCCATAAGTCGATACAGTGGTCGGCCGACTGCGTTTATACCCCACATGCTGTATATCGACTACATTACTCTATCGACTATAAAAAACGGTTCGGAAATCTTTTTTATCCTAAATGCGAGCTACAAATAGTGAAAATGGTTACCCGTATGCGTGCTGTGGCATGCGTTTCAGAAATCTCCCGAACCCCGAATGCGTGCCAATGAAAATGAGAACGACCAATGAAACTTTCTCTTAAGTTCTGCTTAAGCCCCTCGTCTTTCTTGGTTGTCTTCTACCTTCAAGTCTATCGAATATAACCACTATCTACTTAAACCTTTAAACGATATTCAGATTCATGAAGTGCTAACCTGCAGTGCGAGCTGTGCGAGTGAGGTTGGTATTTTTTCCATTCTCATTAGATTTACACATAAAATTAAATTTCAATAAATGTATTACTTATTTTAAAATAATAGAATTGTATTTTTATTCACCTTTACTTAAGAGCGGGTTCACACGGACACCGACGCAACTTTAGACCAAGGATCAAATTACACACAGCCTCTATATGATTTTACTTGTCCATAACAGATGAAATCGACTCATTTCAAGACCACTACTTCTGTTTGCGTATGTCAGTTACATATGGTATTAAGGCAGGCTAAATATCATCATTAAATCTACTCATCTACTCTGACATTACTGTCACCATGAAGAAAAGAGACAAAAAGGTTTTATATAGTTTTTCTAAACTAAAAACCATATCGGTTGTGTAGACAACCGATTTTGCCAAATTTCTACAGGACCTCGGAAGTGCAATATTTAGATTAAAAAAAGAATTTTGAAAATTTTACGAAGTTGGTGATAATATATAAAAAATATATAAACAGATAACATAAAACCTCTTCCTTTTTAGGGTTCCGTAGTAAACAAGGAACCCTTATAGTTTCCCCATGTCTGTCTGTCTGTCTGTCTGTCTGTCCACGGTCCTACTCAGAAACTACAAGTACTAGAAAGCTGTAATTTGGCATGGATATGTATATTAATTATGGCGAAAAAGTCGTACAATAACATATGGAAAAAAATTTTTTTAAGTGTAGCTGCCATACAAGTAAAAACGTAGTCCATATTTTTTTTCGTGATTTGAGTTGAGTGGGGTATCGTTGAATAGATCTTTCAAAAATATTGTTAGCTTGTAAACACCATTTTTCGATTTAGGGATACGTTTCTGAAATATTTGGGTTTAAAGTTCAAATTTTTGTTCGAGTCAAGTGTCCCCCCCCCCTCTATCTGCTAAACGGTTATATATGGCCACGTGAAACAATCACAATTATAGTATATATAATGTAGTTTGAAGGAAAACTATCAGAGCCAAGTAGGGTACACAAATTAAAAAGTTATAGGCGATCAACTTATAAGATGTACTCGGAAAAAGAAATTTCATACAAATTCAATAGATAATTAGTTTTACAACGTTTTTAGTGGCATAAACTCAAAGTTGGCATTCGGAACTACGGAACCCTACACTGCGCGTGGCCCGACACGCACTTGGCCAATTATTTTATTATATTTCTTATAGTCAAGCTGGACCAGTAGGGTTCTACATCAGGTGGTCCATTTTCCAAAATCAATTGCACCCTTTATGTTGCCCAGGCTTAACAGCTATATAACAAAAAAAGTTTCATTCGAATCCATCCAGTATTTCTACAGACATTTTTTTAAATTCTTACTCTTATACCATGTCTCCATCGCATGTTTTTGTAATTATATTCAATGTAAAGGCACATACTTTTTATGATTTTATTATATGTATAGATTATATGACCTAAATGTCCAAAACAACAGACTATCATGTTAACCTTAAGGCCTCAAAAAGGTCGTCAAATGACAGCCCAAAAGTTGACTTTCAGCACCTAAAATGATGATGATGATGATACCAATGTATTAGATGTCCATCTCTGATCATTATAATGATGGCTTAAATAAACTGGTCAAGTGTGAGTCGGACTTGTACTTGAAGAGTTCCCTACATCCGTACGTTTAAAAAATATATTTTTTGTATTTTTTGTTATAGCGGATATATAAAGATCGAGTTAAAAATGGTAAAAAAAAAGACGTTTCTTTTACGGCGATGCGGTACTTGTACGACGATTAACGACCGCCTTTAATTTTTATCTTATTTTAAACTAGCTGAAGCCCGCGACTTCATTCGCGTGCACTTTATGTCTCTGGAAAATGCTCATCAGGCTGAACAACTTTTTTATCCTAAGTTTAGCTGGATCATTATGGTTCATCAGGCGTTTCATTTTCCAAAATCATTTATACCCACCCTATATGTTGGCCAGGCTTAATAGCTATATAACAGAAAAAGTTGCATTCGAATCCGTCCAGTATTTCCGGAGATTAGCGTGTACAAACAGACAACAACATACAGACAAACAGACAGACATTTTTTTATAAATTCTTACTCTATCATAATCCTATCCATCGCCCCCAATATATTTAAAAAAAAAATATTGGCGATGGAGACATACTCCATCGCCCCCAATATTTTTTTTTTAAATATATTGAATGTACAGACACACTTTTTTTACTGTTTTATTATATGTATAGATATAGATATATATAGATAGATAGATATTATTAGATGAAAATTCGTAGAAATCGTGAATAAACGTATTATTCATCTATCTATATAAAATTTTAAGTGTCTTGCTATTTTTGTTCAAGAAATAAAGCCCTGTGACAGACGAACGGACAGACAGGGGAGTCTCAGAACTAGGGTCCTTTGGGAACGGAACACTAAAAATGATATTTAATTTTATGACGCACTAACAAAAGTCCGAATTAAGTACTTACTTCAAATGTCAAACAAATTAAGTTATTAAGTAAAACCTCAAAAATGCATGTTTATTACTGCCTTTAAGCATTTATTCTGTTTAAATTTTATTTCCCAGAAAATTGTTATTTTTTATGTCATTAGTGTTTTCGTTATCAAGATATAAAACATATAAAAAAATACATATAAAAAGGCTTCAATACAGTCAGTTTGCAAGTTTAGTGTTCTCACGTGTCTCGGATACATAACCATGGCTTTTGTGGTTAAGATAGAAATATTATGTTTATTATATCGGTAGTTATGTAAGTATTACTTTTTATTTTCAATTTTCGGGTTTTAATTTTTTTATAAAAAGTACAATTCAAACATGACAAACTTAACTTAGATCACAGAATTAATGTATGTATCACAGACAGAACTGAATCCCTTAGGTGTCAGTTCAATATGTGTCCCCGTTCCCCGTCCTCGCACCTCTCCCACAAGGCGAGAACGAGGGAACGCGGGGGAAGATTTCGGTCACGGGGGCCTAACCACCGGTAGTGTGAGCCTTGCCTCGTTGAAAGCGGGCATCTAGGCACAGCGCAATATGTGTCCTCGTTCCCCGTCCTCGCACCTCTCCCACAAGGCGAGAACGGGGGAGAGGTGCGAGGACGGGGAACGGGGACACATATCGCGCGAGACTTTAGGAGATTCCGTTCTGTATGTAATACTTATATTCATTCTGTGCGTAGATGCCCACTGGCAACGATGCAAGGCTCACAAAAACAGATTAATATTTTTCATGCTGGAAATAGCAAGTAAACGATTCTAATTATGTACTTAAAACACCTATATTGTACGTCACTTATGCAAAATAAAAAAAATCATTTTATTTCATGACGCCAATGTTTGTCTATCTGTGCACTCGTAGCTCCCGGAACGGTCTCGGTTTTAGGTAAAAGCAAGTTTTCTGCGTTTCGCGGTGTTACCCGTGCCTAAAGTAGCCTATGTGTTAATCCAGTGTGTCAGCTTCCACTATAGCAAATTTTATCAAAATTAGTCCAGCCGTTTGCACGCGAAGAAGTAACAAACAGTTACTTAAAGTAACAATGAAGTTTGTGTGTGTGTAACACACACAAACTTTCGCCTTTATAATATTGGTGTGATAAAAATCGGTTCAGCACTTCAGCCGTTCAAAAGTTATTGCGGGTGAAAGCTTAAAAGTCGGGAATTTTTAATTTGACAGGCATATAAACTAGTTTTGAACTGGCAAAGCGAGCACCTTAGCACCTCTACCTCGTTCTCGCCTTGTGGGAGAGGTGCGGTGACGGGGAACGGAGACGCATATTGCGCGAGACCTTAGAAGATTCCGTTCTGTATGTAATACTTATATTCATTCTGTGCGTAGATGCTCGCTGGCAACGATGCAAGGCTCACGCTACCGGTGGTTAGACCCCCGTAAGACAAACCTTTTGTAAACCTGTATTTCATTGAGCGAGCGGGTGAAGCGAGCGAAGTTTTCCAAGTGTAACTTAAGCAATCCGGCGTTTGTATGTATTCGCTCGCTTTGCCAGTTCAAAACTAGTTTATATGCCTGGCAATTTAAAAAATTCCCGACTTGTAAGCTTTCACCCGCAATAATTTAGAACGGCTGAACCGATTTTTATCACACCAATATTATAAAGGCGAAAGTTTGTGTGTGTTACACACACACAAACTTCGTTGTTACTTTAAGTAACTGTTTGTTACTTCTTCGCGTGCAAACGGCTGGACCAATTTTGATAAAATTTGTTATGCAGGAAGCTGACACACTGGATTAACACATAGGCTACTTTAGGCACGGGTAACACTGCGGAGCGCAGGAAACTTGCTTTCACCTAAAATAAACAGCATCGAGACCGTTCCGAGAGCTAAGATGCCACAGATGGACAGACATTGGCGTCATTAAATGAAATGATTTTTTTTATTTTGCATTAGTGACGTACAATATAGGTGTTATAAGTACATAATTAGAATCGTACACTTGCTGTTTCCAGCATGCAAAATATGAATATGTTTTTTACAACAAACAATATAGTACCTAGTCAGTTATATGTTTACTCGTATAGAAAATTTACAGACTACAATCAAACTTACCTCCTTTTTGCATTAGGGCTTTGATAAAATCTCAAATAGACATACTTTTAGGGTCTGAAGATGATCCCCCAATCCCTGAAGGTGTTGTACATCAACGACAAGTACGTTGAGAACCCGATGGCCAACATCCGTCGGTACTCCAGAAACGGAGACTACTACATGAATGTCCGCTTAACGACCAAGCACACATGGGGAAACAACGTCACTGTAAGCAACTTCTTATCTTACCAATGATTTAAGCCTTAGAGCATCAAAAAAGACGTGTGGCACTCGGGGACTGCCGCGGTAAAGCTATTGCAAACAAGGAAGGACGGCAACGTCGCAAACGGACGACGGAGACGAAGCGGCAACCTACATGGTAGGCGGAGTGGGGAGCGTGAGGTTTTTTCGTTACGGAATTTCTGGATTCGGTCCCCGCTAGAAGCTATGCAATAGCTTAAAAATTAAGAACTAAATTATTTTCGAGTATGTCACATTTTTCTGTCTCGTCCTCCCTTCCACCTCTTTGAACACTCAAAAGTCAAAAATCATTTACTCATCTTTGGATATTTGTATCCCTTGGTATTTCTTATAGGTAGTTGTTGACGGCAGATCATTCACTTACAGCTAAGTTTATTGCCGCTTCCTAAGCGCAAGTACAGTAGAAGCGCTAACAAACTGTACTGCAGAATTTTTATCCAGAAACGTCAACTTACAATTAAACTTCTATTAAAATTAGATAAGTGGACTGAGAAGATGGATAAGATCAGGAATGAATATAGAAGATTTAAAAGGTATCACCAATTGTAGAAAAGTTATTAATTAAATTTTTTTACAAAAAAAAACAACCGACTTCAATTTTTTTCAGTTTTTTCCATATTTCCAAAGTTCTTCATCGTGTCTTCACCAAATTAATATGGGACCAACTTGGGAGTAAGGGCTTTCAAATAAATAAAAGAATCATCAACATCGGTCCACGGTTGCCGAAGATATCTTCGATCAAATACATACAAAAAAAAACATGTAATCGAATTGATAACCTCCCCTTTTTTTGAAGTTGGTAAAAAAGCCACCGTTTAACTTGGTACGGCCATGTCAAGAGGCCAGATGCCGAACATCTAGCAAATATACTGGTTAGCTTAAAGATGGATGGCCACATAGATAGAGAATTGTCACAGAAATAGAGGACGACCTAGAAGACGTGGGAGGAATGTGTAAAGCGTGACATGAGGAGAGGGGGGAGAAGGCGAAGATGATGATGATGATGCTGACTGCGAATACATTGTTATGTCATAATTATTAATTTAAAATGATATCAAATTTGAAACTCTCACATTGATAATGTACTATTTTACTGTGTAGAGAGAGCAATATGTAAGTTTTTCCATTTACCCCTTATTGTATTATCCTTTCCTAAAAAGGAGTAACTATAGCATGTAAGGAGGTCAAGACTCTCACTAATGTAAAACCGACACAAGAAGTTAAAATACCTTTTGTACTATTCAGGTGCACATTGTAATGACGGAGTTTCTGCACAACGAGTACCGGCGCTCATTCATCGAGTTCCACTTCAAGTTCTGCGACCTGGTTAACAAGGACAAAATGTTCGGAGGAATGCTCAGGATGAAGGGGATTGTGTGTCCAGCACCTAAGGTAATCAGGTAGTCCAACCTTCCAACAAAGGGAGGATTTGCTTTGAATCAACAAATGCCACCTCATGTAAAATAGGTGCCCTAGAGAAGGAGGGAAATGTGGTATCTATCGATTTATTTGGTGACTGCTTAAAACTAAAGCGCGTTGAAATAGAGGGGGGACATTATCCAAATTGGTTTATATATATTATGTCATCATCATCATCACTTCAGCCACATAACGTCCACTGCTGGATATAGGCCTCTCTCAAGGATTTCTAAAATGATCGATCTAGAGCGGCCTGCCTCCAACGCCTTCCACTTCCAGCGACATTGGTCAGATCCGTCAGACCACTTTGGGGGAGGGTGTCTATTTAATGAGCGAAGCGACTAAATATTTTTAGGAATGACTCACTTTAAAAAAAATTCACAATTCTTTTCAAGAGTATATTACACCTTTGTCTTTTTCAGGGTGAATACAGTGTGATGAATATGACGGTGCAATCGGCGGACTTTCCGAACCTGTGGCCCTTCGAGAAGGGGGGTGCGGACGTCAACGTCACCACCACCGACAATAAGGAAATTATTGGCACGGGCTACATTCGTGTACTGTTTCAACAGAAAAAGAGGAAACCATAAAATAGGAATTTATATAAAAATAGATAATATAATTAACCTCAATACTACTAGTACTCTATTCCGATGACCAAGTGATACTTGCGTCGTCGGATTTGCAAAAGATGGTAACAGTTATGAAAGATGCGTTGGTAAGTAAGGGTATGAAAGCGAATGTAAGCAAGACGAAAGTAATAGTTTTTGGAAGGGATGAAAGTATAACAAAATGTGATATTTTGATAGATGGAGAACAAGAAGAGGAATTCGTATATTTAGGTTGTATGTTCACAAGAGATGGAAAGTACGAAAGCGAATAGAAAGAAGGGTGTGAATGGGGCATTACATTCTTTTATGAATAGGAACAAAGGTGTCTGCCAAAACACGTCTTGCTGTTCATCAAGGAGTGTTGATGCCTACTCTTATGTATGGTAGTGAAAGCTGGGCATGGCAGAAAAAGAATGAAAGTCGGAAAAATGCAGTCGAAATGCGAGCTGTAAGAAGTATGTGTGGTGTAACTTTGAAAGACCGGATAAGAAATGATGTAATACGTGAGAGATGTGGGGTGAAAGAGGATGTAATTACAAAAATTGAGAAAGAAATATTAAGTTCGTTTGGACATGTTGGATGGATGGATGAAAGAAGATTAACAAAATAGATTTATCGTGCGGATGTGGATGGGAGAACCGGACCGAGTCGACCGCGAAGAACATTCTGCGACCAAATAGCAGATGTTCTAAAGAAAGCTGATGTAAGAGTACCCAAAACCGGAGAGCATGCATGAAAAGAAGTTTGCAAGGATCATAGTAGGTGGAAATCTATAGTCTCTGCCTACCCCCATGGGAAACAGGCGTGAAAATATGTATGTATGTACTAGTACGTAAGCTAAGATACGAATACTAAGGTTCCGTACCCAAAGAGTAAAAACAGGACCCTATTACTAAGATACCACTGTCCGTCCGTCTGTATGTATGTCACCAAGTTGTATCTCAGGGACCGTGATAGCTACAAAGTTGAAATTATCACAGATGGTCTGTTGCCGCTATAAGAACAAATACTAAAAACAGAATAAAATAAATATTGAGGTAGGGCTCCCACACAACAAACGTGATTTTTTATATATAATGGTGCGCGAGTCCGACTCGTACTTGGTCGGTTTTTATTTCAACTAGCATTTATTCTGTGGTTTCAGCTAGGGCAAAAATGCAAAAATCCAGCTGTCCTTGTGTCCGGCTATTCGGCTATAACAAGTTAAATTTCTCTGATTCTGGTGAAATTTTGTGAGGGAGTTCGATATGCAATTATTATATCGGTGCCGGGCAACGCCCCGGTAGACCTGTTGTTTGTCGCACAACGGTGGTACTTTAAATTTTTGTCGATTAAGTTTTTGGAAATATTCCATAATGTTGGAGAGATGAAGGTTAACGCGCGCGATGGACATTATCTAGTTTTAAGCTACGCAAAGACAAGTGGAGGTCTACAGCTCACAGAGCCATTAAATTTAACAGACAAATTATGCGATTTCCTAAAGCTTGGGAATTTCCGGTAAGCTTAGGAACGTTGCTCAATAAATCCGGTGTTTCAGGTTTAGGATCCCCAAAGGACTGTCCCGTTACAATCACAAACTTAGCCTGCGGAAGGTGTGGTAAATGAAAATTACGTGTAACAATATTACGCATAAATTGTTCTATTTTTAAACTAATAGGCCAGTGAGCCTTAAATAGCGTAATTTATCTGT